>OZ004716.1:22188166-24588166 GCA_963924515.1 Vespertilio murinus
CTCCGTGCCAGGCAGGAGCTCTAGGGGACAGGGGAGTGACCCCACCGAGTGGAGGCCTGGGCACAGCCCTTGGCTTCCTGGGGCAGGAGGGTGGAGAGTGGAAACTTTTATATTTGTTTCTTGCTTTCAAGCCAGTTAGTGGGGATCAGCCTCACAGATCAACAGCAGCCCTGAACTTTGGCTCTTTCTCGTTCGAGAAACCACAAAGGAAAAAGGAGAACTGAATTTGGCTACATAAAATGTGACCCTCGAGCGTGGAAAAATAGACAAACAAATCAGCTTCACCTTAAACCAATTTGAGAGGCAAATGATGATCTGGAAAAAACGCAGTTGCAACATATTTAACAAATAAAGGGCTAAATAATGTTAATATGCAAAAAGTGTATGTAAATCACTAAGAAACTGAGACCACCTCTGGGGGAAAATGTACAAAGAACAAAAGGGAAAGTGCAGTGGTCAGTAATGGTATGAAAAGCTCCCCCACCTCCCAGTCATCAGAAGGAGACAAATTCACAAGAACACGCAATACATTTTCACCTGGAAAACGAGCGAAGATTTAGATATGATAACGCATTTTTCTAGAAGGAGGTGTGCCTGTAGCACTGCTGTGGCCCCTCTCTTTCTGGGCCTATAATTTCCCTCCTCTAAATTGTTACTCGTTGGGTGACCTCATTCTGTGATCCCCCGACCTCATACTCTGTCCACGGAGAGTGTTGTAGCCACCACTTACGAGCACCTACTGTGCACCAGGCATTCTGCACATGTTGTCTCATTCTGGATAACCTATGTGGAATGGCTTATTGCTCTATTTTGCAGATGAGAAAACACACTCATAATGGTTGAGTGACTTGGGTGAGGTCCCACAGAGGGTAGTATAGAGCTGGAGTTTGAACCAGAGGTAACTAGTCCCAAAGAGCATGCTCCATGCCTTCCTACCTTCCTTGTGGCCACTGTTTGCCGGCTCTCTGGGGGAGATGACACTGGCAGGGTCCCTGGTGGTCCTGGAGTCTCCGGTCTTCACATTGACCTTCAGCAGCTGTGGCCTGCATAGGCTGATTGGACAGGACAGTCCTGCCAAGTAGGCCAGTGGGTTACAGAAGCATATCCATGTGTTGGCCAGGTGATGGTTGGTGTTTTTGCTCATTGGGATGAAAATCATGCCATAAATATCTAAATCCTCAGTATGAGAGTTTGGGTTTCTCTTGCAGTCGGGGAGCCCTACACACACACACACACACACATAATATATACACTCAGAGAGAGCAGTGTGGTCTGGTGGTAGAGAACCTGGGTTAGAATCAGTGGTATGCATGTGAATCAGCTTTCTGGGGAGTGATGAATTTTCTTGGAGGAAGCCTTGATTTGTAGTGTTTGCCAATTTCTAAAGTGTAAATTCTCTCACTGTGGCCAAAGCAAGACCATCAAATGCAGATTGGGAAGAGATGTGCACAGTTGGCCAGGAAGAGCTGACCCCACCACACACCACCAATAACCCTACCATGTCCCAGGTGGGTGACCTTGGTCAAATCACTTGATCTCTCTCAGACTGTGTCCTCATCTGTGAAATGGGAATAATATCACTTTATAGGGTTGCTGTGAGGAGTAAACGGGTGAATACATGTAAAGTGCTTGGTATGGTGCCTGCACTCAGCTTTCAGTCACTCAGTCTTCTGGTCCATCAGTATCTGCTCTTGGAGGGCCTGCTGTGTGCCAGGTCTGTGCTGGAATCTTCCGTAGAGAATTAGCAGGGAGGTAGGGGAACTGGGGGGGGGGGGTGTTGGGGAGAACCGAGCCCCTTCTGCAGAGGGGTTTGGCCTGACCCTCATTTGCTCTGATTTGAGGCAAGGGCAGCCAAGTTTTTCACCTGGTTAGGAATCTGTCTGAGCGGCCACCTGACCTGGTGCCCATGGGTTTGAGAAGGCCCATGATGTCACCGAGCCTCCTACATTCCAACAGCCGATCTTAGTGTCCCACACTGTTGGTCAGAGGGCATGGGTTGTTGCTTCAGGTGCAGCTGTTGTTTGAGCAAGTGTTGTGTGAGAGCTTGGGCTTGAGCCCAACCTGGCTACTTGTTGGTGATGCTTGCTCTGAGCCTCAGTTTCCTCATCTCAAATTGGGGGTGTTAAAGGGGCCAGTGCTGAAAATTTTTCATGGTTTGTTGTGTCCTCAGGGACTCAGCCAAACTGCTGCATCAGGCCTGGGCTGGCCGGGCACTGGACCCTGTGCAGGGGCTTTGGGAGTCTCTAGCTGGACCCCTTCTTCCTTTGGGCTCCAGCAGGCGTGGGCGGAGAAGCGAGGAGGGATGAAGGAAGGGCTTTCCCTGGTGAAATGCCTGTTTGAACTGGGTCCTCTGAATGTGGTGCAGGAAGAACACATGCTCTCCATTCTGGATGTCCCTGGGTCCCAGCCCCCTTGCACCCACTTTCAGGCCTTCTGGCCATCAGCCCCCCACCACAGCCGCCAGCAAGCAGGACACACTTCCTGAGCCCTACCCCGGGCCAGGTGCTTAGGTGACACTGCTGGCCCCTGCTGCCCTGCAACCACTTTGCAGGTTCTCATTGCTCTGTTTTGCAGAAGAGAAAACAAGCTCATAATGGTTTCCTGTCGTGGGCGTGGCAGCAGAGGTCACATGCTGAGGCCACTCCTGCTTACAGGGACTTGGTTGAACCAGATGCTGAGTTCCTCTTGCCTCCCCCCACCTTTTAGCCCAACCTTAGTGCAGTTTGTTTGGTACAGAACTAGGGATGGTATTGCCCCGGTAGAGGCCTTCTGCCAAGGTGCTCCGTGTGGAAAGGAAGGAGTAACTACAGTGGAGAAACCTGACAGATATATCTGCCAGGTGATCAAGATCAGTACCAACCTAAGTCAGGGTGAAGGCATGTGCCCTTGATATGATGGGATGAGAAGGGCGCTTTAGCTTCGGGTCTTCCTCCCCAAACCCATGACCCCGTCTAATCATGAGAAAAACGTGGGACAAACAGCTGACAGCACTGCTCAGCACTGTCAGGTCTTCAGGTACAAGGAATGCCTGGGAAACTAGAGTCAGGCAGTCTAATGATGCACGACGGCTAAATGCATGCACTGTGGGATCCCGGGTGGGTCCTGGGGCAGAAAGGAACATCAGGTAAAAACTAGAGCAATCAGAACAAAGCATGGATGTTGGTTATAATAACATATCAATATTATTTCATTAGCTATAATAAATGACCACACAAATGTGAATAGAGGAAATTGAGTGGGGGGGTGAATGGGAATTCTGTACTATCATCCCCATTTTCCTATAAATCTGAAACTTCTATCAAATAGGATCCATTAAAGAAAGAACAAGCCATCCAGAGAGGTGTGGCTTACCTAGGCCCCTCCTTGGAAAACCACAGAACTTAGTGAGCAGAGCTTAGGCTGGCACGGGCCCCATTCGTCGCCTTGGCTGGTCACACCCTGCCTCAACTGGTGACTGCATGACAGCCCTGTCCCCCTACCCCCACCCCCCACACACATCTCCACCCCCCAAGCCAGGAGTGCTTCCCAAGGCTTGAGCCTTCCCTCGATGCCCAGGAAAATTCCCAGCCTCTTCTTCACCAGCAGGTGGACTTGAACTTGGAAGACCTCTTCTCTGGTGCTCTGTGCCCAGTCCCCTCAGCCTTCATCTTGTGGGAGGAAGGGTGTTGGGAAGAGCATTCCACCATCAGACTCTTGGTGGACTCACTCACCAGGACGTCCTTGGCCCTGACCCTGGGCACCAGCCCAGGACACTTTGATGTAGTGCTCTGGCCAGTCCTTGGCCAGTTCTGCTCCTTCTCTGCCCGGGGCTTTATTGCATTTCTTCCCAAGGCTCTGTAGACCTTGAGCTCACCATTTGAACTTCCCATTTCTGTCCATCAAACCGGCCTCTCACTGGGCTGCAGTGTCTGCCCTGACCCTGCTTGGAGCAGCACGCAGCCCTCACCCACTCTTCCTGTGGATGGTGGGCCATGGGACGAACTCCCATTTCAAGGTGGGATTTCGGAGGCCAGTCCTGGAAGAGCCCCCCCCCCCCAAAGTTTCATGAGATGGGATAAGAGTGTGGAATGTTAACTGAAAGATATTTTGAATTCTTCATTCAGAACAATTGCTTGGTCTTCAGGTCCTTTAATAGTGACAGCAAAGAAGAGGCAGGAACCAGTGTTGGTTTGTCACCTATTGTGTGCAGGCATTTTCACTTCTTTGTTCTCTCCACCACTGCCCTGGGAGGGGAGTCTTGCTGTCCTTCTTTTACAGACAGGGAAACAGAGGCTCCAAGGAAAGCCTTGCTCAGGGTGCCAGCATGCAGTGTTCAAGTTGGTATCTCGAACCCGATTCTGTCTGATTTCAGCTCCACACTTCTTCCTTGGTGGCCCTTGCTTGCCTGGTGGCTAACAGTCCCACAGCCAGAGGTGCCCAAGGTCCCTGGTGGTGGTTGTGAAATCGACCTGGGAGATCAGCCTCCCCATTGATGGAGGTTGGTGACCAGCTTGTCCTCATCTGCCTGGGACTCCCCTCCTCTCTGGAAAGCCCCAAGTCCTGCGCAAACCAGCATGGCCAGTGACCCCCACCTCCCATCCAAGTTTTGAGAGTCAGAAAAATACATATAAAAGAATAAAATGAAATGACCTCTTGTCCTTATATTGGAGCTATAAAGAGAAGAAAAAAACAAACAAACAAAAATATATGGCTTTTCACTCCCTAGGAACAGCCAGGATTTAGAATGAAGCCACAGGGCAAGCGCTTTCTTGGGAAGCTGCACCTGCTCCTTCATCCTCCCGGGTGTGCGGAAGCAGCAGTGAGGGATCTGAGTGCTGGCTTAGGCGTCTGAATGGGGCTGCCAGGACTCAAATTTCGTAATTGAAAAGAGGGTGTGTTTCTTTAAGCATGATATATTTGTTCATTTTATTAAAAATAGTTCTGTGGATTGGGAGCTCCAGGAGTGGGAGGAGGTTCCGTGGGGTCAGCTCCCAGAAGTCAGAGAAACAGACCTGCAGCCCACACCCAATGGGAGGCCGAGGCTTTCTTCTCCTGGCACGAGTGAGGACCTGGAGGGAGATGGGGGATCAGAGATTCACTTTAAGTTGAAGGAAGCATATTGTGGATGGAATTTCTCTCCTGTTTTGGCCAAGCCTTTCTTTTCCTGCAGCGAATGGGCTATCTGAGAGGAACCTTGGATACCTCCAGAGAGAGAGGCCTTCACCACCCAGCCCCCTCCCCCAAATTACTCTGCACCCCATTTTTCAGATGCATAGACAGGAATTGCCCACCCCTCCTGCTGTAGGAGGGAGGCAGGCTGGCAGCCCTGCCCCGGGAGCAGGTGTGCATCTCTGATAGCAGTGCGGGGGCAGAGACTGGGGCAATACAAGAGTGGTTGAAGCTCTGAAATACTCAGGCCCAAGTTCAAATCCCGTGCCCCTCAAGCAACACAAACTCAGTCTGTTCTTCTGTAAAGTTGGCACTCTAATCGTGCTCACCTCCCTGGGGGTTGTGCCAGCTAAAGTGCGTTAATGTAAGTAAAGCACTTGATGTAGCGCTTGGCCCAGAGTTCAGGGTTGTGAATCGAGCCGAGTGTTCTGAGCCTCTTGAGAAAACAGGCGACCATGTGTCTGAGAGCAGGACCCTGACAGGCTTGTCTCCCCCTCCATCCTCTGCTAATTCCCTTGCTGCAGCTTCACCTCCACACCCTAGGTTTGACCTCTAAGGTCTACATCTGTGCTGTTCGGTACAGTAGTTACTAGCCACATGTGGCTATTTTACATGAAAATTAAGTCAACTTAAAAATCCAGCTCCTCAGTCATAGCTGCATTTCAAGTGCTGAGTAGCCACATGGGGCCCATGTATTGGATAGCGCAGGTAGAAAACATTTCTGTCGTCACAGAAAGGTCGGTCAGACCCCGCTGGTCTAGAGGGTTGACACCACTGGGCTGCCCAGCCGAGAGCCCCGGAGCCCACCTGCCTTCCTTCCCCTGCTCAGCATCCTGCCGCAGGCTGCAAATCTTCCTTCATCTGCAGGTCTTCCTGTAACCCCAGTCCCTCTGTCCAGACAGCCAGCTGCTCCCTTGATGCCCTCTCCACCCCAGCCTACACCTCCTGTCCCATCCCAGGCTGCCCATCACCCGGCTTCGACAACCTTCTCAGCTCCCCATTCTTCCCTCTGGCAGCAGGAGGAACTGGGGGGCGGGGGGAGGGCTGCCAGGCTTGGCCCCAGGCACTGCTGGCCCACATGGACTGGGTGGGCCCTGTCCTGGGCTCATGGTGTCTGCGTAATCCATCAGGAAAAGGTGGTGGTTTGGCACAAACTGGGAAGCTGCTGGAGACTTTCGAATGGGACACATTGGGAAAGTCTCAGTCACTAAAATGTAGGGGCAGGGAAAGACTGTGGTGGCTCTGTAAGAAAGAGGCTTTGATTTTGACCTGGAATAGTCCTTCACCTTTGCTCATCCCCCACCCCCCCCCCCCCATCTGTGAATAGGTTTGATATGCCAGAGGCTGTGCTTGGTGCCAGGAGTACATAGGTGACCTCTGGGGACAGGTCACCGTCCTGCTCCCAGGGGTTCATAGACCCAGGGGAGAGACAGACACATGAGTAAACAGTCACACTTCAGTGGCGCTTAGGCCACCACTACTGAGTATTAGAAAGGACCATGTGTGAGGTCATGTGGGCAGAGACTGTGTTGTGCCCTGGTTGTTTGTCCCCAGGCCCCAGCACACAGTAGGTGTTCATTAAGTGGTTGCTGGAGGAACAGTCGTATAGGGTGTTGTCATCTCTGGGATCTTTCCCATTTCTGTCTCATTTTGTCCTTAGAGAGGGGTATTCATTTTGTGAAGTTCAAGGAGTCACATCCTGCTGCTTCTGGAATGTACTGGAGAAGAGTTGTTTATAATCCTATATAATAAAAGCCTAATATGCTAAGTGTCTGGTTATCAAGTCATCCATTTAATCAATCAAAACATAATATGCTAATGATATCATAAGGCCACTCAACCACTGGTTATGACGTGCACTGACCACCAGGGGGAGATGTTCTGACTGGTAGGTTAGCTTGCTGCTGGGGTCTGGCCGATTGGGACTGAGGGAGATGGGCCAGACACACCCTGGAGCCCTCCCATGGCCCTCCCTGGCCCCAATGGTGCACGGGGGGGGGGGGGGGGGGGGCAGGGAATCCCTCAGCCTGGCCTGTGCCCTCTCACAATCCGGGACCCCTCAAGGAATGCCAAAGAGCCGGTTTTGGCCTGATCCCTCAGGCCAGGCTGAGGGACTCCACTGGTTCATGAATTAGTGCACTGGTTCTCTAGTATAATAACTAAGATTAACCGAGCACTTACTACACGCCAGCCACTTGCTAAACACTTTACCCTGATTATCTCATTTAACCATCACAACAAAGATACTGAGAGGCCTGTTATATCTTCGCATTTTATAGAAGAGGAAACTGAGGCACAGAAAATTTAGGCAGTTTAGCCCAAGTTGTGCAGTGATGGAACGGGGGTCTCCAGGCCACCTCTGAAGCTGTGCCAGGCTCAGAACATTCCCGAGAAGCCAGTTTGGACTGAGTTGACCCTGGCACTGACTCCCTTGCCCTCGCCCAAAGCTATTGCTGGCCCAACTACTCTAGGAGACTTAGAGCAGGGGCAGTGCAAGGCTGTGGGAACAGAAAACTCTCCCCTAGTCATAGCCAGCGGGTCTCCAGAGTGATGATCTGGGCCCCAGGAAAGATGGTCCCACCCGGAGGCTGACTTCATCCATTAGTGCAGAGTAAACACCGAGACGACACCCTGGAGGCCGCAGCCTGGGCGGCACATGCCACCCTGCTCCCTCCTTTACTTCCCTGCCCTCTCCCCCCCCCCGCCCCCCCGGGATACTTGAATTGCTGCCAGCATGAGAGCGTGTTTGGAGCCGTGTGAGGGCAGTTAGCAGTTCTGGGCAGAAGCCCTGCCTCTGGCCCTTCCTAGCCATGTGAGCCTGGGTTCTCACAGGGATGCGTGTGGGCAGGGATCTGTAACGGTCTCTCAGGGGAGGGGCGTGTTTCTGGCACAGGGTCTGGTTTAGGTTTGAACATAATGATCCCTTAATGAACACTTGCATAAATTTTGTGGACTGGCTAAACTCTAAAATGTTTTGAAATAAGAAGAAATGCTTGTAAAAGCCTACTTCATGCCTGGGCCACTCCGTATCTATTATCTCATCCAGCCTCCATAACAGCCCTACCATCTTTCATCAGATCTGAGACGCCCATTGCTTGTAAGATACTGCATTTTCTTACGTACCTCTAGAGAGGAAAGAATGTGGCCAGAGGTTTATTATCCTAATCAACTTTAAGAAAGGTTTAACTGTGCATCTTTGAATTGATGAAATGCAGTATTATTAGGTGCATTCTGAATGAGGAAATCAAGGCACAGAGAGGTTCAGTAACTTGCTCAGGGACACACAGCCAGTGAGAGGCAGAGGCAGGATTCAAACCCCAGCAGCCTGTTACCAATACCTGAGGTCATAGCCTGCAGTGATGTAGAGCCATGTGAACTAAGCCTAGTGTGGGACAGTGGTTAAGAGCAGATCAAATTGTGGATGGCACTCCCATGACTTACTAGCCACGGGCTTTAAGATGTCCCAACACCTCTCTGCTTTGGCATTCTTCGCTGTAATATGGGAAGGTCATAGCAGAGGTTAAGTTTGGTGAAGTTTAAGAAGCACTTGGCCACAGTGGAGGCTGTTCTCCACTGAGGCTGTGATCATCATCGCCACTATCACCATGACCATCATCACACCACATCATCACCACACCACATCATTATCACTACCATCATACCACCGTCACCATCACCACCACCACCAGTACTACCATCATCACTGCTGTCATCATCAGCACCATCATTATCACCACCATTATCACCTCTTCATCACTACTGTCACCATCACCATCACCACCCCATCACCATCACCATTATCACTCTCACTACCACCATCACTTCATTCAGAGAGAAAGACATAACTGGTAAGGTCTTTTCCCTGCTCCCCCTGGGGACTCTGTCACAGCGGGTACAGCTCACTTGAGTCCCATCTCTTCGGTGACTATCTCAGCTCTGAGTCCTGTGAGTTCTGGGTCTTCCTTAGCATGTAGCCTTCACATTGTCCATACAATGCCGTGGCCATGCCTGTCTTCAGAAAGGAAGGGGATGTTTTAAGTGCTCATCCCCCGTGCTGGGAATAACAGGCCACAGTGTTTAGAGTTACATGAGTGCAGAAAAGGAGCAAGAGAAGCCACTCCGATGGACTCTTTGCAGAGCACCAAGATAGGAAGCAGCATGCGCCTTCAGTCCAACCCGACAACAAGCCTGTGGGCTCCCTTCATGGGCCAGGACAGTTCAAGAGAGTTCTGAGATGGAGTATCAGCCTCTATTTTTCATTTGTGAACTGGGCACCATGACACTGAACTCACAATTCCCAAACCGTCCTCCCTCCTTCACCACACCTCCTCTTTCTTATACGCTTTTGGGAATAAATGTGTGATTTTTCTTCTCTGCAAACGTTCCCTTGCCTGGTGAGCTTAGGTGATTGTTACCGGGGCTTTTTCTGAAGGGATGTGAGAGGCACGTTGGATCCTGAGTTTGGAGTGCCAACAGACCAGTCAGGTCCTCTGCTGTGAAGGGAGAGGAGAGGTGCAGGAGGTGAGATTGAAAGGGAGCTTAGCACTCAGTTGTCGAGAACCTCAAATGCCATCCGGAGGGATTCGGACTTTTCCCAAGAACTAAGGTGCTGTCACCAGAATTCCTTAAGAGGGGCAGTGACCTTTCCTTGCAGTGAGAAGGCCTTCTTCCCAAATAAACTTGCCACACTCACCTCAGCTTCTGCCTTCCTGATGGTGCCAGAAATATCTTAGCCTGGCATTTCCTAAAATGAGTTTTTCTGTGATGTTAATAGGTACACTAGCAGAAGGAAGAGTAACAATAGTCACAATGACAAAACCAAGACCAAAGGTTCTGTGATGTAGATGTAGAAAGGTTTAGAAAGGTAGATTTAGAAAGGTAGGTTTCTTGGTTGCAGGATTTTTCAGTGCCTCCAGTATATTACTGTGAATTGTAAACCTCACTGAGGGGAATAAAAGAGAGACATTTCTCCAGATGTATTTGTCTACCCCTTCTTCCTTCCTTTCCTGCTTTCCTCTCTTCCTTCTTCTTATGTCCAAAAAAGGATCTCATCTTAGAACCCAGAACCCACATTAGATCTTGTGGATTTCCCCCTTCCTTCTCCTGATCCCGTTAGCCTGGAAGGTGTGACATCTTCATGGAGGGCTGATGTTTAGGGTGTTTTTCCTGACCAGCTGGATGTGGGCACCTTGGGCTTTCCCGTGTGGGAGACGTCACAAAAGGCTGTGTGCAGGCATGGTTGGTTGCCATCCCTGGGGACCATGACCTGGAAGCGGCAACACCTGCTCCTTGCCTGCACTGGCCGTAGGGAGGTGCCATTGCATGCAAGCCAGACCTCCCTCCCCACTGGTCCTCAGGGAGGGTTGATGGCTGAGGCAAGCTCAAGCCACCTGCTGCCCTGGAGTCATCCACGCTGGCCCTGGCCTGCAAGGCCCCATCATTGGTGTCAGCTGACCTCTGCAGTTGCGTCTTTCTCTCCTCTGTGCTGCATGGTGGCATAGGTAGAAGGAGCCCTTGGTTAAGAGTTAATAGACAACTGTTCCGATTTCCTCAGCCCCGTCAGCTCAGGAAAGCAGCATTCCTCTCCTGAGCCTGTTTTTCTCTTGCTAGAATCCCTAGATAGGAATTCTAGCTGCCCATGGGGAAGCACCCTCACCTCTCTGTGCCTCCATTTTCTCCGCCGGGAAATGGGGATGGCATCACCTGCCTCATACAGCTATTGCAGGGGTCACCTCTTGACAAGGATGAAGGGCTGGTGGAGGGCAAACGAGATGAGGGCAGTGGCTGGGCCTCCTTGCCCACCTGGCAGCTCTCAGGGGCCCAGAGACCTTCACACCCACCCTCTACCTGCACCCTTTGGACCTCACTCTGCCACCCACTGACCCCTGCCCTGCTCCTTGCCCCCCAGCACCCTCTATTGTTGGAAGGCAGTTTCTAACTCAAAAGCAATTCAGTCCCTTAGTGAAAACAACTCACCTTGAGTCTCCTACTTAGAGGGATCAGCAGAAACCTGCTAGTTCTTGGGTCTCCCGAGGAAGATGGAAGGAGATTGTCCCTGAACCAGAGCAGGGCATGGAGAGGTCGTGGGTCTTGGCCCAGGCCCTCCTCACACCACTTCTCCCTGAGTGGCACCCACCTTGGGTTTTATCTGTCGGGACTCCGAACAAAGATTTCATTTAAAAAAAGTGTTTGCCACTTAAAAAAAAAAAAAGAAAGAAAGAAAAGAAAAGAAGACACGACAGGTTTATAAAGCGCTAAGTTAGCATAGCTATGCCCAGGTTGTCTTGCTGAGGAACAGATGTTTCCGGTAGAAGTGAACCAGTGTCTGAGCTCCCAAGTGTTCCTTTTCTTGGGATCCTTATAAATCAAGGAAGGGAGGGGACCGGGGAGGGGCCTCCTCACCTGCCTCCAGAGGCGCCTGCTTTTTCAGCTCCCACACCCAGTCTTTGAACCTCTCTCCACCCCCTCCCGCCTGTCCAGACCCACTAGCAGGTGGGGGTTCTCATCTCTGCCCTCCCCATCACGGACTGAGTATTTTTACTCATGCCCCAGACATCGTGTTAAGCATATGCATTTCATCACCTCAGCAACCCCATGAGCGCATGGCCATCATCAGATCCATTCATGCGCAGATGAGAAAGCTGAGGCTCAGCGAAGGGAGGTGCCCAGGTGTCCTGGCATCAGAGTCTGTGTGTTAGGTACTGAGTTAAGACCTTTTGTTGTTGTTAATCTCCCACAAGTGCCCCCATCAGAGTCGGGAATAGGACGTGCAACCCAGGTTTGTGCCTTTGACCAGGAATCAAACCTGCAACCTTTGGTGTGCAGGTCAATGCTCCATGAGCACACTGGCCATAAATTCAGGTAAAATTCACATAAGAAATTAACCATGTTAAGTGAAGATTTCAATGGTATTTAATATACTCACAATGCTGGGCCACCACCACCTGTATCTAGTTCCGGAACATTCTCACCCACCCTGGAAGGAAATTGGTGTCTATTAGCAGCCACTCCTCATCTTCCCTTCTTCCCTGCCTCCAGCCAGTCTGTGTCCTCCAGTCTGTGCTCTGTCCCAATGATACCTATTCAGGACACTTCCTGCAGATGGAGTCCTACTGGATGGTCTTTGTGACTGTTTCTTTCACTCAGCATGTCTTCCGGATTCATCTGTGTTGTAGCGTGTGTCAGTGCCTCATTCCTTTTTATGGCTGGATAATGGCTAGACCACATTTGGTGTCTTATCGATGCATGTTTAGGTTGTTTCCACCTTTTGACTAGTGTGAGTAAGCTGCTGTGAACATTTATGTTTGAGTCTCTGTTTCTTATTTATTTATTTATTTATTTATTTATTTTTGCCTAAATGCATAGCAGAGTAATTATTGAGCTTAGCAGTTTTAGGAACAGTGTCTTCTTTAATCCTCACAAAAGGAGGATTAAAGAAGTAGCTACAGATGGGGAAACTGAGGCATAGAGTGATGGAACCACTTGCCTCACATCAAGCAGCTCCAAAGTGGCATAGCTGGGGTTGAACCCAGGGAATCTGGTCACCACAGCCCAGGGCCTTTCGCTCCAGTTCTCCGCCTCCCGCCTGGAGAGCCTGGAAGCCGAGGGGCCGTTCCCCACGTACGGGTTTGTGGAGCAGTCGGTTCAGTGCCCTAGAATTCCCTCCTGGAAGTTTGTTTACCAGCTTGTTAGCTCAGCACCTTCTCCCTGAGGCTGACGGGGCCACGGCGATTCTTTGAAAAGTCACTTATCATCCCTGGCCAGGTGACTTAGTTGGTTGGAGTGTTGTCCCATACACCAGAAGGTTATGGATTGGATTCCTGGTCGTGCCTAGGTTGCAAATTCAATCCCAGGTTGGGGGGTATGCGGGAGGCAACTGATCAGTTTCTCTCTGTGTGTCTCTCTCACTCTCCTTTCCTCACTCTCTCTTAAAAAAATAAAATAAAACATATCGGGGGGGGGGGGAGGAGAGGGGAAGGAGGATTAAAAATAATAATGAAAAATAAGGACACTTATCAGACTGGGCTTGAGAAGAGCAGGCAGGGCCAGAGAAGTAGGGACCAATACGTGTTCCTCTTAGAATCAAAGGCCTGCCCGGCATCCAAGGGAAATGCTTGTCAGTTGCAGGGGCCTCTGTTCTTGGAGTTAGTGGTGGACCTTGTTGCCGGTAAACAGGACACCCCACTTACTTCGAGGCCACTTTCCAACCGACCCCAAACAGCCCAGAACCCCAGAAGGAAGTGTTCCGAGAGGTGGCAGCTGCCACACACTAAGCTCCTGGTTTTATTCATTTGCACCCGGGCACAGCCCTGGCAGGTGTGCTGCTTGGGTTTCCAGGGAATTAGGAGCAGCGAATCAGGAAGAGGGCGGGGGCTTCCTGGACTGACATGCTATCCTTGGCGAGCAGGAACACCTGGTCCTGAAGGGGAAGAGAGGGAAATGATGGAAAGGAAGGAAGTAAAGATGCAAAATGCACAGCCGATGGGGACGATCCCTGCAGGGCCAGTGGCTTGCCACTGCCGCAGGAGCTCCTGATGGTGGCAGTGTGCAGTAACGGATGCTCCGAACGATGATTGTGCCATCCACCAAAAGGCAGATATTCTGAATGGTCTGTTTAAAGCAAGGAAAAAAGGAGACATTTCTATCTAAAATTATTAAAATTTTTCTAAAGAGTCTTGGCGCTCAGAGGGTAAGCTCTGGCTGGCGTTGGCTCTGACCTCGGCGGCCTGACCAGTCAGTGAAAGAGGGGATTGTTGCTGGGGCTGCGAATGGGATCCTGCCAACATCTGGGCTGCCTGGCCCCTTTGTCTCCCCTCTGACGGCAGGCAGCGTTGGGAGAGGCCTGGGCCTCATGCCTGTGTGAATGTCCCCCCATGTCACGAGGACGGCCCCGAGGTCAGGCTGCGGGCCTCGCATACAGCTGTGGTCCCAGGCGGGCAGCAAAGGCGGCTCTGTTCTTTGACCCTGACTGCGATCGGCCACCAGTCTATTCTCGCCGTTTGTGGAGCAACTGTCCTGAGCTAAATCTGAATTCTTTCTCAATCAGTGCCCAATTTTGCTTTTTAAAAATAAATCATTGGGAATACTTGTCTCTGGGCAGAGAGGGGGTCGGGCACTCAATGGAAGTTGTCAGGGGAGCTTGCCAGTTGGGTCAGAGGTATGGAGGGGGAGCAGTGGAGTCCCCAGAGAAGGCCCATTGTCTCAGCTTCCCTTCCTTTCACTGTTACCCCCAATTTAAGCTTACCGGGGGCACTTCTTCTTCGGACCCAAGCTCCTCTCTACCCACTGTCTTTGCACAGGTAGTCCATTCAGGGTGCACTGTTCTCACATGGGCTCCGGAAAAGAACAGAGCCTCTGAGAACCCTCATGGAAGCCTGAATAAAGGGCACGGGGGCTGGACTTTCCTCTGGAGGCAAAGCAGTCATTGAGCAGAGGAACCAGACAAGTGAGTTGTGTTCCAGGAAGAAAACGGATGGCAGTGTTTTGGTTAAGAGAGAGGGGAAGAGAGTAAGACTGGAAGCAGGAAATCCAGACAGGAGGCCTCTGCAATATTCTAGAAGGAAAATGAGAGGAGTTGAAACTAGAACAGAGGGCGCAGCAAAGTATGATGCATTGAAGGGGCAAGTAGCAACTGGATCTGACCCTAGTGACTAACTGAATTCAGAGGTTAAGGCTCTTGAATACGACTAAACAATGAGGCTTTGCGTACAGCCAACTGGTAGATGCGGTGGCCACAAACCAGACTTGGGAAGACAGCGGGGAGAACCCATTAGGGGGTTCAGCTGGGGTGGTGATCTGAGGAACCTGGAGGGCATCAAGGTGGTGGTGCCCCGCAGGCAGTCACCAGAGTGTAAGCCCTCCACGAAGGCGAGGAGCTATGTTGTGTTTGATGACGTGTCCCCAACACCTAGAACATGCTGGGAGCGCTTTCATAGTGTACAGGAAGCGCTCAATAAATATTTGATGAATGAATAAACTGTGAGTTTTGAAGTTCAGGAAACAGACTCTTAATCTAGGTTTTAGATTATTTATTTCAAGCTGAGTACCAGGGTGTGTGTGTGTGTGTATGTGTAAAATCATCTTTCTCTCTGCCAGAAGAATGACGCTGTTTTTACCTGAAGTGGTCATAGAGTTTTCCATGGAAATTGATGAGGCCATAGATTGGTTGTTAAGAGCATGTCAACATCGATTGCTTGCAGCAACACACAATGGCATGGCTTATCCTACAGGGGAGGCCAGTGATCTTGGAAATAAACTGTTGCATTCTGTACCGACCAGCCCAGTATCATCCATCACCTGATTTATCAACACACGACCAGATGCCAGGAGATGATTTTCAGCTCTTGAAATGGCCTCTGAAGCAGTCCCCTGAGACACCGGTTCCTCTCCCCCGCCCGGTGCAGGGAAGGGATGCTGCCATTTGGTGGCTGTGGTAGAGTCTTGTCGGGCCCGGACACTGCACAAGAGGGTGACCTCTCACAGCCCCGGCCCCTGGTTAAGGAAGAACAGACACTTCAAGCCAGCCACTCCATCTACCTCGTCCTTGAGTCTGAAATTCTCAGAATTCATTACATTTATTTTGAACTTTTCCTTTATTGAGATGAAATTCACCTAATGGAGACTTAGCCATTTTAAAGTCTACAATTAGTATACTTTAGTACTTTTACAGAGTTGTACAACCGTGACCTCTAGTTGCAAAATATTCTCATCACCTCTAGGGACCACCCCATGCCCATTAACAGACCCCTTGCCCCAGCCCACTAATCTGCTTTCTGTTCATATGGATTTACCTATTCTGAATGTTTCATGGAAAATTGCAATCATACAATTTGAAGTCCTTTGTGTCCAGCATGTGTTTGAGGTTCATCCGTGCTCAGTACAAATGCATCCCAGTTTTCGGAGAAGTCAAACCACAGACTTTGTGGTGGCCCCATGACATAGCACCTCTCAGTCTTCTTCCCTGGACTTTGGCAGTCCCTTCGCAAGGCCCTGACTGGAGGAGCACCCCACCCGTCCTCTTCCTGTGCCCAGATCCCCAGCCCGGCCTCGGCCTGACCAAAGCCACAGGATAAAACCCACACCTGTAGTTTGGCCTTCCCCGCTCTTCCCAAACCAGTCTAGCCCTCTGATCTCATCGCCCAACCTTCTCCCCCGTGCACACCCACTTCCCACCATTCCCCAAACATGTTTTTCCTCTTGCCCTGGATGCCTTTCCATTTCCTTGGCCCGGCAAACTCCTACCCTTTTCTCCAGAACTCATTTTGAACAGAATCAGTGTTTCTCTTCTTTATCCCCAGGGAGAGCCAGTACTCCTCTTGTAGCCCTTCGCCCTGTGCCGGGCCATTCATGTCCCCCATTCTCCACGAGAGACTGGAGGACAGAGCACAGGGCACTGCCAGTGAGTGAGTGTCGAGTGAATGAGTGATCCACTGAATAAACGAGTGACATGCTCACACTCAGACTTCATTGCTTCCTCTTGCCGACCCACTGCGCTTTGTCATGTCATTATGTGTGCTCCTGTCTTTTTCCCAGAAGGGATTTGGGTGTGTTTGGGTCTGAACAGCTACTTGTAGAGAATGGTGTCGCCTCACACCTAGCCTTCCGGCTTCAGGTCCTAACTCAGCCAGGTTTGCTTAGAGGTGGGATTTTGAAGCCCGTTAGATAAATGGGATGCTGAAGTGGAAAAAGCAACATTTACACCTCCATTTTGATAACACAAGGTTTAGAAATGCTTGTATAGACACAGCAGAGATCACACTGTGGCCAGTGTCCCTGAGAAGTAAGACCCAGTGGAGCTGTAATGTGGCTTTTCCTTGCTTGAGATGATGGCTCGTTGTATGTCTAATAATAGCAATATTGATAATGGAAAGGGATGGTTGTTCTAGGCTCCCCTCGTTGTAGAGACGCAGGGCAACAGTGACCCTTGGGGGAGCAGACCCTGAGTCACCCTTATAAGGCCTGCTCACATACATTAGCTTACTCACGATGTCCTGTGTACTGGGGGAACTGGATCCCTGTGAGCCCGCACCGTCCTCAGTTATCCAATGGAAACCTAAGATTGCAGTGTTGCATTGAAGGTTCTCCTTTATCTGGATCTAAACAGTTTTCTGATCAATCTCCCTTAACCTCTGTCTTTCTGCTTGGTAAACTCCTATTCACCCTTCAAAACCCAACTCAATCATCACATACTCTGCAAGCTTCCCGAATGACCCAACAGCAGTCCACCTTCCCCAGGGCTTCCATGTCTCCACGTTTGTAGGAATCATACCTTTGAAATTCTAACATTCTATAGACATGTCTGACTCCCCATTTAACTACGAGGTCCCTTAGGGAAGAGAATCTGGACTATATTTTTTCTTAGATCACATGCTGGACAAGTGAGTGAGGAGGTGTCTGTGTAGGTATGAACTAGTAAAGCTGGGTAAAGGAAGCAAGCTGGTAGAGAAATCAAACAGGAGAGATCTCTGGATTCAAATCTGGGGGTTTCCACAATTCTTCGGTTTCACATAAAATTACTGGGACCCATGAGCTATTTTCCTAATCTTGAAAAGTGTAAAGAACAGGCTGCGTGAGATAAATTCCGTGGGGTTGGTTGGTTGTTTTTGTTTTCAGTGCCATCTATTCAGTTCAGTTTGGCAATACCATTTACATGGCGCTGATCTGGAATGCTGGGGGGCAGGGACAGAGAGTCTTTTGTTCATGGAGAGGGGGACGTGCAAGACTCGTTGCCATGAGCAGGGCCCTGTGGGATGCACCTGGAGGGTTGGACCAGCTCTGTACACGGGTGTCCATTCTGACCTGTCTGCTCCTAGGCTGCATTAGACACTAAATATTTTCACTCTCACTTCTGCTTATTGCATCATGGGTAGATTTTGTTTGGTAGGCAGAACTTCAAAAAGTGGGATGCCTGTGGGTAGGAGCAGTGAGGTGGCTAGTGTATGTCACGGCGCACACGTGGGCACCCGGACACGGAGGCTCGCTTCGCCTCTGGGTGCCCAGAGCCTCTCCTTAGGAAGTCCTTGGCTTCCCACCGACGCTTCCACCAAGATCGTCATAGCCCTCACAATTATCGCCTGTTTGACCCCGACAACACTGAGGTGCCCAGAGGTGGGGCAGCCGCCCACGGCTGACTGGTCAGTGAGGTGCAGAGCTGGGGCATTCCAGAACTTTCCTCTATCCTGCCTGGCTTCCTGAAGTGATTGGGCCTGTGTGCCTCCTCTCCTGCCTTGGGGGAGTAGATGTTTGTTTTCGTTAACTTTATTTTTTAGAGCAGTTTTAGGTTCACATCACAATTGAGGGGAAGGCACAGAGCTTAAGCCCCACCATTCCTAGCCGCTCCCATGACAACATCCTGGCCCAGCATGTGGTACATGGATTGCAGTCGATGAGCTACAAGGATGCAGCATTGTCTCCCAGCGCCCACCGCTTACCTGAGGCTTCACTCTTGGTATTGCATATCCCATAGGTTTGGGCAAATGGCATGTATCCAGCACTACAGTCATGCACAGAATAGCTCCGCTGCCCTAAAACCCTCTGTGCTGCACCTGTTCATCTCCCCCACCCTCTAACCCCTGGCAGCCGTGGCTCTCTCTGTCTCCATAGGTTTGCCTTTTTCAGAATGTCATGGCTTGAAACACACAGTAGCCTTTTCAGAGCGGCTTCTTTGCTTAGTAACATGCATCTAAGGTTTCTCCCGTTTTTCATGGTTTCATTGCTCATTTCTTTTTAGCACTGAATAATATTCCATTGTCTGGAGGTAACAACCATTATCTATCCATTCACCTTCTGAAGGACACCTTGGTTGCATCCTCCCAGTAATTGGCAGTCAGAAATGAAGCGGCTCTAATCGTTCACGCGTGGGTTTTTGCGTGGAGTGTTTTCGGGAGCAGATTTTTAATGGCGATTCTAGATGTCCCGCCTCTGGATGGTGAGCAGGAGCTTGCATGGGCCTTAGGGGTGGTTCTGGTCCTTCAGCCCAGCGTCCTTGGAGAAAGATCACCAGGCCTGTGGTCTGTGTGTGAACACCCAGCCTGTAAGAATTCCCTGGTTCGTGGAAGCCTACAGCCCCCAGGCAAGGTCTGAGCCAAGAACAATCAGGGATTTCCCACTTCTTATTTGAAAGGCCCTGGTGCTGGCTGCCAGCTCTTGCTTCCCAAGAACCATTGTGTTTATTTGTCTAAGATTATACCCCGCCTGCCTCCGAGAGGACTGCGGCTACTCAGAGCTGAGCTGCCCTGTGGAATGAGGCGATTAGGATCTCACGGAGCGGCCCTCTGGGTCCCCAGAGATGGGCGTATGCCCTGGGCTTTGTTTGGCGGCTCAGCTCTCCGTGAGGAAGGCAGGAGGGAAACAGTTTGCATGGTGTTTGTTTTCTGACCAGGAAAACTAACTAGTTTATCTTTCAGGATAGATCCCTTCCTGTCCCTGCCTTTCTCCTCTCTCTCTCTCTCTCTCTCTCTCTCTCTCTCTCTCTCTCTTCTTCTTCTTCTTCTTCTTCTTCTTCTTCTTCTTCTTCTTCTTCTTCTTTTTCTTCTCCTCCTCCTCCTCCTCCTCCTCCTCCTCCTCGTCCTCCTCCTCCTCCTTCTCCTTCTCTTCCTCACTCCGGATTAAACCTCTTTAAGAGATTTTAGGTAGAGTTGTCACTCACTGCTGCTTCTATGAATGTGGATCCTTTGCTCTGAGGGGCTTGTTAACTTGGTCCCATTATGTTAGCACCGCTGGTCTCATTTCAGGCCAGGGGTAATTTACCTTGGGGAATATCACCTATTCCCCCCCCCCCCCCCCCCCCCCCCCCAGTATTAGCTCTGTGTGGTGGTTAAATTATACTCCACTTTCCCATGAAGTTACAGGGCCATACCAAAACCCAACATCTCTTTGCTCTATCTCCTCTTATTTATTTTTCTTGCACTTATCATTTCACTTTCTATGTATTTTTCTTATTTATCCTGTTTTCTGTTTGTCTCCCTCACTAAAAGGAAATTCCATGAGAAGCGGGGATGTTGTTCATTCATGGCACACAGTAGGTCCTCACTGCTGCATGTACTGACATTAGTCACCATGTGCTAGACACTATACTGAGTGAACTATACGCATCCTCTCGTTCCGTTATCAGAGTGACCCATCAGTTGGGTTCTGTTACCATCCCCATTTCACAGATAAGGAAACCGAGGTTCCAGAAACCTAACTTCCTGTCTAGCCTGGGGCCCATAGCCTGTAAGAGGCAGAGCTGGGGTATGAATTCAGGGTTTCTGACTCCCAAGCCTGGGTTCTTTACCATGACACTTTGAAAAATATGTAAAATGCCATAAAGATATTCTGAACTCAGTCTTGCTTTTCAGCAAATTTATATTCATAGCAATAGCATCTTTCTACATGTTTGTACATGTATATACAGACATACTGTATTTTCCGTTTACAGGCTATGCTTGTGGGCAGGGATGGGTCTCACACACCCTAGCATACCCATAGCCTGGCACATGTGAGCTCTATCGGATGATGCGGGCATGCAAGGTGCAAAAAATCACTGCATAATTCTGTGAGCACCCACCATGGTCTATGTCTGTAGATCTGTGACCACTGATC
Organism: Vespertilio murinus; assembly: GCA_963924515.1. Taxonomy (NCBI): domain Eukaryota; kingdom Metazoa; phylum Chordata; class Mammalia; order Chiroptera; family Vespertilionidae; genus Vespertilio; species Vespertilio murinus. Next base: position 22,208,897 of record OZ004716.1, read on the forward strand.
CTGAGGAATGTCATCTTTTCAAAGAAAACTTTGTTGAATTGAATAAAACACCTACAGAAATGCACACATCCTAAGTATATGCTTGGTTGAATTTGCACAAATTTAACATGTCTTTGTAACCTTTACCCAGATTAAGACCCAAGAACCTCCTTGGTCCCCTTCCAGCCAAGGGTTCGGTCTCTGGCCCCAGTCAGGGTACCATATGTCTCTCTCACATCAATGTTTTTCTCCTCTCGTCCCCCCACCCCCTTCTACTCTCTAAAAATTCAATGGGAAAGAAATATCCTCAGATGAGAATTAACAACAATAAAATTATTAAATAAATAAATGGACCTATTAGTATGTAGTCTTTTGCCAGTGAAACTCATCACATTGCTATGTAGACTTATAGTTTGTTCACTCTCCCTGCTATGTAGTTTCCCATTGGGTGAATACACCATAGAGTGATGCATTTTACTGTCAATGGGCAGTGTGGAGGCTGCTGTGAATCTAGGGACGTGGTGACTAAGTGTACGCTTTCCTGTTGGGGACGTCCAGCAGTGGGATGCCGGGCTGTAGAGGGCAGAGGTGCAGTCAGCTTCCGCAGGGGCTGCCTGGGTCACTTTCCCGAGTGCTGCACCAGGCCACGCGCCGCTAGCAATGCAGGAGCGAGCGCTCGGCTTTCTCCACATCTGCGCATCACTGGATACTGCTATTTTTTCTCCAGTAGTTTTTCTTCTTCTTCTTCTTCTTCTTCTTCTTCTTCTTCTTCTTCTTCTTCTTCTTCTTCTTCTTCTTCTACTGCTATTTTTTCTCCAGTAGTTTTTATTCTTCTTCTTCTTCTTCTTCTTCTTCTTATTATTATTATTATTATTATTATTATTATAAAATACACATAGCATAGAATTTACCATTTTCATAATTTTAAGGAACAGGTCAGTGACATTAAGTACTACACATTAGGGTGCAACCATCACCAGCCAGCCATCTCTAGAACTCTTTTCATTTTCCAAAATGAAACTGTCCCCATTAAATTATAACCCCCCCACCTCCCATTCCTTCCAGCTCCTGGCACCCACCATTCTACTTTGTCTTCATGAATCTGACTACTCTAAGTACCTCATATAAATGGAATCATACAGTATTTGCCTTTTTTTATTTCAGTTAGCATGATGTCCTCATGGTTCACTCATATTATAGCATGTATCAGACTTTCCTTCCTTTTTAATGACTGAATAATACTCCAGTGTCTGTATGTGCCACATTTTGTTTATTCACTCACCCATCCATGGATACTTTGGCTGTTATGAATAATGCTGCTGTGAACACAGGTGCATAGATATCTGCACAAGTCACTACTTGCCATTCCTTTGGGATATATACCGAGAAATGGAATTGCTGGATCATATGGCACTTCTCTGTTTAATTTATTGAGGCACCTTTATCGGTTTTCCATAACAGTTGCAACATTTTTATTCTGACCAGCAGTGCACAAGGGTTCCAAATTCTTCATTCCTTGTTATTTTGTGACCTTGTGTTTTTGTTCTGATTGTGGCCACCCTAATGTGTGTAAGGTGTCGATTTAATATATACATTTATATTTTAATTAACATATGTAAATGTTTTTAGGCCATTCTGGTAATAATGGTTTTTTTTTAATATATATATATTTTATTGATATTTTGCAGAGAGGAAGGGAGAGAGAGATAGAGAGCTAGAAACGTCGATGAGAGAGAAACATCGACCAGCTGCCTCTTGCACACCCCCTACCAAGGATGTGCCCGCAACCAATGTACATGCCCTTAACCGGAATCGAACCTGGGACCTTTCAGTCCGCAGACTGACGCTCTACCACTGAGCCAAACCGGTTTAGGCGGTAATAATGGTTTTAATTTACATGATGGTTTTAATTTGACTTCAGGAGAAGGCAGTTTTAGTGAGTTTGTCTGGATACCTGCCCTAGATATTGGCTATTTTGTCTGGGTTGTTGGTGAGGCTGGATCCCCAGCGGTGTTTCTTCTAATCATTGTGGTGCTGCTAGTACACAGTAGGCGCTCAGTACTATCCTTGTTGAGTTGAATTAAGTTACTGGTGAGAGTGACAGCCGTGTACGGGGATTCTAGAGGAGAAAGGACATCCTTGGGTTGTGGAAACTTAAGATATACACCTGCCTTGACAGAGGCTGGCACTGACTGCAGCCCAGGCCTACAGGGACACTGGCACTTCTCTGCGAGAAGAAAGTTTACCTTCCCAAGTTCCTGTCCCATATCAGATCAGAACCCCCGATTCTGTGTCTCATAGAAGAGACGGCAGTAGCTGAAAACAGGTTCAGGGCACAAACTGCTGCCGTCTGTGACCTCCGCGTGGCCCCTGGAGCCTTGAACTGACCACATCCCCTCGTAAGTGGCTTATGAAAGGCCAGCCTTGACGCGCTGACCATATATGGCCACATCCATTTGGTGTAATTAGTGCAGGGCGGCACCTTCTGGAAATAATGAATCAACCGGGAGAGGAGGGCTCCACAGTGCCGGACCTGTGTCTGGGCCGGGCCCGGCCTGTGCCGCAGGGTTCATGCTCCCGGCACAGCCCGTCTGTGGCCACTTTGGTCTCGCAGCGTGTTCGGGCCAGCAGCCAGCCACGCACTTTTACTGTGTACTGACTTTGTTTTTAATTAAGGATTTTTTTGTTCGTCTGCTTGTTCATTGTGCTGACGGACGCAGACTCCGGGCGGCCTCAGCACATTCCCGAGTGGGCTCTGGGTCGGCGGGCCAATGCCAGAGGCGGGTTCTGGGACTGGAAAACCTGGTGACGCCTCGCACTCTGTATTCCCCGGAGCTCTCCTTCCCCTTTCTGCGTTCTTCCTTCTTCCTCCCTTTTCCCCAGCCAAGTGCTTGCTCAGTGGTTTTCGTTGTTGTCAGCACTGTTGTTACCGTCACTGCAGGGTTAGCAGTAAGAATGAGAGTCGGACGATCAGGATTCCCGGCTGGGCTCCACTGCTTCTTGGTGAGTGACTGTGCTCCTTGGTGTCTCATCGACTCATCTGTAAAATGGGAAGAGCAGTGGGGCACACCTTCGCGTGTTCTAATGAAGAGAAACTGATGCTGATTTGGGCTTCATGCAAATAGTCCTCCTCCCTTCCTCCTTTCCTCCCTCAGTCTGTCGTGGAGAATGGAGTTAACTCCAGGCACCGAATGAATCTATTCAATGAAAAATATTGGTGAAGCCCTAACCGGTTTGGCTCAGTGGATAGAGCATCGGCCTACAGACTCAAGGGTCCCAGGTTCGATTCCAGTCAAGGGCATGTACCTTGGTTGTGGTCACCTAACCCAGTAGGGAGTGTGCAGGAGGCAGCTGGTTGATGTTTCTCTCACATCGAAGTTTCTAACTCTCTATCTCTCTCCCTTCCTCTCTGTAAAATATCAATTATATATATATATATTTTTTTTTTTTTTAAAGAAAAATATAAGTGAAAAGACAATTACCACGTGTGACAGCTTATGTGATGATAGGTAGGCATTTGCCTGGATCTTCTGTGATCTCATGAGGTGCTGAGTCCTATTGGGGCCGCGGGGAGAAGTGGTGGGTGAAGGCTGGGTGGACACGGAGGGACCGTCGCAGAGAGCATCCTTGGAGCACAGGGCATGGTGAGTGATTGGTCCAAAGCTCTTGTTTACTCACCACCAGGATACTCAGCCACCCTGAGGTCTAGTTCCCACCTCAGGAAGCATTACAGCTGGGCTTCCGATCTCCGAGAGTTCTGGGGTCCTGTCTCCTGTCCGCCACACCTAGCTGGGTGACCCTGGGGAGTTACCACTCCTCTCTGAACCTCTTTCCTTATGTGTGTTGGGCCAAAACAGCTTCTCATTCTTTTCCTCCCTCCCTCCCTCCTTCTGTTATTTTCTAGACATGTAGCAAATTTATCCATTCACCTACCCATCCATTGAAACTTCTTTTGAATGCTCTATGCTAATAACTCCTTAGAAAGAAAACAAGGAAACAGTCCAGTTATTTTTTCTCATCCATCTGCTCATCCATTCATCCATCACATATTTATATTCCTCTTGAATGATTTAAATCAGCAGTTGGAAAGCTATGGCCCCCAGGCCAAACCCAGCCTGCTGCCTGTCTTTATAAATAAAGTTTTATTGGAACACAGCCAGGGTTACTTGTGTGTCTGTGACTGCTTTCACATCACAACAACGCTGTTGAATTATGACAGAGACCATGTGATCATAAGGCCTAAAGGATTTACTATCTGGCCTTTACAGAAAATGTTTGCTGACCTCTGGTTTTGATCAAAGGGCTAACATTCTAATCCTGGCTTCATTAATAACAGGGAGCATGATTTAGGGTCAGTTATTTCTCTTGCCTGAGCCTTGGTTTTCTCATCCTTAAAATGGGATCACAGTGGCATCCATCTCATAGATCATTCTAGGGAGTCAGTGGTATGTCTGCAAGCAGTTGACCCTCGTTAGAGGCATATGGATGGACCTTAATCAAGTCCACATGGATGGACCTTGATCAAGACATATACTTTGGCCCTAGCTCATTTGGCTCAGTGGATAGAGTGTCAGGCTGTGGACTGAAGGGTCCTGGATTGGATTCCAGTCAAGGGCACGTACCTCAATTGCAGGCTCCTCCTGGCCTAGGCCCTGCCTGGTTGGGGGTGCCTGCAGGAGGCAACCAATCCATGTGTTTCTCTCACATTGATATTTCTCTCTGTCTTTCCCTCTCTCTTCCACTCTCTCTAAAAATCAATGGAAAAATATCCTCAAGTGAAGATTAAAAAAAAAAAAAAAGACAGGTAGTCTGGTCATGGGCTGAGGCGATAGATTAAAACACACAGTCTCTGTTTCAGGAGTTCGTGGCACACAGGCAGCTGACAGCAGTGCCTGGGAAGGTACAGGGTTGAGGTGTACCTTGACCTGTGAACCCCCAGAGGCAGGTGCCCCTGTTTGCAGGCTGTCATAGGCCACAGTTCCCCCCAGCTGAATTATACCATTGACTAGCATCTGTTTTTGAAGACCATTAGACCCCTGCTGGTGTCCACACATCTGGAGCGCCTAATGGATGCAGGCCCGCAGGCCCGCGTGACACTGGCATGTGATCTTTGAGTTAAATTAGTACTTTTATTAACAAAAATATAGTTGCTGTTCCCAGCCTTTAACTCGGAGCTCTAATCTTGAGCAAACAAGCCCTTTCCTTTTGCAGAAGCATCTGAACACGAAGGGGAGCAGAGATGTCCCCTCCTGCCACGTTAGCCAGGAAAAAGGTTTCTGTTTTGCCACCACCTCTTCTCGGAGTCCGGTTTTGAGAACGGTGCTGCCTCTCCTGTGGGTCTCAGATGCCCCCTATGTGAAAAATGCACCCCACCTTTTGAGAAAATTGAGCTCTCCCGCTGGCCTGATTGCTTCCCCCACCCTCAGAAATCCTTGCTCTCCCAAAGGCCTGGGTATCTGAGAAAGAGTGGACCCTAAAAAGGAGCTCATTTTTATATAAAAGTTCCCTGGAATTTCTTACAAATGTGTGTCTCTTGAGCTTACATGTAAGCATTTCACCCTGTGGCCCAGGAAAACACTACTCCTGGGGACTTACCAAAAGAGTGCTTGGTCCTCCCTCCCCCAAAATAAGTACAAAAATGTTCACAGCAGCTTTATACACAGTGGCCCCAAACTGGAAGCAACCAAAGGCCCATAAACAACAGTGGTAGAAAGGAAGGAACGCTGCTCTAAAATGGAAAGAAGAATGGCTACAGACACACGCACCTCGCAGATGCTATGCCAAACCAAAGAGCCAGACGCAAAGGCATGGCTGCCGTGTGCGTCCCCTTGTAAAGAGGCCAAGACCTGACCCGTAGTGATGGACGCCCGAACAGCGGGCACCTCCAAGCACCTCGGACCGGGGAGGGGCACAGGGAGCCTTCGTGGCGTTGGAGACGGTCCACTCTTGACCTGGGTAGTGGTTACACAGGGCTGTGCATATGCAAAGATAAATCCACCTGAACGCTTAAGACGTCTGCATGTTATGTACCGTATGTTTATACAGTATATCTCAATTAAAAAAAAAAAAGATAGGAAAGGAGAGGGAGAGAGTCCAAGAATTTGAGAAGGCTGGGCAGTTGAGGGCTTTGCCCAGGTCTGAGGCCTTCCTGGAGAGTCTTTGCCCTCCAGTCTCATCTAGCAACACCCTGTTCTCACACCAGGGTTCCACACTCAGTGTGCTTTCCCTTTTCTGCCCTGGCAATGCCTGGCACTCCCCTAGCCCCTGAAACCCCAGGTCAAAGGTCGCTTCTGGGAGGCCGTTCTCCGTGTGCCAGAGTGTTTTCCTCTCCTTTCCCTCCTTGCCCTTTGTACCCACACCTCAGTGTTCTATCATGCTGCCCTTTCATTTAAAAGTTTCTGTTCCCTCCCTCCCCGCCCCCTCCCCACCAGGCCCACACTGGCCCCTGAGACCCTGGTCATCTTGGGGCTCTCAGGCCAGTGTCTTACAGAACTTGGGGAGGGGGGGTGTCAGAGAACAGGGTCCAATGGATACGGACCTGACTTCTATATCAATGGCGTGGTCTTTCTGCTGACCAGCTGTAGCTGGACTCACTGTTTAACTGCCCCGAGCCCCCCTTTCTTCCTCGGCTAGCTCGGGGCTTCCGGGGTCCTTATGAGGAAGCAGTGAGATGGTGCCTGTGGACTGCACGTGGGATCTGCCTGATCCGTGTGGGCTGCTGGGGCCTCAGAAATGTTTGCTGACTCAGTGGGTGGAGTGGACTGACTGGTCATGGCCCTTAGAGCCCAGGCAGCTGCCCCGGTGGAGGAAGTGCCTGAAGGCACAGATGCCCAGCGCCGCGCACTGGGGACCCGGAGTTCCATCTTCCCATGCCGCGATGGCGACGGGTTGGGAGGGTCTGCATGTGGAAATATCAGCCCTTCGCTCTATTATTAAACCTCTTGAGCCGTTTGGCCATAAAAGGGGGCAGCTGCCATGGCTGGGCTCATGATTAATGAGCCAGAACTCGCCTCCCGACCATCTCAGAGCAGCCTTGGCCTGTGGCAGGGCTTGATTGACACGGGACAAGAGGAGGTGGGCAAGTCAGAGCAGGCAGGGCCGTGTGGCCCCAAGCTCCTGGAACGCTTGACCCTACGCCTGCTTGTCATGGGTCACCCAGAGCTGGGTGGTCACCTCCTGGGATGATTCCGAACCGGTGCAGTCCTCTCTGTCCTGACTTTTCGGAGTAATCTGTGATGGAGGAACGTTGAGAGCGTGTGTGAAGCCCCTTCTTCCTTCTTGTTGTGACTTTTTTTCAAAATAATCACTTGCGTATAATGAGCTCCTAGTTAGCACCTGGCTTCGTGCTGGGATTTGAACTCTTGCATCGTGTCCCTGCCCGCAGGCAGCCCCCTCCTGGCCTTCTTCCAGGCCACCCACTCTCTTGGGGTGATCGCAGGACAGTAGTTACTTATTATCAAGTTCTTACCAGATGCTGAGCCTTACATACTTACGTACTCTCCACAAACATGCTTAAGATAGGTACACTGTTACCTTTTTTATTGCATCTAATTTACCTACTGTAAAATTCCCCACATGGGTCATGTGGAAACTGTTTGACTTCTTGAAGAACTGCCAGACTGTCTTCCCCAGTGGTTGCATTTCACATTCCTACCAGCAGTGTATAGGATTCCAATTTTTTTTTTAATGATGTAAAGTTTTGTTTGTTTTTTTAAAATCTATTTTTATTGATTTCAGAGAGGAAGGGAGAGGGAGAGATAGAAACATCAATGATGAGAGAGAATCACTTATTGGGCAGTGGGCTCACAACCCAAGCATGCGCCTTCACCGGAATCGAGCCGTGACCTCCTGGTTTATAGGTTGATGCTCAACCACCGAGCAACGCTTGCTAGGCTCCAGTTTCTTTTTAAAAACATTTGTTAGATTTTAGAGAAAGTAGAAGGGAGAGGGAGAGAGCGAAAACAAAACAAAACCATCCATTGGCTGCCTCCTGCACGCTGCCCATACTGAGGGACTAAACCTGCAACCTGGGCATGTGCCCTGACTGGGAATCAAACAGGTGACCTTTCGGTACATGGGTCAGCGCTCAGCCAACGGAGCCACACTAGCTAGGGTGAGGATTCCAATCTTTTCCAACACTTAGTAATGACTTTTTAAAAACAACGCCCACCCTAGTGAGTGTGAATATGATCTCACTTTTACACGCGAGAAAATGGACTCAGAGGCCAAGTGATTCCTAAGGCCACGCAGCCATTAAGTGGTGGAGCTGGATTTGACTCTAGAACTTCTGATGGTTTTAACATCTTTTTATTGAAGCCTAACGTACATGCTGGAACATGCACACCTTGTGCATGGTAACAGCGAGAACACCCTGTGTCACTACCCTCGGAATCAAGACCTAGGACAGCAGCAGGCCTCCGGAAGCTCCGGCTGCCCCTCTCAGCACTGTCCCGCCCAAGGGTCACCAGCGGGGTCAGCGGTTCTGCGGGAGAAGGATGTGGTGGCATCACACAGGTGCAGACCCCTGACTTTCAGCCCTCTGGGCTGTTACAGACAGAGCCAGGACATGAAGTCTGGAGGTCTGGCTTTACTTCCCAGTCTGTCCTGAAGAGCCCTGTGCGCAGTGGGTCAAGGTGCTACCAGCTCAGAGCCTCCATCTCTGGTCTGTTGAGGGTTGATAGCAATAGGTGGGCTGTGAGTGAGGGGGCGCTGAGTGGAGGGGGGACTGGCCATGCAGAGGTGGGGGGTGGGCGAAGGGAGCCAGCAGGTGCTCCAGTGGGCCTCCATCCGGGCCCCTTCCAGATCGCCTCTGAGCCTTGATCGGTTGCCCAGCTGGCAGAGGCGCCCATGCCCTGAGGACACAGCCTCTGTCCTCCAACCTCCTATCTTCCCGGGTCATCTGTCTCCTCCTCCACTCGCCAGCCCCTGGACTATATAGACGCGTCCCTCCCCTCCCCTTCCCTGGCTTGTCCCAGGCCCTGGCATTGGCTGCACACGGGAGAGGTTCCTCTTGTTGAGTGACTGCGTGAATTCAGTCCTGCGGGACTGTTGCATTAGCCACATGTCAAGTGCTCAGTAGCTGCCCGTGGGTTGCTGAAGCTTATTTATGCTGTGAAGAACTTAAGAGTAATCACCCCACCCCAAGATAAGCTCAGACAAAACACAGAATGCAGGAAGCGTGTATTTTTATCATAACAGGTTTTTCTTGCTCAAAACCCAAGTTACTTGTACTTGACACATAGTTCTCACGAGCGTGGCACTCTGGTGTCACGGGCCACAACAGGGAGCAGTGACCTTCTGAGGGGAAGGTGGTTGGCAGCAGAGGGAGCAGCCACTTGGCATCGAGAGCCTGATTGGAGACGCTGCACACAACAGTCTCCCCACCAGAGACCAGTATGTGCAGCAGCAAGCAGCTCTCTCTCCTGGCGGCACCAGAGTATTGCTGGGCTGCACCACTCACCGGTGGGGGGAAGTGTGTGAGGGGGTGTTGGCAATAACAACCAGGGCTCTGGGGCAGCCAGAGAAGGTGAACTTATGCTCGGTGTCTTTGGCTTACGGAGGCAAGGGGAAGAGGAGTGTGAAAGGCATCTGAGGAGATTTGCTCTGGGACCGGGCCCAGACTGGCCCATCTCACAGCAGATGGAATTTGCCTGCTACCTTGCTTTTGCTGGATGGCTTTCTTTTGAGGGATTAAAGAGAACATCAAAATATTTTGACAGGCCTTTCCCAAATGAGCATGTGTGGGTTTCTGCCCTTGAGGCCGAATGGAGTTGTAGGTGGACTGGGGTCGCCTGTGGCTGAGTGACAGTGGACAGGCAGATGCTGAGGACACCCCCCCCCCCATTCCCACACTGTGCCAGGTCCGGCTCTGTCCTCTCTGGTCCCGGCTCCTCTGTGGCCTACAATGCACCTGTGGTGTGCATGTGCACAGGTACGCACGTTGGAGTTTGGCAGAACGTGAGGATGGAGATCCCAGGCTCAGAATTGTCAGATTGAGCCCCAGATTGATCTCTAAAAAGCAGGGCCTGTGACATGTCAGCACCTCTCCGCGGTGCCCTGTCTTCTTCTCTAGCATGTGAATGAACAGGGGTAAATACAGAGCCCCCCCCCCCCCCAAGTGCGTTGTACGGTTAAAGGAGGCAACACTACAAGTCCCTCAGCCTCAGCATGGTGCTGGCCACATGGTGTCGGAGGGACTTCATGACGGGTGTTTAAAGAGCCCTGTCCTTCCTTGTCATTGAAAAAGCATGCAGCAGGCTGTTCACAATCACCAAAGGGTAGAGACAACCCGCATGTCCATCAGCTGATGGATGGGTAAGTAAAACATGGCACGATGGCCACTCAGTGGAACATGATCAGCCCTGAAAAGAAATGAAGTACGGATATGTGTGGCCATGCGGATGAGAACACTGAATGTCAGGCGTCAGATAGAAAGGACCACGTTATGATTGATTCCGTAGAAAGGAAATCTCCAGAACAGGCAAGGCCATAGAGATAGACAGCGGACTGTGGCCACCAGGGACTGGGGAGGGGGCAGGGGTCACAGGGAGAGGTCCCTTCATAGATACGGGTTTCCTTTCGGGGTGATGAAAGTGTCTGAGAGCTAAATTGAGGCAAAGGTTGCACAGCATTGTGAAGGCACTAAATGCCTCTGAATTTTTAAAGGGTAAATGTTTAATTTTATGTCACATCACTTTTATTCCAGTTTTTTAAAAAGCAGCAGGGGGGAGGTGAGGGCTGAAGCCCACTCTCCCAGTCCGAGCCACACCCTTGTGCCATCTCCGAGGCCATGGCATCGTCATTGTCATTCCTGTCGTTGCTGCTGCTGACTGTCCGAGGCGGGGCTGGCAGGGGCTCCCTGCCCTCTGACCTGACTGACATTTCTTATTTGAGGCCGGGGTTCACGTGTGGGGCCTCACATGTGGGGCCAGGGGCACATCCTTCCTCATGCATGTGGGGACGGGCCCCTGTGTGATGGCTCAGGTGACTTCCACTTGTGGAGAGAGGAGACGCGTCCACAGTGAGGCACACTCAGCAGGCTGCCGGAGTGGCAACCCTCCCGTGACACAGCCCGCTGGTGGCAGCCCTGGTCCCCAGCTGACCAAGGTTTCCCAGCCTCCCGCCCAGAGCGAGTGCTTCGAGGGGGTTTCCAGACCAGCTTTTCCTTTGGGGTCCAGAGCCTCCTCCCCAGGAAGCGTGCCAGCGTCTTGTTTGCATGCGCCTTGAGTCAGCCTGCAGCCTCGGCTTGGGGTCCTCTGACGTCACGATTCATATTCACTTTTAGAGAAATCCCCATGGAAACCGGCAGGTGGGTTTGAGCAGGAGGAGCTGGCTCCCCAGAAAGGCAGAGGAAGTGGAGACTGGGGGAAGGGACACTTTCAGGGGCATTTGGTGACCCCATTCCATGTCCATCTGACTCATGGGAAGTCCAAGAAGGTTGGAATGTCAACTCTGAAGGCTTTGCGGGGTCGTTGGGGGACCTGATGAAGCCCTTCTAGGCCCTGCTTTCTGTAGCCCAGACCCAGTGATTGAGGGGATCCCAGGGAAGAAGCTCATCCCGGAAACAAAAGCAGAGGGAGAGTGTTCTCTTCCTGGCCTGACAGATAGCAAGACCCCCAAAATGCCCCTCATCAATTCCTGAGGGCAAAAGGACAAAGGCACCCCGGCCTGTTCCTGGCTCCTGGGGGAGAGCATGGTCCCCGGAGCCGGGACCCTGACTTGCAGAGTTCTGCCACTCCAGCTCCTGGCGCTGCAGCCGCATCGCAGGCGCTCGGCTACCAGGTGGTCACACTGAATGCAGCCAAGGCATAGCTAGCAGGGCCCACGCAAACCGGGGGCCCAGGATGGAGCCCCCAGTTTTCTCAAGGGCTCCCAGTTCTCGTTAATATCTCTTTAATGAGAGCAATTTGGCAATGATCTAAAATATGCTCTTACCCTTTGTCCCATTAATTCCATTTCTGGGAATCTGGCCTAAAAAAAAAAAAATCCTAAATATAGGGTAGAAAAACATGTTTCATAAGGATGTTCACTGTGGAGTTGTTTAGAGCAGCAGAAATGAAACCACCGCACTTCCCATAGGGGAGGAGGGCGAGTGGTGATAAATGGTGGTCGGATATTTTATAGCCACTAAGGTGATGTTCTAGAGATTATTCAGAATATGGAATGTGCAAAATTATATACTGTATGACTGGGGCTCTGTAAAAAAAAAAAATTACATATGAAAAATACCCGGGAAGGTAATATACTGAAGTGCTAATGAGTGGTTTTAGTAAGATTGTATCTGAAAGATTTCATTCTATTTATCATCTTACAAGTTATCTGGAATATTCACTCATTGCCTTTCTTAGTTGTGATTTACATTCAGGGAAATGTACCATTTTAGTGGGAAGATCTGTGAGTTTTGACAAACATATACACTCAAGTAACCACCACCACAATTGAGATCTAGACTATTTCAATCACCCCCAAACATCCCCTCATCCCCTCTGTAAAGTCTCCTCCACTGTCCCAGCCACTGGAGACTGGGTTTGATTTCCATCCCTGTAGTTTTGCTAATTCTGGGATGTCCTTGAACGGAACCCCAGTACGTCTTGCATTGCTTTTACATGTAGAAATAACTTTTAATCTTATTATTCGCCTCAAAGTACCTCTTAGAACTGCATTTCCCAGCTTCCCCAAGAGAATTGATTTTTTTTTCTTCTAACTCAGCCTTCACTCCGCACAGGAATCTGGTCCACTGTGGCCTGGCCACCGTGTTCAGATTACCAGGGGAATACCAGTTACCTGTAAAGTCCTCCCGAGAGTGTGAAAGTACCTCCGATGAAGGGCGTCATTGGTCAGCAGCAGCTCGTGCCTCCACCAGAGAGCCACAAGTGAGGGCGTTGGATCCCGATCTGTCCATTGCCCTGGCCGACCTCCTGGGCTCTGTCTAGGCTCTGTCCATGATGATGACGATGATGATAGTGACAGCAGAGGTAGTGACAGCAGTTAATTTTTCTTGCTAAACATTTTATTTTAGAATAGTTTAAAATATTTTTAAAAGTTACTAAAACATTACAGAGAGTTCCCATATATTCCAACACCCCATTTTCCCTGTTGTGAGCGCTTACAATAGCATGAAAACATTTGTCACAACTAATGAAGCAGTTTTCATATGCTTTGAAATTTTATTCAATTTCCTTAGTTTTTACCTAATATCCTATTTCTATCCCAAGATCCCATCGGGATCCCTCAGTACACTTAGTCATTGGGTCTCGCTGTACTTCTCTTGGCTGGGAAAGTTGCTCAGACTTTCCTTGCGTTTGATGAGTACTGGTCAGATGTGTTGAGGAATGTCCCTCATTTGGGTTTTGTCTGATGTTTTTCTAATGGTTCAATCAGAATTACGGGTTTGGAGGAGAAAGACCCCAAGAGATAAAATGTAGTCTTTCTCATAATAGTTGATTTTATTTAGCTTTTCTGTATGTTCCATATGCTATGGTAAGCCCTTGATAAATTGGATCTCCTTTAAGGCTCCTGATAATTCTATTAAATTTTCGTTTTTACTGTTACAGGAAACAGCCTCAGAGAGGTTCAATAACTTACATAAAAACACACAGTAAGTGGCTCAAACATAGGTCTCATTGATTATGCAAATCTTGCTTTTAGCCAACACTGCTTCAAACAATGGAAAAGCAATACATCTATTAAAAAAAACAGTATGTATTCATTTATACCCAACCTTTCCACCCAGAACCTGCCTACGTTGCAACTTCAAATCAGGGCCCCATGAGACAGCTAACGCAGGGACATGGGAAAGGCAGGCCCAGGCGGTCAGAAAGCCCTCCCTCATCTAAGATCACACGTGTCAGTCGTGGTCATATGGAGTGTGTTCCACAGGTGTGGTGTGGGCCTTGGGAAGTGCCTCCTCAGGGTCTCTGCGGAGGCTGTGGTGGAAAATAGAGGTCTGGAGGCCTTTTGCTTAGTGTCCAAGGTGGGATTCTGAAGAAATCAGGCTGGCCGTTCACTTGGTTTGGATAATCAAGTCCAACTCGGTAAACTCGGTATGATCACGCTACCCCCTTGGTAGGGTTTTAGGAATGGATCTTTATTTTTCTGCGTTGTTCGATGTGGTGCAGCGATTTCCCAGATGCACCAGGGTCATGTCTTAGCCCATGTCCTCTGCCTCTGCAGATGGAGGGGTCAGCAGGCGAGGTTTGAAGGCCGACTGGACCTTCAAGAGGGAGAGATGTGGGGATGGAAGGAAGGTGGAAAGGCCTTTGGCGTATCCGGGCACACAGGTGCCGTTGCTTCCTAAAGCTGACTTTTAAAAATATTATTAATTATTTTTAATTTTAAAAAATAACCAAAAAAGCATCTTCCCAAAGGTGTTATGTATAGTGATTGTAAATAATACTTGGATGAAGTTTTTTATTTAGGAAACTACTCCTTCATTTGTTAAGACAGTGAGCGCCTCCTCAGTGGCAGGCTGGGTTTCAGTACTTGGGACAGATGAGGAGTCCTGCTCTCATGGCGCTGAAACACTGGCGGGGAGGCAGACAACAACGATCGATAAATATCGGGATGTGGTCACTACCAGGCACAAAGGGAGCATGTAGCCAACCCCACAGCCTGGTGTCACTGCTACTCTCGGGACAAGATGTGCTGTGGGCCGATCATTTACTGCAGAATATTGAAAACATCGTCATGCAGGGAATGCTGGAAAAGGCAGAGGGTGAGGGGCGATCCCACGTTTGCCTTTGGGGTATGCAGCCACGGTGGCCCCTGGATTGCTGCTCCAGGGTGGGCCATGTGCTGGTGAGGATGAACGTGGCCATCTCCCCGTGGGGTCCAAGCAGCCCGGACACTCACCTGGGCCTGTGCAGCAGCCTCTGGGCGGTGCCGCCCACTGCTCTTGTGTCTGTTCTTCTGCAGCCGCCCCAGCGATGCTATGAACCGTGCCTAAAGCGCCTGCAGCACTGCACCCTCGGGGAGTGATCCCGGACCCCAGCTTCGCTTTCCAGGCCTCCTGCAGTGGCCTGCCAGCTCTCCGGGACACTCCTTACCCAGCACCCCCTCCCTCCCTTTGCCTTTCGGCTCCCTCCTGAGCTCTCCCAGCCCCTGGCGGCCTCTGGGCCCTCTGCGCTGGCCGTGGGCACTGGGATGTACTTGCCTCCATCTTTCCACAGTGCTCCAGTTCTCACTGTACCCTATTTTGGTTCTTGGTGCAGCACTGTTGCTCCTCAATGGTTTATTTATTATTTGGGAATTTTCTTTGTTTGTTGTCTCTTTGCCCCACTGGGCTCGTGTCTTGTTCACTGCTGTATTCCTAGCACCCCGTTTGGGGCCTGAAACATCATAGGTGCTCAATATCTGTCAGACGAGCGAATGAATGGATGAGTGAACAAATGAATGAACAAGTCAATTGACCAATCATGCTTACTTCCAGAGCCTGGTGACTGATAATCGGAGAGATTTGAGGCAGCTTGAGCCTTCAACCTTCTCCTCCTTCACTACCACCACCATATCTCAACTTCGCCAGACAGAAATTGAAATTTAAAAACCTCACGGAGGTCCTTAATCCTCCTAATAAAATTAATTTGTTAGGTCACACATTTTAAATTGCATCTGACCCTTTGTAGCAGAATGGCTTAGGAGGCAGGGTGCCAATTCCAAGTCAGCAGCTTAGTTCATAGCTGGCTACGCCCCTCCCCAGCTGGGTGGCCTTTGGCAAATCATGTGTCTGCCTCAGCCTCAGCTTTCCCATCTGTGCAATGGGGATGGCCCTGCACTGGCCCCAGGGACCACTGTGAGGATTCAAGAAGGCAACACTTGCCCCGTGCCCAGGGGTGCCTGGTGCATGTCAGCGTTGGGGAGCTGGGAGCTGTTATTCTCAGCTGTGCTATCCTCACCTCTGACTGTGCCGAATCTGGCTTCTGAGGGGCCAGAGGAACAAGAATATCGTGAGGACCCAGTGCTAGTTCCTACACCTGACCCCGGTGCCTTCTCTCTGTGATAGAGAACTCACTCAGAGAGCAGTGAGCGACCGTGATTTTCTCTTGTCCCACCCTCATGCCAGGACTGGTGATGCCCTTTATCATTCTTTCTGTAAACACAAATTGTTGCGTGCTTGCCATGTGCCAGGCACCGGGGGAGTGAGAGCAGGCACAAAGACCGACTCGGGCCTGAACCGCAGCCTGGCCAGGAGGCAGACATCAGCTCGTTAACAGACAGCATCAGTCCACAGTCGTTAACCCGGGTAGGGGGCATGAAGGGCTCAGGCCAGGGTGTGGTCAGGCTGGTTCTGGGGTCTTGGGGGATCGCAACCTCTCCCCAGAAGCCCGTTGAGCTGAGACCTGGGGAGGAGGAGAGGAGAGTGACAGGGTGGGCCACGGCCTTTCTGGGACAAAGAGCTGGTGAGAGCGTGGTGCTGGCAGCTGGCCATTGTGGGAGCCGGGAAAGGGAGAGAAGGTGCAGGGTGGTCTGGAGGAGGAAGTGAGACCAGGATGCGGGCTTCTCAGTGGAGGATGGGAACATCGATTTCGTGGTCGGACCACTGGGAGCCTTGGAAGGATGCTGAGCAGGAGGATAGAGGGATTGATTTGCCCACATGGCACGTGTCCCTGGGTACTGAGTGGAGAAGGCATATCTGTGGGAACAGAGGAGGCAGGGTGACCAGTAGTAGGCTATCTGGGCAGGAGAGGGTGGTGGCCCCGCCGAGCTGTGCTGTGCCTGCCGTGCCAAGAGGAACAATGCACCGGCTTTGCCCCCAAGGTGCCCCCAGTCTGGTCCCAACTACACCCAAACAAACACACGGGCGAGTTTTCCCATGGCTCCTGCCCTCTAGCTGGACGCTGCCAGGGAGGAAAGACGGAGTTCCTTTGTCCCTAGAGGTGCCAGGTGTCTGTACCAGCTAGGTTTGCTTGTTGCCACAGTGGGGATGTTTTCCAGAACCTTCTTCTGAGGCACAGACGTCGTGCCTGATCTTGTAACCAATGCATGTCTTTCTCTTTTGTTTTTGCTGCAGCCAACTGGGTACATGGAAAACTCCGTCTCCTACAGCGCTATTGAAGACGTTCAGCTGCTGTCCTGGGAGAATGCCCCGAAGTACTGTTTACAGCTCACAATTCCTGGGGGAACTGTCTTACTGCAGGTAGGAGAAACAAACATGAACCAGCACTTTCCTCTCCCTGCCCCCCTCACTCGCCCTCCTCTTTTCCCTTGGAGGGAGACGGCCAGCTATCAGAAGGGAAGGTTGTTTAATTGAAGGCATTTTTCCCCCCTCCAAATAAAGAAAATTATAAACAAGGGCTTATTGGGGGATGAGAGAGGGAATGCGCGCAGTTTGAGCTCCAGCTACCTGCTTGCCACGGTCTAGAAGCTTTATGCATTGTGCTTTCATTTCTCTTAACAACCCTGAAAAATAGGTTTGCTGATCTCCATTTTACAGTTGAGGAAACTGAGGCACATGGGCAGTTGTTAGGCCTTAAAAGGCTATCAGAAGCAAGTGAGCAGCAGATGTCACCTTTTGTTCTACTTTGACTGAGGTGGTTTCTTGTTTCTTGTTGATCTAAATATTTTGAGACTCTGATAGGAGTATAAGCTGTGCCCTTAGAAAAGTGAGCATCCTGTGTGTGTTGGCCAGGACTGTTGGAAAGGAATGATGCAAACAATATTCAGACTATCTGAGGAAAAAGAGAAGTTGATGATGCTATAACTGTTTTAAAGTAACTGGGACGTCTAAGAGGGGACTTCAGGTGTAGCCGCATCCGGGAGTTAAATGGTATCATTAACACTCCATGTCTCCGTCTGTCCGTCTCCTGGCTCTGCCGCATTCTGTTGGCTTCATTGTCAGGCAGCGTCTCCATGGAGGGAAAGGTGGAATTCTGGCAGTCTCAAGTTACATTCTTGGAGCTTGTCATCCTTAAAAATGTGCAAGCCCGTCTCCCTCCAGCATCTTTCTGCAAAAGCTCAGGCCCGGTTCTGATTGGTTCTGCTGAGCCCCATGCTCCCCAGGGAAAGCCCTGCCTGGAGCCTTCACCACCGGCAGCTGTGCACTCCGAAAGCCCTACAGGACCTTGTGGACCGGGAGAGGCGGGTCCCCCCAAAAGACAACATGGCTGCTGCCGTACATACATGTGACATGCATGTGATGTGTTCTATATCATTTCAGAGAGAGCGATACCCATTTTCCAAGTCAGCCGCCCCTCATTTATAGAGAGGGCACTCTCTCTTCTTTGGGGGAGCAGTCTGCCTCAGCCTTTTCTTTCCAACTCTGTCCCTCCAGTGAGGAGACCAGCGCTGAGCCTAAAGAGATGCTCCCTAAAGCCCGACTCATGAGTGGCCACTGGGTTGTGTAGCAGTAGTGGGGCCAAAAGGCACCATGCAGTGAGGCCCCTGAGGAATACTGAACTCAACAAGATGAGCGAACAGTTGGACATCCTTAGAAAAATTCTGTCCTTTACTATTATCTCTTCGTGGACACCAAAGCCATGCCTGCCTTTCTGCTCTAGGAAAGGGGGGTCAGTGCCAGCCCCCCTTGGCTGGAGGATCAGCAGTGGCAGAGGAGAGAGGCCCCAGCAGGCTCCGTGGAGAGCTGGGAGAAGATGGGTGCCGGAAATCCCGTTAGAATCAGAGCGCGGAGCTGGCCGGCCCCCGTGCTCGGGGAGGGAGAGGCAGGCCAGTGAGCCTCTTGGCCCCATCCTTGAAGAACTCCGAGGCCCTCTGGGGAGACCGAGCCATAAACAAATGACTGTGGATACAACAGCCAAAATAGAGGCACTTCCCGGAGGACTAGGATCCCAGAGCAGGGAGTGACTCAGCTAGGGGTACCAGAGAAAGCTTCCTGGATGGTGACGTTAGAGCTGGGCACCGAGGGATGAGTAGGAGTGTGCCAGGGTTGGGGGGGCCACATGCACTGGGCGGAGGGAATTCAGCAAAGCATGAATTTAGGGCAAGGGGGTCTTAGCCCTAAGAGAGGGGAAGAGTAGGGTTCAGGGTCCTATGGATGCGTCTACAGCTGTTTGGTCACAGCCAGATCATATAAGTCTCACAAGCTGAATGAAGAAGCCGTGGCTATAATCTGGGGACAATAGGGAGCCATTGAAAGCCCCTAAGGAGTAGGGGCCAATAGAGGGACCAGTCCTGTTGAATGGCAGAGGGGGCACACGATGGGCTCTCAGGAGCCGGTATCAGTTCCTGCCCCCTTGGCTGGGAGGAGGCTGGATATGCGAGTGTAAGAGGGTGGCTGGAGAGGGGGAAACCTATGAATAATCCAGCTAGAGAAGGAAGCCCTGGCCCCAGTGCCCTGGTGTAGTGGTCTCTACGTCAGCAGGAGCAGCGGGGGCATCATTGCTTCTGGAGCTGGAGGGGGCAGCAGTACCCCTCCCCCCCAGGAAGTACCCTGAGTGTCACTTGCCCTGGGCGTAGAGGGGCAGTGAGGTCTGCAGGGGTGTGGGTCACTGTGCAGTGCCTGGACTATCCCTTTAACTGGGGCTGTGGCTGCAGGCCGGCTGTGATGACTTGCCTGGCTGAGGCTGCGCCCGGCAGTGGCCTCACGCAGCGCTCTCCCACTGTGCTGACAGCCGGGCGGCCTGTGGCTGCTCACCGCCCCGCTCACCGCCCCTGCTCACCGCCCCCTGCTCACTGCCCCGCTCACCGCCCCCTGCTCACTGCCCCGCTCACCACCCCCTGCTGCGGTGGACAGTACAGTCCTCGCAGCCCAGTGGCCAGAGGCTAGAGCAGAGAGCAGAGGGAGGAGGAGGAGGAGGAGGAGGAGGCGGCCGGCCGCTCCTGGGATCCAGAGCTGGACTTGGCTAGGACGGGGAAGCAGACACAGCCGCCACCCAGGGGAGCCCAGGTGGGTGCACCTCGCCATTGCCTGCCTTGGTCTCTCTTGCTGTCATTTCCATCGGCTGCTACCTTGCTTCCTTTTTATTGCCACCTTCCCGCCTCCCTCCCGTGATTCACGGGTGGTGTGTGGCCGTCATGTTATATAAAGGGGTTCTGAGTCATCTTGAAGACAGGCTCCAGGTGGAGGGGTCCAAGTGCTTATGGGGAGGCTGGGGGCCCGGGAGGCCCTGGGGCCCCAGGATGGTGGGCCCGAGGTACAGGCCGAGCCCGCCTCCCCTGCGCTGTGACTGTCAGTGTGTCCGTTTAGGTGACAGGGCTCAGAGCCAGGGTATGACGGAGCAGTCTTCCCTGCTCCGGGTGGCAGGGATGCCCGGAAGCAGCCAGGGGTGCTCGGGGCAAGGCTGGTCTGGAGAGCATCCTGGGGTGCTCGGGTCGTCGAGGATGACAGTGCCTTGAGCAGCGCTGTCCCTTCAGATGCCACTCACCACACAGGAGCCTCTGCATTTAAACTTAATTAAACCAAATTAAGAATGCAGCTCCTTGATCCACTAGACACACTGTGAGTGCTCAATAGCCAGATGGAGTCAGTGGCCCCTGTATTGGACAGGGCGGATCAAGAGCGTTGCCATCACCACCCACAGTTTTGGTGGCAGGCTAGTCCGAAGAACTTTTCCTTTGGACTCATGCTCCATGCCCCGGCTGCTCCCGGGGGGACTAGCCTCAGCATGCAGGCGGGTCTGCAAGGTCAGAGCACCCCTGCACCCCTGAGCAGGTCCCTCCTGCTACATGTGGTAGAGCAGCTCTGCATAACGGCTCTCCCCACTCCCCTTTCTCGGGCTCTCCATATTCATGGGTGTCTGTTTTTCCTGTCTGTCTCTCTGATACTTTTCTTTTTTCTTTATTTTAAAATATATCTTATTGATTTTTTACAGAGAGGAAGGGAGAGGAATAGAGAGTTAGAAACATCAATGAGAGAGAAATATTGATCAGCTGCCTCCTGCACACCTCCTACTGGAGATGTGCCCGCAACCAAGGTACGTGCCCTTAACCGGAATCGAACCTGGGACCCTTCAGTCCGCAGGCTGATGCTCTAGCCACTGAGCCAAACCGGCCAGGGTTCTGATACTTTTCTCCATGTCTCCCTCGGACCTCGGGGAGCTGACCTATCTGAGTTTAAGGAAGGTTAAGAAATGCTCTCAGGCAAATGCGCCTCCTCCCAGCTCGGAGATGCCAAGCTGTCTGCCAGCAGGCCGAGTCCCACACAAAGGCGCCAGCCTTCCAGCCCGGGTCCAGTCGGTGTGCTTCTGGATGCTCTGATCTTCAGCGTGAGCTCCCTAATGCCATGTCATCAGGATCCCCGGTGCAGAAGGCACCTGTTTATCTTCTCTCCTTGGTGCCCTTTCTGCTGCTTTCCTCTGAGGAGGGAGCTGCTGAAGCCCATCACCGGTGCCGTGGCAGCGCCCGTGGGGTGCGGCCCGGGGCGGGGTGGCCGCGTTGAAGAGCTGTGTGGGGCAGCCCATCTTTGGGGATTTCTGCCTCGCAGTTGGGTTTCCGTGAGAAGTGGCCGGGGCCCACAGCTCCGAAAGCAGGGCTGCGGGCGGCCAAGACCAAGGAGAACCTTCTTCTCCGCGAGTGTCTGCTTCCTTCCCGAAGGGCTTCCGAGACCCACTCCTCTCACAGGCTTTCCGGAAAGTCCCCAGGAGGCCGGGCAACTGTTTACCCCAAACACTGGCAGCAGGGGCAGGGGCAGGGACAGGGCGGCTCCCCTCTTACTGGAAGCCGGAGAGAAAGACCTTTCCGGCCTGGCGGTCACGTGCTGTTTTTTCCCTAAGAAGTTGGGCCGGGGAAGGAGGACTTGGCAGCAGCCCCCCGTGCACCCTTGGCTGTTTTTCTCACCTCTTGAGACAATACAACAATGAGAGGGAACTTGGCAACTTTCGAAGAGGAAATTAAGCAGAATTTGCCTGGAACGGGGCCCTTTCAGTATTCGAAAGATTTATCACTGGGAGCAGTTGGCAGCGGCCTGAGCAGGCCTGCTCTCCCAGGACCTCTTTCCCAAGCTTAAGTCCGTCTCCCCTGGGTGACCCTCGGGACTCTGAGCGGAGCCTCGGGTCCCAGAGGTCTGGGCCGCCCCAGCTCACCCGCCCACCCTGCAGCGCTGGGACGCTGTGCAGAAACCACCCGCTCCTCCAGGCCGCGCACAGCCCAGTCCTCTCTCCCTGGCCTCGGCAGGCGCTCTGAGATGCCGGCACGGCAGTTCCGGATGCTCTGTCTCTTTAAAACTAGACAGCCCGAAGGAAGAAGCAGTTCACAGCCCATCCTTTTTGCAACCTCTGACTCCTTCGGAGAGAGGAGAGAGGGGAAGTAGCGTGAGGACGCAGTGGCTGCACTCCCACCCCCTTGTTTGCCAGGCGGGGCCTCCTGTTGATTGGAACAGGTGCCAAATCCTTCTTCCTCCCTCATCATCAGCATAATAGATTCAGATCTCCCAGCCCAATTCCTGGAGCCCAATGGAGCCGAGGTGCGGCACTCTCTCTCCTGTTGGGTGAACAGAAGAGAGAGTGGGCTATCGGGTCAGACAGACCTGAGTCCCAGCCCAGCTCTACGTGCTCTACCTGCGTAACCTTTGGCAGCAGGAATCACCTCTCTGGGCATCTAAATTGTCTGTGAACTGGACCCTGGATGTCATGAGGATTATCAGTTCTACATGGGAAATAGTTAGCACTGTACCTGATGCACAGTAGGTGTGCAGAGAAAAGGCTGCCATGATTATTTCTAGAGCCTTAGTCAAATTTGGCTTGAGATATCAAGAATGAATAGTTTGTTTGAAATTCTATTATATGTGACTTTTTAAATAAGCAGAATGGATATAGTGGTGATTTATCCATTCATTGATCCATCCATCCACCCACCCATCCATTTAATCCATTTATTTGTCCATCCATCCATCCATCCATCTATCCACTCATTCACCCACCCATGTATCTATTTATCTAACCATTCTTTCATTTAACAAAGATTTCTCTGGGTTTTGTGAATAAAGTGGCTTAAGATGGCAAAGAATAATTTCTCACTCATGCTGCCTGTCCACAATGGGTCAGCTGAGAGCGTGGCTGGTAGAGCACACACCATCTGGTTATCAGGTGACCAAGCGAGACCTGCTGAATGAATGACTGATGAGTGGACTGTGAGCTCCCAAATTCCCAGCACTGATTAGCAGTACCAGGAACCATTAGGGCTGGTTGCACACAAACCGTGTAACAAACAAGAGCACAGTGCAGGCAGTGGCAGGTGCTAGATGGTGGGGCCAGTGGCACTGAAGAGGGAGGGACAAGGGTCCCTTTCCTTCTCTCGCTCCTCCATCTTCCTCTCCAATTCTCTCTTTTTGTCTTCACTTGGTCATTTAGTCCAGCCAGTGACACATTGCCCTGGCCTTCTCTGGACCCTCAGAACCAATGGAATGACCCATATCAATACTAAACCAACTTAGCCATACCTCCCAGGTTCATTTCCTGCTGCTGCTGTGACAGATGACCACAAATTTAGTAGATAAAGCAATACAAATTTATTGTCTGCAGTTCTGGAGGCTAGAAGTCAACATGTGTCCCACTGGGCTAAAATCCAGGTGTTGCAGCGCTGGTTGCTTCTGGAAGCTTTAGAGGAGAGTCCGTTCCTTTGCCGTTTCCAGCTTCTAGCGGCCACCCGCATCCCTTGGTCCGTGGCCACATCACTCCAGCCTCTCCTTCCTTCTGTGCCTCTCTGACCTTCTGCCTCTCTCTCATAAGGACCCTCATGGCTCACTCAGATAATCCAGAATGTCCTCCCCATCTCAATATCCTTAACTAAATCACATTTGCAAAGCTCCTTGCCCCCCCCCCCCCCGCCCCTAAGATGTCATATTCATAGGGGATTAGGATGCAGACAGTCTTTGGGGAATTCTTTATTTGGCCTTCCTCACCTTCTCTGCTCCCTTCACTGGCCACTGTTAAAAAGCAGAGAAATGACTGGACCAGGAGCATGCTGGAGCCACTCGTACCGTCTGATACCGGCTCCTGAGAGCCCACCGTGTGCCTCTCTTTCCAGTTCTGGTCTGGCACAGAATCAGCCACGGTGGCATCACTCACAGCATGGAAGTCGGCAGATGCTATGATCACTGTGGTGTGTTGTGTTTTTTATCCCGGGGAGCCTGTTGTTACACATTTATCAGCACATCACTGGCCACGGCTGTCAGATACTGATCGCTGCTCTCTGTAGCGTGATTGCACAGGCTGGGCACTGCACTAAGTAAGTGTTTTACATAGACTTGCTCATGCGTGGGATCTTGGCGCCGCTGTCCCTGACCATGGGATGTATTCTATCATCCTAATGAACAAGAGTTGTCATGAGACCACAGAGCTAGGTCAGCACTGACAGGAGGTGACCCAGCACAGAGCCTTCGGGATACTGCTGGTCCCTGCAGCAGACTCGCCTTTGTCACAGCCTCTGTGTCATCAGGGGACTTGCTCCAGTCACACCAGTGGACCGTGGTAGATCCCAGACTTGACCCAGGTCTGTTGGAGACTCAATTACTGCAGAAGCCCCTGCATCACACAGGTGAGCCCCGTCTGCTCTCCATGCAGGGCAGATCCAGCTCACCTTGCCTACAGGTGTCTGGTTCCCCATTGCAGTGGCCCCTGAACTGGTTCATTTATTCAAGCCCAGAGCTTTCCCCAAATTCTGCCCTGACAGGGAGAGACCCAAAGTTGTACGTGCTGTGCATGCACCCGGGAGTGGGACAGGAAAAGGTGGACTTTCAGGTTTAGAGGGAGGCGCTGGCCTTTGTGAGAGTCCCCTAACCATCAGGGTCAGGTCACTGGGTGCAGGGCCGCGGGGTCACGTGGGACTGGATGCTGCCTTTCTGCCCTCGGGGGTGTCGGTGGAGAGCTTGGACTGCCATAGTCCTGTGACCCACAGCATGGATCCAGCCACCGGCCTTCTGGTCCTGGCCCCACACTGGCTGCCTGTGAGCCCGTGAGAGAGTCCGTAGGCTTCAGAGCCTCTGTCTCCTCATCTGCACCGCAGGAAGGAGCTGCTGACAGTCCCAGTTTCTCGGGATAGGCTTGCAAGGACTGAATGAGTCAGTCCACACATAGCTTAGCACACCTCTGGGTCTGGCGTGCATTAACTGTGCCACAAATGCTGCTTTCACCATCAGCAAACCTGCTGGAACCGGGTTTGAGAGCAGCAGCAACACATCCTAGAGTTCACGGGGCCATCCTCGGGCCGCATTTAATTTGAGAGGAGTCTGTGATGGCGATGGTAACAACAGTGGCTGCATTTCTGTTTGACCACCTGCGGTGTGTCCAGCATGCTTCTAGATGCTTTACCAGAATCGGTCCCAGTCCTCCTGACATTTCTGTGGGTCTGTGGGTCTCTCCAGATGAGAAAACCGAGGCTGAGCTGCCTAGGGTCTCCAGACTAGGGTGGTGTGGATAAAAGAAGGGTTTGCTTCCCACACAGTGATTTCTAACTCAGGTTTGCCGAGTTCAAAGCTGGCTGGCTTCTTTCTCCTGTGACTTTCTACAGTTGGCGGGAGGTACAGTGGTTCAGCTCACAGGCTTGGAAGACAGGCTGCTTGGGTTTGAAGGTATTTAGCTGCTGTAAGATCTTAGGGTCTGTTTTCCCGCTGTGAAATGGGCATGCGTTACTCACCTTGCAGAGCTGAGGACGGAATATGTGGGTAATAAACTCCAGGCGCCTGAGCAGCGCTTGATACAAAGGAGGTGCCCAAACAGCTCCCTCCATCATCATCCCACGACCATGCTGCTTTCCCCTTCACCTGGGCCCCTCCCGTGATCCTAAATAAGTCAGGATACACGTGCAGTTAAAGCTCTCCCAGCCACCGGTGTCTGAGGTCACTCCTACCCAGTGAAATGGTGTACAATGGCAGCGAAGTCTTATTTCAGAGAAGTCACCCGGCTTATCACCTCTATTGTGGTTTTGTACCCAAAGGGTTCAGCTTGGTGAATCCCTCTGAAGGTTGTTAGGACCACAGAGCAGACCCCGTCGGACAGACAGGCTGGGCTTGTGTGCTGTTCTGTAAAACGCTCTGCAATGCTACCAGTGTGTGACCGGACCTCGCTGTCCCGTTCTTGTCGTTGCAGGCTGCCAACAGCTACCTGCGGGACCAGTGGTTCCATTCTCTGCAGTGGAAGGTAAGTCCTCGCGCAGCTGCTCCTTTGGGGCTGCCGCGTGCGTCTATTCTGGGCTTGGCTCAACGTGGGTCCGTGCCCAGAGGCACGAAGGCGGCGATCTGCTCTCCTCCGCCCCTCTGTCTTCTGATGCCTCTCCCCCTGCAGCGCCGGAGCAGCCGCCCTGCCCATGGCCCTGGGCTTTGCTCATTGCCTTTCCAAGGGATGCAGGGCCTCTTCCCCTCAGAACAGGGCCCGGGAAGGCAGGACTTCCGGCCTCAGGATTCTGTCTCGAAAGTAACTTCGAAAAGTGGCACCAAAGTGAAATTTATCAGAGGTTCAGAAGCCCAATTGCGTTTTCATAAGGAATTCTTCACCTCCATTGCCTGCTTCTTTGGCCTGATTTCCCAGTTCGAGCTCTGCATAGGGTGGCCCAGAACCTTCCAGCACATAAGGGGAATTCCTCCTCTCCTGGTCACTTTCAAGACCCGGGGCCCTGAGCTGCTGAGGGAGGTCCTCCCACCGCCCTGGGGAGTCCATGCCCCGCCACCGCCTTGCCATCCTGCGTTGGCTCAGGCAGCTTCCCCTCGTGCCCCGCCTCCTCGGCCCTCCCGTCTTCTGATCTTTAGTTTAGAACGAGCTGTGATGGCCACAGGGCGGAGGCAGCAGGGAATGGCTGGAATGGCCGGTGCATGCCCCGAGCTTCGGCTGTACTGTAAGCCGGAGAGCCACAGGGTGAGTGGCTGGCCTGGTGCAGGGGTGAGGGCCATATGCCATCTTGGAATGACCAAGGGAGCGAACACTCAGAATTCCTCTCGTGCCTCTGAGGGGCTGTCGTCACAGCTAGGCCGAGGACGGAAATACAACCCCGGAAAATTGCATTCCTGGTCCCAAAGAGGGCCCCTCCCCGCGGTCCCCGGACAGCTGCAGTCCTCTCGCCTGGTGGCCTGCAGGGCAGCCTCGGAGGCTGAGCACGTCTCCGCGCTGGGGCTGCTTAGGGAAAGGACCGGCCTTTATTGAGCACCAGCTGTGTGCTAGGAGCTTGCAGCTGAGCCCATCCTGTCCATTTCACCCCCGCCTCAGCCTTACGTGGCTAGCTACCGTCACTGCTTCCACTTCATGTATGGGAAAGGCGAGGCTGGGCTGGGGCCCAGCTTCCAGAGTTAGGGGCCAGGGGCAGGGCTCAAGCCCACATTTCCCTGTAGGGCCTGTAGGGCCTGCATGTAGGTGGAAAGCACTGGGTGGCAGCTGAAAAGGAAAGGTGGTGCGTGCCCGCTCACAGTCAACAGGTTCTGCTGAGAGCTCCACTTCCCAGGGAGTGTCCCTAAGGCCTGGCTCTTCGCGCTGTCCCAGGACAGGCAGGGCATGCTGGGGGCGGGCGGGGCTGGGCGGGGAGCCCGGAAGTTAATTGCCAGAACAGGTGAGAGGGAGGGAAGATGGGGGTTTGGGGGTTCCCTGAAGGAAGAAGCCATTTAACGGCCAGTCTCCCCTTCTTTATTCTCTGCGTGTTTTCCATGTGAGCCCTCACCGAGTGGTTGCCTTGCCTTTTGTTAGCTCAGGACAGGGCATAGAGCACTTGGAGACAGACAGCCTGCCTGACAGGCTGGGGAAACACCTCATTGAAAAGGCCAAGATCAGTGTGGAGGGAGAGGCTGTCGTTGGTGTTTCACAGAGCTCTGCTTTCTGCCCTGCCCTGCTCAGCGTATTTTTTCAGCAGTGACTTGTGTCAACATCTAAAGGGCAGAGCTTGTGAAATTTGTGAATGTTATGCAGCCACAAGAGATGAATGAGGTGGTGGGCATAGAAAGCCGGATTGCAGGAGACTGACTGGCTAGAAAGATGATCTGAAAGTGGCGGCTTGAAATGGACACATTCAGCCGTCAAGGATGGCATGTGAGATTCAGATAGTTGGTTAAAGGAGTACAGGCTTCTAGCAGTGCCCATGAAGTTCTGCACTCAATTAATGGTGCTTGGTTTGTTTATGGTTGTTAAATTTAATCAGTTAAATTTATTTTTTTAAAAAATAAAAAGAAGAAAGTATCCAGGAAACCCAAGTCAAAGTGTCAGGGAACCAGCAAGCATCTGGCAGTGTGGCCCCTCCTGCCAGGTGGTGGTGGATGATGACTTCTGTCTCACTGTAAGCTGAGTGTGTCTTGGGCATGTGTAAGATACTGGCTGTTCCCTCTGACAGTTGCCCCTGCTCCCCCCATCTCCCCTCCCTCCACTACTTTAGGTATGCTGCCACCAGGTGGCAGTGTCTCTCAGTGTCAGCAACTCGATTTCATTCCTGTGGCTCTTTGCCACCAGTTTTGGTGAGATTGGAAGGGACCAGTTCTCCTTCCTTTTAAAATGGCAAAGAAATGGTGTTTTGGAGGCACTACTGGCTAGCCAAATGAACTTAGAGACCTGGGTTCAAATCCAGGTTCTGTAGCGTACTTGCATTGTGGTCTGCATAGATTCTAGCAAGTATTCATTAATTCAGAGGCAGTTACTGAGTTCCTATAATGTGCCAAGCATGGCCACGTGCTTTTCTGGGTCCTGTTGTCATTCAGCAAATGAAGGAGCCAAGGCTCAGATATGTGTAGTGATCTGCCAGTAGTCACACAGCAGATTTCAGTGCAGATCTGTCGGTCTGTCCAGCCTTCTGCTTAACCCAGCGAGGCTGAGTCTGAGCTTTGGACTCTGCAGCCACATAGGATGTGACCTGCTTCTCTGCATGCAGCCACTCTCCCCTTCGTTTTCACAATCAACCGTGGTGTGTTTTTTTTTTTTTTTGTTCTTCCTTTTCTATATCTTTAACTAAAAAATAAAATCAATAGAACATCAAAATTAAGGTCTTTAGAAATCCTACAACTTCAGCTTGTGTTTTTAAATTTCCCAAATTTTATTTTGTCTTTTTCTCCCTACACCAGTATGTATTTGCATGTTGTAGCTGCAGTTCACATAGAGCAAAAATTCTTCCATTTGTAAAGAATGATAGTTCTTAAATACTGTGTTCCCACTGGTAAGTTTTTATCAAGAAGTACTGATATCTCTAGGGCAGTGTTTCCCGAAGTGTGGTACATGTACCCCCAGGGGTACGGGAAGAGTTTGGTGGGGGTACGCGTTGTACCAGAGTTTGGTGGGGATATGCACTGCACCATGCTTAGCTGCGCCTAATTCTACGTTCTCATGAGTCAAGTCAAGACAGCCTTGTGAGGCCTGAGATGGTCCGGTGTGCAAATAAATGTTATTTATAACTTTTATTTATATTTTATTATGAATAATTTTATTTTTCGTTTATTATTATGTTGTGTATGTACCAAAAAAAGAAAAAATAAGTATATTTTGATTCTTATTAAAATACATCCTTTTTTTGACGAGGGGTACTCAGCGTTACGAAAATTTTAGAAGGGGTACACATATGTCAAAAGTTTGGGAAACACTGCTCTAGGGCATCGTCAACAAGGGGTGGCATTGCCTCCAAGGAGGCCAGAACTGGTTGTTTGGGGCTTTAAAAACCTTAAGTTACTACAGTAGCATGGGGCCCTCCAAAGTTCAGTGCTATTCAACAAAATCTTATATTTTAGTATTTAATATCAAAGGCAGGAGGGCATATGGGGTGTGGGAATGTCTAAAAGGGCTCTTTAAGGGGACAGTAACACAAAAAGGTTGAGAAACACTGCTGTGGCATCTACCTCACACTGCTTTGGGAATAAAGAAAATAGCCATATAATATTCTTGCCCTGTCCTGGTAAGCCCTCAGTCTTAATGGCTGCAGCTCTGAATTCCAGTGTGTTCACCTGCCGGCACCTACCTTCACCTACAGTCTCAGGCCATCACAGGCCATTCGGGCGTTTTCTCAGCTTGGGGCACTATGCTTTGAGCATCATCTTGTCTCAGTGTGAGGACATTTATGTCACTTTTCCAAGGCCAGCCTGAAGAGGAAGTGGTATGTGACCCACAATATCCCAGCCCCCAGAACCCCCTTCTCTTCGCGCCCCCCACACCCTCCCCCCCCCCCCCCAGCAGCTCTTTCCTTCCTCTTAGCCTTCCGCCCTCCCACCTCAGAGCTCTGCAGGATAACCACCATCTCTGGTGCAAGGAAGGAGGGTGGGATGAGGTTACTCTGGGCAGCGTGATGGCAGCTCCAGCCTCCCAGCATGCAGTGGAGCAGGGCACAGTGTCCTGAGGCTCCTTGGGGAGGCCAGCCCTGTTTAGTTTGGGTGGTTTAACCCCTGAGGCCAATTCCTGAGGGTATGGAAGCATAAACAGTTGTACAGCGTTAATGAGGCCTTATTTCTGACTCAGAGATGTACCTCAGAGGCCAGGTCCTGTGGAGACAGGCCTGTCTGTGTGCAAGGCCATAAGCAGACAGGCCGATGTGTACACAGGGCTGTGAGAGGACAGGCCTATCTGTGAACAAGGCCATGAGAGGCAGGCCTGTCTATATGTACACAGGACCACGAGGGGACAGGCTTATGTGTACACAGGGTCACGAGGGGACAGGCCTGTCTGTATACAAGGCCATGAGGGTCAAGCATGTCTGTGTGGACACAGGCCATGAGGGGACAGCCTGGTTTGTGTGATGAGACCAAGAGTGAGCACCAGGCTGTGAGAGCTGGATGTGTGTGTGTACAAAGCTGTGGGAAGACAAATTCTTTGTCCAAGATTTGAGGCCACAGGCCCAGACTACCAGCTGGGAGGAGACAGAACCAGGCCCGTGGAAGAACCTCAAGGAGCAGGATGCACCTGCTCTGATGGCCTGCCGCCTCAGCACCTCTGGTTTTGGTGCCTCCAGCTCTGAAAAGCAGCCTTGTCCTGGCCAAGGGCTTCTTCAGCCACTGCCCAGAAGTCTTGAAAACTGAACAGATCTCATCCCCTGGGGGAGCTGGGTCCCAGAGAACAGCCCCAGGGGCTGAGGCTGGGTGCTGGGGGCAGAGGAGCAGACTATGTGAGATAAGGCTGGCCCGCAGCTGCCGGGAGAGGAATGCCCTTGGTTCTGGGAAAATCCCAGCCAGGTTTGCATCCCTCCTGGCCATCTGCCTGGGCCACACTGCCTCTTCCTCCCCTGCAGGGTTTCCCAAGTCCCTGGGGCAGCACCGCCTCCGGTGTGTTCCTCCCTCCCCCAGTCCAGCTCAGTCCTTCCTCTGTACCCAGTAGGAGGGTGAAAGAATGTGAGGTGTGTGTGTGCATGTGCGTGTGCGTGACTGTTTTAAGAGTGCATTAGGTATGGAGTTTGGGCCTCGGTTTTCTCCTCTGAAATGGGGACAATACTAGTACCTTGTTCATTGGGTCGTTGTGAGGATGGATGCTTTGTTACTTGTGAAGTATTTTGAAAGGAGCCCTACTGTGGGAGCATCAAAGGCACCCTTATTGGTGTGTCTCCTATGCGGCATTGGTGGGTGGGACCAGCCCCTTCCCAGCCTCTCCTGTGCCCCTGTGGCATCTGTAAGAACTGAGGAAGGTGGAGTCCACCCTGAGGAGACCCTGCCCAGGGCAGGCCATGGGTGTTCACCAGGATTGAGCACCGCTGTGCCTGGCACTTCGGGCATGTCAGCCACCTCAGTCTCGTAACGGCTCTGCAGCGTCTTTGCTGCCCATCTCGTAGACAGAAGACATCGCCAAGGACAGCTGGCTCCTCAGGATGTCACAATCTAGCTCCCACATCGGGCCCTGGATGAGCCCATCCTATGCCCAGAGCCCCCACTGAGGTACAGAAACGATCAGCCTCCCAATGGGCAGGTGAAGAGCCAGGTGCTCAGAGGAGACCGTGGGCCTGGCAGCCTGGGTTCTCTCTCTCATCCGGCCACCCCTCGAGAGGGCTGGACCCCTCACCCCATTCATGCAGGGGGAGAGGCCCCAGCTGGTGCCAGGATTCACGGGGAACAGGGCAGAAAACAAAAGGCCCTTGAGCTGATGCCCTCCCCTGAGGGGAAGCTAATGGGGAAGGGTGGGACCCTCTGGGTACTGTGACCCCCAACTCTACCTTCCTCCTGGGCCCATCCTTCTATCCTTTCTTGGGCCAAGGCCTTTCCTTCTAGTCCTGTGACTGTGGCCCCCAGATAACTTTCTCTACCCAACTGCAAGCCCCTCTGAGCGCATGTCCCCGGCACGTGCCCTGAGCCTGCGCCTGCAGGAGCCCTCCCCCCCCTCCCCCCAAGCCAGCAGGTGGCCGTCACCAGCCTTGACGGGCGCTCTCTCCTGAGCCAAGCAGGTGCCTCCCTGTTGAATCCTCAAAACCCTAAAGAGGGACCACATACATGCAAACTAAGTTTCTGAAATCACTTCCCCATTTCACAGGTGTGGAGACCAGCTGAGAGGTTAAGCCATGCACCCCAAGGCCACACAGCTATTACATGGCAGAGCTTGGGTTTGTTCGTTTGTTTTTTAAATATGTTTTTATTGATTTCAGAAAGAGGAAGGGAGATGGAGATCTAGAAACATCAGAGATGAGAAAGAATCATTGATCAGCTGCCTCCTGCTCGCCCCCTACTGGAGGTCTAGCCCACAAACTGGGCATTATGCCCTGACCAGGAATTGAACCGTGACCTCCTGGTTCATGGGTTGAGACTCAGCCACTGAGCCACACCAGCCAGACACAGCATCGGTTTGAATACAAGTTCAACTGATTCCAGAACCTGAGATCTTAACCTCTGGTAACACGGCTCCCACCCGCACGCGTGTGTGAGCGCCCACATGTGCACACACCAGAGGTTCCTCATACCCTGACCAGCCCCTCGGCGCCTTCCCTTTCTTGTGACTTGCGTGTTTAGGGCCTGGGTGTTTTTGCTTGGGGAGACATTACGGGGGGCTTTACATTTTTCTCTAAGTCTCACAGATGTCATCTTGGGGATTATGTGAATTAACCTCTGACTTGGCGATCCCCCGCTTGTCCTGGATGAGGGCTGGTTGCCCCAACCCATCGCGCATGTGGCACACTGTCAGACCACCTGTCCCCCACCCGGGAGGGTCAGGCTCACACCCTGCTTCCACATCTGCCCCAAACACACCGCGTCACCGGTGTCCCCAGATTCCAGCATGTGCGCCGGCCCTAGCCTTGCTTCTCACTTCCCTTGGCCCTGGGTTACCGCCCGCCTGTGCACTCCTGGCTGGCTCAGCGCTGGGCCAGGACGTCCCTTTGCCTGGAAGGAAGACGGTGGCCCCTTCCACCACTTCCGCGGTGGCCTCGCCCCTCTCTGCCCCACAGCCCTCCTCTGTCTGTCTCCGCTGCCCCGCTGCCTTTTACACTGTCATGAAAACATCTTTACAACCACATCAAGGCAACGCCGCTCTGTTCCTGCCAGTCCCCTCCCGATGACTTGACTCCACTCTTTCAGATGTCCTTCCAGGTTCCGTCCACCTTCACACAAGCCTCCGTGGACTCGCCCTTGTTGAGCACTTGGGCTGTTCCCGTTTTTCTCATTATACATAATGCAGACATGACTATCCCACCCTGTGTCAAAGCTTGTACTTATTTTGGAAGATTAAAAAAAAGTATATATATATTGATTGATTTCAGAGAGGAAGGAAGAGGGAGAGATAGAAACATCAATGAGAGAATCATTGATCAGTTGCCTCCTGCATGCCCCTAACTGGGGATCAAACCCACAACCTGGGCATGTGCCCCTGACCAAAATCGAACCCAGTACCCTTCAGTCGGAAGGCTGATGCTCTGTCCACTGAATCAAACCAACGAGGGCTTTTGGGAGATTTTTAACTTTTTTTTTTATTAAGGTATTATATGTGTACATAGCTTACCATTGCCTCCCCCCCCCTACCTCCCATACATGCCCTCCCTCCCCAGAGTTTTGTGTTCATTGGTTGTACTTATATGCATGCATACCAGTCCTTCAGTTGATCTCTTCTCTTTTAGGAGATTTTTATAGGGCAGATTTCCAGAACAGTGGGCAGTGGACAGAGGTGGGATAGTTTCTGGTGGCTCTTACCACATAGTGCCAGTTTGCTCCCAGAGAATAATTTTTGTAATGCCTAAGGGTGAGGGCTCTGGACCACACTGCCTGGGTTCAAATCCCACCTCCACCACCACTACTGCTGATGCGACCCTGAACCAGTTATGTTCCTCCTAAATAAAATGGGGTTCACAGTAAGACCAAGCTCATTACGTTCTTGTGACGATTAAATGGGTTAATAGTTGTAAAGAACTTAGGACATCACCTGGCATGTAAGTATTAGATCAATGTTAATTAATCCTGTTCTTCTTTAGCTATTAAGGACCTTGTTTCCCTTTGTGTAGAAAGGTTCCAGAAACAGCTCTAGAAAAAGGGTACATGCATAGCATCCATGCCACCCATCCCCAATGGAACCCATGGCAGGCATCACTAATCAATCACTGTACTCCTTTCCCCTGAGACAGACCTTTTCTCAACACAGCACCCGGTAGAGGAAGTTGATAGAGGGAGTGAGAGTTGCCACCATCCCTGCTTTTGTGACCTCTTGGTCCTGTGGTCATGAGTGCCAGCTGTCCTGCCTCTGAGGAGGAGGATAAAGCAGGGAAGCAAGAAAAGATGGACGGATGAGAGGCGGCCTCAGTGCTCTTGGTGGCCCAGCCACAGGTCGGCTTTATCCGGGTCGAAAGGCAGGAATCCCATTGAGATTAATTTCTGGTGGTTGGTGAAAGACGGCTTTGCGGCCCCCTCAGGGAAGATCAAGGGATTTTGTGGAGCCTGTGAAAGCAGGGGCTTACCCCAGAGGCAGGGGGCCCACCACAGGCCCAGACTTCTGGAGGGGCCTCAGCGGGGGGCACAGCCAGGGATGGCGCTGAGCCCGAAAGCAGAGGCCTTACAGAGGCGAGTCCAGCCAGGCCCATCAGCACTGCTGCTCACGGGACCGGGGGAGGCCACGGGGCCCAGGCTGCCGGTCCCCTGGGAAGGCCACAGTCTTCAGCCACTCCCTGCCACAGCTCCTGGCCTTCCGGGCATCATCAGGGACCCTGTAACCAATAACAAGGCAGGCTTCAGGGACTGAAGCTAACAAGTGGCAGAGGGCCCGCAGCCTGGGGAGCAGAGCTCACGCTCTCGTGGGCTTACCTGACTGCAGAGGAAGAGAACAGTTACTACCACTAACGCCAGGTGCGATGCTGGGGGCTCTCGTGTGTGGTCTCTTGCAACCTTGTCAAAGTTTGGTTATACTCATCTTGAAGGAGGAGCAGAGAGGCAAAAGGCTTGTCCACGGTGCACAGCTAGAACCAGCGAGGTGGGTCTCTGAACCCAGCCTCCTGCTGATGGGAGGTGGCACCACCGTGGACCTGGAGAGGGTGGGGGTGTAGGCATGGAGTCCCCACAAAGGCAGAGGCAAGCATCAAGCCTTTGTTGCAATCACCACTTTCCCCACTCTGCAATAGATAGGGGATGTTTTTATCTATGTTTTTAAAAAATAAATTTTCATTAAAGGATAGCATACATAGAGAAGAGTGCACAGATCAAAAGAATGGTGCTGGGTGAATTCTCACAGAATTGATAACTGGCATCCAGATCAAGACACAGAGCACTTCCAAGGAGCCCGCTCACCCCTCCGGTCCCTATGCCCCCGACCCAACCCCGCCACAGCAACATAGATTAGTGTTCATGTCTCTGAACCTTGTACAAATAGATTAATACAGGCTGAACTCTTATGCTGGACTCCTTTGGCTCAAAATTAAGTTTATAATATTTATCCATGCTGTTGTGTGTAGCAAACATTTATTCATTCACTTCGCTGTACGGTGTTCTGTTGAATGAATAGGTTAGATTGTTAGTTTGTTCATTTTGTTATGGATAGATATTTCCAGTTGGCTATTACCAATAGAACCATTAGAAACATGCCTTCTGGCGAACATATGTCCACATCCTACTGAGCATAGACCCTTGGGCCGGCAAAGGATCTCCTTTAATGGATGCTGCCTAGTGGTTTTCCAAAATGATGGTCCTAATTTATACACCAGCCGTGTATTAGAATCACAAGGCACGGGTATTTTTTAAAAAATCACATTTATTAAGGTTTTCTTTTAACACTATAATGGACAAATGAACTTAAAAAATTCCTACTGTCCCTAAACCTCTGT
Organism: Vespertilio murinus; assembly: GCA_963924515.1. Lineage (NCBI taxonomy): Eukaryota > Metazoa > Chordata > Mammalia > Chiroptera > Vespertilionidae > Vespertilio > Vespertilio murinus. Next base: position 22,244,918 of record OZ004716.1, read on the forward strand.
TAACACTTTAGCGTTAAAACATCGATCTATAATTTACATGTAACAACATGCACACATCTTAACTGTTGGGTGTGGTGAGTTTTGACTATTGTATTCACCTGTGTAACTACCACCCAAATTCCCATCACCCCAGAAAATTCCCTCATGCCCCCAATCCAGTCACCCCTCCTCCCTCCCCCAGGCATCCTCTTAACATTGAAGTAAAAATGTTGTGCATGTGTGTGGTAATTCTGAGAAGTACAGAAAGATGTACATAGTCTTCTCCCCCAGGTCCATTTTCCCAAAGGCAGACCTGTCAGCATCCCACAGGGCCTTTCCTGAGGTTTTATTTCCCACACTGTTGTGGTTCTTACTTCTTTACTCTTGAATTACATATGGTGGCAAGCTTTCTATAACAACCTGTACAGGTCTCCTTTGTTCCTTTAAATATGTGTGTGTGTGTGTGTGTGTGTGTGTGTGTGTGTGTGTGTGTTGATTTTTAGAGAGAGAGGAAAGGAGAGGGAGAGAGAAAAACATGCTGTGAGTGTGAAACATTGATCGGCTGCCTCCTGCACACCCCCTACCCGGGATTGAGTGTGCAACCCAGTCATGTACCCTGACCAGGAATCAAACCAGCAACCAACTGTGGCACACTAGCCAAAGCTCCTTCTTTCTTTTTTACACTTTTGTAGTGTTCCATTCAGTCAGGGGTCAAGCTGGATGGGACTTTAGATCTTTCAGTAAAACTGTTGTCCAATCCACCCGGCGCCACTCAGTGGTTGAGCATTGACCTGTGAACCAAGAGGTCATGGTTTGATTCCCCGTCAGGACACATCCCAGGTTTTGGGCTTGATCCCCAGTGTAAGGTGTGCAGGAGGCAGCCGATCAATGATTCTCTCTCATCATTGGTATTTCTTTCTCTCTCTCTCTCTTTCCCCTTCCTCTCTGAAATCAATAAAACAAAAAAAAACTGTTGTCCAGATGGGGAAAAGGACAGGCATTTATCGAACACCTACCATCAATGGGTTACAGGCTACAAGGGGCACCTTGCTGCCTTATCCTCACCCTTTGGGTCCCTCTAACCATCCCCGTTTGAAAGGTCAAGAACTTGAAGTCAGGGTGCCAGGAGTGGAGGGTGGGGGGAGGAATGAGCTGCCTCAAGACACAGTGGAGGAACTGTGCCTGTGCCCTGTTACTGGGACCCAAACCTTTCCCTGCACCCCCTGCAACAACCAGAGCTTCTACGGCCCCCACCAGAAAGCCAGCGTTGGGCTCGGGGATATCCCAGACACCCCCACACCTCCTGTGGGAAGGACTTCCTGGACCTCGGGAGTGGTGCATGACAGCCGGCTCTTCAAACGGCCAGGAGAGAAGTGCATTGTGGGCAGTTGCTTTTTTTCCAGGCAAGGAAGGGGAGACAGAGCTTTTGCGTGTCATCCCACGCATGCCTTGGTGGGGGCTGATGAGTCACGAACCATACAAGGAAGTTTTTTCACGTAAACAGTTTGTGGGTGAACTTGTTTTCTGCCCTTTAAGGCAGACTTTTTTTCTCTCTTTCTCTTTAAAGAAGTCTTTAAAACATAAATAGGAGGCAGTATCTTGACTAGCAAGACCTTTTGTTCTACAGAAGTCTGCAGTGGGTCCCTTTTGGAGCCGAGCGGAGGGCAGGGCACCCCTGGGATGGGGGTGCGGTCAGTGTTTGGGTGGGGCTGTGGCCGGGATCCAGCCTTGGAGGGGAAGGTGGCCTGCCCTTCTGTGTTTGTCCCGGGGCTCCTGCCTCCTGTTGGCTTGGCGACGAAGCCAAACAGAGACTCCAAAAAGAGCAGCGCCTGTCCCCACAGAGGAGTTCGGTCCTCGCCACACCCAGTGATGAGAAAATCCCCAGCGGGGCAGCCAGCTCAAGTCTCCGGGTGGAAAGGTATTTGGGAGAGACGTTAATTGACCAGGAGACAAAGGCACAACCACCATAGTCTTGCTTCCCAGGGGACCATGGTGCTTTCTTAGAACCAATTGTTACTTTTGCAGAAAGTCCTGGAATGGACAGAGGGCCCCTCTAGAGGGACCTGACGCTCCCCTGACCGAGCCTTCTGACTGTGGCGGCTGGAAGGCCAGGTGGTTTGTTTTGGGTGGGGGCTGGCTGAGCCAGGCAGGTGCTTGGAAAAGACCCTTTGGCAGAATGAGCTAAATCTGATTTCTGAGCTGGAGCAGATGTCCGGGAGTGAGCACGTGGGATCCAGAAAGCACATGTGGAAGGGAGGTCAGGGGCCACCTCAGCCTGAGCTGCCCTTTGGCATCTATCTATTGACTCTTGGAGCCTTTGTCAACGTCTGCATTAAGCTTTCAATCCAGGATGGTCCCCATCTTCTCGCCATAATAGACCCAGGGGTTCTGAACTGACAGTTCAATGGTCCCCAAAGTGGCTTCTCAGAACAGCAGCAACTGCAGGACCTGGGAACCTGCTAGGAACACAAACCTTGGTTTCATAAACTTGGAGGTAGGGGAGGAGAGGGCAGCAAGCTGTGTTTTACATGCCCCTGGGCGATTCTGATGCACAGCCCAGATGAAGAACACTGATAGTTTGAAGAAAGAGCGGTAGACCTTCACAGGGCTCCTGCTGGTTTTCATCTGTGTTACCTTATTTAGGCCATACAACGTCCCTGAGAGGAGGCGATTATATCCCATTTTACAGATGAGAAAACTGACTCTTGGACTAAATTTTCCCATGTTTCTGAGCCAGAATTCAAACCTGGTCGGAGGCTCCTTCTGTGTCCACAGGCCCTGTTGCTGGGTCCCTCTGGGTCTGTGGTCAAGCAGGGGTGGCTGGTTGACCACATCTGTAGCTTTTGGATTACTCTGCGAGCATCTCCTTCATCCCGGGGCCTACCCCGGAAGGCGGAGTACGCCTTACCCCAGATTAGCCCCTCTCCTACACGCTGGCTTTCTTTAACTGCACCCCGAATCCAGACTAACACTCACGTTGGGGACCAGCTGTAAATGAATTTGCCAGGAGCCTGGATCCTCCTCCAAGGCCCTTTGCAGAGGAGCCGTGGCTGCAGCCGAGAGGAGACAGCCCAACGAGGAATGAAGGCTCCCCTGGCACCGGGATGAACAGGTTGGATGTCCTTGGAAGCTCTGGAAGCACTAGATAAAGTTCTTAGTCAAGTAAACAGCCGAGGCTCCCGTTGATACGCTGCGCTACCGTGGTGAGGCCGAGCGGGAACTCCTTATTTGGGATAGAGATTTCCTTTCATCTGGCCCAGAAGAGACCGCCCTGTGCCGGTGTCTGCAGCTCAGGACAGCGAAGCTCACTAGGAGCCGATGCCTCCCACATGGCAGAGGAAGAGCAGCCCCTGGTACAGTATTTGTGTGTTTTTTCATTTATTTGGTGGGTTGCTATGACTCGGGGACTAGGAGGGGGGCGATTCTTCAGAAAATGGCATTTCCTATTAATGAATAATGAGAGGCCTGCACTGCAGTCTTCAGTATTGGGTTTGGGTTCGGCACGGGCTCCCAGCCCTGTTCGTCACTGGAAAATAACAGGATCTTCTCAAACAGGATGCTTTGAATGTGGGATCTCCACCCGCCTTGGGTGTGGAGTGACTGTGTGGCACGGATCATTAAGGCGAGGCAGGGCGAGCCTCTGGGTGTTTGAACGAGTGGGGAGGACGTGTGGGCTGTGCGGGTCCTTGGGGACCCTGGAGGTCCGTGCGGGACTGATGGGCTAACCCAGCCGACACGGCCCCTGAGAAAGCGCCCGGTCACTGAGGTATCGTGGTCACAGCATGCGAAGGCCTCAGCGTCTGACTGCCAGGAAGACCTTGGCGAGGGTTTGCACAGAGGCTGAGGGCAGGGGTAGGTTTTCTTTTTGCTTTGTTTTCATTTTCTAAATGTATATGCTCTGGTTGCCAAGGCGGTATTTAAGGTGGTTTATAGAAACACATCGTGGGGAAATCGACATTACTGTAATTAATGATACGGATAGACTTCCACCAGGTTTACAGAAAAAGATTCAGAGACCTGGGTATAATGTGAGGCCGTTTTGTAAAGCAGGAAGAACAAAGCCACAAAAGCTGAGGACAAAATCAATCTCTCTGTCCACTTGTGTTTGATTATACTCTATATGACTGCGCAGAAAGATCTGAACTGATAAGTATCAGGGGTCAGGTAACTGTCTAGCCCCCCGCCTGCTTTTCTAAAGAAGGGTTTTATGGGGACCTGGCCTCACCCGTTCACGCCACAACAGCAGGGCGTGGCTGGAAAAGCCTGGATTATTTGTTACCTAGCCCTTCAGAGAAAAAGTTTGTGGAACCCCAATATATGTTATAGTGCTAGCATGGATTTGGGGGTGCAGTTAAAGAAAGCCAACATGTATGAGAGGGGCTAAATGTATGTACACTTTTATACTGGTGTGTGTGTGTGTGTGTGTGTGTGTGTGTACATGCACAGAAAGAGAATCTATGACATGATGGTCACCAGCATATAAATGTGCAGGCTGTGTGTGTGTGTGTGTGTGTGTGTGTGTGTGTACACACAGAAAGAGAATCTGTGACATGATAGTCACCAGCATATAAATGTGCAGGGTGTGTGTGTGTGTGTGTGTGTGTGTGTGGATATGTGTACGCACACAGAAAGAGAATCTATGACATGATGCTCACCAGCATATAAATGTACAGGTTGTGAGTATGTATGTGTGTGTGTGTGTGTTTGTGTGTGTGCGTACAGAAAGAGAACCTATGACATGATAGTCACCAACATATAAATATGCAGGGTGTGTGTGCGTGCGTGTGTGTGTGTGTGTGTAAGCACAGAAAGAGAATCTATGACATGATAGTCACCAGCATACAAATGTGCAGGTTGCAAGCTCACATGACAGTTCCTGTGCCCTTTATCTCTTCCCTACCCCTGTTCTGTACGATCCTCATTTATCAATGAACATGTATTATTTCAAAAACCAGATAATCTACTAGAATACTGAAAAGTCAGAAATAATAAGATCTCAGCTGCCCTCCAGCTCTTTCTAAGAAAATGGGATTCTGACCAATCGTTCTTATCTGGACATTACTTCTAAGTGCAGACTCCCAGGCCCCCACCCCCCGGCTCTGAGCTGGAGTCTGGCTCCTCTTCCACTCATGCCCCCCCGCCGTGGTTCCCGTCCGCTGTAACTTTTGAGGAGCGCCGGGAGGGCTAAAGGGTTTGGTGCGGTGCCTAACACAGCACAAGCACTTCATACATGTTAGCCATTGTTATTGATTTTTATTCTCCCTTTTACAAACACTGAAAGCACCTTCCTTATGCCCTAAGTAGTTCCAGTCACTGCACAACACAGTAAAGAAGCAGACAAGGCCCCAAGGAGCCCAGAGAGTCAGTGAGAAAAACGGTCACATATAATTTTTAAATGTAGTCTAACAGAACCATGTGGTGATTCGATTTTGCCAAGGGTGCAGCAGGCCCTAAGTGCCAGGTTGGATGTGGCATCCAGCTGAGGGACTGGTACCAAGGCCGGTTCATCTTACCAGCCAGATGCACAGTTGCCTGGGCAACCAGCTGATGCCCAGAGATGGCCACTGCTGAGTTCCTGCTGTTTCCTTGGAGGTGGTAAAGACTGCAGTGACCTCGCCTCTAGTGGGCACTTGGGGAGCCGAGTGCTCAGGCACTTTCCCCTCTTTCAAACAAACTGCCTGTCTCCCCAGGACCCGGCTCTCCAGGTAGATGTCATCTGGACACCCAGCTGCAGCCAGTAAAGAACTGTCACTGGGCAGCCAGGGAGGCAAAGCTCAATTCTTCAATTTGTTTGTTTTTGTTTGTTTGTTTGTTTGTTCTAGTAGTAATCTTTATTGTTGAAAGTATTACTATGTCCCTCTTTTTCCCTCATTGACCTCTCCTAGCCTGCCCTTCTCACCAGGCCTTCCCCACCCGATTGCCTGTGCCCATGGATTATGCATATATGCAGACAAGTTCTTTGGTTGATCTCTTCCCACCCATCCAACCTCCCTCTCACATCTTCCCTCTAGGATTTGAAAGTCTGTTCCATGCTTCTATGTCTCTGGATCTATTTTGTTTATCAGTTTATTTTGTTCATTAGATTCTGCATGTGAGTGAAATAACGTGATACTTATCTTTCTCTGACTGGCTTATTTCACTTAGCATAATGCTCTCCAGGTCCATCCATGTGTGGCAAATGGTAAGAGTTTTTTTTTTTACAACTGCGTAGTATTCCATTGTGTAAATGTGCCACAGCTTTTTTAGCCACTCATCTGCTGATGGGCACTTGGGCTGTTTCCAGGTCTTAGCTAATGTAAATTGTGCCGCTATGAACATAGGGGTCCATACATTCTTTCTGGTTGGTGTTTCTGGTTTCTTAGGATATATTCCTAGAAGTGGGATCACTGGGTCAAATGGCAGTTCCATATTTAGTTTTTTGAGGAAACTCCATACTGTTCTCCACAGTGTCTGCACCAGTCCGAGTTCCCACCAGCAGTGCAGAGGGCTCCTTTTTCTCCGCATCCTCGCCAGCACTTGTCATTGTTGATTTGTTGATGATAGCCATTCTGACAGGTGTGAGATGGTACCTCATTGTCATTTTGATTTGTATCTCTCCGATGATTAGTGACTTTGAGCATTTTTCATATGTCTCTTGGCCTTCTGTATGTCCTCTTTGGAGAAGTGTCTGTTTTGGTCCTTTGCCCATTTTTTAATTGGATTGTTTGTCTTCCTTTTGTTAAGTTGTATGAGCTCCCTGTATATTTTGGAAATTAACCTCTTATCAGATGTATCATAGGCAAATATGTTCTCCATTCTCTGGGCTCCCTTTTCATCTTGCTGATGGTTGCTTTTACTGTGCAGAAGCTTTTTATTTTGATGTATCCCATTTATTTTCTCCTTAGTTTCCTTTGCCCTATGAAATGTATCAGTAAACATATTACTATGAGAGATGTCTCAAATTTTGCTGCTTATAGTTTCTTCTAAGATTTTTATGGTTTCATGACTTACATTTAAGTCTTTTATCCTTTTTGAGTTTATTCTTGTGTGTGATGTAAGTTGGTGGTGTAGTTTCATTTTTTTCATGTACCTGTCCAATTTTCCCAACATCATTTATTGAAGAGACTGTATTTACTCCATTGTATGCTCTTGCTTCCTTTATCAAATATTAAGTGCACATAATGGCCTGGGTCAATTTCTGAGTTCTCTATTCTGTTCCATTTATCTGTATGCTTGTTCTTGTGCCAGGACCAGGCTGCTTTGAGTATAATGGCTTTTTTTGTAGTACAACTTGATATCTAGTATTCTGATTCCTCCAACTTTGTTCTTCTTTCTTAAGATTGCTGTGGCTATTTGGGATCTTTTTTGGTTCCATATACATTTTTGGAGTTCAACTTTCCAATGAAAGGACTTCTTGCTGTTTCAGAGAAAGCACGCTGGTGTGCCTCTCAGAGTGGCATGGTAGTTGGGCGCTCAGAATTGAAAACTAGATCTGGGTTCTCATTGTGGCTCTGGCTCTTGCTGCATGACTTCAACTCTCTGAGCCTCAGTTTTCTTTTCTGTAAAATGGGGCTAATTATACCATTCATATTGTGAGTCATATTGTGAGGATTACAAAAATTATTTTATACAAAGTGCTTAGCATTGAGCCCGGCTTAGGGAGAGCCCTCCAAAAGTGTTAACAATTATGCTCTTGTGTCACTTGTTAGCATCCATTATGGTTGTGCCTGGACCACGGTAAGCACTGGATGAGTGTTGTCAGTGTTACTGTGATCAATGGCTTTCTTAGAGTGAACTGAGCTGTGCCATATGCTCCAGCTGACAGGTGGGCTGGGTCTCATTTTGCGTTGTTTCCTCGACCTCTTTTCCCTCTGTAGAGTCAATGCCCAGAGCAGGTGTCCCTATGCTTATCTTGAAAACCCCAAGTCCCCAGAGGGTAATCATTGATTAGTGCCTCTGTCCATTGGTTAGGCCAGCAGATAATAGTTGAGAAATTGTACTGGGTAAATTAGGGGTTCTGTGGGGAGGCGACAAGGTAAGCTGAGAGTCTCTGAGCTCTGGTCAAAGGTTGGTGATTAAGACCTTGAGGGCCAGATGGGCGGTTTGGGGCTGACACACATGGACCGCTCACAGGCCTAGGTTGTATCTGAAGACAAAGGGATGATCTTTGATGCCAAAAGGATTTAGGGGAAGCCCTTCTGGAGGACTATAGAGAAAGCCAAAAATGTCGCCCCCACCCTGGCTTGGCGGGATGGTGAGTTACCTGGCAACGTAAGAGCCTTGAAGATGTGAGCAGGTCCAAGGTGTCCAGGAAGCAGGGAAGCCCAGAGAAGTCGCCAACCGGTCATTCTCCCTAGTTGAGCAAGGGACATTTGGGACAGCAGCCTGTACACCTGGAGGGCTGGGCAGGTGGACAGGGTGCAGCTCACATACTGGCCCCAGCAAACAGCATTGCCTGAGTAATGGGAGGAAGCAATGAGCATATTGCTGGTCCTCTGGGGGCGAGGTGACAGAGGGGACCCCGACACTGGAGGACAGCCCCGCCCCAGAGAACTTCTGTGGTGATGAAAGTGTCCTCTCCCTGCACCGTCCACCATGGCAGCTCCTGGCACATGTGGCTGTTGAGCAGCTAAAACGTGGCTAGTTGGACCGAGGCACTAATTGTTTAGTCGTAGGTCACTTTAATTTGGCTAAATGTAAGTAGCCACATGGGGATGGTGGCAGCAAAGCTTTGGGATCTCAGTGAAAAGAAATCCTAAAAGCCAGTCGGTTCCTCCCGGGCTCGTTTTTCTCTGCAGCTCCAGGAGCGCCATGCAGCCCTTCCTTTAATGACGGGCTGGGAGCATGCGTGCTGGTGTGAGCTGAGCCTGGGAGGCTGCGGCAAGCAGCAGACAGCAGCCCGTCATTGGGAGGCATGCTTCCAGCACATTCTGAGTCACGCCTTCCCTGGTGGGGGACACATTCTTAGTGACAGCTCGTCTCCTCCGGAGGAGCCAGCAGGCTCTGCCCTCCCAGGCCAAAGAACCCCGGAGTCTGGTTGCCTGCTGTAGGAGCTGTTGCCGGAGAGATGGCGGATGTTGCCAAGGTAACATCCCCTCCCTGACAAGAGGCTGAGAACTGCAATGGAGTGACTCTTCCTCCTGGGAGGCAGCAGGCTCTTCCTGCTGGCTGTTGTCTCAGGAGCTGGGAGGGCTTAGTCACAGATGCCGGGAGCCCTCCTGAGTCCTGCCTGCGTTAGACCATTCACTCCTAGGACATGGTACGTGCTAACAATGAGAGCTGCTGTTTAGCCAGGGTTGGTACTGGGTGCTTTATCTATATGATTTCATGGAGTAGAATGGCATGCCTTTGATGTTGGTTATTCTCATCCCACATTGCAGATGAGGAAAGTAGGTACAAATAATGGACTAAAATCCATGAGTACCAGCCTGTTTTGTTAACTTTAGTACTTAACACAGTGCTTGGCACATTATAGTCGATGGTTCCCTGTAATTTTTGTTGTTTGATTGGTTGGACAGTTGGATGGGTGGGTGATGTATGTGTGGATGATGAATGAATGATGGGTGGCTGGGTGGCTGGGTAGGTAAGTGGGTGGATGGATGGGTGGGTAGGTAGGTGGGTGGATGAGTGAATGAATAAGTGTGAATGGATGGGTGAATGGGTAGGTAGGTGAGTGGATGGATAGGTGGGTGGGTGGGTAGATGGATGGATGGATGAAGTAAAGTGTAGAATTGAATTGAAGTCTGCTGATGGCAAAACCTTTGTGCTCAGCCACTAAACCATCTGCCCCTAGCTTTGTCCGGTGTCCTCTCTGCCTGCCTGGCTGGGATTTTCTTTACATACTTTAATTGCGGTATAATTTGCATACAATAGAATTTACCTGGTTTAAGTGTGTGATTCAGTAATTTTAGCAAATTTATGGAGGTTTGCAGCCATTGCTACAGTCCAGTTTTAGAGCATCTCCATCCTGCAGTGTTCGCAGCCTAACCTCCATTGCCTCCACCTTTCCCCAGCAATGACCATTCCACTCTCTGTCTCTATAAATTTGTCTTTTCAGACATTTCATATTAAAAGGAATCTGTGTATGTCTTGTATCTGGCTTCTTTCCCTTAGCGTGACATTTGTGAGGTTCATCCATGTTGCAGCATGAATGAGTAGTTCCATCCTTTTTACTGCCAAATACTATTCCATTGTCTGGATAGACCACATCTGGCTTATCCATTCATCAGTTGACGGGCATGTGGGTCGTTTCCAGCTTGGGAATAATGCTGCTGTGTACACTCGTGCATGTCTTTTATATAAAGTCTGTTTCTAGTTCTTCTGAGTAGATTTCTAGGAACGGAATTGCTGGGTCACATGATAAATTCATGATTAATGATTTAAGCAGCTGTCAACTTTTTTTCCCGTGATGCTGAGCTAATTTACATTCCCACCAACACTGCACAAGGATCCTGGTCTCTCCACCTCCTCGCCAGCACTTGGTATCGTCTGTCTTTCTGGTTAATAACAGCCTGCAGGGGTGGCTCTTAAGCAGGGGTTTGGACCTGTGTTCCCCCAATGGCTCACCATGTTGAGCACTATGCATTTACCACTAGGCTGGGGTTTGACCTTTTCAGCTGGGGCTTAGCAAACTTTTTCTCTGAAGGGCCAGATAGTAAATATTTGGGGCTTTGTGGGCCACATTTGGTTCCTATTGCATTTTCCCCCCATAACCCTTACATAATTTAAGATCATTCTTGGCTTCTTTGCACAAAAACAAGCAGGGAGACAGTGTGAAGTCCCCTGTCGCAGGATCCCAGCAGCCCATTCACTCTGGACGTGGCAAGAGGTAACCCAGCCCTTTGGGGAAGCGGCTGGTGGGAGGGCCATACCGCAAAGCTAGGGCTGGCTCCTGAGAGCCTGGAGCCAGCATTCGGAGGTGTCCCATCCCAGCCCCGTGATTCACTACCAGATGAGCTCACCAGAGTTCCCGAGATGAACTGATTTGTCACCCAAGGCAGTGACTGGGCCGCTGTGGTGCTGGACAGGCCTCCCTCTGCCTGTGGCAGCCTGTCCCGGAGTTCAAAGCCCCCTATGGGGACCAGTGGCCTGCCCATACCCATGACCGTGACATCACAGCCTCACCGTCCACCTGCTTTCCCGCCAACCCCTCCTCTAGCTCCTCCACCCCTGGTCACTGGGCCCTGGCCCTAGAGCCTCATGCCCTTCCTGGCCTTCACCCGTGCCACCATCATTCCTGATCCCTTCTTCACAGTGTCTCTGGACGAATCTGTCCCTTTCCACCCTCTGTGCCGGCCTGGCTGGTGTGGCAGAAAGAGGGAGCATCTGAAGTCTACCAAAGCCCATTTTGACTCTTGAATTGTCCTTTCTAGCTGCGTGACCCTAGGCAAGTCATGTCACCTCTCTGGCTGTGATAGTACCTTGTGTGTGAGCAGGATGCTGGAGTCCTACAGCAGAAGCTACAGGCACTCCCTCTGACCGCCCTTAGCATCGCTGCTCTGAAGGATGCTCACTGTGAACTCTGTCAGGGGCATGAGTGTTTCTGGCTGTGGAAGCACTTCGGCTGGGGCACGGGACACGGGGCACAGGGCACAGGGCAGCCACCGGGGTGTCCAGGAAACTAGTGGATAAATGCTGCAGCTTCCTTGCTGCTTGGGTGGGTCAGTCTAATGCACGGGATCCCGGTGGCTTCAGCACCTTCCCACGGTGGGTACCGTTGCCAGTTGTCCCGTCATAATGCTTGCTGATGCCCTGCTAATTTACTGCCTTCGCGTCCCAGTCGCTCTTCCCCACCATGCGCTGATGTGTCTTTCGGTGCCTCTCAGATAACTAAACCGTTTGCACCTGGGCCTCGTCTTTGCGTCTGCTCCCAGGGCTGCTCAGCATGGGCAGGTCCCCAGCTCCTGGGGTCACTGTGAGGATGGAACAGGATGACGCCCCTAAGTGCCCAGCACAGTGCCTGGTGTATAGTACGTACTCATTAAATCGTAGCCCTTGTTAACGCCCCTGGGTCCTTCTGGTTTTGAATACAGCTTCTGTGACCACTGTTCTGAGGGTGCCTCTTAAGCAAGGGTTCGGGCTCCAGAGGCACTCGTGGGGGAGCTGTCGTTCTTTCCACTGTAAGGAGGGGCTGTCAGTGAGCACCGGGGCTGATGCAGCCACAGGGGCTCCTTGGAAACTGCACTGCGCCCTTCTGCCCCGGCACCTCAGTGAGCCTGAGTGGCCAGCGGGGGGCCGTACTCCCGACCACCCACCTCACAGGCTGGCTGCAGGCGGTTAGATTTAAGTGAGGGTTGGCTGGAATAATGCTCACCAAAGATTAATGGTGGTTATTTCTAAGATGTGGGATTTTTGAGGCCTTTTTTCACTTATCCTTCCCTTTGTGCTTTCAGCATGGTTTAAATTTCTTACAATAAGCATTCATCATTTTCAAAAAAAAAAAAATGATGAAGTCCTTATTCTTTCAAAAGTAAATAGCTTGCAGGTGATCAGAAGAGAATACACTTGAAGCTCAGGCCGTCTTTTAAACCTAGAATCTACTGTGGAAAGACACGGGTGTGCATCATTGTGGTTTTCTTTTGGGGCTTAATATATGGCATGTTTAAATGGTCATTTAAAAATTAAGCAGTTCTCTGGCTACAGAGCGAAACCGCAATGTCCCGGCCTCAAAGGAGCATTTGTCTCCTGGGATGGATTGGGTTCTGCCTTGGGAAGTGTCTCCACTACATTAGGCTTCGGGCACTGTGTTTGCTTAGATCCGTCAGGGAGGCTCGGCTGATGGAAATTAGGACTGAGCTGGTTACAGTCTAGGAAAGCCTCAGAGAAATGGTGCGTCTTGTATTAGCGTCATGGATTTCACCATCCTCATCAAGGACGAATATACCGCTCACCAAGTACCCGTGTCGTGTGTGTGTGTGTGTGTGTGTGTGTGTGTGTCCCGCCTCTTCGGGTCCAAAATGACTGGCAAGGAAGTGTTCCTGGGCTTTTCCTCTCCCCACCTGATAAAAACCGCGCCGTCTTCCTCTGCCCTTCTGGCCCTCTGGCCCCGTCTGGTTCTTGATGGGGAATGGGTGACGGGGCAGAGAATGGTAAGGCAGAGACAGAGAGAAGGAGATGGGGACAGAGGGGATGAATACTGTGTGTAGGAGAGACAAGCTAAGCTGGTTTACACAGGAAAGATCTGGGTGATGAGGGGGCAGTAAACTTTGTGAGTTTACTGTGTGGGTGATGCTGGTGGTGATGGGGATATGATTAGCAAGCGAGAGGCTCCTGAAAATATGGAGTGTGAAGAAAACGGGATCCTTGTTGTGTTGCTGTGGGTTGTGTATTTCATCCTTTTAAAGTTTCACCAAAGAGACTGATTAAGTATCCGGATTCCCCTTTTTGTTACGGTGGCGGTCCTAATTTGGACAATGCTCTCTAATGTAACTCCATTCAGAGAGTGGACCATGTGGGTCCAAGATTTATTAAGGTTGCATAGTTCAAGGGGCTGCAAGATGTTTTCATGCCTAACTTACAAAAGAGGAAGCTGAGGCTCAGTGAGTGAAGGGCTTTATAGAAAGAGTCAGGTGTGCCCAACTCCGGACTGGACCTGTGGTTCCACCACAGTGCTCAGCACAAGTTACTTGGTTTGATATGGACTGTGTTCCCAAATACTTTCTTAAAAGCATTGGGTTCCAAAATTACCTTGTCATTCTTTTCTTCTTCTTTTTTTCCAGAGAGAAAGGGAGAGAGAGAGAGAGAGAGAGAAACATCAGTGATGAAAAGGAATCATTGATTGACTGCCTCCTGCACTGGAGATTGAGCCCAAAACCTGGGCATGTGCCCCTGACCAGAATCGAACCCAGAACCCTTCAGTTCACGGGCTGAAACTCTATCCACTGAGTCAATCTGGCTAGGGCTAGGGCTAGGGCTCACCTTGTCATTCTTAACTCAGAAGCTACGGGGTCAGCTTCGCGGACCAGTGGGGGACCCTGATCTCTTCTCCTTCCTTTCCTCACTCAGACTTTGGCTCAGAGATGGGGGCATGTCACCCCGCTGGCTGCTGGCACAGTGACACTAGAGGAGCTTCTCCCCACGGAGCAGGGCTGCTAATGAAGGAGTTCGCCCAGTTAGACTGAGGCTCCACGGCAAGCTGGGACAGGGAAGGGGCGGGACTTGGCCGGACCTCCGCCTTCAGAGGGAGGGCTCCTGTTTCCATGATGTCAGAGAGGCGGGACTAACTGCCTCAAGTCCGGGGAGGCAGTAGCTCTGGGCTCCAGCCTCCAATTAGCGCCTGAGGGAAGGTGAGAAAGCTCCCTCCTGTCTCCCTCTTCCTCACCAGGTGGGAGCCGAAGATGGCTTTCGTTTCCTGGGGGGCTGTTGTGGGCTCCCTGCCCACTTGGCTGGAGTGGGATTCTTTGCCCCCACCCTATCCGTCTTGTTTCTTAGCTGCACCCCACTCCTCAGGGGCACCCCTCGGGATCGGACGAGCCGAAGCAGTGCTTCCAACTCAAAGAAAGTCCCTTTGTGGACCCGCGAATGTTTCCACTCCTATTGCGTTTGAATACTTGGGGAATAAGTTTGGCAGAAGATACTATCCAAAGAGAAACCTCTTTTTCTTTTTTAAAGTCACTGGAAATAGTATAGGAATTACTCTTCTGTGTTCCGGAGGCCCGGACGCCTGCAGACGCACCGGTGACTCAGGGCAAGACTCTGCCTGTTTCCTGTCACTTTCTCGTGGCAGAGCGTGGCCCACACTACAGTTTCCTGGGCCTTTTGCATCCTAACTGTCTGATTCTTTGATCATCTTGTATCTTCTGCCCTCAGCATATCAATAACAGGTTTGTATCTTTTTCTCCTGACCAGAAAAAGATTTATAAATATAAGAAAGTCCTGAGTAACCCAAGCCGCTGGGAGGTTGTCTTGAAGGAGATCCGAACGCTGGTGGACATGGCCCTGACGTCCCCCCTGCAAGATGACTCCATCAACCAAGCCCCACTGGAAATTGTCTCAAAACTGCTCTCAGAGGTAAGACCCTTCCCCCTGCTGGATTGTGCGCCTCCCGAACCCCCATTTAAATGATTTTGTTTCCTTTTACTTGCCTGCACGCCAACCCTCTACCACAGGGGTGGGCAAACTTTCTGACTCGAGGGCCACAATGGGTTCTTACACTGGACCGGAGGGCCGGAACAAGAGCATGGATGGAGTGTTTGTGTGACTAATATAAATTCAAAGTTAACATC
This sequence comes from Vespertilio murinus, assembly GCA_963924515.1. Classification (NCBI taxonomy): domain Eukaryota; kingdom Metazoa; phylum Chordata; class Mammalia; order Chiroptera; family Vespertilionidae; genus Vespertilio; species Vespertilio murinus. Next base: position 22,260,100 of record OZ004716.1, read on the forward strand.
ATTACATAAAAGGGTGTGGTCTTTTTTATTTTATTTCATTTCAATAGTTTAGAAAAGCCATCCGGCCCGAGGGCCGTAGTTTGCCCACGCCTGCGACTACCAGAATTGGATTTGAGTTTATCTCCTGTTGCTTTAAGGCAGTGAGGGGTTCCCCCCAGCCATCCAAGGGTATTGAGAAGGTTTGCCCAGTGCTTCCAGCAGAGCTGTCCTAGGCTTGTGGCAGGGATGAAGGGACAGTTGTCACTCCCCTGCCATGCCCCATGACCGAACTGGGGATGGGGGGAGAGGGTGGTATGACCGTGGTCCCGAGGCTGGGCTGGTGGTGGTGGTAATAGCTGAATTCTCTAGTTCATTCCTAAGAAGGAGCACATCGGGAAAGTCCCTCTTCCCCCCTCTTACTCCCCCTCACCCCACACACACACACACACACACACACACACACACACACACACTCTCCTTGCTTCCTGCCCCCGTGGTGCTGGGCTGGTAAGCCCCTGCTGGTCTCCATCTCCCCCAGCACTGGCCCCCCTCAGCTGACTGGTCCAGGCAAATGGCTTTCCGCCCTAATCACCCCCACAGCCTACGGCTATACTTTGTTTAACATGCACAGGATTTTTAAAATCGGGAGATTATACACCAAAATGAGGATTTTTTAAGTTCTCTTTAAAAACAATCAGGAAATTTGGCAGCAATTTACAGCTGGTGATGCTTAGCGCCACCCACCTGAGCCGTCTGCTTTGCCGGTCGGCCAGCGCCCTGAGTGCGTGCTGTGGGCCAGGCGCCATTCTGGGCATTTGAGTGAAGACAGGCCCCTGTCCTCCTAGAGCTTACGTCCTGGCAGGGGACAGACCCCGGAGACTCAGTCAGGGAGCCGGGCACCCTGGTCGTTAGAAGGCAAGGAGCGCTAGGAAACACACTTCTGTTTACTCTGTCCATGTGCTATTCTAAGCACTTCACAAATATTAATACTCTTGTTTATTTGCCTGCCTGGTCCTCTGGGGACACTATACAGTTGATGACTTCTGATTTAAACTATGCTTGGCCACCAGAGTGATGCTTCTGTCCCCTTCTTTCTGTGCCCCCCACCTTCCCTTCAGGGTGGTCCCTGTCTTCTGACTCCTGGTTCCCGGGGCAGCGCCTACACTCCCCTTGACTTGCACACAAGCTCCCTGCTGCCTAGACTGGCCTTCTTTCTGCAGGCCTGGCCTGGTCACTGCCTGCCGGTCCAGCAAACTGGCCCACGCCTTATCTGTCTACTGCCTCGAGAGGGTCCCTCACCTTGGGAGGGCGGAGGGGCGAGAGGAAGTGACGGTCGCAAGCAGAGGGGCAGAGGGTGTGTCGTCGGGTGGGACACCAGCTGTGTTCCGCAGAGGCATAAAGACTCAGGCTCTGAGAGGATTGCAGGTCAAGGTCTGGAACTGGAGGCCAGGTGCCATGTGCACAACCTCAAGTATAGCTTCCGCCCTGACAGGAGAAGGGGAGCAGGCCAGGGGCGCTTCTCAGCAGGGCAGGGAAGGCAGCTCATCTTTCGGAAGCAGCTGCCCTGAGCTGGGCAGGTGCCAGGTGCCAGCACTCAGCATCTCCTTTACTGCCTTCTCCCCGAGAGGAGAGCTGCTGTCTCCATTCACAGGTGAGGAAACAGGTCCAGAGACACCAGCCTGCCAAGCGTCCAGTGGGGCTGGATTCCATTCCAGCTTAGGACTGTGTAGTTCAGGGGTGGGCAAACTTTTTGACTCGAGGGCCACATGGGTTCTTAAACTGGACTGGAGGGCAGGAACAAAAGCAACCTGACCATGCTGGCACTCTCTTCTTGGGCTGCTGGTGAAGGAGCGGAGGGGAGAGCAAGAGAACCCTCTGCTCTTTCGTCTCCGCGGGCCAGAAAGAACAGCCAAACGGGCCGGATCTGGCTGTGGGTCATAGTTTGCCCACGGCTGGTGTAGTTCTTACTGCAAGACCGCATGGCCCACCCCTTCCACCCCACCAGTCTTGCCCACCAGCATAAAGGCAGGCTCATTGTCAAGATGATGGCAGAGGTGGCCGATGACACTGAGGCCACCCGCTTGGTGGGGGTTCTTTCCCATCTCAGATAGGTTTCGTGTGCTTACATGCCCAGGGGCTCGGCCATTGGTAAGGGACAGAGCGAGGCCTGCAGCCCAGGTGGCACCTCCTCCAGTAAGGCTTCCACCTCTCCGAGTGACACTAGCACCTTTTCAGTACACCCTCTGTGACAATCACTATTGGGCATTTAGAGCTCACTTTTACATTTCTCCCAGAGGCCCTGCAAGGTAAGTATTAAAATGTACAGAAGGGCCGAAACGGGTTTGGCTCAGTGGTAGAGCGTCGGTCTGCGGACTGAAGGGTCCCAGGTTCGATTCCGGTCAAGGGCATGTACATTGGTTGCGGGCACATCCCCAGTAGGGAGTGTGCAAGAGACAGCTGGTGGATGTTTCTCTCTCATCGACGTTTCTAGCTCTCTATCTCTCTCCCTTCCTCTCTGTAAAATATCAATAAAATATATTTAAAGAATAAAAAATAAAATAAAATGTGCAGAAGGGTCACCAGAAGCTCTAAGAGGTTAAGGCGCCCACCCAGGCCACTCGGAGAAGCAGTGGGCCAGGACCCCGCCCGGGCCTGCCGATGGCGAAGCTCATGCTCTTGAGCCCAGGTGTGGCGTGAACCGGCCTGGAGGAGCCATTTCAGTGGGGGAGACCCCTGTGGGGGGCAGTGGTGAAGAGCAGATGTGTGGAGTCAGAAAGACCTGGTTCTGCCCTCAGGAGCCAACTGGCCTTGGGCAGGTTCCTAGGCTTCTCAGTACCCGGTTTTCATCAGTGAACAGGGCTAAGATCAGCACCATTTCACAGCCTTGGGGGCCGATGCTCTAATAAGTAAGCACCGCCTAGCATCGCGCCTCACAGGCAGGGGCGTGATACATGGTCAACTTCACTGTCCTGGGAGAGGTCAGTGACATCGACCTCAGGACCGACAGCTCCATGTCTAGGTGGCATGAATGGAAAAGCAAACAGACCCACCCTCCTCCTGGCCCTTTTGGCTTAGAATATATGGGGCTAGATCCTTTGTTCTCTTTACACATGTGTCCCTGAGGCCCACTGCTAAGAGGCACCAGCCCTCACCTAAGCAGCCAGAAAGTGGGCAGTAGCCCGCGGGACGGAGGGTAGGGAGGAGGCTGTTGGGTAGCCACACAATTCTGAGAAAGAATCATCTATCCACCCACCGACCAAGAGAAGCCGGTGTCGCCTACCTCCCAGGCCTTTGTTGAGTGTGTGGAGAGGCCACTCAGCTTGGTGCCCCTCTGAGCAGTGGTTCGTGGTGAGTGCTCTGCCTCCGGGGTTGAACATGACCTTGATGCAGAAAAGTGTCCCTGCAGAGTGGCATGGGCTGCCACCGATGAGTGACAAAGGAAACAGCCACTGTGCTGGCCCAAGGCTCTTGCTGGAAAGGTGGCGGGCGTGGTGAGGGACAGGCTGGTCCCACGGCAGCTGAAAGGGAGAACTGCCATTAGCGTGGCTGAGCACCCTTACTGGGTGCTGGGAGATAAAGGCTTTGGAATCAGGACAGATGGGTCCAATCCCCACTCCAACTATTAGCAACTCCCCTGCCATGTTTCTGGTGAGCAGCCGTGCCTCTGTGAGTCTCACTGGGGTAGCTCATTTGTTGGGATAGTAGGAAACAGTAGGAGAATGGACACGAGAAAGAGCAATGGGTGGCATGAGTGTTACAAAGCTCTCACACAGTGCCTGAGGCATAGCGAACTGACGGTAAGTTAGTGTTAGGGAAGAAAGAACAAAGCCCAGACCAAAGCCGGACTTTCATCTACTCTGAGCTGAACGGTGACTGAAGTTTAATCATCTGCCCTCAATGGGCTGCTCAACCTCCCACATCCGCAAAGAGAAAAAGGCGTTGGAATCCATAAAACATCCTCCCAAATGTTCCTTGGTTCTAAGCATCGCGGATCAGGCTGTCGCCATGGGAACCTGGAGACTCGCGGAGCTCAGACACTGACCCTGGTTCTGTGTCCGCCTTCATCCCTCGGCAGCTGGACAAAAGCAGATTCACAGTGTGCTAGCTTTTCTTCTGCTTCAGCGGCTGTAAGCTCGTTAGCTATCCCAGCGCTCCTTAGACCTGCCCAGGTGGTGGGTGTCATGGGCTCTTTCTAGAACCCAGAACAGACCATCTTGCCATTCCTGTCCAGTGATGAGGCATCTTATGAGAGCATACGTGACTCTGTTAGAAAATGAGAATGAACACCCAAGAGAGCCTGTGTCTGCCAAGACAGACAAAGCTGAACGTGCCCTGAAGCTAGCAAAAAAGACAATAGTGGCCGTTTCTGAGTTTTCTCATGGTTTCTCATTTATTTCATTTCATTTATTCATTTCTTTCCTTATTCGCATATTCACAGGATGGCAGTACATGTACCAATTGTGAAAGAAATATCCAGATTGAGGGGAAAACCTAAAAATTAAGCAAGTTTAATCCCTTCAACTTAATATTATTTTTTTTGAAAATTAACCGTTAGAATTGAAATTTAGCTAACACATCTTGGGCCAACTCACAGAGTACACTGTTCCCTAGGAACCTAGTTTGGAGAACCACTGAGATAATATATACGCCACTCCTACTAGACTCCAGCAGAGAGACAAGACCGGAAAGTGTTCTTCATGTATTTATTATGAACCTGTCTTCTGGCTTTCCAGTGGCATATATCCTGTCCCTGCAGCCCAAAGAGGATCCCATGGACAGAAGAAGAAACTGAGTCTCACTCATAAGCGGTCTGTCCGCATCACATGACTCACAGGCTGCGAACAGGGACTCGGACCTGGTTCCCCTGCCCCAAGGTGCACTTTCCTCCGTCCTGACCCTGCCTCTGAGGGGCTTCTGGTCTGTGTAATTAAGAACGGGCGACAGCAGTGCACTAGGCTGAAAACAGTTAAAACTGTGTGGACCTTTATAATATAAATGTTCCACTTTATTAATATTTGTTATTAACATTTGTTTGTTTTCTTTTGTTTTCCTCCTGCTTTCTGTGCTCCATCCTTTAGAACACAAACTTGACAACCCAGGAGCATGAAAACATCATTGTGGTAAGTCTCTCGCCATCCCCCTCCCGGTGCCCACAATTCTTCCCCGGTTTGAGTTAATTCTGGAGGCGCCAGCATCTCCCACTGACACAGCGACCTGGCTCGGCTGTCTCTTTTCAAGCCAGACATGTCTCGCTCCTGCTTTTGCACATTTCAGAGTCCAATTGATTTTGGGGGGGATATAATTATCAGTCTCTGAGGTTTGAGCAAATGTGCCTTAATCGCCTCCTCTGGCCTGAGTCTTCGGAGGGGGGTGAAGGCAGGAGACAGCAGAGACCGTGTAACTTATTCAGAGGCAAATCCCTTGGTGGGAATGTAGCCAGTCTCTTTCTTGCCGAGGACATGTCTCCTAATTAACCCACAAATAGAAACTGTTTTAATTTCCTCTGATACGCAAAGTGAGATGATATTTTCTGGGACTTGACTGTGATGTAAGTATCTCAGGGGTAAAATATCTTTGCTGATGATTTTTAAGCTATGAAACATGACTCTCACTAGAGAGAAGAAAGAAGTGAAATTGCACCTAATGGGTGCAAAGCACTGTGCTGGGTACTTGAATCCACAGATAACTAAGACAGCTCCTGCTCCCAAGGATGCATCATCTATTGTAGGAAGACAAATGAGATCACTGCAAAAATAGAGGCATGTTGTGTAGAGAGGAGAGTGACAAAATCACCTGGGAAAGAAGCCAGAGGACTTCCTGGAGACAGTGATGTCTGAGCTGGGTTTTGAAGGATCAATAGGAGTTTGCCAGGTGGCAAAACAGAGTAAAGGCATTCCAGAGAGAGGAAATAATACGTAAACAGAGATTTAAAACAACGTGATATCTTTTTGAAACATCAACATCTCCAGAGCATAAAGCATAAGGAAGTGGAAAGCAGGGAGGCAGAACTTGAAGTGGAAGTGAGGGCAGAGGTTTGTGTGCCTGTGACAGGATCGCAACACTCACCTGCCCAAGAGGTCCCATGGCTGCAGCCTTTGAAACAAGGGCAACACCCCAGCACCATGCCCCTCTGAGCTGAATTAGGACCTTGGGTGCCCAACTACTTGGCCCCCATGAGCCCAGTCTGGACAGTCATCCCCTTTGCCCCAGCTGAGTCCTTCGGCACCAAAGGAGATAAGCCCTAGGCCTTCTATTGCTGAGAGTAAAAGCAGCAATTTCTGTGGAGCACCAATACAGTGTCTGGCACATGGTAGGTACTCAGTGAGTATTGGCTAAAAATACAGAGGTTTCTCCCATGTTCCAGCCTGACCACCCATTGCCATCTCTGGCCAGACCAGGGAGCGTGCACCCGGGCACCCCCAGTCACCCACCACCCCCTTTCTCTGGTATACTATTAATTAACAATACCATTTAACAAACATTTGTTGACATGTGAATACAAGTATGTGCCAGACACTAGTCTCTAATCCATAGATATGAAGCTACCATTGAGGGATTTATTAGGAGCTAGGAGGACCTGGCGGGTCAGCAGATAATCACGTATTGGTTGGAGGTTCAGGTTTGTTTGGTGTTAGAGGAGCACAGAGGACAGGGAGGGTGCTGGGAGGAAGATGGCAGGGTCTTCCAGGAGGAGGTGAGCAGACGGAGTCTTAAAAGATGGTAGGCGTCTCCCAGGGAAGGCAGTGCAGGCGGAGGCAAAGCGGGGAGACTGGCCAGTGGGGAAGCAGGTGGGAATGTATATATGCCAGGCAAGGAGTTGGCATCTTCCTCTCTTCTGACAACACCTGTGGGTCTATCTCACTGTGCACCTCCGCCCTGGAGAGGAGGGGCAAGGGCTTTGGACTTAGGACAGGCCTGGGTAAGACATTTTGGTCCGAGAAATGCAGGCTGCACTTAGCCAGCTAGTTTGGCCGGGCTGACCCCTTAATTGGCCTGGCTGAGCTCTCCTGCTCAGCGGGGAAGCCTGAGAACAGGGGAGAATGTGATCTGAGGGTCTGCCCTCAGCCCTCCTTTCAGCATTCTTTATTCCCGAGGTTGTGTCCATTACCACGGAGCCTGCAGCTCCTTTCATTTCAGCAGTTACACTGTCTGATTTGGCCTATTGGCAATTAGTCTTCCCCCAACGGGGCTGGTATTTTTTTATGAACTTATTTTTTATGAGTACTTTTACAAGTAACTTGAGTTGGCTTTATTCAGTCGGTCAGTCAGGCATCCGAGCAACAGGTAACTGCTGGTTGGTAACAGCTGGAGCGTCACTGGGTGAATGTGGACTGGAGGCCAGATGCCAGCTGCCTTCCCCGTGCTGGTGGAGAAAGTGGGTTTAAAGCCAAATGTGGGTTCAAGTTCAGAGCCAAGTGCAGAGCTAGGGCCCACCCCATACTAGCTGTGACCTTGGGTGAGTAATGGAAGAACTTTAAATTTTATTTAATTTCATTAAAATTATCTCTGATTTTGCAAGTATTTCATGAGTATATTTTGACAGTAAAAAGAAAAATTTACCCCATCCCAGCACCCTCTTCAGAGGTAGTTCTAGAGGCTTCCAGTGGTGACAAAGTCATACAGACAAACATGGTTGTGTTTTTGCTTTATTTGTTTGTTTTGTTTTGTTGTTTTTAAATATATATATATATTTTATTTATTTTTTACAGAGAGGAAGGGAGAGGGATAGAGAGCTAGAAACATCGATGAGAGAGAAACATCGATCAGCTGCCTCCTGCACACCCCCTACCGGGGATGTGCCTGCAACCAATGTATGTGCCCATGACCGGAATCGAACCTGGGACCTTTCAGTCCACAGGCCAACGCTCTATCCACTGAGCCAAACCGGTTTCGGCTGCTTTTTGTTTTTAACATTGATGATGTCATGTTGGGTGTGTTGTTCTGTTTTTTGTTTTTTTTTTCTTAACGAATATCCTAGAAATTCTCTCAAGTCTTTTTGTGCATAACTACCCCAGGGTTTCTCACTCTTGGCACTGGTGACATTGGGGATGGGTCATCCTTTGTGCTGAGGACTGTCCTGTTTGCACCGTAGCGTAGGATGTTGAGCAGCACCCCTGGCCACTGCCCTCTAGATGCCAGTAGCACTCCCCTGTGGTGACAATAAAAAATGTCGCCACGTGCTGATGTCCCCTGGCGGGCAAAGTCACACTAATTGAAGACCACTGGCCTACCCCCATTCTTTCTACTGGCTCAAGAATATTGTTATTTAACCAGGCAGCCATTCAGATAGCTTCCAGTTAACTTGACGCTCTAAGCCTTAGTCTTCCCGTCTGTGAAATGGGTATGACAACAGGGCCTTTCCTATAGGGCTTGCTGAAAGGGTTAAATGAGCTAATATACACCTGTTATGCTTAGCTCATAGAAAGATTCTACACAAAAATAAGCGTTTTCATTAATTATGTGTTGTAAAATTATCAATCTGTGATTAGGGAAGGCTTTGTCTCTTTATCTGTGTAAAGAGAAGTGACTGCTGCTTGGCCTCACTGAGTTTGGCAGTCAGATGAGAGAATTGCTATGGAAGCACCGAACCCACACCTGTGGGCACTTAATTTGTTCCCGCTCCTCTGTTCCTCACCTCATTCCCATGACAGAGGGGCTCAGTGTGATTAAAGGGGCTCCACCCGGGGGGTGCACCCTGCATGTGGCAGAGCCGTGGGCCAGGCAGCGGCTCCCTGCCCCACCGTCTCTGCTATGACCTCACTCCTCCCGGGCCAGCACGTTGGAGGGGACAGCAGAACCCCTCCCCCCTCCCCCTTCCCCCGCTCCCCCGCTGTGTCTGACACTGACTCACTGTCTAGGAGGATGTTCAGTGTGGAAATGTTCTGTCTACACCATCAAGGATGGCAGCCACCAGCCTCACGTGGCTACTGAAGTGTGGTTAGTGCGACTGAGGAATGCATCCTTCATTTTATTTCAGTTGAAACTGTTGATTTCACAGCAGTTAAATCTGATTAGGCACATGCACAGCCCTGGACAAACAAGGCTCCGGCCTCACCTTCAGCTCGTATGGGCCTGGTCGCTGGTGCTGCAGGACACGGCCTCCCTGTCAGCGGCTTCCTTCTTCACCCAGGGGCTCTCACCTATGTAGCGGGGCTCCGGCCACCTTCTACTCGGGGCCAGTTATGCTTTTCTTTCCCTAACAGTCCAAGACAAGCAGAAGGCCTTACTTCAGGGTCCCTACCATATCCACGGGCATCGCTGTAGGGGGCAGATCAGGGAGAGCCCCTGACACAAGCAGGCGGAGTCTGGGCTGTGGAGAGGCCATGTCACCACGGAGCCTTCCTGGGGAGTCGAGCAAAATCGTCACCCCTTCCTGCTGTGCGATGGTGTCAGTGACCTGCTAAGCTCCAGGCAGTGGGCTTATACCAACCCTGAGACTCCAAAGCTTCTAGTTTTCTCTCATCAAATTCCCACAGCAACCCTGTGAATCAGTGTCTCTCGTTTTCCCCTTTTTATGGACTAGAGTCTAATGCCCAGAGAGGCTGGGTTGAGTTGTCACCCAGCCCGGCGATCCCATTGCTGGGTCCAGCGTCTCCTGTTTCCAACATGCCCAGTGTGGCGAGCGGGACCAAGAGTGGCCTTCACGTGGCTGGTAACCATTCGTAACTACGTTTCCTGAGAGCTGGCCTGCTGCAGGCTTTGAGGGAGGCACTTGCACCAGAGGTTCTCAGCTGGGACCAGTTCCTGTGAACATTATTATAGCTTTGGCGATGTTAGGACATACCTTTTAATTGTTCAAAAATTTTATTTGAATGTGAAGTCTAGCAGATTCATGAAAACGAGTTGTGAAAGGGACAGAAAAATGGAGAATCAAACACCACGCAGGCCAGGGGACCCTCGCACAGGAGCGGTCCTGGATCACGGAGGCTCCTGAGAAAAGAATTCAAGGGGCAGTACATATCGCAACCTTCCTGAACATACAGCAAAGCTCTCTGGAGATATTTTTATTGTCACCACTGTATGAGGAGTCACTCCTGGCGTCTAGTGGGTCGAGGACAAGGATGCTGCTAGACGTCCCAGTGCACGGGGCAGCTGCCACCGTAGGAACAACTAGCCCAGATGCCAGCGGTGCGAGGCCGAGCAGCGCCTCTGCACACGTGACCTCTCACCCTCGCAGGAGCTCAGAGACAGGAAGTAACCTGCTCTAATGGGTACACTGCAGTGAGCACCAGGATCAGGACTCACACCCAGGACTTTGCCCCAAAGCCTGGCCCAAAGCCACGATTCTGCCTCAGAGTCAGGGGCTATAATCCGAGGGGATGCCAGCAGGTCACGAAACCCTAAAGATACATGCATCATTGTATGTGCATGTTTGTTTGTTTGTTTTTTGGGGGGGTGGGTAGCCCAGAGCTTTTATCACCTTCTCTAAGGGGGAACCATGTGCCCCCAGTTTAGGAGTCCCGGCATGCAGGTTAGGGAGTGGGCGTTTTTTGCCGAGAGGGTGACGGGGAGGTTGTGCTTTCCACCATGAGTCATCCCTCTTGTGTAGATTCACCCACTGTGCGCTTCCTTCTAGAGATTCCAACTGACGCCGGCTCTTTGTCTTTCAGGCAATCGCCCCTTTGCTGGAAAACAACCATCCGCCACCAGATCTCTGTGAATTCTTTTGCAAGGTATGGCATGGCAGAAGTGGGCTGCGTCTGCAGGACGGACCAGCCTGCCTCCCTGTGTGCGCGCTGGGGTTTGGTTTGGCACAATTCGTTCAAAACCCAGGGCCCTGCCCTGGGCACGGCTGGAAGGCAAGCCAGGTGCCCTGTTCTTAGGATAGCAGCCCCCTCCCGGTCACACAGGTGGTCATCGAGGCACAGGGTCCAAACAGTGGGTCCGGGAGGAGTGTCCAGCTTTTCCTTGGAATGTCTTTGAGGCTGTCTTGGGAGAGGTTTGCAGCAGATTTTCTGGGCTCCTGACGTCATCTGGGCTATTTTTAGCCAGGGCTCCTCTGAGCACCAGCTGGCCCACAGTGGGGGCATGGCCGTGGGGCTTTCCTGAGCAGGGAAAGCAGGCGGGGGATGCCAGGTTAGCTGGGAGGAGCCACGGAGCGGGACACCCGCTCCCAGGGACACAGCGCCAGCCTCGCAGTGGGATTTACTCGGAACATGTCCAGGGCACGTCGGGGACCAGGCATCCCTCATCCTGCCAGCTCGCTGCAGTGGCCTGGGGCTGAACACAATCTGCTTTTGTTCTTTGCTGTGTGATTTTTTTGTGTGTCATAATTTAATGTCCTTGGAAAGGCGAGGGCCTATGTCTGCTGCTTCTCAGCCCTTCCCTGGTCTCTCCTGGTGACTCACCCCGCTGCGTTCCCTCCCGCCCACGTGGCCTGGCAGAGCGGACCCTGGGAGGCCTGATGGCTCTGAAGGGAAGGACACTGGGGTACACCGACTGCCCCCTCCCTGCCCTTACCCAGGGAGTGTGCGCGCTCTCTGTGTTTGTCAGGTGACACGAGGTTTAGAGAGACAGGATTGTGTCATCCTCTTTGGCACTATCTCTCCATCAGGAGACCTTTTTCAGCGACCCACAGAGCAGAGGGTGGGCCCAGCCTATTGGCCCGAAGTGCCCGGGGTACATTTCTTAATGTGGGCACGTGCCAGTGTGTGCCCTCCAGTCCAAGCAGGTAAGGTGGGTCCAAGTGGATGAGTGCCCGACTCTACAGTGGTGCGCACGCACATGTGTGTGTGTGTGTGTGTGTGTGTGTGTGTGTGTGCGCATGCAAGAGCATGCTTGCACACAGGCGTCAGCTCCTGTGCTGTATCCAGGCCCCGCAGCAGCTTGGTGAGACTGCAGATGGGATGGGCCCCCCTGCCCCTGAGAGGGTGGGTCAGATAACCCAGCGCGTGGGCTTCTCGCCTGTCACAGCAGGTGTGCTCTCTTCTCTTGGTATTTGGTCCAGTTTAATCCCGATCTGCCTTTTGTCTCCTGTCAGCTGTATGGTTTCTCCCAGATCGCATGGTTTACAGACATGTTCTAGCAAAATGGACCACTGTTCAGAGTAAATGGTAGTGCAGTTTAAAAACAGTGATGAGACCAAACCCTCCTTTTGGACACTACCTGGTAGGAGTCTCCATTGATTCTAAAACAGAAGGCTGCCCTACCACCAGGGGGGCCTGTGAGCCTTCTGGCTGTCTTCCCCCAGGGAGTGAAGGGGGCTCAGCCACAGCCTCAATGCTCACCTACCAGGCAGCCCTCCAGACAAGAGAGCTTGGGGGGGGACAGAGCCGCCCCACCAGGTCCACTCTGGCCAGCTCTGGACACGCTGGGCAGTCTCTCCTGCCAGACTTCAAAACTGGGACCCCGAGAGCTGAGGAAAGTTAGTAATCTTAATTCCCCAGGAAAGCCCTGATTTCTAATAGCCCAAGTACGGCGTCCTCCTCCGGGGCTGGGAAACAGCACCTTCAGCCCCGGCGGCTGTGCAGGGGCCACAGGGTGGGCTCTTGTCTGCTGCACCGGAAGGCCTGCAGTTTCCGTTTGAAATCAAAGCACCGTGCCTGTGAGATGGAACACTCAGAGCTGCATTAGCCTGCAGACTGCTGCAGGTTGTCAAAGCCGGCAGTGGGAAAGCTGCAGAGTTCTCCAGGCTGGTGTCCAGCATCAAACCCCTGGTGTTCTTGCAGTGGGTACGCGGCGCTCCTGAGCCAGGCCCTGCGCCGGTCTGAGTGCTGCAGTCTCACCGCTCTAAGCAAGGGCCATGTCAGACCGTACCTTCCCGCACTGCCTGATACACGCTCAGACTTTAAGATCAGAATAAAAAGCAGCCAAAACCGGTTTGGCTCAGTGGTAGAGCGTCAGTCTGCGGACTGAAAGGTCCCGGGTTCGATTCTGGTCAGGGGCATGTACCTTGGTTGCGGGCACATCCCCAGTAGGGGGTGTGCAAGAGGCAGCTGGTTGATGTTTCTCTCTCATCGACGTTTCTAGCTCTCTATCTCTCTCTCCCTTTCTCTCTGTAAAATATCAATAAAATATTTTTTTTTAAAGAAGAAAATGGAAAAGGCTGGATTAAAAAAAAAAAAAAAAAGCATAGTAAACTTTCTTCCTCCAAAAATGTGAACAAAGAGCTATGCGACACTGTTCAGCAGGGAGCCCAGGCCCCGCGCTGAGCTCCTGACGAGGGGCCGCAGGCTCAGCGCCGACCTTGTCCTCCTGTCTCCGCAGCACTGCAGAGAGCGGCCCCGGTCCATGGTGGTCATCGAGGTGTTCACGCCCGTGGTCCAGAGAATCCTCAAGCATAACATGGTGAGTCTCCCAGCACCGCCCACAGAACCGGGAGGCGGCACACCGTCCCGACCTTGCACTTCCACAAGGATTTTGGGTTGGGGGTTGGCTGCCCTGACAGCGGGGACCGGGGCTGGGATTCCGTTGAAGTTGGGTTCGCGTGTGGCCTGTCCCCTTTGGTTCTTTGTTTTCTGTTCCGGCGACAGGAAGAATCTCTTCACAGGAGGTAAGAATAACAGAAGTAGCATGGCTCGGGTAGAAGAGATGGTCTCCCGTGTACTGTCCCCCGTGGTGTCTGAGATACTCCGCCCTCAAGGAGGGAGCGGGACGCCTCCCTCCTTCCCTGGGGGCTGTTCGTAGTGAGGACCCTCCAGAGCGTCCAGGGTGGAGAGGGGGACAGAGTGACCGGACTGTGGAGAAACCTGACAGACCCCACAGGTGATGGAGGTCAGCCAGCTGTGATAGGAGCGGTGATGGTTGTGCCTTTACCTCTGGGGTCTGCCTCTCAAACCCACAACCCCCGTCTGATCAAGAGGAAAATGTCAGACCAGTCCCAATTGAGGGACATGCTGCAAACCCCTGACAGTGCTCCTCAGAACTGTGCAGTCAGTACAAACAGGACAAGCGGAGAAACTGTCCCGTGCAGAGGATCCAAGGAGACACGACAACTGCATCTAATGTGCCCTGCATGGGACCCTGAAACAGAAAGGACATTAGGGGAAAACTGAGGAACTCTGAATAAAGCCTGAGCTTTAGTTAGATTAAAAAAACACACACCGTGGCTGGTTTTGCTCAGTGGGTAGAGCATCGGCCCGCAGACCAAAGGGTAGCGGTTCAGTTCCCAATCAAGGGCACGTACTTCAGTTGCCAGTTCGATCTCCGGGATTGGTCAGGGCATGTGTGGGAGGCAGCCAATCCATGTGTCTCTCTGCCCCTGATGTTTCTCTCTCCCTCTCCTGCCCTCCCTTTCATACTGTCTGAAAATCAATGGGAAAAATATCCTCTTTGAGGATTTTAAAAAAGAAAAAAATAGTGGCAGCCCAGCCATAGCCAGTTTTGCTCAGTGGATGGAGCATTAGCCTGAAGGATCCTGGGTTTGATTCTGGTCAAGTGCACATGCCCAGGTTGTGGGCTCGAACCCCCAGTGGGGGGCATGCAGGAAGCAGCTGATCAATAATTTTCTCTCATCATTGATGATTCTATCCTTCCCTTCCTCTCTAAATCAATTAAAATATATTTAAACAAACAAAAGAGTGGCAGAATTGCACACCTACAATGGACCAGGCATTCACAGTCTGTGTGGCCCCATTCGTCTCTGATTGGTCTATTGAGGACAGCAGGTATCATTATCTCCTCCACATGCACCTGGGAAACTGAGGCAGAAGCATAACTAACATCTGTCACACCCCCTTAGAGCCTTAGAGTGTGGCCCTCAAGTGTATTGTCATTCACCCCTGTGACGGTCCATGACCGCCCTTTACAGATGAGGGGCTGAGACTAGAAGGTCCCTTAGGGGACCCGTGAGCAGCCGTGAGGGCTCCTGGCGCTGAGGAGCAGGCAGACTAAAGTGAGGGCCGTGTCCAGTGTGCCAGCCCCAAGCCCAGACTGAGGTTCACCTCGATGACCGGAGGCATCTCTGTCATCACCACGCAGTCGGCCACGTTGTGAGGTACCGGTGACTGCTGCCCGCCCCTGTTGGGATGTAGCATGTTGAAAACAACTCTGAAAAAAAACCTGCCAACAGTGTACTCTGTGAAGTAGCTTTCTGTCTCCACAACATGCCCCTAAGGGAGGTTACATGACCCCGTCCCCCAATCAGAAATGGCAGTGCATGGTGGCAGACATCATTAATCAAATGCAGCACTGTCCCGCAGAGCCCAGAGGTGGCTTAAGACTCTCTTCCCAGCGGCTGCCAGTTGAACCATGTTGGTCCCATACACATTCTGTTTGAATCTGGTGATTCACCATAATTAAATTGTTGCTTGTTTCTGAGATCTTTCTTGGTTTAAGATAAGTGCATTTCTTATTTTCTGAGCACAGAGGAGAGGGATAGTCCATTTGATTCTTTCTGCAGGACTAAAGAAACTCCCATCTTTTGGCACAGAGGAGGCTCTGCCTTGATTTGGCCTTTAATAGTTTCAAAGGCTCTGGCTTCAGCTACCTCGGGAGGAAAGGGTCTCTGGTTGTTGATTTTAAAGTCACTGGATGTGGTGTGAGGAGAGGGCAGCACCCTTTCAGAGCGCAAAGCAAAGGTTCTGCAGTTTCACAACTTACCAGTGATCTGGCCTTACCGAGGGCATCCTGGGCTCAGCCCAGGCCTCCCAGGCACATAAACACTTCTGCATATTTCATGGTAGTTAATAGACTTTAATAAGTGTTCTTTGGGGACATCTGATTTCAAAGGGAAAAATTTCAAAATTCAGGCAGCCTCCCATAGCTTAACCATACAACGTCTCCCTTATATTTGGCTAATTTTATGGGCCTGGAGTGTTGACCATGTAATAATTTTCTGGATAAAAATCAGAACAGCTACAGAGCAGATGCAGAATTTATAGCTCTGTCGTGGCCTGGCAGACATCAGGGCCCTCAGGCACGTATTCTCACTTCACTTTTAAAGAACTTCCCTGAGAGACTCTGGAGTCTGGAGCTGCTATAAAGCGACTGCTAATGACACACTAAGTCGGAAGAGAACTGAGGACGGAACAGGGGAGCACCCTCCTGCAGCACGGGTGTGTGAGAAGCAGTGATTGCCGCCTATGCCAGGTGCCGAGAGCGCGGCAGACCTTCCCTGTCACCATTGAACTCTCTCCTTCAGTAACTGGCTATAGGCCGGTGCACCATTTTGGAGCTGGGCCTCTGAGCTGATGGGGGGAGTCTAGTCACTGGTTAGTTAGTGAGTGTGCCTCGCCTGCCACCAGCCACCTGCCTGTCAGCATAGTGTGACTTCTCTGTGTACAGTGTTTCTCATTAAGGACGCATTTGGGAAAATGGGGGAAATCATACTGCACAGGGGTGTTCTGGGGTTTCAGAGCTTCCCCAATTTCATAGATAAGCAAACTGATCTTAGAGAGGTTAAGAGTCTCAGAGTGTTACTCATGGGGCAGAAATGAACACTGGATTCCAATGGAAGCAGTCCTTTGGTATGTTCCCCTGAGATTCTGAACAGTGGGTTAAACTGTGTCTCCTAGAATGACCATGGTCCCTGTGTGCACACACCGCTCATTGGAGTGTTCTTGTTTTGGCAGAGGAGGCAAGAAGATACGACTGTGGTCCCCAGTGGACCACGGAGTGATCGGACCTACTTTCCAAGGGAAGCATATTTGACTTTCCCAAAGAGGAAAAATATCCTTCGCTTTCTTTTTTGTTTTTTAAAGAATAGTTTATTGATTTATTTTTATTTTTTTAAAAAGAGAGAGAGAAACATTGATGTGAGAGTATAATATCAATTGGCTGCCTCCTGCACACCCACCACCCAGATCAAGCCCACAACCTAGGCATGTACCCTGGCTGGGAATCGAACTGGCAACCTTTCAGTGCATGGGATGATACCCAGCCAACCGAGCCACACAGGCCAGGGCCTGCATCCACATTTCTAAAGGCCCCCAGACCCATATGTAGTGTTCATTTCTAAGGAAATGGCCTTGGCTATCCAGAAATCTAATAGCAAAGATAGCAGTAGTTACTTTGCAGGGTCCAGTTGAAGCAGTTTTCATAGCATCATAAAACCTTAGAGGTAGAAGCTTTTAGAAATCGGTTCTTTCAACCTTTATGGTACAGTGGGGACACAGGGAGGACCGGCAGCCAAGGCCACACAGCTTCCCTGTCACCCGTTTCCAGGGGCTCAGGGACTCGGGGCATCTTTCTCAACTTGAAGCGCAATCAAGCTTCAGTGATGTGGTCATGCATGGACCTCATCTTCCAGCTCAGTGCTTTGTGTGTGTGTGTGTGTGTGTGTGTGTGTGTGTGTGTATCCATGTTAGGGATGAGTGTATGCGTACACGTGTATTTCTCCATGGCTTCTGCTGCCCTCCTGATGTAAAGGCACAGCCCTGGTGGACAGAATGTCATCAGATGAGCCCAGGTTGTCCTGAGGACCCGGACTCGGGTGAAGCAGCCGCAGCTCTGGAGACGCTCCTGTGCGCGGGCGGGCGCTGGGGGACATTGTACTCAGCTCACGTGACGGCCCGGGATCAATGGAGTCCTTAAGGAAAGTCTCCTGGCTTTGTTTTAATTAGAGCCCTGATTCAGGTTGGATTCAGGTTGCTTGCTATTCATTGGGTTTCACAGAGCGGGGCAGTAGGAAGGACAGATGCGTTTGGAGACCACCAGTTGCTCTCTGTCTTGTGGTCAACCTCGTGACCACAGGTTGCCTCTCCCGACTGTTCAAAACGCAGCTCACAGCTTTAGCCGTGGAGTAACGAAGCCTCCAGGTCCCTGACTGCAGACCCCAGGCCTCTCCTGGCTGACCTCCTCTCTCCCGCTGTCTCTCCTGACGAGTCCGGGAGCCGACAGTCTTTCCTGTCCAAGCTGACCCGTCACCCGCCACGTTGATGTGCGGCACTGGGGGAGCTGAAACGATGTCAGTCTCTAATAACATGGCCCCCTGGAGCAGGAGGGTCCCTGTGTTAGGCTCAGTGCCCCTTAGTTAGGCTTCAGCTAGGGTAAGACAGGCACCCACGGCCTGAGCTGGTAGGTGGAGACAGAGTGTCTTCCCCCCTAAAGCTAAGCTTGAACAGATTATTCCTCCTCCCCCATCTTTCTCTCTCTTCCTCCTCCTCTTTCTCCTCTTCCTCCTCCTCCTCCTCCTTCCATCCTGTGCCCCGTCACTACCAGCAGCCACGCATCAGCCACCTTCCCTCCACTCCCACTCACCACCCAGCACACAGACCTTCCTACCAGGCCACCTCTCCCCCCCACACAGACCACCCCAACACTCACGTCTCTCACACACATCTCCCCTCACACCCATGTCTCTCACACACACCTCCTCTCACACCATACGTCTCTTACATACACCTCCTCTCACACCCCACGTCTCTTACATACACCTCTCACACCCCACATTTCTCACACACATCTCCTCTCACATTGTGTCTCTCACACACACATCTCTCACACTTATGTCTCACACACACACCTCTCCCACACTCCCCATTCTTCACACAAACACACCTTTACTTGTTTCATCAGCCTTTTTGAGCTCATCCTTCTGTGTGATCTGCCTTTTGGATTCCAGGTGCCTTTTGAGGGTGGCTTTTTATAGCCAAAGTCAGCAGATGCTCTTCGGTTTCGTGTGGAGCACAGTGGGTGGTTAGGGTCAGCCAAGAGGAGGGGAAGCCCCTGAGGAGCCCTGGACTGCACCCTCCCCACCGGGGCCACACTGGTGTTCGGGCCGCCTCGGTCCTCTCACTCAGGAGACGCTGTCTTCTCACTGAGGATGTCTGGGCACGACATTTGCCTCCTTCGTAACCCTAAGAAGTCCCAAAGCGACCCCCATATGGATGGCCCCAGGTTGGGGCACCTCCTGCCTGCTGTTCTGAGTGGCGTCAGGGGAGAGCTGTGGGAAGCAGGCACAGAACCCACAGGGGCTACAGAAGAGCCGTCTCACCTGCTGGGAGCCTGCTCCGCGTCTGCAGTCCCCGTGGCCGTGCAGAGCGAGACCCTGTGGCTGATTTCCGACCATGCCTGTGCGGCATGCCGACCCTGCCGGCCACACGAGTGACCACACATGCCAGAAACCTGCTATGACAGGACAGGCGTGTTCTCTGTTGTCAGCCATCACAGGTGTAAGCATGAGTGTCACGGGGCCAAGTTGAAGAGAAAATGTGGATGTGTGTGCTTTCTGGAAAGGGGTGGTGGCTGGTGTCTCCTCGCTGCCTTCCGCCTCAGGGGCTGTGGGCAGAGCGGCCCCCACCGCCCCTGCTGGTCTCCTGCCTCTTCTGCAGCGAGTCCCAACCCTGCCCTCCGTTCTCCGCAGGACTTCGGGAAGTGCCCGCGACTGAGGCTGTTTACTCAGGAGTACATCCTTGCCTTGAACGAGCTCAATGCGGGGATGGAAGTGGTGAAGAAGTTCATTCAGAGGTGGGTCTCCCAGCCGAACCTCCTTCCCCCCCTTGGCCTGTGAGCAGCTGTCCTCCAGCCCAGAGCCAGGCCTCCCCGGCGCCCGGAGAGCAGCCACATACATGTTCAGGGGCTGGAGCGTCTCCTCTTCTGCGAGGGTCTCCGGGTCCTCCTGACCACCTGTGGTCTCAGGCACTCACTGCGTGGCATTGAACCAATCGCTGAACCTCTCTGGTCCCGTGTCCTCCACACGGGGGTTGTGTGATCAAGTACGATGATGATACATGAGGAAGCCCCTAGCGTGCTGATTCTCAGAGGAAACTCAGGAGGTGGGAATGTCCTGAGGAATAGGAGCATTCCACGGTCCCACATCCCTGGGTTGCGCTGTCCGGCATGTAGGAAATGGCCCCCTGTGGCCCCGAGAGTCACCACCGGGGACTTGAACAGCTTCCTCCCAAATCTGGCTAAAAGGAAGCCAAGTGTTCTGGTTCTTACTCCCTTCTGGGGTTTGAGTGGGGGAGTTACTTTTGCTTTGATTCTTAAATATTTTTCTCTGTGCCTCAGTTTCCTAATCTGTAAATGAGAACCGCAATACCCACACCATCCAGTTGAGGGCTTTGGTGACCTGATACGCAAACACTAAGAACAAGGCATAAATGTGATGGGACCACTAGTGGCCACTGTCATGGCTCTTCTTATTTTTTAAGAAAATCAAAATACCCTGGGTAAGCCAGTTGTGAAGTTGCATTCTTCCTAGATATACTCACCTGCCATCACAGAGCATTTCCGAACGCAAGTGACATTCCTTCTGCCAGAGTTGGGGTGACTCCAGGGTCCCTTTAAAGCACCCAGCTAAGATTTGCAGAATTGTTGAGGTTAGTCCCAGTGGCCACTGTGACTTTCCAGGAATGGTACAGGTATTATCTCCAGGCCCCAAACTGTCCCATTTTACAGGTTAAAAAAACTGAGGCACGGAGATACCCAGGATTAATAACAGCTTCTGCTTCTACCGAGGCCTCAGCAACTGTGTTTCAGACCCCATGCTAGGTCAGGGTGACCATACTAATTTTTCTTCCAAAGCAGGGCACTTCTGAGAGTAAAGTGAGGTGTTATGAATAAAGATTTCAGAACCCAGGCGCGCGCCCCCCCGCCCCCCAAGCATAAATGTGTCTGCCCAGGCCGCATGGCCACATTATGCTAAGTCTTCCCATGGGTTCTTGTTGTTACCCCGTAAGGAGGGGACTATAGTCCCCACTTAGAGCTAAGTAAACAGAGTGGAGAGTTAAGCAATATGCCAAGACCGCTCAGCTGGACTTGAACCCAGGCACAGGGATCTGGAGCTCACAGCTGGACCTTGGTTCTCTTCTGCCTGCACATGGCAGAGCCAGGACCCAATCCCGGTATTGCCAGCTCCCCAGCAAAAGGCTCAGCGTGCTCCCCCAAAACCAGCTCAAACTGTGCCCGGCCTCCCCCTGCCTCCCAGCCATGGCGCCCCTCCTGCAGCCGCCTCTCACCTTGCCCTCTGCTCTCTCCCAGCATGCATGGCCCCACTGGGCACTGCCCTCACCCCCGGGTCCTGCCCAACCTGGTGGCCGTGTGCCTGGCTGCCATCTACTCCTGCTACGAAGAGTTCATCAACAGGTCAGTCCCCGTCGCCGCGGGAAGGGCTGGGGTTGCCACCTCAGGGTGGGGACAGTGAGAGGGCGGGTCGCCAAGGACGGTGGCCGGTGCATACCTGACCAGCCCAGGGAGGTGGAGTGGCTCTCACCGGGCCAGCCTCCAGGGTGGTTGCCAGATCCCGTGTGCTCACTGATTCCAGAGCCCAGAACCGGGGTTTGCTGGAAAAACAAACACTGAGATTCAGTACCGGCATCTGAAGGCTGTTGTGTTGACTGGGCATTGGAAGCAAGTGTTTTATTCTGAATATTTCTCACCACCTGGCATGTGTGACACGTTGGAGCATGAGTGTGTATGCATGTACGTGTGCGAGGGAGAATGTGTGCGCACACGTGGGTATGTGCATGGGGAGTTGTGTGCACGCTGTGCGAATGTGTGCAAGTGTTTGTGAACCCCAGGAAGCACTGGCGAGAGGACAGACAGTAGAAACCAGATCTGAGTTAGTAAGCAGGTGACCACTGCGGGCTCCCGTGCATTCCCCACTGGGCATCATGGAAGACTTCGGGGAACAGTCTCCGAGTTAATCCTCTGGGGGTGACGCCACCACTGTAGCTATTTACCAGCTCCCAGGCTTCCGTAAGTGAGGAGCACTCCTGGGGTGCGATGACGCAAGTGCCATCCATTTGCGTAGAACTTTCGACAGTGACCTCTGAGGTCACTGGGGAGGGCACGGTGTGCAGGGCAGGCATGTCATTGGCTGCCGCCACCTGGTCTAGTTGATGAGGTGGCACACAGCACCACTCCAGGGGCACCAATGTGTCGGGACCCAGCGGGGATGTATTTCAGCCCGTAAGGAAAAGGCGGTGGAGACCCTCTGTCCCTGAGAACCTGCCCATCGGCTTCTACACGGACACTGCACTGGAGTTCTTGGGGCCGGGGCCGCAGATGGGCCTCAGTAAGGGGGTGTGTGACAGGGCGTAAGAAGGGAGGACGGCTGTTTTTAATGTCCTCAGCCCCAGGTCCTGACAGCTAAAGGGGACCATGTCCACCTTGTTCAGAAAGAGGTGACAGTGCCCTTGAGACCGAAAGATGAAGATGCCACGCTGACCATTCCCAAGTGCCTGTGTGCACCCTGCAACATGTTATGTCAAGTAAAGAGGAGGGTCAGAGGGCAGTGCACGTCCCAGCATCCCTATGTACACAGTGGACCTCGCTGCCCTGGCTCTGGACCCAATCTGATCTGCGTGCTTTTCAAACTCAGGCCACCCCTGGAAGCAGGAAGAGCATGAGGTGGTCACTTGTATGTGAGGTGGTCACATGTGTGTATGTGTGTGTGTGTGTGTGTGTGTGTGTACCCGGAGAGGTGAGGAAGGGGTGATATTTAAGTTGAGACCTCCTAGCTGTTAACTAAGTAAGAGGCAGGGTGAGGTGATGCAGATAGAGAGAACAGAACGTGCAAAGGCCTGGCAGGGCAGGTGAAGTCGCCGTTAGTCATTGTCTACCTGTGGTTCACCATCTGCTTCAGGATCCCCTGAACTGCTTCTTTAAAAAGCAGCCACCTTGATGTCCCACTTTGGGCTCGAGCCCAGGAATCTGCATTCTTGGCAAGCTCCTCCGGCGACCTGCTCCACCCTAAAGACAAAGGGCCGCAGCAGAGGAGGAAGTAGAGGGAACCGTGCCTGCAGCAGAGAAAGGGAAAGGAAGAGAAGCAAATGATGTTGGGAAGGGGCTGGCCATGGACTGCTGGCTGCCCAAACCTCCCGGGGTTGTGTGTTCAGTGCAGGTGCAGACGCAGCGGGTGTGGGGCAGGCCTGAGACTCTGCGTGTCCAGCAAACGCCCGGTAACGCGGATGCTGCTGGCCGGGGACCATGCGTTGAACGGCAGAGCTGTGCCTGCGTTTCAGTTGCAGAGTTTTTATTCAGAGAGCGTTGGCATTGCTAATGGGCTTTCAGTTAAGAAGGGACTTGATGAGATGTCAGTTTCCAAATTCCCCTCTGGCAGCGGCTGCATGGAGGGCGGACGAGAGGGGCCAGCACGACCTTGGGGCGTCACGAACGGTGGTTATAACCAGGTGCCCAGGGTGGACGCACAGGGTTATTAGAACGCACGTACCCCCTCAGAGCCCACAGTGGTTTGGGTTCCCCCAGGAAATCGCCCAAGGGCCACAGTCCTGGGAGACCTTTCCTGGGCTCAGGTTCATCCCACCCTGTTGGCCAGTCCCTGGAAGATACAATCCGTGATGTGCTCAGGGCCCATCCGCGGTGCTCCCAGTGGTACGTGATGCACTCACACAGAGCAGACAACTTGACCCAGGTTAGCATGGCTCACTGGAAAATCACCCTCTGAGCCAACGGCCTTGAAAATCCTCTCCTAAATCCCAGCAAAGGCAAACCAAGGGAAATGGAGTGTTGCACATTTGAGCAGTAAATTAGCTCTGAACCCATAGAGATAGTTACGCTGCCCTCCCCGCACAGACCACACACAGTTTTCCAACAACATAGAATGTTCGGACTTCAGCCCATGGCATTTGTTTTTCCCCAGCAAAGTTTACAGTGCATTTCTCAAGCATCCTTGGTGGCCTCAGCTCAGGCCTGGCTCATGGCACGTGCTGGATAAATGCAGGCCCTCAGTGTGCGTCGGGTCCGAGTTGTGCGCTCAGTCCAGTCCTTGTGCAGGAAGAGGACGTGCACCTTTGGAAGTACGGGGCACGTGCGCATGGCACATTCAGGGAGGGACTGCACCAGCTGTTTGTGACCATACCGCTGTGCTCTGAGTCTGCCTAAAAGCTCCTCAAGGGGTTCTGATCTGATTGGGCTTCGGGATGTTTAGATGTGCCTCAGAGGACACTGGTGTCCAGCCAGGGAGTGTGACAGGTGGAAGAAAGCAGAGAAAACTTCATGGAGGAGGAGGACCTGCACGGGACCATATGTGATCTTAGAAGCCATCATGGTGTCAAATCCCAGCCCCTTCCACTCAGGAGCCCTGTGATCAAGCGTAGGTCATTTGACCTCTGGCGCTTTTCTCACCGTACCATGGAGATGGTAGTATTGCCAGACACAGACGTCTGAGGAGTCTGTGTGGTCGCACTTAGCACTGTGCCAGCCCAGGGGAGCCAACGGAAACCCTTTGCTGGTGTTGCCTTCCATCAGGTGTGCCTCCTGGTCGTGCTTGGGAAGAGGAGCTTCACCCAGCTTAAAGGCGCCCATTTCATTGTGTTTGGCCCAGCATTTTCCAAACAAATGACATCAGTGATGCACAGAGCCCTTTCTTGGTTAACACCTGCTAGCACCTTGCACGTGGTGTTTGGGGGTGCTGTAATGGGGGCTGCTGCAGACAGGAGGGACCTGCAGGCCGCTGGAGTTTGAGTTACTGGGGTTTGAGGTCGCCTTGAAGTGGGTTCCCAGGTGAGGAGTGGAGGCTGGGCTTTCTCACCCGGCCTGTGATGGGGCCGGGGGCTCGGGGGCACTGAGCACGGTGGAAGTGCTCGCTGGTCTTGTAGCTCACGGCTGATAGGCCCCAGGGCCACGTGGCACCGCCTGCACTCTCATGCCCTCTCCTCTCCCCCCCCAGCCGCGACAACTCCCCAAGCCTGAAGGAGATCCGGAACGGCTGCCAGCAGCCCTGCGACCGGAAGCCCACCTTACCTCTGCGCCTTCTGCACCCCAGCCCGGACCTGGTGTCTCAGGAAGCCACGCTGTCTGAGGCACGGCTCAAGTCGGTGGTCGTGGCCTCCAGTGAGATCCACGTGGAGGTGGAGCACACCAGCACTGCCAAGCCGGCGCTGACGGCCAGCGCGGGCAACGACAGTGAGCCCAACCTCATCGACTGCCTCATGGTCAGCCCCGCCTGCAGCACCATGAGCATCGAGCTGGGTCCCCAGGCTGACCGCACGCTCGGCTGCTACGTGGAAATCCTCAAGCTGCTGTGAGTGTCCCTTCTACGTGCCTGTCACCAGTGGGATGAGGGAGGGGACTTGGTTTTGTAGTCCGTGTTCACTGGCTCGAGGCGTGCAAGGGTGGGCATGCTTAGTGTGCACTCTTGAGTTGGGGTGTGGGTACGCATGAGTGTGGGTGCACATATGCAAAGTATGAGGGCACACATTTTAGTTGCGTATACATGTATGTTGGTGTGTTTGGGTACATGTATAGGTATGTACACAAACATACATGTGTGCATGAGTTGGAGAATATGCGTGTGTGAGTGTGTGCATGAGCACATGGGTGCCAAGTGTGACTGTGAGTCTGAACCTCTGCACATTGTGTAAGGTGTGAGCTCATTCTGAGTTTGTGAGTGTCTTTATATATGGGAATGGCTTTGGGTGTGTGGTGTGACAGCATGTGTGTTTAAGTGCCCAGTGTGGCTGTGTCTAGTCACTGTGCTGCTTTTATGCATGAGTTGCTATGAGTGCACACATGTGGGAATGAGTGTGTTTACACAAGATGTACAGTGTGTGTGTTTCTCTCTGTGTGAATGCAGGTGTGTCCATGAGCCAGCGTGTGAGTGTTTGTGTTGTGTGACCTGTGCATGCCTTGTGTGCTCAGTGTGGTTGCTTTATTTCGGGGGGTGTGCTGGTGGGTGTCGGTGTGGTTGTGTGTGTGCATGTGTAACAGTCTTCTGTAAAGGGCATATCTTTGGAAAGCGCCCCACCCCCACCCCCAGGTTGTGCTAAGGACCACACTCTTCCTCGTGAGCTCTCGTGGGCGGGCAGGGAGGCGCCTGTGCAGTCCTGGCTGGTGGGAAAAGCTCAGACGGAGCCAGGGGCCAGGTCTGTGCTGGGTGTGTCAGGTCTCTCCCTGCCCTCCCCAGCCTCAGCAGTGTGACTACAGTGGGGGGATCTGCGGCTTTGACCCTCATGAGTCTCTCTAGTTCTACCACTCCCACTGTACCTCACAGACTGCTCCCAAATTCATGCACCTGGTTCCTCTGTCCCCAGGTGGGAGGTCCCCTGGCTCTGTGGTCCCACGGCCGGCTTGGCGGGAGAATCCAGCAGATGCCTCGCCATTCACTCACACACACACACACACACACACACACACACGCACGCACATACCTACACACATCAGGCTTCATGTGGTTGGGAAGGAGACTGTGGATGCTGCATCTGCAGACACTTCCTCTCCTATCGAGGCCCTGAGAGAGGAGAGAGGCCTCCTGGGGTCAGCTGCAGCCTCACCGTGGTCCTAGCCACAGAGGCCGGTGAGGGCACAGCCACGTCTAGCGACACTCTCCACCCTCCCTCCCCTGCCCCCTCCAACACACACACGCACACGCACACGCACACACACACACACTGGTCGAAGGAAATTTCCAGATTCTCCTCAGAGATCTCCTAGAACATGCCCCACTTTCTCGCAGGAGTGTGTTCCGCCCTCCAGAGATGCGCCGGTCACGGCCCTCATATCCTCCTCGGCCGGGTGAGGCAGAGCCCCCAGGCCGGAGACGGCCCTGCCCTCCGCCCGGCCGGCCCCTGGCTGGCTGCCACGGGCACCTGGCCTCCCGGCCTGCTGCTGGCTCGGGCCCTGGCTCACATTAAGCACTAAGGGTTTGAGTTTCATCATGCAGTTCACACACATTTTTTTTTCCTTTTTCATAAACATGCTCATGAATGAGGACTCTGTTCTTCCTGATCTGCTTCCAGACCTCCTGCCCGCCCGCATGGCCCAGCTGCCAAGGCACGGCGGGGGTCAGGGGCCCGGTCAGGGGCCGCCCGCTGGGAGCCGGAGGTGTTCGGACCCGTGCGCAGAGCAGCCTCGCCTCCGCTGGTGTCTCCACAAGGCGGGGTTACCATGGGGGCGGGGGGGGGGTTCAGAACACAGGGTGGGCTTGCTAACTTCTTTTCCGAGCAACTTGCCTTCTCCATCTCCGCTGCCTGCTGGAGTCACTGGCCCCCTGGAGGGCCTGGGACACGCTGGGCCCCCGCGCCCTAGAACCTCAGAGCCAGACAGCTGGGAAACATGGGAAAGAGCGCAGGTTCAGAGCCAGTGTGCTGGGCTCGGGGGCCACAGAGATATCGGTATTAGCTGTGACCTGGGCAAGTTACTCGTCTTCTCTGAGTCACAGGTGCCTTGGGGCAGTAGACGGGTGGAGGGCATGGCTCTGGGCACCTTGCAAGTGTAGACACCAGGCAGATGGGCGTTACTACACTTCCTGAGTACAGCTGTGTTTCCTCTATTCTAAGACACTGTTGAGAGTAAGATGCATCGTTGATTTAACGACACTTTGAGAGGGGAAAAAAAAATACCAATATGGCATTCAAAGTTCATTGATGGCAAGAAGCATGCATCTGGGGATTTAGGGAATGCACGTATGGCAATCCGCTGGTAATTGTGCAGCATTCCTGGCTCCTCTTGCCCTCAGCGTACTGGTCTGTGAAATGGGTTTCTTTCTCCGGGAGCTGCTCTAAGAATTTAGTGGCATGGGTCCTTGCCAGCTGGTTCTTGATAAGAGAGGACTGCTGTTACCCTGTTTCCCCGAAAATAAGACAGTGTCTTATGTTAATTTTTGCTCCCAAAGATGCACTAGGTCTTATTTTCAGGGGATGTCTTATTTTTCCATGAAGAAGAATACGGTGCACATTTATTGTTAAATGAAAATAAAGGAAATTTATTACCTGTATATGGTCCGGTAGTGCAGTAGTTGTCAACACAAACCAGACAAACTGTGAATCCTACAGTATCAAGAATTTACTCATTTATTCAATGACAGTCATGTCATCATCTTCTGGAACATCATCATAACAATCCAATTCCTGAATTTCCTGGTGAATTTCTTGTGACTCCATTTCTTTCAGAATCAGTGGACCAAATCTCTCATGTTTAGCAATAGCACTGTCTTTAAATGAGTACTTCTTGTCAAGGTAGCCTGCTCGCAGTGCATTTGCAATGCAACTGTCAGTGATTTTCTCCCATGAATTCTTCACCCAAGTCACAACTTCTTGCAGTTTAGGTTTCACAGAGTTTCCACGCTGATTTCTCTCCATTCACACAGCAGTGACGTCAGGACTCCACATAACGTCACTGGTTGCTGGACGCCAGTCGGGGCGGCCCTAGCAACCAGTTTACGGTAAATTAATTTTGATTCTGAGACAGAGCCTGGGGGCCTTATTTGGGGGGGGGGGTGCCTTATATTTCACTCAGAAGGAAACCTGTAAGTAGGTCTTATTTTCGGGGGATGTCTTATTTTCGGGGAAACACGGTATCAGTAGGAGTGCTCCCTGAATGAGAGTTACGTGTAAGAAATGAAAGAGGAGGCTCTAATTGGAACTGAGGGGTCTTAAGAGGGCACGGTGCGGGCAAAGGAAGCCAGGCTTAGCACCTTGGCCCAGTCTGTCAGTCCTATTCATCAGACCAGGCACTGCTGGTCCCCAAGTGTGAGTATCACGCCTCCCTCCCCCACTCCCCCTCACACACACACATACACAGCCCAGGCCCTAAAAGGCCCGACCTTGGTTGGTTATGTGTATGAAAGCCCACACATCGTTAGAATTTCACACCTCTGAAAGGAACGTAAGCCTCAAAAAGTTCCCTGGAGACCCTTGAAAAGGAGGACTATTCCCCATGCAGGTCGAGGTTGCCCCTGAAAACATTCCCCTGTGAGGCCCAGGCTGGGTGGTCTGGTGGAGAACATGGACTCGGGAGCTGGACAGAGCAGCTGGTCTGTGGTGGTTTGGAGTTCGGCTCTTAGCCAGCCGGGCACCTGCATGTATTTATTCATCTGTTTATGCACTCCTTTATTGAGCATTTATTGCTCACCTGGGCTGGCCAGGCTCTGCTAAATGCCGGGGTCCCAGAGGCTCCCTGTGAATCTAGTGACAGCAGCTGCTGAAGGCAGTGACACCGCCTGCCGGTGAGAGGGAGCGGGAAACTGCCGGCCACACGGAGGCCACAGGCAGGAAGAGCAGGGAGCAGCCATTGTCAGGGAGAGGGGCTCAGGTCTGCGCTTCGTGATCAGCTCAACTCGGGATAGTTATTTTTGCAAAAACCTGGGTTTCAAAAGAGTCCTGGCAGTCTGGAGGTCAGCTGGGAGATGCCCCAGCCGTTGGGGGCTGTTGGGGAAAATGCGGATGAAGCGGGGCGGGGGGATGGGGGGGGTTGTTTCCTAATGACGGGGAGGCGTAGCTAGAAGTAGAAGGCAGGTGCCAGGAGGGGACATGGAAACGTGGCACATCACCCAGCAGAGTCCACTCCCTGAACCGCCCAGCCAGATGCCGCAGCCCCGCCGAGAAGAGACACCAGGGGTTCGGTGCAGGGAAGGGGGTTGATTGGGAGCTTAGAAATCCTGTCTCGTCTGTAAGTGGGGATCTAGAGCTAGCCTGGCCCCGTTAACGTGAGGAGTGATGTTGGGTGCCTGGAGCCTGAAGCTGTCGGAGGTCCTCACATTGCTCGAGGCTCCTCTCCTGTTCCTCCCTGAGCCAGGGAAGGCCTCTGTCTTGTCTCCTTCTGGGAGAGGGTGGTCAGGCTGCTCACAGGCCTGCCGCTCGCCCTCCCATCCCCGGCCTGCCCGACTCGCCAACCCTGAGGCTGGCGCTGCTCTCCAGATGCTCATGGCAGGTGCTCTGCTCCCCAGTCCTTGGGCCTGGCCAGCCCCCGGGCTCCTAGCCTCCCAGCCCCCACCCAGCACACCCATTGCATGTGCTCAGGCTGGTCGGACCGGGAGTTTGGAGCAGACTTGGAGCTGGGCTGGGCAGGGGCAGGGAAGGAAGTGTCTGCCCCTTCCTTTCTTCCCCCTCGTGTTCTCTTTCCTGATCCTGTGTGAGCCGTGGTGAGGCCAAGTTACGGCTGGAGAGACGAAGGAGGGAGAGGGCTTCCTTCCAGACCCCTGGCCTCGGCCTCCCACTGAGCTTAGCACCTGAGGACAGGGACAGGCTTGTCAACATCCCTTCCCATTCCGGAGCGAGCCCTGGGCCGGGCTGTGTCATCGCCCTGATGGAGCCCAGCGAGTGCCCACACACTGGCACCACACCCGCACTGATTATGGGGCATTAAAGTCGCCTTCGAGTTTTCTGCATTGATGGCATTTTTGCAAAGAACATATTTCATTATTTTAAAGCAAAAGGAAAACTAGTGAGTGCCTTTTTGATAACGGGAAATGGCCTTTCTTCACAGGAAGATGCAGGGGCACGGGTGCCATGTAGCTCCGGGGAGGAACACAGACGCAGGGACGAGGGTCTTGAGCTCGGGCCAGCACGTGTCCTCACTAGGACTCAGTTTTCTTGTCTGTGGCCTGCGGCCAGGTCTCTGGGAGGAACACTTGGCCTGATCCATGTGTGTATCCACAATGTTTGCTGTTACTTTTAGGTTTTCTGGAAACCAAGAGTCAGTCAGTGGCAGGTGGGTGTTGCGAGGGAAGGGATTCCTGCAAAAATGTGACCCTTCTCTCAGAGAGAAACATAAAGGTCAGAAGGGGGCTCTACGTCCTGATGCGCATGTGACAGGCCTCTGAGCACCTGTGCCCAGCCACCCATGGGCGGCACAGAGCGTGAGCCCAGCCTTGGGCACTGGGATCCACGGAACCCCTGCTCCGTGCTTCCTGTTTGCCTGAACTCAGGTGGTCACCGAGGTGTCGGGGTCTCGCTCCCTCACCTGTAAAGCAGGTGTGATTCTCCCTCGTCCTTTAGTGCCCGATCTGAGGACTAAGCAGGCAGCTTCCTGCCCAGCACCAGCCCGGTAGGCGCTCGCTAACCCCCCAGCCAGCAGCACTGTAGGCGCAGCTCAGGCAAACGGGCTTTTGGAGGAATTCTCCCCCGCGTGTCCGGCGTTTGAGTCTTTCCTCCGAGCCCTCAGGCTGTGGCTGGGTCCCGAAGGCGGAAACGTGATCACCGTGTGTCTGGAGAGATGGGGTAGGAAAGTGCTCAGGAGTTAGCCGAACCATCCCTTGGTGGTGGGGCAATACCAGGTCTCACTCTTCTTTGGTGTGAAGCCCAGGTGAACAAATAGCAGCACATAAACATACACAGTAAGTTTGGAGAACAATGAGGAGGATTCACAGGAAAGATCTTGGGCCTGGCCGGTCGCTCGTTGATTGGAGCATTGTCCCGCACACCAGAGGGTCGCAGATTTGGTTCCCTGTCTGGTCAAGTCCAGGAGGCAACCAGATGATGTATCTCTCTCACATAGATGTTTCTCTCTCTCAAATCAATCAAAAGTATGTCCTCAGGTCAGGATTAAGGGAAGAAAAAAAAAGGATAGAGCTCTTTTTTTTGGGGGGGGGGGGGGCAGCGCCTGGGATGGGACAGAGGGTACCAGATTAAAAGAAGGCTGAGAAACACTGAATTTCACATGAAGGAGTTGGGGGGCCAGAGGACCAAGAACCAGGTGTGTGCACTAACCTGGCTGTGCAAACGCTCCGAGGCCTGGGGGGCCTGTCTGTCCCCGTTTCCTGACCATCCCGGCTTCTCTGGGCGTTGGCAGAAGGAGCCGCTTCTTCAAGAAGCTGTGCTGGTGGGAGGGGAGCAGCCCCGCTGGCTACACAGCTGCCTCCAGAAGCCGTTGCTTTGGGCCCTTTTAGCGGCCCAGCCCGGCAGTCACCTGGGCATTCCTTAGCACTTCTCACCTGGGACAGGGGTCGATCCCAGGAGCTAGCAGGTCCCCACACGGTGGGTGCTCAGCTAGCTGCAGCTGCGGTCACCCTTCAGGCGGATGCTGTTCCCGCTGTCGCACAGATGGGATGGGACCTCCTGGTCTCGCCTGAGACCTCAGCTGAGGTCTGTCAGGGCAGCCTGGACTCGATTTTTCAACAGCCACTGCCGTGTTAGCCTCAGTTTCCCCATATGATCATACTCTATAATAACAGCATATTAATTGTATAAATATATATAAATTACATATAGTCATAATCTTGTGAAGAATTAATAAACAGAGGTAAAACTTTTGGCATATGCAGAGTGCATGTCCAATGTGTTGACAAAGTCGTAGCTATTATTATTTTTTCAGTATTATTATTACTACTACCATTGGTGTTGTTATTGCTATTAGCGGTAACTGTTTTTTAAGTTATTATCTGGACACAGACTAGTAGTATCCAATATTTCAGGATGGTTGACTATAATTTTTTATTTTTTGTGAATCAGTCAGTTCTGGTTAATCAAAGGAGGGAATGACTTTGTATTCCCAACCTAATCCCCCTTGTATTAGTCTGTATTCGTCTGCCCAAGCTTCTGTAACAAAATTACACAGACTGGCGGCTTAAACAACAGGCATTTATTTTCTCCCAGGTCTGGAGGCCAGAGCTGTGAAATCCAGGTGTGGGCAGGGTTGGTTTCCTCTGAGACCCCTTTCCTTGGCCTGTCGATGGTCATCCGAGTGTCTGTGTCCTCCCCTCCTCTTGTAAGGGGCCTACCCTGTGGCCTCCTTTACCTTAGTCACCTCTTTAAGGGCCCTGGTTCCCAATACAGTTGAGTTCTGAGGAGCGGGGGTATTAGGACTTCACCATATGAATGTGTGGGAGGTACATTTCAGCCCATAACACCCCTGATAGTTCAAAAGATGGTACAGTGACCCCGTGGCCCGAGTTCCAAGGCCAGGAGGGAGCAGACTCTGGGGAGCGCATGGCCAGCCCCTTCGGCTGCCATAAGGAGGCCCCTGGACCAGTTCTGTCCACCAGGCCCCACAGCCATGCAGTAGCCACCAGTTGCTCACTGAGATGTCAGAGCCGAGTTGGTGCCACCTGAGCCTCTGCCAGACTCTCACCCGATCTGTGGCCATCCGTGACAGCCCGCTGCAAACCTCGCCCCTCCAGACCAAGCCTGACCTCACTCCTTCTCATTTTAGGTCTGACTACGATGACTGGAGACCGTCTCTGGCCAGCTTGCTTCAACCCATTCCATTCCCCAAAGAGTAAGTCCCACGCCTGCCGCCCACCTGTGAGGAAACCCTGAGCCATCCCCTGAGTCCCTAAGGGGGCCAGTCCTGTTCCCACGGCCCTCTGGGGACACTGTGGATGACAGCCAGAGGAGGAGATGTGGTTCTCAGCCTCCAGACCCTCGGAGAGGCCCCCCTGGAAAATGGGGGGATCACTCCATTGCATTGTTAGGATTCGCTGAGTTGAGAGTGCAAACAGCTGTCCCCACCGTGCCTTCATGCAGTAAAGTTAATGACCTTGATTATGCATCAGATGGGAACAGTAATACCTGCCTCCTCTCTTCGAGGCCATGGAAAAAATATAAGAAAGCACGTGGAGTCACTTTACATGTCACACAGCGACATGTCGAAAGCTCTCTTATGTCCATTATGTCCACAGTGAGTTGGCCAGAAATAGACCCTCTGCCTCTCTAGCCGGCCCTTGCCCCTCTCCTTGTAATGAATTTATCACAGCAAAATGGGGAGAAAACTGCTGAGGGTGGTGGCCCGGGAGAGGTCGTGTGGAATAACCAGCCTCTGAAATGCCTCCGGGTCTCTCTTTCAATCGGCGTGGCGGAGCCAGGCCTCCGGGGGCAGCCGGGCTCTCTGGAGCCGGTTAGCGAGCCCGTGTTTATGAAATGTGGCTCTCCGAGGGGGACATTACACTCAGTAATTGCCCCATTTGCTGGCTGGGCTGGTCCCTGGGGGCCCCCAGGACCCGAGACCAGAGAAATCTGACTCCTGAGAGCCGCTGGTCTCCAAGAGCAGTGGCGTCATTGGCTGCTGCCACCGGCCCCACGGCCCAAGGGACACACTTGACAGCGGGCCCATGATGCAATTCGCCGGGAGAACATCCCCGAACGCCGCCCTGGTGCGCACCTTAATTAGTGCGAGCACCTAACGAACCCCCCTGGGCCCTGGTGTCCACGTGCAGGCACACACGCCACACGCATCCAGCCAGTGCCCTCCCGCTCACAGGTGGGTCCGGGGCGGCGGAG
The DNA here is from genome assembly GCA_963924515.1 of Vespertilio murinus. NCBI lineage: Eukaryota > Metazoa > Chordata > Mammalia > Chiroptera > Vespertilionidae > Vespertilio > Vespertilio murinus. Next base: position 22,293,858 of record OZ004716.1, read on the forward strand.
GGGCGTGGGGCTCAGTCTGCTCACTCATCAAAGGAAGCTTTGTTTGGCAGCTTCAAGTAGGGACAATATGTCGGTGCTTCATTCCAGCTTCCTGTCCATTCTTCGAGTCAGCCACAGGGCCCAGCGTCCCAGAGGAAGAACTCTGGGTGGCTGCCCTGGTCCAGGAGCTCCCTGCTAACCACTCTCTCCCTTTGTTCTTGTTGCAGAGCCCTCGCGCACGAGAAGTTCACCAAGTGAGTATGTGGGCAGCGCCCTTGCCACCTTCTCCTAGCGCCAGTGCCCTCTGTCCCACGGTCGTCCCACCGGCCAGCCCTCCCTCCATCACGCGCATTCTGGGAGCACCCGGCTCCTCTGGGAAGTCCTCCCACACCCGTCCGGGCCCATCCAGCAGTTTCCTCACCCCGCGGCTCCACTGGGCCGGCTCCCCTCAGACCCGTCCTCTTCCACCTACGCCCAGACCCTGGGCATGACTGTCCCCTCCTGTCTCTTCCAGGGAACTGAAGTACGTGATTCAGAGGTTCGCCGAGGACCCACGACAAGAGGTGAGGCCTTCTTTCTCCTCCCCGCCCGCCCTCAGGGTTCCGGCCGGCTCCGTCCGGGGCCCTGTCAGGGCCTCCTTGTCACCCACATTCAGAGCAGATGACAGGCGTGTGCGTAAACATGCTCACCCTGTCTCAGACACACGTGTTCTCATTTAATCCTCATAACCTACCAGTAGGTTCTATTTGTTACCATTTTACATCAAAATCACCCCCTTTCGGAGGTGAGAAAACTGAGGTTGAGTTCAGTCCCCGGGTCATGCAGTTGGCACAGGCTGAGGCAGGATTTGAACCCAGGCTGTAGAGCCTGTGCAGTAACCAGCTCTGTGGTGGGCACACTGGACAGGCAGAGCTGCTGGCCCTGCCCAGAGGAGCTGAGGCCCCTCCTCCGTGTGCATAAGCTCCCAAATGTGGGCTGGTCTGTCTCCTCTGCGCACATGGGTTCTGGAGGGGAGGAAATGTTGTTTCTCTCTGTGCGAGCTCAGCAGTGGCCAGGGTGGATGTGGACTTGTTCCTCCCAAACACGCCCCCGTATTTGCACCTGTGCACACCCGGCCCAGCCACTAAAACTGCCCTCACCCTGGAAAGAGACACAGAGGAGGCACAGAGATCAGAAGGGGGTGCAGATGGGACCTACTGAGGGGGTGGCCGAGTCCCAGCGAGAGAGAGGGATACGCTGGGCAGGGACCCCGAGGGGACAGCACCTCTGAGGGTGAAGAAGGAGAAGTCAGGGCAGACGCTCAGAGGCAGGGGGACAGGTATCCGGGAGTGAGGGTCAGTGATGGGGGAGCAAAAACCCAAAGAATGGGTGGGGCAGCGAGAGGGGGAGTCTGAGGGCTTAGAGGCGCAGAGAGAAGGACAGAGACCCAAAGAAGAAGGGGTGCGGAATGCCCCTTCGTCCCCCCAAGAGCACAGGGGAAAGGGGGGCTGCGCCTGAGCCGCTGCTTCCAGCCTCTCTCCCCCGGTTTGGCCACGGGGTCACTCGGGCCACTAACCAAGCTGGCCGGCCTGTCCCGCGGGCTGGTGCTAGAGTCCCCGGGGTCGGACGCCACAGTTGGGATTTGGTTGAAGGCCGCATCACTGACTGAACAGAGGTGACGGTGTCACTGTGGGACTTGCCCGAGCCCTTCCCAGGCGTGTGGATTGCGGTTCGGCGTTAGGGTCGGCCCGCGTGGCACTGACCCCGCGCCCTCCCTCCCTCCCTCCCGCAGGTGCACTCCTGCCTGCTGAGCGTGCGGGCCGGCAAGGACGGCTGGTTTCAGCTCTACAGCCCCGGAGGGGTGGCCTGCGACGACGATGGGGAGCTGTTCGCCAGCATGGTACGTGGGGTCACCTCTCACGGTGAAGCAGAGCTGCCCGAGCCACGGGGCCACCCCGGGATTGCCAGGCTGGCGTGAGGCTGGGGAAGGTGGCAGGGAGAGCAGCTGTCACTCTCCTTTCCTGCCCGAGCAGCACCAGCGAGGGGCCTGGACTCTGCCCCACTCGCCTCACTCAGCTGTTACCCCATTCACAGACAGGGGGGCTGAGGACGAGGTCAGCAGCCCAGGCCCACACGGTTCATCGTGGTTGCCACGTGAAGCCCAGGGCCTGAGCGCATGGGGGTTGTAGGAGGCACCGAGTCCGCCAGCTCATCGCATCCTGCAGTGGAGGCCCAGGTCGGGAGCTGAAGGAGACTCAGGGTGTGAGGTCACCAGGCCGTGAACCGCACCATGGTGACCTTGCTGCCTTTGTGCACCGTGTCAGACACCTCACGTGCACGCCCTCTTAATCCTCACGGCAACCCTAGCCCTTAGCCACATCCACGTGGAGGTAGGCCCAGAGGTGCAGAGGTCACACAGACCTTCCGACTTCTCGACCTGCCTTAACCCGGGCCCGGGCTGTCAGAGCCGGCCCCTCCCCAGTGGCAGAGTGTCCGGCTCCTGGAGGAGCACAGGCTCCATCTCCCCGGCCAGATGCTCCTCCGGGGGACTGGCCACCCCAGTTGTTCCCAAGCCTGAGGCAGCGAGAGTGTCAGCCAGGCCGGGTCCGAAGGCAGCGCTGCTACACACCAGCGTGATGACCTTGGGCTGCTAACCTGCCTCTCTGGGCTTCAGCTTCCTGTCTGTGAAACGGAGTGTGGTGTAGTCTTTTGGGGGTGCCCGGGGGATCGAGTGTGGTAGCGGGGGCAGGGCGCAGTGCACAGCAGTGCTCGGTTAGTCCCATGTCTGCTGGGCGGTGGTTCCGCAGGCGAGCGCTCAGGAGGCTCACAGTGAGCCCCGCTGAGATCCTGCAGGGACGACTCCACCGGTGCCGCCCCTGGAACTTTCTATAGAAGGGCTTATCTTGAGGTCATTTTTCTTACGCACTCTCTCCACTCCTCACATCCCTTTGGAATGCCCTGTGCATCCTGGATGCTGGCCCTGCCTGCCTGCCTGCACCTCCTCTCACCTCTCCCTGCGGCTCCTCTGACGTCACACTTCTCCATGGCAACACCCCGTGGTCCCCACCCCTGTGTGAGAGAGACTTCAGGGAGCTGGCAGAGCTGTTAATGATGGAGCGGAAAAAATATACTTGGGAAGGAAGGAAGCAGGCAGCCCCTGGGATGGCAAGGCGTCATTTCCACAGATACGCACGCAAAGAGGGCTGTCCCCTTGATTAGGCGACCGTTTCCAACCGTGATGGGCACTGGCTATTGTGTGAAGTCGGGGCCCAGCCCTGTCAGTTGGGTCCCCTGCCCTTGGGACCAGAGAGAAGCACCGTTTCCTCAATGGCTGCTCCACCTCTAACCCAGGGTGGGGCAGAATTTGCCTATTGCATTCCTGGGGCAGGTGATGGTGCGCTATACCTTCGGAGCTTCCCGAGGGCTTAGGAAGAGGCGGCGGGGCTCCGTACCATCCCCTTCCCGTGAGGCCGGGCACCCTGAGCGAGGGCTGCCGGGGCTTCTGCCAGGTTCACCAGTGCTGACCCGAGGGCCGAACGTCAGCGGAGAATATGTGATGGGAAGTTGGCTGTTTGACCGTGTTTAGGAGCCCCGCTCAGTGGCATGAAGGCGTTCATACTGTTCTGTGGCTGTCACCACCATCCTTCTCCAGAACTTCATCTTCCCCCTGGGCCGCTGCCCCATCCAGTCCTGGCCCCGCCGCCCATTTCTGTCTCTAACTGCCCTGGGTCCCCCCTGGGAGAGGAATCCTCGGGTTGTCCTTGTGTGTCCTCGGGGTTCACCCACATGGGAGCACGCGCCAGGGAGGGGTCTTTTGAATGCTCTGGGTGGCTGGTGATCAGGTTGGATCTCTGTCCAGACAGGACATGGTCTGATCAGTGTCTTCTCATTTCACAAACCTTCCCCGCCCGGAAGCAGGCACCGCAGCCACAGCCCCTCACCCGGCCATCTCTCCCCGCAGGTGCACATCCTCATGGGCTCCTGTTACAAGACCAAAAAATTCCTGCTCTCCCTGGCGGAAAACAAGCTGGGACCCTGCATGCTCCTGGCGCTGAGGGGCAACCAGACCATGGTGGAGGTGAGAGCCATCGCCCTGTCCTGTGGGTGGCGCTCTGAGCACAGAGCTGTTCCGGGAGCTGGGGGCTCCGCGGCGGGCCCGGGGGTGCAGCCCCAGCCCTCGGAGCTCCGCGGGCAGGAGGCCGTGGCCACCAGTGTCTTCCTTCCACCTGTGATGGGCATCGCCCGGAGGCTCAGGAGCGTCCGCTCCGTGTGTCTGTTGCTGTGTACCAAACCAGCCCGAGTGGGGCTGGAACAATAATTACCTTTCTATTGCTCACGGAGCTTGGGGTACTGGACTCAGCTGACCTGTCCTCACTCTGCGTCTCGTGGGGTCACAGAAGTCAGGCGGCGTCACTGCCACTCACCCTGCGGTCAGTCCCCAAGGCGGGCTGCCGTCAAGGCGACGGGTTAGACTTCACTCTGCCGGAAGAGCGTCCCAAGCGAGGGGGAGGGATGGTGTGACTTGAGGACCGAAGAGGAGTCAGCAAGAGGCAGGAGCGGAGCCTCCCAGGCTGTGGGGCGAACCCACCAAGGCCGCAGCAGGAGGCTTGGTGGGAGAGGGGGGGGGCAGGCCCCAGAACAGAGCGAGCCCAGGGCAAGAGGCTTGGGGTGTGGGGGGACATTTGGGAAGAGCCTGGTGCCCACGGGTCCCAGTGAGGAGCTGGGAGCTTAGTCCTGGGTGCCCTGTGTGGGGAGAGGGGGGAGCAGGAGCAGTGGCGTGAGGGCCGGGCTGGCTCTCCCGGGCGAGTGAGAGAGGAGAGGGGGTCTCAGTTGGGACTGTCAGCCTGTAGGTCTGGGCAGCGGGGCCTGAGAGGGGAAGTGGGTGTGCGGCTGCCCGAGGCACAGGTCCAGGCACCAGCTCAGGGGGCATGTATGAGCGCCTGCTGTATGCTCAGCACGGGGGCAGGAACCAGGGATAGAAAGAGCTGTCCTGTCCTTGGGCCTGGTGTGCATCGTTCCGTGTGCATTTAATAGAAGCCTGCTGCTGTGTGCTCAGCTGGCGTACACCAACACCCATTGTGCAGGCGGGAAGCTGGGGCAGGTGATTTGCAGTCGGGCTGCTGACTTTCAAAATAAGGCCTCGGGGTAGAAGGGTGTATTGAGCTTGTTGAGAGACGCCCCTTTCAGGGCACACTGGGCTTTTGGGACTCGCTGCTTGCGTCTGCCCCTTCAGGGAGGGCCCGTCCGGAGTTGCGGCCGATGGTAACACGCTCCCCATCTCTCGGCAGATCCTGTGCTTGATGCTGGAGTACAACATCATCGACAACAACGACACCCAGCTACAGATCATCTCAACCCTGGAGAGCACCGGTGTGGGGAAGCGCATGTACGAGCAGCTGTGCGACCGGCAGCGGGAGCTGAAGGAGCTGGTGAGCCCGCGGCTAGGCCGGCCAGCGAGAGCGTGGGGTGCAGGGGGCAGAGCCCGGGACCTCTGCGCCTGTGGGGACCTCTTGTCTCATCTGATCCCCCTCTAGACCCAAAGATCATGATTAGCACCCACCATTCTCCAGATCATTAGAAAGGCACAGAGAGGTCAAGCCAGTCCCCGAAGTCACACAGCGCAGTCAGGTCCTGGCCCAATGACCTCCTGTCTCAACCCTAGAGCCATGCATGGCAGTCACTATCTGCTCACCGCCCCCACCCATCTCCACCTCCCACTTCAGCGCCTGGGCCTTGGCTTTCAAATGCCAGCACAGCTCTCTGTCCGCGTGTTTGCACAGCGGAGCAGAAGTGGCCGGGCGTTCTCGCCCCCCGTCCCCTGGAGGAGCCCTCAGCCAGTGACTGGTGGGAGAGGGTATACAGAGGCCTTCTCTCGCTGCTCAGGACGGGTGGCTCCTCCACCACTTCCCAGAGGCCCCCGGGGCAGCACCTTCCATGAGGGGCCTTTATGGACTCCCTTCCCTACTCCCTGATTCTGGGAGCATCTCCTGAATAAACAGCCTTTGCTCAAACCTTGTCTCGGGTCTGCCCCTGGGGTCATAACCATCGTGTTGCTTCTACAACCAAGAAACAGGTGCCCCCTGAGTGTTGAGACAAGCGGGATGCAGGGAGGAAACGGGGGAGAGAATGGGTCCTAATCCGCGTGGTTTCTGTTGCAGCAAAGGAAAGGCGGGCCCACCAGGCTAACACTGCCCTCCAAGTCCACGGTGAGTAGGTTTGCTCTCTCTGGGGGGCGGGTGGAGGGGAGAGGCGGCCTGGTCCTCCCTGCCGGATGGCGGGTAGTGGCTGTTGGACGTGGGGGCGGGGGGTGAACCAGGACCTATAGGACCTGAACAGCCAGCTCTTTTAGGGGGAACCCAGGTTACAGGAAACCAAACATTATGCAAAAGATGATCGCTTATTTATGTAAACATGTTACCTTATCACCAACAACAATGGTAATAGCTAATATACATTGAGCATTTTTAAACCAGACTAGAGGTCTGATGCACGAAATTCATGCAAGAGTAGGCCTTCCTTCCTCTGGCTGCTGGCACCGGCTTCCCTCTGGCCCCTGGGACCCGGGCCTCCCTCTGGCCACTGGCAGGCACCTGGGACCCGGGCTTCCCTCACAGCCCCGCTTTGTCTGGAAGGATGTCTGGTCTAATTAGCACATTATGCTTTTATTATTATAGATACTGTATTATTAAGTTCTTTTATCCTCACAACAAGCCACTTAGTTGGTCCTCTTACCATCCCCATTTGGCAAGGGATCTTCGTTTCTTATATCCCGATGCCCCACCATTCTTAGCACATGGCTGCTTCCTCATGGTCCAAAAAAGCTGCTCCGGCTCCAGCCATCTTGTCTGCATTCCGGCCAGCAGCAAGAAGGAAGAGGCATGGATGAGCATGACCCTTCATAGAAGTCCCACTTGACACATCAACTTGTGTATCATTGCCCGGGTTTAGCACGTGGCCCCAGCAGCTGAAAAGTCAGCTTTTATTCAGGACAGCCAGGTGGCAGCTAAAACCCAAGCATTCTATCGCAAACATGGAAGGGAGAACGGATATTATCCTCAACAACCTCACGGTCTGGGCCTCGGATATTTGTCAACCTCCACAGTCCTGAGAGCCGAGAGGGGGCCATCGCGTTAGCACGTGGCGAGTGGGTCTGGGCCGCCGCCCGCAGGGGAGCTGTGTCTGCACACATACAGCCTGGGGGAGGACTTGGCCTCAGAGCACCCCGGTGCTGACTCAGGCGTGAGTCACAGCACCGAAGGCTCTTCTCCGTCTGGCAACTGCCACCCACGGGGACAGCCCTCCCCCCGACACTCCCAGCCTGCCAGGCCGTGCTCTCCCCTCCGCTCCTGGGGATTTGTGCCCCCAGAAGCCGCTCTCTGTGGAGCCGGGGCGGGAGGCGGGAGGCGGGTGGCTCGGGGCCGCAGGGAGCTCCCGGCCGCCCCTGAGGCCCGCCTGCCCCTCTGTTTGCAGGACGCAGACTTGGCTCGGTTGCTGAGCTCCGGCTCCTTCGGGAACCTGGAGAACCTCAGCTTGGCCTTCACCAATGTCACCAGTGCCTGCGCTGAGCACCTCATCAAACTGCCTTCTCTCAAGCAGCTGAACCTGTGGTCCACTCAGGTACACCGCCACCCGTGCCCACGCCTGCGTTCTCCCCCTGCACCCTGCACCCTACACCCGTGCCCGGCAGTCTCCATGCACCCTGTGCCCACGCCTTGCATTCTCCTCCATGCACTCTGCGCCCTGCTTTTGTGCCCTCTGTTCCCCGCCCTGTACCCTCCTTCATACCCTGTACCCTCCTCCAGGGCTGGCCTTTCTGCCCAGAGCCCGGGGCCCAGTCACTTGATTACCATGCCCCTCCCCCCCTCCCTGGCTCAGCGGCCACTTCCCAGAGGGCAGAGGAGGTGTAGGACCTCCTGAAGCCCAGTGGCCCGTTTCACAGCTGGAGTTGCTGGGGTCCATGGCAAAGGCATGCCAGGCAGAGCTGAGGGGCAGGGTCTCCTGTGCCTGTGGGTAGCTGTGGCCTTTTCCCTGTAATAATGGCCGCAGCACTAGGACGCTTGCTGCCGGTGCTAGGATCAGCGGCACTGTTAAGCACTTAGCATGGACCAGCACAAGTGGTCTCCAGTCCACCCGCCATCGCCACGCTGTACAGAATGAAAATGGGCAAACCCATCAGTCTGCCTGCCAGGCCCAGCATTCCATCCTTAGCCCACCCCTGTCCCCTGTCCTGCCCAGGAAAAGGCCACCGACTCCCACTCATGCCCCCCCTGACAGGAGACCAAGCCAGTTGGCAGGGAAGGCCCTTGCCAGGCCCAAGTCCCACCAGCAAAAGCTGGATTGGAACTGAGGTCGGACGAGGCTTTTGAGTCTTTGGAGAAAAGTGGGAACAGCCCAGCCCCCAAGGGGCTGTGGGCCTGGGAACCGGGCTCTGTCCCCGTCACTTCCCTCCACAACCTCGGGCTGTTTCCGGGGCTGCCTTGGGCCAGAGGAGGTCTCTGGGCTGAGAGTTCTGTGCCCCGCAGTTTGGAGACGCCGGCCTGCGCCTCCTGTCGGAACACCTCACCATGCTCCAGGTGCTGAACCTGTGCGAGACGCCTGTCACCGATGCCGGCCTGCTGGCCCTCAGCTGTGAGTACTGAGGGGCCCCCTTCCGTTCACTCATTCATTCACTCATTCATTCATTCCACCTGGCACCGTGCGCTGTGCTATGTAGCACAAGCATTTATTGAGAACCTACGTGTGCCAGGCACCATTCTAGGCGCTAGGAACAAAAGGGGGGGGAGGGGGGATGTGGAATTTCCCTGCCCTTGTGAACTTACATTTTAGAGGAAAAAGTAAAGATGAGTAAGGCCCAGCCCTTACCCTCTTGATGCCGTCATACCCAGGGCGTTAGGTTCAAGACAAGTGCTCCCCGTCATCACCTGAGCTGGTTAGAAAGGCAGATTCTCGGGTCCCGCCCCAGCCCGTGGCTCAGAAACTGCGCTTTTCTAAACGCCTGGGCTGGTCCTGGCACAGGGACGTTTGAGGAGCGCTGCCCTCATACAAAGCCACACATGCTCACTCAGGGAACCTCACAGTGGCCCTTTCCGAGCCCAGCCCTCGTCTACTGATGAAGAGCCTGGGGACCTGCATTTCCCATTTTAGTCCCATCGGTGTGGCGAGAGGCCCCACCCCTCAGAAGGGAGGAACCAAGGGAGGTGATTGGGTCTGGGTGTGAAAGACATACGTAGGAATCAGCCATGACTTCTACAAGGTGTTGTGGGGGTGCTCAGGAGGGGGTGGGGCAGGTGGCAGGGTCAGTGGAGGCAGAGAGGAGGAGACTGGCGCCACTCTGCAAATGGCATTGTTGCTGGTGTCAGTGTGATGGGGCCCGGGTAGCAGTGCAGATCCCTGGCCCCGCTCTGGCCCCTCACCTCGCACCTCTGGGAGTGGACCGGACATTCAGGTCTGACAGGCTCCCTAAGTACCTCGTGACGCAAACAGAAGCGTGAGGGTTGCTCTGGAGAACCAAGGGCTTGGGCAGCTTCTGGGGCTCCCTTGGGGAGAGCCAGCCCCAGTCCACGGGGCTTGTCTGGGGCAAAACAACTTGAGCTCTGGTCCAGGCAGTACAAGGCCAGGACGAGGGACCAGAAGGAATGGCAGTTCAGAGGGCAGGGAGGGAACGTGGGCCTAATTCAGACTAACACGTGCCTGAAACGGCCACCATCTCTGACTGCAGCTGCCCCGTGGGGTCTCACTGACCTAATGTCTGTCTGTCTGTTCGTCTGTTCTTGTACAGCCATGAAGAGTCTCTGCAGTTTAAACATGAACAGCACCAAGCTCTCCGCCGACACCTATGAGGATCTGAAGGTAATTCCTTCCTTCCGTCTTCCTCCCTCCGGCCGGCATCTAGATAGCGGCGCTCTGCCCTCACGGAGGAAAAAGGGCGGCCCGGCCGATAGATAAGCCGGGAAGGAAAATGATGGGATGGAAAGAGCTGATAAGGAGCTGGCGGAGTGGAAACAGCGAGGGCCTGTGTGGCATGGGGTGATAGGGACCGTCCTTGAGCTGAGACCCCGGGGGGAGTTGCCGGGGGCGTGGGGGCAAGTGGAAGCCTCATGCGAAGGTCCTACGCCAGAGGGGCAAGGAGCTGGCTTTGTGGCTAACGAGACTAGAAAGTGAGAAAGAGAACAGACCGGGACAGACCCAGTAAGCCCACATAGGTCACGGGAGGACTCTGGATCCCATCCACGTGCGGGAGACAGCTTCAGAGGCTCTGACAGGGCCGTGAGCTGCTTAAAGCTTGTTCTGGCTGCTGCGTGGAAAACAGATATTTTTGAGAGGGAGTATGAGCAAGAGGAGAAGCAGGGAGGACATCCACAGGCTGGTGCAGCCGCACAGTAAGAGCTGGCGGCAGCCAGATCGGAGAGATGAAACGGGAAAGAAAGAACCGGAGTAGTGGGATTTTGTTTGGGAACAGGGAGTTGGAGGCTGGGCCTTCAGCAGCCTCCTGCCACCCCCCCCCCCCCCATTGTCCTGGGCTCAGAACCAGCTACCCGCAGGGCCGGCGAGAGAGCCAGGGCGCCGGCAGGAGGCTGCTGGGACAGGTCCTCCGGCAGCTCTTCGGGGAAGCCCTGTCATCTCCCCCTCCGGCTCACCAGACCTGCAGCCGGCCTTGGTCACTGGCCTTGCCTCCAGATGCCTTTGGTGCACCTACTGTGTGCCAGACCGTGCTGGGGATGGGACACTGGGTGGCAGGGGGAAGCACAGCTAACAGGACAGGACGGGCAGCTCCACTCATGGGGCTGGAGAACTTTCACCAAAGGGAGTCCTCAGAAGCCAGTTTGCCAGGCCGGCCGGAAGAGAGCCATCCACAGGGTCCTGAGGGGCACGCGGGGAGGGGAGGGGGTGCAGGCTGGGCCAGGGCGGAGCCAGCCTGGGTCCCACCCAGGGGACTCAGACTCGGCCTCACTCGGGCCCTTGCCAGGAATGCCAATGCCAGGGCCCTCAGACCTGCGCTATTTTAGGGTCTCCCAGACCGAGTTGCAGGGGCTGTAGTAAGCCGTGGGAGGAAGTCCCTTTCGTTTTCAAACTTTCAGGAGACACCTGGTGCCAGCTGGGTGACCCTGGCCCGTGCCTCCCAGCTCCGTGTTTCGGGGACTCGGGGGGCCACACGTGCACAGCCCAGTGCCTTCAGATCTCCCTGTTTTTCCAGAAAACCTGGAAGTCTAGTTTGTCCTGTGCAGTCTGCTAATTTTGAAAGGTTGGCTTAGGTGTTGCTTACAGTGCCGTCCTGTGACTGCAGCCCCGGGTGTGGCCTCCGCATTGGGAGGCACTGAGGGTGCGGAGCACGGGAGGGGGGCCACGAGGAGGTGCCCGTGCGATAGAGAGCTCCCTGGCCCGCGCCCGGGGAGGGGGAAGGGGGGGTAAAGGCAGGAGATGGGTGGGCAGCCTCCGGGCCGGGCAGGCTTGTCAGGAGGGGCCACCTGTTCCATCGTCCCGAGAGCCTGGGACTAGATCCAGATTGGCTCCACAGATGAGGAAACTGGGGCTCCAGGAGATTTGGGAGGGGGTTGTCCAGGGTCATTCGGCCAGCAGGGGATCCACAGCCCCCTGAGGCCGTTTTCTCTGGGGCCAGGGACCCCCCACCTGCTCTGTTCTCTCTGACCTCCAGGGAGCAGCAAGGTGGGAGGGCAGGGCCAGGTTCTGGAAGGGACCGGATCCTTTTGCTCCTCCACAGGCCAAGCTCCCCAACCTGAAGGAGGTGGACGTCCGCTACACGGAGGCCTGGTGAAGCTCCGCGCAGGAGGAGTCTGCAGCGCCACACACAACTCTTGACTCATAGCCGTAGAGCGCCAGGCCGGGGCCCACCAGCCCTGGCTGTGCGATAGATGGGGGTCTTTCTGGGGGCAGAGGGCGCTGGGGGAGGGGAGGGAGGGTCATGAGCACGCCCAGCCCCCGTCTCATTCTCTTAGCTTCACAATTGGAACCTTGACCTGATCTAACGGACTTTGTAGCAACCAGAGGAGCAGCAGCGGGTCGGGGAGGGCGGGGGGTGGGGGGGGTTGGGGCTGGGGGACCCTTTGTGGATTTTCTTTGCCTTTGTGTTTAATGCCGTGTGGGGAAAGGCCACTCTGAGGCCACCGTCACGCATCCAGTGGGCCTCGGGGCCGAGAAGGAGGCTTGTCCTCAGAGGTCCCGCGGAGAACGCGCCCGCCACCGGGACCAATGGCCCAGGCCCACCGCCCCACCCCGTGTCCTCGCCATCGCTATGCAAAGTGGTTCTCGTTGTACATAAGATTTAAATAATGCGCCTATTTAAGAAACGTTGACAAACCGCAGGTCTGGGACCTGCCTCTTATTTATGAAGTCTCTGTCCCGCCCCGCCTGCCGCCGCCGCCGCCTGCCCTGGCGTGCAGGGCTGTACAAACCAGTTGGCTGTCAGGGTAGTGGTAATGTTATTGTTATTTTTTTTAAAAGGAAACAAACAAACAAAAAAAAAAAAAGAACCTTCTTGGAAAATTAATTGCTTTGTAGTAATGGACTCTGTATGCTAATGCTCTCTCCTCCGTCTGTCCGTCCGTCTGTCCATCGGCCCGCCTTCCCCCTGTGTGTTTCCCAGATGTTCCCAGATGTCTCCAACTTCCCCCCGGGGCGGGGGTCAGGCCGGGGGAGGAAAAGTGGGGTCCCCACATCGTGGTCTTGCTCCTCCAAGGCTCTGGCTTTCTCTCAGCCCCTTTTACACATTTGGAGGGGGGTGCTAACCTGCCGTCCCCCACCCCCCCCCCCCCGGAGAGGAGCTGCCCACCCTCTCCCTCCCGTGCCTCCTCCTCCCCCGCGGCCCCGTCCCTGACTGAGACTCCGCACCTGTGGCCCCCCTCCCGCGCCCGCGGTCTCCTCGCGCATGCGCCTCCCTGCATGGTCTCGGGAGGAGAGCGAGACGTCGCCTCCACCAGCCTGACTGCCCAGCCCCCACGAATGTGACCACTGCACAGACCCTCGTCTCACCCCCCCGGACAGCCAACCTCCTTTCTTTTATAAACAGGCGGCTTTTTCTTAACAAGCCTTCACTGTACAGAACAGCCCCCTCTACAGTTTACCTGGGTGCCCTCCCCCCAGAGCCCCTTTTTCTGTTGTTTTAGCACAAATACGCCCCCTCCGGCCCCTCCAGACCTAACCCCCAGTCGATGTAATTGTTTTATATATATTTAATCTTATTCAATGGAAACCATGCTTTTGTCGTTTTATACTTTGCTAGTAGACTTTATTACCCCCCCCCCCCGACTACGCCCTCATTTTTTTAAAAAAGGATAAAAAAGAAATTGGGTTTTCAGTCTTAATTCATTTTACGTGCCAGGTTTTATTTCGTGTGCGTGTGAGTGTTCTGTTTTGTGTTTTGTTTTGTTGTTGTTGTTGTTTTCTGTTGTTTGGTTTTATTCTCTCCCCGTGGTCCCATACTTTATAGCACTCTGGTGCAGGAAGAAGCAGAAGCAAAAACAAAAAAAGAAAAAAAAGAAAAAAAAATTAAAAGGAAAAAAAAAAAAGACCTGAGACATGCCACCTTTTCCCTTCGCACTGTTGCTTTTCCTGATGGTTATACTACTGTCACGTAGCTGTGTTCAGAGATGTGAAATACTTTCAGGCAAAAATAAACTGTAAGTGACTCATTGACCTCTGGCCTTTCTGTGTGGCTTCCCGAGGGTCTTGCGGGGGGCGGGGGGGGGGGCAGGGCACAGCCCAGGCCGGAGTCAGGGCTCACAGCAGAGTCCAGTCACCTGCCTGGGTGTCCAGGGCTCCGCATCCTCAGCACTGCTGACGTTTTTTGGGGGATGCTGAGCAGCACCCCTGGCCTCGGCCCCAGTAGTAACAACTAAAAACATCCCCGGGTGTTGCCCACTGTCAGATGGACGCACCTTCTCTCTGCCTGGGGACTCAAACATGCATCTCCTAGGAGCTCCAGACTGGTTCCTGGCTCCCTCCCCCAGATGTTCCCGAGAGGCAAACCCCATGTGTCCAAAAAGAGAATGGGGAGGGAGGCAGGAGAGGCTGGGTCTCTTGGCCAAGGTCAACAAGGGGACCAGGACTAGCTGACAGCCAGGCCTATGGGAAGGTCTCCCCCAAGCTGGGTCAGTGGCCGGGGCAGGGCGGGGGCCAGGACAGGGACCCGTTGCACCGACAAAAGTTCAAGAGAAGCCTAGAAGTGAGGACTGCAGAGCACGGTGCTCGGGTGGACGGGAGGCAGGGTGACAAGCCGGGGCTCGGCTTCCTCGCTGCGGCGGGCTGCCATCACCGGAATGAGCCTCTGGGCCGACAGCAGCCACAGGGGCAGGAGGGCTGGTGTGGACGGCTGCCCCTGGTTCCTCATGAGCTCTGGCTCCGGAGTCCCTCCAGCTGCCCTGGGGCCCACTTCCTGCCTCTGCCCCACCCCCGTCCACATGCACACTTTCCTGTGTTTCCTGGGGCCACTTTCCACCTGAGCGGCCTGCCTCTGGGGGAGACAGTGGCTGGTGCTGCCAGGCTTCCCTGCCAGGCTGGGATAACCCTCCCACGGCGGGTATTCCTGCCCGGCCTCCGCCACGGAGACAGCACCCCGCTGAGCTGAAAAGGCTCTGCACCTGGGCCCCTTTCAGGGGTGGGGGTGGCGGCGGGAGTAGAAACTGGCTCGGCTGCTTTGGAAGGCCTGTCCCCCAAAGCGAAGCCTCCATCCACCCTGTGACCCTGCACAGCCACCCCCGAGCCTGTGCCCTGGGGACCGGCGCTCACTGGGCCACCAAAAGACACAGGAATGTTTATGGCCGACTTACAGCAGCCAAGGAGTGGAAACAGCCCAGAAGTCCACTGAGAGGAGAATGAATAAACAGACCCCGGGCTACGGCGGAGCAACCCAAGCGTCTCCGTCAACCGGAGCCGAGGACACGCAGGGCGACACGCCCGCAGGATGAGAGCCTGCGGGGAGAGGGAGCGGCGGGCGTGCAGTGACTCGGGTGGTTCGCTGGGTAGACGTTACGCTGTGTGAAAGGAGCCAGACAGGACGAGGGTGTGCTGTCTGACTCTGTTCATGTAAAGTTCAGAGCAGGCGCAAGCCGTCTAGGATCACAGAGGCCACCGTGGCAGTCACCTGCGAGGGGGCGTGTGAATGACGGGACGGTGGGAGGGAAGTGCTCTGTACACAGCCTAGAGCCCCGCACGGGTCACGGGTGCGTGTGCAGCTCATGTTGACACATAAACAACCCACATGTCCATCAACGGATGGCCCAACCGGTAGAAGTGGAATAAACAGAGGATGGACTGTTATCCACCCGTAAAAAGGAATAAAGTACAGAAAGGCTCCTACGTGGATGAGCCTTGAAAACCCTATAGTGAGTGATGTCGTTCCTATAAAATGTCCAGAATAGGCAAAACAGGGGGAGGGCAGATTGGTGTTTACCAGGGGCCAGGGAGTAACTGCTTAATGAGAATGGGGTTTTATGTCACATCTAGTGGCCCGGTGCATGAAATTTGTGCACATTAAAAGGGGCATAATTGGCCGAAACCGGTTTGGCTCAGTGGATAGAGCATCGGCCATCGGACGGAAAGGTCCCAGGTTCGATTCTGGTAAAGGGCATGTACGGTTGCGGGCACGTTCCCAGTAGGGGGTGTGCAAAAGGCAGCTGAAGGATGATTCTCTCTCATCTATGTTTCTAACTCTCTATCCCTCTCTCTTGCTCTCTGTAAAAATCAATAAAGTATATTTTTTAAAAAGGGGGGCATAATTGGAGGGAATAATTTAATATTGCTATTTGCCTTTCTCTGTAATTAGAAGTGTCAGAGATGAAAGAAAATTAGTAAACTGTATATGAAAACCTTCCTCCTGTCAGAGTCTGGGGCGCACCATGGTACCCAGAGTCAAGTCTCTGCCCACCCACATGCAGCTCAAAATCATGTGAGACCCAGACCCAGCGGCCCCCTCCCCGAATCGGGCTAGATCCAGACCTGGCCAGTCCCACCCTTGTCAAGCCCCGCCAGGCAGGGGGCGTGGCCTCAGGTCCCCTGGCCTGGCGCCAGGACGGGGGGCATGGCTTGAGGTCCCCCAGCCCAGACCATGGTGGGGGGGGTGCCTTGAGGTCCCTATCAAGCCCGGCCAGGTGGAGGTGGGCACAGCCTGAGGTCCCTTGTCAAGCCCCACTGGGTGGGGGCGCAGCCTGAGTTCCCCCAGCCCAGCACTTGGGTGCACCTTGAGGTCCCTCATCAAGCCCCACTGGGTGGGGTCATAGCCTGAGGTCCCTTGTCAAGCCCTGCCAAGTTGGGGGCGGTGTGTGGCCTCAGGTCCCTGCTGATTGCTCATTAAGGCTCCTCATGGGAACTTGGCCTCGGCTGTGGGTGCAGCCATCTTTGTGGTGGAGTGGTGGTCAATTAGCATATTCCCTCTTTATTAGATAGGATGATGAAAATATTTTGGAACTAGATAGAGGTGGTGTGATTGCACAACATCGTGAGTGTTCTAAATGCCACTTTAAGTTGGCTTCTTCTAAGGTGCAATTTTGCCTCTTTTATTTTTTTTTTTTTTTAAGTGGCATCCATAAGAATGTTTTAAATGGGAAGCTGGTTGCTGCTCCTGTCTGTCTGGGCCTGGGAGGGTGTGGGGCCATGTCGCTCGGACCTCGATCACAGCCATTCTTGTCCAGCCTCATGAAGACTCGATGAGTGTTTTTTTTTTAAAGTGTCCCCTCCTCTAAACACTATGTTGCCATCTGCTGGAACGCTGACACACACACACACACACGGTTGTATAATAAATACACAAACTCCCTTAAATGTGGTGCCTGTGCTCAGGCCGCACGGCTGTATGTGGTGGGATTTGGGACTTGGCTTTATCTTCGGTGGAAGGGGACTTGAAAAACTTAATGCTGACCTTCCCTCTTGGTCTCATTCTTTAAAAAAAAAAAATTCCTCAAATCATTTTTTAATAGATATATATTTTTATTGATTTCAGAGAGGAAGGGAGAGATAGAAACATCAATGGTGAGAGCCGCCTCCTGCACTGCCCGCCACAAGTGGGGCATGTGCCCATGACCAAATCAAACCCAGGACCCTTCTTCAGTCCACATGCTGACGCGCTATCCCAGCCGTGGGCAAACTATGGCCCGCAGAGCCGAAAGAGCGGAGGGTTCTCTTGCTCTCCCCTCCGCTCCTTCACCAGCAGCCCAAGATGAGAGTGCCAGCACGGTCAGGTTGCTTTTGTTCCAGCCCTTCGGTCCAGTTTAAGAACCCATTGTGGCCCTCGAGTCAAAAAGTTTGCCCACCCCGGCGCTATCCACTGAGCCAAACCGGCTAGGGCCTGTTCTCATTCTGATGTGAGCCTGGCTAGCCTGGGCTGGCCTGGCTCAGCTTAGCCAGGGAGATGACACCCCCTGGTCCCCGCTCTCCGCACCAGCATATTTCCACCGGCCCCTCGGAACCACTTCCAACAATGAAACCTTCACCGACCGGAGCACTGGTCATCCCGCAGCAGCAGGGGCCGGGGATGGCCTGGAAGGTGCCCCACCATGTTCCTGGCCGCTGACCTCTTGGCTGTCAGTTTTCCCTCTGCATGTAAATGGTGGGGTCAGCCTGGCATTCTCAAACACCAGGCTCCTCTCCTCTCTGATGTGCCAGGGAGAAGGCTGTCAGATCCAGTGGGAAGGAGGCTCCGGAAATGGGGTGCTGGAGTCTCAGCGGCTTCCAGGGCACAGGATACTCCTCACAGCAGCCCCGTTCTGGCCCCTCCCACTGGCTGCAGTCATGCATTTTTTAAATATATTTTATTGATATTTTACAGAGAGAAAGGGAGAGAGATAGAGAGCTAGAAACGTCGATGAGAAACATCGACCAGCTGCCTCCTGCACACCCCCCACCGGGGATGTGCCCGCAACCAATGTACATGCCCCTGACTGGAATCAAACCCGGGACCACTCAGTCCGCAGACCGACGCTCTACCACTGAGCCAAACCGGTTTCGGCAAGCAGTCATGCATTTTAAACCCTCACAGCCTCGGAGTTCCAGCAGTAACTGTCATGGGCGTGGGCTCGGGGGCTGTAAAGCTACGCTTGCCACACCCTGTGTTTATTTCCTAGAGAGAGACTTGTAGATCATCACCGTGCATTTCTGTGGAATCTGAATGAATGGATGGATGAATGTGGAGAAAGGAAAGCAGCATTGCTAACGAAATGAGGGCTGTGGGTTGGGTATCTGGCCTACATCTAACATCAGGGCTTGGGCAGCGAGACTGGATCCTTGACTTTGAAGACAATCGAGTGTTTACCTGAGGCCGCCAGGCTACGGCTCTCACCGCCTTGTCCTTGTTGGGTTTGGGTCCCACGTGGGCCCAGGGTCCGTGGTCCTGCTGCCTGCCACCTAATCAGGAAAGCGCCTTTCTTTACGTCCCATGGCCTTCACTCATTAAATCATCCGTTCGTTCATTCTCAGAGCAAACGTGTGTTGGCTGAACCTTGAAAACACGGTGCTGAGTGAAAGAAGCAGTCACCTCAGTCCACATTCCATCCGGGTGAAAGGAAACTCTTTGGGGACAGAAAATGGGTCAATTGTTGCTTGGGGCTGGGGCGGGAGGAGCACATGCAGGTGACAGCTAAAGGGCACTGGCTTCCTCTGGGAGTGGTGGGAATGTTCTAAAGGTGAATGGTGCTGTCTGCACAGCGCTGTCAGCATACTAAACACCACGCAGCTGTGCACTCAGGTGGATGGCAGGGTCTGTGAACTACATCCTAATAGGCTGCTTTTTAAAAAATGTGCTGAGCCCTGGCCAATGTGGCTCAGTGGTTAGAGTGCCGTCCGAACACTGAAGGATTGTGGGTTTGATTCCCAGTCAAGGGCACTACCTGGTTTGTGGTTTCAAGCCTAGGTCACACGCAGGAGGCAACCAATGGATGTGGGACAGACACATGGATATTTCTTTCTCCTCTCTCTCTGTCTCTCTCTCTCTCTCTCCCTCTCACTCCATCTCCCTCCCGACCTTACACACTCTCTAAAACAATCAATGGAAAAAAATATCCTCGGGTGAGGATTAACAACAACAGAACTGTTTTGAGTACCTACAAGAGACTCCGGAGTGAGTGAAATAAATGCCACCCTCGGTCACATACCATCCTAGGGAGGAGGCAGTCTAACATAACCGCACACCATCTTTCATGAGGGCAGAGGAGAGAGCTAGGGGTGTGCAGGCTGGAGTGCAGCCGCCAAGAGGGGAGCCCTGAGCTCAGGGCCCAGAGCTGGAGCAGGAACGCTTCATGAACAGCCTGAGGGGGGTGGGGGGAGGAGGAACAGCCTTCCAGGCAGGGAAAAGCAGGTGCCGGGAGGCAGAGCCTGGCACTTGGGAGACTAGGAGGAGGAGGAGGAGGAGGAGGAGAAAGTGTGGGGCAACAGCATCTGCAAAGAGAGGCAAGGTCCTTATGTCTGTTGGAGGGCCGAGGGCAGCCCTGAAGGGGCAGAGGCAGGGAAGTGGAGGAGGTGGTGGTGGAGGAGGAGGTGGTGGAGGTGGTGGTGGAGGTGGAGGTGGTGGAGGTGGTGGTGGTGGAGGTGGTGGTGGAGGTGGTGGTGGAGGTGGTGGTGGTGGAGGTGGTGGTGGAGGTGGTGGTGGAGGTGGAGGTGGTGGTGGTGGAGGTGGTGGTGGAGGTGGAGGTGGTGGAGGTGGTGGTGGTGGTGGTGGTGGTGGAGGTGGTGGTGGAGGTGGAGGTGGTGGAGGTGGTGGTGGAGGTGGTGGTGGAGGAGGAGGTGGTGGAGGTGGAGGAGGTGGTGGTGGAGGAGGTGGAGGTGGTGGAGGAGGTGGAGGAGGTGGAGGTGGAGGAGGTGGAGGAGGTGGAGGAGGTGGAGGTGGAGGAGGTGGAGGAGGTGGAGGTGGAGGAGGTGGAGGTGGAGGAGTTGGAGGTGGAGGAGGTGGAGGAGGTGGAGGAGGTGGAGGAGGTGGAGGTGGTGGTGGTGGAGGTGGAGGTGGTGGAGGTGGTGGTGGTGGTGGTGGTGGAGGAGGAGGTGGTGGAGGTGGAGGAGGTGGTGGTGGAGGAGGTGGAGGTGGTGGAGGAGGTGGAGGAGGTGGAGGTGGAGGAGGTGGAGCAGGTGGAGGCGGTGATGGAGGTGGAGGTGGTGGTGGTGGAGGAGGTGGAGGAGGTGGAGGTAGAGGTGGTGGGGGTAGAGGTGGTGGTGATGGAGGTAGTGATGGTGATGGTGGTGTAGCTGTGATAATTTGGGAGTTGTTTAAATAATCCTCTGGCTTTATTGCGGAGTGAAACAGCGGGCAGGAGAGAGCGGTCAGGGGTGACCTCCCATGTTCCCATTAAAATGTGCATCCTCCTTGGCAGGGGGCTTCCTGTGAACAAAGCAGGAAGGAAGCTTTAGCTGGCGGCCCGCTGAGAGCCACGGAGGACCGGGGGCTGGAGGAAGCAGGAGTCGGAGGCGGCCAGCAGGGGAGCCTGGCCGGCCGGGCCACACCTGTCCGCTCCGCCCCGGTGGCCGGGCGGCCGGCGACGGGCAGGGCGGCGGCGCCAGTGCCCCTTCGGTCCCGGCCGCCGCCCCGCCGATCCCGCTGGGGCCGCGCCAGGCCGGCGGGCGGGGGCGGAGGCGGCGGGTCTTTGACGTCAACGTTGCCATGGAGACCTGGCCTCCCGCAGCAGCACCGCAGCTGGGAGACCCCCGGGCTGGAAGGCTCTGCAGGGTGGAGGGAGGGAAGCACAAAGCCCTGACGGCTCCCCGCCGCCCTGCAGCCGGCCTCCGCCCCTGTCCCCCCCCCCCCCTCCGTGCACAGGCCTGAGCCCTCCCCCGGCCTCCCCACAGCAGCTCCGGGCACCGGCTCCCTCTCATGGACCCCTCCCTCCCCTCACCCCTTGCTCATTGTTTTGTGTCAATGCCCTTACATCCCAGGAACGTTTGCCAGGCCTCCCGGTGCCAGGCAGGGCCTCAAAGGCTTTGCCAAGCTCAGGTAATCCTCAGCGACGCAGCGAGGGGAAAGGAGGGACCCAGCACCCTAGGTTTTGGAGGTGGGGGCAGGATTCGGTGGAGCCCACGTAGGAAATGGCGCTTTCTTTGTTTCCAAACCTTATTCTCTGAAATCCGTCTTTCCGTTTTTTTAAGAAAGACACCTGCAGCAGCGAAACGTCCCGGCTGGTCCAGAACTTCAGCCCCACACCCGGTTTCTTGTTCGTTTCATGCCCCCCTCCCTTTTCCGGGCCCCCCTACTCCCCTCCCCCCCCATCCCCTAAGGCGGAGCGGGACCGGGGTCTGCCTGCCTGAGCTCACTGGCCTGGCCTTGTCTTTGTCCCGGTCTGGCCTCTGTTGCTTCTCTGGCTGCCGTGGGTGTGTTCCCGAGTTAACCCCGCTGTGTGATCTGGGGGGACCCACTGGGGTGGGGGCGGAGGGGAAGTCTGCGTGCCATGGTCTCCCACTGCAGCCTGCTGCGACCCCCTCGCCCCGGAGCGCAGGCCTGCTGAGTGGGGCGCTGGGGCGCTGGCCGAGGCCCTGCCTCCTTCCGGGGCCCATGTAGCTCCCAGGAAGTCCCGGCGCCCCGACATGCCGAGGCCACCCACATGCCCAGTCCTCCTCCCTAGTTCTGGCAGGTGCAGCGCAGATTGGCACCCAATGCCTTGACCTGGGGGAGGGTGCAGGGCGGGGGTGGCCTTAGGGTCAGAGGGAAGGTTCCCCTCCTTCTTCTCCACCCTCACCCCACCCCAGCCTTCTGTGGGCGCTGGGACCCTTAGTCCATCTGGCGAACTGGGCCCTCCCAGGCTCTTTTTGGTTAGTAAGCCCTGGGGTCTGGCCCAGCCTTTTCCAGGACAGGGTGGGACGTCTGGCCCTCGGGCTGTGGAAGGCCCACGGACATCATCATCGGGTCTGGCCCTGCCGAGGCGTGAGGGGTGAGTTAGTGAGGAGTCGGACCAAATACGGCAGGCTAATCTGAACAATTAAGATTTGTTTAAAAACAAAAACACGAAAAAAACAAATACAGCAGGCTCATTTTAAGTTGGTCATTTTTGTATGGCCCTCGAATGATGTAATAAATATCCAAATGGCCCTCGGCAGAAAGAAGGGTCCCCCCACCCCCCTGGCCTAGAATGTGGGGGACTCACCTAGAGGCTGATTTCAAGACTGCTGGAGAAGTCCACGGGACAGCCTCTCACGTCACCCGTGTGTTCCCATCCGCCCACCCCATCCATCGGTCACCCCTCACCCTCCACTTCCCCGCCCATCTGTCCAACCACCTGTACACCTACTGTGTGCTGGTCACTCTGGGAGGTGTGGGGATCTGGAAGTAAACAAACAAGACCCACCCCCTGAATCCGTAAGAGGCGGAGAACCGGGGGGAGGGGGCCCGGAAGGCCTCGCTGAGAGGGCTGAGCTGGGGGCGCGCACGGATGTGAGGGAAGCGAACCGTGGAACAGAGCGCGCACAGCCGGGAGGGCGGGGGGCCGGTCACCTCCGGGCCCGCCAGCTGCCGGGAGGGCTTGGGCGTTACCGTCACTCTCTGCTCCTTTCATGGCGGCCCAGCGGCCACACCGACCGCAGAATTCACTGCCACCTCCCTTTGCTGAGTGAGGGTCCTCCGGGGCACCCTGTCATCTCACCTCCAGAATACGGGGGGAGGGCAAAAGCGGGTGCGTGCACGGGACACAGAGTTTACTCTTGCATCGTTGTTTATTAATTGTTGTATTATGTTCCGTATGAACCACTGTAAACCTACTTGTGCAGCGGTAGCTTTTGCAGCTGTAAACCCCACCCTGTACCCTCATTGTCCCCGTGGTGCGGGTGAGAAAACGGTGGCCCTAGCACTTAGGGGAACCTTGAGGGATAAGGAGGGACTAGGGTGGATATGAGTGTGTTGGGGGGCGGGGGGGGGGGGGCGGGGGGAGGGTCCCAGGCCTCTAATGTTCTCAGGAAAGAGACAGCGAATCCTCTGCTGTCCCCCAGTCTGCCTTTCTCCTAGCTGACAGCCTGCCCCCCCCTCGTCCCCCCAGAATCACAGCCAGTGGCCTCAGCGGCCTCAGCAGACCCTGGGTTGGGAGGATGGAGGGAAGATGAAGAGACAGAACCAGGCATTTTCTTTTTAAAAAATATGTTTTTATTGATTTCAGAAAGGAAGGGAGAGGGAGAGATAGAAACATCAATGAGGAGAGAGAATCACGGACGGGCTGCCTCCTGCACGCTCCCGACTGGGGATGGAGCTGCAACCCGGGCAGGTGCCCTGACTGGGAATCGGTGATCAGCCCCGGGTCAGGCCGGCAGCGGGGAAGCCAGGTGTGTTGTGTCCGGCTGGCCGGAGGGACCTGAGGGGAGGAAGGGCGTGGTCTCAGCAGGAAATGAAGCTGGAAGGGCGCAGGTGGGGAAGCCGCTGCCCGGGACCACCAGTCTGCAGCCCCGAGCACGTTCCGAGCGGCCCGGGCTTGTCCAGCAGGCCCAGCCCCAGGCCCAGCCCGCACGCTCCGGGGCCATGTTTCTCGGTGAGTCCCCCGGCCTGTCTCAGCTCCTAACCGAGGAGACGTTTAGAAAAATGTCTGTGTATTCATTTGACAAATATTTACACGGGTCTGCTCTGTGCTAGGCCTGTGTTCTGGGGCGGGTGGCTGGCTGGCTGGCTGGCTGGCTGGCTGGGTCAGTGGGTAGATGGGTGGATAAGTGAACGGGTAGGTGGGTGAGTGGATGGGTGGATGAATGGTAGGTGGGTTGGGTGGGTGGGTGTGTACAGGGATGAAGGTATGGTTCAGTGACTCAGAAATGGATGCATTACCGTTCTGTTGCTGTGCAAACCCCAAGTTCAGTGGCTTACTACAGCAAACACTGATCATGTGGAGCGGGAGCTGGGAGTGAGTTCGCTGGGGAGTTGCGGCTCAAGGTCTCAGTCTGTTGCGATCAGGTGTCAGCTGGGGCTGGGCCCCTGTTGGCGGGAGGCCTCGGTGGACACCTCAGGGGTCTTCTTCCTGTTTGTTGGAAGCACGCTGAGGGGTTCCCCGGGCATCGAGTGTATCGCAGGGACGAGCACCCCACAGCGCACAGGCCTGCACTACGCCCCACTCACACTCAGCGGGAGGGGCGGGGGGGCTCCACCTCCCGGAGGAAGAGCCTCAGAGAGCGGGGGGCGGAGTCACAGCCCATCCGGCACACACTCCTCTCCCGGGATGCTGGGTCAGGACAGTCGCAGAGCGGGGCCTGTCATGACGGCGTGGTAAATGCGCCGTGGACACGGTTACAGGATGCCAGTGCCCAGGGCTCCGCCCCAGGCAGCCTTATCTGATGGGTCTGGGAGACCTGTGGACATTGGTGTTTTGCTTTGTGGAAGATCTTAAACTTTTATCATAAAGTGTAGCATTTGTTTTTTACTACCTTTTTTTTTATTGCAGTAAAATATACATGACATAAAATGTACCATTAACCATTTAAAAAATTTTCTTTATTTTTCTTTATTAAGGTATTACATATGTGTCCTTATCCCCTCATTGCCCCCCCCCCCCACCCCGTTCATGCCCTCATCCCCTAGTGCAGGGGTGGGCAAACTTTTTGACTCAAGGGCCACAATGGGTTCTTTTTTTTATTTTTTATTATTGCTTAAGTAAGTCATTGCTTTATTGATTAACATTATCTCAGTATTACATTCAATTTCCATAATGAAAATTAAGGTACAATTTCACATTACACAACAATACACTAAAAATATCAAAACTTAATTTTAATGGGAAATTCAATTGGCACCCTGCTATTGCTACTGATTAGTCTTTTATTATTTGATTTACAAAACTTTTCAAAAAGTCATTTGTCCATGGTAATTTCCATTCTGTCAATATTAACATCTTAAAATAAATGAAGAGAGGGAATAAAGTAACATAAAACTATTTAAATAACCCCTTCTTAGTTTGAGAAAAGAAGTTTTAAATTACATGAGTTATCCACAATGGGTTCTTACACTGGACCGGAGGGCCGGAACAAAAGCCACCTGACCATGCTGGCACTCTCCTCTTGGGCTGCTGGTGAAGGAGCGGAGGGGAGAGCAAGAGAACCCTCCGCTCTTTCGGCTCCGTGGGCCGGATAGTACAGCCCAACGGGCCGGAATCCGGCCCGCGGGCCATAGTTTGCCCACAGCTGCCCTAGTGTCTGTGTCCATTGGTTAGGCTTATATGCATGCATATAAGTCCTTTAGCTGATCTTCCCCCCTGACCCCCACCCTCCCTGCCTTCCCTCTGAGGTTTGACGATCTGATTGGTGCTTCTTTGTTTCTGGATCTGTTTTTGTGCATCAGTCTATGCTGTTCATCATATTCCACAAACGAGTGAGATCACGTGATATTTATCTTTCTCCAACTGGCTGACTTCGCTTAGCATCGTGCTCTCAGGTCCCTCCACGCTGTTGCAATGGTGGGAACTCCTTCCTTTTTACGCAGCGTAGCATTCCATTGTGCAGGTGTACCACAGCATTTTAATCCACTCACCTGCTGATGGGCACCTAGGCTGTTTCCAAATCTTAGCTATGGTGAATTGTGCTGCTGTGAACACAGGGGTGCATATATCCTTTTTGAATGGTGTTTCTAGTTTCTTAGGATATATTCCTGGGAGTGGGATTACTGGGTCAAATGGGAGTTCCATTTTCAGTTTTTTGGGGAAACTCCATACTGTTCTCCACAGCGGCTGCACCAGTCTGCGTTCCCACCAGCAGTGCAGAGGGCTCCTTTGTCTCCGCATCCTCGCCAGCACTTGTCGTTTGCTGATTTGTTGACGATACCATTAACCATGCTTGAGTGGACAGCTCGGTGGCATTAAGTACGTTCACACTGTGATACAGCCTTCACCTCTACATCTCCGGCATCATTGAAAACCGAAGCTCGGGACCCATGAAATGCTAACTTCTCCCCCTCCCTCTCTCCTCCAGCCCCTGACATTCTCTGTTCGGCTTTCTGGGCACCTCACAGAAGTGGAACCACAAGGTCCATCCACGTTGTAGCACGTGCCAAAAGTTCACTCCTCCGTGGCTAGTAATGCTGTCTGCATATCCACTTGTTCGTTGACGGGCGTTTGGGTGTTTCCCATTAGTATTTTCAAAGCTCCGATGTGCAGTCAGGGACGAAAACAGCAGCCTTAGGCCAGCGGCTCTCGGTCCTGGCTGCACATTAGAATCACGTGGGAGCTGTTTAAAAAAAAAAAAAAAAAAAACACGTTCAGCCGGCCTGGCTCAGTGATTGAGTGTCTACCTATGAACCAGGAGGTAAGGGTTCGATTCCCAGTCAGGACACATGCCTGGGTTGCTGGCTTGATCCCCAATAGGGGCGGCAGGAGGTAGCCGATTAATAATTCTCTCTCATCATTGATGTTTCTATCTCTCCCTCTCCCTTCCTCTCCGCTATCAATAAAAATACATAAACAGAAACGATGCCTGGTGCCTCCTGCAGGCCCAGTGAATTAGAATTCCTGGGGAGAAGGGAGGGGTGGGTTGAGGAGGGGGTAATCTGGAGGCCTGAGCGTGCTGACTTATTTCAAAGACTCTGCTGCCCCCTTGTGGCAAAACTGACAACAGCACAGCTAGCAACTCCCGGGATCTCTCCAGGATTGGTTTGTCTGCTGCCCACGGGGATCCCAGAACAGCAGTTCCTGGGGAATCTGTGGACCCTGCAATGCTCCACCTGTCTCCCCTTCCCCACTGTACCTCCTAGAGGACCTTGTATGGCTTGCGTTCCAAGAAGAACATGAGTTTTTTAGTGAGACCACTGCGCACCAGTTGTGTGACCTTGAACAAGCCACTTAACCCCTGCCTGTTCCCTGGCTTTCACACAAGGATAGCCACTGCCCCCTCCGACGAGTCCCTGAGACTGCCAGTGAGGATGTGTGTCCGTCGTGGGAAGGACCCGAGTCTGGGTCTTTCCCCCTCAGCCGCCGTCAACATTTGGGGCTGGGTCGTGCTTCGTGCTAGAGCCGGCCTGTGCATTGTAGCGTGTTTGTCCCTGTGACATACGAGATGCCGATAGAACCCCTCAGTTGTGACAATCGAAAATGTCTCAAAAAAAAAAAAGAAAAAAAAAGGCTCCAGACATGGAGAGATTTCAGTTAAATTGTGCATTCCAGGTTAGCAACGCTTGGCTTTTTAGTTAATTAGCCCCCGAGACTGCGTTTTTTTGTCTGCTCCATTGGAAGTGCTTCCTGGGGACAAAATGGCCCCCGCTGAGAGCTGGTGTGTTGGATGCCCGTGAGGAGGCTAAGGTGCCAGCTGGGGACATCGCAGCGGAGTGGGCACCGCCCCAGGGCGCTGGCCGGGGCGCTGGACGGGGCAGCTGTCTGGGGAAGCAGGGTTCCCAGTCGGGCCTTCTCAGTGATGGGCTCGGGGCCAGGCTGGGGGCGGGGGGGCCGCGCACCTGGGGCTGTTGGAGACAGAGCAGTTTGTGGGTGACCACAGGCTGGAGCAGTTCACCCCCCAGCTTTTCCCCAGAGAGAACCCAGGCCCCGAGTGACGGGGATCTGGCCCCCATCTGGCTCCTTTGCCAGAGGAAGCAATGGGCCCAGAGAGGGGCAGTGACGGCCCGGAGTCACACCGCTGGTTCCCCTGAGTCTTCAGGCCAGGGCTTTTGCCCCTGAGGCAGCACCTGGGAGTGTCCCCAGTTTCTGGAAGGTTCTCCCGGAGACCCCGGCATTTTCTAGGCAGAGGCACGTAAGGCGGGCTTCGTGCGGAGGCTGGGCCTCCTGGGTCCCAGCTGCTCCATTCGGCCCCCTACAGGGGGGAGCTGGGGCCCCATCCCCCGGGGCTGGCCCCGTGACAGCCTTCTCTCTCCTTTCTCTTCGACGGGGGGGAGGCACGTGGGCAAGTAGGGAGGCGCTCAGACGTGGAGCTGGGCTGTGAGGGGCTGACTGCTGGCCCTGCCCCTCCCGAACTGACCCCGGGCAGGCTGTGCCTCGGTTCCTCGCCTGTAGAAGGACGAGGTGAGCACTATACCCGCCTTGCAGGGCTGTCACAGCGGTTCGAGGACTTAACAAGTGTGAGTGCAGGCCGCAGGCAGGGAGGTCACTCTGTCTCGTTTGCCTCTTCCCGGTGCCATCAAGCCCGCCCCCTCCGGGAGCCGGTGCCGTGGGGCTGTCAGTCACAGCCACCAACCCCGCCCTCCCCCAAGTGGCACGCGTGCCAGGCCAGGCCAGGCCCTGGGTCGGCGAGACCCCCCTGGTGAAGGTCTTGTTGAGAGCCTGGGCCCAGCCCAGCCTGAAGCCAGTGTCTGCCTGGGATTCTCAGTATGTGAGACAGTTAAGTCTCCCATTTTGCCTATGTGAGTCTGAACGGAGCTCCGATCTTCTGCTCACTTTGCCCCGAGGACCCCGGGGGATGCCCCTAAGGCAGGCCCATTCCCCAGGGCCCTCCGCTTTGGTTTTTGGCTTTCTCCCCGCCCCCCTCCGCCCCCCAAACAAGTTTTTATTTAAATAAGGGTTTAAATACATAACATTGAAATTGAAGCGGGGCGGGGGGGTGGGGAGGGGAGAGAACCATCCCAAAGATCATTTTGTTACTTCACGTGGCATTGGGCAGCTGTTGCTACCGTGTTTCCCGAAGATAAGACATCCCCCCAAAATAAGACCTACTTCATGGAAAAATAAGACATCCCCTGAAAATAAGACCTACCACATCTTTGGGAGCAAAGATTAATATAAGACGCTGTCTTATTTTCGGGGAAACAGGCTAGTAAGTTGCAAGCTCTATAGCTAGGAACTACTTGATGGACACATTGCTTTGAAATCTGTTCCCTTGTCAAAAATTTTTAAAAATATATTTTATTGACCTTTTACAGAGAGGAAGAGAGAGGGACAGAGAGTTAGAAACATCAATGAGAGAGAATCATCGACCAGCTGCCTCTTGCACACCCCCTACCAGGGATGTGCCTGCAACCAAGATACATGCCCTTGACCGGAATCGAACCCGGGACCCTTCAGTCCGTAGTAGGTCGATGCTCTATCCACTGAGCCAAAAACGGTTTCGGCCCCTGTCAAAAGTTTAACTCTGATAGAAGGTTGGCCTCAAATTAATGGTGTTTGGGCAACAATTAGCTAGGGTATGTCTGGTCAAAAAGACCTGGTGGCCAGCTCCGAGTCCTTACCCCTCCCTGGAGGGAACGGGCCGCCTGCTCCGGGCGCCATCCACCTGGTCGGGTTGCAGATTTCACTGCGGACGGCGCCCTCTAGCGGTGCCCACGCCGCCGCCGCCTTCCCCCGCTCTCCACAGCCTCAGGGGGGCTGTTCAGGCGGTGGTGGCATTCTCCCAGGGCCAGGACCCCTGGCCAGACTCAGGCGTGGCTGGAACACCACCTTGTTGCTCTGTCTCAGGCGCCTGCTGCTCGGCCTCTGCTCCAGTGCGGGACTTGGAGACTAGACAGCACAGCCCTTCGGCTCATGGCATGAAGGAGCTACAGGAGTCCCAGAGAAAAGCAGACCCCCAGGGGGTGCATTAGACCAGCCGGGAGGGTCTTAGACTTGTGACAAGGGACAGAAGGGAGATTCTACTCGTTGCAAAGAAATCCTCACTTCCGCTTCCGTGAGCCCCAGGCACTTAAAAGCCGGGGACCTTCGGTGGTGGCCCTCCGTACGCCCCGTCTCCACGAGGAGCTGGTGTGTGTTCCTGTGCCGGCCACCGGCCGAGGAATTGCTCCTGCATGTCCTGGCTACTCAGTGACAGGCCCGTCGGGGGCAAATTCCTCCTCAGAGGCCATCACCGGCTGCTTTTTATCCAACAAGCCCTTCCTTGGCCAGCAGTGAGCGTCTTCCTGCCATTTCTCTGCTGAATTCTTTTTAAAAAATATATATTTTATTGATCTTTTACAGAGAGGAAGAGAGAGGAATAGAGAGTTAGAAACATCGATGAGAGAGAATCATCGATCAGCTGCCTCTTGCACACCCCCCACCAGGGATGTGCCTGAAACCCAGGTACATGCCCTTGACCGGAATCGAACCCGGGACCTTTCAGTCTGCAAGCCGACACTCTATCCACTGAGCCAAACCGGTTTCAGCCTGCTGAATTCTTATACAGATGCAGTCCTCCGCGCCAGCGGGGAGCAGGCCACCACCCCTTCCTGCATCAGCAAAGGGGTCGAAGAGTGGAGGTTCTGGATAGCAGACACCCCATCCCATCCTCTTTCTCCCTTTTCCTCGGTGGGAGAAGGCGGGCAGGTGGGGGCCTGATGGGGAGACTGCTGAGTCCTCGGCGGCGGCTCAGTCACTGGGGGCTCAGCCCCACACGGGGCCCACGGCCCACTCGATCACCAGGCAGGTCCTCTGTGTTCGAGTGGAGATTAGGTCTCACAACAAGAGGAAACAAATGTGTATAAAGCACCTACTGTGTGCCAGGTACGGTGCTGGGGCTTTGCTGGTATTTTATTTATTTTTTATTTTTTTAAAAATATATTTTTATTGATTTTTTGCAGAGAGGAAGGGATAGGGATAGAGAGCTAGAAACATCGATGAGAGAGAAACATCGACCAGCTGCCTCCTGCACACCCCCCACTGGGGGGGATGTACCCGCAACCAAGGTACATGCCCTTGACCGGAATCGAACCTGGGACCTTTCAGTCGGCAGATCGACCCTCTATCCACGGAGCCAAACCGGTTTTGGCTTTGCTGGTATTTCAGTTGCAGTTGATAGGTGAGGGAACTCCAGTTCGGAGGGGTAAAGTGACTTGCCCACGGCCACACAGCCAGAAGTGGAACCACTTCCGTCTGCACGCGGGGGGCAGTCTGATTCCAAAGCAGGGGCTCGTCTCACTGTCCCCGTGGCTTATTGCCGGCAGGATTTTTTCCCCCCAATTAAAAAAAAAGTTTTTTTAAAAATTGTAAAAAAAAAAACCATAAAATTTACTATGAAGGGGTGGGGCTAGATTTTTAAAGGCAGAATGGCCTTTAGAGCAGGGGTGGGCAAACCTTTTGACTCGAGGGCCACAATGGGTTCTTAAACTGGACCGGAGGGCTGGAACAAAAGCAACCTGACCATGCTGGCACTCTCATCTTGGGCTGCTGGTGAAGGAGCGGAGGGGAGAGCAAGAGAACCCTCCGCTCTTTCGGCTCCGCGGGCCGGATAGAACAGCCGAACGGGCCGGATCCGGCCCGTGGGCCGTAGTTTGCCCACGGCTGCTTTAGAGAATTCTTTACTCCAAGGGGGCTGGTGCCCCTGGAAGACAGAGGCTCCAGGGCTCACTCATTCGCTGAGCACCTGTTACTGGTGTTCAAGGCAGAGCCTGGTGTCCAGGTGGCACAGCGAGGGGCCCAGAGCGCTGCACTTAAGGTGGTGCTCACGCTCAGGTGGGCCCCACGCCTGCGTGGCCGAGAGGGAGTGCCACCTTACGTCCTGCGCCCCAGGAGCCTTGGCCCAGCCCAGGCTCAAGGTCAAGGAGCTGTGCGATAGCCTGGCAGAGCCCCATCCAGGGCGGGAAGAGACGATTCCGTCAGCCGTGGCACTTAGCACAGTGACGTGCAACAACGTGGCATAATGACTTCTCTTGGTGGGAGGGGCGGGTGGGGGGAGAGGGCAGGGAGGCAGACTGAGGTCAGACAGACGCTGGCACACACAAACGCTGCCACAGACGAGGTTCTGAGGGCGGGGACAGGTGCCCAGTGGGTGGGGGCGTTCCCAGGATGGGCTGCCTTCTCCAGGGAAGTGACGTTAACAAGCTGGCCAGCCCCTCCTCAGAGGCCTGGGGCCCTAAAGCTTCTAGATTGTCACAATCCACCGGCTTTCTGGCTTTCCCTGTTCCTTAAGCTCTGGGGGTGGGCCCGTGGGGGTGGGGGTGGCTGCTCTGTGTCATCATTAGCCCATGATGCCTTGGTGTGTCTCTCCATGTCATCTGTTTGGTTCTCAGTACCTGGTCAACAGCTTTTTACGACGCCTTCTCGCCGAGAACCGGCCTGCGTCCTGTCTCCGGGCGGGGCTGGTGACACAGTGACCGGTGGTCAGCCGGGCAAAGAGCAGAGGCAGCGCTGCCCGGGCCGAGGCTGGAGGGAGGGGCGAGTTCCAGGAGCCGGGCCAGTGGAGCCGGAGGGCCGGAATGGGTGGCAGGTGGAATAAGGCGAGGCCAGGCAGGTCAGCGCTCTTGGCCACGGCCACGGCGGAATGGGAAAGGGCTCCGAGGGCCACGGGAGCCACGGGGTGTGAAGGGACTGAGGGAAGCAATCGGGTTTATGTTCCTAAAGGCTGCCTTGGCTCGTTGGAGGGGGCAGGAGCGGGTGTTGGGCAGATGAGGGGGGCAATGAGACGGTGACTAGTGTTGGGGAGCGGATGACCTCACAGAGCAGCTCACACGGGTGGGGCCCTCAGGCAGGGAGGCTCGGCCTGCGTGTGGGAACCCGGGCCGGCATTCCGGCAGTGCCCCTCTCCAGTCTTACCGGCTTTGAGCAGATCCTTGGGGTCTTTTCGGGGTTTTTCGTTGAGACCTGCTATAAGAAAGAGAACTGTTTGCCCCCAGGCTTCTCCTGGGCCCGTGCCTGCACCATTCTTCTCCAAATAATGTATATTTTAAACATATATTTTAAAAATATATATTTTATTGATATTTTACAGAGAGGAAGGGAAAGAGATAGAGAGCTAGAAACATCGATGAGAAAGAAACATCGATGAGAAAGAAACATCGATGAGAAAGAAACATCGACCAGCCGCCTCTTGCACACCCCCCACCGGGGATGTGCCCGTAACCAAGGGAAATGCCCTTGACTGGAATCGAACCCGGGACATTTCAGTCTGCAGACAGACGCTCTACCACTGAGCCAAACTGGTTTCGGCTTTTTAACATATTTTTAATGATTTCAGAGGTGAAGGGTGAAGGAAAGAGAGAGAGAGAGAGAGAAACATCAGCAATAAGAATTCTTGATTGGCTGCCTCCCACACGCCCCCTACTAGGGATCGAGCCTTAACCCAAGCATGTGTCCCAACTGGAAATTGAACCGTGACCTCCTGCTCAACCACTGAGCCACACCAGCCAGGCATCCAAATAATATTTTTAAGTACATTTTAAAAAATCAGAAAAGTCTTGACTAAGCCAGTTATATCGGATACCGTTATCAAGATATAAAAATCCAAATTTGTGATACAATACCTGTGCTTGTTATTAGCACATTTGATCCTCAGAGCTGACAGGAAGTCTCATAACGTTAGACTTCCCGAGTAGCTATGAGAGTCAGTGATGCGTTGAGATACCTGCTATGACCTCAATGTGATGTGGACGCATCTGAGTCTCCCGTGGTGGGGAAACCACAGGTCCCGCCGACACGCCTGCGTTTAGCTGCCCACAGTTACAATGGAAGGAAATGCTAAATTTCAGTGAAAAGTGCAAATACAGGTGTAATGTTGCTCAGCCAGTTGGGTTCTGAATAGCAAGAGGGTCAACATGAAAACTCGCCATTCAGTGTAGCACATGCCTCACAGTATGTGTACTGTGTTATATTGAAAATTTTTATAACTACAATTCTATATAATAAAGAGGTGATATGCAAATTAACCCTCACACCCTCACAAGATGGCTGCCCACGACCAGGCCCGCAGGGAGGGTTAGTGAGGGATGACCAAACAACTGAACAGTAGGCTGGCAGGGGGTTAATGATTAAGATACATTTTGTTTTCAGAATCGAGCTGTCGGTGTTGACGTGTGCACGCATTTGGGGGACACCCTGTACATTGAGCTGACGTGAACCTGGGCTCGGGGCTTTCGTGGAACTGGGAGCTCTTACCTCCTTAGGATGGGAAGCTGGGAGAAAGGAAACTTGAAGCTTTTGTGAGAGAAAGCCTGCCTGAAGACAAGCCCTCCCCCATCCCCCAAAACAGAGGGGCAAGATGGAGAAACGAAGCCCTGAGGACCCTGAGAACCTGGAGCAGCCGTGACTGCAGCCCCGGACTTAGAGTTACACGAGCTGACCATTTCCCTTTGGGCAGAAGCCAGTTTGAATAGAAGGTCCTCTCACTTGCAACCAAGAGTCCAATTTCACGGCAACAGACTCCACCCACAGCGGTAAGGAGGGTGATGAGGGGTGATGACCAGGAGGCACGTCTGGAACAGGAGCCGGGAAAGGGTTGATCGCTCTGAATCATGGCAGGAAGCGGCATTTGAGTTTTGAGAGGAGGACAGAGGAGCCGAGACTGGGCACTGCGTGAAGGAAGGGAAGATGGAAGGGCTGCTGCCTCCACAACCACAGTGTCTGAGCTTAACCCCAACACTCACTATGGGTTTTAAGAAGAATGCTGTGCAGTGGGGCCTTCTCCCTGTTGTTCCAATGACTGTTCAGTAAAGGACACAGGAATCATTAGATGCTTGTGGTAAATTAACATGTCAAACCTGAGACTAGTAGGACTCAAACAAACCAGGTTTATGTGGGCCGCAAAACCCCCCAAAAGCTTCAATTTTCATAGAAAGGTAGGTTTATTTCGATAGTGACATGCTGAATTCAAAGGGCTGAAATAAATGAGTAATCGTTAACATAGAATAATAGGACATCTTAATAAAGATTAATATTTTTTTCTTGAACATTAACCTACAGACACTAAGTAAACTGCACAAATTCGTAAGCATAACACAAAGCATAAACCTATTTTTCTTGTTCTCAGAAAGCGAAATATTTCCTGTTGCACAAACAGGTCAGTACAAGTCCAATGGCGTGGCCGTTGGCTGCTAACATAGTCGCTGCTGGTAATAGTGAAGAGAAATGGTGCGCCTGCGTGTAAGGCGTGTAAGGGTAATGAAGACAACACGATTATAGTAATCAGCCATTGGCAAACGTAGTTCATTAATCATTATAACAGGATGTTGTAAAAATGAAGTTACGAAATTTTTATTAAAACGTTTCTTGCATACCGTTATATTGGCTGGGCTGCAAAAATATTTGTTGTAGGCAGCGAGTTTGATGTGCTTGTTGTAAACGAACCCCAGCGGAGGGGCTGGGTTTTGTGTCTGGGCCACGGCAGGGCTGGGCTAGAGAGGTGTGTCCACCTACAGGTGGTGGCGTGGGTTCCTTTTTGTCCTCCCTGACCCAACGCCACGGTGCCCAGCTGTGGTCTGGCATGCCTAGTCCTCTTCCCACCGATTGGACAGGATGGGCTTGCGACCTGGTGCTGATCTAGAGGAAAGGGGTTGCCAGAAACCTCCCAGGATGGCCTGGAGCCACACGGATCTTTCTTCCTCGGTTCCCGTGACCCTCTGTGTTGCCACCAAATATCTTTGCCTTTGACCTTCTGTCTCTCACAGCTTAAATGTTGCTGAATTCCACCCCACAACCAAACACGAAAAGCCAATAATGTATTAAAAATATTTAACAACCAGGATGACATGGGCACTGACCAATGAATGGCTCCTGGCCACAGACAACTGACCATATACGGTAAATACCAGATGGCTGTCAACCCCATGTACACAGCCTGTTGTGGGCGGTATGCACTGCTTCATGGGCTACAGAGGAAACGATGCACTCGTCTTGCTTGCAAGGTAGGCAGTCGGGTAGGTCCTATAGGAAAAAGTAGGTACATCTAGAATACAAGGGTTTCACGGTGTCCCCGAGGCTCTGACCGTGGCTTCAGGTTAGAATCAGGTGTGTGAGGGGTGGAGGAGCTTTGTGTGGACTCTGATTCAGGGAATCCCGGTTAGCACGGGGGTAAGGGTCTCAACAAAGAGCCACCGGTTGAGAAGCTCTGCGTTCAGCCATCAGTTTGGAGGCTGGCTTCAGCAGCCAGACCTGACTCTTGAGCTTCCTGCATGTGACACGATTTGACTGTCTGTCGGAGTAAGATGCCTGTTTAAAAGGTGCTTCCTTCCTTTTTCTTCTCTACTGGTTAGAAGGGTGCAGGTGTCTCAAGAAGGAACGTGAGTGTGCTTCTGAGGCAACACGGTGCCCCCAGAATAAAGGACCTCATGACCCCTGGAAACCGTCACAGTAAAGTGAATGACAGGGCCCTGAGGAAACTTCTGCTAACTGCTCAAGTCGGTCAGAGAAAGTCGCCATTAATGGCTCCTTGGGGAAGTGTGGTCACAGACAAAGCCAGTCTTCGGGCTAAAGGGAGGTAGAAAGTGCTTTCAGGCCCCTTAGAAATGCGGCACCTGCTCCCAGGAGACGCCCTTGCACCACGTGAGGGCCTCGGCCTGGAAAGCCCCAGGCCCCTTCTGGCCTGGCCTCCTCCTCCTCCTCCTGCTCCTCCTCCCCAGCACCGAAACCATAACTCCCAGAAGACACCGAGGCCGGAAGCAGAAGCTCACTGGCGGATGTGGACATGCTGCATTCTGGGAGGTGTAGTCCACCGAAGCCAGGAGAGCATGTGAGTGGTGCTTTCTGAGGAAGGCACTTTTCAGGTGGTCTGAGACCCAGGCGATGGTGAGCTGGATGCCTAAAGCCAAGGCAGGGGAGCAATAGCTTTCGGATTATAGTTGATGTGTAAGGTTTGCTTTTTTTTTTTCTCTGGACGCCCAGCACCCAAAGAGAGGGAAATAAAAGCTATACACAGTCTGTGATAGCAAGAAGATCTGAATTGGTATCTCTCATTCAAGTGAACATCCATCTTATATAAAAACTGCTGTTTGAGATTTTATCCCTGCTATTTGGCTTCTGCAAATGCTCGCTTGCTTAAATAATAAGGAAAATAAGACTACTCCCACTCCAGAGAGGCCATTAAACCTTCCCCGGACGAAGTTATCAGTGCTGGCACCAGGCCAGGCCTTTGTGGTTGAGGTCTCCAGGCCCCAGCACATAGGGGCTCTTTGAGAACTTGCAAAAGGGGCCGGAAACACACCGTATTTGGGAGACAAAGAAGGTAAAAAAACATATAAGTAGAGGAAATTCCTCGATGTTGGGGCCCAGAATTTGAGAGACATTTTTCTCTGCACCTGCGCGTAATAAATGTAACTCCGTCTCTCTAAGTATTGCTTGGTTCTTCTCCGGCTTTCTGTAACACAAGGTCAACTTAAACTGGCCACTTTATCTCCCCGAGCCTCCAGTTTCCTTATCTGTAAAATGGGCATATTAGTAATTCACACTTCACAGTCTTGATAACATCTGTCAAGCAGCTAGCGTGTGCTTCACGCACCTAACTGCGTAACCAATCTCTCTTTGAATCATGGCACCTTACAGAGCAAACAGATGTGTTCTGTGACAAAGAACAAGAATTCTGCTCCAGGAGAACGGGTCGTCTTTGGAAGATAGCATTTCTCTCCAATTCCCGCCAAAACTCACAGGGGAAAATATGAGGAAGTCTTGTCAGACGGGCTCAGCAACAATGTGTGACCTTGCCGACTAGGACACAGTGAGTCATAGTTTTGGGGCCACGGCCCTCCTACAGTATTAGTAAGAATGGATATCCCGAAGAAAGGGCAATTTTTGGAGGTGCAGTGCCTTCACTTATCGGCCTTTATCCTTCAGACACACTAGGATTTTCAAGATGGCAGAAGATGCATATGTATTGTAGCACTGTTTGTAAAATAAATGATTGGAAATCACCTAGACATCTAGGGATAGAAGACAAGTAAAATAACTTGTGGTATATCCATACGCTGGGCTACTGTGTTGCCATGGAAAATAATGAGGTGTAAATTACCTACGTAACATTCCTGTAAAACACGTTTAACCTAAACCCACTGTGAGGAACATTTCAGAGGAATCCAAATTGAGGGCTATTTTGCAAAACTGGTATAGGCACTCAAAAAAAATGTCAAGGTCATAAAAGAGAAAATAGGCTTGGAACTGTTCTTGATTAAAGGAGACTAAAGAGACATGATCAGTAAATGCAAGGGGGGTGATCCTTAATTGGAGCCTGGGTTTTTTTTTATAAAGGACTTTTTAAGTAGATAGTAGGGGAAATTTGACAATGGGCTATATATATTAGATAATAGTATTGTACCACTATTGAGTTTTCTGAATGTGATCACTGTATTGTGGCCATATAGGAGAACACCCTTCTTCCTAGGACTTTCCTGCTGAAATAGTTAGGATTGAAATATTAACTCTTATTACATTGTTTAGAAAAAAAGAGAAGCAGCCAAAACCGGTTTGGCTCAGTGGATAGAGTGTCGGCCTGCGGACCGAAAGGTCCCGGGTTCGATTCCGGTCAAGGGCATGTACCTTGGTTGCGGGCACATCCCTGGTGGGTATTGTGCAGGAGGCGGCTGGTCGATGTATCTCTCTCATCGACGTTTCTAACTCTCTATCCCTCTCAATTCATCTCTGTGTAAAATCAATAAAATATATTTAAAAAAAAAGAGAAGCAGATAAAGCGAATGTGGCATATAGTAATAATCGGTGAATCAAAGTTTTAAAATATGGTTGTTCGTGCTCCTATTCTTGCAATTCTTTACTAATACTGAAAATTTTCAAAGTAAAAAGAATGGGCTCCATATCTGTCTATCTTTCTATCTATCTATCTATCTATCTATCTAAAATCCTGAATGACCAACCGTCTGACTGTTAGCTATGATGCTCAGTGACCACCAGGGGGCAGATGCTCAACGCAGGAGCTACTGAGCTGCGGTGACTTGGCAGCTGGGTTCTCTGGTGATGCACCCGGAACCAGAGAGGAGGGAGCCCCCTTTCAGGGAGTGTCACTCGAGAACTGCCCTCTTGCAATCCAGGACCCCGTGGGGGATGTCGGAGAGCTGGTTTCGGCCTGATCCCCACAGGCCAGGCTGAAGGACCCTCTAGTGTACCTACAGAGGCAAAGCTTCAAAAACAGTGGTAATTTAAAAGACAAACAAAACACACCACAGAGCCAAATGTAGAGAGTGTTGCATTCTTGTGAAAATCCACAAAAGACTGACCTGGGAAGAAAACACCAGAAATAGGTGACCAAGGCTGCCTCTGGGGAGGGGAACTGGGTGGTCAGGTGTGTGTGTGTGTGTGTGTGTGTGTGTGTGTGTGTGTGTGTGTGTCAGGAAGGAGGCTCACTTTTCACACTTTTTAGGCCTTTTGAGTTTTGTATCCTGTGCATGTATCACCTACTTGGTAGCTAAGGAAAATAATAACGTTAAAGAAGACTGTTTTGGGGAAGCACTTGTGGTCAGAAAACCCCAGACTGGGCTCCCCGATTCCCCAGCTGTAGGCCGGACAGCAAACCCAAAACAGAAGGAAGGAAAACCAGATACTTTCACATCCTTCCCCACATCGGATCCTCATCACAGCCCGGCGAGCCAGGCCGGTCTGATCGGGCCCATTTCACAGACGAGGAAAGCGGGCTCGGAGACTCTTGGCAGCCTGTCCAGAGCCACAGTGCGGCGCTGTCAGAGCTGGGGTTAGAACCAAGTCCTTCCTGGTGACCAGCCTGGCCTCTTCCTCCCTGCGGGTGACTTCCCCTCGTGCGAGGGCTGGAGGGGGCAGGAGAGGGCCCCGGTGGAGGGCAAGCGTGGGGCTGACCTCCAGGCTCTGGTGCTCAGGGACCGTCAGCCCTGCCGCCTTCCTGCTGTGCTTTCACACGGGGCTCTCCAGGCAGGAAGCAGAAGTCGGCGCTGGGCGCCCGGAGCGCGGGGTGATTTACATGTTCATGCACAACTGGCTTGGGGTTTACTGGGGGGGCCAGGAGCTAACTCAGCCAAAGAACCTCTTCCCTCAGCTCATCTGGGCTGCTTTTTAGCATCTCTCTGATCTTACATCTTAAAGTGCTCTTTAAAGAAAAATTATTGAATTTTTTTTCTTTTTTTAAAAAAATATTTTTTTTTATTGATTTTACACAGAGAGGAATTGAGAGGGATAGAGTGTTAGAAACGTCGATGAGAGAGAAACATCGTCCAGCTGCCTCTTGCATACCCCCCACTGGGGATGTGCCCGCAACCAGGGTACGTGCCCTTGAGCGGAATCGAACCCGAGACCTTTCAGTCTGCAGGCCAACACTCTATCCACTGAGCCAAACCAGCTAAGGCTAAAGTGCTCTTTTTAATTAAAACAACAACAACAACAACAACAACAACACACACACACACACAAAAAAATACCTCTTATATGGATGTTGTTTCCAATTCAAACAGGAAAGTATTTAGAGGGCAATTTGATATTGCTGTCAAAATTTAAATCACACATACATGTTTTGGTATGTGATTCAGCATTTACAATGACACATGCTTTTTTTTCCCTGTGAATACACTCACCCAAGTTTTCAAAGATGCATGCGCAAAGACGCGTGGCTTATAAGAGAAAGACACAGATCAGTAGAGCAATGGCATGGTTCACGCTCTGGGCTCCATCCACACAAGGCAATGCGAAGTGCTATGGCTGATACGTATATATTTGTTGGATTTGCTGACCTAGAAGGATGTCCACAGTATGTTGAGTAAAAAATCAAAATAAAACAAACACCAAGAAGACCAGAGCGGGGCAATTGGAAGCTGGCGGGGCAGAGCCACGATGTTCGGCGTCGAGGGCCTTAGATGGACCTCAGGAGATGACATGGAGGATGCGCGAGGAGTGCTCTCCTCCACACGGAGCCGCCTCATCCACGTGGCCCTGCTGCGGGTCACTCTTTTCGTCTTAAAGAAACTGGACAGCGTAGACAGATTGGACCTCACCTGTGGATGCAGGGTTTGAAGAACCCCGGGAAGGTTCTACTCCGCAAAGGAAGAGGCCCAGAAGGATGGGAGAGACTCTGATTGAAAGCATCCACTTGTTAAGAACGAGTTTGGTCGCGGTAACTGGCCATCCCTGAAACAGAAGACTGCTTGGGAACATGAGAGACGTTTCCTTTCTCTCCCCCCGCCCCAATATATTTTATTGATTTTTTACAGAGAGGAAGGGAGAGAGATAGTTAGAAACATCAATGAGAGAGAAACATTGATTAGCTGCCTCCTGCACACCTCCCACCGGAAATGTGCCCTTGACCGGAATCGAACCTGGGACCTTTCAGCCCATAGGCTGACGCTCTATCCACTGAGCCAAACCGGTTTTGGCTCTTTTCTCTTTTTTTAGCAACGATGGAGATTTACGGAAGCACAAGTACAGACTCCCACGTAGGAAGGGGGAAGAGTCCCCGAGAGACGTTTCTTATGCCTTCGATACTCACCCTCCACGAACACGGGTGTGATTGTAAATAATCTCACACTCTGTTTTCCAGCAAGTGTGCATGACATAAGGGAATTACGCCCGCAGTGGCCCTGTCTTGTCCGTCATTTCTGTTGACCTTTTGACTTCTGCCCGGAGTATATTCGTTGAAGTGCGTCTATGATTAGTTGTTAAAGATATAGACTAAATATTGGAAGCCAGCACACAACCGCAACAACATTTAAGCATGGGGCCTTTAGTCTATATTTCTAATAAATGTGCCGATTAAGAAAAAGGATCCCATTAAAAATGAGCTATAAGCACATATTCCCATAGAGACATATGTTTGAGCAAACTTAGAAAACTGTTTCTGCCGAAACCGGTTTGGCTCAGTGGATAGAGCGTCCGTCTGTGGACTGAAAGGTCCCGGGTTCGATTCTGGTCAGTCAGGGGCATGTACATTGGTTGCGGGCACATCCCCAGTAGGGGGTGTGCATGAGGCAGCTGGTTGATGTTTCTCTCTCATCAATGTTTCTAGCTCCCTATCTCTCTCCCTTCCTTTCTGTAAAATATCAATAAAATATATTTTTAAAAAATCAATCACGTTAAAAAAAAAAGAAAGAGAAGTGTTTCTGAAGTTAGATGGAATATTATTTGACTAGAATGTCAAAATGGTACTTTATTTTCATTTCTCTGAAGTTTCCTGAGGCTGACCACTTTTCTCTCAAGTTGGCCAATGTGTGAATTGCTGAAGTATTTGCTGTTCCTTGGTCTTCTGTCACACGTACCTGGTGTAAAATCCTGGCACCGTGTCTCACAATAAGAGTTTCCGTTTAGATTTCCGATGCTTCCTCTATGAGGGTGTTTAGGAAAAGAGGTTTCATGTTCCCAAGCAATCTTCTGTTTCAGCGATGACGGCCAGTTACCACGACCAAACTCGTTCTTATGAAAGCAGAGAACACCTCAGACTTAATGAATTGTTCTGTGAGAGGAAAGGCCCTGAAAAGTGAGGAAGTTTCCTGCTTAAAGCATCACTCCCATTCCTTCCCTTCTTTTAAATCTAGGATGTCCTTATCTATCCTAATAAAAGGGTAATATGCTAATTAGACCGGGAGACCGGGCATCTTCCTACTTCCTTCTGGACAAAGCCATGGTGGTGGGGGCCAAGGCAGAAGGCAGAGGCAGTTAGGGGCAATCAGGCCAGCAGGGGAGGGCATTTGGGGGCCATGAGGCCAGCAGGGGAGCAGTTAGGCAGCGATCAAGCTGGTAGGCAGGCAAGTGGTTAGGATCCAGTGGTCCCAGATTGTGAGAGGGATGTCCGACTGCCGGTTTAGGCCCCATGGACATGCCGTAAGGGATCCCGGATTGGAGAGGATACAGGCCGGGCTGAGGGGTTCCCCACCTCTGTGCACGAATTTTGTGCACCGGGCCTCTAGTCCTATATCATAAAACCCTAATATGCAAATCAACCAAATGGCGGAATGACTGGTTGCTATGATGCACGCTGACCACCAAGGGACAAAAGCTTAATGCAGGAGCCGCCCCCTGGTGGTCAGTGCACTCCACAGCGGGAGCAGCGCTCAGCTGGAAGCTGGCTCACAGACATCCCTCAGGGATCCCAGACTGCGAGAGGGCACAGCCCCCCCTCCCCTCCCCCCCCAAGTGCATGGATGTCGTGCCCCGGGCCTCTAGTAAAGTATATTGCTTGGTTCTCAGCGAACAGTTTGAAAGTGGAGATGGGTGTGTGAAAGAGGGGGGAGTGATGGGAACTGGGGATTGACGGCCAATTCAAGGACCCAGGATTCCAGGGGGCACCCCCTCGCAGGGCCCCGCCCCAGGCATTTGCCTCACTGCACTGGGGGCCCAGCCCTGTTGCCTGCTTCTTACTGACAGACAGAAGATCTGTAAACAGCCCCTGCACCGCGCGCTGGAGCGCGATGGATATTTCTGCAGAACTAGACTCAGGAATTCTGTCCGCATCCAGGACAAGGCGGCGGAGCTGGGGCTCAGCCCCTGAGCCAGGGTCCCGGCTCCTGTGCTGTGCGGCGTGGCGTGTTGGCGGTGCCTCCTCTGGATGTGTTCGGGGGCGGGTCTGTGCTAGCGGAGAGGGTTCAGAGCGGACCCCGGGAGAGATGGGGATCCTCCATGTGTGTCTGGACGGTTTTTCGGATTCTCTCTCCTTTTGGGGCAGCAGCGCGGCCGGTGAGCTCCGGACATAGGCTGTGCCTGGCCCCGCCTGCTGCTGAGCCTTCCCAGGGAGCCTGCCAGCCCCAGTCCAACCTCCCAGAGAGGGGAGGCAGCCCGTGGGCCCCGGGTCCTCTGAGAGGCCCCTACAATGACAACAGCTGTTGCTTTTAAAAAAAAATATATTTTTTTTTTATTGATTTCAGAGAGGAAGGGAGAGGGGGAGAGAGAAAGAGACATCAGTGATGAGTGAGAGAGAAGATCATGGATCAGCTGCCTCCTGCACACCCCACACTGGGGATCCAGCCTGCAACCCGGCCAAGTGCCCTGGCCTCCTGGGAATCGAACCCTGACCTCCTGGTTCATAGGTTGATGCTCAACCACCGAGCCACACCGGCCGGGCTGCTGCTATTTTTTTAAGAATATATTTTATTTATTTATTTATTATTTTTAAAATACATTTTATTGATATTTTACAGAGAGGAAGAGAGAGACGTCGATGAGAGAGAAACATCGACCAGCTGCCTCTTGCACACCCCCCACCGGGGATGTGCCCGCAGCCAAGGTACATGCCCTTGACCGGACTCGAACCTGGGACCTTTCAGTCCGCAGACCGACGCTCTACCACTGAGCCAAACCGGTTTCGGCCGGGCCGCTGCTATTTTTTAAACTCCTCTTGCACACCAGGCATTGCACTTAGCACTGGGAAATCCAACACCGCACTGAATTCTCACCGCAACCTTTAGAGGTAGGGACTCCCGTCTCCAAGTTGCAGAGGAGGAAACGGGGCCAGAGGAGGGAAGCACGCAGCAGGGCCAGAACCAGGAGGTCACAGCTGGATCCCCAGGAGGTCGGGGTACTCGGCCGGGTTGCAGGCTGGGTCCCCAGTGTGGGATGTGCAGGAGGCGGCTGACCCATGATCCTCTCTCACTCATTTGAACCCAAGACCCAGAAGGCCTTCTCTCCACGAGGCCCCACTCCTGGTCCCTTATGGCCGCTGGGCCTGCTGAGCGCCGGCCCCTGGACCTTGGGGTTCCCCAGGGCGGAGGCCTCAGCGCTGCAGCGTGTGTTCAGGACGCCCCTGTGGGGTTCGAGTAGGTTCCGTGTTCCCCGGTGGGAGGTTCCAAGAAGCGCAGGGCCGGTCGTCCCCGTTTCCCCCAAGGGCGGGCGGGCGGGGGGTTGGGGGAGCGGTGTGGGTTGGGACACGTCCTCTTTTAAGGTTCTCTCTCGCTGCTTCTGACCACTTCCTCTTTCCCCCGGGGCGGAGGCAGCTGTGGCCGCACTCGTGGCAGCCGTCCAGGCCGGGGCTGGGGTTGAGGAGGCCTCGGATGCTCTCCCAGCCGGGCCCAAGGCACTCCTCCTCCTCCTCAGCTC
This sequence comes from Vespertilio murinus, assembly GCA_963924515.1. Lineage (NCBI taxonomy): Eukaryota > Metazoa > Chordata > Mammalia > Chiroptera > Vespertilionidae > Vespertilio > Vespertilio murinus. The sequence goes on from OZ004716.1 coordinate 22,338,293, forward strand.
CCAGCCCTCCTCCTAGGGGCCTCCCCAGAGCCAGAGCGGGGCGAGGTGGGGCCGGGCGAGCAGGCTCCTCCAACTCCCTCCCAGCCAAGCAGCAAGCACTGACCCTCGGGGCTCCACATGGGCTGAATCTGCTTCCAGCAGCTTCCACAGAGGATGTGGCCCACGTCCGGGACCTCTGCCCAAACAGCCGGACCCCTCCGGACGCCCAGGGAGGCAGGAACCCAGCCCAGCGCCGGGCGCCTCAGCCGTGCATGCCTGAGGGGCCCGGGAGGAGGATGAGCATGGAGAGGGGCAGGTTCCAGGCCTGGCTCTGCCGCTGTCAGCTGCGGGCCTTTGGCAGGCTGCTTTTCCTCCGGGGGCCTCCGTTTTCTCCTCTGGGCTATGGGCATACGCGATAACGTCGCTAAGAGTTACTGCGAAAGAGAATAAATGAGGTGCTACGTGTGCTGTCCTAAGCACATGTACACCTACTGAGCTGGTACAGAGCCCCTGCTTAATAACAGCATTAGTTTTGTAAAAAAAATATATTTTATTGATATTTTACAGAGAGGAAGGGAGAGAGATAGAGAGTTAGAGACATCGATGAGAGAGCAACATCGACCAGCTGCCTCCTGCACACCCCCCACTGGGGATGTGCCCGCAACCAAGGTACATGCCCTTGACCGGAATCGAACCCGGGACCCTTCAGTCCGCAGGCCGACGCTCTATCCACTGAGCCAAACCGGTTTCGGCAGCGTTAGCTGTTTACAGGCAGAGCCTGCGGGGACCTGAGCTCCTCAGGGCCGCCCCACCCCAGCTCCTCTGAAGACAGCCAGTCACAGTCACAGTCACAGGCCTGCTCCCAGCCTCTGTCCTGTCTCCGCCCGCACCGTCCCAGCAGCCCCGGCCCCCCACCCGCCGCAGGCATGGCCCTCGGGGCCGACAAGAGAGGCCACTTTCCTCTGCTGGCCCGTTGGAGACAATATCAGTGTTAGTCACTGTCGGGGGGTCCCCAGCCCAGCGCTGTGCCCAAGCCCCGGGCCTGGCTCTGGTTGTAAGATACACACGGCGGACAAGGAACCATCTCGACCGTGTGGACGTGGACGCCTAAGTGTGCATTCACATGGCTGTGCAGCCACCACCACCACCACCGTCTCCAGAATTTTCTCATCTTCCCCAAAGGAAACTCTGGCCCCATTGAACGCTGACTCCCGCCTCCCCCGAACCCCAGCTCCTGCCACCCACCACCCTGTCTGTCTGTCTCGGTGAATCTGGCGACCCTGCCTGCCTTATAGAGGCGGAATCCTACAGGCTCGGTCTTCCTAGGGTGGGCTCATTCAGCATCGTGTCCTCGAGGTTTATCCGTGCCGTCGCAGATGTCAGAATTTCCTTCCTGCCAAGACCGGTTTGGCTCAGTGGATAGAGCATCGGCTTGTGGACTGAAGGGTCCCAGGTTCGATTCCGGTCAAGGGCATGTCCCTTGATTGCCGGCACATCCCCGGTGGGGGGTGTGCAGGGGACAGCTGATCGATGATTCTCTCTCATCGATGTTTCTAACTCTCTATCCCTCTCTCTTCCTTTCTGTGAAAAATCAAATATATATTAAAAAGAAAAAGAATTTCCTTTCTTTTTACAGTTGGGTAACGGCCCATTGGGTGGATGGACCACACTGTGCTTGTCCATCCGTCCGGGGGCGTGTGGGTGCCCCACGGCCTGGCTCTCGTGAACGATGCCTCTGTGTGCACGCGCGGGTGTGCAGAAGCCTGCTCGCATCCCTGCTCTCAGCGTTTTGGGTGTGTACCCAGAAGTGGAATTGCTGGATCACTTGTTTGATGTCGAGGAACTGCCCCATGTGCTGAGGTTTGAAGGGAGACCCAAGCACGGGGGAAGCCTCTCTGGCCACAGATAGGGGGGTGTGGATCAGGAGCTGGACACTGTGGGTTCAGATCCCGACAGAGCCCAGTGGTGTGGCCGTGGGCAAGTCGCCTACCTTCTCTGAGCTCCCGTTTCCTCAGCGGTGCCTGGGCTGAGAGCAGCACCTGTCTCGGGCTCTGGGGTAGGCAGAGTATTTACGTAGCCGGCGCCGGGCGCCAGGAAGCGCTGGTCACCGGTTGCACCTGTGTTCTTGCTGCACTCTGACCCCCAAATCACGTCCCCAGCCCCCCGTGAGGCAGGCCTTTGGAGCCACCCCAGTCCCTCCCCACGACTCAGGTCTCTTTCCCCCCTCTTCCGGTTCCCTGGGAATCCCTCTCCTTCTGGAGGGAGTTCCTCTCGCCCCGTCCACGGCTTAAGCTTCTGACCACAAAATCCAGGAAGTGAGGCCTCACACCACCTCCAGGAGGGCTGGAGCCAGGGCCCGCCGAGAAGCCGAGGACGCTGACTAGCAGGCTGGCCGGCTCAGGCAGCGGGAGCCCGGTTCTCTCCTTTGACCTTGATCACACTGTCCTTGAGGTCGGGGCCAGCCCGGGCAGAGTGATGGAGGGGTGAGGGGGGTGGAGGACGGAGGACGGGCCGAGGCCCTGATGGCAGGGAGGGGAGGGGCGCTCTGGGCCAGGAGGAAAGGGGCTGGTGCTCCCCTTTTTAAAAAAATATATTTTTTAATTGATTTTTTTATTTTACAGAGAGAAAGAGAGAGGGATAGAGAGCTAGGAACATCGATGAGAGAGCAACATCGATTAGCTGCCTCCTGCACAACCCCTACTGGGGATGTGCCCGCAACCAAGGTACATCCCCTTGACCGGACTCAAACCCGGGACCTTTCGGTCCACTGGCCGACGCTCTATCCACTGAGCCAAACTGGTTTCGGCTGGTGCTCACCTTGAGGAGCGTTAGCGGGAGGGCTCGGGTAGGAGGGGTGGAGACGAGATGAGATGACATGACCCTGGTCCCTGGAGCCGCAGCCGGCGCTCCAGGCTGGGCCCCTCTGGAGGCGGCCAGGCAGGTGTGAGGGCGCTGCCCCGCCCGCTGGCCTGGCCTGGGCCCCACCCCACCCCTGCCCTGCTGGCCTGCCAGCGGGCGGCGGAGGCTGAGCCGCAGGCAGGTGAGGGTGCCGGTCCTTGGGGACCAGGCCTGCGGGCGGACCCACTTCTGTGGTCGCCATCTCCACCTGTGACAGGAGGGGACAGGGAAGCCTCCGGAACCCTCCCCCTCCTCCCTTTTCTATTCCTTTCCCATTAGTGTTTCCTCTGCTTCCACCTCAGACCAGGGGGAGGCGAGTGGAAATTCACAAAGTCGTGCCCGTCCCTTCACAGCTCCTCACCGCGGACCTGGTGAGGCCGGCACTGGGCGCTGCGGTAGTGAAGGACTTAGCGGGGCCCTCGGCGGAGCTCCCTGACCCGGACCCGCCTTCTCCCCAGCGCTGTCCGTCCGGGCCAGGCCCGTCTGGTCTATTTGGGGAGATGCCCTGGGAGCACTGACCCCGCTCTGGGTGTGGCCCGGGGTATGTCCTGGAGGTCAAGTAGAATCACACATCAGAAATGCCTGGCCCTGCACTTGTGAAAACAATTCTTTGCATTGTTACTGAAAAAAAAAATTATTATGGAAGAAGGGAGGACTCCATTTAAAATACACTCATTGGCTGAAACCGGTTTGGCTCAGTGGATAGATCGTTGGCCTGCGGACTGAAAGGTCCCAGGTTCGATTCCGGTCAAGGGCAGGTACCTTGGTTGTGGGCACATCCCCAGTAGGGGGCGTGCAGGAGGCAGCTGGTAGATGTTGCTCTCTCATCGGTGTTTCTAGCTCTCTATCTCTCTCCCTTCCTCTCTGTAAAAAAAATCAATAAAATATATATAAAAATAAAATAAAATAAAATAAAATACACTCATTGAACGCCTGCTATGTCCCAGTCACTGCAGGGTTGGAATTCTGCCCGGGGAGTCTGGCTGACTCCCTCAGCCCCGATCAGAAGGGGTGACCCTCACAAAGGTCGCCACCCCGGCGACAGCACAAAGGGAGGGAACTGTAGGAGGAAGAAGAATCAGCTGTGTGTCCTTGGGGAAATTGCTTGGCCTCTTTGAGCCCCTGTTCCCTGATCTGTAAAGTGAGGCTAGAAATCCCCCTCCTTCCGCTGGGTGAGGGGGCCAGATAAGGTGAAATGTGTGGCCAGTCTCAGCCAACCGGACAACCTGCCACGGCCCCTCTGCCTTTCCCGCAGAGCCTGACGGGACAGCAGGGATGTGTGTTGCTGGGTGTTACCATTGCCAGCATTCGTGGAGAGCTTACTGCGTGCCGGCCGATCGCCTAAGGGACTTGTAACGTTATCTCCTCTAATCCTCACAACAAACTTAGGAGGCAGCTACTATTGCTAGCATTCCCATGTTATAGCTGAGGAAACTGAGGCACAGAGAGGTTTAAGTATTTTGCCCGAGGTCACCCAGGGGAGGAGCCAAGCCTAGACTTCAGCCCGGGTGCTCCTGAAGCCAGAGCCTGTGCCGGAGACCACGCCATGTACTGCCACGAGCAGGGAGGACGGAGAGCCAGGCGGGGGAAAGGAAGCCGAGTCCCAGGTCCCCATGGAACGTTCACTAATGGCGGTGTTGAAGAGTTGGATTTCGTGAGGAGGGTGCCACTGGCCCTCTTTATGGATGAGGACCCGGGAGGAGCACGGGGATGAGGGGAGGGGCCCAGGCGAGGGGGGGAGCTGCGCGTGGGACTAGCTGCGTCTACTGCGGAGTGTCGTTCTTTCAGCCGCCGGCACCTGGTCCTGTTTCCTTGGCAGCTCGTTCCGAGTCTGATCCATCTCGGGAGCCCTGGGACCTGGGACAGACACACAGGCCTCCACCCTGTTTTCTGGAATCCTGTGAGGCATCCCAGTCGTTCCCACTTGCTGCTGCTTTGGGCGCGGGAGAGGAAGTGCGGTGGGAAGTGTAGTGACCTCGCATCTTTCGTGCCTGGCTGGCTGCAGGGCCTGAACCGTGCTCAAACGCAGAGTTCGAAAAAGAGTCACGTTGCATCTCCTTTATTTGGGTGACTGAAAAGAGAAAGTTCTAAGTGGCACCCAAATTAAAAAATTCGATTATCCATCCATTTTCCCTCCCTCCCTCCCTCCCTCCCTCCCTCCCTCCCTCCCTCCCTCTTTTCCTCTCTCTTTCCCTCCCTCCTTCCTTCCCTCCCTCCCTCTCTCTCTCCTTCCTCACTGTCCCTTCTGTTCTTCCTTTCATCCACCCATCATCCTACCCACCTATCATCCAATCATCAAATGTATTTGTCCATCCATCCATCCATCCATCCATCCATCCATCATCCATCCATCCATCCCTCCCTCCTTTTAGAAGTCTCTATAAGGGATCTGTTGCTTCCTGACCCCCAGACTTAGTGGTTTGAACAACCACCACAATAACTTATCACCTCATGGTTCCTGCGGGTCAGGAACTCAGGAGCAGCCTCAGCTCCCTCCACGCGGGCCTCTCAGGGGCTGCTCGGGCCCTCACCCCTGGCGGCTGGCTCCCCCAGAGCTGCCCAAGGAACCAGAGCGGAAGGTGCAAAGCCTTTTATAACCCAACCTTACACCGCGCACGCTGGCCCTTCTCTGGGATTCTGTCCGTCACAGAGTCAGCCCCTGCTTGGCGTTGAGGAGGCCACACAAGGGCATACATACCCAGAGACGAGGATCCCTGGGGGCCACCTGGGAGGTGGGTTACCTCCACCCATCCCTGCAGCCAGCCCGCCCTGGTCATCTGTGCATCCGGTCATCCAATATACCATTTGCTGGGCTCCTTGTGTGCCTGGCCCTGAAAACAAATCACACTCACACATACACTCACACACACATATACCTCAGACCGAAAAGAGGAAGTCTCAGAGAAAGGCATTGTTGGACATTTTCCTCCAGTTCTTTTTTTTTTTTTTTAATTTTAATATCTTTATTGAGATAGAATTTACACACTATTCGCCCATTTAATACAATTCAGTGGGTTTTTTTTAGGTGTATTCACAGAATTGGGAAACCAGCACCACAATCAATTTACAACGTTTTGTCACTCCAGACAGAAACCCCGTACCCAATAAGCGGTCACTTCCCTAACTACCTTTAATCACAAATGTATTTCCGGTCTATACAGATTTGCTTATTCTGGACATTTTATGTAAGTAGAATGGGACACCACGTGGCTTTCTGTGACCGGCTTTGTGTTTTCTTTTAAAAAAAAAATATGTAAAGTATCTACTTTTTAAAAAAAATATATATATTTTATTGATTTTTTACAGAGAGGAAGGGAGAGAGATAGAGAGCTAAAAACATCGATGAGAGAGAAACATCGACCAGCTGCCTCTTGCACACCCTCCATCGGGGATGTGCCCGCAACCAAGGTACATGCCCTTGACTGGAATCGAACCCGGGACCTTTCAGTCTACAGACTGACGCTCTACCACTGAGCCAAACCGGTTTCAGCCGGCTTTGTGTTTTCAAGGCTCATCCATGTTGTAGCGTGTGTCATGCCTCCTTCCTCTTCATCGCTGACTATATCCCATTGGACGGAGGGAGCGCATTTTGCTTATCTGCCCCTCAGTCGATGTGCATGTGGGTTGTTTCCACCTTTTGGCAGTTATGAATAATGCCCCTATTAATATTCTTGTACAAGTTTTTGTGTGGACACATGTTTTCAGCTCTCTTGGGTGTACACCTGGGAGTGGTATTGCTGAGTCAGATAGCGACTCTGTGTTTAACGTTTTGAGGAACCGCCCGGTTGTGTTCCAAAGCAGCTGCCCCGTCTTACGTCCCCGCCAGCGGCGCGAGGGCCTGCGCCCGCTCCTCCTGTGAGCACTCCCCTTGTCTGTGTCTGTCTGCGCCATCCCAGCGGCGTGAAGTGGGATCTCACGTGCTTTCAGTTTGCGTTTCCCAGCCGGCTGATGGCGGGCAGTCAGCCCGGGAGCCTCTTTCCGTGTGCTTATTGCCCATCGGGATCGCTTCTTTGGAAAAATGGTTGTTTGGATTTTTGCTCACTTTTAAATTGGGTTATTTGTCTTGTTATTGAGTTATAGGACTTCTTTATACATCCTAGATACAAGTCTCTTATCGGATATAGGACTTTAAAATATCTTCTCCCATTCTGTGGGCTCCAATTCTTTTTCCTTGCATATTTTTTCCCTCTGATTATTAGAGTACTAGAGGCCCAGAGCAGGAAATTTGTGCACGGTGGGAGGTGGGGGGGTAGAGGGTGGGTGTCCCTCAGCACAGCCTGCACCCTCTCCAATCTGGGACATCCCTCTCACAATCCAGGACTGCTGGCTCCCAACCGCTGGCCTGCCTGCCTGACCATGGCATAAAACTTTAAGTGTATTTTATTAATTCTTCTGATTAGAAAACTGGTACGTGTGTGAGAGGTGACATGTTGTGATGGTTAAGTGGGTACAATGTTGGGGAAGGCAGCCTGGGTTCAAGTCCCGCCTGTATCCCTTACCAGCCTTGACATCCTTAGGCGTGGCTTGAACTTCTTTATGCCCAGCTTTCTCATGAGTAAAATGGGGATAAGAATGGAGCCTCCTGCACGGGGTTGGACTGAAGAGTGAACGAGTTCCCAGATGGTAAGGTTTACAAGCAGACCTGGCCCGCTGTATTTGCTGTGTGTTGCTAGCTCTCATTATTTTCTCAACATTTTATTATAAAGCATCTTGGAACACACATTAAAGATAAACAAACTGTACAGGACCCCTCCTTATGACTACCACCGATGAATCCACCGGGACCATTTTCCTGTGTTTGTTTGATCACATCTCTGTCCATCTGTGCCTCTTTCTAATCTTTAACCCATCTTAGTTTTAACGCATTTCAGATTTAATGGCAAATGTATACGCATGTTTCCATTATTTCTTTAAAGCAACTCTCAACTGTTAGTTTAAATAGCATGTGTAGGATTTGTCCTGTTCTCCCCCTTAACATCATGGTTTGAATCCTATGGGATGAGACAGAATTCATCAGACGGTGGGAAGAACCTATGCCACGCTGGAATATGGCATTTGGATCATACAGTGTCCCTTCAAATGAACACTTAAAATTCTTGTTCAGGTTTTATTTAGAGGAGAAGCAGAAGAAGAGGTCATAGGAAAGCTTCTTCTCCGCTGCCCCAGACAATTCTGCTCTGCCCCAAACTTGCAAGACCCACTCAGGAAAGCAAACCCCTTGTATGGGTTGGCTATTGCTATAAAACGAATCATCCCCAAACTTATTGGCTTAAAACCACAGTACACATTGATTATCCCCAATGGTTTCTATGGGTCAGGACTTCGGGGATGGTGGGGCAGTCTGGCTCTGGGTCTCTTAAGCAGTTGCAAGTGGGTGCTGACTTAGGGTCGGGTCCTCTCAAAGGCTTCTTCTTTTTCTTGAAATATATTTTTATTAATTTCAGAGAGGAAGGGAGAGGGGGAGACAGACAGAAACATCAGTGATGAGAGAGAATCATTGATTGGCTGCCTCCGGCACACCTTACGCTGAGGATTGAGCCTGCAGCCCTAGCAGGCTCAGTCCCCAGGACCCTTCCGTTTGCAGGCCGGCGCTCTGTCCACTGAGTCAAACTAGCTAGGGGTCAAAGGCTTCTTCCCTATCCTTGGTGGTGCTTGGGTTGTGGCACTCCTAGGCACAGGCTGTCCCCACCGTCGGAATGTACCTTGTCGGTGACATGTTGGCCCCTTACAAGTTGGCCCGAGGGGGCTGGAGCAGCTGAGACTCTCTAGGCATCTCTCGGTGCCGTCTCTCTATGCAGTCTCTCCAACATGGTGAGTTCGGGGTAGCTGGTTTTCTTAAGTCAACTTGAGGTATGTGTCCTGAGCCGGGTGGAAGCTGTCACGCATTGTTCCCTTTGCCTCGTTCTATTGAGTCAGTTACGAAAAGTTACAGGGACCGGACAGGTTCCAGGGAGGGGGACTGAACCCCACCTCTCAAAGGAGGAATGTCATGTCACGCTGTGAGAGAGCAGCTGGGATGGACAGGTGTTTGGAAAATCCAGTCGCCCACAGCTGGCTTTTGAATAGACTCGCCCTCCCCAGGAGGCAGTGTAGCCACCACCCACTCTTACCCACGCACATCCTGGGAGGGTCTCACCCTCACCCTTTGCAGTAAGCTTTTTAGCTGTCAGCTGGGCCAGCTGGCCATTCCTATTCTCTCAGAGGCCCCTGGCAGCCCAGCTTTCTCCCTATTGTTTCCTACCTTGTATACCAGATTGAGTAGCGTCAACCCCATATTCGTGTCCACTCAAAACCTCAGAATGTCCCCGTACTTGGACAGAGGGGCCTTGGCGATGTAGTCTAGGTGAGATCATGCTGGGTTAGGGTGGGCCCCAAAGCCGATGACTGGTGTTCTTACGAAAGGAAGAGAGGACACAGACAGACCTGGGGGGAAGATGGTGTGACGACACAGAGACACCTGGGGAGATGCCAAGTGACCCACAGGCACAGACTGGAGCCAGGCAGCGACACACCAAGGGCTTCCAAGAGCTGCTGGCAGCTTCCAGAGTGAGCGAGAGGCATGGGACGGAGCCTCCAGGAGGAACCAACCCTGCAGACACCTCGATCTCGGACTTCTGGCCTTCCGAACTGTCGGTAAGTTTCAGTTGTGGTAAGCTACCCAGCTAGTGGTATTTGGTAGGTGCAGCCACAGGAAACGAATGTTCCTTGTCAGTGACATGCCGGCCCCTGACAGATTGGTGGTCCCGCGGGCTGGTTGGCAGCTGAATTCAGACTTGATGCAAAGGTTCAACCTGTGAGAGAACGGCTCCCGAGGACACTGCTGTGCGGCTGGGAAGGTAACCCGCCAGGGGGCTGGGCAGGGCCGGCTCTCTTGGCTGGGAGGACTCGGGTAGCAGATGAGTTATCACACCCTGATGTGCGTTTGCTTGCTCCGGTCTTCTTAGAATTTTCATTGTTGCTGTGTGTGTGTATGTGTGTGTGTGTGTTTTAATTTGAAAATCCAGATGGGCTTTCGCAGGTGTGTACCCGTCTGGAGCTGCTGTGATTTTGTCAACACGGACACTGTTTACAGTGACAACAGCTGTGACCTTTGGAACCAAGGAGAAAGCTGCTTTTATGCACTCAGGCCTTCTCTCCACGTGGGGCCATAAATGATGATTCACGCAAAGGTGGAGGGTGCGGGCGGGAGGCGGACACAGCCCTCCTCGGGGAAGGCTCCGCTCTCTGCTGGCAGAGACCTCTGGAGGGTGTAGCTGCCCCACCCCGGGGACTGCACCCACCGGGTGACCCTCAGAAGCAATCAGGTTTCTCTCTGGGGTTTGTGCAGCTGCCCGAGTCGTTCCTGCTCCAGCCCTCACTCAGCCCTCCTCTTCCCGCTCAGGTCCTGCTCAGATGTCACCGCCTCCAGGAAGCCTTCTTTTATTTGTTGTTGCTAATCCTCACCCCAGTGTATTTTTCCCACTGGCTTTATTTATTTTTAAAGTAATTTCTTCTTTTTTTAAAAAAATATTTTATTGATTTTACACAGAGAAGAATTGAGAGGGAGTTAGAAACGTCGATGAGAGAGAAACATCGATTAGCTGCCTCCTGCACACCCCACACTGGGGATGTGCCGCAACTAAGGTACATGCCCTTGACAGGAATCAAACCTGGGACCTTTCAGTCCGCAGGCCGACGCTCTACCACTGAGCCAAACCGGGTTCGGCAAGTAATTTCTTCTTTAAAAAACCCCCAAAACAACCATACATTTTTATTGATTTTAGAGAGGAAGAGAGTGGGAGAGAGAGATATAGAAACATCAATGATGAGAAAGAATCATGGGTGGGCTGCCTCCTGCATGCCCCCTTCTGGGGATTGAGCCCACAACCTGGGCATGGGCCCTGACCGGGAATCGAACTGTGACCTCCTGGTTCATAGGTCGATGCTCAGCCACTGACCACACCGGCCAGGCACCACTGACTTTTCTTTTAGGGAGTGGAAGGGAAGAAGAGAAAGGGAGAGAGAGAGGGAGAGAGAGAGAGAGAGAGAGAGAGAGAGAGAGAGAGAGAGAGAGAGAAACATTGATGTGAGAGAGACACATCAGTTGCCTCCTGAATGTGCCCCAACTTGGGCTGGGGATCAAACCAGTAACCCAGGTAGTGTGCCCTTGACTAGGAATGGAACCTCTGACTCTTTGGTGGGAAGGACAACGCTCTAACCACTGAGCACACCAGCCAAGGCTCCAAGAGGCTGTCTTGATGCCATATCTATATACTTCCTTTCCCTCCCCCATTAGAGTCATCTGCTTTTTCAGAGCACTCACCCCCACCTAAAATGACCTTGGGCATGTATTTCCTTATTTGCCGTCTGTCTTCCTATCAGAACACAAGAGTCGCAGAGATTCTTGGCCCATTTTTTTGTATCTGCGGTTTCTATAACAGTACCTGGCACGTGGCACGTGTTTGGTTACTGTCTGCGGAGGGGCAAAGTGTCTCAGCCAAGAGCGCACAGCCACCGGGAAAGAACGGTCTGACCATTCTTCCTGCCTCCAGCGTGGCTCCCTCACCCTGGGCGCCCACTGCCCACGAAATAATTTTTCCCGACCAGAAATCTGTCCAGATCTTGCTTCTGCCCTAAGACCGTCGGAAGCTCCCCATTGCCTCCAGGTGAAGTTCCGGTGCCTCTGCAAGACTCAGCGGGCCCTGCAGGAGCCGAGCCCCGCTTTCCCTCTGGGCACATACACCCTTGGCTCTTGCCGAAGCGAGTCCCGCCCAGAGCGTGTGTCATGCTTGCTGTTCCCGCTGCCCTCCCTCGCTCCTCCCCATCCCATGACACCTCCCGTCCTCTCACTGGTCTCAGGGTGAGGGCCACCGCCTTCTTTCCCCACACCTGCACTTATTGTTCCTTTTCTCTCACCCCCCTCCCCTTTGCCTTACCACCTACATAGTAACCGTCTATTTTTCAAAAGTAAAATATGATTTGCTCTCAACACAATTTGTCCTTTTGGTAGACAGTGCTTATGAGTTTTGGTAAATGCACCGACTCCCTCCACGATCACAAACATCAACAATTCCACCCCCACCGATTCCTTTATGCTCGTGTCAGCCCCCTTCCCACCTGCAGCCCCTGGGGACCCGTGGGCTCTCTTCTGTCCCCGTGGCTTTGCCGTTCCCAGAACGTCACAGGAGAGCCACACTTGTGCAGCCTCCGAAGCCAGGCATCTTTCACGTAGCACGATGCCCCGAGGTTCACGCTGGCCGTGTGCCCGTCAGGAGATCCTCCCCTTCTACCGCCGAGTGCTCTTTCTGTGTATGTTGGTCACGCACCCGGTGAGAGACATGGTGGGTTGCTTCCAGTTTCCAGTGATGATGAGTCAAGCAGATTTTTGCACGGACACGTGTGTTCCTGGATAAATACCTAGATGTTGCTGGGCCATGCAGTAAGTGTCTGTGTAACTGTTTACTTATGTAATTGATTTTAGAGGGAGGAAAGGGGAGAGAGAGAGAGAGAAGAGAGAGAGAGAGAGAGAGGGGAGAGAGAGAAACATTGATGGGAGATAAATGTTGATGGTTGCCTCCCCATTGGCCCAGACTAGGGACTGAACCCGACCCGGGTATGTGCTCTGACTAGGAATCAAACCCAAGAACTTTCGGGGTATGGGGCAATGCTCCAACCAACTGAGCCATCCCAGCTAGGGCTGCGTGTTTAACTTCCTGAGACACCGCCCAGTTGTTTCTTGAAGAGACTGCACACATTCCCATCAGTTGTTCCCCATCTTCCCCGGCACTGGGCATTGTCAGTTTTTGATTTAGCCGTTTTAACAGGTGTGTCATCATTTAATTAATTAATTAATCAATTAATTAATTTCTTATTAGCCTCTCCCCTCAGCTGTGACCTCCTGGTAGAAAACGAATCTTTCCTTATCCTCAGAGCCTAGAGCAGTGGTTGGCAAACCACGGCTCGCGAGCCACATGCAGCTCTTTGGCCCCTTGAGTGCGGCTCTTCCACAAAATGCCACGGCCCGGGCGAGTCTATTTTGAAGAAGTGGCGTTAGAAGAAGTTTAAGTTTTAAAAAATATGGCTCTCAAAAGAAATTTCAACCATTGAACTGTTGATATTTGGCTTTGTGACTAATGAGTTTGCCCACCACTGGCTTAGAGTATCAACTTACACATAGTAGGTACTTAGTAAATACTTGTGGGCTGAGTGACCGTGTGATCTGTTGAATCGGTGTTGAGGGGGAATTTGTCTCGGATTCCATGGGGGCGGGGGGAAGAGTTGGTCAATGCCCACTCCCCCAAAGGAATTCATTATGAAGTGGTCTTTCTGGAAGCCACCAGGCAAAACCTCCTTATCTTTATGGCTAATACCTTCCTGCATCGGCCCAAAGAGCCCAGAATGCCTGTCACTTCTGAGAAGGCTCACCAGGTGTGTTTCTAGAAGTTGCAAAAGAATCCCGGGGTAAAGGGGGGAGTGGTTAAAACGCAGGTCCCCAGGCCCCGCCCCCAGGTCCTGATTCAGCATCTCTGCGTGCCTCTCAGGCCCCAAGAAGAGGCAGTGGGAGTCCTCGGTGGGAGTGGAAATGACTCCGGATCTAGAAGAAAGCTCCAGGCTTCCGATTCCAGCTGTGCCGCCAACTGCAGGGTCACCGCTGAGAGTCACTTAATGCCCGGGAGCTTCAGTTTCCTCACCTGCAAAACAGACATGAAAATAACCGAGCTTCCCAACGTGATTAAATGTGTTTGCTACAGGAAGGGTCCCGGTGCAAGGTAGGTATTCGATGCATGTTAGCGATTGTGGCAAACGATAAGATTTTATTTTTTTATTCATTTTTAAAAATATATTTTATTGATTTTTCACAGAGAGGAAGGGAGAGGAATAGAGAGCTAGAAACATCAGATGAGAGAGAAACATCAACCAGCTGCTTCCTTCACACCCCGCACCAGGGATGTGCCCGCAACCAATGTACATGCCCCTGACCGGAATCGAACCTGGGACCTTTCAGTCTGCAGACCTATTCACTGAGCCAAACTGGTTTCGGCAACAATAAGATTTTAAAAGCTTCCTCCCCCCTTAGCTAACTGCCTTACACCTTAATGTAGTTATTAACCCATAACAAAATACAGGAAAGTGCACTGAATGTGAGTGGACGGTTCAGGGATTTTTTTTTTTTTTTTTTTTAGAGAGAGAGGGAGAGAGGAAGAGAAGAGAAACATTGATGGGCTGCCTCCTACACGACCCCTACCAAGGATTAAGCCCCCAACCTAGGAGGCAGGTGCCCCGACTGGGAATCGGACAGCAATCTTTCAGTGCCCGGGATGATGCCACAAGACAGGGCGGTGATGGAGCCACAGCAGCCAGGGCAGGTTCGGTGAACGTCCGCACCCATGTAGCCGAGGCCCCATCGGGATACAGAGCATGCTCACATCCCCAGGGCTCCCCTCGGCTCACTTCTGGTCGTCACCTCCCCGTGACCAGTCTCCCGACCTCTTCCAGCCTTGATTTTAAAACAGTTTTGGTGTTCTAGTATCACTAAGACATGCTCAGTAAAGAATCTATAGTAATAAAAGCATAATATGCTAATTAGAGCCGATGTCATTCCAGATGAAGCCAGGGCCCATGGGGAAAGCCTGGGTCCTGCGTGCCTTTCTTCATTGTAAATAAGGAAAGAACTGCCGAAACCGGTTTGGCTCAGGGGATAGAGCGTCGGTCTGCGGACTGAAGGGTCCCAGGTTCGATTCCGGGCAAGGGCATGTACCTTGGTTGCGGCCATATCCCCAGTAGGGGGTGTGCAAGAGGCAGCTGATCGATGAGTCTCTCTCATTGATGTTTCTAACTCTCTATTCCTCTCTCTTCCTCTCTGTAAAAAAAATCAATTATATATATATATATATATATATATATATATATATATATATATTAAAAAGAACTGGACAAAGTCTATGAGACATCTGTTTGCAAACACTGGACAACTGGCAATGCAGAATTTTAATCGCTGAGAGAAGGGAAACAAAGGGAGAGAGCCCTGATGTGTATGTCCCTGCTTTTCTGCCTGGGGGAACCTTTTCGGATCGTACACAGTATGTGGAAGGGGATTCTAAACAGAGCATGGTGGTCTCACTGAGTTGGGGAAACAGACTGGGGATCAGGGAGGCTGCGGTGGCTGGACTTTGTGGGCCAGTGTGCCAGAGAGAAGGGCAATGCCCAGATAAAGAGCCCCAAATGTCTGCGTGGGGTCTCAGGGGGTCTCTAGTGGAATACTGTGCCGTGCATACTTAGAATGAGATTTCAAGTGGTTGGTCAAAGAACAATTACTGAGAATAGAGCAAACTGCTAGGAAGCTACAGGCTAAACAAGTCCCAGCACTAACAAAGCATTGGGAGCTGGCAGAGTTCTGATCCCACACAGTAATGAGATCTTTTTGAACATCTGGTACAGTTAATAGAGACCCCAGAAGGGCCATGCCTGGATATTAAGGCTAAATAGCCCTAGATTACAGGCCACCATACGACAGAGCTTACATTCTAGTCTTGAAAGCTGATCTGCAGGCAATTTTACTGTCTTCCAAGTAAAGCTGCTCTTTAAAAGAAGAACGAAAATGTAGACACTTAGCAATTACTGGGAAGAAGCAGGAAATGGGGATCAAAATCAGGAAATATATACAAGTATTTTAGACAGCAGCTGAGACCGGTTTGGCTCAGTGGATAGAGCGTCGGCCTGCGGAATGAAGGGTCCCGGGTTTGATTCCGGTCAAGGGCATGTACCTTGGTTGTGGGAGTGTGCAGGAGGCAGCTGATCGGTGTTTCTCTCTCATCAGTCTTTCTAGCTCTCTATCCCTCTCTCTTCCTCTCTGTAAAAAAAAAATCAATTAAATATATATTTTTAAAAAGAATTTTAGACAGCTATTATAAATATGTTGAGGAATGTAAAGGAAAGCAGGAACATAATAAGGAGATAAATAGAAGACATAGAAAAGAGCAAAGTATGCCCTACCTGGTTTGGCTCAGTGGATAGAGTGTCAGCACATGGACTGACGGATCTCAGGTTTGATTCAAGTCAAAGGCATATGTCTGGATTGCTGGCTTGATTCCCAGTGTGTGTGTGTGTGTGTGTGTGTGTGTGTGTGTGTATGTGTGTGTGTGTGTGTGTGTGTGTATTCAGGAGGCAGCCAATCGATGATTCTCTCTCATCATTAATGCTTCTATCTCTCTTTCCCTCACCCTTTCTCTCTGAAATAAAAAAAATAAAAAATAAATAAAATAAAAAGAAAAGAGCAAAGTGAAACTTCTAGAAATAAAAGATCCTATATAATAAAAGGCTAATATGCAAATCGACTGAATGGGGGAACAACCTGTCGCTATGATGTGCACTGACCACCAGGGGGCAGACGCTCAACACAGGAGCTGCCCCCTGGTGCTCAGTGCGCTCCCACCTGGGGCAGGTTTAGGCAGAAGCCCTGGGCTGGTGAGCACAGCGGCAGTGGTAGGAGCCCCTCCCGTAGCAGCAGTGCAAGGCTGTCCGGGGAGCAGGCCAAAGCCCCAGTCGGACATCCCCGAGGGCTCCCAGACTGCAAGAGGGCGCAGGCCGGGCTGAGGGACCCCCCCCCCCAGTGCTTGAATTTTGTGCACCAGGCCTCTAGGATTTAGAAAACATTGAAAGCAGAAAAACAAATCAGAGCCAACCCATTAGCATAGGAACAACTTTTTAAAAAAGACTAAATTTTATGGAGTTACAGCATATATAGAGCTGTATATATAAGTGTAAGGCTCAATATATTTTCATTAAGAGAACATGCCACGTAACCACCAGATCAGAAATGAGGACGTCTCAGCCCCCCCCCCCCAGACCCTCCCTTTCAGCTCCCTCCCAGTCAAAGGGAATCATTGTGGCTTCTCAGGGCATTGATCAGCTTTGTCCAAACAGCCCTGTTTATAACACCGCTTCTCTCTCTCTCTCTCTCTACCTTGGAGAGCACTTGCACATCCTTCAAGACTTCTTCTCTGAGAGGACTTCCCAGGCCTTGCTTTATCCTTCTAACCCCACTGGTGCCATTCTGTGGTTGTAATACCTCTTACTGTGGTCGCCCCCCTCGAGCTGTAAACAGGTTGCCCTGTTTACCCAGTACAGGGTAGAGTGGGTTGAAGCATGACCCCCATAAAGATCTGTTCCTGTGAACATGACCTTAGTCGGATGTAGGATTCTTTGCGGATGTAATTAAGGATCTCAAGATGAGACGGTCCTGCCCTAGCGCCCCAGGGGGGCCGAGTGCCCCGGGTGAGCCGTGTGCCCCAGGGGGACTGTGAGTCCCAGGAGAGCCGTGTGCCCCGGGGGAGACATGTGCCCCGGGAGAGCCGTGTGCCCCAGGGAAGCGGTGGGACCTGGGGGCGGGGGGGACCAGAGGAAGAGCGGATTCTATTCGTGTGGTCCTGAGATAGTCACCATAAAACAAGCAGACTGCCAAATGACAGCAGGGAGGGGAAGGAGACCTGGGGGGAGATAAGAGATCAACCGAAGGACTGGTATGCATGCATATAAGTACAACCAATGAACACAGAACTCTGGGGAGGGAGGGCATGTATGGGAGGTGGGGTGGGGCAATGGTAAGCTATGTACACATATAATACTTTAATAAATTTTTTTAAAATGAAAAAAAAAAAAAAGATGAGACGGTCCTAGACTTAGGGCAGGACGGGCTTGTGACACCAGAGGGGATGTGTGCCCAGGCTGGAGGCAAGGTTTCCTCCCTCAGGCTTAAGTATACAGCTCTGTATATGCTATGTCTTCGTTGCCAGGAGAGGCGGACATGGAAAGAATCGTGGTCCCCTTGACGTACTCAAAATTCTGATTGCTTCGTGCCGTCCCCTCAGCCCTCCTGGGCTTCCAGCACCATGAGGTTGTAGGTGGCCTCTCTGCGGAAGCTGAGTGCATCCTAACTGACAGTCCAGCCGCCACAGGCAGGAGCTTGGCGTTCAGCCATGCAGAGTGGGAAATGGAGGCTCTGAGAAACTAAACCACCTCACCGTGGACCCCAGAAGGGTAAGGGATAGAACCAGAACTCACACACGGGCCTGTGTCCCTGTCCTGCATTCTCAGCCGCCCTTGCACACTGCTACCCTTGGTTTTACACGGCTCCCTTGATTTTCCATGGGACTTGGGGCCTGGGGAAGGGTTCTCAGTACAGCAGGTACAGTGGACTGTGCCTCCCTCACAATGGGGAGACGGCCACGCCAGCTCTGGGGTCCCGTTTGACTAGGAACAGTGAGTGCCCAGGGCCTGGGTGTGCCTGAGCTGGCTGGCTCCTCCACAGCGACCCTACCTGCAGGTGAGGAATCGGAGCCTTGCAGAGGGTGGACGCTCTGTGCGGAGCCACGCGGCAAGGGCACAACCGGGAGTCAAACCAGGTCAGTCTGACGCTGGCGCCCCTTTGTGTGTCTCCCCCGCCCCCGCCCCGGCCAACTACACATATGCTCATTGGGGGGGACTTGGATTCCTACTGCTCCGTCCCCAGAGCCCAGCAGGACTTGGCCTCTTGCAGGCACTCAAGTGTTGGCCGAACGAATCAGCGAGCCCCAGCAGGAACCCAAGGCTTGAGAAGTCCGAAGGCAAACCATGGGGCCGCGGCTCTTCCAAGCAGCCCCGGTTCGAAGAGCATACTCCTACAGCTCAATAGCAAAAACTCAGACAGACAAAACCCCCGAGAATAACCTGGCTTAACGACGGGCAAAGGACTTAGGTAGACATTCTCCAGAGAAGACATTCTAATGGCCAACAGGTATCTGAAAAGACGGTAGGTCTTACTGATTATCATGGAAATGCAGATCAAACCCACAATGAGGTATCACCTCATTCCTGCTAGGATGGCTGATTATATATATATATATATATATATATATATATATATTGCTGGTACGGATATGGAGAAAGAGACCCTTATGCCCTCTTGGTGGGAATGCAAATTGGTGCAGCTCCCGTGGGAAACAGCAAGGAGGTTCCTCAAAAAATTAAAAAGTAGAACCACCATATGGTCCAGCTGTCACGCTTGTGGGTCTGCATCCAGAACGACTGACGGCAGGATCGCAGAGTTACCTGCACTCCTAGACCACTGCAGCATGACGCCCAATAGCCAAGAGGTGAAAACAATCTCAGTGTACATCAGTGGACGAGTGAACAGAGAGAATGTTGTATGTACGCACAACTGAGTATTTATTATTGAGCCTTTACAAAGAAGGGAATCCGGCCATTCGACAAGATGGGCGAACCAGGAGGACTTGATGCCAAGTGAAACAAGCCAGTCTCGGGAGGACACATAGTGCGGGATCCCTCGCATAGGAGGTATCTAAAACACACTGGTCATGGCAGAGAACAGTGATGGCCGCCAGGGGCCGGGAGGAGGGGCGCTGGGGAGGTGTCCAGTGGGTGTAAAGTTTCTGTTATACAGAAGGAAATTCTAGCAACCTGCTGTCCCATGTGCCCACAGTTGTACTGTATACCTAACATTGTGTTAAGAAGGTAAATGCCATCCACACACACAGTACAGCACACACAGCACCAACAGGAAGTGTCTGGAGATGATGAATCTGCTTATCACCTCCATTGTGGTGCAGGTGCGTATGTCCGAGCTCATCAAATGGTGTGTATAAAACATGTGCGTGTTTTGTATACCGATTGTACCTCAATAAAATGTTTACAAGATAGCGGGGTCTACCCCCCCACGCAGAAGCAGCAAGGCCGGGCCTAACCCTGACAAGTTCTGGGAGCCAGTTCTGGGTGGTACTTCCTGTCACAGCGGCCTGCCAACCAGCAGCTGGGACCCAGCTTGTCCCCAGGGGACACGCACTTCTCTGAACAATGTCGGGAAAGGAAACCAGACTCAAAGGCTCTCGGGGGTTTTCTGGTCATTTTTGGCTGTGGGGGTGGAGGGGAGGCTGGCAAGCTTCCTGGGGCAGGGGTGGGCCTCAGCCAGGCTGCAGGGGGGGGGGGGCTGAGTTAGGAGGGCCCACTGTAAAATAATGGTTATAATAACGAGACCCTGCCACTTACCGATGGCTGCGCTATGCTAAGCTCTTTGTCACCCGTTACCTTGAATTCTTCTTTTTTTAAAATATATATTTTATTGATATTTTACAGAGAGAAAGGGAGAGATAGAGAGCTAGAAACGTCAATGAAAGAGAAACATCGACCAGCTGCCTCTTGCACACCCCCCACCTGGGATGTGCCCGCAACCAATGTACATGCCCTTGACCGGAATCGAACCCGGGACCTTTCAGTCCGCAGACGGATGCTCTACCACTGAGCCAAACCAGCCTCGGCTTGAATTCTTCTTAAAAATATATATTTTATTGATTTTTTAAAAAAAGAAATATACATTTTTATTTATTTATTTAATTTTAAATATATTTTATTGATTTTCCAGAGAGAGGAAGGGAGACGGATAGAGAGCTAGAAACGTCGATGAGAGAGAAACATCAATCAGCTGCCTCCTGCCCACCTCCTACTGGGGATGTGCCCGCAACCAAGGTACATGCCCTTGACCGGAATCGAACCTGGGGCTTTTCAGTCTGCAGGCTGATGCTTTATCCACTGAGCCAAACTGGTTAGGGCTTGAATTCTTTAGGTAGTTATTAATTTTTTTGACAGCTTTATTGAGATATAATTCACATGCCATACTATTCAGCCATCTAAAGTGTACAGTCCAATGGCTTTTCATATCTTCCCAGAGATGCTTAACTATCATTGCAGTCAGCCTGAGATCACTTTCCTCACTCCAAGAGAAAGCCTTGGTCATCCCCTTCCAACGCCTCCTCCCCTCAGTCCTAGGCACCTGCCGTTTTACTTTCTGTCTTTATAGCTATTTTTAAAATCCTCCACCGAGGATATGTTTATTAATTTTAGAGAGAGACAAGGAGAGAGAGAGAAAAACATGGATGTGAAACTTTTGGTATGTGCCCAGACCAAGGATTGAACGTTCAGTGTACAGGATGGCATTCCAACCAGCAGAACCACCTGGCAAGGGCTCTGTCTTTGTAGTTTTCCCTATTGTGGAATCCCAAAGGCGGCTTGGGTGAGAAGATTGCGAGGTTCAGAGAGGGTAACTGACCAGCTCGAGGTCACACAGCTGAGGAAGTAAAAGACCTTGGACTTGAATTCAGGCGTTCCTGTTCTCCAAGTCCACATCAGCCCACTGCAGAGCTTTCCTTCCTAGGAACAATATTAAAAATAGCCCTGACAGTTGAATCCAGATGCCTGTTTTGCCTCCACTGTCTCCTTATAATCACCCTAGGAGGTAGGTAACGTTTTTACCTATACCCATTTTGCAGAGAGGCAAACTGAGGTGCCGAGGGACTAATGGTCCAATGCATCACGGCTGCTAGCAAATGGAAGAAGGTTATGGGAGGGGGAAAAAAAGTATATATATGAGGACTTGTGAGGGGCACAGGATCTAAAGTTGAAATGATGATTAAAAGACTATTTTCTCTTAGGTTAGCCTCCCTTCCCCTTCTTTCTTTTAATATGAAAAGGAAAAAGAAAGTTCCCTCCACCCTCTGAGGTCACTTCCTGACCCATTTGTGAATGTCGGTGGATTGGTTACAAATTCCCTTCTCCCTGCCTTGACGCCTCCTATTAATGCTGGCGATGGGCAGGGGCTCCGGCGGCAGACAGACCTGGGTGCAAATCCTGCTCCCACCACCCACCTACTTACTGTCAGACAGGCTCTCTGCAGCACATGCCTGAATGTGCAGGGTGACTTCTCCCCCTTCCCATCATGCTCTGGAAAGGAAGTGTCATTTTGTCTTCAAGTCCTTCCAGAACCGGGGCTGCTGCCTTCATTGTTTTATTTGGAACAGCCAAGCTGAAGTTTGAGAAAAAAGGAGGCGAGGAGCCCCAAACACTTGTTCATTGCACTGGATTCCACTCGTTGTTCACCTGAGGGTAAAAAAAAAACGAGGCAAAGAGAAAAGCAATTACAAATATGACAAAAGCTGCTGTCTACTCTGACCATTATCTTATATGCAACAGACATGTTAACGCGAAAAGTACTGTAGGCTTGCAACCATAGATTAAGAAAGAGTTTTCCAATGGAAGCATGTTGTACGTGTTCTTTCCTTGCTTGCTCCCCGGGGGAGCAGAGAAAACTCTGGCCAGAACGAGCATCTGTGTGGACAGAGGGGAAGAGCCCCGGCCTCCTATAGCCTCTCCAAAAGTTCTGTTTGCACTCAGCCTCGTGTTCCCAGCAGACCCACCATGTTCTCTGTGCAACAACAAAGTATGCACATGTACGGTTGTACTAATACATCAGGTGCATTACATAACATTACAAAACAGAATTGTTAAGAGGATGGGTGGGAATATAAGCTGAAGTCCTAAAAAACAAAACAAAACAAAACAAAACAAAACAAAACCCAAACAAAAAACAAGGTAAAGAAATGCAATCCAGATTTGGCCATTTTCCTGGCAAATTGGCCCTGTGATTCCACGTGGTTGATGTTATAACAAGCCTTTCAAAGATCTTTTTAAAAAAACAGAGCAGTAAGTGATCTGTGGTGATGGGTCCTGGTTCACCCCGAGACAGGAGCAGTAAAAGAAATGGATCCATGGATTTGTGAAAGCCAGCAAATGGGCCCTGTGGCTTCGGATATAACATTCTCAGTCACAACAACGTTCTTAGATTCCAAAGATGGAACTCAAGCAACTTAGGAGTAAAACACGCGTCTGTCTCACAGCTCTATAGGTGACCCTAAAGCTGGCTCTAGTAATCACTGAAGCATTTGTAGCAGAGATACATATGAAAGCTTGAATACCATTGAAAAGCTTGAAAACCAGAGAATGAAAAGAGCAACATATTTCTCCCAAAGACGTGTTACATCATACTCACACAGTATGTGACTCGAAATAGGCTAGCTACAGGAATCAACTACCATTACGAGGCGTTTAACGAAGTCATCTATATGCTTGGAAGTTTATAAAGTGAGCCATAAAAATAAAAAAATCTCATTGGGAAAAAGGGAAGCTCAATCATCTGGTAATCTACATTCCTTACAACAAACTTTTGGGGTCAGCACTGTTTGTTTTTTAAAAAATATATTTTATTGATATTTTACAGAGAGGAAGGGAGAGAGATAGAGAGCTAGAAACGTCGATGAGAGAGAAACACCGACCAGCTGCCTCTTGCACACCCCCTACCGGGGATGTGCCAGCAACCAATGTACATGCCCTTGACCGGAATTGAACCCTGGACCTTTCAGTCTGCAGACCGACGCTCTACCACTGAGCCAAACCAGTTTTGGCTCAGAACTGTTTTGATCCTGTGGGACAGATGGGGAAAATGAGTCTGAGGAAAATGAGTCTTAAGTGGCTTGTCCCAGGTAGTTAAGAGGTGGTCAGACACCAGCGCAGCCCATTTCAAATGAGGGCCCACGAATAGCCAATTCTCGGTAATGACGAGGGTGGTCTATTAAATGTATATGTAAAACACGTGTGCATGCAGTAGGCGTTCCATAAGTGCTACTCTAGGCGGAAATGTTCCGCTCTGCCTTGCAAGAGACTTCGCTCCCACTCCTGCGGGCTTGGTTTCTTGGTTGCTTCCTGGGCTGGAGCGTCCTGCCAGGTCCGCCACGGGAGTGCTCGGAGCCACAGACCGGGCAGGGCCCGCCTCGGGGTGCGGAGGGGGGGGGGGCGGGCCGGGCGCGGAGGGAGGGGGGGTTGGCCCCGGAGCAGTCACGTGGCGCGCGAGCGGCTGCGGCCAAAGCAGAAGTAGCGGCGGCGTCCGCGTCGGAGGGCGTGAGCGCAGGGAGTGCCCGGAGCGCGGCGGCGGGCGGCTGCGCGCGGGACCCCGGAGCCGGGACCCGGCGGGGCGCGGCCAGGTGGGTGGCCAGCCCGGGCGGGAGCGCGCGGGGGCGCCCGGCGGCCTGAGCCCGCGGCGCGGGTCCGCTCCGGGAGGGCTGCGTCCAGGGGGGGGGGGGGGACCTGCGCAGGGGGCGCCGCGGACGCGGGCAGGCAGGGGCGGGAGCGGCGCCTGGGTCCCCACCCTCGGTGCCGGCCGTCCGGGCGGTGACGGCAGGGGTCCGGGCCCGGCCACCGGCCACTTCCTCACGCGGGACGGTCCCGGGACGGTCCCGGCGTGGAATGGGAACCGGAGGAAGCGGCGCGGCGGGCGGTCCCGGGCGGCCGGGCGGGCGCTGGCGTTGGGGTGACGCGCTCCGGTGGCCGCAGGGTCCCGCGTGGGGTCGGGCGGTGCTCTGGCCGCCCCGGTGCCCCGGGCTCGGCGTCTCGGCGCGGCCCGGCGGGCCCGGCACTTCCCCGTATTGCACAGGTGGAGGGAGGGCGGGAGGGAGGGTGGATGGGGGAGGGAGGGTAGATGGGGGAGGGAGGGTGGGGGGCGGCGCGATGCCGCGGAGGCGCTGCTGCCCTTCCCCGGGGAGAGAGAGGCCAGGACCGCGTTGGGGGGCGGGGGCGGGGCATTCACGGTTCCCTCTTCCACCCCGCGGTCGGTCGGGTGCATCGCTATGTGTGCCGTCCGTGCGCTTTCCTGGCTGTGTTTCGGAATCCCAAAGCGGTCCTTGCCCCCATAGCGGAGGAATTGGAGGGAAAGAGGGGTCCCCGTTTGGACGCGAGGTTGCGGGGGGGGTGGGGGGAGGCTGGGGAGGGACTCTGAGCACCCCGTTCTTGAACGAGACTGAGAGAGTGTATGGTGGGGTGAGGGGGCTGACGTGGCTCAAGGGGGAACAGGTGGCCTTTTTTGGTCAACTTGATTTGAATTTCAGTTCCAGCTGTGTGGTCCTGGGCGAGTTGAGTTTCTTCCCCTGGACGCGGGGCTCCCCGCCAGGGCTGTGCTGAGAATTGGGACGTTTCTATGGAAAGCGTACCTGGCTAGTTCTTCACCCTCTGGGTACGGCGGCGTCTGCGTGGGGCTCAGGCCGGCGACCTTGGCTACAGTTCTTCAGGGAGGGCTCACTCACTTCGGGGTCTGTGCCAGCCCCAGGCACTTACCCCGTTAGGAAGGTGTGTGCGCCACCTGGGGATCGGCTCAGGGAGGTAACCTGAGGCCCTGGCTGCAGGCTTCATGGATGCTGCAATTGCCTGATGGTGCCGCTGTCTCCCCCGCTGCCCACCCTGCCCACAGCCACACCTCGAGCATCCGAGGGTTCTCTGGAAGAGGCAGAGCGGGCACCCCCACCCGGAGCCCTTTTTGCTGGGTGGAGTCAGTGGACAGTGGCCAGTGAGAAAACCTGAAAAACAGTTCTTAGTTTAGAAAACAGTAAAACACAAAGCAGAAAAACTCATCCACTATATTACCACTTAAAATGAATAAAATGTCGTCACCCTTCCTCCCCTCTTTCACTGCCCCCACGGTAACGGCTCTCCCTGGGCTTATAAGTGAACAGCCTTTTAGAAATGTAGTTACCTTATTCTGACTGGTTTGCAACTCTTTGCAACTCTTTTTCATCTCTGATGACCTTTCCAGATCAAATCGCTTATAAATCACTCTCATTCTCTCCAGTAGCTGTGGGTTCTTTACGGTGTGTGTTTCATTATCTGTTGACAGGACTCTTACCTAAACTTCCCCCTCCCCCTGAAATCGTTGGGCAGTTAGCTTGTTTCCCGAGTTGTTTCTCTTTCTCTTTTTCTGTTACAAGCGATTCCTCTGCGAACATCTTCTTTGTTCATGTTTCTTTCTGCCCATTGATGATTATTGGATCAAAGCATACGCATGTTTTACTAGATGCTCACGGGTTGTCCTAAAATAATTAATGGGCACCCCTACCTGCAGTGGCCGATTCTGCCTGTGTCTCCTCCAGTGACAACAGTTAGGTCCTGATGCTGCAGGGTGGGGGTGAGGACAGCAACACATCCCTCAAGCGGTACCAGGGATGGTAACCTCTCAGGGGTGCGACGGCTGATTTTTAACAGAGAATTGTTTCCTGCGGTTTTGTATAATAACATGTGCAGAAGAGAGGAAAACTCCCCTGCTTCCTGGCGCTGGCTCCTGGAATCCCAGAAGTTTATTTTTGAAGAGAAGGACATGAAAGGTAGAAATGGTGAAGCCTCTTGTTGAGTCTCAGTCATCCATGTTTGTATTTATACCACCAGTCATTTTACAGAGTTACCGAGGGAAGATGAGAAACAGGAACAAAAAAGGGATTTCAAGGTGATTTCTTTCCTTTTTTTTTTGAAAGCAAAAGCAAAATGGAAATTGCCTGTGATGGCTAGGTGCGTTCCCCCCTCCCCCCAGGGGTCAAGGCCTCGGAGACCTCCTCGCTTTAGATGCTGACCATCCAGCTCTGGAAGCCTGGGTCGGGACCTGGCTGCATTTTGGTGTTTGATTCCGAGGATCCTGTGGCCGTGAGGATGTCCTTCCAGGCCGTGGCCAGCGGCAGCACGAAAGACTTGTTCACGGCGGCGGAGCCAATCTGCTGGGCTTTTGGGCTGGAAGTAACCAGAACCCCGGGATGGTGAAATCCAAGGGCCTCCCAGAGCCAGTCAGACAGAGCGGAGAGAGCCCCAGTGCCTCTGGCTGGCAGGTTTAGCCAAAGGTGGAGGTGTGGCAGGGTGCGTGTTTCCCCTGTATGCCCTCCTGCAGGTTGGACTTGAGACCCGGGAGTGGGAAACTCCGGAGTCCTCGTGGTAGAGAGCTTTGGAGCTGGGACCAGGTGCAAACCCCGGTCCTGCCACTTTCCGGCTCTGTGACCTCGGACACGTGTCTGGCGCAATTCTGCCGTGGGATTCTGATGGCGGGAGGCAGGTGCTGAAGGAGCAGAGGTGTGGGATCCAGGCTGCATGACTTTGATCGCACCATTTCGATCCCGAGGGCTTGTTTTCACTTCCTGTGTTTCTCCCTGAGAGGAATGAGAGGAACCAGGTGTAGCAGGCGCTGGCACCTGGGAGGGCCAGTTTACAGTTACCGGGTGAGAGGGGCCACGGGCAGCTTGCTTCTCCCCTTGACCTGGATGAGAGGGTGAAGAGGCGGGAGGCTCACCCCAGGCAGAGTTCTTGGCACGCCCTCTCAGTCCTGCTGCGGGGCCTTCGCTTAAGCCGGTTCCTCTGCCCAGAACACTGTTCCCTCCTGCTTCATTAAAAAAAAAAATAAAAAAAATTAGGTTCAAAAGCTTTCTCTGAGCCCTCCAAGCTCCTGGCCTAACCCCGGACTAAACTCAGGGTTCCTCCCCAGTAGTCTCTTTCCACTTCCCCCTCATTTGCTTCCTAGTCCCCAGCTTAGTGGTTGGCAGTGGAGTTGACGCTCAGGTAAGGTATTGACTAGCTGGCTGATTCACATTACCTGAGGCCCTGCTAAAGGCTGTGGGCTGCATCTATAGTATAGCTTTCATCCTTCCAGCACCCCTTCAGGGTAGCACTGTTATTCCCATTTTGCAGATGAGGAAACTGAGGCCCTGAGTTGGAACATCTTGGTAGGGGATTCTGGGCAAGTCAGAGCCAGAGTAGAGGCCAAAACAGCCCCCTGGCTGGCCACCTGCCTCTCTACGGAGTAACAACTGTGGGCTCCTAAAGGGGTTTGGAGGGCGGGAAGAAGGTAAGGAAGAGACACAGAACACCTGATGGCAGTAGATTCAACAATAGCTCACTCCGAGGAGCACTGACTTTGCATCCTTGTTTTAAGGGCCACGACTAAGCATGTCAAACTCCCGGCTGGTGGGCCGCATGTCTGACATGCTTGGCCCAAGACCTACTTTCTGGCTTAATCCTCACAAGAACCTTTGATCTGTTTTCCTCTTTACAAGTGTGGAAATGAGGCTCAGGGGCATAAGTGACCTGGTGTAGGGCCAGCCTTAGTTCAAGTTTCCTCTGAGTGGCAGGCAGTGTGTCTTTGGATGTTTGGGGGTCAGAATTGGGGGTGGAAGGTGTAGAGCAAGGGCTCAGGGAGGGACTGCTGGGTTGAGCAGAGGAGTGACATGATTTCACTCCTCTTCTGAAAGTGTTCTTCTGGCTACTGGCCTGTGTGAGTTGTCTGTAGGAGGCGGGCAGAAGCAGGGAGACCAGTTAGCAGGTGCTTAGAATAATCCTATGTAATAAAAGCCTAATACGCAAATTGAACAGTGGAATGACCTGTCGCTATGACCTGTACTGACCACCAGGGGGCAGATGCTCAATGTAGAAGCTTTCCCCAGCTTGCAGGCTCTAGGCCAGCCAAGGTGGGTGTGAGCGGGTGGGGGGTGGGCCGCAGCTGGGGCTGGGGCCTATGAGTGGGCAGTGCCAGGCCAGCCAAGGTGAGTGCCGGCAGGGGCCCCTCTGATCATCTCACCGGTTACCCCACAGATCAGCCCTGATCGCCAGCTAGGCCTAGGGACCCTACCTGTGCACGCATTTCATGCACCAGGCCTCTAGTTCAAGCATAAGATCTTGGAAGAACCGGTGAGGGGCGAGATGGGTTTCTGGATTTGCTGTTGGATTGGGTGTGGTTGTGAGAGAGGCCAGACAAGGAAGGCCCTGAGATTTGGGGCCCTACTGCCTCTCTGGCCACACAATTCACTGCCACTAGAATCTTCTCCTACACATCGGCTGTTCGTAGGAATAGGTGGTGATCAAGATCACCTGCTGTATGCCGAGCTTGGCTGGTGACATCGCATTCCAAGCTTTCTGAGGCTTGCAGAGGTCACACAGCCTGCCCAGGCCCACACAGTCAGCAGGAGCCTATACCAGCACTTGAACTTGAGGCTGTCGGGTCATGAGGTTTTCTGCCCTGATGGCCCCATTTCCATGCAGAGGTCTCCACAGACACATTCTGAAGTTTTGTTCTCCTTCTTCTGCTCCCAGCTTCGTTTAGGAAATAAAGGGATGGTTAGAAATTCCTCGGCAGCCGAAACCGGTTTGGCTCAGTGGCTAGAGCGTCGCCCTGCGGACTGAAGGGTCCCGGGTTCGATTCCGGTGAAGGGCATGTACCTTGGTTGTGGGCACGTCCCCGGTAGGGGGTGTGCAAGAGGCAGCTGATTGATGTCTCTCTCTCATCGATGTTTCTAGCTCTCTATTCCTCTCCTTTCTTCTCTGTAAAAAAACCAATAAAATATATTTTAAAAAAAAGAAAAAAGAAATGCATTGACTGAGATCTCCAGGGAAAGGCAATGTTGACATGTTAAAAAAAAAAAAAAGAAATTCCTCGGCAGGATAGAAAAGGATTCCGGTGTTAGGGATGAGGGCTGGGAGCCAACCTGTGCTGCTTTGACTATTCAAACAGTCTACAGCGTGAAAGTGTGTGGGGAGGGAGGGGCTCCCGGCCAGGCTGGGGCGATTTGGTTATTCAAAGCCTGGGTGACGGTTGGGCCACTGAGGTCAGGGGGGTCCTCCCATACCTCCAGTTCCATTTAAACCTCCGTGTGTGGGTCTGAGCGGCCAGCAGTTCGCTGCCACCAGGATCTTCTCCTAAAACTTGTCCTTGTGGGTATGAGATCTTTGGCTCTGGAAAGTCCAAGCCCTGTTACCTAAGCCCTCCTCGGTGAGCTAAAGCCAATTCACACTCCTCCTCTGTCCTGCCTTCCAGCCTCCTCCCTGTTCCTCACGCCTCCTCCGCCCTGGAGCGGCCCACGATGACCACCATGGTCAACGTGGACGCCCTTCCGGAATATGAGAAGAGCCAGATCAAGAGAGCCCTGGAGCTGGGCACCGTGATGACCGTGTTCAGCTTCCGCAAGTCCACCCCGGAGCGCAGGACCGTCCAGGTGATCATGGAGACGCGGCAGGTGGCGTGGAGTAAGACGGCTGACAAGATCGAGGGCTTCCGTGAGTACCTGCCGGGCGGGGCCGCGCCGCCTGCCTCCCCGTGGCCTGGCCTGCGCGGCTTCTCGCCTTCCTGCCTTCACTTGTCATTGCCGTTGTCGTCTTGATACCTTCTTCTGTTTTAAAAATGGAAGCGTGGCCACTTTGTCTGGGACTCTGATGGGGATTAGAGCAGGTGGGAGAAGTTCAGCCAGTGTCTTCTAAGGCCAACGTGGAAGTGACATCCAGACAGCTCACCTGGGCCAGCTGGGGCTGTGCTCGGTCTGACAGCATCAGGGTCATTTGGTTCCTGTCGCTGGCCAAGCTCTCTGCCCTCTTAGAGTCTAACAGGCCAGAGTTTGTGGAAACTCAGAGCTTGGTGGTCTGTCTCATTTCACTGCAAACCACAGAGTCAGAGGCCTTGACTCTATCTAGCTCAGGGGTGGGCAAACTTTTTGACTCGAGGGCCACAATGGGTTCTTACACTGGACCGGAGGGCCGGAACAAAAGCAACCTGACCATGCTGATACTCTCATCTTGGGCTGCTGGTGAAGGAGCAGAGGGGAGAGTAAGAGAACCTTCTGCTCTTTCGGCTCCGTATCCAGCCTGTGGGCTGTAGTTTGCTCACGGCTGCTCTAGCTCATGTGGACAGAGCGTGCTCTGCAGCTTTCTGATGAGGTTCTGGTGGAGGTGTCTTCCCTTCCCCACACCCCTTAGATTAGGCAATTGGCGCAGTTCCTAAAGTTTCTAAGACTGTTTTTTTTTTTTTTAAACAGAGTGAGGAGACTTAATTAAGCAAGCTTCAGTTGCAGAGACTTGCTATAATTTGCATTTTTTAGAATTGACTACTTAAAAAAAAAGTTAATCCTCACCTGAGGATATTTTTTTTCCATGGATTTTTTAGAGACAGTGGAAAGGTGGAGCAGGGAAGAGAGAGCGCGCGCCAAACATTGATGTGAGAGTGACTCATTGATTGGTTGACTCCGCACACACCCTGACCCGGGGCTGAGGTTGTAACCTCAGATACATGCCCATCACTAGGAATCAAACCCACGACCCTTTGGGGCATGGGCCGATGCTCTAACCACTGAGAAACCAGAACTTGACTACTTTTTAATTGAAAAATTGAAATGTATACTTGGGGGGGGGGTGCAAAAATCATAAATAAATGTCTCTCTTCCTCAGCCCTCATCCCATGCTGCACAGCAAGGTGGTCATCGAGTTTGTTTATCTCCCAGAAGTACTCTATACTTGTGAATGTGTGTCATGTTTTGTTTTTGGTTTTTGCACAAGTGGGTACCTACTGCATACACTTCTGCACCCCGGTTTCTTTTTCTTTAGATTTAATAATTATTTCGGAGGTGGTTTGTTATCGGCACGTTGATCTGCCTTCTTTCAGGGCCACAGAGCATTCTGGCTGCAGGTAACAGTGTAACCCCTAGAGAGGGACCTGGACTGTTCCTGGTCTTCTGCCATATTTGCATTCTTTCTCTTCCCCTTCCTGTTCCTCATCCTGTTCCCCTGCCCCTTCACCTTCTCCTTTTAGTTTTATGATTCACGAACCATATAATTTACACACTGTACAATTCACTCATTTAAAATGAACAACTCCGTGGTTTTTAGTGTATTCACAGATATGTGTAACCGCCACCATAATCCACTTTAGAACATTTTCATCCCCTCAGAAAGAATCCCCAGACCCATTAGGCATCACCCTCTGTTCCCTGTCCTCTCCCTGCTCTAAGCAACCGCTCAGCGACTTGCTGCCTCTTGGGATTTCCCTGACCCGGGCATTTCCTTTAACCAGGATGGTGGCCCTTGTGTCTGCCTCCTTCCACTTGGCATCATGTTTCCAAGGTTGGTCCACTTTGTGGCATGTGTCACACCCCTCTTTCCTTTTTATGGATGAACAATATCCCATTGCATGGATCTTCCACCATATGTGTATCCACTCGTTCACGGAGTTGCTTCTAACGTTTGGCGATTAGGAATGGCGCTGCCATGAACGTTGACGTACACGTTTTTGTGTGGCTGCATGCTTTCGTTTCTCTTGGGTATGTGCCTAGGAGTGTTGTCTGTGTTTAATCATTTTAGGAACTGCCAGACTGTCTTCCAGCTGGCTGCACCGTTTTACATCCTCACCCGCCGTGCACGAGGGTTATTATCCATGCATTATATGTTCTATACATGTATGGGGATATCGGAAGGACAGCTTCCTATGAGAGTGATTTCTGAGTTAAAGAGTATTCATTGGCTTGGGAGTTTGACAACAGCCCACAGCAGCCCATGCGGTGTGTGAGAGGACCTGTTCTCCGCGCCTTCACCTGCACCGGGATTCGGTTCTGAACGGGGCCATTCACAGGTAGAGTCAGGTAGCTTGGTGTCATTCTTCATTTGATTTCTCTTGTCACGGGTGAGGTTAAAGCACTTTCCAAAGGTTGTTCCTGGCTTCGGAGCCAAGGGGGCCTCGGATGGCCCAGAGCCCGAAGCCCTGCTCTGAAACTGTGAAGCAGCCAACTTTCTTCCCATCTTTGTTTGCTTTGGCCACACTGGGACCTCTCAGGCGGCTCAGAAACCTGTTGCAGCTTGGGGGGCGGGGGGGGGGGGGCACTGACAGTAAATACAGGTGTGCTGCGTGGATGGGTCCTGCTGGCCATGGGAAACACCTAGGCTGCTGGAACCTTCTCCTGAAGCCCGTGCTGAGGGCCACCGGACAGGATTTGGCTCCTGAAATCCATGCCAGGTAGTCCTCCCTCTCAGTTAACTGAAAGCAATTCCCCCCTCTCCCTGCGGTGGCTGAGGATGGTGTCCCTGCCGTGGGACTGAGCATTGTAGTTAATATAAGGTGACCAGATGTCCCGATTTTGGCCAGACAGTCCCAGTTTTTAATGATTTGTCCTGGTCCCGCTTTAAAACAGTCCCGATTTTTGGAAAGAATCGAGACTTTTTAAAGACGCTGTGGGACACGGGACAAATTGTTAAAAATTGGGACTGTCCCACCAAAAGCGGGGCGTCTGGTCACCTTAAGTTAATAGACTCCCAGTTGATCATAGTAATTAGCTAGGTTTCACATATCCTCCCTCCTTCCCTCCCTCCCTCCCATTTTTGAATGCCTGCTCTGCCAGGCCTGTTCTCGGTACCGGAGACACAGCAGTAATTAGATAAGACTCACCTCGTGGAGCCTACGCTGTGTCAGAGTTGAGCAGCGTTCGGTGAGCTTTGCCTTGTGACCGTGGGCAAGGTCCATCTGTTTTCTGAGATTGAATTCCCTTTTCTATAGAATGGGCATAACATAGGTGTGCACTCCACACAGTGGAGCTGGGAGTGAGTGAAGGAGGGAATATGCCCGAGGCTTCAACGCAGCCGCAGGGGATGAGCGTTGAACCCTCGGGCGCTGCTGCCGTTGCGTTTGCCTGTAGTTGTGATGAGTGGCCGCCAGCTCTGCGGGTGGCAGTCTGGCTCAGGTGTGTGGGCATTGTCTGGTGGGATCCACTGAAGGGTTTCGAGAAGAGGCTGATGTGGCCCCATTTGTGTTTTTGATCATGCTCTGGCAGTCCTGGGTGAGGCGGCTGTGCTGGTGTGTTTGTGAAGCGACGGGAAAAGCCAATTCTGGGGTAAAGAGCTAGGATGAGCGGGCAGGCCTTTGGGCCCTGGGCGGGGACTCTTAGGACCTTGTTTTCAGCCTCCTCTTGTCAGTGAGATGCCCCGAGGGGATCCCCCCACTGCAGTGTTCTTTAGGGTCCTAATTAGCAGGGACTGCAGGTGACTGTGAAGTCTGAGAGGGGCAGGCTGCATGAGGGAGCATGCATGTGGTTGTGGGGCATGTGGCATGATGTCTCGCCCTCCGTGTGGGCCTGGCTGAGGCCGAACTCACACAGATCCCACTGTCCAGAGCAGTGAGGGGTTCTCTCCACAGGGTGATTTCCCCGGGAATCCAAGTGGCAAATGTCTGTAGACATGTTTAGTTGTGATAATGGAGGGGGAGGGTGCTCCTGGCATCTAGGGAGTGAACCAAAGCCGGGGATGGTGCCGAAGGCCTCACAGCGCACGGACAGCCCACTGCAAACAGATTCCAGCACAAAGCGTCACTGGTGCCAAAGTGGAGAAACTGGTCCGGGCCATGTGCTGACTTGTGTAGAGCCATAAAGCATCCCTGGGTATACAGGGCTTCTCTCTGGACCCTATCATGGCGGAGCTGTTTGATGAGCTCCGCCCCTATTTGCTATCCTATTGGGACCTGGTCTCTGCTGAGTGGAGGGATGGGGTCCCGGCCCTGGCGGGGAAGCAGTCTCAGCCACCAGCCAAGGGGGGATTGTGTGTCACCCACACAGAGAGGGTCTGCACTGGGGGCCTGTGAGGAGGACAGGCTCTGTCCATCGGGCGGGCAGGTGACGGGAAGTGGGGAGGCCTCGCAGTGGAGCAGAGGCTGTGTGGGGAGACCAGGGAGAGGCTTGCTGGGAGGCTGGCAGGAGGGCCATCCCGAGGGGGCTCAGTGCTGCCATCGCCTCTGAGCGAGGAGATGTGTGGGCCTGAGGTTTGGGCTGGGTAATCCCTCCATTCTCTGTGGCCTGGGCTGTGGCGATTTGGCGGCACTGAATTGGTATTTCCCCTGGGCTGGATGGTTCCAGAACCTTCACTCACACATCCACTGCCTTGGTGGTAATGCTGGAGGACCGGGCCTAGCCAGATGTTTGACTGCCTGGCCGTCGGGGGGAGCTGCACTTGGGCCATGGCTCCGGGGGGCCCCCAGGGGTGTTTCCAGGGGTCCGGCAGGGGCTGCAGGCCTGAGCCTCAGAGGTCCAGTCACCTGCACCAGCTCAGGTCACCGCGGCGGCTCAGGTTCACGAACGGGGAATTTCCCCTCTCCCTTCCTCTGTCCCTAAAATCCATAAAAACATACCCTCGGGCGAGGATTAAAAAATAAGAGGAAGGATGGGGAATTTCCTCGTGGAGAGAACGTGGCACGCATGCCCGTCCAGGGAGGAAAGACACTGATGGTGAGCACCTGGGAGCCAGCCGCCACAAGCACACCGAGGCTCTGGGTTCAAATCCCTGCTCTGCCCTCGACTAGGAGTGTGATGAGCGAGATAATGGTGGTTCCTAACTTACTGGGTGAAATGAAATGGGTTTATTTTTATTTATTTTTAAATATATTTTATTGATTTTTTTTTTTTTTTTTTTTTTTTTTTTTTTTTTTTTTTACGGAGAGGAAGGGAGAGAGATAGAGAGTTAGAAACACCGATGAGAGAGAAACATCGATCAGCTGCCTCCTGCACACCCCCTATTGGGGTTGTGCCCGCAACCAAGGTACATGCCCCTGACCGGAATCGAACCTGGGACCCTTGAATCTGCAGGCCGACGCTCTATCCACTGAGCCAAACCGGTTAGGGCTGAAATGGGTTTATTTTAGGTACTTTTATGCATGTGGGAAACAGAGCACAATTGGAACAGAACACAGAAGAGGTTTCCTCCCTGAGAGTCGGCCCCCCGAGAAACTCTGGTTTTCCTTTCCTCCCGGGGACCAGGTGAGCAGACTTCATACAGAGCTACCTGCTCGGGCCTTTCTGAGTTGAACTTCGGGGTCTCCTGCTCCTCGTCCGTTCGTGAGGCCTGGAGTGTGCCCTGGGAGCCACCTCAGCGCCGCCTGTTGTGGAGTCTGGTTGGGGTGGTGCTAAGCCAGTCTGAGGGCTTGGATGGCATCCGTCTCCACTGAATCGGCTTTTCTCCTGCAGTTTTCACGGACACTTCTGTCTGCTCCCTCTGAGCACGATGTGGAGTCTGGTTGGTGTGGCTGCCCTGAATGAGGAATGCTCAGAGACAGAGCAGCTCTGTGTCCTTGGTATTAGGCTCTTGGCTTGCCTGTCCGATGATGGTGATGATGATGGTGATGATGGTGATGATGATAGTAGTAGCAGCAGCTGCCGCTACCTGTAATAGATTCTCCCAGTGACCCTGGGAGACAGCGACCTTCCCGCTTTACGTTTGAGGAAGCCGAGTCCCAGGGAGCCTGGGTGACATGACATGCACAGGGCTACCCATGCGGGAAGGGGCAGAGCTACAGTTTCTCTCGTTCTGTCTGCCTTCGGAGCCTGAAATCGTCTTCTTGCTCCTGCATCATCTCGGAGACCGTTCAGCTCTGTGTGACAGGGAAGCATCCTGACGGGGCCCGCCAGCCGCAGTGCTCACACTTTGTCACCCGGGAGGGAAGCGCAGCCGCCCCTGTGGCTGCAGAGGACATGCTCTGCCAGGCTCTGGCAACGCCACGAGGAAGGAGATTCCAGGGGTGCCTGGTCAGCGGGAGGCAGAGGTGCCAGGAGACCACGGCCGTGGCAGCGTGGGCAAGCGGGAACAGAGCCGGGTGGTAAGCTGGGGTCGTGGGGCCTCTCAGCCAATTCTGAAATCCATGCTTGGGATTATGATCCATGAAAAAATGAGTATGTTTGAAATTTGTTATTTTATCAAAATGTCTTCAAAATAGTATAAAGCGGATGTTTTTCCCCCCTCACTGGCATCTCCTGTCTAAAAAGAAATCTAAGCCCTAGCTGGTTTGGCTCAGTGGATAAAGTGTCGGCCTGTAGACTGAAGGGTCCCAGGTTCGATTCTGGTCAAGGATACATGCCTGGGTTGTGAGCTCGGTTCCCACTAGGGAGCAATTAGGAGGCAGCGAGTCAGTGATTCTCTCTCATCATTGATGTTTCTGTTTCTCCCTCTCTCTTCCTCTCTGATATCAATAAAAAATATTTTTTAAAAATCTACACACACACACACACACACACACACACAAAGAAAAGAAGAAGAAATCTACTCTGTGAAAGTACAAAGTGGTCCCAGGATCCTCTAGTCACGCATCCATCAGCAGTAAGACCAGCCAGGGTCCCAGTGGCTGTAAACTCAATTACAAGTCGGTTCTGGCTGTGCAGCTGTGGTCGTCAACAGCACGGACTCTGAGCCCGAGTGCTGGGCTCCTGTGCAAGACCTCCCACTCAGTTGTGGAGTGACCTTGGACCACTCATGGCGCCTCCTTGTGCCTCCATTTCCCTGTCTACAGAATGAGGATAATGAGAGGACCTGCCTCCCATGGCTCTGGTGAGGAGTAAATGAAGTGACACATGTAGCTGCTTCCAGAGGGCCGGGCACACTGGAGGCAGGTGCTTAAGTATCTGCTGCTCTTGTCTGCCTTGCCATCATCGATATCATCACCGTTATCGAACATAAAGGGGAATGGCATTATAGAAATGGTGAGATGAATAGTAGAACTTCCATTTTTTAAATTATATTTTATTGATTTTTTAGAGAGAGGAAGGGAGAGAGAGAGAGTTAGAAACATCGATGAGAGAGAAACATTGACCAGCTGCCTCTTGCACATCCCCTACTGGGGATGTACCCGCAACCAATGTACATGCCCTTGACTGGAATCGAACCTGGGACCCCCCAGTCCGCAGACTGACGCTCTATCCGTTGAGCCAAACGGGCTTCGGCAGAACTTCCATTTATATCGTGATTTTCCTTGCTGCTGCACCCAGTGGATTGTCCAGCTCCCCTTCTGGGATATAGATTCTTCATGTTGGAGCCTGCTGATGGGAAAACAGAACTTTTTACTCCTGACATTGAGACAGACCTACTTGTATGCTGGATGGTTGAGGAATCGGTATCTGTGGTCATTCCAGAGGTATCTTCTGTCCCGGTCTACGGGCACTTGATCTTAGAATTTGTTCCTTTGCTGGTTTAGCAAATACTCAAAGAGGTATGTGTCAGGTATTATGTTTGTCATTGGGGATGAAGGGAACAGGACAGTGAGTGCTCTAGAGGAGCTTACGGCCTCATAGGAAAGATAGGAAAAGTTAATCATTCAGTCACTTTGGATTGTGATGGAAGGAAAGAAACGGCACCGTGACAAAGAGGACCAGTGAGGAAACTATTGTAATTGGGCAGGCATCAGGAAAGCCTCGCTGAAGGGGACATGTGAGTTGAGATCTGAAGGGTGGGGAGGAGGAGGAGGCATGGGAAGCTCTGGGGGGAGAGCGTTCCAGGCAGAGGGCACAGGTATCAAGCTTCTGCATTCGCCAGGGAAGGCTAACTGCAGTGACACGTGACTCAGTGATACGATACAACTTGATCACTCCAGTCATGATCCACTGGGATGAGGGGGTGGGACTCTGTTGGCTGGTGTCATCACTGACCCCTAAGGTATCTGAAGCCACCTCAGGTT
The DNA here is from genome assembly GCA_963924515.1 of Vespertilio murinus. NCBI lineage: Eukaryota > Metazoa > Chordata > Mammalia > Chiroptera > Vespertilionidae > Vespertilio > Vespertilio murinus. Next base: position 22,376,061 of record OZ004716.1, read on the forward strand.
CCTCTGTCTAGTGAGCAAGTGGGGGATAGAGGAAGAGTAGAAGATGGCTTAGCAGGGTTTAATGAGCCAGTCCTGAAGGTAGAGGTTTCCACCTCCCATTGAGCAGAACTTGGCCTGTGACTAGCTGCAAAGGATGCTGGGGAAGAGAAGAAATGGGTTTGGGGGGCATCTCCCAGGTGTTTCCACAGCCCTAATTTTGGGAGGGGCAGAGGTGGCTGCAGGAGCCCCACTGATGCTAAAGCATAGATAATTGTAGGGATTTGGGAGGTCTCATATGAATCTAGGAAAATGCATAGCCTTACCACTGGGCCACAGGGGAAGGGAAGGTGGTGGCACTGAGGTCTCTTCCATCCTGTCTGAGACAGGAGCAACTGGAGGCGACATCTGTTCATAGACCGGCCTTGTCTCCACCCTCTTAGGTTTCCTCGCAGCCATGGCTTGACCGTTCCCAGCAAAGCCTCTCTCCACCTTAACTCTCTGTGTGGCCCCATTAATGGAGGCTTTGGCTTCCTGGCCTCCCGAGGATGGACTCCTGACAGAGGCCTCTGATTGGCCCGATCTTTTGAGCCAGTGAATGGGGATTGGCTGTTTTGAGGCCAGAAACCTCTCTGGTCAGCTTTGGTGAGGGGGCAGGTTAGAGGGCATCTCCTGTTAAAGAACATAGTCTAGCTTCTTCAGGGCTTTTGGGCCCCTGTAATGGGTTGAATTACACCTCCCCTCCTCCAATTAATATATTGAAGTCCTGCCAGAACCGGTTTGGCTCAGTGGTAGAGCGTTGGACTGCGGACTGAAGGGTCCCGGGTTCGATTCCGGTCAAGGGCATGTACCTTGGTTGCGGGCACATCCCCAGTAGGGGGTGTGCAAGAGGCAGCTGGTCGATGATTTTCTCTCATCGATGTTTCTGGCTCTCTGTCCCTCTCTCTTCCTCTCTGTAAAAAATCAATAAAATATATTTTAAAAAAATATATTGAAGTCCTAACCCCTAGCACCTCAGAATGGTCTTATTTGGAAATTGGATTATTGCAGATATAATTAGTTAAGTGTAGGGTGGACCCCCTATTCCAGTATAATTGGTGCCCTTATAAGAACACACACACACACACACACACACACACACACACACACACACGGAGTAAAGGCCGTATGATGGTGCATGCAAAGATTGGAGTGAAGCATCTGCGAGCTAAGGAACACCAAACATTGCCAGCCATCACCAGCCACTGAGGGAGGCACAGAACACTCCTCCCAGCCCTCAGAAGGAACCGACCCTGCCAACGCCTAGAGGTTGGACTTCCAGCCTCCAGAATGTGAGACAGTGGATTTCTGTTGTTAAGCCACCCATGTGTGGTACATTGTTACAGCAGCCCTAGGTGTTGTGGATAAGATGGAGTTTGTTGTAAAGGAATTTAAGTGTATTCCAAGTGTCATCTTGTTTCCTGGCTGCACTAGGATTGGCTTGGGTCATAGGGCGACAGAGGCAATGCAGTGTACTGACTGGTCCAGTGTGGGAAACAGAGCCAGCCTGCTTGGATTTGACTCTATGGCTTATTAGCTGTGTGATCTTGGACAAGACACTTCCTTCTCCGTGCCTCTGTTTCCTTCCCTATAAAATGGGAAGAATGACAGTACCCACCTTGTAGGGTCGTTAGGAGGATCCAGATGAGTTGCTGTAGGCAAATCATTCAGAAAGATACCTGGGAAATACTAGGTAAGGTTTGTTGTTGCTATTATGCCTCTTGCTTCTCTCCTATATCCCCTTGAAACCTCTACTCCAAGCAACCCCCCCCCTTGGAGGATCAGGTCCAGGTCCGGTGAGCTATGACTGATCCACTTCTGCACACCCATGGCTGCGGGGCATGGACGTGGGTCTCTTTCCGTCTGGGTTTGGGGAACTAGGTGTCCCAGCCCAGAACTCCCACCTGGCCGTCGTGAGGAGAGGGGAGGCAGTGGGAGTGTGGGCACACCAGCTCTGAGAAGCCAGAGGGCGGGCCACCGGAAGCTGCTGTCTCTTGCAACGGTGCCAGGCTCTGGAATGCAGGTGTGTCCCACTTTGTGTAATTAGAGGTTCCGGGATAGTCGGTGTAAGTCAGATCTCTCTTGGATGTCTGTCTAGTGGAGGGGGCTGCTAGGAGGCATCCCTTTGGAGAGGAGATCGCTCCCACCGCCTGCCCCCCCACTCCATCTACCTCAGCGTGCATTGCCACATATCAGACCAGCAAAGCGATGGCTCTTGTTTTGTCCTGGCAGAGACTTAAGTGCTCTGCAGTGTGAAGTGGAAGGCAGAAATCCTGGTGGCGACTTTGCTGCCCCCTGTCAGTGCCAGACCCAGAGCCAGGTCCCCAGTGTCCTCGCCTCTGATGATGAGTTCTCGGAGGCGAGGACCCATCTGTTCTCTCACCGAGGAGGGTCCCCAGCAGCTAGGCGATGCCCGCCCCACAGTGGATGCTTCACACAGGGCAGCAGACGGACCAGGGAAAGGACTGGATGGCTTTCCCCTCTTAGCCTCTGCCCCCTCTTTCTCTCCGGACACAGGCGTATCCGGGGTTAAGACAGGACGTCTCTGTGACAACTTCCTCTTTACCCACACTGCAGTTCTGGTCTTGGCCCTGTGCTTACTGGCTGTGGGACCCTGGGCAACCCATTCGGCCTCTTAGCCTCTTTTTTTTAATTGGTGTGGGTTTTTAAAAATTTTTATTTAAATTTTATTTTTTTAATATGTATTTTTTTTTTATAGAGAGGAAGGGAGAGGGATAGAAAGCTAGAAACATCGATGAGAGAGAAACATTGACCAGCTGCCTCCTGCACACCCCCTACTGGGGATGTGCCCGCAACCAAGGTACATGCCCTTGACCTGAATCGAACCTGGGACCTTACAGTCCGCAGACCGACGCTCTACCACTGAGCCAAACCTGTTTTGGCCTCTTAGACTCTTTGTGCCACAGTTTACTCTCCCGTGAGATGGGGTAATGAGGGAGGTACCCTGTCGGATCTTGTGAGCATTCCATTTGCAAGTGTATGTACCGTGTACTTGGCAGGGTGCCTGGCGCTCACGCATTCGCGGGCCCTGGAGGAGTGGCGGAGCCCACCCGTGTGGACGCTTCCTCCTCCTGCTGTACTGGGCCGGGGTGTGAGGGTCCGATGGGAGTTAAGGCCCCTTGGGGTGCAGCAAGAGGTGGAGGCAGGAAGCTCAGCTCCTGGCCTTTTCCTTTCTGCGAGTCGAGTCCGGGGAGGCCTGGATGGACTTGGAGGAGTGTCTACACGGCAGGGGTGAAGTTCTGTGAACAGAAACAGCGATGACGTCAGTTTGGGGCATAAGAGGCCCTTTGCACATAAGTTGGGAAGAAGCTGTGAGATGCTGCTTTCGTCTTATATGTGTTGTCCTGGCAGCCACGGTGGGACTGGGTGTGGTGGGTCTCTGTGCCTGCGAAGAAGGTTTCTGTTCGGACAGAGAGAACCATGGGAACTTGCTAGTTTGTAAAATGGAGACTAGTAGAGGACAGTGGGCACACCTGCCACTCCAGGCCCCTCCTGGCCTGCTGTCAGCCCACTGGCCCGGGGACTGGCTGGAGGAGGACCTGTGTCCCTGGGGAGGCAAGGAGGACCCAAGCCGGGGTGGCCAAGTATGAACCTTGTGCTGATTTCCTGTTTAAGGCCGTCCCGAGCTGGCCTGATCTGACCTTGTTTTATTTCCCCTAATTAGAACAACTTTCAGTTTTTTTTCTCACTGCAGAAGTAACATGTATTCATTAGTAGGAACATTTTTAGCTACAGTTGGGTAGGGTAACAACCCCTTCACACTGTCTCCTCCCACCCTTCCCCCCCTCCCAGTTGGTGTATACCCTTCCAGATATTTTTTGTTTGTAAGATATAGATCCAGTTTTATAAAACGAGTCCCTTCATAATACTTTAAAATAATATGCCCCTTTCATCTTGTGTTTCATTGGGACCATGTTTTATTATTATCACTGTGAGCTATTTTTAGACGTTGAGATGAATGTAGAGACTAAGATGATAGACAGACACCGACGCACTCAAGAGCAAGCCTTCTGGGGTCTGACTCTTGACGCTTACAACGTTTGTGACCGTGGCCAAGCTGCTTAGCTCTTACTGTACCCGTCTGTGGAGTGGGATCGTAGTGGTGTCTCTCCACTGGATTCTCGCGAGGATTCGGTAAGCTCTTTATAGGGCGCACTCTGGGACAGTGCCTCAGGGTCCCGCAGCGCTCAGCAACAGTCAGCTGCAGTGGCTATTGTTGTTGTTACTATTATTATTTCTCTATACTATATTAGTCAAAAATAAAGGTGCCCCCTCCCCTCAAAGATGTCCACTTCCCAGGACCTAGGACTCCGTTATGCTATATTATATAGTAAAAGGCTCATTGCAGATGCGATTCAGTTAATGACCTTGAGATCACGAGTTATTCTGAGCTACCCGAGTGGGTCTGATGTCATTTCAAGGGTCCTTCCTGAAAGAAGAAGGATGGAAGGTCAGAGTCTGAGAAGATGTGATGACAGAAGCAGAGTCAGAGGGCTGGAATCGGGCTTTGAGAGGGGAGCGGGTTCATGAGCTAAGGGGTGCTGGTGCCTCCAGCATCTGGGAAAGGCAAGGAAACGGATTCTCCCCAGAGCCCTGCTGACAACTTGATTTTAGCCCTGTGAGACCCACTTTGAACGTCTGAGCTCCAGAAATGTAAGAAGATAAATTTGAGTTGTCTCAAGCCACTTAAGTTTGTAGTAATTTGTTTGGCAGCCACAGCAAATGAATACACCCTTCTAACCAATTCAGACAAATCATAGTATTTGCTTTGGGTCTCTATGTTGTTGTTGTTAATCCTCACCTAAGGACATTTTTTCCATTGATTTTTAGAGAGAGTAAAAGGGCAGGAGAGAGAGACACAGAGACAGAAACATTGATGTGAGAGAGGCACATCGATTGGTTGCCTCTGGCATGTGCCCTGACTGACCCAGGGATTGAGCCTATAACCGAGTTATGTGCCCTTGACTGGAATTGAACCCAAGACCCTTCAGTCTGCGGGCTGATGATCTATCCACTGAGCCAAACTGGCTGGGGCTGTTTGTTTTTTAAGAAAGAAAATATTATGAATATTGCTAAGTCCTTATATATACCCCTCATTGCCTAGAGAAACCAGTGTCATGTGATAATTACTGTTTCCCATGCATATGTTTTACACTTATTTTAAACATTTTATTCTATAACTAGTATATAGAATAAAATGTGAGGTATCCACATCATTATTGGTAGTGCTATATTTGACTGCTGTTAATGGCCTCAGTACACCTTGAGAATTCATCTGTCCTTTTCATTATGGACCCTTAGGTTGTTTCCAAATGTGAAAAATTTTCCAAGTATATGCTTCGGTTTTGTTTGAAATGGCTATAGTTTTCCACTTTAGTCTTATTTGTTAACCAATCTCCTACTTTTGGAGATTACATAGTTTATTATTTTTCTGTGTCACACATCATTGATCCCAGGAACTTTTTTTTTTTAAATTGATCCCAGGAACTGTTTTTTAATCTTCACCGGAGGATATGTTTATTAATTTTTAGAGAGAGGGAAAGGGAGAAAGAGAGAAAGAGACATCCATTCGAGAGAGAAACATTAATTGGCTCCCCCCAGACACACTCAACAGGGGCCGAGGATCAAACCTGCAACCCAGGCATGTCCCCTGACCAGGAATCGAACCCTTGATCTTTCAGTGTATGGGACGACACTCCAACTAGCTGAGCCATGCCAGCCAGGGCTGGGATTGAACATGTTCATAGCTAACTCTTGGGCACGTCCCTGTCATTGCCATAGGATAAATTTCTAAAAGAACTTCTGGGAGGAAGGACAGGCTGTTGAGAGCAGAGTGTTCAGTTTCCTCAGGAAAGCTGCACCAACTCATGTCACGCTCCTACCCCCCACAATACCCCCCTTCCCCTCCCCCTTGCCAGTTCCTGGGCAACTCTCTGCTTTTCCAGCTGTTACAGATACAGAATTCTCCTGCAAACGAAGGGTCTTATGAGTGTGGTTTGTGCTTTCTTTTCCATCTGGTTTGATATTTATTGTGGTCCAGGCTTGAAAGTAGTAGCTCAATTCCCCTAAAGACTTGTGGCTCTCACCGTGACAATAGCATGACCACCTGGGATGGCAGGAAGATGTAGGCGCTTGTCCTGTGGACCGAGGCTGCTGGCATGTCCTCGTTCAGTCCACACATGAAGTTGGCATCATTTTCCTGATCTTGGTGAGAGACTTGATGTGGAGGGAGGCCTAGGAGCTTTCCAAGGTGACAGTTGGGATTTCGTTCCAGTGATTCGTTCCTGATTGTTCAGCCCAGGTGTTAGTGGAACAGCCCTCTTCTGGGATATAGGGGAGGAGTCGTTTTCCTTTCTCAAGAAGCTTTTGCTTGGTTGGTGTGGCTCAGTGGTTGAGCGTCGACCTATGAACCAGAAGGTCACGGTTTCATTTCCTGGTCAGGGCACATGCCTGGGTTGTGGGCCTGATCCCTGGTAAGGACAGTGCAGGAGGCAGCCAATTGATGTTTCTCTCCTCATCGATGTTTCAACTTCTCTCTCCCTTCCTCTGTAAAATCAATAATAAAAAAAAAATCATAAAAAATGAAGGCTTTTAATGACCTTCCATTTTGAAGCTGATTCCAAATATTGTATGGCTTGCCGAGTTGCCGGCCAGAGTCAGGTGTGGAATGAAAAGACTGGACTCTAGTTCCTTGAGGCGAGTGGTGTCTTGTCTCTGTACGTCTAGTGTCTGGCACCAGGCACCCCCAGGAGGTTAGCTGCTTAGTAAATATGTGCTGTTGAGCTATAACTTTTATTTTTAGGGGGGAATCTACCTTCTGTCTGTAGATTTGCTCATTCTGGACATCTCATATAAATGGAATCATGCAATACACAGTCTTTTGTATCTGACTTGTTTTATTTAATACTAGAGGCCCAATGCATGAAATTCATGCACAGGCCTTGGTCCCACCTGCTGTGGCTTTGACCAGAAGGATGCCCAGTCTAATTAGCATATTACACGTTTATTATTATAGACTAGAGGCCCGATGCATGAAGATTTGTGCAAAAATAGGCATTTCTTCCCCGGCTGCTGGCACCGGTTTCCCTCTGGCATCCAGGACCCTGGACTTTGCTCTGGCTGCCACCTCCCACCTTTGCCCCAGGGCTAGGAGTGGCCTGTCTTGGCTCTGGACCAGCAGCTGCCATCTTTGTTGTGTTAATTTGCATATTCCTTCCTTATCAGCTGTGGGCTCCGCCATCTTTCTTGGGAAGTGATGGTCAATTTGCATATTCTGTCTTTATTAGATAGGATAATGGTGCCAAAGTTCATCCATGTTGTAGCATGTATGAGTTCTTTATTCCTTTTTATGGCTGAATAATATTCCACTTTATGGATAGACCAGTTTGTTTATCCATTCAGCAGTTGGTATACATTTGAGTTGTTTCTATTTTGGGGCTCTTACGATGCTGCTGTGAACATGTGTGCGCACGTTTTGTGTGATTATGTTTTCATTCTCTTAGGGATACACCTGAAGGTGGAATTTCTGGGTCACATGCCACTCTGTTTAATTGTTTGAGAAGCTGCCAAGACTGTTTTCCAAAGAGGCCGCGCCATTTTACCTTCCCACCAGCACTGCATGAGGTTCCAGTTTTTGCTTGTCCTCGCCAACACTTGTTATTATCTTTCTTTTTGATGATAGCTGAACTAGTGGGGGTGAAGTCGCATCTCCCTGTGGTTCTGATTTGCATTTCCCGGGTGGCTCGTTGTTCTGTGTTACACAGAGCTCATTATTTATGCGTCTTAGTTGATGCAATGTTTTCTCATCAACCCTTTGCTTTCTGTGGGCAGCATTCCAACCTTACTTTCACTTTCCTTAGTGTAGCGTTGCCATGGGGTGCTCACTATGGGCAGATGAGTGTAGCACTCTGGAAAGTTTAGCAAGAGCACCTGTGCGTGGCCACGGATCAGTAGGGATATGAATCCAGGCTGGAGTCTAGAACCACAAGTTTTAACCATTACAGCTTTTTGGGGAGAGAGTAATCGTTTTTTGAAGGTGGTAGCCTGTCTTGGTTCTCTTAGTAAATGTGTAAGTTCACCCTACGCTGAGTGTGAAGCATGGCACAGACTTTCCCTGCTTTCAAGGTTTGATACCGTGGTCCAGGGTGTCCCTACTTAGTGACCTGTCCATGGAGCCCTGGAAATGCCTGCTTGCTTCCTCTCTGCCCACCTGAGCCCCTCTGCCTGCGGTTTGGCTGCCAGCCACACCCTGAGAGGAGTTGGGGGAAATGGAATTGGGGAGGCACTGCTGGTACCAGGACAGGGGCATGTTCCTAAAAGTTTGGGAGCACCTGGAAGGCATGCAATTTTGCATTTCTTGTGCACCTACCACGAGTCAACACTGTGCTGAGCACTATAAGCACATATGTACCGTTCATCATGCATGGGGATATTCATGTACAGTTTCCAGTCATCACAATATACTTGGGTTTTTTTGTTGTTGTTGTTTTGTTTTTAGTCTCCTTTTATTGTTATTGACTACTAATAATTTGGGAGTTTATTTAAGCATCTAGATGTAAGAATCTAAGTGTTTTCTATCTTCAAAATATTGAGAACCCAACACTTTAAAAATCTAATAGCTGTTTTTTTAGTTTTTTATGCATATTTTTAAATTAAATTATTATATGTGTACATTTCTTACTATTGCCCCCCCCCCCACTTCCATACATGCCCTCCCTCCCCAGAGTTTTGTGTCCATTGATTATACTTATATGCATGCAAACAAGTCCTTCGGTTGATCTCTTATCTCCCACACATCTCCCTACCCTCCCCACTGTATTTGACAGTCTGCTTGTTGCTTTACTGTCAATATACTTGTGACTTAAGCCCTTTTTCTGTGAGTCAAGCGAGCTTGGGTGGCTTGCCCAAGGGTACCAGACTTCCTAGAGGAAGTATAGCAGGCCCGCTTTCCTCACCCGCCACCTGCCATAAAAATGTAGACCAAGAGATTGGAAAGAGAAGCCACAGACTGGGAGAGAAATGTTTGCAAAACACATGGCTGATAAAAGACTTGTATCCAAAATATAAAAGAACTCCTAAAACTCAACAGAAATAAAATAAGCAGCCCAATTAGAAAGTGGGCAAAAGATCTGAGCTAACAACCCTCTCCTTCTCCTGTCCCAGTCACATTGCTGCCCACCTGGGCTACTTCTAGACAGCGCTGTCCGGAAGAGATGTGTTACCCATCAATACCAGCCACGTATATCGTTTAAAAATGTTTTAGACACCACATTAAAAATGGCAAAAAGAGGCGACATTACTTTTAATGATAAATGTTATATAACTCAGTATATTCAAAGTATTATTTCAATGTGGACACACAAGAAAGTTATTAATGAGATTTAAAAGTCTTGTTTTTGGTCTGGGTCTTCAAAATCTGGGGTGTGCTTGATACCCACCGAACATCTCAGTTTGGACCAATTCGTTTTGAGTGTTCAATAGCCAAACCGGGCCAGTAACTAGCAGGGATGGGGAACGTCTGGCCCGTGGGCCGTATGAGGCCCGCAGAATCTTTTGGTCTGGCCCTGCCAAGGTATTAGGGGTGAGTTAATTAAATGTTTGACCAAATACAGCAGGCTCATTTTGTATGGCCTTCATGATGTTATAAATGTCCAAATGGCCCTTAGCAGAAAAAAGGTTCTCTGCCTGCTGGTGTGGCTCAGTGGTTGAGCATCGACCTAGGAACCAAGAGGTCACAGTTCGATTCCCCATCAGAGCACATGCCTGGATTGTGGGCTCTATCCCCAGTGTGGAGTGTGCAGGAGGCAGCTGATCGATGATGTTCCTGTCTCTATAGAGGTTTCTCTCTATCCCTCTCCCTTCCTCTCTCTCTAAAAATATCAAATAAAAAAAAAAAAGATTCCCCACCTCTGAGCTACTGTATCATACAGCAGGTTCTAGAATATACCTCTTTCCTCTTTTTGCATTCACCTTGGTTATCTCCACATTCTTCTTCTTCCCCAGGCAGCACAGGTGTCCTCGGTGTGGCAGCTGCTTTGATGACCACGATGGTAAATTATGACCCGCTTCCTGGAGTCAGGTGGCTTTATTTTCCCACAGACACTGAAAACGTGGAATGGTGCATGTCTGCTGGCTTTGCCATCGGCGTGGGTGTCTGTCCTAGATGTAGGTGTGCCACCTGATCCCGGGGCCTGAGCATCCACTTCCAGCTTCTGCAAATGACTGAGTAGTCCCAGTAGAACCTTCTGGAAGCACGGCCTGTCCTATGTAGCACTGATCAGCTTCGGTACATGTTGAGACTTGAGTCTACACTATAATCGATTGTCTGCTGATGTGTGTGGCACAGGTTGGCAACTGGTCTTGCAAATTGTTACTGAGTAAATTACAGGTCTTTGGAAGAAAATAGAGAGCTGGCAGGGGACAGGGCAGGTCAGGGAGGGGCAGGGTGTGGAAGGTCTCTCTGAGAAGGTGACCTCTGAGCAGACCTGGACGAGGTGAGGACGTCAGCTTGTGGGCTCTCCGGGGAAGAGTGTGTAGGCGGGGGCCGGGCCTCGGTCTCCTCCAGCACGCTGGTGATTGGACTGCGCGGTTCTGTGGCAGGGGACAGAAACTCTGAGAAGACACTCTTGGTGCTTGCCCTGAGCTCCGTGGCAAACCTCTGCCAACACCTGCGACTGTGCCCGAGGGCTCTTGGCGTCTGGAGTAGGGAAGTCCTGGAGAGTGAATGCCTTTGGAGGGGACGCGGGACAGATGGGGAGCTGGTGGGTCCATACCCCAGTGCCCTCACTGGCTCCCAGAGTTCCTAGTGGTGTAAGCAGTGGGCTTGGTGACACCTTATGCTGACTGCATTGCCTCCCACTCATGCCCCGCCCCTTCTAGTGATTCCTGGATAAATGTGCATCCTGGTCTCAGAGTCCGTTTCTGTGAGGCAGAGACACTTAAGCCCTGTGTCAGGTCACTTGAGCCAGAATTGGGCTGCTCCGAGACTCCCTGCTTCTCTGTTCTCTGTGTGTATGCACACGCTTGCTATTGGTGCCAAGACATATGCATGTGATTGTCTCCTCTTGCTTCTGCTGCTTGCTCCATCTTCTCTGACACCTGTCCTGGTTCCAGAGAGTGTGTGTCTGATGGTCCAGTTGCCACCAGCCAGTGCACAAACCTGGGATCTGTTGACTAGTGTGGGGTCAGAAACTAGCTTTAGCCAGAAAGAGAGTTTACCGGAACATGTGGCTGAGAAGAAAGCTCTGTAGCTCACTGAGCCCAAGGAACCAGGGCCTGCGGGAGCAGAAACAGGAGCTGCCCCGCTCTGTTTGCTCCTCTTCCTGCCGCCTCTGCCCTGTCCGTGTCCCGTCCTTCTCCGGCCTGTGGAGCAGGTCGTGTGGCTGAGCAGCCCAGCCCGCCGGCGGGAGCGCTGCTTTCTCTCTGTATCTCATTCGTGGAAACCACATTGCCAAATTCGCCCACTTGCTGAAATTTACTCCTAACTCCTGGAGCAAGTCTTGTGGCACTTTTGCAGGCGTCTGCGGACAGGCACAGAGCTGTGAAAAGTTTGAGCCGTCCTACAAGCCCATTCCCAGCCGCTGCCTTCTGTGTCTGCTCTCAGGCTGTCAACAAGTGTCCTTTTCACAAACCATTCTCGTTTTCTCATTGTTGTTGGTGATTTTGTTGTTTAAAATGCACCCCCCACCCCCGTGCTATCCTAAGCACAAGAAGGCTGTGAGGAGAACATGTATTAGATCAGCTTTGTTCAGGCGCTAACTCACATTGCTGCTGGCTGTGAGTGCATGTTCCTGAGTTAACAGTGCTTATGAAAGGTGTCTTTACGCAGAAACACACACGGTTGAGGTTAGGTGTTGCTCGGTGGCTGAAAGTGTTGTGGCCAGAGGCTCGCAGGAACCTACCTGTGTGTTTCCCTCAGGAGCGTTAATTCGTTGTTTGCCAGTCCAGTGTTCCTGCTGGCTTTGGAAGGTGAGGATTGGCTCTCTATGTCAGTCCAGGGGTCAGCCCCCAGCTCTGCTTTAGTCTGCCCACTTGGGCCAATGACGTGACTTCTAGAAGAACGGGGTCTGCAGAGGCCAGAGGATAGGTGGAGAGCATGCGTCAGGCCTCTTCCCTCAGCTTCGGAGAGCGTCTCATGGGCTGCAGCCGGCCATCCTGAGTTCAGATGCTGACGGGTGGGTGACCTTAGATAAGTTGCTTTACTCCTGCATACCTTAGTTTCTCCTCCTGTATAAAACTAGAGGCCCGATGCATGAAATCATGCAAGGGGCTTGGCCCTTGCAGCCAAGGGGGCTGCCTCGGCCCTCACAGCCCCGGCGGCTTTATCTGGAAGGTCGTCTGGCTGTCCGGTCTCATTAGCATATTATGCTTTTATTATTATAGATAGGGGAAAATATTATCCCCTTTTATCAGGTGGTTGTGAGGATTCAATGAATTAGTATAGGGGTGATTGGAAGAATGCCTGGCACATGGTAACTGCGAAATGAATGGTGGTGGTTATTGATTGTGATCATAATGGTTTCTTTTTTTAAAATTTATTAAGGTATTGTATGAGTACATAGCTTACCATTGCCGCCCCCCCCCCCCCCCGAGTTCTGTGTTCGTTGGTTGTACTTATATGCATGCATACCAGTCCTTCGGTTGTTCTCTTATCTCCCCCCAAGTCTCCTTCCCCTCCCCGCTGTCATTTGACAGTCTGTTTGTTTAATGGTGACTATCTCAGGACCACATGAATAGAACCCGCTCCTCCTCTGGTTCACACCGCCTCTCCCCCCAGGTCCCACTGCTTCCCCGGGGCACACGGCTCTCCCCCGGGGCACACGGCCATAATGGTTTCTGTTATCTATGTAACAAATTTCCTAAAACATAGGGACTTAAAACTATGTTTGTTATTTTGTATGATTCTGAGAGAGTCCCTTTGCTGGTGGTCAGCTGTCAGCTGTCCACTGTGGCCTCTGTTCTCCAGGCGCCTCCCATCCTCCATTTGGTGAGCCCGGCTTCCTTACTTGGAGGTCTCAAAGGAATGTTCTGAGAGGCAGGAGGCAGAAGCTGCAAGGTTTCTTAAAGCCTGGGCTCTGGAGCTTGCACAAGATCACTCTGTCTCACCCTATTGGTCAGAGTGGTCAGAAAGTCAGCCCAGATTCAAGAAGGGGGAAATAGACCCCTCTTTAGGTGGGCGGAGCTCTGAGATGCAATGTACCACCGTGTCCTCATCATCCATCGTCATCAACTTGAGGGTCGCTCTCTACTCCTTTATAGAGGCACAAGAAGGGTTTTGAATGCCCTTTATCAATTGTATTTTGTGTGATTACAACTTCAGTAAACACAGTTGGTCAAAGAGAATTTCTCAAATTGCACCTGCTCTTTATTTTTTCTTTCTTTCTTTATTTTTAAAATATATTTAATTGATTTTTTACAGAGAGGAAGAGAGAGGCATAGAGAGTTAGAAACATCGATGAGAGAGAATCATCGATCAGCTGCCTCTTGCACATCCCCTACTGGGGATGTGCCCGCAACCAAGGTACATGCCCTTGACCGGAATCGAACCTGGGACCTTTCAGTCCGCAGGCCAATGCTCTGTCCACTGAGCCAAACCAGTATCGGCTGCACCTTCCCTTTAAGAAGACTCCAAATGTGTATGTAAAATATCAGAATACGTGGCTACCCTTTTATTTAACACCTTTATTGAGGTTAACACTTACTCCATGTTAGGTTTGGCCCAGGGTGTGCAAAATCCAGACAAGCTCCCTGTCCTCATGGAGAATATAGTCTGTTGTCCCTGTGCCTTGGTGAAGAAATAAAGGGGTTAAGTGAACCTTTTTATGTATTTTTTATTTTTTAAATTGATGATTGATTGATTATGGTATCACATAATTGTCCTTATCCCCCCATTTCCACCCCAAACCTCTCCTGATGCATGCCCCCACTCCCCTGTTGTCCATGACCACTGGTTAGGCTATGTGCATGCACACAAGTCCTTTGGTTGATTGCTCCCCCTTTCCTCCACCCTCCCCTACCTTCCCTCTGAGGTTTGACAGTCTGATCGATGCTTCCCTGTCTCCGGGCATGTTTTTGTTCATCAGTTTATGTTGTTCATTATTTCCCTTAGATTCGTGAGATCATGTGATACAAGAAATACACTTATAAGAACCGAAAATGAAACCAGCCATAATGGTTACCCTGAGAGGCAAATGAATCAGTCTGTAGTGAGTTCTTTCTGGGCCAACAGTTCTTTTGAGACCCGTGAACCTTGGGTCTGACAGCAAAAACTCAAAGGAGAAGTCAGATTCTGTTGAGGGAGGGGACAAGATAGAGAGACCTGGGTGTCATCTGCTGTGTTCCTTCCTCCCACGTGACCTGGGCCTAGTCACTTCCTCTCTGTGGGCCCACGTCCCCAGTCTGTGAAGCGAGGATCACAATACTTCACCGGGTTGTGGAGAGGGTTCAGGGAGCTGGTGTGCTAAAAGCTTTCACAATTGTTCTGAGCGCTTCCATCCCCCGTGGCTTGGTTTCCTCCTTGGGGAGGGCCTTTCTGGCTCAGAGAACCTATGGTTTCAGTCAGTTCCACCCCTCCCGCCTCTGTTCAGTGGTCGCCCCCATTAGTCTCTCTCATCCCAGCACGCTCTTCTCTTTGAGAGTTTGTCATACTTGTAATTACTGTTTTTGTGGGCATCGGGTGCCTCCTGCCTTTCGGTCGGCCCTTGGAAAGGGGCTGTGTTTGTTCCCCTCGCTGTTCCAGGGCCCTGCACGATGCCCCGCACACACCCGGTACACGTTGTCCGAGGGCTGACTACTGTTCTTCCCCTGCCTGGGCCTTGGGGATACCCTTTGGCTGCAGTGAAACGGCACTCTGGGGATCTGAGCTTCCGGAATCATCTGTCTGGCGAGGGCTGTGTTTCTGGAGGCCTCAGTGGCCTGGACAACTGCCAGGCCAGAGCCAACCATCGGGCACAACCATCGTCAGATGTGGCAAGCCTGGGAAATGGTTGGAATAGCTTTTATGAGGGTGTCCTTGTCATGAGTCTCCATGGAAACTGAGGGCTGTCTAGCCCATCACCCTCGTGTTTGGATGGAGCATGAATAGGGGAGATTGCTTCCTCCTCCATAAATTGCTGGAGACTCATAGAATTATTATTATTATTATTATTATTATTATTATTATTATTGTTTTGGTGCAGGACTCTTTATTTTTTATTTTTTAAAATATTTTTTAATTGATATTTTACAGAGAGGAAGGGAGAGAGATAGAGAGCTAGAAATGTCGATGAGAGAGAAACATTGACCAGCTGCCTCTTGCACACCCCCTACCGGGGACGTGCCCACAACCAATGTACATGCCTTTGACCGGAATCGAACCCCAGACCTTTCAGTCCGCAGACCGACGCTCTACCACTGAGCCAACCGGTTTCGGCGGTGCAGGACTCTTTAAATCAAAATAAAAAACAAATATAGCCTTTGAGTGAGAACTTAGGGTATAGTCAACACTATAATTTCATTTAATCATTGTAGCACCCTCTTGTAGGCAGGTGCAACTTTCCCCGATTTACGGATGAGGAAGTGGAGGCTCAGAAAGGTTCATCAACTTGCCCAAGGCCACACAGCCAGGGAGTGGCCGAGTTGGGATCCGACTCCTGGTCTGCCTGACTCTGAGGTCCGGCTTCTTATGCTCAGCGTAACGATCGATCGTGAGGTTCATTCGTGCTGTTGTGGGTCTTTGCAGTCTCTTCTCTTCTGTTGTGGAGTGGTATTCCATTGTCTGAGGACGCCTCCATCTGTTGGCCTGCTCTCCTTGTGGGTGACCTCGGGTACCTCGGTTTTCCCTTCTGTGAAATGGGGGGAAGTCTTATCTACTTCGTTGGATTGCTGTGAGATCAGAGTTCCCGTGAGCGATGGGAGGAATGCCTGGCACATGGCAAATGCTAGATGATCGAAACGAAAACCATTATTATATTTACTGCAGTGTAATAGCCGACCCCTGGAACGTCGTCGAACACTTTGAAGGTGGTTTCCATTTGGGGCTCTTGTGAATAACGTGAGTGAACGAATGAAACCATAAGGAGGGGAGGCTCGCTGGCTGCTGCCTTGGTTGGCTGTGCATCTTGGGGACAGGCCAGTAGCCAGCTGCCGCCTCTTCTCAGATGGCAGTTTTGTTTTGAGGTCTGGGTGCTTTGTTTGGGGGCCTTTGATCTGCTCAGTGCTGGCCCTGCTTCTCACCCCGTGTCCTGCCTCGGGCCTGGCTTTGGTCTTGCTGGGCAGACCTTGCCTCATTCGAGCCTCAGGAAGTGGCCTCTGTAGAAAAAAACCCCAACACGCCCGACGGATGGCGAGCTTCAGGCCAACTGAGCAGATCACTGGAGCACTAAGCCCCAAAATAGTTTTCTCTGCTCCGGCGCCAAGCAAGTGGGGGCAGTGGCAAATGCTTTGCATGATTTCCTACCCCAAAGTAAAGGTTTTACAGGGAATAACTTTTGGGGACCAAAATAAAAAAGATCCAAGGTTTTTTTGGTTTTGTTTGTTTGTTTGTTTGTTTTCCTGAGAAGCACAGAGTGAGAGCCAGACAGGCGTGGATTACAAGCTCAGATCCACCATTTTGCATGCTGTGTGATCTTGGGCAAGTTCCTTCACCTCTCTGAGCCTCAGTTTCCCAATGTTAACTGGCAAAGATGAGACCAGACTCTGTGTGTGTGTTTGCAAAGCACGTGTCCCTCATGTGACACATGGTGGGGTGCTGTAAATATGGAGTGTCTATTTTCTCTACTTTGACCTCTTTCCTTGTCCTAGGACTCATGCCTCAGTTTCTATTAGCTTACTAAGCGTGGCAGGCCAGAGGGGAGGGGTAAGTTTTGGCCTTTCTTTTAAGTAATGCACCCCACCGCTGCAGATCACTGGGCAGGAAGTGGAAAGGGAGGTATCTGTGTTTGGTGTGAATAATGCCCCCCAAGATGTCCAGGGCCTAATTAATCCCTGGAACCTGTCGATCTGCTCTTTTATGGGACACAGGGACTGCGCAGATGCTGTTGAAGACCTAGAGCTGGGGAGAGCATCCTGGATGGTCCAGGAGGGTCCAATGACACCACCAGGTCCTTGTAAGAAAGAAGCAGGAGGGTCAGGGTGAGCAGAGGTGATGACATGACGGAGTGATATCCTTTGAAGGTGGGGGAAGGGGCCAAGAGGCAAGGAATGCAGAGGGCCAGGCCACCAGGAGCGAACAATGGTGTAGAAACCGATTCTCCCCAGAACCCCAGTAGGCCCCAACCCTGCCCACACTTTGATCAGCCTCAGTCAATGGTCGGCAAACACATTAGTCCACAGAGCCAACTGTCAACAGGACAGCGATCGAAATTTCTTTGGAGAGCCAAATTTTTAAAACTTAAACTTCTTCTAATGCCACATCTTCAAAATAGAGTCACCCAGGCCGTGGTATTTTGTGGAAGAGCCACACTCAAGGGGGCCAAAGAGCCGCATGTGGCTCGCGAGCCGCAGTTTGCCTACCACGGGCCTTGGGGGTCTGATTTTGACCTGGAACCGAAAGATCTTACATTTTTGTTGCTTTAAGCCACTTCGTTTGCGGTTAATTTGTTACAGCAGCAATAGGAAACTTATACAACACGCTACGCTTATTACGGTTTCATAGGAAGGGAGCTTCTCAGATGATGGCATTTTGTTCATGTGTTGGCCCCTCTGACTTGGAGGGGCGGTCTAGTTGGCCTTTGGGACTTGGGGTGCTCTGGCTTCCCTGGGACCTGGGTTTGGTGCCTCGTTGTCTGTGGACAGGCGGCCATGAGCCCCTGTGGCGGGGACTGTTCTGCAGAGAGGCTTCCTCTCTCACTCTCTTGAGCAGGAAGAGAAGCGCGCTGTGTGCTCGCAGAGGTCAGGCTTCCTGTGGCTGCCACCGCATTGGGGTGCTGGTGGGGGTGGGGTGGGCATGTGGCCCACTGACCGTGGGATTCCTGAAGCAAGCTCCTCCTTGTCTGGTTTAAATTTTATATATTAAACATATTTTATTGATTTTCCACAGAGAGGAAGGGAGAGGGATAGAGAGCTGGGAACATCAATGAGAGAGAAACAGCGACCAGCTGCCTCCTGCACACCCCCTACTGGGGATGTGCCCGCAACCAAGGGACATGCCCTTGACCGGAATCGAACCTGGGACCTTTCAATTCACAGACCGACGCTCTATCCACTGAGCCAAACCGGTTTTAGCTTATTATATATATTTTTATTACACACACACACACACACACACACACACACACACACACACATCTCTAAATAGATTTAGAGAAGAAGGGAAAGAGATAGAGACATCAATGATGAAAGAGAATCACTGATCAGCTGCCTCCTGCACGCCCCCTCCTGGGGATCGAGCCTGCAACCAGGCATGTGACCTTGACTCGAATCAAACCTAGGACCCTTCAGTCCAAAGGCCAACGCTCTATCCACTGAGTCAAACCAGCTAGGGCTGGTTTAATTTTTAAAACAATGATTTAATTGTGATTTGGCTCCAAATGGCCTTGGAGACGTGAATGCTAGAGACCGCTGCTAGTCTCTGTGGAGAAGCAGGACACAGGGACGCCTGTTGGGACCCTGTGTGGACCCGTCTGGGGCCTCTTTCCATGTTCCACCTGAGCCACGTTTGTGAGGTGATGGGGTTAAGGGGGGTTAGACATGCAAATTCAGAAGCCAGAGCACCCCAAGTCCCAATAATTGTTATAATTATGGAATAACCCTGGGGTTGAGAAATGAAAAAAGTCACATGGCTAGGATCATGTTCCTCTCACTGGTTGCTGTCTGTGACCTCTGCCCTTTCCTGGCCCCTGACATCCCATTTTCTTGAGGATGAGTCCTGTGTAGGCAGGACAGTGGACTCTGAAGATGCCCACGAACCTGGGGACTTGTGGCCTCACCTGGCAGAATGGACTTTGCGGCTGTGATGAAGGGGCCCGGGATGGGGAGATGATTGGGGATGATCTGGGCGGGCACCATGTCGTCACAGGAGTCTTTAAAAGGCGGAGGGGGGTGGGTAGAGGGGCAGAGCCAGAGATATTGAAACATTCTGGCTTTGAAGATGGAGGAAGAGTCCACAAGCCAGGGGATGTGCTCGGCCTGTGGCTGGAAAGGCAAGAAAACAGATCCTCCCTGGAACCTCTGGAAGGACCCCCCCCCCTACACACACACACACACACACACACACACACACACACACAGGCTGTAGCCCAGTGAGACCCGTTTTGGAATTCTGACCTGCAGAACTATAAGTTAATAAACTGGTGTTGTTTTAAGCCACCAAATTTGTGGTAATTTGTCCAAGCAGTAACGGGAAACTCATACGCTTCCAAATATGCATACATCCCGTCCGGGATCCCTGTCACTAGTCCATTCGGCAAATGTCTGTTGAACACCAGCCATTGCTAGACACTGCTGGGTGTCATGGTTCCTAAGCTGAATACAGCGAGGACCTGTCCCTTGGGACTTCATGGCACAGGGGGAGGTAGACACGAAGGTGACGACGTTGAGACAGAGCATGTGCAGGGTAGAGAAAGACACGGGATCAGGATGTTCCTCAGGAAAGTCATTGAGGGGAACTTTGAACCTGGAGTAGGAACGCCGGAAAGATCCAGGTGCCCCTTGGTTATCTGTACCGGGGCAGCTAGTAAGGCCTTCAAACTCAGCCTGACCAAAATGGAACTTGTCACCAAAAAACTTGGGGTTTCCCCCTCGACAACCAACTTCTCCTTGCTTCCCATTTCAATGGGAGGCACATGAACACCCGCCCAGCTGCCCACACCAGGAAACTGGGGTCCTCCTGACCCCTCCTTCACCTGCTATATCAAATCTACCCCCTGGGTAGATTTGGAGATAGGTTTCCCTCCTGCCAGGGGCCGAGGAGGGAGAGACTGAGAAAAACATTTAACAGGACCCGTTTCCTCGTTCAGGAAGCAGGAGGCAGTAAGTGTTGTGGCCAAAAGCTTCCCGGGTTCAAATCCCAGCTCTGCACGTAGGGGTATGACGTTGAGGCCAAGTTTCTTGATCTTGAGGGCCACCATTTCTTCACTGATGAAATAGGATGTAAGCTATAGACCTATACTTTTAGAATGAAATGTGATAATATATAAAAAGCACTTAGAATAACACAATACATGACAGCGGCAGTTAATGGAGAGAAGCCACTAAATGTCATAAAAGCGGCAGCTACTTACTGTGTCCTCTGAGTGGTTTGATTAACCTCCGTCCTTGACGCTTTATAAAAGCTGCCCATTTTACAGATGAGGACACCGAGTCTCAAAAAGCAGCGTGATTTTCCCGAAGCCACTTAGCTGGAATATGACCCATGTCACCCAGGCGTCCTGACGCCTCACCCACTGTTTTGGTTTCTTGTTTGGTTGTGTTGGGCTTGTTTGGACTGGGCTTGGGCCTGGAGATGCCGTGGGCAGCGTGGCATAGAGGGGAGAATGAGCCCTTCGAGAGAACCGGCTCTGGGTCCCGGCCAGTGCCAAGGCCCTGTTGTCAGAGAGCATTTGCTGTGTGTAAGGGGGAAAAAGGCTAAAAGAACAGGGTGTTGGGAGCAGAGTGATGCCAGTGAGCTGGGAATGATGCCAGTGAGCTGTGGGCGTGCGGTCATTATAGAGACTCTGCATCAGCTTTCTCGTGTGCTTTTAGGCTCTTTCTGTTTTTTAAAGCAACACATGCTAAATATTCAATACGATGAGTAATTACAAGAAAACTATCCTGTAACCATCACTCAAATCCAGACCTAAACATGGCCAGCTCCCAGAGAGCCCCGCACGCGTCCTCCAGGCCCTCCCGCCGCCCTCCCCGCTGCCTTTCACTTTCTTTATGACTTGACCGTCAGTGTACGCAGCCTTTCGCCTCTGCCACTGACACCCGGCTCAGGAAGCTTCTCCAGGTCAGCTGACTCCCATAGTTGAACAGGTCCTTTTCTCTGGCTGCCCGATAGCTCACATTGTGGCTGAACTATTCCTCTACCTTCAGTGTGTCTCTAACTTTTTCATTTAGCCACTGCAAACGTAGAGGTAAAGGGGCCCCATTCTTGCTCTATTATTGCACAACTAATAACCTGCTTACTATAACAAACTCAACAGTATAAGTGAAAAAAAAAAGTTCCTTATCCTTCCTTCCCCAAATCCTGAAGGTAACCAGTATTAACCATTTAGGGTGTTTTTTTTTTGTTTTGTTTTTTTAACATCTCTCCTATGTGTACACCTATCCATATGTACACATACACTTATGCACGCAAATTTGTGCGCAGTGTTTTTGAAAGTAAATTTGTTGGGGTGACATGGGTCAATACAATTATGTAGGTCTCAAGTGTACATTTCTGTGATACATGATCTGCATGCTGCATTGTGTGTTTACCACCCAGAGTCAGATCTCCTTCCATCACCATATATTTGACCCCCCTCCACTCTTTACAACCCTCACCTCCCTTCCCTTTGGTAACCACCATACAAAACAAAAACAGGGGCACTCATGCCTGCTGTTCTGCAGCTGGCACTTCCTCTATTGCCCTCTGGGATAGATTGCTTTTTTGTTTGTACACAGGGATCTATTATCACTTTTTTGATGGCTGTCTTGTGTTCCAGATGGTGGTGGACTGTAGTTTATTTAACCAAAGCTCCCTCTGGGTAGATAGATGTCATTTCCAGTGTACCCCTGCATCCCCGTGCCTGCACCTCTTGCACCTGTGCTGGATGGCTTCCTAGCAGAGGAACCCCTGGTGTGCACATTGAACCTTTCATAGACTGTGTCAGATTAGCCCCTGAAGAGGATATTTTTCCATTGATTTTTAGGGAGAGTGGAAGGGAAGGGGGAGATATATAGAGAGAAACATTGATATAAGAGAGACACATCGATTGGTTGCCTGTGGCATGCACCCCAACCAGGGTTATCCAGCTCGCAGCTGAGGTACGTGCTCTTGCCTGGAATCGAACCGGGACCCTTTAGTTTGAGGGCTGATGCTATATCCACTGAACCAAACTAGAAATCTGGTTTTAATGATGTACCTCAGCTCTGCCCTGCCTTTTTCTGATCTTGTGATTTTCATCTATGCATGAGCTTTTGTTTATTTAATACATGCTTGCATTTTTAAGTTATGAAATATCTCAAAATGCATTACAGGGCATAGAATCTACCTAATAAAATAGTAACATGCTAATTGACTGTACCTTTGTGACTCCCACCAGTCAATCAGGAGTGGGTATGCAAATTAGCCAAACAAAGATAGCAGGTTAATTTGCATATACAGGCCGCTGAGAGGTCCGGAGTCCAGCAGGACGCTTGTGTTGTCTCCATGGTGATGACACAGGTGGTTCTGCACCATCCCAGCAGCTTCAGGCCTCTGGGTAGGGCGGGAACATGGAAAGCCGACTCCTGCCAGAGTGAAAGCGGTGCCAGCAGCCAGGGAAAGGAAGGCCCATTCTTGCATGAATCTTTATGAATCAGGCCTCTAGTTTTATTTTTATTTATTTATTTATTTATTTATTTATTTATTTATTTTTAGGCCTCTAGTTTTATATAAATTAGTAGAGGCCCATTGCACAAAGAGATTCGTGCAATAGGCCTTCCTTCCCTTGGCTTCCAGCACTGGTTTTCCTCCGGCACCCAGGACCCAGGCCTTCCCTCTGGCCCGAGTCTGCCTTCTTTGTCTTCGCTGCTTCGCTGCAGACTCTGGCCAGAGCCTGCCATCTTTGCTGCAGACTGCTGTCTTCGTCTTTGCTGTGGACTCCAGAGTCTACAATCTTGTCTTCACTTTGGCTGTTATCTTTGTCCTTCTAATTTGCATATTCCTTCCTGATTGGCTGGTGGGCGTAGTGGAGTGATGGTCAGTTTTCATGTTTCTCTTTTATTAGTGTAGATACTTATGCATCCTGACCCAGTTTATCAACATATTGGCTTGAGGCCTTTTTATTTATTTATTATTATTAAATGTTATCGATAATGGCTATGAAGCTCTCTGTCGTTTTTCCCTGAAGTAACCATTTCATGAAGTTGGTATGTATCCTCTCTTTTATGTTTTATACGTTAAATATATAGGAATAGCCCTAACCAGTTTGACTCAGTGGATATAGTGTCGGCCTGTGGACTGAAGGGTCCCAGGTTTGATTCTGGTCAAGGGCATGTTCCTTGGTTGTGGGCACATACCTAGTAGGGGATGTGCAGGAGGCAGCTGATATATGTTTCTACCTCTCTATCCCTCTCCCTCTCCATAAAAAAAGAAAAATCAATAAAATATATTAAAAAATAAAAAAAAAATATACAGGAATAGCTGGACTCACCCTTACCCATGATAATGAATTTGTGTCTTTTGTTCAGGTCGTTACTGCTTGTCTGCATTTTAAAACGTTTTGCAACTTTTTCTTACTCAGCAGTTCTTGAAAATAAACTTCTAACTTTGAAATAATTTTTGATTTAGGGAGGAATTGCAGAGGTCCCACGGTGTTCCCTCACGCTCTCCCCACAGGTCACCCCATCTTACATCACAGGGTGACTGTGCCCAAACCAGCATGTTGGTGTTGGTGCAGTGACTGTTAACTGAGCTCCAGATTTTATTTGGGTTTTACCAGCTTTTCCACTCTTGTTCCAGGATCCTTCCAGAACACCTTATTGCATTGAGTTGTTCCGATTTATCCACATCAACTTAGAGATCTTGCACACGTTGCCACAGAGGCCCCATTCGTGGCAGGCCCGTTTGCTTCCTTTTCTATTGCTTGGCATTCACACTGACCTCCTTGCTCCTTTGCAGTTGTAGGCGCGCTGCAGTCAGCGGGGTGCGAGTTTCGGGCAGGTGTGTGCTGAGCGGCGGAATCTCCAGTGGCTAGAGCGTACATTTCTATGGTACTGGGTGATTGCCAAATCGCTCCCCATCCATTTGCCTCTTGTCCGAGTCCCTGTTTTTGTGGAACAGGAAGACAACTTAACACCTAAAGGCAACACCACCCCCTAAGGGTGCAGCCGACTCCAGAGGACCCTTGAGGGAGCGGGTAACACAGTGGGTGACAATGGGAAGGGATGAGAAAGGTGAGGAGGTGGCCTTCAGGCAGGTGCAGAGACAGGTGGAGTGACCGGATGTATGGATGCAGAGCCGGTGTGGTCAGAGTGTGTAGGCAGGAGAGGCAAGGCAGGCAGGCAGGCATCAGGGGCCACGTAGCTCCAGAGAGCACATACGCTGTGTCCAGCCAGTGGCCTCCTGCTCTTCCTAGAACACACCATGCCCTTCTCCCTCTCTGGGCCTTTGCACTTGGTGTTGGCTCTTCTTGGACTATTCCTCCCACACATCCGCATCCATCTGCCCTCACTTCGTTCAAGCCCCAGCTTCGCGGGCACCTCCTCCGGGAGGCTTCCCAGATCGCACCTGCTACCAGAGCCCCTCCCCCTGTCCTGTCGCCCCCATGCCTCACTCCGCTTTGGTTTAATTCTTTTAAAAAAATATATATATATATTATTGATTTTTTGCAAAGAGGAAGAGAGAGGGATAGAGAGTCAGAAACATCGATGAGAGAATCATCGATTGGCTGCCTCTTGCAGCCGGGGATGTGACCGTAACCAATGTACATGCCCATGACCGGAATCGAACCCAGGACCTTTCAGTCCATAGACCAACGCTCTACCACTGAGCCAAACCGGTTTCGGCTGGTTTAATTCTTACAGCTCTTCCACTACCAGATCGGACACCTATTGATTTGTTTTATCAGTCTGACCCCCCTTAATTCCCGTGGGGGCAGGATTTGGTCTATCTGGTTCACTGCATGTCCCCAGCGTCCCCAAATGTACCAGGCACGGGGCCCTCGGCAATTCTCTGTTGACTGAACGAGTGGATGGGCATTGCCATTACTGTGATGATCTACGGGAGGTGGTAGCAGTGCTTAGCACAAGCTCTGGGTTGTCATGAGCTCCGTGGTTGTGTCTCCATCTGACCGGGGAAATGGGGGCCGGTGGGGCTGGGCTGCGGACCCCTGCGGAGCCCGAGGTCCAGTTGGGAGCCCAGCTGGGTCCCCGGCAAATGCTGGGGAAGGAGTAGGCAGCTTGTGGGTTTTGGCCCCAGACTCTGGAGCCAGACAAGTGTTCTGGCCAGACTCAGATCTTGTGCAAGGGGTGCTCGGGAGGGCCCTGCCTGCGCCAGACCCCGCGAGGGACCCTCTTGCCCCAATACTGCCTTCTCTGAGAGGGAAGGAAGGTTCTCACCTTCTAGCGGGCTGTAACAGGAACTGCCACCCCCCCCCCCCGCCCCCACCCCTGGTTTGCAAAACTCTGAGCCTGGTGGGGAAATGAAGGGCTGGCTTGCTAACCACAGTGAAGACTCATTTGCAAAGGCAAAGCAGGGGCAGCGGGCCCTTCTCCGCCCCCGGCAGAGGGTCTGGCTTCCGCAGGCCCTGCCTCGCTGGAACCCGCCACCCCTGAGCTTGGGAGCGTGGAGACAGTCACTAGCTCTGGGCTTCACAGCCGGGCACCTTCAGGCGTCTCCTCTGCTGAATGGGAGGAAGGAGACGAATATCGCGGGGCTGTCATAAAACTCAAATGAGGAAATGCATGCCAAGCCTTCTGCAGCGCCTTGTCCTTGTGACTCCGTGGGGGACATTAGCCATCACAATCGCGGTGGTTGTAGACCAGCATCCTTCTCCTGGCCTCTCCTCCACACCGTAGCCAATGTACAGGAGTTATCCTCAGGTTGAGCAACAGGCGAAAAAGGAATGAATGTGTCTCCTAATGCTTGCTCTTCTTTTCCTTTTCTTTAAAAGAAGAAGCTTCCATTTTAGTTACCGTATTTGCCGGCGTATAAGACGATTTTTTGGCCCTGAAAATACCGTATTTGCCGGCGTATAAGACGACCCCCTAACATTTCCACTCAAAATACAGAGTTTGTTATATACTCGCCGTATAAGACTACCCCCCCCCCCCCGGAGGCATATTTTTCAGGGCCAAAAAATCGTCTTATACGCCGGCAAATACGGTAAACTTTGGGGAACCATCTGAGATGGAGCTGACTGAGAGCACAGCGAGGGCCAGACCCCATTCCTACAAAGCCGGGGGGCGTGAGACGGAGGCGGGCCCCCCTGCCTTGTCTGGCGGTGGGGACTGTGGGTGCCCCGCCAGCTCTAAGGGAGCAGGGCGAGTGCCAGATGGGAGGCTGGTCCTGTGCCAGGGGTCCGGGCGTGCCCAGCAGGAACTATGTGCAGGTTCCCGGGGCGCCCCGCGCGCTGGGTGCGGGGCTGCAGCCCTAACGCAGGGAGGGCCGTGAGTAATTACCGTCAGAGCGGTGGGGGCCAGGAAAGGGGAAGTCGAGAAGAGGAAGGGAAGCCCTCCCTGACCGGGGCGTTTGAGCTGGGCCCGGAGCTGAGGTGAATGCTCTCTCCTGCCCTCCGGCTCCTTCCCTGCAGGGGAAACCTGCAGCGCGAGGGCACCGCCTCTGGGGTCTAACGGGAACCGCGAAAGCCCAGGATGCATCGCCCCTTTGGGAATGAGGGCATTGCCTCCGGATGCAGGGCTTTCTTGAGCAGGCGGGGTGGGGGTTGGGGAGGTGGGTGGGGGACAGGACCGGTGTGTGGTGGGTCCACCAGGCTCTGACAGGCTTCTGGCACCAGACCCTTCTCGTGCAGGCTGCTCTCTCTGAGCCCTTTCCCTTGGTGCACGGGGCGGGCCGGCTACCGGGGGAGGTGTCTGGAAGCCCCAGGCCTGTTCTGACCACTGACAAACGAAGGCATTTCTGCTGCCTTATCTAATCGCTGGCATCAGCAGGGGGAGCCGGGAATACTTTTGGCACCTGTCCCCGCCGTGGACGCTTGGCTTCGTAGAAAGTACGCGTCATTAGCCAGAATCTGTCCTGTCCGCCCCAGGGCTTTCTGAGGGGCCGCCGTGGGAGCAGCCGGCCGGACATTGGCAATGGGGAGGGAAGGGCTGGGCTTGCCTGTCTGCAGGGCTCCGAGAGACATTCCCCCCCCCTCCCTGCCCCCCCCCCCCCCCCACGTCACTGCCATGTTGTGTTTGGCATCGCGGCTCAGCCAGGTGGCCCCGAGGGGATGACTTCACTTTCCCGAGCCGCCTCTGGAAAATGGCGGTTTGTTCCTACGGTGGGTGGGAGGATCCAGGCAGCAGTGAAGTCAGCTCTGACACCTCGTAAATATCCCATCCGGAGGGCCTGGTCTGCTCTCTGTCCAAATCAGGTGTCTTTGCCCTTGGGCTTGACCTTGGCAGCATCCCGTTTTCTGCTGGCAGAAGTGGCAGGACAGCCTCCGCAGGAGCTGGTGCGGGTGGCACTGGAGAGCCCTGTCTCCGGAGCTGGCCCGGCAGGGCTCTGGCCCCGGCTCACCTAACCTGCCGGAGCCTCAGCTTCCTCTCTCACAAAACGGGGGTGTTGATAACAGGGTGGCGGGGAGGCACCCCTGAGATGATGGACCCTGGGCACCTGGCTAGTGGTCCGTAGACCACACACTCTCAGAGCTGCCGCTGCCCGCAGGGGCTTCTGGGCCAGGATCCTGAGGGGAAGGATCCAGCAGGACCGCCCGGGCCAGGGAGAGGTCTGAGGGGCAGTATTCCCTGGAAAGGACGCATCTTTCCCTGCGCAGTGGTTAAGAGTGCAGGCTTCAGAGCTAGACCACTGGGGTTTGAATCCTGGCTGGGCCAGTGTGGCCGGGGACAAGTCCTTGAATCTCTGCCTCATTTTCCCCCTCTGGGAAATGCAGAGGGCCGCTGGGCCTCAGATGAGCACACCTGCGTCAGAATCTCTGGTTTGCTGCCCGGCTGTGCTGGGTGTTTCTGTAAACATGGTTCCCCTTCTCTTTCTCCTCGTTGGTTTCCTCTGAAGCCACAAGGTCCCAGGCAGGGGGATGAGGACCAGCATTTTCCATGGGAGGATTCAATATCAGTCAGCTTCTAGAATTTTCTTTACCCCAGGTGGTCAAAGTTGAGATCATTGTCGATGTTCTCAGAACCTTTCTTTCCCTGTAAAAAACAAAGGGCAAACCCTGAGACTCCAAGAACGAGTGTATGTTTCTGGGCAGTGCTGCCGGCGGGGCTACGGTCGGGAAGGGTGTGATGAAACGAGAGGCTGTTGTTGAACGGGGCGGGGGTTGTGTTTGCTCTTCTGGGGGGGCTGAGAACACTCGGATTCCTTGCAGACTTCCACAGAGACCGTGTTCTCGGTTGTCTCTGTCCTTTGCGAATGGGTGGCCCCCACGCCAGGCCCAGCAGTGCCACTTCCTCTGGGTTTCAATGGCCGCCTTATCAGAAGGCAGCACGGGCGTCTATTTCTGGTCTGGGCTAGAAATAGTGTGGACCGTGGCGGAAAGCAGAGCACGGAGCTGGCTTCTGGGATGGCGTGGTGGCCTATGGGGTGGGAGTGAGGAATGCTCTCTCCAGTGTCCCCCAGGGGGGACTGTGCCCTGGGGGCCATGGCAAAGCATGGTTTCCGAGCAGCTCCCAGGGAACGCAAGTCAGGGACACAATTCCCCTGAGAGTCCTTTATGGCCATGCTGATCATGTCAAGGAGAACATGTGTTTGGGATAGGCATGTGTGTAGTTTTTTTGTTTTTACTTTTTTGATACACTTTATTTTTTAATTGAAAATTTGAGATAATTGTAGATTCACATAAGGAGAGATCCATGTAATCTTGACTCAATTTCCCTTTCAGAACTGTAGTGTGATATCACAGCCAGGATATTGACATTGACTCAATCCATTGCCAGTTTTACTCAGTTTCTCTAGTTTTACGTGTGTGTGTGTGTGTGTGTGTGTGTGATTAGTTCTATATCATTTTGCCACCTATCAGTTCTTGCACCCACCACCACAGTTAATATTCAGAACAGTTCCATTCCCACAAGGACCGACCCCTCAGGTTCCCTCCTAATAGCCACACCCACCTCCATTTCTAACATTTGCATGTCTCTTTCTGAAAGACATAGGTTTTCTTTAATAAGATATAGCATACATATGGTAAGACGCACAACTGGTGAGGGTAGACTCAAATTTACATGTGACCCTCACCCTTCCCAGGTTGGATCTAGACTGTCCCCAAGCTCCGACTCTGACTGCACCCCGAGGTAGCCAGCGCTCTGACTTCTGCCTCTTTCTGTGAGTCCTTCTGTGGCTCCCTCAGCCTCACTCCCTCTAACAACTGCTTCTCTCCCTTTATAGCTCAGAACTACGCTGAGGGCTGTACCTTAGGCATCCACAGCTTCCAGGCAGAATTTAGTCAATTGTTCAGTTTCCCACTGACTTTAGTTTACAATTCCTATTATATAGGACTAGAGGCCCGATGCACAAAATTCATGCAAGAGTAGGCCTTCCTTCCCCCAGCCGCCGACACCAGCTTCCCTCTGGCCCCCGGGACCTGGGCTTCTCTCGAAGCTCAGTAGCCCCAGCTTCATCCCGAAGGTCGTCCAGCCTGTTTAGCCTATTATGCGTTTATTATTATAGATGGGTGAGATTTTTTTTTTAACCAAAGGCATAAACTTATTCTTAAAATATAGCTCTTCAAGTGAAAAGGGTGAGTTGACTTAAAGACAACTATTAGACAAACAGTGCCAGCACTGTGCAGATACGACAAGCTTTATAACGTTGATAATCAAATGACTGAAATGTGAGAAATAGTGTCAGGAACAAAAGTATATGGCTCTGAAAAAACAAAAAACAAAAGTAAAAACTGGTCAGTCTGGGGGGGGTGGGAAGGGAAATCTGTATTTTGGTTTTAAATAGTGAGGCTCTCCTGTGTAGTTTTGATAATACAGGAATGGCTTAAAGCAAAACAAATGAACATTTTAAGAGACTTTTTATAAAATGATAAGTTCTTCCTTTCGTGCCTTAATGATTTTTGTCTCTTCTGCATTCCATCTGTTTTATACCTAATACATGTCTTAAAATCGACTTACCCTTTTTAACTTACATTCATAAAGAAGAAATTTTGATCTCACCATTTAGAGGTGCTAGATGAGCATTTTCCCCAATTCACATTAAAATAACACACAAGACATAACACAATGTGTACGCCATTTAAAATCATCTCCCATGTCAGTGCCTGGAACTATTCTCATTTTGGTTCCAGCAGGAAGGGGTAGGCATCAGAATTGAGTGATACTGTGACAATGAATATGTAGAGGATTATCTGATGGTCCATGTTTGGGTTTTAACTGGCCAGGTCGTAAAGTTCCCGTTTCTCTCCTCTTCCCGAGTGCGGAAACAATAGAGAACCGAGGTGCAGGTAACTGGCGCACGGCGCTGAGGAGGCTGCTCTGGGTTTGAGCTGCCTGGAGAGTCTGTGGCCCCGGACCCCTGGCTGGGCCACTCCATCACTGGACCGTGGGATGCCCAGAGGCATCTTAGAAGCAGCTGCCGCAGGGAGTAGGGCAGGGACCCTGGTTCCTGGGGCACAGATTGAACCAGATCTGGACACGGAGGCTGAGCTGGGCATGTCCAGTTCCTTCTTTCAGGCTTTCCTGTTGGAGTGAATCCCCTGCCCCCCTGGGGAGAGGGAGCCCCCAGAGGAAAGAGGGGGTCGGTCAGTTTCTTCAGGATCACGTTAACCCCCCCTCCACACACACACACCAGACGGTCCAGCGCACATTTCTGGGTGAAGACACAGCATCACAGCACCAGCTAGCTAATTATTTGAGTGCTGTTATTAAAATATATATATATATATATATATATATATATATATATATATATTTTACACAGAGAGGAATTGAGAGGGATAGAGAGTTAGAAACGTCAATGAGAGAGAAACATCGACCAGCTGCCTCTTGCATCTCCCCACTGGGGATGTGCCCGCAACCAAGGTACGTGCCCCTGACCGGAATCGAACCTGGGACCTTTCAGTCCGCAGGCCAATGCTCTATCCACTGAGCCAAACCAGTTTCGGCTAAGTGCTGTTATTGAGTCTCTCCAGGGGGAAGCGTGAGGCTGGCGTGTTCTCCACTGGCTGTCAACATAGTCTTAGCAATTGTTCATTATTATTATTATTATTTTTTTTAAACAAAGATGAGGGAAGTCCCTCCCTCCATTTCTAGGTGTTAAGAGGATTTTAATATTTAACACTCACAGAACAGTTTACATCTTACCAAGTTCTTTTAGGTTTATGTACCTGTGGGGTAGATACCATTTCCCCATTGTACAGATGAGAAAGCAGAGGCAGAGCCAGAGTAAAGAAACCCCCCCTCAAGTCTCGTATAGTTCAGGTAGGTAGGATTTGACTTGAGGCTTACGTCTGCTAGCTTCTTGTGAAGTTGAGCTCTTTCTACTCTCCCACGTTAGACCTTCTCTAACGACGTGTGCTGCAGCGAATCACACTTTTTGAAAAATCTGCCTTCCAGGTCAGATGTCGCTGTGTATTTGAAGATAGCCCACTCCCCTTGGCTTTTCGAGCAGGGTCCTTCACTGAGACACAGCGCCGAGACACAGCGAAACCACCGGACGTGGTGAAGGTGTCACAGAAAGTGGACGAGAGAACATTCACCCCCATAGCTAAACTAAGCTTGCCTGAGACCTCCTGGGACCACAGCGCTTTTAGTGCACGTAATTGCAAATCGGCTGCAGGACAGTTCGGTGAGGGAGGCATTGTGATCACTGTGTCAGGTGAGGAAGGAGCAGAGGTGACGTCCCCAAGCCCCCACCTGCCATTGTGGAGCAGGGCAGGGGTCTAAAGGTCTCTGCTCTTCAGCGCCCCCTCCTGTCCCGTCCCCAGCTTCACACCAGCCTTCAGAACTCAGCCAAGACGCTTGCCCTCGGGGAAGCCTTTCTCGCCGCGGCTGGGGAGAAGTCCCAGTCGCTGATGATGGTGTCTCGCTCCTGTGAGATGTAGGTTGATGTGTTCAGGTGCCGGTTTGGACAGGGTCTGTCCTCTCTCCCAGGCTTTGAGCTCCCGGGGGTGGGGACTGGGTCCCTCTGCTTCAAACCCGCTCACTCTCAGTGTGATCTCAGTCGCTGCCTGGCTGATCGAATGACAGAAAGTAGGAGAGGAGCGTGGCTACATGTGGGAAGGCAAAAGCCAAGCCTCGGCTGTGGTTTCTCCTCTTGAATCCGTCTGGAGCTTCCTTGAAGATGCTTTAAGCTTGTTGGCAGATGGTGCCCCTGGCGGTTGAGTATGGGAATTGGGGAAAAGGCCACGTGCCCGGTGTGAAGGTAGGAGGAAGTCCAGGCGTGGCGGCGGGCGGCCTGAGAGGGGCCCAGAATCAACAGTGGGAGGAGAGAGGAAATGGGAGTGTGAAGAACAGGGTCACGTGGACAGGCAGCAAAGGGGGCGGTAGGGTTGGGTAGCGAGGGGGCTGAAAACCCAACTGTGCGCCTGCAGGTGACTGGTGGGGAGGGCACAGGAGGTCATGGGGCCTGGGGAGGGCCAGGTGATGCCGGGAAGGGGGCGGGGAGGGCTGTGCAGAGACAAGGTCTTGCTGCTGTGGCTGTTATCTTGCTTCTTCAAGCAGGAAGCACGGCCGCTGAGCTCCACCGCACCAACGTGCAGGGTCTGAGCTCTGGCCACCACAGCCTGCTTTGAGAATAGAGTCAGTCATCGAAACAACTGTGTGTGCCCCGGGCAAAAATGCCAACCAGTGCAGGGCAAAACCCGCATGCCGGCCATTTTGCTCATCACCCTTCCCACTGGAACTCCTGTCAGCAAATTGGTGGTAATTTTTTTTTTTTTTTTACCTTTTCTCACACTTTTAGACATACGTGCACATATTCAAACACAAGCATCTTTTCTTAGCTGAGCCCACTGCATTCCTGAACACATGATGGAGAGCTTCATTTTTGGGCAGCACAGCAGTGTATCACATCCTATTACATATGTAGTGGATACAAATGTAGTGGATTAGCCCACAGATCAGATTTCCCCCGTGTTAACACCCTTACACATCTAGAAAGCAGCACATCAAATACTTCTGCATGGACAGCAACAAATACTACTGATCGTTTGTCACTTTAATGCACTGCTACTGGGCATGTTTGTGAACATTACACTGGATACTCTATGGGATTGGTTCTGAAATTTGTTTTTTCTTATTCCGTCCTCTACTTTGTAACTTAATACACATGACAATGAAATAGCCTGTTAAAAATGCTAAAGGTGTCGTCTAACTGGGACTATGGTCATTTGCTGGTTGGAAGTCAATGCTAGGGCTCAAGAAGGATGCACTAAGTGGGTGGGACCCTGGGTTAGATGCAGGATGACTTTCAGCATGAAAGCACTGGACCTGCAGCGCCGGTTGCAGCTGATACACATCAGTATTTTCATGAGTGCCTGTAGGTGTGGGGTCAGCACAGACATAAAATAGCAGGCTGGCCAATTCAGAGAGGTGGAGAGGAAGGCAGTATTGGGGAGAAGTCATGTAAATGAGACCTGATGTGGGCAGGAGGCAGCCTGTGTGTGCATTCATGCATGCGTGCATACATGCAGTGGGACTTCCTGTTGGAGCACAGTGGGATGAGGGCTGCATATCCCAATGTTGCTTCTCATAGTCACTTGCTTGACCACAAGAAGCAATATAAGGGTTCAAATCCTGGTTCTTCCACTTGCCAGCTGGTGACCCTGGCCGGGGGACCCCATGCCACAGTGTCCTCATTTATAAGCTAGGGACAGTCAGTGTGCCTGCGTCACAGTGTTGTGAGGATTGAGAAGGTGTTGTCTTGGCCCACCCAGATCGCATTAGCAGGCATGCACACCCCGCCCAGCTGCTGGAGGCAGGGAGGACGAGGCCAGCCTCCTGCCCCCAGGAGAACTCACTTCCCTGGGGCGACCCATAGTCCAGAGCCCCATGCCAGCAGGCTGAGGACTACAGCTTCCTTCTTCCCCATCCTGCTCCCACACTCCTTCTCCGGTGAGCATTCCCCTCCCCAGTAAACCCCTGAACAAGAATCTCTGCCTCACTCAGAAAGCATCAGCACTGTAAGAGTTCTGCATGATTGTTACCGCCTTCATTTTTACCCAGGATGAGACTGATGTGTCTGTAAGATTCTTCAGGAAATGGACCAGGTACAGTCATTAGAATGTCTGGCTGATGGTTAAACGTATGATGAATAATAGCTAGTTCATGAACAGGAATATTCAATATATGTCAGTCCTTCCCAACTTGATCTACAGATTCAACACAATCTCAATAAAAATTCCAGCAGTCTGTTGTGTGGATATTGATAAACTGACCCTAAAGTTTACGTGGGGAGGCACAAGGTCCACAAATACCCAGCACAATAGTGAAGAACAAAGCCGGAGGATAGATGCTGCCCTACTGTGAGGCTTACTGTAAAGCCTTAGTTACAGAGACAGTGTGGTATCGGCGGAAGAATAAGCTAATAGAAATGGAACAGAACAGAGAGCATAGAAATAGACCCGCCCAAATCTAGTCAACTGACCGCTTACAAAGGAGCAAAAGCAATTCCGTGGAGGAAGCACAGCCTTTTCATAAGCATGATGAGCCGAGGTCGGTTTGGTTCAGTGGTAGAGTGTTGGTCTGCGGACTGAAAGGTCCCGGGTTCGATTCCGGCCAAGGGCATGTACATAAGCATGATGAACAAGCCAGTATGAATCAGAGGAGGGGAGAGAGGGAAACTGGGTGGGTGTCTCTGATTGTGTTTATTCATATCTGTGTGTGTGTGTGTGTGTGTGTGTGTGTGTGTGTGTCTGGGTCTCCCTCACCCTCTGCCCCATTTCTAGTGCTGTCTCTGTCGATGTCCCCATCTCCCTCTGTCCCTTTCCTCTTTTAATAACTACTTATTAGGCTGCACTGGATCCCACCATTTCTACACGGCGAGGGAAGGAGCACCATCCAGGGAAAGGGCACTGTATCCACAGTTCACACCAGTAAGCACTTGCCTCTGGTCCCGGAGTGGGGGACGGGGCTCGGCCTGTATAACAACAGGAAGGATGGAGGGCTTTCTGTTAGTTTGATGGTGTGTGGCCTGAGACTGGGAGGGAGAATTCGGAGCTAACCAGGCTAAGAGCTTTCCTAGCAGAACCAGCAGCACGTGCTGATGTCTGTGGTGTGACCCACCGGAGGTTCTGAGATTGAGCCACTTGTGGCAGGAGCATGGAAGGGGAGGGCATGCAGGGGTCCACCCTGGGCCTTGGCTCTCAGTCCTAACAGCACTGAGGGTTTGAAGCCCAGGAGTGGCATGAGCATTTCATAAAAAATGGTTCTGGGAGTAACTTCTGGCTACTTGAGTAGACCAAGCAAGACCTAACGGTGTGCTAGCCTTGCAAATGGATAGAAGTTGACAAATTCAAGAGCAATTTAGAAAGTAGAATTGATAAGACGTGGTGATTGCCTGAAGACTATAATGTTACATTATCTGAAAAGTTTTTTTCAGTCACATCTGTCAATTTTTTTTAAAGAGTAGTCAGGGAAGGTCTTAATAAATTATGCTTTTTTTAAAAAAATATTTTTTATAGAGAGAGAAAAGGAAAAGGACATATAGAGAGAAGCATCAATGTGAGTGGGAACATCGATCACCCTCCTCCTGTACACTCCCAACCAGGGATCAAGCATGCAACCTGGGCATGCGCCCTGACCGGGAATCGAACCGGCAACCTTCTGCACAGAATGATGCCCAACCAACTGAGCCACACTAGTCATGGCTCAAATTTTTATTAAAATATTGCTGCAAAGAAAACAGAACAAAACAGTAGACTAATTCAAAAATTCCTTCAAATATTCTATGGGGAAAGACACTGGTTAGGTAATCATTGTTAGAGTAGATAGGAAAAAATTTGCTTGAATCCACCAGGCTCTTGATTAGCAGTCAGCTGGGTGGGTGAGTAACTTCTGAGAATAAAGGTGAATGCCTTTTATGTTTTCAGGTTATTGCCAAAGCAGTCATATCAGCAGTGCTCATTTCCTTCTAGAAGATTATGAATTTCAGAACACACAAAGGATCTGTGTCTTGTTGTTTGTTTTGTGGACTAAAGAAAAAGAATAGA
This sequence comes from Vespertilio murinus, assembly GCA_963924515.1. NCBI lineage: Eukaryota > Metazoa > Chordata > Mammalia > Chiroptera > Vespertilionidae > Vespertilio > Vespertilio murinus. The sequence goes on from OZ004716.1 coordinate 22,412,012, forward strand.
TAAGACTCCCAGGGTTGGGGTTGGGTGGAGAAGGGGGGGGGGGTCAGACCTCCTCCCCTCTACCTGTCCCAGGTCTATAGACTCCATCGCCCCTTCTAGGGATAGGGCCTCCTGTGGTTGATCAGTGGTTTTCAAAACTTTTTATTTTGAAACCATTTTAGATTCCTGCGGGCATTGAAAAACCAGTACAGAGTTTCTGCGTACCGTTCCTCCAGCTTCCCCTGTTGCTAACGTCTTTCATAACTATAGGTAAAAACCCAGGAAATTGACAATATTATGAAACATACTACGGACCTTAGTTGGTTTTCACCATTTTTTACATGCAGTCGTGTTTTAGTTCGCGTTCTGTGTTGGTGTATGGTGCTACGGAATTTTATCACATGTATTGATCTGTGTGTGGCCGCCACCACTCACAGGATGCCGAGCAAATGTTTATTTACATTCTTTGCGCGTTACTTCATGATTCTGGCCCCTTCGTACAGGATCCAGCAGCTGGTGTTTTCAGCCTAGCTAGATCCTGCCAGAAAGCAGAAAACTTCGTTCATCCCATCCTCTGGTCTGTGACTTCATTCTCTGCACCCACCCTCTGTTGCTGCCTGCGAATGGCCAGGCACCTTCCCTGCTCTTCCAACCCCTTTCTAGACCTCGTCTGCCTTCTTCCTTGATCCTGCATCAAAGCGGAGGTCTCCTCCCCTCCCCTCTTCTCTCCAGGAATACCTCTCTGTCCTGTGTCTTTGTCCAGCGCAAACCTGAGATGCATGTATCAGGACTCTTATGGTTGCAAGGGACCCAGGGCTTCAAATAGCGCATCAGGGCTCAACCTTTCCACGCTGTCTCTGCTCCCCCAACCTCATGTTCTGTTGCTGGCAGAGGCCGAATAAATTTTATAAATAATTCTGGCCAAACAAGTCCCCGGAGGATTCTGATGGGCCTCGCTTGGGCCGTGTGCTCATTCCTGAACCAGTCACCATGCCGGGGATGGGCACTCTGGGTATTTCCAGGACCCTTGGACCTGCCTCTGGCTTGTGGTGGTGCGAGGTCAAGAGGGGTGGGTCAGCACGAGGAAAGGGTCCGTCCCAGGAAAAGGTGCTTTTTGACAGAAAAAAGGTGGGGAAGGGACCCGTCACGGTGGTCTCCTTGTAACAGTGCACAGTTATCCCGTGGCAGGGAAGCGGGTCTCCTTGGGTCAAGGTGGAATTCCTCTTTCTCTCTGTTATCTGTTGCTGTAGAACAATTCCAATACTTAGTGGCTTAAAACCTTAAGCATTTTATTTGTTTGCACACAATCCTGCAGGTGGGGCAGGGCTGAGGGGCTGGGGAATGAAGGTGATGGGCCGGCAGGCATGTGGCTGCATCCTCGGGGGAGTGAGCCCCGGCTTCTAATGGGTTCTTGTTCACTTTCTTTCAGTGGATATCATGGAGATCAAGGAAATCCGCCCAGGGAAGAACTCCAAGGACTTTGAGCGGGCAAAGGCAGTCCGCCAGAAGGAAGACTGCTGCTTCACCATCCTGTATGGCACCCAGTTCGTCCTCAGCACACTCAGCTTAGCAAGTGGGTGCATGTCCGGGTGCTTTTCTGCCTCCCCCGTGCCTCAGTTTCCTTCTTAGGGCATTCCCTAGAAGCAGGATGCTCACCCCTGCCTTCCTACTAACGGGTTTGGGGACACCATGGTTTTGAATCCTAACCCTTTCTAGCGGTGTGCCTTTGGGCAGCCACTCAGCCCCCCTGCGCTGCCGTTTGCTCAGCTGTGAAACGGGGAGAATCGTAATGCTGGCCTGATTGGGATGTGGTATGTAAGGAGTAGGTTAAGGGCCTGCCTGGCCCACGCTGAGAGCTAACGGCAAGTTACACTTTCCTTCAGCAGAGCCTGACCTATACCACTTACTCAGTTTATCTAACCTGAAGGAACTGTCCTGAAATCTCATGTCTCACACAAGCAAACATGCCCCCATCTACTCATGCATGCATACTACACGCATGCATGCGTATGGGCACACGTATAGACATACGTATCCGGAGGTCAGATTTCTGGTCAGCCCTGTGAATCCCCCAGAAAGCCAGAGAGGCCACTGGGAGGCCAGCAGAAGAGCTGAGGTGTGTTACTCAGGGCAGAAACTTGGAGCTGCCTTGAGGGCCAATCCTAGGGCTTACTTAGAACCGTATGCACAATCATGGCTGATAGGAGAGAAGATTCACACCATTAAAAATCGACTAAAGTGGGGGGAAGCTTTGAAAGGTGAGCAGTCGTAGGCACATTTCAAATAGCTGTCATTGATTTAATTTGTCATTTATCTTTCCTCATCAGGCATTTAAAAATATATATTTTACTGATATTTTACAGAGAGGAAGGGAGAGAGATAGAGAGCTGGAAACATCGATGAGAGAGAAACATCAACCAGCTGCCTCCTGCACACCCCACACCGGGGATGTGCCCGCAACCAATGTACATAACCCCGGGCCGGAATCGAACCCGGGACCCTTCAGTCCGCAGACCGATGCTCTACCACTGAGCCAAACCGGTTTCGGCTCCCATCAGGCATTTTTTGAGCTGTGCTCTGAACTGGGTTGTGCTAGGAGTCAGTGGGGCTCTGGAGATGAGGAAGACAGTTGCTGCCTTCAAGGAGTTCATAGTATCTGGGAGACAGATGTGTGGACAGGAGCTTACAATCAGTCCCCTGTCATAAGAGCAATAGGCCCAGCATAATACAGTGTGCTGTGGGGCATAGAGCGTCTGTTTCCAGGAAAGGCTCTGAAGAGGGGGGAGGTGACTTTTTTTAAAAAAATATATTTTATTTATTTTTTACAGAGAGGAAGAGAGAGGGATAGAGAGTTAGAAACATCGATGAGAGAGAAGCATCGATCAGTTGCCTCCTGCACACCCCCAACTGGGGATGTGCCCGCAACCAATGTACATGCCCTTGACCGGAATCGAATCTGGGACCTTCCAGTCCGCAGGCCAACGCTCTATCCACTGAGCCAAACCGGTTTTGGCGGGGAGGTGACTTTTAACCTGGGTTTTGAGGCATCAGGAACAATTGGGAGGAAAGAAGGAGAGGGTATTACACTTATAGGCTGGGGCAAAAGTAGTTTTACAGTTGTGAGTATGAGAGACAGTTTAATCTTGTATTATTGTTAATTAACTAGAGGCCTGGTGCATGAAATCCATGCATGGGGGGAGTCCCCTCAACCCAGCCCGCGCCCTCTCCAATCTGGGACATCCCTCACACAATCCTGGACTCCTGGCTCCTAATCACTCATCTGCCTGCCTGCCTGGTTGCCCCTAACTGACTCCCCTGCCAGCCTACTTGCCCCACACAGCCTGCTTGTTCAGTCATCCCTCACTAACCCCCCTGCCAACTTGGTTGCCCCACGCAGTCTGCTGTTCAGTTGTCCCTCACTAACACCCCCCCCCCCCCCCCCCCCCCGCTGGCCTGGTCAACCCACACAGCCTGTTCTTCAGTCATCCCTCACTAACCCCCCTGCCAGCCTGGTCACCCCAAGCAGTCTGCTTGTTCAGTGGTTTGATCGTCCCTCACTAACCCCCCTGCTGGCCTGGTTGCAGGCAGCCATCTTGGTGTGAGGGTTGATTTGCACATTAGCCTTTTATTATATAGAATTATCATATTACTTTCCATATGAACAACTGTAAACCTACTTTTGCCCAACCCTGTATTAGGGTTTGGGGAAATAGCAAGCTGGATCTGGGGAATAATGATTATATGTCTGATTGATGGTGTGTGGTGGGTGGCAGAGATGGGGCAGGAGAGGGAGGGGATTGTGACCCTGAGTCTTAAGAGCTGCGTCCACTTAACCCCACTCCAGGCAGAGCCTGGCTGCTGTTCTTGGTAGGGGAACAGGATAAACCAAGCAAGTCTCAGAGCCCAGGATACCAGTCTGTCCCACTCCGGGGTCCCTCTCCCAGGGCTCTGGAATTCAAGGTTGGGTAGAGAGATGAGCAAGACTTAGATTCACACCCCAGCTTCTCCTTTATTGGCCCTGGGACAGGTCTGTCAACCTGCTGAGCCTTGGTTTTCCCCTCATTAGCCCGGGAAGAATGAGAGCAGCAATGTTGGCATGATGTTGTCTGGGACTAACAAGATACCTGGTGGTTGGGAGGTGTTTAATAAGTAGATCAGGTGTTCTCATTGCTAGCTCCATTTCACTGATGAGGAGATGAGGCCCAGAGAGGTTAAGTAACCAGCTGAATGTCACACAGCCCTGAAGTGGCGCCGTGGGACCTGGCGATGATGCCAAGCTCTTAACCACCACTTGTTTTCTTTTTTTAAAATATATTTTATTGATATTTTTACAGAGAGGAAGGGAGAGAGATAGAGAGCTAGAAACGTCAATGAGAGAGAAACATCGACCAGCTGCCTCTTGCACATCCCCTAGTGGGGATGTGCCCACAACCAAGGTACATGCCCTTGATCGGAATCGAACCTGGGACCTTTCAGTCCGCAGACCGATGCTCTATCCACTGAGCCAAACCGGTTTCGGCACCACCACTTGTTTTTGCTTCCCTCCTGGGCATCAGCATCTCTTACTTCCCACCGACCTCTCTGGCCTTGGTTGGAAACAGGATTGTGGTATACATTATTCCAGGCCCTGTGTCCTGTTCGTTAGCATAGGGTTAACAGCTAAACCTTCTTTTAAAAAATGCCTACTTGCCACCTCTGCTAGAGAAGGCTCGTAATAGGCCTCATCTCAGACCAAAAGCAGGTCTCAGAGCCTTGAAGGTATGAAGGAGACGCCTCCTTGGTGCCCCGCTGCAAAACGGCAAATGGGCACAGGCTTCTCCCACCCCCACCATCTGTATGGGGCTGGGGAGGTGGGGAGCCAGGGTCAGTAGGTCTCCAAGCAGCGGTCTTCCCAGAGCATAACCCAGCGTTCTGTTCCCGTTCACCTCACTAGCCGATTCGAAGGAAGATGCAACCAAGTGGCTCTCTGGCTTGAAAATCTTACACCAAGAAGCGATGAGCGCGTCCACCCCCACCATCATTGAGAGGTATCGGCTTTGCCTGTTATCTTTGTCTTCACTCACTCAGCTGTTCTGCTCCCTGCAGCCAACATGGGTGAAGGGAAGAACAATGAGATATTTGGTCTTGGAGGTTCATCGAGCATCCTGTGTGCAGTAGATGCCCCGTAGTGACTGTGGACCCTCCAGTGTCTCCCAGAAAAGGCTCTCTCAGTACAGGGCCTTGGCCTGTTGGCATGCCGATTGCTTTGAAATGACCCAGAAACCTGCAGTGGTGTTGTGTTTGAGGGGAGGACCAGAGGGCTTCCTTCTTAAAGGATTCAAGAAGGCACTAGCTGACTCAAAGGGCAGTCAGACACAAGGCCCAGAATTTCCCACCTGCCACCAGGAGTGTCTGGTCAGCATCGTGGATGTTTGGCTCGGATTGTCCCCTTCCCCGCTTCCAGGAAACCAAAGCCCTCTGATTTCTACCACTTTTCTGACCAGCTTTTTTGGGATTAATGGATATCATCAGAGGGATTCGCCCGTTAAAGAACGCCAGCCTGTACGAGCTCAGGGGGCCTCTTGGCTCAGTAAGGGGTCTTTGACCACAAGGAGGAAGCTGCTTTCCAAGTTAGAAAGTTGGAAAACCCTTCCCAGGGTCCTTAGCTCCTGCCCCATAGAACGCAGACTTGTACCCTTTTCTAACTTCCTCTCTCTCTCTGCCTCAACTCTCTTTCCAGTTGGTTGAGAAAGCAGATTTATTCGGTGGATCAAACCAGAAGAAACAGGTACCATTTGTTCACATCACGGTGGTTTTCTCCAGATCACGGTGCACTCTTGATTTTCATTCTTTCTTGAAATGTTCAAGGGGGTTGGAGATGGGTCATGTTTTGTGCTGGGAAAAAGTCCTTACAAGGTCACATTTGACCTACGAAGCATCAGATGCGGTGCTAGGTGCTGGGGGCAGAGCCTCATGGCAGTGGAAAATTCAAGTCCATCTTGCGGAGGCGAATTCTCTGCATGGAGCCTTTGGACCTCATCCTTCCGGCCTTCACATCTGGGCACCTCTGGGTCCTGGGGAGAAGCAGGATCACCTGGCTCCTGTCCTTACTTTGTGGTGGGAGAGATGGGCCACATGGAAGTAAACCGAGTGAGCCGAAACCGGTTTGGCTCAGTGGATAGAGCGTTGGTCTGTGGACTGAAAGGTCCCAGGTTCGATTCCAGTCAAGGGTATGTACCTTGGTTGTGGGCACATCCCCAGTAGGGGGTGTGCAAGAGGCAGCTGGTCGATGTTTCTCTCTCATCGGCATTTCTAGCTCTCTATCAGTCTCCCTTCCTCTCTGTAAAAGATCAATAAAATATATTTTTTAAAAAAGAAGTAAACTGAGCGAACAGCCATGGTTATAAGGGCTGTGCAGGCGAGACGGCCACGTGGTAACATACATTTCGGTGCATTTGACCTGTTCGCTGAACAGTACGTCCTGGAGTGGCTCCCTGTCGGCACACCATGCTCAAGGCCGGTCACGTCTGTCACAAACGTGGTCTGTCCTCAGGGGAAGGCAGTGTCATTTCCTCCCTGGTGAGAAATGATTTCCTTCTTGATGGACACAAGCTGTCCCTGGCCCCTTGGGAATGAGGCTGCTCTGAAAACCCGTGGGGCTAGACATCTTTTGTTAACTCGGGCGAGGAGGACACGGGCAGGGTGACCTCCCCGAGGAGGACGGCCTGCAGCAGGTGTTTCGGCCTGACAGTTCGAGGGAGGTGGTGCAGGGGAGCTCCCGCGTCCTCCGCCCCGTACCCGGGACTCTGACTGTTGGTGGTCTGATGGGTGAAGTGCTTGTATTTGCATCTCTTTATTTATGGGTGAGGTTGACCACCCTAGTGCCCAGTTTTTCTTAGGCATGAGCTGGTTTTACTGATAACGTAATGATAAAAACTACCATTTATTGAGCGCACTAGCCACTGTGAGCACATTATAATTATTGCCTCATGTTAAAATACATTATAATCATTGTCTCATGTTAATGATAAAAACTATAATTTATTGAGCATGCTAGCCACTGTGGGCACATTATACTCATTGTCTCATGTTTAGCCTCACATCAGGCCCTTTATTTTTTTTCTTTCAAATTTTAAATGTTTTTCCTTCCCTCTGTTAAGATATGTCACAATTGCCCTATCTGCTTTGGTTCAGTGGATAGAGCGTCAGCCCTCGGACTGGAGGGTCCAGGGTTTGATTCTGGTCAAGGGCACCTGTCTCAGTTGCAGGCTTAATCCCCATGCCGTTATGTCAATGTCTGTCTCTCTCTCTCTCTTCCCCCCTCTCTCTCTCTTTGGCTCTGCTCCCTGCTTCCACTCTCTAAAAATCAATGGAAAAAAAAATTTCCTCAGATGAGAATGAATAACAACAGCAAACGAAAGGTATGTCCCTGTCATACCTGAGGCAGTGACTCCCTCCCTCTTGCTCTTGAATGCCCTCCCTTCTCCAGGGCACCTCTGTGCCAGGCCAGTGGCCCCTGTCGCTGAGTCCTTCCACGCTCTTTCTACCCACACCGACGGCCTGATGTGGAAGCGGTAACCCTGAATGCTGAAAAGCTTAGTGCTGTCCGGTCAGCCAGCAGCCCGCTCCATGTCCCCCGTCCTCCTTTCCCTCCTCCTCCGCTCACTCTGCATTCACTCTGGCCCCACGCCCTGGGCCCTGCTCCAGGGTCACGGTGGTGGAACAGAGGGTCCCTCGTTGGAGGGTTCAGAACACACTGGCCTCTCTCAGCCCGGGGTGGGGCCTCCTCGGAGTGCTTCCTTTCTCTGTGGCTCACCGGTGACTCATAGTTGAGATTGGCACAGGGGCGACAGGTGGAGCCTCCCGGGCCCTCCCCACGTGCGGTGGTGGTGGTGGTGGTGGTGGTACGGAGTTATTGGTTTTGTTCCCAAGTCCGAGGCTCCTTTATCTGTTGTCAGGAAGTGGTTCTCTCGCTCAGAATGGATCCTTCTTGCGAGTCCTTAGAGGCCCGTCTTTCCATCAGCTGGTCCAGAACCTTCCGCAGAGAGAGGAAGTCTGTTTCTGGACTCGATTCCCCTCTGTTCCCTCTCCCCAGGCTCCCTCCCAGGGGCAGAGCCCTGCCGTGGGTCCGCCCGGCCAGCGTGTGGAAAATCCCACCTTTCCTGTGGTTCTGCGAGGCCCCGAGGGAGTTTCTCAAAAGGAACTTTGGCCAAGGGGCCAGTGAAAGGGCACGGACTTCTGTTCTGCCAATTTCCCCTCCTTTCCTGTCGCCCACGACTAATTGCGTTTCCTGAAAGAAAACAAAGGAGCCACAGAAGCAAAGGAAAGCCTCCGTGGGCAGGAGGCAGGCTCTGCGTGGGCCCCGCGCGGGCGCCCAGCCTCCGGGTGCTTTCCTTGGCGTGGGCCCCTGCTTTCATGGTCAGCATCTCCAGCCACCAACTGGCAGCAGCTGGCACTTGTTGAGAACTTGCTTTCTGCAGCGGCCACGGTGCTGAGCACTTTCCATCCCGAGGGAATGCTGACGGACAGGGGAGCCAGGTTCCCCTCTGTCCATTTTATGAGGCCACGGAGGCCAGGGCACAGTAAGGAAGGAGCTTGTCTCCAGCACCTCACCTGGTCAGGCGTGGCACCAGGGTTTGAGGCTCACCCACCAGAACTTGATGTTGCCTTTCCTTCTTCAGGCAAAACTCTTTCTTTCCCCACGCTGACCTAAAACATATTAACTTAGTTTGTTTTATTGTGGCAAAATAGACATAACCCAAGATTTATCCCAGGCGTCCTCTCTGCTAAGGTTCTGGACCAGCTGCCAGAAAGACAGATCTCGGTGAAGGACTCACAAGAATCCATCTGAGCAGGTGTACACTTCTGTTAGGTTGTGCACTGTCACCACCATCCGTCTCCAGGACTCTTCGTCTTGTAACACTGAAACTCTGTCCCCATTAGACAATAAATCCCGTTCCTCCTCCACCCAGCCTGTGCTCACTTCTATTCTGCCTTCTGTCTCAGTGAGTCCCATTACTCTAGTTATCTCAGTATAAGTGGAATCTAATACTTTTTGTCTCGTTATGGCTGGTTTGTTTCACTCGGGAACTCGAGATTTCTTTGTGTTGTAGCATGTCAACATTTCTTTCCTTTTTTTTTTTTTTTAAATCCTCACCCGAACATATGTCTATTGGTAGAGGAAAAGGGGAGGGAGGGAGGAAGGGAGGGAAGGAGAGACGGAAGGAGGGAAGGGAGGGAGAGATTGAGAGAGGGAAGAACATTGATATGAGAGAGGAACACTGATTGGTTGCCTCTTTTATATATCCCAACTGGAGACCAAGCTAGAAACCTTTGGTGTATGGGATGATGCTCAAACCAACCGAGCCACCCAGCCAGGACAGAATTGCTTCCCCTTTTAAGGCTGAATAATAACCCACTGTATACATAGACCACACTTTGTTTACTTGTTCCTCTGTTGGTGGGCACTTGGATTACTTCCCTCTGTTGGCTATTGTGAGTATCGTTGCTGTGAAGATGGGTGTTCGAGTGTCTGCTTCTGATTCTTTTGTGCTTTCCCCAGAAGTGGAATTGCTGGATCAAATGACAAACTGCCATACTGTTTCCATAGCAACCACAAACCCATTTTATATGCCCACCAGCACAAGGGCTCCATTTTCCCCTGACTTCCTTGTCTACTTTTCTTATTTTCTTTTTTTCTGATAGCCATCCCAATGGTTGTGAAGTAGTATCTCATTTGGGTTTTGATGTTCATATTCCTTATGATGAGTGATGTCGAGCATCTTTTCACATGCTTTTTAACCATTTGTACATCTTCTTTGGAGAAGTGTCTACTTGAGTCCTTTGCCCATTTAAAAATTTCACATTATGATTTTTAAAATATATTTTTAAATTAAATTATTAACTGTGTACATATTTTACCATTGCTCCTCCCCTCTCATACATGCCCTCCCTCCCCAGAGTTTTGTGTCCATTGGTTGTACTTATATGTATGTATACATGTCCTTTGGTTGATCTCTTATCTCCCCCAGATCTCCCAACCCTCCCCGCTGTAATTTGACAGTCTGCTTGTTGCTTTACTGTTTCTATATCTATCTTTTGGTTCATCAGTTTATAATGTTCTTTATTATCCATAAATGAGTGAGGTCATGTGGTGTTTCTCTTTCATTAACTGGCTTATTTCACTCAGCATGATGTTCTCCAATTCCATCCAGGTTGCTGTAAATGATGAGAATTCCTTCTTTTTTATGGCAGAATAGTATTCCATTGTGTAGATGTACCATAGTTTTTTTATCCAATCATCTGCTGATGGGCGACTGGTCTGTTTCCAAATCTTAGCTATTGTAAATTGTGCTGCTATGAACATAGGGGTGCATATATCCTTGCTGATTTTTTTTTTCTTTTTCGTTTTTTTTGGGATATATTCCTAGGAGTGGGATTACTGGGTCAAATGGGAGTTCCACTTTCAGTTTTTTGAGGAAGCACCATACTGTTCTCCACAGTGGTTGCACCATTCTGCATTCCCACCAGCAGTGCACAAGGGTTCCTTTTTCTCTGCAACCTGGCCAACACTTGTCGTTTGTTGCTTTGTTGATGTTGGCCATTCTGACAGGTGTGAGATGGTACCGCATTGTTGTTTTGATTTGCATCTCTCAAATAATTAGTGACTTTGAGCATGTTTTCATGTGCCTCTTGGCCTTCCTTCTGTCTTCTTTTGAGAAGATTCTATTTAGGTCCTTTGCCCATTTTTTAATTAGATCATTTATATTCCTTTTATTAAGTTGTATAAGCTGTCTGTACATATTGGAGATTAGACCTTTATCAGTGATAACATTTGCAAATATGTTGCTTTCTTGTTGTTTTGTTGATGATTTCTTTTGCTGTAAAAAAGCTTTTTATTTTGATGTAGTCCCATTTGTTTATTTTTTCTTTAGCTTCTATTGCCCTACGGGCAGTATCAGTGAAGAAGTTCTTTTGACAAATATCTGAGATTTTGCTGCCTGTGGATGCCTCTAGTATTTTTATGATTTCCTGCCTTATGTTTAAGTCCTGTATCCATTTTGAGTTTATTTTTGTGTATAGTGTAAATTGGTGATCTAGTTTCATTCTTTTGCATGTATCTGTCCAATTTTCCCAACACCATTTACTGAAGAGACTGTCTTGACTCCATTGTATATTTGTGCCTCCTTTGTCAAATAAATACTAGCATAGTGATTTGGGTTGATATCTGGATTCTCTATTCTATTCCATTGATCTATATGTCTGTTCTTGTGCCAGTACCCGGCTGTTCTGAGAACAGTGGCTTTGTAATACAGCTTGAAATCTGGTATTGAGATCCCTCCTACTTTACTCTTCTTTCTCAGGATTGCTGTTGCTATTCGGGGTCTTTTATTGTTCCAAATGAATTTTTAGAGAGTTCTTTCTAGGTCAGTGAAAGATGCTATTGGTATTTTAGTGGGGAGTACATTGAACCTATAGATTGCTTTGGGAAGTATGGACATTTAAAAAAATATATTTTATTGATATTTCACAGAGAGGAAGGGAGAGAGATAGAGAGCTAGAAATATTGATGAGAGAGAAACATCGACCAGCCACCTCTTGCACATCCCGCAACCAAGGTACATGCCCTTGACCGGAATCGAACCTGGGACTTTTCAGTCCGCAGACCGTCGCTCTATCACTGAGCCAAACCGGTTTCGGCAAGTATGGACATTTTGATGATGTTGATTCTACCAATCCATGAACATGGTATGTTCTTCCATCTGTTTACATCTTCCTCTGTCTCTTTTCAGTGTCGTGTAGTTTTCCTCGTATAGGTCGTTTACCTCCTTAGTTAAGTTTATTCCTAGGTATCTTAATTTTCTTGGTGTGATGGTAAATGGGATTGCTTTTTGGTTTCCGTTTCTGTAGGTTCACTCTTGGTGTATAGAAAAGCCATAGATTTCTTGGCGTTAATTTTGTATCCTGCTACATTGCCAAATTCATTTATTAATTCTAATAGTTTTTTGATGGAGTCTTTTGGTTTTTTTTTATGTACAGTATCATGTCATCTGCAAATAAGGATAACTTTACTTCTTCTTTTCTGATTTGGATGCCTTTTATTTTCTCTTATTGTCTAATTGCAATGGCTAGTACTTCTAGTACTATGTCAAACAGGAGTGGTGAGAGTGGGCATCCCTGTCTTGTTCCTGTTCTTAGAGGGAATGGTTTTAGTTTTTGCCCATTGAGTATGATTCACATTATGATTTTAATTCTTATTCAGCTTCCAAGCACTGACCGTGGGCTAGGTACTACATAATCTTTTAGTTTTCATGTTTCCACTTTATTTATTGCTTTTTTTTAAAAATAAATACACATGGACTTTTGAAAATTGGTAGCAAAACAAAGTTTACTATGTAGCACAACCCAGTGCTAAGTGAACTTAGGGCAACACGTTTCTCTAAGCATCAGGTAAAGGAAGTGATGACATGTGGGTTTGAATGCTTTGGGAAATCTTTAAGAATTGAGGAGGAATTTGATCTGGGAATTTTCGTTTGGGTAGGAATTAGATATGGAGAGAAGACAATGAGGTCCTCCTGATGTCTTTCTGGGTGTTTATCCAGCCTGGTGGTCCTTGTTGCTCTTTGCACTCTTTCTATTACTCATTGGTTGGTAGCTTAAGGTGTTCTCTAAATTTTCTCAAGCTCCATTGTGTGTCTATGCTTCTTATACTTTATCTTTTCAAAAATTTAAATCATTTTGACTTTTCAATTACATAAAATAAAATTACAATATTATGTTAGTTTCAGGCGTACACCCCAGTGATTAGACATTTGTATAACTTACTAAGTGATCATCCCAATAAATATCATATCCATCTGACACCATACGTAGTTATTAGAATATTATTGACTATATTTCCTGTGCTGTACTTTATATCCCATGACTATTCTGTAACAACCAATTTGTACTTCTTAATCCCTTCAGCTTTTTCATCCATTCCTCCAAACCCCTCTCTTATCTGGCAATCATCAAAATGTTTTCTGTATCTGTGAGTGCTTCTGTTCTGCTTGTTCAGTTATTTTGCTTTTTAGATTAAATGTTGATATGTATTTATTGCCATTTTATTGTTCATATTTTTAATCTTTTTAACGTTTCATATAATATTGGTTTGGTGATGGTGAACTTCTTTAACTTTTTTCTTGCCTGGGAAGCTCTTTATGTGCTTCTTTTGTAAATGATAACTTTGGTGGGTAGAATAATTTTGGTTGTAGGGTCTTGCTTGGGTTTCTGTTGAGATATCAGCTGATAATCTTGTGGGAGCTCCGTGGTAGGTAACTAACTGCTTTTCTCTTGCTGCTTTTAAGATTCTCTCTTTTGCATTTTAATTATGGTGTGAACTCTTTGGGTTCATTTTGCTTCGGACTGTCTCTACTTCTTGGGCTTGTACGTCTATTTCCTTTCCCAAGTTAAGGAACTTTTCTGTCATTATTTTTAAAAATAGATTTCAATTTCTTGCTTTCTCTCCTCTCCTTCCAGCACACCTATGATGTGAATGTTGGTGCACTTGAAGTTGTCTCAGAGACTCCTTATGCTATCTTCATTTTTTTGGATCTCTTTTCTCTCTCTATCTCTATCTCTGTCTCTATTTCTAGCTCTATCTCTATCTATCTCTATTGGGTTCTAATTGGGTGTTTTTTTTTTTTTTTGCTTCCTTATATTCTAAATCTCTGATTTGATTGTCAGATTCATCTACTCTACTGTTGATTTCCTATAAATTATTCTTCATTTTATTCCAGTTAATGTGTCCTTCATTTCTGACTTTTTTTTTTAATGGTTTACATATCCTTTCTTATTCTGTTGGAATTCTCATTAAGTTCATTGGACATCCTTATAACCAGTGTTTTCAACTCCACATTAAGTAGATTGCTTGTCTTCATTTTGTTTAGTTCTTTTTCTGGAGTGTTGTTATATTCTTTCTTTTAGGGCATGCTTCTTCATCTCTACATTGTGGCAGCCTCTCTGTGTTTGTTTCTATGTATTAGGTAGAGCTGCTACATCTCCCAGGCTTGGTAGAGTGGACTAATGCAGTCGGTGTTCTGTAGAGTCCAGTGGCACAGCCTCTCCAATCACCCAAGCTAGGCACTCTAGTTGCACCCCACCCTTGTGGGGGCTGTGTACCCCATCCTGTTGTAGTTGACCCTTAATTGTTGTTGGCACATCAATGGGAGGGATTTACCCCCGGATGATTGGCTGCAAGGACTGGCTGAAACCACTGACCACCATGGATGGTCACCTGTGCAGGGGCCCACCTCACAGAGCAGTACTTACCTCATTCAGCAGGGCTCTGGTGCTATAGAGTTTGCCCATTGAGTGTGTCTCTTGCGGAGGTGGTTGGTGGTGTTTTGACGTGGTCTCAAGCTGCATGTGTATTTTTTTTAAATGATGAAAATCACTCCTCATTATAGAAAGAAATTTTGGAAATTCTGTAAACTAGAAAATACTTGTATAAATTTGATATTAAATGGTAAACGCTGTTAAGTTCAACTACATTTTTTTGTATATGTCTTCTACCCTCAGCTTCCTTTATTTGCTTCCTTGTTTACTTTTCCCTATTAAAATATAACTACACCTATGCTTATATCCTGTTCTTTAATTAATTTTTGAATTTTGGAATAATTTTATATTTAGAGAGTTTCTATATTCCTCTTTGCCCAGTTTCCCCTGATGTTCACATCATACATTATGATGGTATGTTGTAAAAACTGAGAAACTATCTTCGATATATGACTATTAACCGAACTCTAGACTTCTTTGGAGTTCATCCCCCCCCCCCCACATCATTTCTTGGTCTGGGATCCAACACAAGACCACACATTGTATTTAGTTATTCTCTGCCCTTGGCCTCCTCTGGTCTATGGCACTTGCTCAGTCTTTCCTTGTCTTTCATGACCTTGACAGTTTTGAGGAGTATGTCTCAGGTATTTTGTAGAATGTCTGTCAATAAGTCTGATAGGTTTTTCATAATTAGACTGGAGTTATATAGCCTGAGGTGATAGCTATTTGGGAAGACTATCACAGAAGTAAAGGTCTTTCAATACATCATGTCAAGAGGAATATATTCTCAACATGGCTTACCAATGGTGATGTCAACTTTGGTCACCTGGCCAAGGTGGTATCTTCCAGATTTCTCCTTTGTAAAGTTGTCCCCCTTCCATTCTTTGGGAATAACTCATCAAGTCTGGCCCTCACTAAAGGAGAAAAGAATTAAATTGTTTTCACCTCATGTCAAAATATAAGAACTTTTACATTTCATTGCAACTCTCCAGAAACACTACGTCAGTGCCTATGTTTTAATTTACCCAAAAGGAATTTGGCTTGAACAGTTGCCTTTTGTTTGTCATTTACTTTGTGTCCAGCCTTTCATGTTCCTACTATCACAGAATTGTCTTCCAAGTGAACTTATGATGTGACCCTTGAGAGAAGCACTTTTGGGGTCACTGTAGGATTCTTACCTTCATGACATGACCCTTCTGTCCCCTGTTGGTGGAAGTGTTCCGCTTTATTTAAGTATTCTCCTTGTTGCTGCTGCTCACGTTGGCTGGGACTCCTTGAGGTCAGGGATCTGGCTGGTTCCACTCTAATGGTGTTTGCTGGACGAATGAAACTCCTTTTTCATTCCTAGACATAACATCCGACACATGGAACGTTCTAGTATTGGACATTTTCATCATGACATTTCTAGGTCTGGGGAAAATGGGTTAAAGGTTTTAACAGTATAATCGTGGCCAGATTTCCAGAGAACCTCCCCTTTATGAGCCTTTAGAGTTTAGTTGTCTCTCTCTCTCTCTTTTTAAAATATATTTTGATTTTTTTACAGAGAGGAAAGGAGAGGGATAGAGAGCTAGAAACATCAATGAGAGAGAAACATCAACCAGCTGCCTCCTGCACAACCCCCACCGGGGATGTGCCTGCAACCAATGTACATGCCCTTGACTGGAATCAAACCTGGGACCTTTCAGTCCGCAGGCCGATGCTCTATCCACTGAGCCAAACCGGTTTCGACGACTAGAGTTTAGTTGTCTCTTATCTGGGAATTAGGTTCTAAGGTCTGCATAAGGTGAAAATCTCTCTGGTCAAAACACCCGTTGAGAAAAACCCTGTATCCTCTATGAGGGTCTCTGGAATTGCATTCCTCAGTGTGAGGCTCACTGGGGCTGGGGTCCCATTGATGGGGCAGCCGCCTAAAGGGCTGATAGCAGATTGCCTCCTGGGTACATTTTTTACCCCCTTTGCCCTCGGCCCCTTGCACATAGACTGGATCTGTATGTGCCCTGTGCCCTCCCCGTGCTTCAGCCTGGCAGTGACAGAGGGGAGGCTGAGCGCTTTCATGGGGTCAACATTTGTGGCTTTAGCACCATGGGACCGCCTGGGGGTCTTGAGCCACAGGTATGCACAGCCGCCCTGCAGACATTTTGCTTCACTGGACATTCTGGCTGGGATCCAGGAACTTGCATTTCTGATAAATTGCCAGCTGTTGTTGATGCTACTCATACAGGGACTTGACTCAGAACAGCAAGTTCCTAGAGCTGCACTGACCAACCTGGGCCACTGGCCACATGTGGCTATTTAAGTCTAAATGAACTAAAAATTTAAAAATTCAGTTCCTTAGTCACATTAGCCACATTTCACGTGTTCCATAGCCAAATGTGGCTAGTGGCTACCGTGTTGGACAGCCCAATCTAGGACATTTGCATCATCGTAGAAAGTTCTGGGCAGTGCTGTGGTTTGAATCTCAACTCTAACACTTGCCGGTTGTATGAGTTTGGACAGATTGCTAACTTTTATTGCACCTTAGTTTCCGCATCTGTAAAAGAGAGTTAATAGTTTCTGTCTATGTGAAAAGTGCTTGGATGGGACCTGGCTTCTCTTGTAAACACTAACAAATGTTTATTATTAGACTAGAGGCCCGGTGCATGGATTCGTGCACCTGTGTGATCCCTAAGCCTGGTCTGTGCCCTCCTGCAATCCTGGACCCCTCAGGGGATGTTGGAGAGCTGGTTTCAGCCCAATTGCCACAAGCCAGGTCGAGGGAGCCCACTGGTGCATGGCCTCTAGTGTGCATATAAGATCTTTGGTTAATCTCTTCTGCCCTCCCTTTCCCGCTTCCCTCTGGGATTCATCAGTCTGTTCCATGTTTCCATGCCTGTGGTTTCACCTCCTGCATTGAGCATCTGCCCCCTGGTGGCTAATGTAACATCATAGCTACTGGACAGACAGCCAGTAGGCTGGTCGCGTATGCTTTTATATATATAGATAAGAAGCTGGGGATGGATAGCCAAACCCTCCACTGTTGAAACCCCTCAAGTTTGACGGAGCTGGGTTTCTTTCTTTTGCAGCATCAGCCTCCGAGAGTTGAAGGCCATCTTGCCCCTGGTCAACTTCAAAGTGAGCAGTGTCAAGTTCCTCAAGGATAAGTTTGCGGTAAGTTTCATGGCTCAGCCCGATAATTTTGTGAGTCACAGCTACTTGTACCTCTCACGTGAAGCCACGACAGGCCCTTGAGATCTGTGGAATGGTGCCCAAGAAAGTCCTTCACCCCAGATTCTGTCTTCGCCCAGACCAAGGAATCCTAGGAAGATCTTGGGGCCATGTTCTCAGTTTTAGCAGAGGACATCATCTCTGAAGACTATGCTTACACAGATGCTTGACTTGAACACATTCACCAGCCCAACTTTCCCTTTCCCTCCCCATCCTGCAGCCCATTTCCCTTCTAGTGATATGAACAAATGTGTTTGTTCTGGAAAATATTTGGAAGGATTTCTCAGGGAGGTTGCCAGGGATGTAGAATTTTGTATGCAAGTCTTGATAGTGTAGTTGTCAGAATTGGTTCTTCTCTGTCCTTCCCTTCACTTCCCACCTATCAGTCTTCCCACCCACCTTTCCCCTATGAACCTTTCCTCCCACCCACCCTGCCATCCACCCATTCCTCCTTCCACTCATCATTTAATTTCTTTATGTTCTTGTGTAACTAAGCTGTTGGTAAATTTGGGGCAGGTAAAGCCACACCAGCAGTGATGGGGTAGAGGAGGTGAGGTGGGGCTTTTCCAAATGTTGTAATGATGGAGATGATGTAGCAGCACCCTTCTGTCCCCAGACAGATACCAACTCTTGTCAAGGAGCCCAACCACACTTCACCCCAGTATCCTCAGTTGGAGGACTCACATGGCCATGACCATGGCCTCGGCAGCCCCAGTCACAGGATTCCTCAGCCAAAGAAGCTCATTCATTTTTGTACCAGTGACCTCCTGGAATAGTTAACCCACTTTACGGTTTATCAAGCCACCTTTTGATTCCCCCACCCCAAAACAATCTAACTAATTAAAAAAGACGAAAATAGAGAAGGGTTGGGATTGAAAGGAGAGAAAAGAGATGGGAGAAGCATTTACCATTGATTACTACTTAGTTGGAATTTTGTTCTTTATCAAGCCTGCACTTGGTGTTATCTAGTTTGGTTTCAGGGAAGTCTGAGGAGGGTGATGTTGGTTCTCCCATTTTACAGATGAAGAAACGAAGGGTTCCAGGTTCAATGAAAGGGTCACATAAATTCCCCAAAGCCATTAAGCAAATCAGGGGATAAGCCTTGACTGGAGTTGAGATCCATATAATCTAAAAGCTTGGTTAGTTTTCTTAGGCTTTGAAAAACTGACCTGTACCAGTCTACCCTATAAATATGTCTAGATTTAAACATGTCTTTGGTGCCCCCAAAAGGAGAAGTTCTAATTGTGGCTCCTGGAATTCTGGTCCAGAGTCTTCCCTTTTTGGGATCACCAAAAGGATTTTACCTGGTGGGGTCCCTGGTGGGTATGTAAGGTTGTTGACAGTTTGGGTTCAGAGGAATGTGGGTTGATCTTAGTCAACGTTGTAGAAAGGTGTCCTATTGCTGTAATCAGGAAGGAGGCATTCTCGTGGTCGACACCAACACTTGTGCAGTCATTTTTATTTTTTATTTTTTTTATTTACAGGAAATAGGTGCACACAAAGATGAATTCAGCTTTGAACAGTTCCATCTCCTCTATAAAAAACTTATGTTTGAGCAGCAAAAATCGGTAAGGTGATTCTTAAGCAGATGATCGAATTATGTTTTTGTTTCCTCATGTTTCAAAGTCCAGCACGTTCCTAGGTCACAGTGGTCGGCAAACTCATTAGTCAACAGAGCCAAATATCAACAACAACAATTGAAATTTCTTTTGAGAGACAAATGTTTTAAACTTAAACTTTTTCTAATGCCATTAGAATAGAAATATTCTATTATATATTCTCTTCAAATAGATATTCTCTTCAAAATAGACTCGCCCAGGTCGTGGTAGTTTGTGGAAGAGCCACACTCAAGGGGCCAAAGAGCCATATGTGGCCCAAGAGCTACAGTTTGCTGACCACGGTCCTAGGAAAACCTGAGACGTCTCCTTCCTAGTCACAGAAATGGAAAGTGGAGATGATGGTGGCATACCATCTTCACCTGCTAGGCTGGCAAATATTTTTGAACATTTGATAGTTCTTAGGGGAAAGTCTGGGGAATTGGTTGGCATATCTTCTTGGTGAGAATATGAGTGGCTGTGCCTCTGGTTGGAACTTAATCTGAATCTATTAAAGTAAAACAGTTCACCAACTCTAACTGTATTATCTCATTTGGGAGGAAATTTATCAAATTATTAATAGTAACCATCTCTGGGTTGAGGGAGTATGTGTGTGTACCTACTTTTTATACTTTTATGAGAATATATTTTAAAGATAATATTCTATTTTCAAATTAAATTAAAATTAAAGGTTAAGATAGGATGCTATTTTAAATTTAAAATATATTTTGGTCTGACAGTGGCATTTTGGGGACTCTGTCTTAGAGAAATGAAAGCACCGGGACCTAGGAATATGTCACCAGATTGTTTACCGTGGCATTACTTACTCGGGCAAAATACCTGGCACCATCTGGGTGCCTCTCAGTAGAGGACCAGCTGGTAAATCATGGCCCGGCCGTACATGCAGCATCATGCAGCTGGTGAAGACTCCCGAGTCAGCTGTGTTTCTGGACGTTCATGAGATTTTGTGAGGAAAGCCAGCAGCAGATTCATGTGAGGAGTTGGGTCCATTTTTTGGGAAAAACAAAACAGAATACAGTAACCCTCCCATATATCATCTCTGTGTGCTTTTATGAACAAGGAGGAAGTATGGAAGAACACACACCTTACATTTAATGTTGATTGAGTGTGTGTCCTGGAGGAGTTTGGAAAGACGGGTAGGAGAGAGAATTGCATTTTTCTTTGTACACCTCAGTTTTCTTTGACTTGTTCCAAGTTGGTGTGTCACTTTTGCAATAAAAAAATCCTCCCAAAGTATAAAGCTTAAAGGGTGGGCACTCGGTGCAATGCACAGGACACAGTGCTTGGTGGGTGGCATGCATGCCACAAACAGGAGCCACTGCTGTTACTGTTGGCAAAGGGCTTTGCAGGTGGCAACGGTGGGTTCAAAGCAGAGCTGAGAGGGAGCAGAGAGTAGGTGGGAGTTGGAGCCAGTGGATTACCTGGTTTCTCCAACCAGCTGTGTGATCGTGGGCCAGCCACTGACCACTCCCAGCCTCAGTCTTCTCATCCGTGTAATGGGGGTGGTGATCCCTGCACCACAGGCTCTGAGGAGGACTAAATGAGGGGTTGGGCATTGTGCAATTATTTTTAAGTGATGAGTGTGAAAGTTGCTAGAAGACAGTTTAAAAAAATATATATTTTTATTAATTTTAGAATGGAAGGGAGAAAGAGATAGAAATATCAATGATGAGAGAGAATCATTGATTGACTGCCTCCTACATGCCCTCCACTGGGGATCAAGTCCACAACCCAGGCATGTGCCCTTGACTGGAATTGAACCCAGGACCCTTCAGTCTACAGGCCGATTCTCTATCCACTGAGCAAACCAGCTAAGGCTGGAATGTTTTGTTTTTTTGTTTTTTTTAAAATATATATATTATTGATTTTTTACAGAGAGGAAAGGAGAGAGATAGAAGCATAGATGAGAGAGAAACATCGATCAGCTGCCTCCTGCACACCCCCTATGGGGGATGTGTCTGCAACCAAGGTACATGCCCTTGACCAGAATTGAACCTGTGACCTTTCAGTGTGCAGGCTGACGTTCTATCCACTGAGCCAAACCGGTTTTGGCATAGAAGACAGTTCTAATTGCCTTTTACATGCAGGCTGGTAGGCCAGTCACAGGATGAGGCCCCTTGATAGGTGACCAATGACCATGAGATTTTGGATGTCTCTGAGGTAGAGAAATGGGAGAAGCATTTCCTGTGTGTCTTATGGAGTAAAAATTTCTAGTGCACTGTGTTTAACACCCCCCCTCCACACACACACACACACACACACACACACACACACACACACACACTGGTTCTTGTTTTGCCAAAAAGAGTAGAAAGATTGTAGGTATTGGGAGTTGAAAGACTCAGATTCCAGCCCCAACTTGACCTCTAATTGACCAAGTGACTTGAGGGAAAGCCATCTTTGTCCTCCTCACTTGAGCATCCTCTATAAAATGAAGGTATTAAGTCAGGTTACTGGTTATAAGACTTTTACAACTATTTACTTCCCCTCCCCTCTTTAATACAGAACCTTAACAAAAAGAAATCTATTGCATAAAAGCTGATCCAAACACTTTTTAGGTTAACATCCGTAACCTTTATTTATAGTCAGTGCTTGAGAGCCATGAAGGTGTTTTGATGGCAGTGTACCTACGAAATCCAGAATAAAGACAGCTGCTGTCTCGGGCAATTGACCAGGCCTGAGGAAAAAAAAAGCTTGATTCATTCAAGATAAGTGATTGCAAAGGACAGTTTTTATAATCGGTTGCCTTGAAATTTCAGCATGCTGTCTCATGGGACAGATGGCAGGCAAAGCTTGAGAATAAGGTTTTCAAAACAGCTTCTTCAGCTGCCCGCACAGGGTAGCCCTGAGATAGTCCCTGTTGGGATAAAATTCCACATGAGAGGTATTTCAGCCTCCACCTTCCGGTGTGGTTCTTTGTTAGGCTAATTAGTGTGTGTGTGTGAGAGTGTGTGTGTGTGTGTGTGTGTGTTTGAGAAGGAGAACGGAGAGTAAGAAATTGGAGTCCCCAGATCCTCTGGGGGTTCCCTAGATTGCCCAGTTTTGGGGAAAGGACGCCTGTACCAGAGGTTGCCTTTGGCGGCCACAGCACCACATTCAGGATGCATGTATTCAGTTGTACTTGGCCTAACGGTTTTAAATGGTTTTGACGTGAAGTGCCTACATTTTAACACTTGGGAGATTTCAGGCTAAGCTCCAGATTTATAGCTCCTCTTGGAAAACAGTGAGATCTGGCTGTCTAAGAGGGCTGCTTTCCAGTGCTGACCTCTGGGCACAAAGGAGGCATGCATTCTCTGGTGGCCCCTGTCCTCACCGGCAGCCAGCTTCCTGCTAATCTCCGTTGCCTCCCTGGCCCTGAAGACGTTTTGGGTTGGCAACCTCTGGTCTCCACCATTGGATGGTATTCCCGTCCAGTGTGGCCACTGCATCTATTAATTCAGTGACTTGGAGTTTGAGTAACGAAGCCCCAACCTCCCTACCTAGTTGCTGGCTGACTAGGGAAACTGCAGTGCGTTTGTGGTAGGTGACTGTCCCTCCCTGTTAGCATATACCGTATTTGCCGTCATATAAGACGATTTTTTGGCCCTGAAAAATACGTATTTGCCGGCGTATAAGAGACTGGGCGTATAAGACGACCCCCTAACATTTCCACTAAAAAATACAGAGTTTGTTATATACTCGCCGTATAAGACTACCCCCCACTTGGAGGCATATTTTTCAGGGCCAAAAAGTCATCTTATACGCCGGCAAATACGGTAATTTACTTCCTGAGCCCTCCCTGGGAGCAGGGCAGAGAAAAGTATTAGTTGTGCTTGTAGGGGCTCAGCTGGGTTTCTTGGGCTCCTTGGGGAGACGGTTTCCGACGTGAGGTTGTCAGTTCTTCTTCGTATCTACCCACCTGCTCCAGAGCTCCCACATGTTTGACAGCAGCAGGAAGATAAGACTTGTAATTCTACGTGTGTCCCCCTGGTGGGGGGCTCTACCTCTAACCTGGCTGTCGTAACAGGAGTACGAACACAGATCATAGCTAACGTTTCCTAAGTGTGGACTCTATGCTGGGTGCTGTGCTAAGTGTTTTACCTGCGTTTAATTCTTCTCACAGCCCTGTGAGGGAGATAACCGTGATCCCATTTTACAGATGAACAAACTGAGGGTCAGAGAGGTTACTTGCTGGAGGCCATACAGCTAGTAAGCTAGCTAGTTCTCCTATGCCCACCTTCAGTGCCCAGCCACTGATTTTAAGTTTTTAAACTTTGAATCAAGGGAAATGTCAAACACACAAGCAGGGATAGCAGTATCACAAACTCCCATGTGGCCATCAGCTGGGTTCAGCAACGATCCATCAACTCATGGCCATCTTATTTCATCCATGCCCTTACCCACTTCCCTCTTCTCATAGGATTTTGGTATAAATCTTCCCTTAAATATTTTAATAGAATACTCTGAAATTTTAAGGACTTGGAAGATAGCAGTGAGGGTGTCGGAGAGTTTGTGTGTTCGCTGGTGGGGGTGTCGGTTAAGACAGCTCTTTGGAGAGCCAGTTGATGGAATGTACTGAGGTTCATGTGTACACCCCACATCCTAGTGTTTTCCTGGCGAGGAGTCCACCCAGCAGACAAACTGGTGCACGTGGCCAAGATATGTATGAGGACCTTCTTTATAAGATGGGATATAGTAACAGGAAACTGAGGATGGTACATGTTATGGAATACAACGTGGGTTTTCCAAGTAATGAGGCTGGACTATTGGAGGCTGTGGAATCATAGTTAAAGCTTGAAACAGCAGCAGAAATTTTGGGAGACAGGATGTAGTATATTATGATTAGATATAATTAGACTAATATTCATAACATAAATTCTAGGAGGAAGCCTACAAAATCATCCAGAGCGATTGATTCTCA
Organism: Vespertilio murinus; assembly: GCA_963924515.1. Taxonomy (NCBI): domain Eukaryota; kingdom Metazoa; phylum Chordata; class Mammalia; order Chiroptera; family Vespertilionidae; genus Vespertilio; species Vespertilio murinus. The sequence continues at coordinate 22,436,006 of OZ004716.1, forward strand.
GGAATAAGATTATGACAGAGGCCAGGACTTCTGCCTTTTGCTTCATACATTTCTGGTTGTATTGGACTATTTTTAAGTCACTCAGATTACAATGATAATTTCACAGAATAAAAAAATTCTGTTCATTTGCATTAAATGATGGTGTTAATTTTTAACCCCCCCAGATCTGCCCATTTGCATTAAGTGGCTTGACTTGCCGACTGTCCTTGTGTTGTGTGTGTTTTTCATTTCAGATTCTTGACGAATTCAAAAAAGATTCCTCTGTGTTCATCCTGGGGTGAGGCACCTCTTCTGGGTTATGGTTGTTCAGGGTGGCTGAGCCGGTTGTTGGTGCCCTTGGGGGTCCTCCCAGTCCACCTAGCAGCTCTGGGGGGTCGCCTCTGTGGGTGGGCACTGGGGCGGGGGGTCCACCTATCGGGGACTGGCCATGCCGACCCTGTGGCATGGATACACAGGAACAGTAGCAACAGAATTGGTGGGGTGTTGGGGATGGAGGGGTGGGGTTGGCCCAAAGGTTCTGTAGAAAAACCTGCATGCTTTAGGACCTCCTTTCTTGGGGTGTGCTTCATAGAACATCACTGGTGGAGAGGTTTTTTTTTTTTTTAATACAAATTAAAACATTGTTAGTGCCAAGCGAGTTTGGGAAACCCCTGGTAAGCAGGTCTAACTGAATTAAGGAGTGGAAGGCATGGAAAGTGCTTCACATGGAGTGTAGCAAGGACTTGTAAACGGTGGTAATAATGTTATGAAAAGTAAGTGCTGCAGGACTTGTCAGGACCTTTAGTGTGCTACCGGTTTCCTAAGTAGGGGATTTATAAAGTGTTCTGTGTTCCCCACGCCCGTGTGCTCGGGGAGGAGAAAGGTTTTCCACGGCATGAACAGCACGTGATGTGGACCTGCTTGTTGGGACCACCCTCACTGATGCCGACCCTCTGGCACTGATTTTCTCTGCCACTTTCTAAACCAGAAATCCCACAACTTCAGAGTGAAAAACCCCCATACAAACAAACAACAACAACAACCCCAAACCTGATGTTTATGTAGTATTTTAATGAAAAGACAAGTGAATTGATGAAAAGCTATGAAGCAAACCAGGAGGCTTTTTCCCAAAGAAGAGTAGAAATGCACTTGGAATGAAAGACAACAGACTTTTGGACCCCGAGTGCTTAGTAAAGGGAGAAATCTAAAGCATGCTTCTCCAATATTTTATTCTCCAAAGTCCCCACCCCCACCCCACTGGCAAGTGCTCAGGGACAAGTTTCTGTAGGAACCATGCTGCCTGTGCCAGTTGGGGGTGGGGGTGGTGGTGGGGCGGGGGCAGCATTTTGTAGCCATGAGCATCCTCTCCCCAAGGCCATTGGCCATCAAGCTGCTGGCCGAGGGGGAGTCCCCTTTATTCAGGGCAAAGGGTTCGCTCATCCCAAATGGAAAATTCTCCCAACAGCGGCCTCTGCTTGCCCCATGGCCAGGTCCTGCATGTTCCCGCTGATTCTCCCCGCCCGCCCGCCCGGCCAGAGTCTAGGGGGCTCCATCCGGCCCCCAGTCCTGCCTCAGAGCCCTGGCTCAGCGTGCTCTGCTTTGTGGCTTCTAAGGAGACGCTCTGATGTAGCCCCAGCTCCCCTTAAAATGTGTGCACGCCCAGGCTGCCCACGCATTTGTGGGCGCACGCATGTCCGTGCTCTCCTTCTCGCCCCCCTCCTCCACCCAGGAGCAGCGAAAGGCAGGTTCCAGGGCCCACCCTCCGAGGTTTCCGCGTTCTCTCTGAACTGTTAGAGGCCAGGAATGCCATCTGGGTCCCCTTTGCCTTCCCGCTGACCAGCCTGGCCCTGGCACAGAGGAGGGTCTTGCCAGGGTGTCTGGGTGGCAGGCAGCCTGCTGGCGGGAACGGCCTCTTCACTGCTGACGGGAGTCCCTCTCTGAACACCCTCTCTCTCCCCGAGGGCAGCAGTACCGACCGGCCCGATGCCTCCGCGGTTCACCTGCACGACTTCCAGCGGTTTCTCCTGCATGAGCAGCAGGTGAGAGGGCGGAACGGCGGGAGCTGGGCTGGGAGGGGTTTCCTGGATGGTTTCTCACCATCTCACCATCTGCCGCGTGCCTTCCTCAGGCCACGGGGAGTCTGAACAGCTGTCGTCTCCCTGCCCGGTGCCACTTTGCTGTCCTAGCCCCTGGAAAGAGGGCAGTCTCATGATCAGCTCCCTTTCAAGGTGCACATTAAGGACGAACGAACAAGAGTGAGGATTTTTCTCCATAGGCGGGCTGACGGCCTCCAGGCAGCTGCGCCTCACCTGGCTGGCTGGCTCCTGCTCCTGGCTCAGCGTAGTGTCCCTTCCTCAGGAAGCCTCTGACTGGTGGAGGCTGTGGCTAAGGCGTGAGCCTGAGAGGTCCCCTGGGCACATGTGAGCACAGTTGTCCTCCAACAGATGACACGTGGGAAGAAGTCTCCTGGAATGTTAATGTCCAGGCTCCACGTTGGTGGCAGAGCCCATGAGGTTTTTTTGTTTTAAAATATATCTTACTCATTTTTTACAGAGAGGAAGGGTGAGGGATAGAGAGTTAGAAACATCGATGAGAGAGAAACATTGACAAGCTGCCTCCTGCACACCCCCCACTGGGGATGTGCCCGCAACCAAGGTACATGCCCTTGACCAGAATAGAACCTGGGACCTTTCAGTCCACAGGCCAACGTTCTACCCACTGAACCAAACCGGTTTTGGCAGAGGCCATGAGTTTTGTGGGGGGCAGTGCTTTTCCACTGGGCCCTTCTGCCCCCCAGGGGGATACCCGGAGACAGCTTTGGTTGCCACAACTGGGGGCGCTAATGGCATCTGGTAGGTAGAGACCAGAGATGCTGCTCCACAGCCTCACGTGCATGGGTCAGCCCTCCCACAGCAAGGAATCACCCGACCCCCAAGGGCCAACGGGGCGCAGCTGGGACACTGAGTTAGGCCAAGACAAAGCTGATCTCCTCCCACGAGCTGTGTGACCTCGGGCAGCAATTTGACCTTTCTGTACCCCAGTTTTTTAATAGGGATGAGAGCCCCGCCTCTCTGAATTGTGGGGGTCAGAGAAGATTGTATTGATCTCTATGTATATGCATCTACATGCATAATCTCATATCAGTGTTTTATTTATATCACTGGAGTCTCATTTATATTTTCTCCATTTAATTTTAAAAAAAACATTTTAATTGATTTTTTACAGAGAGGAAGAGAGAGGGATAGAGAGAAACATCAATGAGAGAGAATCATCGATCAGCCGCCTCTTGCACACCCCCTACTGGGGATGTGCCCGCAACCAAGGTACATGCCCTTGACCGGAATTGAACCTGGGACCTTTCATTCTGCAGGCCAACACTCTATCCACTGAGCCAAACCGGTCCCGGCTAATTTTTTGTTTTTTGATAGACTACTTTTTTTTAGAGTAGTTTTAGGTTCATAATGATATTCAGTTCATTTATATTAAAAAAAAATCTTGTGTTGCAAAATGTTTTAGACATGCACAAAAATAGCCAAGCTGGCATAGAGCCACCGTGTGCCCAGCACTCGGATTCGTCGTTTAGGAACACGTGCCATTTTATTACATTTGTCCTCCTTTTCACACCCCTGTTTCCCTTCCCTTCCCCCCCTTTTTTTGGCCCAGAAAATTCTAAAGTAAACCAAAATGTATTATTAAGACAGTGTATCATTTCACTTGTAAATCTTCAGCTTGCCTCTCTCATGAAATGGACTTCTTTTTAAAAAAAAGCATAATCAGCCGAAACCAGTTTGGCTCAGTGGTAGAGCGTCGGTCTGCGGACTGAGGGGTCCCGGGTTCGGTTCCGGTCAAGGGCATGTACCTTGGTTGCGGGCACATCCCCAGTTGGGGGTGTGCAAGAGGCAGCTGGTCGATGTTTCTCTCTCGTCGATGTTTCTAGCTCTCTATCTCTCTCCCTTCCTCTCTGTAAAATATCAATAAAATATATTTTAAAAATAATAAAATATAAAAAGCATAATCATAACACTGTTTTTATACCTTGCACACTCAACACTGATTTCTCTGCCATCCAATTACAGCCCACGTAAAGATTTCTTTGGAGAGAAAACAATGAGCAGACACACACTTTGCACAGGACAGCCACACGGAGGGCCAGGCGATGGCTGTAGCTGCTGTAACGTGATGGATGGTGACTGAGGACACTGAGGGGTCATGCTTTGCCCATGTGGGGGTTAAGTGCGCGTGATCAAGAGAGGGCTTATTTGCTCAGCCCGAGCTACCACCGAGGGAAAGTAAAATGGAGGGGGATAAATGAGCTCTTTTTTGCACAGTTACACCCTCAGTACTGAGCTGCCAGTGCAGTGAAGCAGAGAGAGAGGTGTATGGTTTTTTTTTTTCTTTCCCACCATGCTCTTCCTTGCACTGAATTACTCACTTAATTCCCCCCCCCCCACGCCAACACATATACATATATTAGGGGCCTGATGCATGAAATTCGTGCAAGCATAGACCTTCCTTCCTCCAGCTGCCGGCACCAGCTTTCCTCTGGCACTGGGGACCTCTGTATGTGTGTGTGTGTGTGTGTGTGTGTGTGTGTGTGTGTGTGTGTGTATATTTGTTGTTGTTGTTGTTGTTAGTCCTCACCATGCTTGCCATTACTTTTTAGAGAGTGGAAGGAGGGGTAGGGTCAGAGAGAAACATTGATGTGAGATAGATCCATCAATTAGTTGCCTCCTGCACATGTCCTGACTGGGGCGGGGATCTTGTCCCAAATGTAGGTATATGCCCTTGACCGGAATCAGACCTGTGACCCTTCAGTCCAAAGGCTTTAACCAGTGAGTCAAACCAGCTAGGGCTTAACTTTATTTTTATTGATTTCAGAGAGGAAGGGAGAAGGAGAGAGATAAAAGAAACATCAATGATGCTGCCTCCTGCATGCCCCCTGCTGGGGATCGAGCCCACACCCTCCCTGGGCATTGCCCTGACTGGGAATTGAACCATGACCTCCTGGTTCATAGGTCGACTCCCAGCCACTGAGTCACACGTGCCAGGCGAATTATTCACTTTTGTGTGTGAATTAGTACACGTTTTCTAGAAAGGACTTTGGCAATAAGCAATTAAAATGAAAACTTTGAAAAAGGCTTAATATACTTGAATTAAGAATTGCCCTCCTAGGAACATATCCTAAAGCAACAACAGCAACATTTTCAATAGAAATGAAAACTTGGAACTAATGTAAATTTCCGAGAAGGGACTGGTCAGCCATGCCCCGGTCCCGCTGTAGGAGGGGTGGGTCACACCATAGAAAGGGGGTGAAGAGGAAGACCCCAAAACTGATGTGCCTGAGTTGGCCTCAAGCTCAACGTTGGGTCAGGTTCTTTAAGGACTGGACACCTCCGTTTCCCCATTTATAGAGTGAGGAGAGTCATAGCGTCTCCTGGGGTTGATGAGACGAGGACGCTTTGCAGAAGGAAGGAGGAAGCTTCTGGCCTTGGGGCAGGTGGGGGAGACATCCAGGCCTGGCATGGCCTTTGCATAAGGTATCCTACAATTTGAGTGTCATGTTTTAGTAGTCAAAGATTTTAACGCTTCTGTAGTCAAATGAACTGGCCGCTCCCCAGGCTCCCAGCTGCTTGGTGTCCCTTATCCAAGTAGATTTGCAAGAATCAACAGCAAGGCTCACTGTTGACATGCATCCACATGCCGGGGGGCCATTTCTCCGCCACCTCATTTGTGTCTGTCCTTCAGCTCCTCTGTCGTTTAGACATCCTGGTCCCACCCTTCTCGCCCAGCCACATACACAGCACATTTGCTTTCATTATTCTTACTGTGTTTCCCCGAAAATAATGCATCCTCCAAAAATAAGACCTACTTACAGGTTTTCTTCTGAGTGAAATATAAGGCATCCCCCCCAAAAAATAAGGCCCCCAGGATTCACAGGTTGTCTGGTTTGTGTTGACAACTACCGTACTAACCGTACCGTATACAGGTAATAAATGTCCTTTATTTTCATTTAACAATAAATGTGTACCGTATTCTTCTTCATGGAAAAATAAGACATCCCCTGAAAATAAGACCTAGCGCATCTTTGGGAGCAACAATTAATATAAGACACTGTCTTATTTTCGGGGAAACAGGGTATTGATAGAGGCTTTGGGATACTCGTTACCCGGAAAGCATTAGTCAGAGTTGAGTGTGCGGCTCCTCTTTCCTCCCTGTGCCTGAGGAATAAATACTTGGGTGGGGGAGATGGGGGTTAGGGTTTGGAGAGGAAAACAATAGTTACTTTATAGTATGTGTCCTCACGGAAACTCTGTGCAAGGGTATTACCGTTCCATGCGATGGATGCAGAGGAGCGGACAGAGAACTCGACTTGCTGGGGGTCTGCCAGGTGAGGCACCCCCATGGTCTCACATTACTCCTTTCGGTGATTTCTTGTTTTCTTTGTCATTCTAAGGAACTTTGGGCTCAGGATGTGAACAAAGTCCGTGAGAGGATGACGAAGTTTATCGACGACACGATGAGGGAAACGGCGGAGCCCTTCTTGTTTGTGGATGAGGTGAGTGGGCTCCTTGTGAGCAGTTCCCCAGGGGCTTGTTCTCTTCAGTCTTTCCCTTTTACTCCTTGATAAGTAAAGAAAAGTCTTTCCCTTCTACTCCTTGCTAAGTAAAGAACTGCTATTTGCTGCCTGCCCTGTGCTAGTGGACCTCCTTTCCTGGGTGCATTTCTTGTTTTTGCCACTAGAGGGCGACTATTGCCCCGGAGCGCATTGTAAACATACCCAATCCAAAGGTTTTGGGGGTTCCTGTGAGCTGTTGAAATGGTTGCACTTGGCCCTGAGTGAGGCAGGCAGCAGGGGCGGTAAGACCGAGGGAAAACTGGGAGCTCCTGTTACCTGTAAGGTTGATTCCCAGGAAGCAGAGTGCTACCCAGTGTCACTCAGTCTTCTGATTTTTTTTTAAAAAAGGGTCAAGCATTGGCACATGACATTTCCTGCCTTTTAGATGCTATGATACAATGTTAATGTTTTGTTTATCAAGTTGGTGGGTTCACGGATGTTTATGGTATTACTATGCCTTAAGACGTATCATGTATAGGAAGCATATACTCTTGCAGCAACCAATATTTTAGGGTAGTCATTAGTAAGGAAAACACTGTGTAGGTCAGTGGCACATGCGTCAGTCCAGCCTGTGGGTCTCTGAGTCCCTGCGTGGAAACGTGGGTCAGACGGCCTGGAGACTCTCTGTGCGGCTAATGTGTCAGAGCTACTGCTTCCCCGTGCGGGTCAGACCAGAAAGAACCAGCTACCACCCTCCTTACCTTCCGTCGTGATGATCCGGCCTTTGTGTTTGTGGTACCTAGTTCCTCACGTACCTGTTTTCACGGGAGAACAGCATTTGGGATGAGAAGTATGACGTGGTGGACATGCAGGACATGAACAACCCTTTGTCTCATTACTGGATCTCCTCGTCACATAACACGTGAGTTTTGCCACCAGCCCGGGGCAGGGTGCCCGTGACTGACGGGCGAGGGGGCGGACGTGCCAGTGCGCTGCTGTGGCAAAGCGTGCTGGTGGAGTGCGGGGACACGCTGCTCAGGCTGGAATAAACTAACACTTCGGGAAGGGGTGGGGGAGTGCTTCTCTCTTTCCCAGTTGGCATTGCAAGGATCATCCTTTTTCAGTGGCCCTACAGAGCCAGTCAGCAAAGCAGGGTTTTACAGTTTGGGCATCTCATAGTAGCCACAGCAAAGGAATGGAATTAGCCATTGAACTGCTATTTACTGTCCGCCCTGTGCTAGCTGGGTACTGGGGATATAGCCGGGAGCAGGGTAGGACAGAGCAATACTGCTGTCATGTGCTTGGAGTGGAAAAGACCTCCTTTGAATCTTTATTTTTTAAATATATTTTATTGATTTTTTACAGAGAGGAAGAGAGAGGGATAGAGAGTTAGAAACATCAATGAGAGAGAATCATCGATCAGCTGCCTCTTGCACACCCCCTACTGGGGATGTGCCCGCAACCAAGGTATATGCCCTTGACCGGAATCGAACCTGGGACCTTTCAGTCCGCAGGCTGACGCTCTATCCACTGAGCCAAACCGGTTTTCAGCTCCTTTGAATCTTAACAAAGGAAAGAAGTTGGTGAGATGAGAACAGGTGGTGAGGAGAGGAAGATGGGTTTTAGACTGAGGAGTAACGTGTGCAAGGGTCTGGGGCAGGAGGGACCGAGAGGGGTCTGTCACAGGTTGAGTGGCATCTCTAAGTGATAGCAGGGAGTGGGGGGCAGTGGGAACCACTGGTGGGTTTTAAGCCAGAGAGCAACATGCTCAAATTTACATCTTTGGAAGATTGCCTTGATTACAAAAAAGAAAATAGACTGGAAGAGAGAAAGGATGTTTCATTCAAGTTTTAAAATTTAATCTGCCTTATAAGGTAGGAGGGTGTTAGCTCTGGGCACCCAAAGAGCTGTAGATTGGGGGTTTCCCAAGTGTTCTTCCTGGAGGAGTTTGTAAGAAAGCCCTTATGCTTATCTCCAGACACTTGAGGAGGTCAAGTCTGGCTCGGGGGAAGATTGATTTAATGGTTCTTGCTTCCCCACCATGTCCCTTGGTTTAAGAGTTGTGTCTTAGAATGGTGAATTCTACCACACCCAGGAGACACAAACCCTTCAAAGGGGGAACATGGTGAGGAGTAAAGTACATAAAAATAGGTATTTTTTTTTTATGTCTGGTGGACATAGGTCATAGCTTAGTGAATTCCACCTATAGTGGTTGGTCACCTACCTCCTCATGCCTGGCTCCCTGGTATCACAATGCTGGCCCATTTCCGCCCCCTGTAGATGGAGGGCCAGTGGGCGGCCAAGGGAGGGTTGTTAATTTATCAGCCACCGTTAATCTCACTCCCGACACCCTCTGACCTGGTTCTCAAAAGAACACACGGATCACCATGGTGGTAGTTGTTCACGTCTTGTGATCGTTGCCACACAATGGCAAGGGTCTGGCCCGGCTCCTAACGGTGGGTCTTTCTAGACAGGAAGAACTCGGGCCTTTGGGAGCTTGGGCTGAGAAGTCCCCCAAGGACACCCTGAGGTGCAGGCCCGCCCCCTCTCCTTCAGGTACCTCACAGGTGACCAGCTGCGGAGCGAGTCGTCCCCGGAGGCGTATATCCGCTGTCTGCGCATGGGCTGTCGCTGCATTGAGCGTGAGTAGCCTTTTCCTGGCGGAGCTAACACCCACTGAGAAGTGAAGCCAATTGTCACTGCCAACGAGCCCTCAGCTCATGGTTGGCGCCCCCTGCAGGCCAGGAGCCCAAGTCGCTGTCTGGGTCCGGAGCCTGAAGGAGGCTGGTGCTGGGGAACCATATGGCTGTTCAGTGACTTCTGCTCCCTCTTGCTGAGCCCTCCTGCCCCTCAGCTGGCTCAGCCATGGGTGGCATCCTGACCGTTCTTGTCATGGTTGCTCACAGACACCCCAATACAGGTGACTCCAAGCACCCGCACACACGCAGGACCCAGCTGCTTCCTCCCTTCTCCTCACCTCTTACTCCTGGCCTGGCTTGACCACCAGAGACTCATAGGTGTATTAGGCTGAGAAAAGACACAAACCTCTGATGTAGGCTCCTATTTTATTTTAAATAAATTCATCACAGTAGGAAACTCCATCGGCAGTTATTTCTACAGCATATTGCCTAGTTTATACTTCCCCCAGCCCCCTCAGGAAAGAGCAAATGTGAAAAAATTAAGTTTGAAACTGTCAGCTCCTGTTACCTCTAGGGCAGTGGTCAGCAAACTCATTAGTCAACAGAGCCAAATAGCAACAGTATAACGATGGAAATTTCTTTTGAGAGCCGAAAACCGACTTCTGCACATGGGCCACGAAGTTTCCATCGCACTGTACGTGCACGCCCGCACGTGGTATTTTGTGGAAGAGCCACACTCAAGGGGCCAAAGAGCCGCATGTGGCTCGTGAGCCGCAGTTTGCAGATCACTGCTCTAGGGGGTGAAGAGAGAGGGATGTTCACCTTCTGCATAATCTAGTCCTCTCTGAATATTTTATTGTGAACCTTTAAGGGTAAATTTTCACATTGCTGCACATTATGATCTCCACTAACAGAGAGGGCAAGCCACGGGTTAGACAAGTAAAATCAAAAAATAAAACACAACGGAAACGTCTTTTTCGAAGAGAAACATGTAAAATAGTTTCTTTTGGACAAATATATTGCATTACAAAAGGACCTTTCATTTAACAACCAAAATCTTCCTCTAACCGCAGAGTTAACACGTATGCACGGGCAGCCCCGTCCTGATGCTGGTGGCCTGATGCTGAGGGTGATTATTAGGTCTGACCCCCAGGTTCCAGTTCCTGAGGGTCCAGGCATGGGGGTCAGGGCCGAGTTCGCGGCTGGTGGGGCACACATCCGCCATCAAGTGCACTCATGCGGTCGAGAGTGACGGGCAGGGGGTGAGGCTGCCCGTTTCTGCCCGCAGTGGACTGCTGGGACGGGCCCGACGGGAAGCCCATCATCTACCACGGCTGGACCCGGACCACCAAGATCAAGTTCGACGACGTTGTGCAGGCCATCAAAGACCACGCCTTTGTCGCCTCCAGGTCAGTGTGCTCGCCTTTAAGCGAAAGGAAGCGAAGGCTGAGCAGGCGGAGACGCCTCCCTCTGCCCACACACACTAACACACGCAGAGATACAAACACACCAGCCTAGGCCCCGACCTGAGCGAAGGCACCACCAACTCTTCAGCCGAGCGATGGCGCCCCCTACAGGCCAAGGGCACAAGTCACTCCCCTGGTTCCAGAACCTGGTGCTGGGAACCCGTGTGGTCCTTCAGGGACTCTCTGCTCCCCCTGCCTGAGCCCACACCTGCCCTCTGCTGGGCAGGCATGGTTGGGGTCCTCAGCAGCTCGGCCAGGCAGGCGCAGGTGGGGGGCCTGCCCCCCGGGCTGAGCTCACCGGCCCCCGCCGCCCGCCCGCCCGCCCGCCCGCCCGCAGCTTCCCGGTGATCCTGTCCATCGAGGAGCACTGCTGCGTGGAGCAGCAGCGCTACATGGCCAGAGTGTTCAAGGAGGTGTTTGGCGACCTGCTGCTGACGAAGCCCACGGAGGCCAGCGCTGACCAGCTGCCCTCGCCCAGCCAGCTGCGGGAGAAGATCATCATCAAGGTAGGCGGCCTCGGGCCGCGGCCACTCGTTCAGGAGAGCCAGGGGCTCAGGGCCCGGCCCCAGGGCCCGCTGCCCCGGCTCACAAGGCTCTCCTTACTAACCAGTGACCCTTACCAGGGCATTTAGCCCCTGGATGCCTCTGTGCTCTTGCTGGTCTGGGAGCGGGTGGGGGCCCTAGAAGAACCCACATGGCTGGTGTGCTGTGAGCATAACGTGAAGGAATGCCTGCAAGCGCTGAGGGCTGCGCCTGTGCCTTTGTGGGTGCTACCCACATGTAGATATTTTAAAAAATATATATTTTATTGATATTTTACAGAGAGGAAGGGAGAGGGATAGAGAGCTAGAAACGTCGATGAGAGAGAAACATCGACCAGCTGCCTCTTGCACACCCCCTACCGGGGATGTGCCCGCAACCAAGGTACATGCCCTTGACAGGAATCGAACCTGGGACCTTTCAGTCCGCAGACCGACGCTCTACCACTGAGCCAAACCAGTTTCAGCCACACGAAGATATTAATGCTATCATTCTTTTGGCAAGCCTTCCCCACGCCCCTCTGAGTCTTGTGCAAGGTGCCGGGGTGTTTCGGGGTCCCAGGCGCTGTTCTTGCCCACAGGAGCTCCCAGGCCAGTGTGGGACATGGACTGGAGGTGCACAGTTGCCCCCAAAAAGGCTGTGTGCACTAATGGGGGGGGCCTGCCAAGTACTGTGTGGAGAAATGAGTGATTGCTGTGCCCAAGAGCGCCAGGGATGCCATGGGCAGGGGTGGCATCTGGGCATTTGAATTTACTAGGATAAGGGAGACCAGATATACAGTGGCTTAAAGCGTACGAGTTTGTTTCTTCCTCATCCGAGGGAGAGTGTTCTGGAAGCTTTGAGCTCTGGCCCACAGGGTAATCCAGGGGTGCAGAGTCCTGTCCTCCAGTCCCCCCAGGGAAGGGGATTTTAGTTGGGGTTCCACAGACCTCCAGAGAATCCTCAGACAGAATTCAGGACGTTTGACATGTGAACTTTGGGGGGTGGAGGGGCGGGGAGGTGTTGCCTCTTCGTTTTTATTAACCTGCAGATAAAACGTAGCATCTCCTTCCATTCTGAACATTGGCGGCAAGCCAGGGGGGGGCTTTGTCACCCGCAGAAATCACGGTTCTTTTCATGTCACATGTACGGTCACTGCAGGTCTCTCAGAATAGCGCTGTGCTCGTCACCACTTCACATGAGTGTACGTGAGCCATTCGTAAAGATAGCACATCTTTACACCACGGCAAATATATATTTTTTTATTGAACACCCTAAGAACTACACTTCAGTACAATTGGTTTCTCTTATAATCTCATGCATGATAAACCTTATTCTGAGGTTGGGGTCCTCTGCGTTTGTCAGACGTCAGTGGGCGCCCGGGGCACACAGGGCGAAGGCTCTGTCCGAGGGCGCCGTCCGGGTGTGGGTGGCCCAGCTCCAGCCCGTAGGAAGGGGAATGGGAAGGGGGCCGGGGCCAGCAATTTCCCGTAGACGTGTGGATGTCAGTTGTACACGTCCCCGTCTGCCCTGTTTGGTGCGTGGGAATGTAGTCACATGACCTTGCACGCCACCTGTGAGGGAGCCGGGGCTATGCAGTCTCGAGGCGGGCAGCTGTCAGCGGAAGGAGCGAGATGGAGTTCATTGGCGTCTCTCGGGCTGATATGGAAGGATGGCAGGTGCTCACTAGGTAGATTTTTGTCCCCGAGTCACCAAGATGCACTGGGAACAATTCTGTGTGCAGGAGGTCACGGCCTGCTGGGGAGACTTACCATCCACAAGTAGCACCCAGCAGTAGAAGGGAGCATGGTGCCCTCAGGTCTGAAGCACCTGGCTCTTTGGAGGATTTGGCTGAGATCCTGGGTGGGTTTTCATTGAGACACAGAGGGGAGGCGGGGCAAGAGGGAGTGGGAGCAAAGCCAGGGAGGGCCCACAGCATCTCAAGCATGCCCTCAGTGAGTCTTCAGGGACCTCATCGAATTTCTCTGTTCCCAGGAGGACAGCTCTCTGTCCCCAGTGATGTTCAGCTTTTGTTCTAGGCCAGTGGTCGGCAAACTCATTAGCCAACAGAGCCAAATATCAACAGTATGATGATTGAGATTTCTCTGGAGAGACAAATTTTTTAAACTTAAACTTCTTCTAACGCCACTTCTTCAAAATAGACTCGCTCAGGCCGTGGTATTTTGTGGCAGAGCCACACTCAAGGGGCCAAAGAGCCGCATGTGGCCCGTGAGCCACTTGTGGCCCGTGAGCCGCAGTTTGCCGGTCCTAGGGTATGAAGGCCCCTTTTAGAGCACCCGTTGCCTCATCTGTGGTACTTCCTGGCTCACCCTTCCCATTTCGGGGGAAGGGGGTGGAAGTAGCATTTGTGATACAGTGTGTGCCACGCACTGGTCCCGGGCTAGGCTTGGGCGTACTTTCGTATTCTGTCTCATCGTAACCCTGCGAGACTTACCCAGGCCCTCAGGCCCCACTTACAGACGTGACACTGAGGTCTAGAGGTGAAATTACTCAGCTGAGGTCACACAGCTCCTGCCAAAGAAATCAAGGCTGTTCAAAACAGAACTCTTCTGTCATGTGTTGCTGTTGGCAGGTACCGTGCATGTCCCCGGGTAAGAGGGTCCTGCGGGGTGTCATTACACCCAGCTCACAGGGGAGGTTATTGAGAGGAGAGATTGTCACGTGGCCAAGGTCACACAGCTAGGAAGGTGGCAGGCCTTGATTTCCAACCCAGTCCTGGACTCTTGTCACCAGGTCACCGCAACCTAGATTTTTCAAGTGCTTGTCTGGGCGGGTGTTAAGTCTTCACACAGGCGAGCGTATTGTTGTCACCATGTTCGCCTCCCATGTGAGAATGTGAGGCTCAGAGAAGTGTGGCACACAGCTGATCAGGTAGCAGCAATGCTGCTGGCACCAGGTCCTCCTCCTCTAACTCCTCAGCCTGCGCCCCTGACTGGCTGTGGTCCTGCCTCCCCACTGGGCGCTGGAGAACGTCAGCATCATCGACTCCCGCAGTGTTTTCCCTCTGCCGAGCCAGCACAGGAGATGCAACAGGGAACGCAACAAAGTCCCAGGGAACTTGCAACCGTTTTTAATTTGGCCCATTTTAATGGTCCTCGAGGGACGTAGATTCCAGCAGAGAAGATAGAAGACAAGCAGAGAGGCACATAGAAGCACATAGGACGAAGGGGACGAAAAATCACTACCAGGGGCTAGCGAGTGAAGGGGCGGGAAGGGGAGCGTGGGCTGTTTTCAGATCGCGACGTGGAGGAAAGCTCCTCTGAGGAGGGGGCGCAGAGCACAGAGCTGAGGGCGGGGAGAGGGGAGCCAGGCGGAGAGGACAGACAGTGCAGGGGCCCGGAGGCGTGCGTGGCCTTTGGAGGCCCTGCGGTTGCAGATGGATGCTTGCTGGCCAGACATCCTACGCCTGGGTCTCCAGGGAGACGGCTCTCTGTATCTTTCCCCCCACCGCAGCATAAGAAGCTGGGCCCCCGAGGCGACGTAGATGTCAACATGGAGGACAAGAAAGATGAGCACAAGCAGCAGGGGGAGCTGTACATGTGGGACCCCATCGACCTGGTGAGCCTCTCGCGCCCCTTCTCAAGCCCCGAGTGTGTCCGAGGCCTGCGGGAGGGCTCTGAGGGCGTCCTGCCCGACTCCCATTTTGACCACAATGAATTTATCATTACAATAAACCTTTCTTTTTCTTTTTTTCTTTTGAAATAACTTTGCATTCAATATAATTTACTGTATATTTCCAATTCCCCCCCACCACCACCACACACAGTGAATATAACCTTCACCCAGATTCCCCAGATACTAACACCCCACATAATTAGAGTGTAATTTTATAACTGCGGAGTTAACATTGGCACAACACTACTAATTCATGAGCCTGACTTGAGCATCACCAATTTGTCCGCTGGGCCCTTTTTCTGGTCTAAGGACCAGTTCAGGCATTTCGTGGTCCTAACTCCTTAGTATCTTCCAATCTGAGACACTCCCACTAACAACCTTTTTAAAAAAATATATATTTTTATTGTTTTCAGAGAGGGAGGGAGAGGGAGAGAAAGAGATGGAAACATCATTGAGGAGAGAGAATCATTGATGGGCTGCCTCCTGCACGCCCTGCACTGGGGATTGAGCCCACAACCCAGGCACGTGCCCTTGACCAGGAATCCAACCTTCTGGTTCATAGGTTGACCCTCAGTCAAAAGTGAATGAAAAGACAGTCAGGAGGACATAAAAACACCATTCACAAAGGCTTCAAATGAACGATGAAGTAGAAATTCGATATTAAGTCACATCTACCCTTGCATACACTGAACAGAAAAAGTTCTGAAAATGCCAAAAGAAACCCAAAATAAATAGTGCTTTAAAAGAAATGTCTCAAAGGAGACCAAATTTTGTGAAACCACCATGAATCTCTATGAATGTGGGAGAGGCTAGCCCCAGGGAATGCTGGGATGATGATGCCCAGCAGGGTTCTGGGCCCAGAATGGATAGGGTAGACACTTTGGGGAGGAGCTAATGCTAGTTTTACTTTCTAGAAATGGACTCGGCACTATTGCGCCATTGCCGATGCCAAGCTGTCCTTCAGCGATGACATTGAGCAGACTGTGGAAGAGGAACCGCCCCAGGTAGGTGGAGACCTCCCAGGCGACTCCTCTAATCCTGTGGCCATCAGGCCCGGACGTCCTCTGCCCAAGGAGATGCCTCTTTGGGTACCAAGGCCTGCCTGGCTCTCCTCTGATTGGCTGGCTGGCCCAGGGATGTCACCAATGAGGTTCAAGGGTCTTTCCTGCTCTTTGAAGGGCCTGAATGGCATGTGCTCCCTCCAGAGGGTGAGGTCATTTGGATACTTTATCCAGCCCCACCCCCTGGACTTGTCCCCGGTGCTCCTGCCCTCTCCCTCAGGCTGTCTTTGGTACTATTTCTTGAGCTCCCAGGGTATTTTTGCTCTCAGACTTCCTTTGCAATAGACTGAGGGCTGTATTGGGGAATGCTCACCTCTTGTCTCAGGGCTCCAGGGGCTACCACAGATGGGGGCTGTCTGGAGTGGGTCAGCAGGCAGGGGAGGGAGTTAGGAACTCTCGGGGTGAGGGCTAGCTGAGGCCTCTGGCTGTTTCTAGTCCCCCTGAGTCAGCATGTGAAGGGGGCCCAGTCTGGAGATCCTGGGGGCCTGGTCCAGGTTTTCCGAAACCCCTCCTCTCTTTGTGGCCCAGGACACGCCCCCCACCGAGCTGCATTTTGGAGAGAAGTGGTTCCACAAGAAGGTGGAGAAGAGGACAAGTGCGGAGAAGCTGTTGCAGGAATACTGCTCTGAGACGGGGGGCAAGGATGGCACCTTCCTGGTGCGGGAGAGCGAG
The DNA here is from genome assembly GCA_963924515.1 of Vespertilio murinus. Classification (NCBI taxonomy): domain Eukaryota; kingdom Metazoa; phylum Chordata; class Mammalia; order Chiroptera; family Vespertilionidae; genus Vespertilio; species Vespertilio murinus. Next base: position 22,452,534 of record OZ004716.1, read on the forward strand.
ACCTTCCCCAACGACTACACCCTGTCCTTCTGGTAATGGCCTCCTCCCGGGGCGGGCAGCCTTCTCCGCGCAGCTGGCCGGGGGGAGGCTCAGTGGCAGGTAGTAGGGGTGCGGGCCAGACTCGGGAGGCCTGGACCGGAACCCCAGACCTCATTTAGTGAGTTCTGTGGGGCAGGACGGGGTGAGGTGGGTGAGGCCTAAAAATTTAGTAATTTGGATTAGTGATATTTCAGTGCACTATTTAAAAAAATAAAAAGTAATGCAAAAAACAAACACCCCCCCCCCCCCCATGATGGTCCATTTGGCATGGCTCAGTGGTTGAGCGTTGACCTATGAATCAGGAGGTCGTGGTTTGATTTCAGGTTCAGGTACCTGTCCGGGTTGTGGGCTTGGTCTCCCATGTGGGAAGTGTAGGAGGCAGCCAATCAATGATTCTCTCCCATCATTGATGTTTCTATCTCTCACCCCTCTCTTCCTCTCTGAAATCAATAAAAATGTATTTAAAAAAAATCATGATGAGCAAAATATCAACATAGGACAATGTGACCTCATTCACTTCCCCTAATCGCAGCCCTGGATCAGGTGATATGGCCCTGGCACTTCTCTCAATCTCCTGGATTCTCCCTCTTTTCTCTAAAATAGAGATTCTAAAAGCAGCCTTATGGAGCTGTCATGAGATTTCTCATTCATTCATTCACTCTTTTATTCATTCATCTATGCCTCATTCATGAAAAAATATCATGAATGAGGCATAGATGAATGCTCTGTGGTGGGCACTGTGATTTAGTAGTGATCAGACAGACAGGGTCTCTGTCCTGATGGTGACAATGAAAAAATAATCATGATGCCCTGACTGGTTTGGCTTAGTAGATAGAGCATCGGCCTGTGGACTCAAGGGTCCCAGGTTCGATTTTGATCAAGAGCATGTACCTTGTTTATGGGCGTATCCCCAGTAGGGGGCGTGTAGGAGGCAGCTGATTGATGTTTCTCTCTCATTGATGTTTCTAACTCTCTCTCTCTCTCTCTCTTTATCTCTCTCTCTCTCTCTCTCTCTCTCTCTCTTCCTCTTTCTCTCTTTCTCTCTCTCTCTTCCTCTCTATAAAAAAATCAGTAAAATGTTTTTTTTTTAAATAAAAATTAATCATGCAAATGATACATAATTGTAGTTGTGGTAAGTGCAATGAAAAAAATGCAAGATGTTATAAAAGTCTGTTAGAGAGGGATCTAATGTAATATTGGGGAGGGGGGAAGGATGTCAGGGAAGACTCTCTGAAAGAAGTGGAGTTTAAATGGAGACCTGAAGAATCCCATATAACAAAAGCCTAATATGCAAATCGATCGAACAGCAGAATGACTGGAAGAACACCAGTTGCTATGATGTGCACTGACCACCAGGGGCCAGGCACTTAACACAGGAGCTGCCCCCAGCCCACAAGTCCCCAGCCAGCTGATCACCCTGCAGAGGGAAGCGACAGGCAGAAGGGGGGAAGGCTGGCAAGCAGGTGGTGCCAGGCTGGCCAAGATGGGTGCCAGCATGGGGCTCCCTGATCGCCTTGACAGTTGCCCCACAGATGGGCCCTGATTGCCAGCCAGGCCTAGGGACCCTACCCACCTGTGCACAAGTTGGTGCACTGGGCCTCTAGTAAAAACTATAACAACAAACACAAAATTCTGATAGCTAACACATTCTTACCATGTGCCAGCCAGCATTCCAGCCACGCTTTGTGTGGGATCTCGTTTAATCCTCAGGACAACTCTGTGAGGCAGATACTGTTATTATCTCTGTGTGACCCCTAAGATGATAATACAGAGGCTCAGGGAGGGCAGGTCATGTGGCAGAGTCAGGATTTGAACCTAGGTCCTCTTGCTCCAGAGTAGGAGTGATGTAGGTAAAAGGGGGCAGAGGTGGAGGAAGAATGTTCTGGAAGCCTGAGGTCTATTCTGAGAGCAGAGGGAAGCCTGTGTGGCCACATCTGGTGTCCCCTCTTGGCTTCAGCCTGGCCCCCGCCTGTGTTGTCTGTCGCCACCCGGCGTGCAGGAAGGGCCGCTGGCTGGCCTGGACACTGACGTTGCTGTCCCTCTGCCCACAGGCGGTCCGGCCGGGTCCAGCACTGCCGGATCCGCTCCACCATGGAGGGCGGGACCATGAAGTACTACCTGACTGACAACCTCATGTTCACCAGCATCTACGCCCTCATCCAGCACTACCGCGAGACGCACCTGCGCTGCGCCGAGTTTGAGCTCCGACTCACCGACCCCGTGCCCAACCCCAACCCCCACGAATCAAAGCCGTACGTGAGCCCGGGATCCCGGGCAGCACATCCGTGGGTTTAGCGTGGGCAGACGCCCCTGCAGATTGTGCCCACCAGTCAGAAAAGCCAGTCTCGTGGGTGTGCTGGGGCCCCAGCTCCTCAGGGTCTCTTGAAGTTCCCATGATGGCCACCATTTCCAAATGCCCACTCCCCCTTCCTTTTGCCCCATTTCTTTCTTCTCCCTTCCTTCTACTTTCTCTTCATAGTCCTGAATTCCTGGGCCTCGGTTGTAAGAGCTTTCTATTTATCTATTTATCAAAGATCATTCCTATTGGTTCTGAAAGCAAACAAGGAAAAAATAATGGTAAAGATTTCCCCTTAATTTTTTTTTTTTTTTTTTTTTTTTTTTTTTTTTTTTTACTGATAAAGTGAATATCAGTTATGCCTTGCAAAGGTTTAACCAATTTTGGAAACAAAAACCACATTTTTTAAGCAGGAGGTTGTTAAAGTTCATGTTTCTGAGAAAGCCATGTAATGCACAGCAACTTTACTTTTGACGTCTCCTCTATATTCGTACGGATTGCCTTTTAAAGTTTGCTATTTTCACATCTTTTAAAAGTAACCAACGACCAGCTAAACAAAAGAGCCTGTTGGAAACGCTATTCCCTGTATTCTCTGCCTCTGATTTTCTGTGCCTTCCTCGGCTCCTGGCCCTTCACAGTTGGGCAGAGAAGGGGTCAACATTGGTTGACTTACTGTCTTGTGCTTCCAGCAGACCTGCCACATGGACGTGTCACCCAAGCTGTGTCTCGGTCTTCCAGAAATGCTGTTTGCAGAGGGTTTTGGGTGGGAGGCCCACTCATTACCCCAGTGGTTTCTGGGGCCATAATTCAGGTGTCATCAAGCCCGATGCCCGCCCCTTACTCCCTCCCCCTCCCCCCATGGGTGACCCTCTCACTTGGCGGTTTCCCGACCTCTGCTGCAGGTGGTACTACGATGGGCTGAGCCGTGGAGAAGCGGAGGACATGCTGATGAGGGTTCCCCGGGACGGCGCCTTCCTCATCCGCAAGCGGGAAGGCAGCGACTCCTACGCCATCACCTTCAGGTAAGCACACGGCCGGAGCCTGCAGCGCGCTCTCGGGAGGAGGCTTAGGAAGGCCAGGTGTGGAGAACAAAGCGGGTTTACTCAGGGTTCTCTCCCTAGAGGGTTAACAATAATGATGGCAAACATACTGACACATGCTGCCTGTGCTAATACGTGCTTTCACTGGCTGGGACTGGTCTGTATTCATCGTGACCTATGACCATGACCGGTATTTTTTCAGAGGAGGAAACGGAGGCACAGGAAGGTTAACTTGCTGAAACAAGCAGCCAGGAAGTAGTGGGGCTGGGATTCGAACCCAGGCACCCCTGGCAGCCCAGGTCAGTGAAGTCATAGATCCGATTTCCTCCCAGCTTCACTTGCCAACCAACACTGCCAGTGGGAAGGCCAACCATCTCTAGAATGATGGTTCTCTAGTTTAATTCCAGCCTGTCCATGACACTAGATTTCCTCTAGTTTCTACCAATGACAAGGGGGTGAGGCTCAGACCCAGTTCGTCATCTGTCCTCCCAGCCCCGGTGGAAGCTTGAGGAAGCTGAGAGAAGGCTGGCTGCTGTATGAGTTCCTAGCTAATGTCCAGACACTGGTCTGTCTCTGAATCTTCATCTGGCTGAGTCCTCCACTGTAGTGATGAGGGGTAGACCCAGTTACTGCAAGTAAGGACCCGGAGGCTCAGAGAGGTAGAGTGGGCTGTCTGGAGCCACACAGCCTAGTCCTGGGCTGAGCCAGAATTTCAGACTCGGGTCAGATTGGGCCTGGCGCTGTTTTGCTCCGTCTGCACAGTGATGTTAAAAACTGAGGAATCTCACTTGACAATTCAGATTGCTTCTTAGGAAAAAATGGGAGGAGGAGGCAGCTCTGGGCCCATGTGCCCATGTGGCCATGGCGGTTACCTGCTGACAGTAGGAGCTCTGGTGTGCCCAGCTGCTCCTGTTCTTTCCCATCCTATTGCCCTGGCCCATCCTCCTTGGTTAACCCCACCAGGCTGCCCCCTTCTGTCCCAGTTATTCCTGGGGATGCGGGGGTGTGATCGTCATCTCTGCTGATACTGAGGACCTACTATGTGCTGGCTCTGCCCCGCATGGCTCTTTTGTGTTTGTGCTGCCAACAGGGAGGCCATGGGCTACTTGGCATCGGCTGTGCCCGTTGCACATAGTACCGTTTTGTGTGTGGGCAGTCTGTGCTACTTTTAAAAAATACAAATGGGACCAGACCATGGTTTTATTCTGCAACTTGTATTTCTACTCAGCAGTATATCTTACCTAAAAATTTATTAAAATGTCACTGCAAATAAGCTACCGAAACAGAAGTCTTCTGGCCATTTTTTTAAAAAGAGGCTTTCTGAAGAAGTGGCTTAAAAAGAGGATGTGTGTTTTAAATCCGTAAAAAATGTCTCTAAGGCGCAGCATTTTAAAAAAGATGAGTGGTTTGCCCCTAGTAACTGTGCTCTTAGACAGTTTTAATAAAAAGATGCTCTTGGCTGTAAAGTTAAGCTCAATACCTATTTTCCCAAATGTGTCTGTTCTTGCTGATAAAAGCTGAGGAGTAAGGCTGAGGAGTCTGTTCTGGTTTGGGTTTTGGGGTGTTTTTTGTGTGTGTTTTTTTCTGCCTCTTGTTTCAAATGGATGAGTGAGGAAATAAAATACTTGTTTCCTTTTTTGGGGGGGTAAGTGAGGGGAGGAGCCACTGTGGCACCACATGGGGAATTTTGGATAAGATTTAAAGATTGGGGCAGGAAGTCCCAGAGTTCTAGAGCGGAGACTGGCAAACGTTTTCTGTAAATACACACCAGAAAATAAATATTTTAGGCCTTTCAGGCCATATGGTCTCCGTTGCAACTCTTCCACTTTGCCCCATGGTATTGCCACAGGTAATACATAAGCAAATGAACGTGGTCGTGTTTCAATAAAACTTTATTTACAAAAACAGGAGGTGGGCCAGATTTGGCCTGTGGGTCATACATAGTTTGCCAACCCTGATCTGGATATTCCCAAAGTCAAGGCCTGTGGTTGGGGAGGAGGGGACGGGTGAGAGGAGCTGGCTGTGCAGACTCTTCTCTGTTTTGAAAATATCCACATCGTTGTGTTCATAGGCCCGTCATACCCTGTTTATGTGGTGCCCTCAGAAGGGATAACTAGGTGGATTCTAAGAGGTGGGGACCGTACACTGTACAGCCGTTGTCTGGCTGCCACCTTCCCGGCGTGTCAGCCCCGTGTGGTTCCCCCCAGGGCCCGGGGCAAGGTGAAGCACTGTCGCATCAACCGGGACGGCCGGCACTTCGTGCTGGGGACCTCTGCCTACTTTGAGAGCCTGGTGGAGCTCGTCAGCTACTACGAGAAGCACGCGCTCTACCGGAAGATGAAGCTGCGCTACCCCGTGACCCCCGAGCTCCTGGAGCGCTACAATATGGTAGGCGGCTGACTCGCTGGTCACCTGGTGGAATGTCTTGTCTGAGGTTATAACTTGTCTGTTCATTCATTCAGCAAACCTTCCGTGGAGCACTTACCACGTGTCTGATACTGCTCTGGTCCCGGGGATACAGAACTGGACACAGCGCACAAGGACCCTGGCCTCATGCTGCTTATATATAGTCTAGTGTGTGGGGGGAAGACAGATAATAGATGAAATAAATTAAATATATATATGTACACACACACACACACACACACACACACACACAGCATTGCGGGATGGCAGTACGTGCTATGGAGAACAAACAAACCCGGCAGGTGGGTAAGAGGATTCAGGGTGACGTGGCAGGGTTACCTTTCTCAAAGGTGGGATCTGGGAAGATCTCACTGAGAAGGAAACATTGGAGCAGACGTTAACAGGGGTGAGGGAGTGAGTCATGCAGTTAATGTGGAGGAAGAGCAGCAAGTGCAAAGGTCCTGAGGTGAGGACGTCCCTGGAGGTGCAGAGAGAGCCAGTGTGGGGGTAGAACCTAATAAGACGGGGCCTAGCAGGCCCTGCGTGCTATAGGGCCATGGTAAGACACTGGCTTCTGTTCTGAGCCATTGGCCCGTTCTGAGCCAAGACGAGACCAGATCTGATTTCCTGTCCCAGTTCCTATCAGGGGCATTCATTAACTTTTGAGATCTGTCGTGCACCTCCCGCGTGCCAGGAGCTGTTCTCCCTCCGAGAGGACAGTGGCTGCCCTGGGGAGGTTTGGGTCCAAGGCAGGGGAGCTGGATGAGTGCAGTCCCAGAAACAAGGTGCCTGCAGGCGGTGTGGATCACAAGGAGGAAAACCAGACTGGTTAGGTTGGGGCAGGGAGGTCAGAGAAGGCCTCTTGTGAGGATTAAATGTGACCTGAAAGCCAGGAGGGGCAGTGAATTGGTCATGGTGGCTGTGAAGTGTGAAGGAAGCTGGTTCTGTGTGGAGGAGAGGCCACCACAAGCCGGGGAGTGACTGAGGTGGCCCATGTGGGTGGGACCCAATGAGAGAATTGGGGAGGGAGGGCCGGATTTAAGGGGGGAGTTACAGTGTGTGTGGTAAACATTTAACCAGTTCTCTGCAGAAAGAAACCCTGGTTTGTGGGATTTGCCAGTTTCCATGATGTAAACACTTACAAGCGACCACCAGGAAGAGACATAGAGCAGGCTCCCACACGCTCAGCGTTTGGGTTTTACGAAAGCTCACAGTGCCCTGCACACAGTCGGCCAGAACAGGGCTCATTTGGGGGTAAAATTTCCAAGTTTTGGGGAACTTCTTTGTGATGTCTCACTGTCTCTGCCCACAGGGCATGAGTAACTGCGGGTTCACCTCTGCTGGAGGGCAGGAAAGCTCGGGCTCTGAGGCCTCTTCTGTCCTTGGGCCGTCCCAGGAGCAGGGACGGTTCCACTTATTTCTCTCTCTCTCTTATTTTTCAGGAAAGAGACATAAACTCCCTGTATGACGTCAGCAGAATGTATGTGGATCCCAGTGAAATCAATCCTTCTATGGTACAGTGCCAACCTTTAATTCACACTATTTCCTCGTCGCTAGATTGACACCGAGTCCAATCCCCCTCCCGGTCCCCCCGCCCCTGGTCATAATAGGGAGCAAGAACATTTTGGGAAACAGCACACACACACACAAATATTTTTTTAGAGGAAATGATTGACAATATGACACCTAGCTTCAGGGAAGAGGTTAATAGAATTCCTTCCAGATGTGACTGTGCCTGGCTAAAATTCTGAGGCTTGATGAATCACCTTTGGGCCACACAGCTTCTAATTAAAAGTCTTTCAAATGTTTCTTGCTCACCCGCTGAGTGGGTGGTGCTTATAAATTCTGTCTCCTTCGCTGACCTTGCAGCGGGAACACCATTTCATATTCCCTCCCCTGCTGCAGCGTGACTTCCTGCAGGTGGGCTGGGATTTACTCTCAGCCCCCAGCTCCTCCTCCCCCTGGTTGAGCCTGTGGAGGAGGAGGAAGGATGTGAATTCCCTGTTCTGTTTTTTGGGGGGTTGTCTGGGGCCACCATCAGCATAAAATGCCTCATCAGAGAGGGGCTGCACTGTGGGCTCTGTGGCAATCTAGAGACAAATTTACTATTATTTTTTTTAACTTTGAATTCTTGGCCAATGCAAATTCCTTTCTGCAAGAAATGAAGACTGCCCTACCCGGTTTGGCTCAGTGGATAGAGCGTCGGCCTGCGGACTGAAAGGTCCCAGGTTCGATTCTGGTCAAGGGCATGCACCTTGGTTATAGGCACATCCCCAATGGAGGGTGTGCAGGAGGCAGCTGGTCAATGTTTCTCTCTCATCGATGTATCTGGCTCTCTGTCCCTCTCCCTGCCTCTCTATTAAAAAAAACACGAAATGAAGTCTTGAAAAGTTGTCGGCAAAGGAAGCTAGCTGTGTGTGAAATGTTTTCGCTTGATAGCAAAAACATTTATTAAAGGCGGATGCTTTGGTAAGGAGAATGGCCTGGCCTCATGTCAGCGGGATGTCGGGGTGGCGGGGACTCCCCAGGGGCAATCCTCCTTGCCTTTCCAGAGAGCAGGTCAGGTCTTCTGGTCTATCATGATAAACCAATACTTTATTTACTTATTTATTGTTGAAAGTATTACATATGTCTCCCTTTTCCCCTGACCTCTCCCCGCCTGCTCCCACCCCCTCAGCACAGGCCCCATCCCACTACTGTCTGTGTCCGCTGGTTATGCTCATATGCATGCACACAAGTCCTTTGGTTGATCTTTACCACAACCCTCCTCCCATGCCCCCTTCCCCCGCCTTCCCTCTGAGGTTCATCCGTCTGTTCAGTGCTTCTATGTCTCTGGATCTATTTTTGCTCATCAGTTAATGTTCATTGTTCTCCACAAATAAGTGAGGTCACGTGACATTTATCTTTCTCCGACTGGCTTAACAGGTGTTTTATGTGCAATCTCCCCATTTTTAAACCCTGGCAACTACGTTAAGTTGTAGAGAAAAATCTTCCTATTTTACGTGAGCCAGGCAAAATGTGACTGCAGGCTGAATTTGATCGCAAGTTGCTCAACTGAGATGAATGCCTGGAAGTAAAGCTGGGACTATTAATGATTGGAAAAGGGTGTGACTATTAAAAAAAACACACAGATTTGAAAAACGGACCAAGAGTCCGTCCTCGTGTCACTGTCCTGACGCAGTGGCTGTCTGCACGGCTGCTGGGCGTTCTGTCTCCTGGTCTCGGTCTGTGTTGTGCAGTCACCACCACCTGCACCTGCCACCTCCATTCTGCTTGGCTCACTGGCCACTTGGCCACGGGTGGGCTTCTCCGACACTAACCTTATTGACCATTTTTGTCTAACCTGGTAGGCCAAGCCACTGAGATGAAATACGTGGCTTGGAATTTTAACTTAAAAAAAAAGATGTTGCCGAAACCAGTTTGGCTCAGTGGATAGAGCGTCAGCCTGCGGACTGAAAGGTCCCAGGTTCGATTCCGGTGAAGGGCATGCACCTTGGTTGCGGGCACATCCCCAGTGGGGGGTGTGCAGGAGGCAGCTGATCAATGATGTTTCTAACTCTCTATCCCTCTCTTCCTCTCAATAAAATATCAAATATATATATATATATATATATATATATATATATATATATATATAAATTTTTTATTTTTATAAAGCATGTTGTCTGTGCTGTGCTGTAGAACATTCTGGGTGGCTGTGCCAGGTTAGCAGTGTCCCCATCCAGTGGCCATTTGGGTCATTCCTGGTCTCTTGCTCTTTAGCTAATCCTAACATGAACTTGACCTGTGAAGCTTTGGGCATCTCTAGCATTATTTCCTTTGGATGCGTCCTTAGAACTGGAGTGGCTAGATGAATAGTAACAGGTAACACATCCATGACCACACATCCAGCCTTGTTCTATGTACCTGACAGCTTAGCCCTCATAACAGCCCCAAGCCATGGGTTCTATTTTTGTGCTCCTTGTACAGCTGGGAAAACTGAGGCACACAGAAGTTGAGTAATTGCTGAGGCCACGTAGCTAGGAAGGCGTGGAGCTGGAATTTGGACCCAGGCAGTCTGGCTGCGAGGTGTGTGTTCTTAGCCATCTGGCATCGCTGCTGCCTACTTGGCCAGGTGATTCTGTCAGGCCGGGGACTTGCTCCTGTGGAAGCCATTATATGGCACCCCCACCTCTGCCACTGGCTGTACCTTCCTTGTTGTGTCCTGGGAGCCTGGCAGTGACTTGTGGGGATTCGTGGGGAGAGATGTGGCTCAGATTCTGATTACTCCCCCCCGCCCCCCCCCCCGAAGCAAGAGGGGCAGTTCGGCTCCATTTGCAGGTGGGAGAGACAAGGACAGGAGACCTGGTCAGCCTCTGGTTGGGGGTTCCTATGGTAGAACTTGCAGTACCCAGATTAGATTGCCTTTTTTTGTTGTTAATTGTCACCCAAGGATATTTTTCCATTGATTTTTTTGAGAGAAAGTGGAAGGGAGAGAGAGAGAGAGAGAAACATCAATGTGAGAGAGACACATTGATTGGTCACTTCCCAATGAGCCCCGACAAGGCCCAGGAATCGAGACTGCAATTGAGGTCTGTGCCCTTAACCGGAAATGAACCGGGGACTCTTCAGTCCACGTGGGGCAATGCTCTATCCACTGAGCCGAACTGGCTAGGACTAGGTTGCTTCTTAAGGAATAACTCAGATTGATGGATTCATCTCTGCACTCAGCCACCTACCAGCTAGTTGACCTTGGGCAAGGAAGGATGTTTCATCTCTCTGAACCTCAGCTTCTTCACCTGTACAATGGGCATGATAACACTGCTATCTACCTGTTATGGTTGTTGGAAAGATTAAAGGAGATACTATAGATAAGAGGCCTAGAGCAGTGTTTTGGCTATAGCAAGCCCTTAATAAATGCTAGATATTACCATTTTTTGTCATGCACTATCTCATTAAATAGTCTTAACCCGTGAAGCATGTAAAGTTTTAACTCCCCTTTCCCAGATGGGGAAACTGAGTCTGGGAATGCCTCAAGGTTCTATATAGTAGAACTATAGAGTAGTAAGGAGCAGAGCAGTAATTTGAACCCACATAGCCTCTGCTTGAAGGATCAGTTTTACTGGATTCCTTGTAAAACCTGTCCACCTTTCCTTGGGGGGGGGGGGAGGGAGGTTGTTGCTGATCTAAACAGGTTTGATAGCTTCAGATTTTATGATTCATATTTGCTTTCTGCATGGGTATTCATTTTGTCATGGATTTGTGTTTGCCACGTAGGCATTAAAGCAAATTCCTTGAAGAAAAATGTTATCCTAAGTTCTGGGTTGTTCCCACCAAAAATCACCTTTTGATGGATTTCATGGAGGAATGCCTCAGTTACTCTTGCAAAATGTCAGTGTCCTGTGGGAGTCCAGTTAGGGGCCCCCTGAGCTGGTAAATATTGGTGAGGCCGAGGATGGCCAGGAATGGTGTTGAGTTTGAACTTCCGGGAGGGTTGTTGAGCATGGGCTCTGAGGACCTCAAAGGGGGTGGTCACGGCTTACTCTGAAAGGCGCGTTGAGGAAATGGAGCAGTTGTGGGTGATGGAGGTGCCTTTGGCTCTGACCAGTCAGTCCCCATCTCTTTTTTGGAGACTAGGGAGTCTTCGCAATGCCAGAAACTTGCCGGCAGATGGCGCTGTAACCCTGGACTGAAGCCTCTGGCTCCCTGAGGAGAACTACTAGATGTGAGACAGTACTAGTACATGCAGAAGCCTCCCTCTGCTCATCGGCCTGTCTGACCTTTTTCTTCTTGTTTTCCCTGAAAGCCTCAGAGAACCGTGAAAGCTCTGTATGACTACAAAGCCAAGCAGAGTGACGAGCTGAGCTTCTGCCGTGGCGCCCTCATTCACAACGTCTCCAAGGAGCCCGGGGGCTGGTAAGGCTGGGCTGCGTGGCGGATACACTTCACGGGTCACTTTTTGGTGGTGAGACACAAGTGACGGCTGAGCTCCGACCCCTGTTTTCTGTGTCCTGAGCTGGCTTTGACCGGTTCTACCTTCTCTGGGAAATGGCTTGATACCTGCATGCTGTATGCAGAAAAGCGGATAAACACCAGTTATTATCATATTATATCACATCGCATAATCTTATATTACCGTATTTGCCGGCATATAAGACAATTTTTTGGCCCTGAAAATACGTATTTGCCGGCGTATAAGACGACCCCCTAACATTTCCACTAAAAATACAGAGTTTGTTATATACTCGCCGTATAAGACTACCCCCCACTTGGAGGCATATTTTTCAGGGCCAAAAGGTCGTCTTATACGCCGGCAAATACGGTATATATTATTTTTATTGTAATAGCAGCTACCATTTCTGAGGTCTTCCTGTGTGCCACGCACTGTGCTAATAGCTTTCAGACGTCATCCGACCAAATCCTCGTTACGACCCTGTGGAGTTTTTACTATGATTATCCCCACGTTACAGATGTGGCAAATGAGACTTTCCAAACTTCCACGGCTACTAAGTAGCTCAGGCCCTTTCCATTCCATAAGCCTGGCATTATTTTAAATTCAAATTCTTACGCTACCGCTTAGTCCTGTGCCCTATGCAGTGGCCCCATTCTGGGTTGAAGAAAGCATATTTTAAGTCAAAGGTACCTGGTGTGCTGAGGTCCAGTTAGCTCTTCCCTCTGTTCACGTGGGAAGAAAAACTTGCTGCCCAGTCATAGGCCCCATCGTAGGTGGTTCTGTGGGGTGATTTCTGAGCGCCGTAAGAATTTGTTCATAACCATGAACACTGGCAGAGATTCAAGCACCTCACAAGATCAGTATCTCATCTTCCCACAAGAGAGTTGAGCCTGCATTCTTGCAAACAGACTGGCCCAGAGAGGTACAGTAACTTGTCCAGGGCCACACAGCAGGCTGAGATTTGAAGTCAGATCTTCTGACTCCAGAGTGCACACTCTTTTTTTTTTTTCATTTAAAAAAAATTGATTAAGGTATTATATGTGCACATAGCTTACCATTGCCCCTCCCCCCCACCTCCCATCCATGCCCTCCCGCCCCAGAGTTTTGTGTTCGTTGGTTGTACTTCTATGCATGCATACCAGTCCTTCAGTTGATCTCTTATCTCCCCCAGATCTCCCTCCCCTCCCCGCTGTCATTTGATAGTCTGCTTGTTTTACGGTGACTATCTCAGGACCACACGAATAGAATCCGCTCCTCTTCTGGTTCACACCGCCCCTACCCCCGGGTCCCATTGCTTCCCCGGGGCACACGGCTCTCCCAGGGCACATGTCTCCCCCGGGGCACACGGCTCTCCCGGGACACCTGGCCCCATTGGGGCATATGGCTCACCCCGGGCACATAGCCCCCTGGGACACACGGCTCACCAGGGGCACACGGCCCCCCCCTGGGGCACACGGAAGAGTGCACACTCTTAACCTAACTTATGTACGGGGTCCATGAGTTTTGACCAAATGGCAACAGGATTTCCCCCCAGTCCCACTCATTGCTGATAAAAAATCAGAGGATCCCTTTGAAATGCTCCATTATCTCAACACCTCCTCTGGTCATTCGGTCACTGACTGCCATTCTCCCACCAGCAACTGGTGCTTAAGGGACAGTAATGAATTAACACTGCCCAGCGAGGCCCTTGATGCCCTCTGTGTTTATCTAGGTGGAAAGGAGACTATGGAACCAAAATCCAGCACTACTTCCCGTCCAATTACGTCGAGGACATTTCAACGGTTGACGTGGAGGAGCTTGAGAAGCAGGTGAGTCTCCATCGTTGCAGGGAGGGACCTGCTAATCCTCGGGAAATCCTCTGAGTCACCTCCGTGGTTACATTTTATACCTGATGGTGTGTGGTCCCCGAGGAGCCCTGAAGCAGAGTGACATGGAAATCAGGAGTGTGCCCTGCGCTGTCGTGGGTGAAAGTCACCGTGACGAGCCCTCATATTTTAATCAGGTGGTTCTGGGCTGGAAAGGTTTGAATATGCAGGAGAAATCTCTCTAGAGTGCAAATGGCCAAATGGGGAATATGTCCTTTGCCTAAAGCAGCTTGCAGATGAAACACATTTCGTTTGGCCAGCCAGACATTCAGAACGAACGTGCGTGGTGTGGACGAGCAAGCAGGCCCAAGTGGAAGGCGCGTTGAGGCCTTCCTGGTGACACTGCAAACCGGGTTTCTGTTTCCTGCTTCCTCTTGCCCAGCAGACTCAAAGAGGGAGCCACTTTCATTGTGACAGCACTAGACCAGGCATGAACTCTTTATAATGAAGGCTTTAAGGCAGCCGTGGGCAAACTACGGCCCGAGGGCCGGATCCGGCCCGTTCAGCTGTTCTATCCGGCCCGCGGAGCCGAAAGAGTGGAGGGTTCTCTTGCTCTCCCCTCCGCTCCTCCACCAGCAGCCCAAGATGAGAGTGCCAGCATGGTCAGGTTGCTTTTGTTCCGGCCCTCCGGTCCAGTTTAAGAACCCATTGTGGCCCTCGAGTCAAAAAGTTTGCCCACCCCTGCTTTAAGGTCCTGTTTGAGTTGAAGGAATTTGCCAAGTGAGTTGGGACAATGTGAGAAGTTCTGGCATGGAGGAAGGGGCGTTTGAACCTTGAAAGTCAAGTTAGAGATCAACAGCAAGAGACTGACAGAAGGGAATTCCAGGTGGAAGGTACAGCCTAAGCAAAGGCGTGGTGGTGGGAACGTGAGTGTGTTCAACCGGAGGCAGAAATGGTACCCCCTTATTGCGTCTGTCCATGATGCCCCTACCCACAGAGCATTAGCCTGGTGGAGGAATGGGGTGTACAGGCAATGGGCAGATGCACAGTTCTGGTAGATCTCCTAAGACAAGGCGCTCCCTAACTCACCTGGACCCTGGGATGGCTCAGATGTAAAGGGGGAGGTAGAGCTGGAAGGCTGATCGGGCTCCTAGAAAGCCTTAAAGTCAGATGACAGAGCGGATGTTGCTCCCATAGGACGTGGCGAGTCACAGAAGGTTCTTGAGTTGTGCTTTCGGAGACCAGATAGTCCCCTTTCATCATCATGTCAGAATAAAGGGTCTGGGATGTTTTTGAAATCAGACCTATGGAAATCGCTTCAAAGGCTGTTGTAGAATCCACAAGGCACATTTTTTTTACAGATTAGAAAATGAGTCGCCGAACCTGCAGGCACCTGCTCACCGCTGAGTCCCTATCAGTAAAACGCTTCATTAGCTAGCTCTCTCCCCTTGGACGTATCCTGTAATGAAAATGCATTTTAAACAGTTCCACCGGCAGTGTCTCTGCTAAACGGTGTGCTTTGGAAACGGGTTGTCTTTTGTGATTATACCTGTTAAGGCTAACGTGAGTTATGTCTTATTTCCTCACAGATTATCGAAGACAATCCCTTAGGGTCTCTTTGCAAAGGAATATTGGATCTCAACACCTATAACGTTGGTATGTTCACACACATGGTGTTAGCCTGGACTCCCCCCCAAATCCTCCAGTCTGGCCTCAGAGCCACCCCCTGCAGGGTCCTTCTGGCCTTGACTTGGATGCTCCAGTTGAGTATAGGGCCAGGCTGGTTGCTGGCTGCAGTGTCATGCCTGCTGGTAATAACTGTAAAGTGCCAGCACGGGGTCTGGTGCAGAGGGAGGGCTGGATGAATGTTTAATGCTGTTATTCCAAACATCATCATCATCATCAGAGATCTGCCGGGGTTTCCCACGCTCCTTTAAGAGGAGCCGGGCTGTTGGCTGTGGAGGAGCCTGGAGTGAGGAGTGTCCGGTTGTAAGCCCAGCTCGGCCTCTCAGTTGCTATGAGACCCTGGATCTGTCACTTCTCGCTGAACCCTCACTTGCTGGCTGCTCAGCTGGGCATGGGGAAACCTTGGCCTGCCCACCCTGGAGTCTGGTGTGCAAGGGGGGGGGATGTGAATGCACAGCCCGGGCACACAGGTGCACACAACGGTGCCAGTGATAGTCTTATCCTCCGAGTCTTCAGTACATCTGAGCCTGACCAGGCCCGCCTTTGAGTGGGGACGCAGCGGCTTCCACACGGAGGGGCGGAAGGCAGTGAGAACCCTCTGAACAAGAAGCCCACGCAGCGCTTCTCACTGAGCAGCCGTGTTTCCACAGCTCCGTGCAGTCCATGCCTACATTAGCCTGGCCTGTTCCCACCAGTGTTTTTGCTGAGGAGGCCTGAGCAGGGTCCTAAGTCTCAGATAACAATAATGCCAGGAACTTTATGCTTCTAGGGTCAGCTCTTTGCTTTTTCTATTTATTACCTGCTTGTTTGTTTTTTGTTTGTTTCTTTCTTTTCTTGACAACAACCCGATAGGGTAGGTAAGAGAGGGATTCTTGGTTCCAGTTAACAGGTGAGAAAACCAAGCCTTGAGTGATCACAAGCCCTCCCCAAGGTCCCCACCACGTTCATGGCTGAGCTGAGACTCACTTGTGTTGCTCTGTATGTCGTCTCCCCCGTGTTTGCAGAGCACAGGCACGTGGCTGAGTGGTTAGGGATAGGAGCCTCGGAGCCAGGTCTGACTCGAGCCTCAGCTTTGCCATGACTAGCTGTGTGACCCTCATGTGTCACTTCCCCTCAGAGCGTGTCTCTGTTTCCGCTCCTGTAAAAGGGGTGTGACAAGAGTAGCACTCCAGAAGGTTGAAATAAAGATGGAATGAGATAGTGTGTATAATCTGCTTAGATATTGGCTGGCGTAGACAAGCCCAGAGATCTCAGTGACTAATGTTACTTGGCAGATCCTTATCCTCTCGTGGCCTTCATTTTCTTACCTAGAAAACTTCTCTGCAGAGAGAATCTGTTCCATGCCTCCCTCCCCGCTCCTGGTGGCTGCTAGCCACCCCTGGTGTCTTTTGACTCATGGCTGCATCAGTCCAGTCTCTGCCTCTGTCTTTAGTGGCCGCCATCCCTGTGTCTGAGTCTCAAGTTTCCCTCTTCTTTCTCTGATAAGAACACTAGCTCTTAGATGATTCCAGGATGGCCTCATCCGCAGATCATTTGCAAAGACCCCCCTTTCCAACTGTGTTCACATTCCTAGGCACCAGGGGTTAGGATGTGGGTCTGTTTGGAGAACACAGCTCAGGCTGCTGCTTAGCTTGAGCAGTGACGTGTGGAGTGCAGACACTGCCTGGCACAAAGCCGACGTCCCCGTCCGCATGGCCCATGCAGTGGCATTTGGGTTCGTGACACAAGTGGCTTGCGCAGCTTGCAGGCTGGTCTTCGTGGCTCTCCAACAGGCTGACCAGGGCTCGTGTTACTCTCTCACAAAGTGAAAGCCCCGCACGGGAAGAACCAGAAGCCTTTCGTCTTTATCCTGGAGCCCAAGAAGCAGGGTGACCCGCCGGTGGAGTTTGCCACGGACCGGGTGGAGGAGCTCTTCGAGTGGTTTCAGAGCATCCGGCAAATCACCTGGAAGATCGACACCAAGGTAGGCCCCTCGGCTCAGCGGGGCCCCGGTGGGCCTGGTGTGCTCTGCGGAGCCATGGGTGGGTCCCGGCAGCAGGAGGTGCGGGCGGGCCCAGGGGCCACACAGAATCCAGGGAGGCGATGGGGTGGGTTCGGATAATAAGAGCGCCAATCGTTTGGAAGAGGAAGGGATGTTGGAGGTCCCCGGAAGCTGGGGCTGGTGCAGACCTTCAGAAGCCAGAGTGTGTGCAGTGACCCTTGATGTTTGGGGCCATCGCTTGACAAGAGAGTTTTGCCTTCCTTATTTTGAGTGTTTTCTTGTCTCTAAATTTGTTCAAAGCAGGCGGGATCCCTCCTACAGCGAGCATGCCCTGAGCTCACCTCCCTGGGCCTGCAGTGGCCCTGGGAAGATGTAATGGACAGGACCCATTCTTTCCTCCAGAAGTCTGTGTTGTGGAAGAACTTCCACTCTAGATGGGCGTGGACTCTCCTGACTGGAGCTTAGTGTTGGTCGGAAAGTGGTTTGAGAAGGGTCCTGGGTCAGAGCAGGAGGGGTAGTTCTAGGCAGACTGGAGTTTGCATCCGGGCAGGGCTGGTCCCTGGGCGAGTCACTAAACTTCTCTGGGCCTCAGTCTCCTTGTTTGCAAAACAAAACGAGGAGCCAAAGGTGAAATCAGATGAAGCGTGAGAAGTGCTAGGCTGGTGCCTGATGTACATCAAGTGCTCAGCTCAGGATGGTATTGAGCCATCACACTGTCGTCACAACAGGAGGGCATGGGGAGGTGTAAGGTGCCGTCTGCTCTTTCCTGTGGCGGTGGAGCTGGGAAGAAGTTTTAGGGTTTCCCATATGCACATGTGCTTCTAAGACAGGTCTTGATGCAAAGGACTGGTTTTAAAGTTTTCCCAGGATCTCTTGGGCCCTTGTGACCTCTGGTTATACCGTGTTTCCCCGAAAATAAGATCTTCTTACAGGTTTCCTTCTGAGTGAAATATAAGGCATTCCCCCGAAAATAAGGCCCCCAGGATTCACAGTTTGTCTGGTTTGTGTTGACAACTACCGTACTACCATACCGTACACAGGTAATAAATTTCCTTTATTTTCATTTAACAATAAATGTGTACCATATTCTTCTTCATGGAAAAATAAGACAGCCCCTGAAATAAGACCTAGCGCATCTTTGGGAGCAAAAATTAATATGACACTGTCTTATTTTCGGGGAAACAGGGTAGTTGATGGGTCTTCCTCCTTCAGTGTACTGGGAGGACGGCAGCAGCCCGGTCTTTCCTTGCTCCTCAGGGAACTCACACTTGGCCAGTCTCTGGCCACCTTTTCAACAGCCTAAAGTGATGTCCTCTTACTAAGAAGACTTTCTACAGAGAGCTGGTAGGATGAGCATCCTCCTTGGTAGGACCAGTCATCTTTCCTGTTCCACGTCAGAGGCCTCACATGAGAGTCCTCATTCTTCCTAAGTCTTGTCATGCCATCACCGGTTACTTAGGGTGAGCTGTGGTCAGCAAGTTCCCACCTTTCCTGGTCATGGCATCTCATTTGCCTCTGGGCCTTCCACGTAGAACAGCTCTGAGGCACCAGGGGGCGCCACTGTACCAAGGTTCATTTGAAAGATCCTTTTCCCCTAACTTCTTCCAGGTGTGTTCTCATTGCCGGTTGAATGGTTGTCGTCATGAACCGAATGGCACCATTTGCCAGCATGCGACCCTCCTAAGCATGTCCTAGTATCTGTGATTCTGGGCCCCTGAGGATGGAGAAAAACACCAGTGACGAAGCCCTTAGCAGTTGTTCTCCGTAGACTTTATTCCGAGGCACCCAAACCTCCCCTGAAAGTGGTCTGAGAGTGGGGCTCCGCGGTATAGGCATGGCGATGGCACCGTCCCCGCCCGGTGCATCCTGGCTCTCCACCACTGTTCATGGAGGAGAACGTGACTTCACTCAAAGGTTCTCCGCCCCTTTCTCTCCTCTCCTGCGTAAGGCTTCGGAAGTGAAGCCTCGCTGTTCAAGGCTGCCGTCCTCTCTTTGATCTACGTTCCTCTTTAATTGGCTTTTACAACTGCTAAGATTTCACGAGGAAGGCTTTTTAAAGTCTTATTATAGTAGTATATGAAGGTTTTTAAAAAAAGGAGTCACTGGAATTGACAGAGTCTTGCTCTGGGCACACCCAGCTGCAGGAAGAGCTGGTGAGGGAACAGGAAGGAGGCCCCCTTCTGCCTTTGGGAGACAAGGTGAGGGAGCCCTCTGCTCACTGCTGGGAGCTCCTCACGAGGCTTCCCCGTCGTGCCCGCCCCTAAGAGCATGCTCGGGGACCTGTAATTTTACACAGTCCCTGGGCTCCTTCCGCCCACGGCACAAGACCAGCCACTAAGACCCATCTGGTTAGTGAGTTTCCAAAGCCTGGCCCATGCAATGGGTTGTGACTTCATAGTCTGAGGTGGCCTGGCGGGCAAATCCTGCCATTTTTTTAGAGTAATTGTTGTAAGATTTTTGAGGAAGCAAGTGGTATTTCATCTTAAACTACTACGTCTCCTGCTAAGGTTGGAAAAAGGGAAGCCCATAGCTTGTCACTGCTCTGTGCTTTGTGAGGCCAAAGTTCTATAATTCACCGCGGGGATGTCCCTCCCCCCCCACACATTTAAAGCAATCCGGTTGTCATTGGAGGTGAACGGTGTTGTCCCTGGGGTTTTCTGTCTCCAAACCACCCCGCGGTGAAACCGCCCGGAATCCAAAGCCAAGTTGATACAAGGTTCAGGAGACAACACCCAAAGTCCGTCCGTTTTCCTCGTGGCATTTTGTTATTAACTGTGTGGCTGACATCTTTGCCATTTATTCTGGCGCATCCCACCTACAACAACCCCCTCTAGCCCTACCATATGGATTGCATTCAGGAAGGTGTGGAAAGGGCCGGTGAAAGTTAGGCATGCATAGATGAGCTAGAACAAATGTCGGAGGCTTCCAGTCACGTTCTAATCTGTCCTGGGTGAGGTGGTCACTGCTGGGGCTCATATAAAAGGCTTTGCCGGTCATTGCCAAGGTCCACTTTGGCCCCTGGATTTATGTGAGCACTTATGGGTTGGAGGCATTCTTGCACAAGAAATCTGGTCCCACACCCGCTTGTGTAAAGAGGGGACTTTTTCTATCCTTTGCCGGGGGGACATTTCTGAGGGGCCCTACAAGCCTGGAGCAGTGCTAAGGCCTCCTTGTCTAATTCTCTGAGTGAGGAAACTGAGGTGCAGAGAGAGTGTCTATGACTTGCCCTGTTGACCCAGCTAATTAAATAGCAGGAACTGCTTTCAAACCCAAGTCTCTGATTGATTTTCACTGTCATTTCCACTGTGTTAAGTAGCCCCCTCACTACCTGCCACCTGAACCCTTGTTCCTCACAGGGTGCTGCCCCCAAGGGACATGAATCCGTGGGGAATCTGGGTGTGGGCAATAGTGATGAATGGCATCAATGCAGGACAGCTGGACAAGGGGCAGTGTAAGGCTGAGTAAGGCCTTACACTGTAAGTGTGAGGTGAGCACTCTGGGAGATTTGAGGAAGGCAGTATGCTTCTCCAGTCCTGGCTGGAGTAATCCAGGAAGGCTTCCTGGAGAAGGAATGATCTGGGCAGGGACCAGGAGGAGGGAACTGATGGAATGCAGAGGAGAGAGGACAGGGGCTGCAGAGTGAGGAGCCAGGAGGTCACTGCACACTTCCTCAGCCTCAGAGGAGAGGGGTGCAGGGGACAGCAAGTTATAAGAAAGATGCTGTGGTCTACAGAGCCCATGAGGTCATGGGCTTGGAGAACTAGAATTGGACGAGCTCTAACAGTGGTTTTCAGGGAAGGGACAGGCCAGGGAGCAGAGCTTTAAGGAGAGTGGTGTGGTGACAGACACCAATCCTGGGTGGAAATAACTTGGTCAAGAATTTTGGCAGGAAGAGGAAGGGAAGAGAAGGAGGGGCTGGGACAAGGATAAGGAAAACATTCAACTATATCAAAGATCTGAGCATGCAGGAGGGCCAAGAGGAGGGGGAGGGGAAGCTGAGGAGGGGAAGGCACGCCAGGTGAGCTGGGGCGATGGGATTTCGCAGGTGCTGGCTTAAGGTCTGAAACTAAAGACAGTTGGCCCCCCACAGGAGAACAACATGAAATACTGGGAGAAGAACCAGTCGATCGCCATCGAGCTCTCGGACCTGGTTGTCTACTGCAAACCAACCAGCAAGACCAAAGACAATTTAGGTACTGTCTCCCATGACGGCCTCCTTTCCTCTTTGAGTGTGGCGTTGCCCGAGGGCACAGGGAGTGTGGTTCCTGCTCGTTCTGAACTGCTCTAGGTGGAGCTTCCCCCTGAATTAGTCCTTAGGGCCACGGTGCTAGTAAGGGGCCCTTCAGATGGCTTTAGGAGGAAAACCCTCTCAGAGGGAAGCTGGTTAGTTTCCTCCTGGTTCTATAACAAGTTCATGACAAACTTGGTGGCTGAAAACATCATGTACTTCTACTCTGGTCTCCTGGAGCCAGAAGTCTGAAGTCAATAGCTCTAGGCTGTGGGCAGATTCCAGCCACTCCCTTCGGGGAAGACTATGTTCCTTGTCTCTCCCAGCTTCTGGTGGCTGCCAGCATTCCTTAGCTAGTGGCTGCTTCGCTCCAATCTACCTCTCAGTCACATGGCCTCCTCTTCTATGTAGTCCAAATATCTCCTGTGTATAAGGACCCTGTGGTTACATTGAGAGCGCAGATACCCCCCCCCCCCATGACAAGCTGCTTAATTAAATTATATCTACAGAGTCCCTTTTGCCATAAAAGGCTGCATATTCACGGGTTCCGGGGATAAGGATCCTTGGGGGCTAGTATCCAGCACGGGATTAAAAAAAAAATGGCTCTTCTACCAAATTCTCTAAAGTAGCCAATTCTTAGATCTTAGAATGGTCCCATTCACATGCTCTCGCCCCCTTTCTTTGAGCAGATCCTATCTTTGATCTCAAGAACCTGTGATTCCAGAGAAACTGTGATGTAGGAAAGCTTCATTCAACAGAATTGTTTGCATATTCCCACCCCTCTCTCTCCATTCATTGCCCGCTCCTCCTGTGGGCACTCCATTCTCCCTCCACCAAGAGGCTTGGCTTAGTTTCCTGTATCTATAGGACCTTTGATGAGAAAGCGCTCCTACGAGCTCCTGCTACATGCTGACCCCAGAGGCCATCCCCCCTTTCTAGAATAATACCATTTGTGTGTTTTCTTGTGCAAGGCTGCTGGTAATTTTAAACCAAAAGAAAAGGACAGTAATCCTAGATGTTAGGTTTGAAGGGAAGCAGGAAACAGACCACCAGGGAATTTTAAAGTAAAGTTTATTTCCCGGTAATGAGCGGGACCCATTACGGAGGTAGAGAAATCAGAATGGAAGGAGTGGGGAGGGGACCCAGCCGGGCTGCTTCCTGAGCATGGAGAAGAGGCAGCACGTGTCTTGCCTGGGGGTCCCTTTAAGGGCCTGAACGGAAGGGGGTTGGACCCAGGGTGAACAGGAAGGGGTGGGCTCTAAGACATTGGCACGTGCTGATTGATGGTTCAATGTCTTGGAGATGTCTTTGTGACAGGTGCCAATAATGTGTTAAACTCCGCCCACCAGTTGGGGGGGGGTGAGGAGAACCTTACACTAGATGAAAAGGTTGCAGGAACCTTGGGCACTTTTAAGAGCTAGGCTCCCGGAAGCCCAGGAGCCCACAGCAGTCCCAATGATGGCAATGTCATCAGAACCACATGCACGTCTTGTCACAGAGTCCTGGTTTCCTTTTATAAGCCTCTGCACTAAATAAAACGTAGGAGACACAGAGTAAACGGTGCCCCTGTCGCTGTGTGCAGAAAATCCCGACTTCCGAGAAATCCGTTCCTTTGTGGAGACGAAGGCCGACAGCGTCGTCAGACAGAAACCCATCGAGCTCCTGAAGTATAACCAGAAGGGCCTGACCCGAGTTTACCCGAAGGGACAGAGGGTGGACTCCTCCAACTACGACCCCTTCCGCCTCTGGCTGTGCGGCTCCCAAATGGTGGCACTCAATTTCCAGACTGGAGGTAAAGTGGGGCTTTTTTTTAAAAAAAATTCTTTATTGATTAATGTATTACATATGTATCCTTATTCCCCTATTACCCCCACCTCCCATTCATGCCCCCATTGATTAGGCTTATATGCACGCATATAAGTCCTTTGGCTGATCTCTCTCCCTTGTCCAACTGTCCCCTACCTTCCCTGAGGTTCGACGTTCTGATGGATATTTCTGTCTCTGGATCTATATTTGTTCATCAGTTTATGTTGTTCATTATATCCCACAAATGAGTGAGATCATGTGATATTTATCTTTCTCTGCCTGGCTAATTTCACTTAGAATAATGATCTCCATCCATGTTGTTCAAATGGTAAGAATTCCTTCTTTTTTACCGCAGCATAGTATTCCATTGTATAGATGTACCATAGTTTTTTAATACAGTCATCTGCTGATGGACACTTAGGCTGTTTCCAAATCTTAGCTATGGTGAATTGTGCTGCTACCCTGTTTCCCCTAAAATAAGACAGTGTCTTATATTAATTTTTGCTCCCAAAGATGCGCTAGGTCTTATTTTCAGGGGATGTATTATGTTTCCATGAAGTAGGTCTTATTTTCGGGGAAACATGGCATGAACATAGGGGTGCATATATCCTTTCTGATTCGTGTTTCTAGTGTCTTGGGATATATTCCTAGAAGTGGGATCATTGGGTCAAATGGGAGTTCCATTTTCAGATTTTTGAGGAAACTCCATACTGTTCATAGTGGCTGCACCAGTCTGCATTCCCACCAGCAGTGCACGAGGGTTCCTTTTTTTCCACATCCTCGCCAACACTTGTCATTTATTGATAGTAGCCGTTCTGACAGGTGTAAGATGGTACTGCATTGTCATTTTGATTTGCATCTCTCTGAGGATTAGTGACTTTGAGCACGTGTTCATATGTCTCTTGGCCTTCCTTCTGTCTTCTTTCGAAAAATGTCTATTTAAATCAGTTGCCCATATTTTTATTTGGCTGTTTATCTTCTTTTTGTTAAGCTGCATGAGTTCCCTGTAAAAGTTGGAGATTAAACCCTTATCGTTGATATCATTGGCAAATACGTTTTCCCATGCAGTGGGCTTTTTTTGTTGTTTTAAGAGGGGCTTCTTGTGGCCACTAAATCTAAGAGGATGGTGGTGTCAGTCTAGGCAGTCTGCTGGGGCCACCGAGGGGATGTGATGTCCAGAAGATGAGATTTGTTTGAGGAACAGGGTCAGCCAGCCATGCGAGGGTGAGGGCCGTCGGTTGAATAGAGTGATTGAGGGAACTGATGAGCACGCCTGACACTAGGCTGGATTGAGAGAGAGAGGAAATGCATTAGCTCATGTAATTAAAAAGCTCAGGGGTTGCATCAGCTCCAGGCACAGTGTTCAGTGCCTTTTTTTCAGCACTCTCCTCTTTTCCTGGTGCATCTCTGAGGACTACATGCTGGGACAAAGCAGCATGCAGAACCCTTTACACAAATGGCGGCATAAATTACAGCGCTTTGCACTTTGGGTGTTGGTTAAGCCTCTTTTGGGGATCTGTTCGTCGGTAACAGTGTCCTCTCTCTGGCTCTTATGCCTGTGTAGGATTCCACTGACTAGAACCATCGTTTATTCAGCCGCCCCCTGCTGAGGCACATTTAGGTTGCTCCCCATCTTTTGCTATTCCAGATGGCTCTGCCTTCTGTAACCTTCTGTGAGCATCGCGTCACAGATGGGGCGCTGCATCTGTCAGACAATTCTCAGGCAGGCAGGGTGCGTCAAACGTCACTAGCATTTTGATCAACTTGGCCCTGAGGACAACCACTGCACACCTGCATCCAGGGGCGCCTGAGCTGAGACACTCGGCCGCACGCCTCCCTAGAGATGACTGCAGACCGGTAATGCATTTGAATACACCCTTCTGGCGTCACTCCATCAACTTGGTTTTATCACACTCTCTAATCTTTGCCCACCTGATTGATAGATGAAAACTGCTGTCGCCTGTCACTGAAGCTTCCCTTATTGGTTTTGCTCTTCTGAGTCACAGGAGCAGTTTCTCATGTAATTAGGACGCACTTGTTTTTTTTTCCCTACCGACTGTTCACGCTTCTGACCCAGATGTTCTAATGGGGTGTAGGTATTTAGAGCGCACATGTATCAGATCTCTTAGTGGGTTAACTTTATATGTACAGGTTGTCCCCAAAAATGTACACACACTCCCCCCTGATAGCTCCATGGATGTTTGTTTATTCATTCCAATTATTAAATCTGAAAAGAATTATTCAAAGTATGTATACATTTTTGGGGGACACCGTATATTTGCCATTTGAGTTAGAAGGATTTTTCTTTCCACAGCATGTCTTAACTTTTGTGGAAATATTTTCCTTTGTAGACATATTTAGCTTTGAGTAGTTTTTAATTATCTTTTTTGTAATGTTTCATACTTGGAAAGGTGTTTCCCAGTTTGATAATTTTTTTAAAAAGCTCATATTTTTCTCCCAGTAATATGAGTTTTCAATGGATTAAAAAAATCCATGTTTTCTGAAAATATACATATTCTCAACCAAAAGTTAATAAAAGGATATTTTCTTTAAATTTGACTTGGGGATCTTTTTCATCCCCCCCGCCCCCCCACCAAATAATTTTCCTCTGGCTTTTTTTTAAATATACTTTATTGATTTTACACAGAGAGGGATAGAGAGTTAGAAACATCGACCAGCTGCCTCTTCCACACCCCCCACTGGGGATGTGCCCGAAACCAAGGTACATGCCCTTGACTGGAATCGAACTCGGGACCTTTCAGTCTGCAGGCCGATGCTCTATCCACTGAGCCAAACCGGTTTTGGCCTCTGGCTTATTTTGACACCATATTTTGAGTTTAGATATCTTAACAACTGGCTATCATTATTTTTGGAAAAATGAGCAAATCATTGCCCACCGTACACCGCCTCGCCCAGGAGGCCGGCCGGACCTCCATCAGCAGTGCCTTTCCTCCCCAGACAAATACATGCAGATGAACCAGGCCTTGTTTTCACTCAACGGGAGGACCGGCTACGTCCTGCAACCCGAGAGCATGAGGACGGAGAAGTACGACCCCATGCCGCCCGAGTCCCAGAGGAAGATTCTGATGACCTTGACAGTCAAGGTGAGGCCACACTCTCCATCCTCACTCTGGGAGCCAGGGCCTGGTGACGCCTGTCATTTGTTTAAACCATCCCATGGTTTGAGGATCTCAACTACAGTGCACCCCATAGTTTGAGAAAGAGAGACCCTTTCAAATCCATCTTGGACACCTAACCCCCATGTTATCTGCGGGCTAAGGTGTGAACCCGGCTCATGCAGGGTTCAGGAGGCTACCTCCTGAGTCCCAGCGAGGACAGATTCTGGCCAGGAAAATGGACCTTTGGTCTTTATGGAGGGGAGTGTTTGTCCCCACAATGGCCATACTTAAGGGTGAAAGCTTTTTAAAATTCAACTTTCTGATAATGTATGGTCTCTTGATGAGAATTTTTTGTTATTTCCTCCTTTGGAAACTATGCAAGGTAGAAAAAAGGTTGCATTTCTCATAAGATTAAGAGGGGGGGGGGGGATGAAGCATTTGCAACCAAAGACCTTTAAAAGAAAATCGCACACACTCCCCGATCCTTTCCTGGGAGCTGGGAATCAAGTGATTAAAAGCTCTCTGTGGGTGCTCACCTGGGTATGGGCGGATGCGTTTTTGTGCTTGGGTGAGGTCCTCCTGTGGATTCTGATGGCCTGGGCACTCTGCTCCTAGCTCACCTTCACACAGGGTTGGGGACCATCTGGCCCTGCCAAGGCATTCGAGGGTAGTTAATTAAATGGTTGATCAAATATAGCAAGCTAATTTTTAAGTTGACAATTCTGTTAAGGCTCTCGAATGGTGTTATAAATATCCAAATGACCCTTGGCAGAGAAAGAAGGCTCCCTACCCCTGTCCTAACAGGATAATCCTTATCCACAAGAAGAAAACAGTGGTGGCGTCCACTTGAGAAGGTTGTCAGGCTTCTCCAATGAAGAAATGGAGGCTGGCTTGAACTCATGTGACCCTAGAAGCCACCTGAGTCCCCTGCCAGCCCACCCACACACAACGTGTTAGCGCTTCCCAGGATGGGCCTGGGAGGGCTCCAGCACGCACTTACCTTTGGTATCCTAGGTTCTCGGGGCTCGCCATCTCCCCAAGCTCGGACGAAGTATTGCATGTCCCTTTGTGGAGGTGGAAATATGCGGAGCTGAATATGACAACAACAAGTTTAAGACGACGGTTGTGAGTAAGTCGCCTGGGTACATCCTCCTCTTGAACTTCAAGCGAGTTGAGTCACATGGTGGGGGGTTTGTGAGGCACTTTGCTCGGCCGTGTCTTTTCCTCTCTGGGAGGGGAAACAGGACAAGGTGATTAGTCAGATTGTACGGAGCCCTTGCTCTGTGCCCCAACCCCACCCGCTTCATCCCCTCAGCCCAAGACAGGAGCAGACACACAGGCGGTGATACCTGACCCGCAGGCTGCAGCCTAACCCAGGGGATCTTTTCCCACAGAGGGCAGGGACACCTAGGAAATGCTTGTCCTTCCACTTTAAGCCAGGAGGAGGCTGGGGTCTCTGCTCCCGGTGAGAGGTGGCTCCGTGGCAGCTCACACGCTAACCAGTGAAACTGGCGTTTGTGGAGGGTGGCAGGATCTCCCCTGACAGCCTGACCCACCCCCTCTCCGCTCTCCCATGCCCACCTGATCCTTCTCTGCTGCATCCTGGGGAGCTGATATGGGAGCTGTATAAAGGGGTCTCCCCCGGCCTTACTCAGGCCTGTGACTACCACTTCACCACGATTGCCACTGGAAAAGTGATGATTCCTATTTTCTTAGATGCATATTTACTCAGTTGCTAAGGAGATTCAGAGCCCCGCCGGCGCACGTAAAAGATGGTTTTCCCAGGAGGGGGCAGGGCGAATGGCGTCTTTAATGAGCTCTGATCACCTTCCAGATGACAATGGCCTAAGCCCTGTGTGGGCTTCCACGCAGGAGAAGGTGACATTTGAAATTTATGACCCAAACCTGGCATTTCTGCGCTTTGTGGTGTACGAGGAAGACATGTTCAGCGACCCCAACTTCCTCGCGCATGCTACTTACCCCATTAAAGGAATCAAATCAGGTAAGCGGCTTCTCATTAAGAGGTTCGGCGTGGGCTAGCATTGTTCTGTGGTCTGCGCTGCTGGATTAAAAAGAATGAACACATTGTTCCTGGTTTTTTTTTCTTTTTCTGAAGTCTCTGCAAAACCGATTAGGGGGCTTAGGCTGATCTCGTGGTAGTTCCCGTGGGCTGGCCCTCATTCCGCACAGGCACGGGAAGGTGACGGAATTGGACTGGGAGTTCATTTTCCACCTGGCACTGTGGTGTGATTTCATCTGGGAGGGTTAGAAGCTGATGCCTGTCCTCGGCCAGGGGCTTGCATCTAGTTGGGCCTCCCACCCTCGCCCTGGCCGGGAAGGAGAAGGCCTCCAGCCATGGAGTGGATTACCGTCATAGGTTGTAGGTCTGCCTCTTCCGAGGCAGCTGGGCAAATCGCTGAAGCTTCAGGGCTTCACTTGCCTCTTCCATGGGCTGGTTGATCTTTTTTTTCCTTTTTTCAATTGTAACTTTCTTCCATGCTGAACAAAACACAAAACCCTTTATACTTAAAGAAGGGGCATTTTATATTTGCCTGGGACCAAGCTGGGTCATGTGACCGGCTGCTGGGAAGCAGGAGACCGAGTCGCACAGCTCCAGGCCAGACAGACTCCTCCAGGCAGGAGGGGTTGGGGGCAGACGAGCTCGGTGCCGCTTCCTGTAGAGTTCCTCTAATCCATTTTCCTGCCCGGTTTTATGTGGGATGTTGCCGAACAGACCCTCACTTGATGTTGAGTTCCCTTCCACCCCTTTCTTAGTATTTGAGACAAAAGATCCTATAGATCCTTCTGGATTCCTCAGGAGGTCACTGTTTCCCTGTTTTCTAAGCGTTCTTTTTCTCGATGCTGTTTGGAAACTTTTGGTCCTGTTGTGTACCAAAAGTTTGGTTGGGGGGTTGTTCTACCCCCCCAACCCCCCCCCCCCCCCCACACACACACACGTCTGATCGTTTCCATCACTGGGCACTTGCCAGGCATGCTGGGGACTCTGGTTGGAACATGCAGGTCCCGGAGCCCATTCCTAGGTGTGGATTCCGCTGGTCCAGGCTGGGCCCTAGGAATCTGCGTGTTTAGCCAGCTCCTCAGGCGGATCCCAGGATGGCACTTGGAAACACCGAGCTTAGACTGAGGCTGCCCATCTGATTACCATCAAGGAAACAAATTCCTAAGCAAATGAGTAGATTAAACAAGAACCTGAGAAATGTTTACACTGCCCGCTTCTTAGAACTTTAGAAATATACTCTAGCCAAAACCAGTTTGGCTCAGTGGATAGAGCGTCAGCCTGCAGACTGAAAGGTCCCAGATTCGATGCCGGTCAAGGGCATGTACCTTGGTTGCGGGCACATCCCCAGTAGGAGGTGCGCAAGAGGCAGCTGACCGATGATTCTTTCTCATCGATGTTTCTAACTCTTCCTCTCTGTAAACAATCAATAAAATATATTTTTTTAAAAAAGAAAAGAAATATACTCTAATAGGAAAGCAAATGCTCATTTGTGAGTCCCAGAGGCCTGACATTGCGCAACCCCTCCTGGGTAACTTGCCCACTACGTTAAACCCAGCAATTTAGGTACAGTGCTTTACTTTGTAATGTGCCTCTTTTTAAAATAAATAAGGCTTAGGACCAATTCCTTCTTATGCTGACTGCCCACGTCCACCCTGCAAGTGGACTCACCCAGCTGTCACCTGTGCCCCCTGGAAGGCTCAGGGGCATGAGCGCCCCAGCCCCTCCCGGGGCCTCGGGGAGGCCAGAGCTGACGAACCCTTCTTACCTGCCGCCACACCGTGTCCTAGAACATGCCGTGGCCTAGCTTAGAGATTTAAAAAACAAAGACTAAACCTTCAAGGAGGACGGGGACGTTGGCTCTCTCCCGGTTCCAGCTTCTGACACCGCCTGGCACATCCATATTCATGGAGGGGATGAAATAAAGTGAACGAGCCCTTTGTGCAGAAGGCATCATCGGGGGCCTTCTGAACTCAAAAATAAACTTTGCCCGTTGTCATTAGGGATGCGCTTAAGCTTTTAAGCCAGCAGGAGCCCGGGAAGGAAGGAAAACATCTATTGTGTGAGGTGCCTTAAACTCTTTCCCCTTTAATCCCCATAGCAATCCAGGGAGAGAGGTTTTTATCACCTCTGCTTTTTAAACAGGAGCACATTGGGGCCTAGAGATGTTAATGAACTTGCTCAAGGTCACACCACTTAGGCTGGATGCAAACCTAGGAAAGTCTGACCTCAAACCCTGTGTTCTTCCAGCTGCCCAGGCCTCCTCTACTCTTCCTAAGCCGAAACACTGCTTTTATTTCAAAAGAAGTCTCTAGTCCCTTTTCCTCTGTGACACACCTAGAAATGAACTCTGTTGTTGTTGTTGTTTTTAAAATATATATTTTACTTATTTTTACAGAGAGAAAGGGAGAGAGATAGAGATCTAGAAACGTCTATGAGAGAGAAACATCAACCAGCTGCCTCTTGCACACCCCCTAGCGGGGATGTGCCCACAACCAATGTACATGCCCTTGACCGGAATCGAACCCGGGACCTTTCAGTCCCAATCCTCCGTATACAGGAAGGGCCACTTGTATCCACGAGACCTGGGCAGGGAGGGGAGGTACGCGGAGTTGGAGGCAGAGGGGACAGAGCCCACTCTTCTCCAAATGCGGAGGTACATGCTGAGTGCAGCAGTCCCACTTTACTTGCGACCATGTTAGTGGAGGGCACGGGCGGCCGGGCGGCCTCCCCAGACCCCATGGAGCACTGGGATCCCAGTACATTCTAACAGTCTGTCGACAGAGACTGCCTTCTTCCCCACTGTCCCCAGACCAGCTCCTTAGAGATCCAGGGTCCTGCCCCAGGCCTCCTGACTCAGAATCTGCATTTTAAGAAGACCCACAAGTGGTTCTCACCTTTGTTAGAGTTGAAGAAGCACGAAGCTAGACTGCAAGAATTCTGTGGGGATCCAGGCAAAAGTCACCAACAATCAAATTCCCATCACCCGTGTAAAGGGCAAATAGGTCAGAAAACTTCTCTGTAGAAGTATTCCAGGAGAACAATGTCCCCAAAACCCTCCTGGGAAAAGTCTGAGACTCCGGGAGTTTTAAATCCACTCACTGGCACTCAGGCATAAAATTAAAGGGCGGGATGCATTCAAACATGCACAGTTCAGGGATTATATGTCCCAGGAGTTCATATTGAAGAGAACAAAGACGACGCATTTACCAGCCAAAGATATCAACAGAAAAATTCAGTAAAAGGGTGGTGAGAATTGAACAGGTGTTGTTGTTTTATAAAATTGTGCACGTCATTGTATCAATTTTATATCAGAAAAAGAACACAGTATGTAAATGTTGAGCACTAGTTAATGAGATGCATGCTGACATGTTCAGGGGGAAGTGTACAGATGTCTTCATCTGACTTTGAAATACACACGTGATCGCTTGATGGGTGGGGAAATGTGATTAAAAAAAAAGTATAGTAAAAGGTTCATGATGAGATCTAGGTAATGGTTATGCAAGTGTTCCTTATAATATTCTCTTTTAGCTTTGCTGTAGAAATGTCAGAAAAATATAACCAAGCCTCCCTTTGTGGGAGAATTACGGTTATAAAATGGAACATACATTATCCACCATGCCAGTGTAGAAATAATGCGGTTTTACCAAATTAGGGAGAGCAAAGGTGTACAGGGTTGTGTAAGCAGGCCAATATCCTCATCCTAAGCGGTGGAAAGCAACCGATTCAATAGATACTATTCACAGAGAAATAAGAATCATCATCCAACAAACCACACCCTGAATGATGAAACGGAGGGAGTGCCCTAATGTGAGTATTGCTTGTTCTGAGAAATCAGTAGATAAAATGCAAATAAAAAGCTTTCAAGTCAGAGAGGCAGGCCCAGGATGGTAGTGTAGGTGGATGCTGAGCTTGCCTCTTTCCAAGAACACTTCAAAAATGTGCATCTGTGTTGAGAATAGTTCCTCTTGAGAGACAGCAGTGAACCAGCTGAACAGCTTCTAACAAGCAAGAGGAACGGGCCACGTAGAGAAGATTGGGTACCGTGACAGCTCTCTGGGAGCTGAGGAAGCAACACAGGAGCAGAGGAACAGGGAGCGCCCTTGTTTGTGTTTCCCCTAAAGCGGGACAGCGGGCAGGAGCCCCACCCAGGTTCTCTGGCTGGCCTGCAGGCCCCAGCAGAAAGAGGAAGGCCCCATGGCATGCATACAAAGTTGGCTCCTCCACCAGGAGATTGATCCAGTGGGTACAGCAGGGTGCTGCTTTTTACACCCACCCGGTTGCACACACAAACGTGGCAGTCCCGTACACAGCGCTGCCCCAGGCAGAGTGAGTAGGGTCCTGCTGTTTGCTTTTTCTCCAGGTGAGGCAGCCTTTCATGCAGAGTCATTAGGGCATTGAGAAACAGGCGTGCAGAGGAGTCCCGCCCAGACCCTGCTCTAAGGGTGGACAGTTAAAGCAACAGGACATGCACACAGGGCTGCTGAGCACAGAGGAGCTGCATTGCCTTAAGGGAGCAGAACACGCAAAGAGCAGCTGTGCATACACGCACACCGGCCCCACCCAGAGACAGGGCAGAACTGGTGGGGCATTAAGATACAATCATGGAAAGCAGCCCCACCCAGGCCCTGACCCTGTTCTGATCACAGACAGCGCAACAGGGAACACCAGGAATGTACCTAGGAGTTCCATCTACATCAGATAGCCTCACCCAGATTAGAACTGCAAGGAAGCACACACAACAGACTGGCGCCTATTGCACAGGCCCGAGACACACCAGGCATCTACATGCCTGCTCTGAATACAACTGGACTGCTGAAACTACTCAACCCTAGTCTACACAGAGACCACTCTTTCAAGGCTGGGAGGGATAGTTATTCTACCCAACTAAGTCAAAATAGGGAAACATAAGAATTTGCCCCAAATAAAACAATAAGAAAAATCTCCAGAAAAAAAATCCCTAATGAACTGGATGTAAGTAATTTGCCTGAGAAGTAATTCAAAGAAATGGTCCTAAGAAAGCTCAACAAACCTGGTCGTGCAGTAGAGAAACTCAGCACCTCAACAAAGAGAGAAAATGTAATAAAGAAGCTATCAGGGATGAAGAATACAGAAGGAATTGACAGATTAGTTAATACAGAATAATGGAAGAAATCATCCCATCAGAAAAGCAAAATGAAAGAAAAAAATTAATGAGACTATATAAGAGATCTCTGAGATAATATCAAACATCTTAACATTTGCATTAATAGGGAGTCCAGATGGAGAAGGAAAAGAGAAAGGGACAGAGAGAATATTTGAAGAAATAATGTCTGAAAACTATCTTAATTTAGCAAAGGAAACAGACATCCAGGTCCAGGAAGCAAAGAGGGTTGCAAAGAGACCCACACCAAAACATATTATAATTAAAAACGGTAAAAATTAAGAATGAGAGACACTCTTAAAGGCACCAGGAATGAAACACCAAATCACATATAAGGAAAACCCCATAAGGTTATCAGATGATTTCTCCACAAGCAACTTTACATGTTAGAAGGTAGTGGAGGAGATATTTAAAGTGCTGAAAGGAATATGTCCAACTACTATGCTGTACACTTGAAATTAATACAGAATACTGTTCAATATAAACTATAATTGAAAAATGAAACTAAAAAAGAAAGGAATCTACAACCTAGAATACTATGTCTAGCAAGATTATCATTCAAAGTTGAAGGAGAGATAAAAACAAGGAAAACTAAAGGAGTTCACAACCAGTAAAATGGCCTTTTAAGAGATGTTAAAGGGTTTTTTCTTTATGCAAAAAAAAAGGTCCACAACCAGAAATAAATACAGGAGAGAAAAATTTTTCACTGATAAAGGCAAATAGACAATCATAGTGAATCCACTACTTAAAAAACTAATATGAAGGTTAAAAGACAGTGGTAGCAAATTTAACTATAAATAATCAGGGGCTACACAAAACAAAAAGAAAACATGATATTAAAAACTATTGGGGTTGGGGGAGTAAAAATATAGTGCTTTCAGAATATTATTGAACTTAAATGCTTATAAGCTTAATATAGACTGATCTATCTATCTATACATGCACATAGATAGATATAGATACAGATAGATATGAACCTCATGGTAGCCATAAACCAAAAATATACAAAAAGAAAGCCAAAATATTAAAAGGAAAGATCAAGAAGAGGAGGGATGGCACAAGAGCAGACATATAGATCAATGGAATAGAATAGAGAATCCGGATATCGACCCAAACCTCTATACTCAATATTTGACAAAGGAGGCATGAACATACAATGGAGTCAAGACAGTTTCTTCAATAAATGGTGTTTGGAAAATTGGACAGATATGTGCAAAAAAATGAAACTAGATCACCAACTTACACCATACACAAAAATAAACTCAAAATGGATAGAAGACTTAAACATGACAGAAATCCATACAAATATTAGAGGCATCCACAGGTTGCAAAATCTCTGACATATACCCAAAGAACTTCTTCACTGATACTGCCCCTAGGGCAATGGAAGCTAAGGAGAAAATAAATAAATGGGACTACATCAAAATAAAAAGCTTTTTTACAGCAAAAGAAACCATCAATAAAACAACAAGAAAGCCTACTATATGGGAGAAAATATTTGCAAATGTTATCACTGATAAAGGTTTAATCTCCAACATCTACAGAGAGCTTATAAACTAAATAAAAGATAAATGATCCAATTAAAAAATGGGCAATGGACCTAAATACAATCTTTTCAAAAGAAGACAGAAGGAAGGCCAAGAGGCACATGAAAACATACTCAAAGTCACTAATTATCCGAGAGATGCAAATCAAAATGACAGTGCGGTACCATCTCACACATGTCAGAATGGCCAACATCAACAAAACAACAAACAACAAATGTTGGCAAGGTTTCTGAGAAAAAGGAACCCCTGTGCACTGCTGGTGGGAATGCAGACTAGTGCAACCACTGTGGAGAACAGTATGGAGTTTCCTCAAAAAACTGAAAATGGAACTCCCATTTGACTCAGTGGTCCCACTTCTAGGAATATATCCCAAGACACTAGAATCATGAATCAGAAAGGATATATGCACCCCTATGTTCATACCACAATTTTACAATAGCTAAGATTTGGAAACAGCCTGGGTGCCCATCAGCAGACGATTAGATAAAAAAAACTATGGTACATCTACACAATGGAATACTATGCTTCCATAAAAAGAAGGAATTCTTATCATTTGCAGCAACCTGGATGGAATTGGAGAACATCGTGCTGAGTGAAATAATCCAGTCAATGAAAGAGAAACACCACATGATATCACTGATTTATGGATAATAAAGAACATTATAAACTGATGAACCAAAAGATAGATATAGAGACAGTAAAGCAACAAGCAGACTGTCAAATTACAGTGGGGAGGGTAGGGAGATATGGGGGAGATAATATATTAACGGAAGATAATGCATATAAGCATATAAGCATATAATGCATGTATATAAGCATAACCAATGGATGAAAAACTCGGGAGGGAGGGCATATATGAGAATGGGGAGGGGCAATGGTAAGATATGCACACATATAATACCTAAATTAAAAAATGGGGGCTGAAACAGGTTTGGCTTAGTGGTAGAGCATTGGTCTTCGGACTGAAGGGTCCCGGCTTCGATTCCGGTCAAGGGCATGTACATTGGTTTCGGGCACATCCCCGGTAGGGGGTGTGCAAGAGGCAGCTGGTTGATGTTTCTCTCTCATCAACATTTCTAGCTCTCTATCTCTCTCCCTTCCTCTCTGTTAAATATCAATAAAATATATATTTTTAAAAATGGGGGGGGGGGAAGGAGCAGCAAAGAACAACAAAACCACCCAAGAAAATTAACATTTGGTCAATAGGCACATACTGATCAATAATTACTCTATGTTTAAATGGACTAAATGCTCCAATTGAAGATATAGGGTGGCAGGATGGATAAGAAATCATGACCTGTCTATACGCTGCTTGCAAAGTACTCATATTAGACTCAAAAACACATACAGACAGTGAAGGGATAGAAAAATATATTCTATGCAAATAGAAACAAAAAGAAAGCTGGGGTCTCAATACTCACATCAGGTAAAATAAACTTCAAAACAAAGAATGTAAAAGGAAATCAAGAAGGACATTACATAATTTTAAAGAGGTCAACCCAAGAAAAAGATATAACAATTGTAAATACCTATGCACCCAACATAGAAGCACCCAAGTATAAAAAGCAAATGTTAATGGATATAAGTTAACAGTAATACTTTAGTGGTTGGTGACTTTAATATTACACTAACCTCAGTGGATAGAGCATTCAGACAGAAACTTAATATAGAAATAATGACCATAAGTTCCACATTAGGCCAGTTTGATTTGATAGACATTTAAGAGCATTTCACTCCAAAATTGTAAATTACCCATGGAGCATTTTCCAGGATAGATCATATACATGCAAGGCCACAAAATAAGCCTCAATTAACTAAAGAAGATTGAAATTATATCAAACGCATTTTCTAACTACAATGGCATGAAACTAGAAATCCACTATTGAAGAAAACTGGAAAAATCATAAATACATGGAGATTAAACCACATGCTTCTAAACAACCAGTGGGTCAAAGAGGAAGTCAAGAAAGAAATCAAACACTACCTTGAGACAAATGAAAACGAAAATACAACCTTACAAAACATATGGGATGTAGCAAAAGCACTTATTACAGGAAAGTTTCTAGCTATACAGGCTTACCTCAAGGAGGGAAAATCCCACATTAACAATCTTAATTTGCTCCAGAAGAAATTAGAAAATTAGTAACAAACAAAACCCAAAGTAAGTAGAAGGAAGGAAATAAAGATCAAAATGGAAATAGAAAAACAGTAGATTCATGAAAATAAGGGCTGGTTCTTTGAAAGGATAAATAAAGTCAGCAAGCCTCTAGCAATACTCATTAAGAAAGAAAAAAAGACCCACACACACACAAAAAAAAAAAAACCCCAAAGAGATAAATAAAATCAGAAATGAGAGATTACAATCAACACCACAGAAATACAAAGGATCATTAAGGAATACTATGAACAATTATATGCCAACAATGAGAAGAAATTGATTTACAACCTTCCAAAACTAAACCAGGAAGAAACAGAGAATCTGAACAGATAAATTACTAGCAATAACACTGAAACATTAAATAAAGAAAACTCCCAACAACCAAAAGCCCAGGATAAGGTGACTACACAAGTGAATTCTATCAATCACTTAAAGAAGAATTAGTACCCATCCTTCTCTAACTATTCCAAAAAAGCGAAGAGGAAGGAATACTTCTAAACTCATTCTACAAACCAGCATAACCCTTATACCAAAATCAGACAAAAACACTAAAGTGAATTACAGGCCAATATCTCTGATGAACATAGATGCCAAATTATCAACAACAAAAAACAAATTTAACAGTATTTTATTTTATTTATTTTTTATTTTTTTTTAAATAAATCTTTATTGCTCAGATTATTACAATTGTTTCTCCTTTTTCTCCCCCATAGCTCCCTTCCACCTGATTCCCACCCCACCCTCTGCCCTCCCCCCCTCCCCCCACTATTGTCCTCATCCATAGGTTATACAATTTTAATCCAGTCTCTTTCTGCACCCCACACCCCTTTCACCCTGATAATTATCTATCCACTCCCTTTCTTTGCCCCTAATTCTATTATATTCACCAGTTTATTCTATTCCTGAGATTTTTAATTCACTTGACCTTCTTCCTCTTCTTAAGTAATACCTTTCAGCATTTCATATAATACTGGTTTGGTGGTGATGAACTCCTTTAGCTTTTTCTTATCTGTGAAGCTCTTTATCTGCCCTTCAATTCTGAATGATAACTTTGCTGGATACAGTAATCTTGGTTGTAGGTTCTCCCTATTCATCACTTTGAATATTTCTTGCCACTCCCTTCTGGCCTGCATGGTTTCTGTTGAGAAATCAGCTGATAGTCGTATGGGTGCTCCCTTATAGGTAACCAACTGCTTTTCTCTTGCTGCTTGTAAGATCCTCTTTTTGTCTTTTACCCTTGGCATATTGATGATGATGTGTCGAGAAGAATTTTTCTTTGGATTCCTCTTGTTTGGGGTTCTGTAGGCTTCCTGTACTTGTAAGTCTATTTCTTTCACCAGGTGAGGGAAGTTTTCTGATATTATTTCTTCAAATATGTTTTCAGTATTTTGCACTCCCTCTTCTTCTGGCACCCCCATAATTCTGATGTTGGTGCGCTTGCAGTTGTCCCAGAGGCTCCTTACACTATCTTCAACTTTCTGGATCCTCTTTTCTTCTTCCTTCTCCAGCAGAGTGTCTTTTGGCTCTTTGACCTGATTCTTGTGTTCTTCCATTCTGCTGTTGGATCTCTGCATAATATTTTCCAATTTAGTCAGTTTATCTATACTTTTTAGTTGGGTCTCATGAATTTTATCGAGCTTTTCTAGGATATTGTTGCATAACCTTAGAACCGTAGTTCTGAACTCTATATCCTCCATCTCTTTTGTTTGAGATCTATTTCCTTGTCTCGGCATTATCACTATTTTTCAGAGTTGGTAGGATGGCTTTGTGTGTTTGGTGTCCTATATAGCACAGTGGGTCAGCCTCCTCAGTTACCTGAGGTAGACACTCTTGGTGATCCCCTTTGTGGACTGCGTGCACAGCCTTGTTGTAGCTAAGTCTCTATTGTTGTGAATTGACCTTCAGGCCAATTGGATGTGGGTATCAGCTGTGTCTACTCTGGGATAACTTCTGTATTGGAGACAGTCTTATAGGATCAGACTTGAAAAACTGCAGAAGCCTCTGCTCAGCTTGGATGGGGCGGAGTCTCAGGGCTGAACTGACAGTCTTGGCTTCTGCCCTGCCCTTGTGCGCTCGCCTGAGTTTCCGCCCGACCTGCCCAGTTTCCCCCAGCAAGAGCGTGGGTGCCCGAGGGGCTCACCCGGACTTGGGCTGGTCTCTGTAGTCTGGAGCTTCTGACTCCTTCTGCTACAGAGAGGCCGCCACCTTGTACAGAGAGGCGGTGGCAGCCTCCGCAGTCAGACCTGGAGCTTCTGACTCTTTCCGCTACAGAGAGGCCGCCACCTTGTACAGAGAGGCCACCACCTTGTACAGAGAGGCGGCGGCAGCCTCCGTGGTCAGACCTGGAGCTTCTGACTCCTTCCGCTATGGAGAGGCGGCGGTCAGACCTCAGCGCGTACTTGCTTGCGCGCGCGAGTCTGTAGACCCTGCAGACTGCGACTGCGGCTCCCGGTCCCCGGTCTCCCAGTCTCCGAGTCTCTGAGTCTCTGGGTGCCTTTCTCTGCAGTCCAGACTCCACCCGTATGAGGCTGGGACCACGGAATTTCAGCCGGGGCTGGGGTTCAGTACAGTCCGAAAGGGTTCCGTGCAATCGGGGATTCCTCCCTCCCGCCAGGCAGGTATTCGGTGGCCGCGTGCGCGAGCGGCTCCCTAACTCAGTGCTTTTCGGCTCCCAGTCCGATCCGTGAGCTTCTCTCTTTCTTTCTAGTTGTAGCTACTCCACTCTGCCAGCTTTCCTGACGTTTTGGTGAAGTCCTTTTTTATTTTAGTTGTTTTTTTAATTAAATTGTTGATGAGGCGGCAGCTTAGGAGACTGCCTAGGCCGCCATCTTGGATGTTCACCCTATTTATTTTTTTAAAATATATTTCTTTATTGATTTCAGAGAGGAAGGGAGAGAGAGAGAGAGAGAGAGAGAGAGAGAGAGAGAGAGAGAGAGAGAAACATCAATGATGAGAGAGAATCATTGATTGGCTGCCTCCAGCACGTACCCCACTGGGGATTGAGCCCACAACCCAGGCATGCGCCCTTAGCCGGAATCGAACCTGGGACCCTTCAGTCTACAGACCAACGCTCTATCCACTGAGCCAAGCCATCTAGGGCTAAATTTAACAGTATTTTAAATGAATGTACACAATGATCAAGTGGGATTTATAGCAGGGATGCAAGAGTGGCTCAATATTCACAAAACTAGTGCTGTGATTCATCACATCAGCAACACCAAGGATAAAATTCATGATGATATCAATAAATGCTGAAAAAACATTTCATAGAATTCAACACCCATTTGATTTTAAACTCTTAAAGTGGGTGTAGATGGAGCTTAACTTAAGACACTCTCTCTCTCTCTCTCTCTCTCTCTCTCTATATATATATATATATATAATAAAGAACATTATAAACTGATATATATATATATATATATATATGCACATACACACATAGATATAGATATATAGATAAGCACATAACTAATATCAAGATCAGGATGCCCACTCTCACTATTACTATACAATATAGTGTGGGAAGTGCTAGCCATAGAAGACAAGAAAAAGAAATAAAAGCACCAATATTGGAAAGAAAGAAAACACACTATTTACAGATGACACATACTATAAAAACCCTAAAGAATCCACCCAAAAAATTAATAGAAATAATAAAAGAATTCAGTACAGTAGCAGGATACAGAATATACAGAAATCTGTCACATTCCTATACACTAATAATGATCAGAAGGAGAAATTAAATAAGCAATACCATTTATAATTGTATCAAAAAAAAAATACCCAGGAATAAATTAACCAAGGAAGTGAAAGACATGCACTCTGAAAACTGTAAAACACTGTAGAAGGTGAAAGAACCTAAATAAATGGAAGGCTATACCATGCTCACGGATTGGAAGGATTAATATAATTAAAATGACTATACTACCCAAAGCAATCTACAGATCTAATGCAATTCTTATCAAAATAACAATGGCTGCCCTGGCCGGTTTGGCTTAGAGGTTAGACTTGCAGGGGATGATATTTATAACATCATTCTTGGACCATAGGGATTATCCACTTAAAAATTAGCCTGCATGCAATATACAGATCTTTTTTTAAAAAAATATATATATTTTTTATTGATATTTTACAGAGAGGAAGGGAGAGAGATAGAGAACTAGAAACGTCGATGAGAGAGAAACATTGACCAGCTGCCTCCTGCACACCCCCTTCTGGGGATGTGCCCGCAACCAATGTACATGCCCTTGATTGGAATCGAACCCCAGACCTTTCAGTCCGCAGACTGACGCTCTACCACTGAGCCAAACCGGTTTCGGCCAATATACAGATCTTTTAATGTAGA
This sequence comes from Vespertilio murinus, assembly GCA_963924515.1. Taxonomy (NCBI): domain Eukaryota; kingdom Metazoa; phylum Chordata; class Mammalia; order Chiroptera; family Vespertilionidae; genus Vespertilio; species Vespertilio murinus. The sequence goes on from OZ004716.1 coordinate 22,494,082, forward strand.
GATGCAAACCTGAAAGCTCTATGTTCATGTTGAACAATGTCACCCCAATCAATTTAATTAAAAAAAATTAGCCTGCTATATTAGGTCAAACATTGAATTAACTCACCCCTAATGCCCTGACGAAATGTTCCCCACCCCTGGGTTAGAGTGTCAATTCCAGGTCGAGGGCATGTACCTGAGTTGCAGATTCAACCCCTGGCCCCAGTCAGGACATGTGCAGGAGGCAGCCAACTGATGTGTCTCTCTCACATCAATGTTTCTCCCTCTCTCTTTCTCTCTTTTTTTCACCCACTTTCCAATAATAAATGGAAAATATATCCTCAGAAAAGGATTAATAACAACAACAAAATAGCAATAGGCCTTCTCAGAACTAGAATAATTAGTTCTAAAGCTTATCTGGTACCACAAAAGATCACAGATAGCCAAGGCAATCTTGAGAAAAAAGAACAAAGTTGGAGGTATAATGCTTCCTGATTTTAAGCTAATTATTACAGACCTATAATAATTAAACAGCATGGTAGTGACACAGAAAACAAACACATAGGTCAATGGAACAGAATAGAGAGCCCAGAAATAAACCCTCATTTATATGGTTAACTAATCTACAACAAAGTTTAGATATATAATGGAGTAATGACAGTCTTTTCAACAAGTGGTGCTGGGGAAATGGACAGATATATGCCTTCCCCACCCCCAAAAAGAAACGGGACCACTCTTACACTGTATACAAAAATAAATTCAAAATGGATGAAAGACTTACCTGTAAGGCCTGAAACCATAAACCTCTAGAAGAAAAGACAGGTAGTAAGCTATTTGACACCAATCTGAGGAATATCTTAGCATACATCCCCTCAAGCAAGGGAAACAAAGGCAAAATAAACAAATAGGACTTCCTCAAACTAAAAAGCTTCAGCACAGTGAAGGAAACCAACAAAACAAAACAAAAATAACCTACTGAATGGGAGAATATATTTACAAATGATATCTGATAAAGGGTTGATATAAAAAGAGATAACTCATACAACTCAATAACAAAAAATCCACAACAATCTAAAAAAAATGTGCAGAGGACATGTAAAGACATTTCTCCAAAGAAGACATACAGATGGTCAACAGTCATGAAAAGATGCTCAACATCACTAATCATCAGGGAAATGCAAATCAAAACCACAATATCACCTCACCCAGTCAGAATGACTGTCATCAAAAAGTCACAAGTAACGTGTTGGAGAAAAGGGAACCCTTGTGCATTTTGCGTGGAACTTCAAATTGGTGTAGTCAATATGAAAAACAGGATGAAGATTCCACTTCTGGGTATTTATCCAAAGAAAACAAAAACACTAATTTGAAACAATATATGCACCCCTATATTCATTGTACAATTATTTACAATATTTACAAAAGCCATGATATGGAGTCAACCTAAGTGTCCATCAATAGATGAACGGGTGTGATACAGACACACACACACACACACACACACACACACACACACACAAATGGAATATTACACAGCAACAAAAAAAGAGAAATTTTGTCATCTATGACAATATGGGTTGATTTTGAGGGTATTATGCTAAGTGAAATAAGTTAGAGTAAGGTAAGTACCACATGGTTTCATTTATCTGTGGAAACCAAAAGAAAAAAGAAACTAACACCCACAAACAAAACAAAAACTACTCATAGAAAGAGAAACAAAAGGAATAGTTACTAGAGGGGAGGATGATGCTGGGAATGGTTAAAAAAATCAAAGGAGAATAGTCAATAATCCTATGTAATAAAAGGCTAATATGCAAATTGACAATTGGTTGCTATGGCATGCACTGAACACCAGGGGGCAGATGCTTAATTCAGGAGCTTCCCCCCTGGTGGTCAGTGTGCTCCCACAGGGGGAAGTGCCACTCAGCCAGAAGCCCTGAGCCGGGCTCACAGCTAACAAGCGCAGTGACAATGACAGGAGCCTCTCCTGCCTCTGTGGCAGCACTAAGGATGTCCGGCTGATGGCTTAGGCCCACTCCCCCTGCTGGACATCCCCTGAAGGCTTCAGGACTGTGAGAGGACATAGGCCAGGCTGAGGGACCCCCTCAAGTGCACGAATTTTGTGCACCGAACCTCTAGTATGTAATAAGATTACTAGAATTAGTGGAGTGATCACATTCTGAGGTATAAAAAGGTAGAATCACTATATTGTACAAATGACACTAATGTATCTAGTATAATATTGTATATTAACTTAAAAATTTTAATTTAACAACAACAACAACAAAAGCTTTCAAGTCAACCTAGAGCCATATAGTGAATCCCTAAGACACAGGATTAAATGGAAAATGGAAGGTTCAGAATTGCTTAGGTCAGGGTACTATCCTTTGAGATTTTAAAGGAAATTCAAACAAATGCAGAGACTGTTTTGGGATGATACTGTTAATAATGGTTCCTTGTGGAATAAGGGCTTATGCGTGGGGTGGGGGCGAGCCTTGCATTTTTACCGTGTATTCATTTATACTGCTTAACTAACACAAGCAAACCACCAACCTTTGACATGTGTTGCCTCAAACATTACTTAATGGGTGGTGGTGGTGGTGGCGGCGGCAGGGGAATTCAGCTCTACCTCCACCTCCTTTAAGTAAACATTTGATTGTCAGACTCAGGTCCTAAGTGTAAACAGGGAAAGACTTTCAGCGGAGGATAATCAATACTGCTCTGAACTGCCAAGGGACAGGTAGATTTCCTCCCATTGGAAATCTTTAAAGACACTCCCCGTCCTGTGCTTTGTAAAGGGCTAAGTGGAGGAAATGGATGCGAGGATTCATTATTCTTTTGAGTCTTTGGCCTCAGGAGTACTTAAGGAATTGAACCACAGCCGCAGTCACTCTAAATTCAATGTGTAATGTTCTGTGGGTTTTAATTTCTTCTGAGGGAATCATTTTCATTTCTAGTTGGCAGGTTTTTTAATTTTTTTTAACTTCACTTCTCCGAACGGACCTGTCAGTCAAGGCTGCATCCTGGAGCCCCTCTCCATAACCGTCAGGACAGGACCTCTGGCTTCCAGAAAGTCAGCCCCAGCATGGGGCATTGACCTCTCTGTGCCTTGAACCAGGCATGTGACCCCTGGGTACCCCAAGAAAGACAAGGTCAGACATTAATTGCCTGCCTTTGCCTTGTTTGTTTTTTTTTCATCTTGCTGCAGGGTTTAGATCTGTTCCGCTGAAGAACGGGCACAGTGAAGACATTGAACTGGCTTCCCTCCTGGTCTTCTGTGAGATGCGGCCAGTGCTGGTGAGTGGAGAGACACCTTGGGGTTCCCTGAGCTACGTCTGCTGACGGGGTGGAAATGGTCGAGGAGTACGCTTAGCTGATGGACCTGAACTCACCGAGAATTATCTAGCCAAACGTGCCACATCATTACAAAAGAATTCCTTTCAGCTACGGATTTCCCCACAGGTCCTAGGTTTTTTTTTTTCCTCCCAGCATCCATCCTTCTTGGAGAACACGGCATGATTCTAAGAGTGGCTGTGTCATCGGAAAGGGAGAAGCTCTTTGGCAGCTCCTCGTAGTTTCATTTTAGCAAGAGCCAGGCAAGACGATGCCCTTCTAGATAAGTCCATCCTTCCTGGGTGCCATTCTCTGCCTGTTGGTCCTGGGTAACCCCTTAAATGCACCCAACAAGGCCTTGCCATGGGGAAGGACATGCACAGAGCACAGCTTCCCACAGGAAGCAGCGCTCTTCTTGTGGCTCTCTCCGCTACTGGAGGAGCTTGTGTTTTTGGTCCTTTCGTCTTGCCAAGGCCTTGAAGATACTTAATCCCCCCTTTCATTAGCCAGTCAGGGTAGACTTAGCAGAAAGGGCTTGGCCTCCTTGAACTATGCAAGACGTTGAGAAGGGATGCTGAGAACACAGCTCCAAGCTGTAGGCAAAGGCCTTGGTTTGATGGTGGGTGAAGACGTGGATCCTTACTGTGATTCTGGACTTTCAGATTCTGAATCTTCTTCTTATTCTTTTTCTTTTTTTTTTTTTTTTAATATTTTATTGGTTTTTTACAGAGAAAGGGAGAGGGATAGAAAGCTAGAAACATCCATGAGAGAGAAACATCGACCAGCTGCCTCTTGCACACCCCCTACTGGGGATGTGCCTGCAACCAATGTACATGCCCTTGACCGGAATCGAACCTGGGACCTTTCAGTCTGCAGGCCGACGCTCTATCCACTGAGCCAAACCGGTTTCGGCTCTGAATCTTCTTGGTGGTCTCTCCCACAGAACGAAACCCACTCAGTGTGTGTTTTTGCGAGTGCTCATGTGTGGCCATTACAATCTCCAAAGACCTTTCCAGTCCCTTGCTACAAACTCCAGTGTAGGCAGGGAGGATTTCTGTGGCCAGTCCAGTTTTCTTGGGATAAACTAGGATCATGGTTCCAGACCCCAGTAGGCTGATGTGGGGTTAGTCAATGCTCCTGGATACACCTCTTGTTTTCTCAGTCTGTTGTTCTCTGGGTAGAGAAGTCACGTATGGCTTGCCGTTCACTTGGCTGCAAGAACTCCACAGTGACATCCTGGCTGGTTTGATTCAGCGGATAGAGCGTCAACCTGTGGGGCTGAAGGGTCCCAGGTTCAATTCTGGTCATGGGCACATGTACCTCGGTTGCAGGCTTGATCCAGGCCCAAGCGTGTGGGAGGCAACCAATCAATGTCAAAGTTTCTCTCCGTTTGAAAATCACTGGGAAAATATCCTCGGGTGAGGATTAACAACCACCACAACACAAAGAAAGGAGGTTGCTAAATTGGGAATTTCCAGAATCTAGCTGAGAAAGGAGGGTGGCAGGGGTGGGGATGCATTTAACAGCCATGGTCCAGGCAGTAAAAAAAAACTCACGGGAGAGAACAGAGCCTTTTCTGCAGAGCTGTTTCAGTTTGGCACCTGTGACAGTTTTACATTCCAAAGCATTTCAGAAGCATGGAGATGAAAGGGGATGCAAAAATAAGAAGAGACAGAAAGCAATAAAAACAGGAAGCAGAGGCTTAAAAGGAGCACCAGTTGGGGCCCTAGAACCTCAGTGGCCGTCACAGGCATCACTTTCTGTGGGTCAAACATAAGCTCACAATGATGAAATTCTGTCTCCAAAAGATAAGGGGGTCGAGGAAGGAAAGTTTTCCATTTTGAAACAATTTTTAAATGGTAGTGCTTTGGACTCTGTCAAAATAAGTGCAGCGTTTATGTGAAAATTATAGTTTTCACCTGAACCTTGACTTGTGGATAAAAAAAAAAAATCACCTTTCATGATTCTCTCAGTGATAGAAATGCTTGCTCATGAAAGTTTATATCAATTCCTCCCTTTTACCAGGCGCCTGAGCCAGCCAGTGGGTCCTTGAAATGAGCGAGTCTTAAATTTCTCCTCTTTTACCATGAATTATGCATTTGTCAATTAATCATTAATAAGACTATCTCAGGTCTTTAAGAAGTCCATTAACAGACTGAAGCCACAGAATATTATTTTGCATAAATGATTTTTAAAAGCTGCATACATGCCCTGGCTGGTTTTCTCAGTGATTAGAACCTCGGCCCACAAACGGAAGGGTCGAAGGTTCGATTCCTGCTCAAGGGTACATACCTCAGTTGCAGGTTCAATCCCCAACCCCAGTCCATCTCTCATATCAATATTTCTCTCCCCTCCCCTCCGCCCACCTTCTTTCTCCCTTCCACTTTCTCTAAAGATCAGAGGAGAAAATATCCTCCGGTGAGGATTCAAAACAAAAACAGCCATGCATAGCCCAGATTGTGCAGAAAATATGGTCTTACGATTTGGGGGAAGGGACGAGTAGATAAAGCTAACATTTGATCTGTTAGCTTCCTTCTTTTTCAGGCCAATGCATTTTTAAGCGTGATATGATAACAAATTCCTGTATACATGTATAATTTTTTTCTTTAAAGCAGTTTTTTAAGACATTTTTATTGGAAGTGTTTTAATATACTTTTATTGATTTTAGAGAGGGAGAAGGAGAGAGAAAGAAACATCGATGATAAGAGAATCACTGATCGTCTGCCTCCTACACCCCTCCCTCCCACTGGGGATTGAGCCCGCAACCTGGGCCCATGCTCCAACCTGGAATCCAACCTTGACCTCCTGGTTCATAGGTCGATACTCAACCACTGAGCCACACTGGCTGGGCAGGGTGTTTTATTTGTTTGTTTGCACTACTGACATTTGAGCCAGACCATTCTCCGTGGTGGGAGCTATTCAATGCAATATAAGATGCTTGGCCGCACCCCGGCCCTTGATCTACTAAATGCCAGTAGTACGCCCTTCCTCTAGTATAAACAGTTCAAAACTAACTCCAGCTAAAACTGGTTTGGCTCAGTGGATAGAGTGTCGGCCTGTGGACTGGAAGGTCCCAGGTTCGATTCCAGTCAAGGGCATGTACATTGGTTGCAGGCACATCCCCAGTAGGGGGTGTGCAAGAGGCAGCTGATCGATGCCTCTCTCTCATTGATATTTCTAACTCTCTATCTCTCTTTCTTCCTCTCTGTAAAAAAATCAATAAAATATATATTTTTTAAAAACTAACTCCAGACATTGTCACATGTCCCCAGGGTGGCAAAAATCATCCTCAATCAAGAACCACTGCTTTAAAGCAAGATTATAAGCACTTTTCATACTATTAGTCTTCGTTAGCATTTAATGGCTGACAGATTTTTCCATCAAGCCGATGGACCATAGATCAAGCATTCCCCTAAATTGGGCATTTAGACAGGAGCCGCTTACAAATAAGGCTCTCAGGAACATCTTCATGTGGTTACTCTTTCCCTCCTATAATTCAGAAGTAATTCCTTAGGATCAATCGCAGGATGTGGAATTAGTGGGATCAGTTCACTGAGGAGGATGGTAGAATTGTAAAGCCTGAGCCTTCCGCAAAAGCCTGGAACAAAGAAGTAAACTTGAAGAATCTTGGCTGAGTCAAGCTGACCGCTCCCAGCCCACTGAAAGGTCTGGGACTCCGTTGCCCGGGGAAAGGAAGCCAACACACGCTCTGCGTGTAAAGCCCTTTTGCAGACGTTTCACTGAAAAATGAAATGATCAAAGCAATTTCAGATGGCAGTTGGACAGTATTTGTCTAGATACTGCTGTGCAAAGCTGTCGTGAACAACTTGGAAACATTATACGTAATTTAAATAATTAGGTACCGCTGGCAGCAGAGAAAGTTACTGTATTTAAGAGAAAATGTGTTTTTCCAGAGTTGACGTCCTGGGTGTGGGAAGCTTCAGGCTTTGGGTGCTGTTGGGGATGCCCATGGAGTGTGGCAGGGAGACAGGCCCGTTGTGTGGGTTCCAGGTGGAGCAGTGACTCTGAGAAGGAATTTTGGCGGAAATTTCATTTCAGCTGCTGGTTGTCGGGCTTTTCTTGAACTCCAAAGCTGTCACCTGGTTCTGAGCCACCAGGCCGGTGGTGTGTCTGCCCCGCACTGCGATGGCAGTCTCTGGGAAGCCGAACTGAGTCGTGTTCCGTGGACCTGGGCTTTCTCGCTGCCCAAGGTCGCACCCTGTTTGATTTATCGCCGTATCCTCTGTGATGCCAGGGAGAGACCCTCGTAAACAGCCTCACAAGAGATTTGTCTGAGCAAATGATTGATCCGGTGAGGACTGAGATGGAGTTTACTCATAAAACATTTGCTGAGAGAGAGGTGAAAGCCCCAGAAAACTGTCAATAAACACTTTAAGCCCCTTCTGAAGAAGCCATTTATTTACAAGGCACAATTACTTTGTCAATCCCCAGTCCTTTACTCAGCTCTATGGATGGTTCACAAAGAGAATTTTTAGTACCGTTTTATCACATACTATATTTAATTTGGAGCAGGAAGAGAAAAGGAGGGGGGGGGGGTTTGAAAAAATTCCCATAAACAGCCTGTATATAACCCCTATTAGCACTTTGGTGTATTTCCGTTGCCTGATAATTTTTTGCCTAGGATATATTCATAGAGTCATCTAATGCATATGGATGTATGCCCTTTACCCACTCCACAGGTGATTTGTAGATTTTTTCCATGTTATTATATGATTTCCCAAGCCATTAATGCCTATGTCATTAGTGTGAGTCCCTAACTCACTTCACCGCTCTCTCACTGATGGACAGGCTGTTGGTAGCTTTTCACTTTATAAATAATGAAAGTCTTCCTATAACACTTTTTGATTAAAAATTATTTCCTGAGGCTAGATCTTTTAGTAATGGAATAGTAGATCAAAGAGAGAAAAGAAAGACCATGTACTTTTGGATACATGTCGAATTGTTCTCTGAAAGTAAATAGTTTCTTTTAAGTTGATGTATTATATCCAGTCTTGCCGTTAATAGAAAAGGGCCTTTATTCAACTGGTCTAAACTTGTGAGATTCGGAAAAACAGGCCAGGAGAAACTGTAGGAACTTGAATATTCTATCCTAGTCATCATGTATGGGCGAGCTGGCAGCACCTGGATGGTGTGACTGAGAAACTGGCCACCCTGGGACCTTGGAGTGCTGACTGTGGGGGTGGAAGGCTTTTAGCTTTGCCCTGGGTGGGAGCTGACATGCAGAGATGGAGTAGCCTAGTGGATAGACCAGGATGTCATGGGTCCTGGTGAGTGCTCAGCCACAAGACGTGTGCATCCCTTTGCAGGAAGGGTACAGCTCACACTCCGGAGTCCTACAGGACTGGGAGGGGTCGGGGTGCACTCTGGGGCTGAGTTGGCCCTGGTTTTGAGGTTGGGGAAGATTTCCTTACAGTTGGGGAGATCCAGAGGCACAAAGAAAGACCCTCCTTGAACATGAACAGCTCAAGTTGGCCCATTGTCAGTCCCAAAGCGCAGAAACTCTGGACCTGCCACAAAGACCCAGGACTTGACCTGACAAAACCATGAGTACAGCCTGGCCAGCATGGCTCAGTGGTTGTGCATCAACCTATGATCCAGAAGGTCAGGGTTCGATTCCTGGTCCTGGATATATGCCTGGGTTGCAGGCTGGGACCCCAGTATGGGGAGTGCAGGAGGCAGCTGATCAATGATTCTCTCTGATCATTGATTTCTCCCTCTCCTTCTCCTTCTCCCTCTCCCTCCTCCCTTCCTCTTCCTCTCTGAAATCAATGAAAAAATATATATTTCAAAAAATCCCACAAAAAGTTATGAGCACACAATGAAAAGAAGAACTCGCGTAGAATAATAAAAAGAAGACAAACCCAGGCAGACACCTGCTACAGGTTGCTGGCAGTTGAAGTAGAACCGTTGGAAGCATCCAATGAGAACCCTAACTCATGTGTCAATAAGAGCTTTCAAGGATATCCAAGTAGTGCACTGAAAAAAACCTGACATTTGAAACAAAAACCAATTTCTTGAATTTACAAATTCAGCATATGAGCAGAAACATTCTCATCAGTGACCTAAAAGATAGCATGAAAGAAATGTTGCACAATTGAGAATGATATCGCCATGAGATGGAAATCATAAAGGAAAAGGTAAGCTCAGAGGACACATGCCAATGACCTAATATGCAAGCATGTTGCGTAGGACAAAGTGGGACAGTTGGGTGAGGAGCTATTAATGAAACAGATAGCAGAGGGACTTTTCTCTGATTTGCTACTTGAGAGTTCACTTGATGCCCTGGAGGGATGAATGGAAAACACACCCATCCACCCCCTATTGCATTGTAGTAAAAGTGTTTTTTTTTGGTTGTTGTTTTTGTTGTTGTTGTTGCTGCTGTTGTTAATCCTCACCCCCAGGATATTTTTCCATTGATTTTTAGAGGGCAAAAGAGTGGGAGAGACAGAGATAAACATCAACGTGGGAGAGACATTAATTAGTGGCCTCCCGCACACACCTTTACCAGGCATAGAGATCAAGCCTACAAGCTGGGTACATTCCCTTGACCAGAATCGAACCCAGGACCCTTCAGTCCACAAGCCCACACTCTAGTCACTTATCCACACTGGCCAGGCCTTAGTAAAAGTTTTGAATGCCGTGGATAAATTAAAAAGAAACTGAACTTCCCAACACACTTAAGTTATCTACAAATAAAATCAAATAAATCTAACATCAGATTTATCCATTTTAGTATTAGAAACTAGACTTAAAACATGCACTGAGCATTCATCTTTAAAATTTTATAAATACTCATAAACTAATGGGACTGAGATAATAGAGATATAAGCCAACTAAATGAAACATAAAACAAAGAGAATAGAAATAAAAAACCAAATGCTGACTCATTTAAAAGACCAATCAAGTAAACTCTTTGCCTGCTTAATCAAGGAATACAGTCAGAACAAAAACACAGGAGTAAATATTGAAAAGAAGACTGAACTCCGAATAATAAGATAAATAGGAAAATGAGGGTAAATGGGTGACTGCCTTGAAACATGTAAATGGACTAAAATTGTTTCAAGAAGCAGTACAAAACCTACAAAATCCCATAGGAAACATTTGAAGGGTAATAACTGAAATTAAAAAGTAATATAAGTGGGAGTAGATGACAGATACATTGCTGGAGAGCACTGGAGTTTTTAAGGACATTTCTGTGAAGGTGACAGAGATGGGTCACCTGGAGGGAAATGTGGGGTGAAGGGAGAGCTTCTTAAAATGAATTTGCATGCTGCTGGTGTGTGTGTGTGTGTGTGTGTGTGTGTGTGTGTGTGTGTTAGTAGTAAAGGGCAACACTGATACAGGAGAAAGAGTATGCACAGGAATGAAGAACTGAGTAAGAAAGAGGACATGGGACCCTGGGGCCGGCGGGAGAGAAAGCATGGGATATGGTATATGGGCCCAGGATGGGCAGGTTTCCCATGTAATTTCTTCTATGTTCTACATAAAACAGGAAGCAAGGCCATCAGCTGAGTTTGGGGAGGGCTGATGTGAAATAGTCATCTTAAAGGAGCAGAAAAAAGAATTACTTAGTGAAATATAGGATTGCATTGTTTAATGTGCTTCTATAATGTATTTGTTAATATTTTTCTTAGGATTTTAGCTCTGGCTTTCACTGAGTATTCAGTCTTTGGTTAGGTTTTGTTGTACTGGCTTCATTAAAATTACTTGGAGACCTTCCTTCCTTCTCAGGGCTATGGCACATTTTGAATAAAACTAGAGTTAACTGTAACATGTAACAGATATTGCTTGTGAAACTTTCTGGGCATGGTTATAAAGCTTTGTCCTTCTCTTCTGGAATAAAAAAAGGCTCTTCAATTTTTTTTCTTTTATAGGATAATTTTCTATAATAGGAAATGTATATATACTGCTTGCTTCATATATATATATATATATATATATATATATATATATATATATATATAATTTTTTAAAATAAATATGGGGAAATAAACCAGGTAAAATAAAGTTCTATCTCCAATATATATAATACACAGTCATTATATATTAAAGATAGAACCTTACAATGAATAAGAATGAATACATATATTCATTCTTTCCATTATCATCTTGGTTTTTATTTATTTTACAGGTTCCTTCCATTGCTTTTTATCTATAGTTGTATACCTGTGCCTATGTCTTACTTGGGCTTTCACACATTTCTAGATTAGATAATGGATTAGCTCCTTGGTTGATTCTGTTTGTGTGTTTTTTCTACAGAACAACCCAGCTCTTGCATTTATTTTATATTTTGGTTTTCTTATTCAATCATTTCCATGTTTATCTTTACTGACTGACTCAGCCTGCTTTCCTCAAACTTCATTTTATAACGACGGTGTTTGGATCCTCAATTCCTTTTCTTTATTTTTGTGGCTAATGCAGTGGGCACTGGAGGCCGTGCACAAATAGAAGATTCAGGGCAAGGTGGGCTTCGCTTTCTGAAAACCTCTCCAGAGAAAGCGATTTGGCAAGTGCCCAGGACTCAGGCCATGGCCAGCTCTTGCTTGAGGGATTGGGATAAAAGTGGACACAGTCCTGCAGCCGGGACACAGGCTGTGATCTGTAGGGTTCCTGAGAACCCAGACCCCTAAGCCATCACCCTAAAATTTAGCTGATCCTGCCCTTGGGAGAGCCTCTCTCCCCAGCCCCCATTTAAAACATTCAGAAAGCCAGATATCAACATATAAATTCAAGGGAGGAATCAACCTTCCCATCCAAGATGAGCTTGTACATTAAAATCTTAAAGCACTCAAAGAAAACGATGCTAATTTAGCTCACAAATGTAAAAGCAAGAGCATTCACTCCAGTGAATCTAAAAATAACCTTGAGATAAATGTGTGGGGTTGTTTCCCAGAGAGAACCCAATGAAGACCAACCCTTCTTACTATTAATCAAGATCACGTAGGAATGAAAGGACCAATTAGAAATTCTGGAAATACAATATGAAAAATTATGAAAGAAATTGCTTTCAAGATTAGTAAGTGGGAAATTCCAGGGAGGACACAGTTAAGGAAAGAATTAGTTAACATGAAGATTATGTTGGAGAATTTGCCTTGAACAAAGAAGACAAGATGTAAATGTGAAAAACAAGAGTTAAAAATAGGATGGCAGGATGAAAAACTTCAACATAAAATATTTGAGATGTTGATGACTGAGAATTTCCCAACATTGAAGACTCCAACTATAAAACATAGCAGTATAACTAAGATCCACGCATAGACAAATCATATTGAGTTTAATTGGCAGAACCAGGAGAAAGAAAGTTATAAGAGAGAAAAGACAGACTATTGACCGAGGATGGACCAATGATAGGAATACTCCCACCTATAGCAATAGTAGCCTAAAGACTAAGGGATATCTCAAAAAAATTTAAGATACAAGCTATAAGTCTTAATAACTACCTTTCAAGAGTGAGGGCAAAAAATGCCTCAGACATTCAGAGTCAGATAAATTAGTCCTAACAAATCTCTGTTTCAAATAAAACCAAAATACTTATTCTTTTTTTTATTTCAGAGAGGAAAGGAGAGGGAGAAAGAGAAATATCAATGAGGAGAGAGAAGCATTGATGGGCTGCCTCCTGCACACCCTGCCCGCCCCACCTCCCCCACTGGGGATCGAGCCTGCAACCCAGGCATACACCCTGCTCAGGAATCGAACTGTGACCTCCCTTTTCATGGGTCAATGCTCAACCACTGAACCACACCGGCCAGGCACCATGATCAGTTTTAAAACATTTCCATCACCCCCAAAAGAAATGCCCTGCTCATTAGTTGTCTCCACTCATTTCATCCGCACCCCAGGCAACAATCCTCTACTTTGTCTCTATGAATTTGCTGTTTGGGACATTGCATAGGAATGGAATAATGGTAGGTGGTCTTCTGGCTTCTTTCCCTTACCATAATGTTTTCAAGGTTCATCCATGTTGTGCGTTATATTGCCTTTTAATAAGGCTCTTTTTGAGACCTTAGATGCCTTGTTGCATCCTGCTTACCTTTCTGTCCTCATATCAGTCTGTTCTCCCCCTCACCTGCTGGGTTCCACTTTGCACACAGAGCTGCTTAGGCCCTTTGCACTGGGATTAGGTCCCAAAGGTGGTGTAGACCAGTAAAAAACCAGATTTGATGAAGAAATAGGGTCAATGGGCAATGCATTTGTTATTCCAGTGTTTCCCAATAGAACCTTCCTTTATTGTGAACAAGGTTTTTTGTTTTTTTGTTTTTTTAAACTTCTAATGCAATCAATACTTGCCAGTTTTGTCTTTGGTTAAAATGGGCTCTGGATTTTCTGGGATGATCCCAGTTTGCAGAGCATCTGCCTCGTGCTTCCTTCACACTCATAAGGTGCGATGGCCCATCTTCTAGTTTGGAAGACATTGTCACCACATGGTTCTCTTCTCTCCAGGAGAGTGAAGAGGAACTGTACTCTTCCTGTCGTCAGCTGCGGAGGCGGCAAGAAGAGCTGAACAACCAACTCTTCCTATATGACACCCACCAGAACTTGCGCAATGCCAACCGGGATGCCCTCGTTAAAGAGTTCAATGTCAACGAGAACCAGCTCCATCTGTACCAGGAGAAGTGCAACCGTAGGTAGGTCACCTCTTCCGACCTGCAGACCCTCAGATCTCACTCCTCCCAGCTCAGTGACATCGGGCACGTGGGGCCAGGCTTCAGGAAGGCGCCATCGTCTTTGGAAATCCTTTGCCTGGTACCCTTGACTCTAGCTCTCTTTGCTCAATAACTGGACTTGCAGTAATGTCTTAAGTATCCTCACCTTCCCTAAGTGGAGCTGTCATCACTAGGAGGACATTTCAAGATAAGAGTGAAAACAACAATGAGCACTACCTTTTAAAGAGACCCTGTCAAGCTCTCAAGAATGGGCTAGCCCAATGGTTCTAAATTAGGGCAGAATCCCCTCCAAGTGATCCTTTTGATTGGGCTATAGACAGGTAATGGGGTGAGACAGCCAGGTGTGCCTAGTGTCCTGCAATGTGCCAGCTAGACCTGCTTAACAAAGCATTATCTGCCTTGGCCAGGTGGCTCAGTTGGTTAGAGTGTCTTCCTGATACGCCAACGTTGTGGGTTTGATCCCTGGTCAAGGCACATACCAGAATCAATCAATGACAGTAAGGGGGCGAGGGCATGTGCTAGGGGGTGGGAGCAGCCGGGAGAGGTCAATAGGGAGGATAAGGAGACAAAACTTTCAGCAATAAAGTATTTAAAGTAAAAAAAAAAAAAAGAAGAAAAAAAGATTCAATGAATCCATAAATAAGTGGAACGACAAACCAATGTTTCTCTCATCAAGAAATAAAATTTTAGCCGAAACCGGTTTGGCTCAGTGGTAGAGCGTCGGTCTGCGGACTGAAAGGTCCCGGGTTCGATTCCGGTGAAGGGCATGTACATGGGTTGCGGGCACATCCCCAGTAGGGGGTTTGCAAGAGGCAGCTGGTCGATCTATCTCTCTCATTGATGTTTCTAGCTCTCTATCTCTCTCCCTTCCTCTCTGTAAAATATCAATAAAATATATTTAAAAAAAAATAAATAAAATTTTAAAAAGCACTAGCCCCCACAAAATTCCTGTCACAGCCTCCAATGGGAATCATAGTGTAGACTCCTTACCCTATTTAATTTTATCTTTACTTCAACCTGATCAGTAGCAGTGATCTCAATGCAATGACCAGTGAGGAAATTGAGACTCAGATTAAAAATCTTGCCAGGAAGCCGCCTCCCCGGTTCTCAGCCCTGCACACGCCCCCAAGAGTGACCTGCCGCTGTGCGTCACAAAGCACGTGGCCTGTGCCGCAGCCTGGTGGATGATGGTGAAATCTGTTTTATTTCAGGTTAAGAGAGAAGAGAGTCAGCAACAGCAAGTTTTACTCATAGAAGCCGGGGTGCGTGTGTTCAGGGTGTTGTGTGTGTGTGTGTATGTGTTTGCATGTAGAAGAATGTGCCGTATTCAGACCGTGGGATCATGCTAACCCGCGATGTCGTCGTCTACAATCAAGATTGACATTCCCGGAGAAGACCCAGTCAGCGTGAGCTGGGTGATTTTCTCCTAAATTTTTTCCGTCTTGGACAATTACTTAACTTATAATTCTCTATAGAGGATCCCCAAATCACATTTCCTCACCTCTGGCCTCTTGTGTTCCAAACCTCATTGAATAAAAGCAGTGAAAATCTCCCAACAGTTAGACCTTCCATGCACGCTGAGCAGGATTCCTTTTCTGGCCTCTCATGACCCAGGTAATTGACTTCCATGGGAGGTGAGCCCGCAATGTAAGGAACTAAATTAGCTTTGGAAAAGGATTTAACTACGAGGCAAACGATTCTACAATTAAGGCCATCAGATTTCACCAGGACCCAGAGAGGAGCCCTGCCCCAGGTCAGTGGTCTCAGCTCAGTGCACTTTAACGACCACTGGCTGGCCAGCTGTCTAGACGGATCTGCTGTGGTGCCCGAGTCCCTGGACTCTGTTCATTAAGACAAGCTCTAGTTCAAGGTAGAGATTTACTTGGTGACTGGAGTTATTGGGGGTGGGAGGTGGAAATCTGGGAGCTGCTGATTTAAAAAGCCTGTTAGAAACCAGAGACCCGGGGAAGGCGCAGCCAGCTTCTTACTCCTGCTCTGCCCATGCCTGCGCTGGCTGGGTGACCACGGGGAGGCTCTGGGTCTGCAGCTCCCACAGCCAAGAGGTCAATTTACCGCCCGAGGGAGGCGATGCAGGTTGGGTTCCATGGGGCAGTTTCTCAGTTTTCAGAATCTGGGAATCAAACGGCGCCTTTCTAATGCTTCAGCAGGCTTAAGCATTAGAAAGGTACAGACAATCTCAAAATGCAACTACCCCAAAGCTTCAGACCCACCTGGGACAAGGTGACACTCCTCTGCACCTTGCGATACAGTTTAGTGATGTGTAGTGTGATGGCTCCACGAGGCTTTTTAAGGATGAGGTTAGTGGTTGGGGGAGTAGTCAGCAGAGTCAGAATCACTCAAAGTGAACTGAGAAACGACTTAGAGGGAAAAAGGTGTAACCGTGAAAACGACTGTGGTGGCAGGAGGCGGGAACAAACTAGCAAGCGCTGAGACTGGTGGCTTTAACTGGATGAAACTGGGTCCTACAAACACGTTGAGCCCTCCCCTGGTTATGCTGGGCGTAGCGTGCATAACGTCGAAACCAGCCAGGCTCCCTCTGATCAAAAGACCTCATTCCTTCATTCCACAAAAATTTCTTGAGCAACACCATACGCCAAGCACTATGCCGAGGTCTGGGGGTGCAGTGGTTAACAAAAGTTTATTCTTAAACAGAAAAAAATAAAAGCCACGGTTTTACGGTTTCATATGCTTCTGAAAGAAATGCATTTTACCTTCTAGGAAGCAAGGAGAATAGGTAATAGCAGTCTGACCAAGGTGGGCCTCTTATTCTGTGACATTATTTTAGTTATTCCTTGAATTGGAAACTGCTTTTATCTGGCGGCCAGCAACGGAGGGAAGACTATTCCTGCTGGCAGCAGATGTCCGAAGCAGCTTTCAGGGAAGGCTGGATGGAGAGGCGCTGAGCCGAGGGCTGCGGGGAAGGACTTTACAGATTCTGTAGCCAGTGCCCCACCAGCCACCCCGCCGCTGCCCCCACACCTCGTTGGCTCCATTATTACCTTGCACAGTAGAGCTCAGATTTTGCTGTCTTTTACCTCTGTTTTCAGCTCAGGAGTGAGTAAAAGACATTAACCTTTGCACTTCACTCCCCTTTAAAGCCAAAAAGCTAAGTAAGGCCTGGACCCCCTTTCTGCTTAAAATGGATGTTCTCCTGCCATATCAGAGCAATGGAGAAGTGGTGACGTAGAAAACAGGAGTTAAGCATCTCTCAGCTGCCACCGTGTAAAATCCACACCTAGCAACAAGTGCAAAGAAAGAACAGGCAGGAAATAGGAGAGGAGTGGGGAGGGGTGGACTATAAATGGTGCTGGGAAAAACTCTCTCCCTAAAACTGTCTCCTCCTAGGTGCTATCATAGCCTGAATCTACCATTAGAGAGTATCTGCTTTGGTTGCAACATTCTCTTAACAGGGTAACACCTGAATCTGGATTCTTGGTGGTGGTAGGCTTCTCTCAGGAAAGACACAGGGAAAAGGCTTCTCTCAGGAAAGGGAAAGGGAAGGGTGCACATGAGATCATTGCTTTTTCTAGAAGTTTGCCTGGATGCCACAAAACTCAAGTCCTATAACGTATCTAGCTGAGAGTATGGTTTAGCAGTCATGTGTTAAACACAGTTAATTCAGATCAAGTGGAAGACGGCAAGAATGTCCTAAAATATGGCAGCAGCATCGACGGACCAAAACCATGATTGTGGATGTTAAACTGTTTTTGTTCATCATTTCTCTAAGGATTAGTATTATTGAGGCATCAGTTGTTACATAGAAAAAATAAATGGGGAGGCTGGTGAAATCATCTGAGTTTGGAAAATTTAGGTTATACAAAGTTAACTTTTTTTTCCCTATAAAACTTGGGTATTCTAATGTGCATAGTTAAGAGGGGTGTAGAATATCACATTTCCCAAACTTGATCTCAGAAACTTTTTGCCAAGAATATCTCATGGGACTAATGTATAGTGGAATGCACTAGAAGACTTGCTGCTCTATTAAGAAGGCAGCAAGGAAACATAATCTAATAATTTACAGTTGAACCTTAAACAAGGGCGTTAGGGCACCGTCCTCCCCCCACATACACACACTGTGCAGTCAACTTTTTACTCCTCCAAAATTAATCTACTAATAGCCTATATTGACCAGAAGCCTTCCCAATAACAGATAGAAACCCTAACCCTGCACACCCCCTACTGGGGATTGACCTGCAACCCAGGCATGCGCCCCAACTTGGAATCAAACTGGTGACCTCCTGGTTCCTGGGGTGACGCTCCACCATTGAGCTATATTGGGCAGGCAATGGTCTTTAAACTGGGCCAACCTTACCCCTAAGTAGTCTACCGGAGCTTTCCAAGGGACAGGCCTGCATCATTTTAGGGGATCAATTCTTAGATCCTCACTTTTCTATTGTTCAGTTTCATAAGAATCATCTGCCTGAGGAAAAAATGCCTTTTTCTCCCCTACAAAAGGAAACTTATCTTTCCCCATCTTCAATCTTACTGTAAAACATGACTCAAGGTATGAAATTCAAAAATATGGGTGTTTAGACAGTGCAAGCTTCCTAACAGCAGGGTACAAATCCTTTCGCAAGTCTGATGCTTCCCTCTTCTTTGTTTTCAACAAAATTGAAGGAACACCCAAGATTTCTGAATATTTTAAAAATGTAATTCTGAAGGAGTTGGAAGAATTCAATTATTCTGCCAATCACAAAACTCCTGTTTCCATCTACTTACTGGTGTTAACAAGGGATTATCTACACTTTCATATAGAAAATGTAAAAAGAGAATAGAATTGATGCTGTGCCATGGCCATTCTAACAGAGATCTTAATCTACAGATGGATGAAATAATTGGGGGAATGGTGGCAGGGAGAGGCCTTCCTCATCTCATTGAGAGATAATTACATTGCCACTGGAATTTTACTATGTTTAACAATCTATTAGAATTTGTACTATATTTGTTTATTAAGTTCAATCCAGTGGGAAAACTTCAATACATAGAGCCTTATGATTATAGAATATTACATAATTTTATATTATAATGCAAAGGCCAAAAGTAACTACGCTAAAAATTTGAGGAGGGAATAGATTGAAAATACAAATTCAAGGAGTAAAAGGAAAAATGTGGCATTTCCTACTATTAAAAATTGCTTTCTTCATGGAATTTTTGAAAGGATGACTGTGCCCATCAAACAAGTATTGACCAAATTTAAAAAGGAATGTAACAGTTTTACTTAAAGATGCGATATCTACAATATGTCAGCACTTACATCCTTTGCAACTATTTAAGATGAAATTTTTAGACAAAAAAAATAAAAAATTTACTGAAAAGGTATCAGAGCATAAAATTTTAAGTTGCTTATCAAGGGCCGCTAAATGATGAGTTGTGTTTGGAAGCAAGAAGGATGGCTGGAAAGGGCCTTAATACTTTTAACTGTTAAAAGGAATGTAAATTAACTTCCAATTTATATGACATTAACTTTTTGGAGGCAAAAAAAGCCATGTTCTATTCAATAAATAGTTAATAATTAGACTAAGAAATATGCAGAATTACAAAATTGGCATTTAAAAAAATACTCAACGATTTCTCTCAGGTTTTTCATTTTCAAAATATTTTCATCTTGAAGAGCCAGATTCCACAGTGATCCGGTCTCTCAGAAATTTCCATCTTTATTTTTCATTAGGCTTTAAAAAGCTGCATTTGTAAACTTGTATTTCATTAAAGCTTAATTTATTTCTATATAAATAGCGTGTGCTTGTGTGTACATAGAGAATTATGGGTATGAGTCCCACAAACGTTGGCTATTGGTTCATGTGAAAATTAAATGGCTGTATCAGATTTTTAAAAAATAAAAATTTGGTCTGAATGAATGCAACAATTTGTCCAGAACTGTTTTTTCTTCTTCTTTTTAAAAGCTGGTCACTTTTTGTTTCTCCATAAAATAAATACTTCAACCATTAGGTAGGCACAGTTACAATTCTTTAAAAAAAAAATGTGTTTTTCTATCCTGTCAGTTCCAACTGATAAAGATCATCTTCTGACCATAATGAACTGGTGAGGCCACTGTTCCCTCCAGTTGAGTCTGGTGCACACCTGCCTATCACTGAGTCAAGCTTGCTCAGTCTGAGGCATAGGTTAACAGGGTCAACAGAACATTGTCCTGAAGAAGCTGTCTCCAGCGTTCTTTGAGCCTGGGGATATTTGTGATCCTCAGGCTGTCCTCATGGCTTTTATCTCCCCATCCATCCTGGTCTCTGTGCTCTCTGAACTCCTCAGCAGGCATGTACAAGACATTGGGTGTGGTGGTCAATTCCTCTTCAGTCAATGGTAGGTTATGTTAAGTGGGTTCCTTGTTGCCTGAAGGAACGTCCATGAGAAGAGCTTTATTCTAACCTGATATTCACCGATGCTTGAAGAGAAGGGAGATTTGGATCTTTTGTGTTTTTCTTATTAAATACCAAAAGGAAAAGGACAAAGGTGTTTTGTAAGGAGGAGCTCTGAGGTAAAGGGGCATGTTTAAGGAATGGGAAAAGACTTGGAAACTACTGCTGTCACCAAGACATTTTTCATTTTTTTCATTATTTTTAAGTGTTTTTCTATCCTATTACACTTTTCTGTAGGTTACAGGTCTATCTTACTTTCAGGAAAAACTCATTCTATATAGAAACCTAAGTTTACAACATTAACACGTGACCACTGTTTAATTCATCATTGGATTAAACATTGGAAGGATGTTTGGTGCCAGAGAAGCAATGAGGGTATTGTAAGGGCCGGTATTTCTCAGATAACTGAAAGGCATGCTAGAACTGTCTATCACTGTGTTTTCTTGACAAAAATCCCAGGTGCACAGGAAGCCAT
Organism: Vespertilio murinus; assembly: GCA_963924515.1. NCBI lineage: Eukaryota > Metazoa > Chordata > Mammalia > Chiroptera > Vespertilionidae > Vespertilio > Vespertilio murinus. The sequence continues at coordinate 22,514,943 of OZ004716.1, forward strand.
GTTGTGTTATGACTCTCCCACCTCCAACCTCAGCCACTGATGATTGGATTAGTCGCCCTGGTCCAGAAATTTTACAACAGCCTATGATAAACCCCTGCATTAGAAGATAAACAGCAAATGGTAAAGAGCAAGGAAGGAATTAGAGCTGCTTAAAGATCATTCTTAAATAGATAAAAATCATAATTCATAAAGATATTAAAGGAACACATGTCAAAAGATGTATTTAGCTCATTAATTAACAAGAGAACAAAAAATGTTAAAACTGGTTCTAAGGTGAATTCAAAGAACACTATTTCAGCATCACTAATAGGCAGGAAATCTGATGCCTACCTTACACCACACACAAAAAAATCAAGTCTAGTGGGTTATAAAGAAAAATGTAAAAAGTAAAATAATAACATTCATAGAAGGTATTCACAATCTTGGAGTAGGGAAAACTTGTTTTAAAAAAGAGCAAAGGAAGACTGTTAAATGAGCTGCCACTGAAGTTCACAACTGGTGTTCATCAAAAGATACTAGGAGAAGCCCTGGCTTGTGTGGATCAATGGTTAGCACGTCAGCACAAGCACCAAAACTTCATGTGTTTGATTCCCAGTCATGGGCATGTACTTAGGCTACAGATTTTATCCCTGACCATGTCCAGGTATGTGCCTCTTCTCTCTCTTCTCTTCTTTCTCTCTCTCTCTCTCTCTCTCTCTCTCTCTCTCTCTCTCTCTCTCTCAAAAAACACAACCAAACAAACAAAAAACCAAGATGCTATTAGAAGAGTGGAAAGGCAAGCAAGCCAAGGTGGGAGAAGATATTGGCAATAATATATCTGACAAAGAACCTCAATAAGTATGATTCCACCACCCAAGTCAATAAGGACAATCCATTATAAATAAATGGGCATATTTAATTAGTAAATAACTCTCAAGAGTATATCAAAATGGCTGAAAGCAAATAAAAAGATATTCATTAATTTGAAAGAGAAAATGCAAATTAAAATTACAATGAGATATCACTACACATCTATTAGAGTGATAAAAACTAAAATCCTAACAATACTACCAAAATTGCTGGCAAGACTATATAGAGCCAACTGGCACACTGGTTGTTTGAATTAGAACAAAGTCACATTGTAAAGATGTTTGACACTCTCTACTAAAGTTAACCATATGCATGCCTATGAGTATATACTTATTAGAAATGCAAACATGTACACAGCATGTACAAGAGTGTCCACAGTATTCACAATAGGCTAAAATGAAGAGTCCTACTATCCATCTACTGCTAAATAGTAAACTGTGTGTTTTTGCACTGGAGCATATCCTACCTAATAAAAGAGTAATATGCAAATTAACCACCACTCCACCACACCTACCAGCCATGCCCACCAGCCAATCAGAGCGAGTATGCAAATTAAACCCAACCAAGATGGCTGCAGCCACAGAGCAGGAGAGAGGCTTGGGTTTCCCTGGCAATAGAGGAAGCCAAGCTTCTGCAGCCCTGGCTGGCCTAGGCCTCCACTCCAGGCTACAAAGTTTCAATTGTAGGAGGTAAATAAATTTCAGATACCATGGCCTCCGCTTGGGTCGCCAGGAGGGGGGGGTTTGGCAAGGAGTGGCAGGCTTGCAAACCACCACAGGCCCCTCGCTCAGGCTGCTCCATGCCCCAAGGGAACCCCCACCCTGATCTGGGACACCCTTCAGGGCAAACCAGCTGGCATCCACCCATGCATCAGGCCTCTCTTCAAAATAATAAAAGAGTAATATGCAGATTGACTATCACTCCAACACACAAGATGGCTGCCCCCATGTGGTTAAAGATCCTGCCCTATGTGGACACAAAAGGGCCATCACAAGATGGCCAGCATGGGAGAGCAGTTGGGAGGGACCAGGCCTGCAAGGGAGGGCAGTTGGGAGGCACCAGGCCTGCAAGGGAGGGTAGTTGAGAGAGACAAGGTCTGCACGGGAGGGCAGTTGGAGGCAATCAACCCTGCAGGGGAGGGCAGTTAGGGGTGACTAGGCAGCCAGGTGAGGGCAGTTAGACATCAATCAGGCTGGCACGGGAGTGGTTAGGGGGTGATCAGGCTGGCAGGCGGAAGTGGTTAGTGGCAATCTGGAAGGCAGGCAGGTGAGTAGTTGGGAATCAGCAGTCCTGGACTGTGAGAGGGATGTCCGACTGCCCAGTTAGACCTGATCCTAAACAGGCAATTGAATATCCCTCAAGGGGTCCCACCCAGATTGGAGAGGGTGTAGGCTGGGGGACCCCACCCCCATCCCATGCACGAATTTCGTGTACTGGGCCTCTACACGAAATTCGTGCATGGGATACACGAATACAGTACAGTAATAACAAATGATTGAGCTACACCTACTTATAACAACATGAATGGATCTTGCAAGTACAAGTTTGAGTGAAAAGAAGCTAGACACACACAAATGTACCAAAGGAATGAATGGAACAATATAGCAGAAGGGCATATGAAAACAGAACATAGGATACTTGTAAGATGAAATAGCATAAAGAAGTGAAATGGTATGGAGCTAGAACATACATAGCAGATGGATACACTTAAACAAACTGAGAAAAGCAAAATGCAGAGCAATGCATGCCCAATGATGCCACTCACACACATTTAAAAAACTACTTGCAAAAACAATATTGCTTGTGACAGACATACCATTAGATAGATAAAAACATAAAAGTGGACTGAAAGGAACATTGTGGTAAAAGCTGAGCCAGTGGGTAAGGTAAAGGAGGTGTGACTGAGACACGGAGAGGTAGTTTCAGATCTGTTCTGTGTTTTGTTTCTTTTTTAAATACTGGAAGAGTCACTTTGCTTGGCACCAGTGTAAAAGTAGGCTTGTTCTACCAAACACATATTTAGCCACAGGCAACCTTTCTGTTTCCTAGGTGAAACGCAAACAGAAGAATAAAAAAAAATAATGAAAAATAAACCAGGGAGAGGTGGGAATGAGAGCTGGGGGATCAGAGGGAGGGAGACTGAGAGGCTGAGACTAAGAGAAATGGCACAGGATGCGAGCCGATAGCATTTCTGGGCAGCGAGAAAATGCTGGGGTGTTACTATTTTCAATAATACTTTTCAATTTTATTTTCCAAAAAAAAAGATGGAAGGAATAATTGAGTTATTTTTAAAAAGATGTGTAAATTCTAATAAACACAAAGCTGGTGTAATGTTAAAATCAGACAAAATTCTATGCATGGTAGGTACCACCAAGGAAGATCAGGTTTATATCCATAACAAGCACATTGCCACAACAAATTGTAACAAACATAAACTCTTATGCTTCCCATGGCAAAGTTTTAAAAAGACTGAGGAAGACAATCAACAGGTTCACAATTATAGTGAGAGACCAAGAGTCCTCTCTCAGAAAACGATAGTTTAAGGAGACAGAAATGTAAAAAAAAAAATTAAGGGAAATGGAGTCGGCGCTGCTATCCCAGAGGAACTGCCTTGTATGCCTTTTGCCTCAAACCTTTGGAATGTTGAAACAGGGCAAAATAACCTTTGGACCAGGCCTAACGCAACAGTATGTCCCAAACAACTGTTTGCAAAGGTAACAAGGAAGCAGATCCTGTGATGCCTGGACGGATGGCTACTGGACTGAAAACTACTAGCATTGTTCAGAGTTAGCAACATTGTGTTGGTTTATAGAAATGCCTTCCTTCTATTGATGTCATTATTCCCTTTGCCTTTGTCTCCTACTAGGAACACTGAGTTTCTGCCTGAATCCGTGCTTCCGGAATAACTACTCTTTTTTTTTTATAATCTCAAATGCATGCTTATTACCTCTCACTTTGGCATTTTTTTCTTAGGTTAACATATCATAAGGACGTAGAGAATCTGAATAATGTAAATCACAAGTTAGACCGAATGCACACACAAGCTCCTGCTAACACACACTGAACTTTGTACCCGGAGAATCCACCCCTGGGTCAGGCACAGCACATCCACAAACACTGAGTGCATGCCAAGCCTCGGGGCCAGGGGTTGGGGGAGGATTACTTTAATTGCTCTAATTATTACAAGTCCAAATGCACTGCCTCACGGAACTCACAAACAAAGACACCCCCCTTCCAAAGCGCTCACACTTGAAAACTTCAAAACCTCACACTTTAAAACTTCAAAACCTATTTCTAAAATATATTTTTAGGTTAAAGGGAAGAGAACATTTCTGCTCAGAAAAAAAAAATTAGAGCTTTAAGTGCATTTATTATAAAAACAATAAAACGTTGAAATGTTCTGAACTTTTAACTTAGAAGCTAAAAAAAATAAACCCTCAAAAGGAAAAGTAGAAGTTACTGTAAAAGAAATTCATGAAGCAGAGAACCAAAACCTAATAAAATTGATAAAATGGTTCTTTTTTGAAAAAGGCTAATAAAATAGACAAATTAAGGGGGGGGGGAGAAAGCACTAATGAGCAGTAGTAGGTGTGCTTTGAAAAGCAAGTTTTTGTAACGATAGTGGAGATTTAAAAAGAAAGGAAATAGCTAGCTTAGACAAACAGGCCTTATATTAAAATGAAAAATTACTAAATGTCCAAGAATCACTGGAAATCTGACTAATCCTATTACAATGATAATAATTTAAAAAAGCAGAAATAGCAGCCAAAGATTTGCCTCCCAGGTGGCAGCAACTCCTTTATGGGCAACTTCTACCAAACACCAAAGAAAAAGAAAACGTGTGTGTGTGTGTGTGTGTGTGTGTGTGTGTGTGTGTGTGTGTGTGTGAGAGAGAGAGAGAGAGAGAGAGAGAGAGAGAGAAAGAGAGAGATACCACTCTCTTAATTTTTAAAAAATATTTTTTTATTGATTTCAGAGAGAAAGGAAGAGGGAGAGAAAGAAACATCAATGATGAGAGAGAATCATTGATTGGCTGCCTCCCACAACCCCTACTGGGGATCGAGCCCACAATCCAGGCATGTGCCCTGACCAGGAATAGAACAGTGATTTCCTGGTTCGTAGGTGGATGCTCAACCATTGAGCCATGCTGGTCAGACACCCTAATTAAAAAAATGCTTTATTCACATTAACTAGTATCCTCAGTAGATAAATAGAATTGAGCTAAGAGTTTGGTCTGGTCACTGGGCAAACGAGACGTTTCTGAGACCTCACAAAAGAGTACAGCGTGGAGACTAGAACTAGCTGTGTCCTCTCTTTACCGACTTGTCACTGCGAGCAGCAGAGGCACTGTAAGAGGGGAGATGAGATTCCATAGTCACACAGTTCCGGGGAAGCTGCAGGTAGGGTGGCAGCACGTGGATTCTCCACCTGGGACAGCCGTGTGTAGCCCGGGGCTATAGTGCTGCAACACCCAGACGCTTGCAGCCTACAGTTCACATTTCTTTACTTAGGAGGAAAATACACACATTTAAGAAAATGCCTCCCCCCCACTCTTAACCCTCTTACATTTTTAGGTGTGCAGTACAGTATTACTAACAATGTTGTACAGATTACTAGGAATTTTTCATCTTGCAAGACTGAAACATTATACCCATTGAACAACTCCCCACGTCCCTGTCCAGTCAGCCCCTAGCAACCACCAAGCTACTTTCTGCTTCAAAGGGTTTGACTACTTTCGATCCCTAAGAGAAGCGGGATCATTCAGCATTTTGTCCTCTGAGATTGGCTTATTTCTCTCAGCATAATGTCCTCAAGGTTCATGCACAGCTTAGCATATGTCAGGATTTCCTTTCTTATGGTTGAATAATATTCCATTGTATATGTATCCATTCATCTGTGTATGGACATTTAGATTCTTTCCACTTCTTGGCTATTGTGAATAATGCTTCAGTAAGTATGGGGATGCAGAGAGCTGAGATTCTGAGTTTGATTATTTTGGATAAATAACCAGAAGTGGGATTGCGGAGTCACATGTAGTTTTATTTTGAACCTTTTGAAGATATGTTCTAGTGGCTGCATCATTTTACATTCCACTAACGGGGCTTAAGTGTTCTAATTTCTCCGTATCCTTTCCAACACTTGAAATATATACACACACACACACACACACACACATATATGTATATATAATGTGTGTGTATATATATATAGGTCATGCTAACAGGTGTGAGGTGATATCTCCTTGTGGTTCCCCTGGTGATTAGTGATGTTGAGCATCCTAAATAATAAAAGCCTAATATGCTAAGTATCTGGTTTCCCAGTTGGCTGTTCAACCAACCAAAGCATAATATGCTAATGATATGCTAAGACCACTCAACTGCTTACTATGATGTGCACTGACCACCATTGGTAGATGAGCTTGCTGCTGAAGTCTGTCCAATCGGGACTGAGCGAGATGGGCTGGACATGCCCTGGAGCCCTTCCAGGGTCCCTCCCTGGATAGCCAATCTCCTGCGCCCCTTCATGGCCCCAGTTGTGCACCAGTGGGGTCCCTCAGCCTGGCCTGTACCCTCTCACAATCCAGGACCCTTTAGGGGATATCAGAGAGCCAGTTTGGCCCGATCCTGCAGGCCAGGCCGAGGGACCCCATTGGTGCACAAATTCATGCACTGAGCCTCTAGTCTTCTCATATATCTGTTGGTCATATGACTTCTTTGAAAAATGAATTTCAAGCTTTTTGCCCATTTTTAAAGCTGGTTATTTGTTCTTCTACTATCAAGTGTAGGAGCTCCTTATTTTATATATCAACCCCTCATCAGATATGTAATTTGCAAATATTTTCTTCCATTCTGTAGGTTTCCTTTCACTCTGTTTTCTTTGCTATGCAGAAGCTTTCGGATTGATGTAGTCCCACTTGTCTTTTTTTTTTTTAACCTGTTGCCTGTGCTTTCAATATCATATCCAATAAATCATTACCAAGACCAATGAAGCATTTGCCCTCTATTTTCTTCTGTGATGTTTACAGCTCCAGGTCTTATGTTTAAATCTTTAATTAATTTTGAGTTCAATTTTTGTGTAAGGTGTAAGGGTCCAATTTCAATTCTTTTGCATGTGAATATCCAGTTTTTTAAGAGACTATCCTTTCCCATAAAAAGTAATTAAATCTTACCATTTTCAACAACATGGATACACCTAGAAGATATTATACTCAGAGAAATAAGTCAAACAGAGAAAGGCAAATAGCATATTATTTCACTTATTTGTGAAATCTGAAAAACAAAATAAGTGAACAAACAGAAACAGGCTCATAAATACAGAGAACATTCTGTATTTATGGTTGCCAGATAGGAGGGGAATTGGGAGATTGGGTGAAAAAAAAATAAGGAGTTAAGAAGTACAAATTGCAGTCCTAGCCAGGGTGGCTCAATTGGTTGGAACACTGTTCTGTGCACCAAAGAGTCACGGGCTGGACTCCCCCTCAGAGCACATACCTAGGTTGCGAGTTCAATCCCCAAGCAGAGTGAGTATGAGATGCAACCAATAAATGCATCTCTCCCACATAGATGTTTCTTTCTTTCTTCCCTCTCCTCTCGCCTTCCCTCCTCCCTTTCTTTCTTCCTCCCCTTACTCCATCTCCCTCTCCCTCCTTCCCTGATTGTCCCCTCTCCTTCTCTCTTCTCTCTTCCTTTTTCTCTAGAATCAATGAAAAACACATATTCTTGGGTAAGGATGAAAAAAAGGAAGTACAAATTGCAGTTACAAAGTAGTCACGGGGATGTAAAGTATAGCATAGGGAGTATAGTCAATAATACTGAAATAATTGTATGGTTCCAGGTGGGTACTAGATTTATCAGAGAAACCACTTCATAAGTTATATAAATGTCCAACCATTACATTCTACACCTAAAACTGATACAATATTGAATTTCAACTGTAATTTTAAAAAATGGAAAAAAATTATAAAGAGACTATTCCTTCCCCGTTGGGTATTTTTTGGCACCCTTATTAAAGATCAGTTGAGTGTATATACATGGGTTTATTTCTGGGCTCGGTATTTTATTCACTTGCTCTATATGTCTGTCTTTATGCTAATATTAAATAATGCTTTGATTGCGATAGTTTCTGGTTTTTTTAAATATGTTAAATATCAGAAAGTATGAGGCCTCCAGCTTTGTTATTTTTCAAGATTGTTTGGCTCTTTGGGTTCATTTGAGGTTGCATATAAATTTTAGAATTTTTTTTCCCATTTTACAACTGCAGAAATAGGAACTTTTTTTGAAAAATATATTTTATTGATATTTTACAGAGAGGAAAGGAGAGAGATAGAGAGCTAGAAACATCGATGAGAGAGAAACATCGACCAGCTGCCTCTTGCACACCCCCTACTGGGGATGTGCCCGCAACCAATGTACATGCCCTTGACTGGAATAGAACCCGGGACCTTTCAGTCCGCAGACCGACACTCTATCCACTGAGCCAAACCGGTTTCGGCAGAAATAGGAACTTTTAAGTTTCTTAGAATAGACATTAAAAATGTTCAGGACTTTAATATAGAAAACTATGAAACTTTGCAAAAGGACACACAAAAATAAATGGAAAGGTATACCATATTTGTGAAGGAAATATCTCAAAACTGTTATATCAGTAATATCTAAACTATACTATTAAAGCAACCCTAATTTTAAAAACTTAAGATTTTCATTGAACTTCATAAGCTGATTCTATAAGTCACATGGATAATGGATATAAATAGCCTGACAATTTGGGGGGATTAGGGAGAACATCGATCCTAGCAAATATAAAAGACCTCGTAAATCCTTATAAAAATCTATGCTATTTTCATAGCAAAAGATATAAATAGATCAATTTGAAAGAGGGGTGAAAGAAAAAGAGAGTATCTGCATTTGGCAGGAGGATGAGTAATCCAATTATGTTGAGACAATTGCCTGTTCATTTAGAAAATGCCAAGTTAGAACTTTACATCCTTCACAAAATTAAACACCAGATAAAGGCAAAAGAATAAAAACAGAACTTTAAGTTATTAGTAAAAAATCATTCAATATTTTTTCTTCAGAATGGAAAAGACTTTAGATACACAGTTATCTAAAGAAAAAATAACTGAAAAGATGAATTAATTTGACATCAAAATAAAAGTACTATCTAATTAAAAAGGTCAAGAGTTTGAGAAGTACAAATTGCTAGTTACAAAATAGTCACAGGGACGTAAAATAGAGCATGGAAAATATAGCTGATAATACTGTAATAGCTATGTATGGTGCCAGGTGGGTACTGGAAATATCAGGGGGGAGGGGCACTTTGTAAAATATATAATTGTCTAATAACTATGCTGTACACCTGAAACTAATAAGATAGTACTGAATGTAATTGAAAGAAACAAAAATTTAAAAGAGAAAAATGTAGCTAAATTTATGTAGTTAAAAAGACAACTGACACAAAGTTAAAAGGCAAGTGTTTGAGAAACTCTCCATGTCTTACAGCCCACAAGTCTATACAAAGGAAAGGAGCAATGGAGTGAAGTGGGGAAAAGCATGCCCACGCAGTTCACTGGAGAGGAAGCCCAGTCATCAGAGCAGTGACATTTTAAAAAGTGATACAAAGGATGTTACCTTTGTTGATGATACCTGGAGCAGTAATCAGAGAAGTGCACATTTTATTTTTTAATCCTCACCTGAGGACATTTTTCCATTGATTTTCAGAGAAAGTGGAAGAGAGTGGGAAAGACAGAGAGAAATATCAATGTGAGAGAGACACATCAATTGGTTGCCTTCTACACACGCCCAACCAGAGTCTAGTTAACATGCCCTTGTCTAGAATCAGTCCTGGGACCCTTTGGTCAGCAGGCTGGCCAACGCTCTATCCACTGAGCAAAACCAGCAAGGCAGAGATGTACACATTTAAAAAAATGATATGCCAGTTTTACTCATCAGACTGGCAAACATTTTAATGTGCGAAGGTTCTGGCAGCCTAATGAGGGAAACAGGAACTCTATCGGAAGAAATTTTTTTTTTTTATCCTCACTCAAAGATATTTTTTCCATTGATTTTTTGAGAGAGTGGAAAAGAAAAGGAAAGACAGAGAAATCCTGATGTGAGAGAAACACATCGATTGGTTGCCTCCTGCATGCGCCCTGCCGGGGGCTGGGCTGGGGAGGAGCCTGCAACCCAAGTACATGCCCTTGACTGGAATCAAACCTGGGACCCTTTGGTTCGCAGGCCAATGCTCTATCTATTGAGGCAAACCAACAAGGGCTGGTGGAAGGGGATTTGTACAGCCACTGCAGAAAGCAAATAAACAAAGTGGCCCACCCATAACTCCATCTCCCTTACTACCTTTTGGAGTTGGTCTAAGGGGAGGTTATGGGTCTCAGTTCTGGCCAATGGGTGTAAGAAGAAATCAGTGGGTAGGCAGGCTTTCAGGAAAGCTTTGTGAAAGGAACAGAAACAGCTGGCATTCAGTTGATCTTGCTTATCTCTTTTCCTTTTGCCTGCATTGATGTCTAGAAGTGCGGCCACCTTCTCAGGCCCACGAGGTGAGAATCATTAGAATGAAAGAATGGCCGCTGATGTCACTGTCTCAGATTTGCTGACTTCTGGGCCTCTTGTTATATGAGAACAAAACCCCGTTTCTTTAAGCTACTCAGGAAAATTTTAAATGAGTAGATAAGTGCATGTTTGATACAGTAGAACCTATTAAAATTCCAGTTCCACTTCTGGGTGTCTACCATTCAGACTCATTTGTAGATGGGCATTAGAACATTCGTGGCTGTGCTGTCTGACAAAGTAGCAAGCTAGAAAAAAGTGAGTCAAGTTAAGGAAATGGCCAAGTCAGCGGTAGTACATTTATATTATGGAATGTCATGCAGCTGTTGATAAAGAAATAGGTATAGTGCCCTGGCCAGGTAGCTCAGTTGGCTAGAGTGTCATTCTGATATTCCAAGGTTACAGGTTCGATCCCTAGCCAGAGCACATACAAAAATCAACTAATGAATGCATAAGTAAGTGGAACAACAAATCACTGTTTCTCTTTCTCTCTTTCTCTTACTCTTTAAAATAAATAATTTATTAAAAAAAGAATTAGGTACATCTACCTTATTTGATGATCATAAAGATACCATGCCATCATGGTATCAAAAAGTATCACCCTTCCTGCCCTGGTCAGTGTGACCTCAGCTGCTTGGGTGAACCGCAAGGTTGTGTGGTTCGATTCCTGGGCAGGGTACATACCAAAATTGTGGGCTTGATCTCCGATAGGGGGCATGCAGGAGACAGCCAATGGATATTGCATTCTCACAGTGTTGTTTTTTTTCCCCTCTCTCCCCCTCCCTTCCTCTCTCTCTAAAAATCTTAAAAAATAAAAAAAAAATAAAAATAAAATAAAAAAGTATCACCCTCCCAGGCTGGGGGCCACCACGTTCACATGCGGAGGCTTCTCCCTTGGAGCCAGGCTGAGCGCAGCATGTGTGCCAGGCTCCGGAGCAGAAAGGTAGTCCAGGAGGGCCTGCCCCGGTTTGTAGACGTCACCCCTAGAGGAAGATGACTCAGCTTTGGGAGTTTGGCAGGAGGAGGGAGAGAGAGATGTGCCGCCGCCACCAGATGTAGATGGACAACTAGAGTTAGGAAAGTTCGGATGTGCACAGGAAGCAAGAATGATCACACACCTGGGGAGTTACAGGCTTCCAGAGCAGCCTGGGCTGGGAGCGGGGCCAACAGTTCCACCTGCTCCGAACACCTCTGCTCCTAACGGCTGGCCCCACCAGGGTGTGTTTTATTGTTTCACAAGTTTCAGGCAGAATTACGGGGACCATTACCACGATATCAAAACAATGCATGGTTTGAAGCTATTATTGACTCTACTGCTAATGCAGCGTTGGGCAATTATATGGAGAATTACCTACACTCGGGCTTTTTGGGTTTTGCGAGAATGAAGATTATGATGCATTTTACAAATACTTTTGGACTTAACGGGTTGCTCTATTTACTGAACTATCAAATTCCATTTGAATTCACTGAAATATCTTCCTGTTGTTTGAATACTACAGTATTCTCTGAAAGAGTTTGTTTTCGCTGCATTCACAAGGTTGATATTGGAATTCTTTTAAGAGTGTCATTGTGATGCGTAATTTCCACCAGCATGTACTGAAATATTTATTCATTCCCATGCACAATGGTTACTGGCAGAGGAGTTTATTCAAATGTATTATCATTATTTACTACACGGCTTTACCAATTTTGAATGATATTTGTTTTATTTTGCATGCACTATAAAGGAGTTCCTTTGACTATATTTTACATCATGGCTTTCTTTTCTTAGTTTCCAGCATTCAATGAAATTGAGTGCCAGCGTGTGCTGTTATACTACCCATATGTCAGAGTACCTTCTCTTCCACCAGGACATGTGTTTTGCTGCTAGCTACATGAAAGAATCACTGACAAACATATATACATAAAATGTTCTTGAGCTAGATAATTTTATACTGATATTTCAGTGTTGGTAGAATATTGCCATATATTCAGAATTTAGGATTTCCTTACTATACATAGGTAAAAATGACATTTCCCCCTCACAACCACTTTCTAGTAACTTCTAACACAGAGATTATGAAAAATACTTAATTGTTTATGTAATTATAATAGTACATATGTATTTAACATGTGACCATTTAGCTTATGCAAAGGGGACACATTTGAAAGTGATAAGGACACTATTAAAAATTAGAATGGGCCCAGCTAGTGTGGCTCATTAATTGAGCGTCGACCTATGAACCAGATTACGGTTTGATTCCCAGTCAGGGCACATGCCCCAGTTGCAGGCTCGATCCCCAGTGTGGGGCATGCACAATCACTGATTCTCTCTCATTATTGATGTTCTTATCTTTCTCTCCTCCCTTCCTCTCTGAAATCAATAAAAATATATTTTAAAAAATTAGGATGGGGCTACAGGCATAAAATTGAAATGGCCCTGGGCAAACTGGGACATACAATCACCATATTTATATATCTGCATACCTACATCAGCAAATAAGGAATACTAATCCTTTCTAATAAAAGAGTAATATGCAAATTAACCATCACTCCACCACACCCACAGGCCATGCCCACCAGCCAATCAGGAGCGATATGCAAATAAACCCAACCATGATGGCTATGGTCACAAAAAGCAGGAGGGAGGCTTGGGTTTCCCAGGCAATGGAGGAAGCCAAGCTTTCCACCTGCCCTTGCCAGCCTAAGCCTCCACTCAAGGCTACAAAGTTTCAATGATAGAAAATACATAAATCCAAACAGAAATGGCAGCAGCCACAGAGTTGGAAAGAGCAGGAGGCTAGAGTTTCCCCTGGCATTGGAGGAAGCCAAGCTTTCCCTACAACCCTGGATGGTGGTTAGGGGCAATCAGGAAGGCAGGCAGGCAGGCAAGCAGTTGGGAGTCAGCAGTTCTAGATTGTGAGAGGGATGTCTGATTGCCCATTTAGGCCCGATCCCAGATTGGAGAGGGTGCAGGCTGGGCTGAGGGACCCTGCCCCCCATGCATGAATTTTGTGCAGTGGGCCTCTAGTATATTAATATTTACCTACACACTAATATTGGTAGGCCATCATGATGTACTGTTTAGTGAGAAACACAAGTAGAAGAAGGGGACAACAGTATGAGACAAATGAACACGCCAGACCTATTCTCTATACAAATATATACATGAGCAGAATTTGGGACACGTTGGTAAAAGGTTTTCTTTGGCCTTATTTGCAATGTTTTAACTTCTTACAATAAAAATGTATTCATGCGTTACTTGTGTAGTTACTTTTAAAACTGAAGAAAAGTATTCTGAGTGGATAGAATTAAGAGCTTGACCCTATCTCATTTTGAGCTAGCTTTTCAGGCGCATGTGATTGAAACCAACACACACCATGATGAGTGTTTAAATACATCAAAATTGAAAGTACAGTGGCATTTTTTCTTCTAGTATGGTGTAATCTACTCTGCTACTTAAAAAAAAAAGCCCTCCCATTTTCAGTTTAGAGCTCAAATTGAGGAATTTAAAACCGCAGTAAACACACAAGCACCTGTTCTACAGCAGTGAATCAATGAGACATTTTCATTACTACCACCACTGCTTAAACTTTCAGGGCCCCCCCCTGGGAAGGCACATGGGCATTTCTCTGATTATTGTCTGCTGAGACCGCACCCTGGGAACACACTTTGCCAAAAAGGCAACATGTCAGCCCAGGTATCAGGGAGTGGGACTTTGAGATGTAAATCCAGTCAAGCACCGGGAATGCTTGGGCCTACTCAAGAATGCAAATAATCTCCTTTGATCCTAACTTTTGGTGATACTTCCTGGTATTTGGGAATATAAATAAACAGCTGTGTGGGCTCTGGGTCCCTGTACCCTCCAAAAGAGAGAAAGGTGGTCCAAACCAGTCCCAGCTTTTTTTCCCTTCTATTGTCTCGTTCTTTCTTTTACTTCTCAGTCCCCAGCCACCTCCACTCAGAACCTGTTCCTCTCTCTTTCCCTGCCGGATGCGGAAAAGGGAGATAGATCCCCGCCACATCTGGCCCCCCGCCATATTAAACAACCAGTTTGCATTCAGACTCCAGCCCTACATTACTCCCTGAGCATTCCACTTGAATGCTTCAAGCTCAACCGGCACATGCCACATTTTCTTCCTGCACAAGCCAGCTACCCTTCCAAATCCTTTGGCCTTTCCCAGTAGAACCACCATTAAGTAAAGATCTTCATGCATTCGTTCTTCGCAGGCTACAAAAGGGCCTCCGTGCCATTTTATCCACACAAGCTCCCTGTGAGATAGTGCATTAGCTCCACTTTCCAGAGGAGGAGATTTGCCCAAAGCTGAATTGCAAATAAGGCGCAGATCCCGCCTAAGGAAGTGAAGCATTCGCATGAGTCCCTTGAGCACTGAGAAGCATGATCACTCACCACCCAAGAACCGGTTTCCACTTGGGCCAAAGGTCTAAATGCTCCCAGTGCTTAGAAAAACTTGAAGTGCTTTGAAAAAGTCTACCTTCCTGTGGGAAAATTCAAACATCTAAGGGTGTCTCTACAAGTTGGCTTTGCATTTTTATTACTTTGGCAGATTTTTTATTAGGCCCATGCTCTGTGCCTAATAAAGCACGATGCAAGAGACTTCAGGGGAGGCAAGTACTAACCAGCTAAATAACATGTGAGCTCTATTCTCAAGATACTGCTTTAGAAAGCTGGCTCAGTGAGAGGATATTAAGACATGTGTAATATGACCAATGTCGGTACATTATTAGATACAAAAGCAAATCAGCTCTTCTTGGAGGATGTTCTATAGGTTATTAGTGCTAACACCTCATACTCCTTACTTTAAGTAAGTTGAATTTTAATGCATTAACACAGATGCGTGTACACACACACACACACTCCAGTCCAACTCCACACACATTCAAATGGTAAAATAATGCTTTGATTTTTTTTTAATGTAACTTAAGAGTTTGTGCAGCAAAAGTCACTATGTACAGTTACATGTTTTTAGCAACAAATAAATAAGATACTTATTTTTCATTGTAAATGCAGTTTGGGTGATGTTTGGCCTTGAATACTGTCATGCTAAAACAATGAAGCCACCTCAGACATGGTAGTCAAGAGTTTGGTGTCTGGATTCAGTGGACCTGGCTCAAATCCAGGCTTTGCCAATTCCTAGCAGAGTGACTTTGGGTGATCTTGAGCAAGATTCTCCACTTCCCTAAACCTCCATTTCTTCACATGTAAACTGGAAATACATGTACATACTTCTTAAAGTTATTGAGAGAACTACACGAGCTTAAGAAATAGCCTCACACATAGTACCCAAACACAACAAATAGCTACAATTAATGCTTAAGAATCACCACCTTTGAGTAATTTAGTCACTGAGGGTTAATATCAATCATTATCCCAATGCTGAGCAGATCTAGAAGCAAAATCTCAGTACCAGTTACTTGGACCACACCCAGTGGGGATGTTGCAGTTGCCCCAGCAACACAGCAAATCATTCCTCTTTAAAACTGGGGAGCATTTCAGACCTATATTCGCTATTCAGGACACTAGGGAGGGTTAGGTAGGAGCACAAGATGACTCATCCTAGTAACTAGTTAAAAATATAAGGGTGGCAGCCTCGCTCTCTCTTCCAGCACAGTTTGTGGTGGCCAGACCCCAAAATAAAGGGGAATGTAGGGCTGAAGCAGAAGAAGCGGGGCCAGCGGCAGGTCGGCTGGCCTGGGCAGTCAGTGTGGCCTCCACCTATGTAACCTGGGGGGCACTCACACGCCCACATCCTCTGTCTGGAGAGGATTCAAGATGACCAACGAGCAACCTCTTCCCCAAAAGGACAAGATGAGTTGATTTTAAGATGGAAATGGTATGAAGCATATTACAAGCCTTGGAGGGCAAATGGCACTGATCTGAGCTCCAGTGACGTGGCGGGCTTAAGGGAGTTGGAAGAAAAACAAAAGCAACAGCAGCCAGAAGTCTGCACACAGGTCAGACACGCTTGCAATTTTGACGAGCAACCAAGGAGCAAACGATGCCAGAGCGTCCTCCTCCAATCCAGTTCCTCCGGCACGTCCTTGCCGCCCAGCGCTGCCCCGCTGAGACCCACAGCGATAGCGATCGACTCGTTTTCCTAAAAACGCAAGTCGAATTGGAACAGACTAAAGACGAACTGAAACAAGTCCCAAATGAACCGAGTGCCTGGAAATTGAGACCTGATGGGCAGGCAAATCACACGCCTCAGCCAAGACTTGCCTGAGAGTCCCATTATGAGAAAGCAGCTGTAGACAGCCAAGTACTTGTTTCCACACCAAGACTCAGATTTTTTGAGAAAAAAAAAAAAAAGCCACATTCTTATACTATCCGCTTTGTAATAATTAATGTAACACTTACCTCATGAACATCGTGGTTCTTCAGCTTTTTTAAAAATATATATTTTATTGATATTTTACAGAGAGGAAGGGAGAGGGATAGAGAGATAGAAATGTCAATGAGAGAGAAACATTGACCAGCCGCCTCCTGCACACCCCTGATTGGGGATGTGCCAGCAACCAGTGTACATGCCCTTGACTAGAATCGAACCCGGGACCTTTCAGTCCGAAGACCGACGCTCTACCACTGAGCCTAACCGGTTTCGGCTTCTTTAGCTTTTTGTTCTTCCCCTTCCCCTTGCTTCGGAGGCCTGATGGCGTTGGACTATTCCAAAGAAATGGCCACCTCTGGACATGTCCCTTCTAGAACACCTGGACACTTGAGAAATGTTTCAGTGTCTTCAGAGAGTTTGGGGGAATGAAAACCTGGAGAATTAAAATCATGAACTGAACATATAAAGTTTCAATAAAATGTAAAAATGGGATATGCGTCACTCGTAACCTTGAGCACAGTGACTTAGGGACACTCTATCTCAGCTGTGCCAGTAAGACTGGATTTTATGATTAAATTTCTGGGTCAGAACTCAAATAAAGTGAGTTCTGTCTTTAAAGGGTTTGTTTGCCAAGAAAACGTGACAGTTATGAGAGAATCAAATAATAGATGTCAGTATAAGTAGTTTATATATTTAACCATTTTGTTTACTTGAATGAGCCTTAAATCAATGTGGCTTTAATCAATTGTTCTTTGAATGGTTGTTAATACTGTAGATAATCTTACTGAAGACTGTACAAACATGAAGGAGTGATATCAAATTTCAGGGATAAACTGAAGCATTATAAACATTCAATTCAAAACTAGATTGTATAAGGATATTGGCTATGATAAGATCACTGTGTTATTTTGTTAGCAGTGAAATTTATTAAATCCTCATTTCATTCAACAGGTTCTTGTTGAAAGAACACTGTTGTTGGTGTTAACAGGGAATGTGTTCCTTCATTGTATTTGGACTTCTTGCATCACACTCTTGATATTAAATTAAATGTGCCTCACCCTGGCCAGTGTGGCTCAGTTGGTTGGAGTGGCATCCCTTACACCAAAAGGTGGTGGATTTCATCGCTGATGAGGACAATTGCATTGCAGCAACCAATAGATGTTTCTCTTTTTTTCTCTCTCCTTAAAAAAATCAATTAAAAAACATTAAAAAACAAATTACATGTGTCTTGAAGACAAATTTAAATATACATTGGTAAAGAAGTATTTTATTTTTAGATCTGCAATAGACAACCCTATGTGACTGGGGGAAAAAGATACTTAAAATATTTGTCAGGATTAAAATCCTCCATATTAGTAATGCAGAATTTAAAAATTACTGTACCTCAACCAGCTCTGTTAAAATAAACATTACAAAATACTGCAGATGGACCCCTTGTTGGCTGAAAGACATTTTCCCAGGTCACTCTGCTATGATTATTTCTTTGTAGTAAGCTAGATTTTGCCTCAGTCACAAGTATCTTTCCTGGTGCATGAGACCTAATACAGAAGGGTAACATTATATATGAGTGTGTCCAGCTTAGAGATGCTGGGGTCTCACTGATTCCATTTCAGGTAATATTTTCAACAGCAAATGGCTTTTTGGTGTTAAAAGATCAGGTGACCAGGCCCTGCTGGATGGGTCCCAACAGGAGCCCTTTGGCCAAAGGAAGCAGGTTCCAAGCAGGTGAAGAAGTTAGTGCTGAAATGTGGCACTGTTTGTCAGTCAACAAACAACAACTGGGCCTGCAGAAAGGAGGAGGAGGGAGGTCCTTTTAAAAATATTAGATTTTTACTCAGTAAAGGAATGTGGAGCCGCTGCTGTGGCAAAGCACTGGGAAGGGGAGAGCAATGGAGAACCTAGGAGCCTCCCACTTAGCATGTTGCACAGGGAGCAGGTGATTGGGATCTAGCAGCATTTCACCTCCTGTTGGGAGATAAGAAACACCTGGAGCGAGGATTTGCGGCCCACTCAGGCCTTGTGAATCAGAACAACCAGGAGAAGAGTTTGGACTATGTGTGTGTATACATAGGGTGTCCCCCAAAGATGTATATACATTTTGAATGATTATTAATTCCAATGGGTTAAAACTGAAAAGAAAGAAACATCAATTGAGCTATCAGCTTTTTATAGTGCATACATTTTTGGGGACACTCTGAATTTTGTATTGTGGTAAACAACATCAAGAGTTCTGAAATTATTGGTTCTAATCATCTACACACACACACACACACACACACACACACACACACACACACACTCCTGCCACCAGTTTGCTGGTTGTTGTGGCTATAAGGACTGACCCCTAAAGGTTTCCCACTCTGCTGTTCTGCATGACATCACTCCTCTAGAGTCTATTTTTTAAATAAAAGTTGTATATATTTGAGGTGGACACCATGATAATTTGATATACATGTAGAAAGTGAAATAATTACTACAGAGTCAAGCTAATTAACATTTCTCATCCACATACATCCACATAAAAAAGGTAGTTCCTTTTTTTATGAGAGCACCTGAAATAAATCTAGAGAATAAACCACAAGATGATTGTAACTAATAATACTGTATTGAATACTGCCCCCCACCCCCCACCTTTTTTTAATCTTGGGCCTCCAGTGTTTTTATTTTCAGGTAGGGCTTGGAAGTCACAGCCTTAAAGTAAGGGGTAACTGGGAGATCAGTCGGAATCTCAGATAAAACCATCTGGCTGATCAATGCACTCGGCGAACCAACAAGCACTTATTGGGCAAAAACATTCTGTGCTCTTTGGATATAGAAGTTAACAAAGCACATGGTCCCTACCCTCACCAGACGCCAAAATTCTGGGGGAACAAATCACTTTGTCAAAATTTCTTACCAGAGAACAGGAGAGTTTGAACTAGACTGCTTACAGGTGGGTCCAGCCCAACTATACATGATTCTAGAAAAGGAAATCAGTCGGATTCTGGAGGAAGAACGCCAGCAAACGTTCGGTTCCCCAGGGGCTAAAAGTGAGCTCCTCTGGAAGGAAGGGGGCAGACAGGAGAGTGAGTACCTTAGGAAACCACAGAGTATGGTCACCGTGTCCAGGAGTGGACTGTGGACACTATAAGTGATGAACTTTCCCAATTCATGGGGGGGGGGGAGGCATTGGGGGGAGGGCGTTCTAAAGACTTTAAGCAGAAAAGAAAATGTTCTGAGACTCACGTGATGGGGTGATCCAGGATGAAGTTAGCTAGCCTTGGGCTAGCCTGGGTGGCAGAGCACCAATGATGTTTTCAAGGCCCCGTTTTCTCCGAGTTCCCTGGTGACCTTGACTCGCAGCTGCAGCCAGGAACCCCAACAAAATTATCAGAGCTCCGTTTCTCCCTTGGGGCAGGAGAGTCCAGGGCAGCCCCAAAGCCTAACCTCCTGAGGAAGCAGCCACCGCAGAGAGTTTCTCCAAACCACACGGGAGAAAAGTTGAGAAGAGCTCGCCGATTGGCCCTCCTTTACTTGCCGTCAAAACTCTAGGCAGGCTTCTGATTGGCCAGGCCTTGCAATTGGCGGTCAGCCCTATGGAAGGGCTAGGAATGGGTTTCTCGCAGAAAAAAAAAGGGAATGGGGTATCATTCTCTAAAGCAAAGGGATGCTAGCAAACAGTGACAAGTTTAATAAGACACTAACTGCTAGTGTTGGCTGCCAGGGCCAGCTAACCAGCGGGCCAGGCCATTAGCCCCAGGGTTCACAGCTGGGTCGAGCTGAGAGTAGAATCCTACAGGCTAAGTCGGCCCTGCTGTAGGGCTCGCTGAACTGGTAGGGATTTTTGAACAGAAAGCAGGGGCTTGTTGATAAACTTATTGAAACTATGACACAGCAATATTGGCTTTCTCATAATTAACATGTGAGGTGATTGAGGGAAATATAACCTTTTTCTTGAAAAGAATCCCTGGCCTATGCTGTCAGGCTTGAGAAATACTATAGCCTCGGTAATAGGATGCCAGAATTAGTCATTTGGCCTCCAGACATGAGTAGTTTTTGCATTACTGTTGGGTTCCACTACAGGGCTCTTTGTCCAATGTGATCTTCCAACAGGCTAATGGATAATTGCCCACCTACGCCTTGGAAGTGTCACCTTGGGGTGGCAGTGCTGGGTGGCTTAGGCCCAGGTATCTGGCAGTGCCCCCATGCACACGTGTGAGCACTGTTCTCTGGCTTTATGCACTTTTGGGGATTCAATCAAAGATTGAGGGAAGGTGAGTGCAGCTGGGAACCCTAGAACTAATGGAATCATTACCTCCTGACCTTAGGAAGGGAGTTACCTTTCAGATAATAGAGTTCTTTCAAGTGGTCGGTTTTGAGCTGAGATTTGGGGTGAGCACAAATAACTCCACTCTGCCTACATTCCTCCCCTTTCTCTAAATAACTTTCAGCATTTAAAAGCTCCACCATATCACATGCTGAATGACCTCACTTATTTACTGGACCTTATCTAGTCTTGATTTAGTTTACAAACAATCATAGTAGATTGGCTATTTTCCCCAGTCTTCAACAGATTAGAAACAGTAATTTATGTATATGTGCCAAAAGGGGGAAAATAGCATTCATTCAAGGAATACTTACTAACTCCTGTTTTGTGCTAGACAGTAGGGATACAGTAGTAAGCAAGACAATGGTCCTGCCCTCAAGGAACTTACAAGCATTAGACAAGTAATTTAAAACTGTTATAGTTTTGATAAAGACTACAGAATATAAACAGGGTGCTATAAGAACTTGTGGCAGGACCAGACCAAACTTGTTGGAATCATGGAAGGCCTCTGGAAGAAGAGACTTAAGCTGAGGCATGAAATAAACATTATGCAGTCAAAAAAAAGAAAGTGGGGGTATGAGCAACTTGAAACTCACAAACCTGCAGTAATGGATGCAGTGAGGGCAGAGAAGTATGGTGTGAGATGAATATGGAGCAGTAGGTAGGGGCCAGATCAGACAAGGCCTTTTGGGTCACAATAAAGATATTCAACCTGAACCATGGTTTTTTAAATATATATATTTTTATTTTTTTATTGATTTTTCATCGAGAGGAAAGGAAAGGGATAGAGAGCCAGAAACATCGATGAGAGAGATACATCGACCAGCTGCCTCCTGCACACCCCCCACCGGGGATGTGCCCGCAACCAATGTACATGCCCTTGACCGGAATCAAACCCGGGACCTTTCAGTCTGCAGACCGACGCTCTATCCACTGAGCCAAACCGGTTTCAGCATGAACCATGGTTTTGAGCAGAGAAGTAACATTTACTTTTTTTAAAAAAAGATTTATATCTGTATAGCATCTCTCTGCCTGGCGTATGGAGAATGGATTGAAGGGAGGGAGGAATGGATGTAGGTGGGAGAGAAAGGAGATTATTGTTTTATTGTTGGAGTACAGGGAAGAGAGGTAACACCTGTATCCTGGGCAGTTTTGAGCATGAGCAGAAGGTAGAATCAATGGGCTTAAAGGTGGGTTAGGTGTGCCAAGTTAAGGGGAGGCAGGGATCAAAGACTATCCCTGATTTCTGGCATGAGAAATTCAATTGATAATGGTGACATTTACAAGGGAAAGAAAGCCTGTAAGAATTTGAAGGGATTGTGAATTCCATTGTGGATGCTGACTGAAAGGTACATATGAGATGCTCAGGTCAAGATGCCGAGGTCGGTGGATAGATGGGCCTGGTGCTCAGAAGAATGGTCTGGGCTGTTACTATAAATTCAGAACTATGTATTTAGAATAGATATGGAAATTAAAGCCGGGAATTTGGACAAGATCACTTAGGGGAAAATTATTGTATAAGTGAAAAATTATTGTATCAGAAGAGGGCCAACCTCTGAGCACTGAAGAAATCTACCATTTTAAATGGGAGTGGAGGAGATATGAGAACTGGTGAGATGAAGATGTGTGGCAGCAAACTCCAATGATTCCTGTCTTCTGGTATTCACGTCCTTGTGTGGTCTCCTCCCACATAAAGTTGAGCTAATGTAACCAGCTAATATATTATAGAAATGACGGTGCATGGCCAAGGTGATGGGCATAAAACCTTTTGAGACCTCAGAGAGACATGTAGTGGTGACTCCGAGAGCTGTATTGACAATAAGAATCTTAAGGAGCAGAAACCCAAAATAGAAAAGGACTTATCTCCAAGAAATGTATGGGCGTAACTTTTTCTATTGGAGACAGCTGCGAGTAAGACTCAGGGGGAGACATAGTGTTCAAAATAACTTTATTCACAGTAACACTACCACCTTGAAGGGAAAGAGATACAGTACAAAATCTAAAGATGCTTTTGGACCCCCCTCTACCCCTAATTTCTCCTTGGTGGAAGCAGAATGAAAAAAGCTATGTAGCTGTAAAAATGGGCTACTTTTCATAGAAAAGGATGACTCAGAGGGTGGAGCCAGAGCCCAGACTCTAAGGTGTTCCTCAACATTCCTCATCTTCTGCACTTATACCACTGGGTAATTTCCTCCCACACCGAATAGTATTAATCTATGTAACCAGTACATCGGGGAGTGACTGTGTGTGTGATTTTTCAGGATAAGTCATGAAAGACATTGGCAGCTCCTATCTGGTTCTCTTGGATTACCTGCTCTGAGGGAAATCATTTGCCATGTCATGAGGACATTCAAGTAGTCTTATAGAGGTGCCCACATGGTGTGGAACTGAGGTTTCCGGCCAACAGTCATGTGGATGGACCATCCTGGAAGTGGATTTTCTAGTTTTAGTAAATCTTGCAGATGACTGCAGTGCCATCCAATACAATGAGATTACTCTCATGAGAGATCCTAAGCAAGAGTTAGCATACCCAAATACCTGACCCATAGAAACTAGGAGGCATTGTTTGTTGCTTTAAGATAATACTAGAAGCCCAGTGCACAAAATTTGTGCATGGGGGTGTGTGTCCCTCAGCCTAGCCTGCACCCTCTCCAACCTGGGATCCCTCTAGGGATGCCTGACTGCCATTTAGGCCCAATCCTAAATGGATCAGATCTAAGTGGGCAGTTGGACATCCCTCTAACAATCCAGGACTGCTGGCTCCCAACTGCTTGCCTGCCTGCCTTCCTGATTGCCCCCCTAACTGCTTCCACCTGCCAGCCTGATCACTGCCTAACCACTCCACTGCCAGCCTGATTGATGCCTAACTGCTCCCCTGCCAGCCTGTTTGCCCCTAACTTCCCACCCCTGCAGGCCTGGGTTCCCCAAAACTGCTCTCCCCTGCAGACCTGGGTCCACCACAACTGTCCTTCCCTGCAGGCCGTCACCCCCAACTTCACCCCATCTGCTGGCATGGTTACTAACTTCCCCCCTAACTGCCCTCCCCTGCAGGCTTGATCGCCCCCAGCTGCCCTCCCTTGCAGGCCTGGTCCCTCCCAACTGCCCTTCCCTGCTGGCCATCTTGTGGTGGTCATCTTGTATCCACATGGGGGCAGCCATCTTGTGTGTTGGAGTGACAGTCAATTTGCATATTACTCTTTTATTAGATAGGATAGAGGCCTGGTGCATGGGTGGGGGTCAGCTGGTTTACCCTGAAGGGTGTCCCAGATCAGGGTGGGGGTTCACTTGGGGTATGAGATGACCTGGGTGAGGGACTTGTGGTAGTTTGCAGGCCCGCCACAATGCCCAGCAACCCAAGTGGAGGCCCTGGGATCTGGGATTTATTTATCTTCTATAATTGAAACTTTGTAGCCTTGAGCGTAGGCCTACGTCAGCCAGGAACCTTGACTTCCTCCATCATTGGGGGCAACTCATGCCTCCTGCTCTCTCCACCACTGTGGCTGCAGCCATTTTTGTTGGGATTTATTTATCTTCTATAATTAAAACTTTGTAGCCTTGAGTGGAGGACAGGGTGTGCAGAAAGCTTAGCTTCCCTCATTGCTGAGAAAACCCGAGCCTCCTGCTCTCTCTGTGGCTGCAGCCATCTTGGTTGGATTAATTTGCATACTTGCTCCTAATTGGCTGGTGGTGTGTGTCTTGTGGGTATAGTGGAGGTATGTCAATTTGAATATTACTCTTTTATTAGATAGGATGTTTTAGGATAATTTATTATGTAGCAATAATCATCAATACAAGGAGAAAGACCAGAAGAGTGTGAGTTCGTGGAAAGTAAATAAACTATGTTTCAAGGATAGAGTAGATAACTACATCAGATATGTGAAATGGCCAAATGTTTCATACCTGGATGACAATAAAATCCACATATCAATTCTGAATTTCATTTAGATTTATTGAGTGTAGGAACAAAACAAAAACATTTTAAAGACAAGCAAAATCCCATTATGCTCCATATACTTGGCTTGAGAAAACTGAGAAATATCTATCAATCTTTTGAAAGATTTCATTAAAAAAACATGCTTTGAAAGTCTGTGATACCTCTCAATGGCAATGAACAAATGGTTTACTGTACTTATCTGGTCTACCAGTGACCTTCTCATATGGACACACCATGTCATTACTAGACTGAAGACTGTGAATGGCAACCTGTTTCATAGCACCTAGAGTGATATACCTAGGTGCTCATGCAAGTTACCATGGGACTAAAAAGCATCTTAGAAGATTCCAAAAATATTTTACCAAAAACAACCTTTGCTACCACACTTATGTTGCAATTGATATACTAAAAGTATTTTTACCACATCTTATTTTATGCTCACAACAAACCCTATGAGGTAGATAGGTGGGTTTATAGAAAGATGGTTATAAACTTGATTATAAATGATCATACATCATTCCCATTTACCAAATGAGAAAACTAAGGCATAAGAGGCTTCAGTTACTTGGTTAAGACCACATAAAATATTTATAATTTCAGGCTTTCTGGTATGAGGTTGAACACTTTATCCAAAACATCCAGGCAGCACTCACCAGGAACTGTTTATCTAGCATTCTCCTTCTACAAATACTCTTAGGACAACTCTAACATTATTTTTCACAGCAATCTATGTTTTCTAATATTTTAATACTGTCTTTTCAGTAGCTTGAAATATGGAATAGGTAAGATTCTCTATCTTTCTACTTTGGTTCCTATGCAATGGTACAACTTTAGTATCTTCCAATGAAGTCCCCATGGGTGGCTAGACAATACTCCCATTGTTCAAAACATCACTCATTGGAAATTGCCTTCAGAGAACTAAAATTCTTCGAGTAAGAAAACCAATCTATTAGTTATCTTTTTAATTATAAATGGCATCATTAGCTTGCTCATCTTCCTTAATCACCGGATTTTTAGCTGCTTCCTAAACTTCAAGCTGTTCTCAGAGACTAAAAGATCACAAACAGTGAGTATGTTCAAACAAATTTGTTACAGACTGAGGGCATTCCAGAAAGGTTAGTAGCAACAACACCTTTTCAACAGAATACCCTGAGTAAGAAAATCCTCATAAGGAATGTATAGTAACACTATTAAAAATAATGGCTTAACTTTGTTGAGTGGAACTTTATATCCTGTGACTAATTTAATTCTCAAAAGAATCTTAGGAGGTGAGATAAAAGTCTATTAGTTTAAACATCAAACATTAGCACATAGTCACACAGCTGTAATGTGCTTATATCACAACAGGCAAAGACTAACTCCCAAAACATATGATATGAATAGATAATGCCTTCCCTATAACACCCACCATCTCCCCAGAGTGTTGGTCTTTAGGGATCTGGCCTAATTTGGTGTTTTTCATACATCTTAAGCCTGTTAGCAGTTTGTCATTCCTGTATCAGCGCGCGTTTTAGTCCCTTTTAAGTAGAATCAAAGTGTATGGAATGAAAATAAGTACAATTTTGGCTTTTGACAAATTCAGGTAAGGCATTTATAATCTAACTAAGTTGAGCTCCATGGCTCCAAAATGACTACTACTGCATCTATCTAAAGAGATAGGACACACACACCACACACACACACACACACACACAACCAATTTTCAAATTTATCTGCTTATTTTTTCTCCCATCAGGATTAGTACAAGGAGGGAAGAAATTAAAACTTAATCCAATAATCTATTCTTAAGTAGCAATTTGAAGAGCCAAAATTTGACACCAGGTATCTATACTGATCCATCTATATTTAAGAAATCATCCTTTGAAAGCATCTCAGCAAGTGTGGTCAGCTCCTTATTTTTAACTCATCCTTCACAGTGACAAACCCACAAAGGAAAGCCACACAGAAGCTGCTACAACCAAGAGTAAGACCAACAGCCCAACCCAAATAAGACTCTCAGAGTCATGATTCCCAGGACTTCTGCCATGACCACGGGCTTTAAACCATTCTACTATTTCCTGGAGGTCAAATGGCTGAGGCTCATAACCTAGCTCCTTCTTGGCCTTCTCTAGGCTAAAGTAATGCGTGATGCCAGTTTTATTAACTTCTGTGCGGGTGAGGAAGGGCTGGAAGTTGTAGAGTTGACCCAAAACAAAGTAGGCCATCTCTGTTAGGAAAGCAAAACAGTAGATGAGCTTCATGGGTAGGCGAATGGATGGGAATGAGTAGCCCAGGCCCTCAACCAAAGGCCGGAAGAACTCAAAGTTGTTTACAGGGACGCCATCTGAGATGAAATAGGGATTTCCAGAGGCAATGTAGCCCTTGTTAGCTTTCAGGGCCTCTGAGGCCAGAATGTGAGCCTGTACCAAGTTATCCACGTGGACAAATTCAACCAGGCTCTTGGGATCCCCATACACAAACTTGAACAGACCTCTCTCAATATAGCTCACTATTCTAGGAAGGTGCCTTTGTTCTCCAGGCCCATAGATGCCAGCTGGCCTCAGAGCACAAGTTCTTAAGACACCATTGCTTTTTTCCAGGGATGTACCATTGGCTTCTAGCACCTTCTTCTCTGCAATAGATTTGGTCCGAGAGTAGTGATCAGGATGGACATGAAGAGGAACGTAAGGGAGAGATTCATCTCCATTTTTGATAACTTGACCTCCAAACACAACATTGAAAGTGCTAGTGTAAACTAAACTTGGCACCCCTCTCCTCCAGCAAGCCTGGAGGATGTTTTCTGTGCCCCCAACATTGACTTCTTCGATCAGCTTTCGATTTAGCTGCTCCCGCCCTGACATACCATAAGAGGCAATATGGAACACACAAGTTATGTCCACATCCTGGAAGGCTTTCTCTATATCAGAGAGGTGGCGGATGTCTCCTTGTACAAACTTGATTCCTTCTGGAATGGTCTGAGCAGGGCTGCTGATATCTAACAGAATCACATGGACTCCCTTCTGGTTCAGAGCACAGCCCAGGCTGAAATAATAAAGAGTAATAATTAGATCAAATCACTTATTAAGCTATGCCTAGTAAAAGTGTGTAAAATAATGTACCAAGACTTCTTGACTCAACCTGAATCCTACATCTTATATGTTCACTGGGGCAAGTCTTATGCAAATATTTAAAAAATGAGAATACTCACATGTACTTAAATTATAATGAGATGGTGGTATCTACATGTTACATCCCTCCCTCCTCCCCATCCCAGGTTCTAGGACCTACCATTCATTCTTGGGAATATTTATGAATAATAACTGAAAGAATTGCTATTATTAATTTTTAAAAATTTATTTTTAGAGAGAGAGGAAGAATGGAAAGAGAGATAGAAACATTGATGAGAGAAAAACATTGATTAGCTGCCTCCTGCATGCCCTCTACTGGGGATCAAGCCTGAAACCCAAGTATATGCCCTAAACAGCAATGGAACCAGCCACCTCTTGATGCATGAGTCGACACTCAACCACTGAGAAGTACCAACCAGGCAAGAATTGCTATTATTTAAAATTGTTTAGTGATGTGAATATCTCCCTTTCACAATGTAATGGCTTTATAAATATATTTTCTTGACAAAATGGACAATATGTGGATGATAGTGCTTAAAGGATTCCAAACTGGCAGCAGAGTAAGTGGAAGCCACATTGACACTCTCCCAGAACCAAACTGGAAATACAACTAAAATACAGAAAAAAACATTCTGAAAAACCAACTAAAGACTAGCTGGATAGAACCTTATAACCAAGGATGGAAAGTGGAGACCTCATAGAGACTGGTAGGAAGTGCTGAGGCATAAAAGAGCTAAGCAAGTTCCCACAGACAGAAGCTGAAGTTCCAAGGGGCAGTTATCTCAGCTGTGGGGGGATTCCCACTGAGAATTCTGGGGTCTAAACTCCAAGTTGGGCTCCCCAGGCCAGAGCACCAGAACTGAGAAAGATGCCCACATAACATCTGGATGTGAAAAATAGCTGGGTTGCTGGAAATGCAGGCATCCTTTTAAAGGGCCAATACACAAATTGTCATGTGCAGCACTCACCTCGGGCTCTGGCAGAGTGTATTGGAGCTGTTTGAGCAGAAGCCAGGACTAGGGGCTCTGAGGTTGGAGCATGGAGGGCAGCCACCCTTGTTTCCTGTGCTGAGTTATCCCCTCACACTGTAAAGGACATCTTTTTCCGATGGACCTTTGTTATCCAGGAGGTTGTCACTGGGCAGGGGAGGCGGGGGGGAGAAAGTTACCCCACCCTATTGGAAGATCTTTCATCCCACTTTATGGTCAGTAGACTAAGGCTAGTCAAGACTGAGGTTCAATGGGATTGCAGGCAGAGGTGGTTCTCTGGAGGCTTTGAGTATTTGCCTGACCTAATCCTAAGCCCAGGAGTAGGAAAAGCAGACTCTGATACACATCTTTATCCTTTCCAAAGGGACCTAGCCCCAGCATAGAGAGGCAAAAGCTGTGGATTGATGATACCTCCAAACAAGGTATTCAGAGCCAGTCACAATCAACATCTGACATTGTCCTGCATTAAAGATTGAGAGTCATAGCAAATCTATCTAATACACAGACACAAACCCAAATAGGAAGCCCAAATGGAGAGATAAAAGAAGAAACCCCAAATTAAAGAATGAGAGAATTCTCCAGAGGATGAGCTAAATTAAATGGAGATAAGAAATTTTTAAGACATAGAGTCCAGAATAATGATGGTAAAGATGCTCAAGAGCATGAGAAAAGATACAGTAACTATGAAGAATGACATAGCACTAATAAAGAACACAGTGGAAGGAATACACACCAGAGTAGGGGAAGCTGAGGATCAGGTCAGTGAATTAGAAGACTGGGTAGAAAAAAATCACTCAACAAGAGAACAAAAAAGAAAAGAAAAACACTAAAAAACAAATAACAAAACAAAACAAACGAACAAAAAACACCAGAAGGATGGCTTAAGGGTGCTGTGGGACAACATGAAATGTAACAATGTTCACATAATAGATATGCCAGAAAGGGAAGAAAGGGAACAAGGGATAGATAACATCTTTGAAGAAATAATGGTAGGAAACTTCTCTAACCTGGTGAAGCAAAACATCACACAAGTTCAGAAAGCACAGGGAGTCCCAAACTATAAGAACCCAAAAAGGCCCATGCCCAAACAAATCATAATTAAAATGCCAAAAATTAAAGGCAAAGAGAGAATCTTAAAGACAGCAAGAGAAAAGCAATTTGTTACCTAAAAGGAGCTCTCATAAGGCTATCAAATTATTTCTCATCAGAATTATACAGGCCAGAAAGGAATGGCTGAGTTATTCAAGGTAATGAAAAGCAAGGATCTTAAACCAAGATTACTATATCCAGCAAGGCTATTATTCAAAATAAATGTTAAAATAAAGAGCTTCCTAGACCCTTCCCCCCAAAAAAAGACTAAAGGACTTTATTACTACTAAATCAGCACTGCAAGAAATGCTAAAGGTACTGCTGTAATGAGACAAAGAAATAGAGAGATAGAAACATAGGCATAAATAATTAAAATGGCAATAAATAAATACTTATCAATAATAAATTTATGAATAATATGAACTTTATGAATAATAACTTTAAATGTAAATGGATTAAAGGCTCCAATAAAAAAAATAGTATAGTTGAATGAATACAACAACATGACCCAATTATAAGCTGTCTACAAGAGACTCACCTCAGAACAAAAGACTCATACAGGATAAGAGTGAAGGAATGAAAAATTTTTTCCATGCAAATGGAAATGAAAAAAAGAAGAAAAGTTGGGGTAGCAATACTCATATCTGACACAATAGACTTCAAAATGAAGGCCATTACAAGAGACAGTAAAGGCTACTACATAACACTAAAAGGATTAATCCAACAAGGGCATAACCCTGGTAAACATATATGCACCCAATATAGGAGTGCTTATATTGGGTGCATATATGTTCTTTTATATAAAGAACTTCCAGAGGACTTTAAAGGAGAAATCGACAGGAATACAGTCATAGTAGGGGACTTTAATACCCCAATGAATTAACTAGATAGATCCTCCAGACAAAAAAAAAAAAATGAACAAGGAAACATATATTTTAAATGGCACACTGGATCAATGGGTTTAATTGACATTTAGAGAACATTTCACCCCAAAGATTCAGAATATACATTCTTCTTAAGTGCTCATGGGACAGGCCATATATTAGGACACAAAACAAGTCTCTGGAAGTTCAAGAAGATTGAAATCATATCAAACATCTTCCCAGATCACAGTGGAATGAAATTAGAAATTAACTACAATAAAACACTCAAAAACACATGGAAAGTAAATAGCATGTTATTAAACAATGAATGGGTTACCAATGAGATCAAGAAAGAAATAAAAAACTTACTGAAAACAAATAAAAATGAACACACAACAAAACAAAATCTATGGGTCACAATGAAAGCAGTCCTGAGAGGAAAGTTCATAGCACTACCTCCTACCTAAAAAATAAGAATAGTTTGTAATAGACTATTTAACCATACAACTTAAAGAATTAGAAAGAAAACAATGATTAGAGCAGAAATAAATGACATAGACACAAAAGAAATAATACAAAAGATGAATGGAACCAAGAACTGGTTCTTTGAAAAGATAAACAAAACTGATGAACTGTTAGCCAGATTCATCAAGAAACAAAAAGAGAGGATCCAAATAAATAAAATCAGAAACAGCAGTGGATAACTAACAACTGACACCACAGAAAGGCAAAGGATTATGAGAAAATACTATGAACCACTATATGCCAACAAGCTAGGTAATGTGAATGAAATGGACAAATTCCTAGAAAATTCAATCTTCAAAAATTGAATCAGAAAGAATAGAAAATCTGAATAGGCTAATAACAATGGATGAAATAGAAGCAGTCATTAAAAAACTCCCAGCAAACAAAAGCCCAGATCCTAATGGTTTCACATGGGAGTTTAATCAAACATCCAAAACAGAACTAACACCTATACTCCTCAAACTATTTCAAAAAATTCAAGAACATTTTCAAGCTCTTTTTATGAGTCCAACATTATCCCAATTCCAAAACCAGACAAATACACTGCAAAGAAAATCACAGGCAAATATCCCTGATAAACATAGAGGCTAAAATCCTCAACAAAATCCTAGCAAATCAGATCCAGCAATTTATTAAAAAAGATCATAAACCATGACCAAATGGGATTTATTTCAGGGATGCAAAGCTGGTACAATATTTGCAAATCAATAAATGTGATACATCACATAAATAATCTGAAAGACAAAAATCACATGATCATATCAATAGACACAGAAAAAGCACTCAACTAAATCCAACACTCATTTTTGATTAAAAAAAAAACTCTAAGCAAAATGGGAATAGAGGTATCATACCTCAACATAATAAAGGCCATATATGACAAACCTACAACCAATATCATACTCAATGGGCAAAAACTAAAACCATTTCCCATAAGAAGAGGAAAAGACATGGATGTCCACTTTCACCACTCTTATTCACCATAGTAATGGAAATCCTAGCCACAATAATCAGACAAGAAGTAGAAATAAAAGGCATCCGAATTCAAGAGAAAGTAAAACTCTCATTATTAGATGACATGATAAAGACTCTACCAAAACACTACTAGATTTAATAAATGAATTTGGCAATGTAACAGGATACAAAATCAACACCCAAAAAAATCAATGGCATTTTAATACACCAATAATGAATTATCAGAAAGAGAAACTACATAGACAATTATCCCATTTACCATCACAACAAAAACATTAAGATACTTAGGAACAAACTTAAAAAACTTTTACTTAGAAAACTATAGGATGTTGAAAAAAGAGATAGAAGAAAATATAAACAAAGGAAGAATATGCTGTGTTTATGGACTGATAGAATTAATATCACTAAAATGTTCATACTTCTCAAAGCATTCTACAGATTCAATGCAATCCCTATTCAACTACCAACAGCACACTTCACAGATCTAGAACAAATACTCCAAAAATTTATATGGAACCAAAAAAAGGCCCAAATAGCCATAGCAATCTTGAGAAAGAACAAAGTTGAAGGGATCATATTACCAGATATTAACTTCTACTACAAAACCACTGTAATTTAAACAGCCTAGTACTGGCACATAAACAGGAATATAAATCAATGGAACAGAACAGAGAACCCAGAAATTGACCCAAGGCATTACACTCAATATTTTAGAAAGGAGGCAAGAGTATACAATGAAGTTAAGACAATCTCTTCAATAAATGGTGTTGGGAAAATTGGACAGATACACGAAAAAAATGACAACCAACTTACACCATACACAAGAATAAACTCAAAATGGATAAAAGACTTAAATCTAAGTCATGAAACCATAAAAATCCTAGAAGAAACCATAGGCAGCAAAATCTCAGACATCTCTAATTTCAATATGTTTATAGATACATCTCCTAGGGTAAAGGAAACTAAAGAGAAAATAAACAAATGAAACTACATGAAAATAAAAAGCTTCTGAACAGCAAAATAAACCATCAACAAAACAAAAAGAGAGCCCATTGCATGGGAGAACATATCTGGCAATGAAACAACTAATAAAGGGTTAATATCCTAAAATATATAAGGAACTCATACAACTTAACAAAAGGAAAGCAAACAATTCAATTAAAAAATGGGCAAAGGACCTAAATAGACACTTCTCTAAAGTAGTCATACAGATAGCCAAGAGACGTGAAAAAATGCTCAGACACTGATCATCAGAGAGATGCAAATTAAAATGACAGGTATCATCTCATACCTGTCAGAGTGGCTACCATCAACAAATCAACAAAGGACAGTGCTGGTGAGAATGTGGAGAAAAGGGAACCCTAGTACACTGTTGGTGGGGATGCAGACTGGTATAACCATTATGGAAAACAGTGTGGAGTTTCCTCAAAAAATTAAATATGGAACTGCCATTTGACCCAGTGATCCCACTTCTAGGACTATGTCCCAGGAGACCGGAAACTCCAATCAGAAAGAATGTATGCACCCCTTTGTTCATAGCAGCACAATTATAATAGCTAAGATCTGGAAATAACCCAAGTGCCCATCAGTACATGAGTGGATAAAAAAGTTGTGGTACATTTACACTATGGAATAATGCTATGCAGCAGTGACAAAGAAGGATCTCTTAACCTTTGAGACAGGAAGAAGGAGCCTAGAGAATATTATGCTAAATGAAAGCAGTCAGTCAGAGAAAGATAAGAATCACATGATCTCACTCATATGTAGAATCTAATGAACAAAATAAACTGATGAACAAAATATATCCAGAGACGTAGAAGCATGGAACAGAGAGCAGCATTTCAGAGGGAAGGCAGAGGTGGGTGGGTAGGTGGGAAGAGATCAGTCAAAGAACTTGTACGCATATCTGCATAACGCATGGACAAAGACAATAGGGTGGTGAAGGCCTGGGGCAGGAGGCGAGGGTGGGATACAATGGGTTAATTGGGGGAGGACATATGTAATACTTTCAGCAATAAAGATTTCATTAAAAAATAATTTTTATTAACATGGAATATATCTGTATCTCTCAATTTTAGTATCTGAGTAGAGGCAAAATAGTTCATTCCTGGCATAACACTATACAAACAAGTAAAAGTATATACTGTATTAATGTCAGAGTTGAGAGCTATAATTTTTATCAGCAACCACCAGTAAAATAATTCATAGATATATTTTACAGATGCACTGACCGGAAACCAAAATAGCCACCTCCTCCTGTAATGAGGACAGTTTCCTTCGAAGATTTTTGGGAGTCCATATGTGGCAATAAAAAGAAAACTGGACCTATAAGAAAGAAGTATGCAACACTGTTATTGATCCAAATGCAAATATGATTGTCCCTAATTTGGGGCTAACAAAAACAAAAAGGCAGTATGCTCTAGTACAGTGTTTCCCAAACTTCTCTCATGATGAGAATCACCTGGTGGAGTTGTTAAAATACAGATTCCTGAATCTCAACTAAGAAGTGCTAAACTAGAATTTTGGGGAACATATAGGTAAAATTGTATACTTAATTAGTGTTCTAAGCTTAGAGCACTAGTTAAGTATACAATTGTATACTTAGAGCACTAGTTAAGTATACAATTGTATACTCAGAGCACTAGTTAAGTATGCAATTGTATACTTAGAGCACTAGTTAAGTATACAATTGTATACTTAGAGCACTAGTTAAGTATACAATTTTACCTATATGTTCCCCAAAATTCTAGTTTAGCACTTCTTAGTTGAGATTCAGGAATCTGTATTTTAACAACTCCACCAGGTGATTCTCATCATGAGAGAAGTTTGGGATAGTAGAAAGAAAAGCTAAGACCTAGGTTCTAGTCATGGCTAGTCCCTTCATTCCTTATGCTTCAAATTTCTTCCTATGTAATATAAGGACAGAAATATCTGCCCTGTCTGCCTGACAAGGTCAATGTGAAGGTTTAATAACATAATTACCTGGAGGTGCTTTGGAAACTGCAACACTTTTCCAAATGTAAGGCATTATTCTTAATCATTGGGGAAAAATAGAGAATTTTTGGAAAGAACTCATTCAAATTTGGCAGGGAGAACCATTTTCTCCCATGTACCAGAAAAAGCAAGAAAAGAACTCTAGCCCTAGCCGCTATGCTTAGTGGTTTGAGCATCCACCTGCAGACTGAAGTGTCTTGGATTCAATTCTGTTCTACGACACATAATTCAGTTGCAGGTTCAGTTCCAGGTCCCAGTTGGGGCACATGCATGAGGCAACCAATTGATATGTCTCTCTCACATCAATGTTTCTCTCTCTCTGTCTCTCTCCCTCCCTTCCATTCTCTCTAAAAAATCAATGGGAAAAATATCCTTGGGTGAGGATTCAAAACAAAAACAACCCCCATAGACACAAAAGAAATCTAAAGCCAATTTATAACATCTTTTATTTAAAACATGAGGCCCCCAGTGCATGAGTTCGTGCACAGGTGGGGTTCCCTCGGACTGGCCAATGATCAGGGCCAATCAGGGTCTGTCTTGCCCATCCTGATCAGGCTGATCATGGGCTGGGAGGTTGGCCAGCTGGGGGGAGGGACCACAGGAGTTTGGCTGGCTACAGGAGGTTGGCTATGGGAGTGCACTGACCACCAGGGGGTAGTTCCTGAGTTGAGCATCTGCCCTCTGGTGGTCAGTGCACATCATAGTGACTGGTCAACTGGTCATTCTTTTGACTGGTCAGAAAGGTGGCTTAGGCTTTTATATAGAGAGATAGTCCACATGGCCCTAGCTGGTTGGCTCAGTGGATAGAGCATCAGCCTGCAGACTGAAGGGTCCTGAGTTCCATTCTCATTGAGGGCATGTAATCTGGTTGCAGGCTCCTCCCCAGCCCAGGGCCTTGGTTGGGGTTCATGCAGGAGGCAACCAATCAATGTGTTTCTCTCACATTGATATTTCTCTCTGTCTTTCTCTCTCTCTTCCACTCTAAAAATATCAATAGAAAAATACCCACTGTTGAGGCTTAAAAAATAAAATAAAATAAAATATAAATGAAATAGTATATTTGGAAAGAACCAAGAGGGTGGTGTAGGTAAATGCTAGTAATGCAATCTCCCACAACCACATCAAAATTACAACTAAAATACAGAAGAACCATCATTTAGAACCACCCAAAAGCTGGCTGAATGGAAGTCCTACCACTAGAGAAGTAAAGAAGAAAGGACATTGAGACTGGTAGGAGAGGCAGAGTTGCAAACAAACTGGTCAGACACCCACATAGCCATTTTTTTTTTCATCAGGAGGAAGATCATCTCTGCAGAGGTCACCTGTGAAGAGCAAGGGGTCCCAGCCTCACACCAGACCTCCAGCCCATGGTTCCACAGCTGGGAAGAGAAGTTCCCATAACTACGAGCTGTAAACACCAGTGAGGATTGTAGCTGAGTAACACAGAGGCTGCTGGAGACCCAGGTATTTCTTCTAAAGGGCTGGAGCATGAACTTACTTGGACTCCATTCCTCTGAGCTCCTATGCTGGCAGCTTTTAGGGACCAAGACATATATGGGGAGGACCTAGAATGTCTGGCAAGGGGCAGGAACTCAGGGACAGCTTTCTCACAGATGCAGGGGTAATTGTTCCGGTGCTGAGACCTCCTCTGCAACAGAGCTAACTGACAGAGGCCATATCTGAGTCTCCATCAGAGTGGCTCACACTGTTTGCTCCACCCTGGTGATTCCCTGAGACCCTGCCTCACCCAAGCTGATTGCAGCAGCTTTTCCATATGAATGGCCTATCTTGGCTCAGGTTTTAGACTTCCTAAAATCTCTCAAACAAGCTGCAGCTAGTGTCAGCATGTCCCAAACCTATCAATAAAAGGCCCAAAACACGGCACTACCACCAGTATGCCCTGCTTCATAGCTGGGCCTCACCTGGGCACTTCCTAGCCCAGTACAAATAGCAGCCTTCTGCAGATTTCTCTGTAGCTTTTGCAAGGTGATGCCAGGAAGTGGCTGATTTTGTACCTCTCTGGATACCAAAGAGCCAGTGCACCTGGTGGATAGCTTCAGACCATAGCAGGTTACAACTGTACACATCCACAAGCTACACACTCAATGGGCAGACTCAGTGAGCACAAAAGCCCCAATGAAGCAAGGCCTACCCCATACAGTTTTTTCCTGCACAGCAGCTCTCCCACTATAGTCACAGTTGGTCCTCATAGCCAATTTGCCTGGAGGTCAATTCCTCCAAGTGACAGCAACAACAATCAAGGCTCAACTACAAGACTGTGCACATGGCCCACACAGGGGTGCACCTAGAGTGCCCAGCTCAGATGACTGGGGAGGTTGAGACACATCATTTTGTTGCCACTGACTCTTAATGGCCACTTACTACACAAGGCCACTCTACCAATTCCAGGAGACATGACAGCTCTACTTAATACATAGAAACAAAGCACAAGGAAGCAGTCAAAATGCGAAGACAAAGAAATATGTCACAAGTGAAGCAAACAAACTACTAGATACAGAGTTCAAACCCATGGTTGTAAGATTACTCAAGGATCTATAAGAGAGTGTCAAGGGACTTCATGAGACTTTCAAATATCTTAGTGAGAATGCCAAAGACACAAAAAAGGACCAGTCAGAAATTAAACACACTGAATGAAATAAAGAATAATTTACAGAGTTTCAACAATAGGGTAGAGGATTCTGAGAATCAAATCAATTATTTAGAATATGAGGTAGCAAAAAACACCCAATTAGAAGATCAGAAAGAAAAAAGAATTAAAAAATATGAAGAGCCCTAGCCAATTGGCTCAGTGGATAGAGCATCAGCCTGAAGACCAATGGGTCCCAGGTTTGATTCTGGTCAAGGGCACATACCTTAGTTGCAGGCTCCTCCAGTGCCCTGGTCAGGGTGAATGCAAGAGGCAACCAATTGATGTGTTTCTCTCACATCGATGTTTCTGTCTTTCTCCAACTCTCTCTAAACAATCAATGGAAAAATATTCTTGGGTGAAAATTAAGAACAATAACAACAACAAAAATATTTTTTAAAATGAAGGTAGTGTAAGGAGCCTCTGGGACAACTTCAAGCATACCAACATTAGCATTATGGGGGTGCCAGAAACTAGAAGAGAGAGAGCAAGATATTGAAAATCTATCTGAAGAAATAATGACAAAAAAGTCCCCATACCTGGTGAAAGAAATAGACTTACAAGTCCAGGAAGCACAGAGAGTCCCAAACAAGAGGAACCCAAAGAGTCTCACACCAAGACATAGCAGAATTAAAATGCCAAGGGTTAAAGACAAAGAGAGGATCTTAAAAGCAGCAAGAGAAAAGCAGTTTGTTACCTACAAGGGAGTGCCCATATGACTGTTAGCTGATTCCTCAGCTTTGCAGGCCAGAAGGCAAGTGGAAAGAAATATTCAAAATGATGAACAGCAATATTCAAAGTGATGAATACAACCAAGATTACTCTACCCAGCAAAATTATCATTTAGAATTGAAGGTCAAAAAAGAGCCTCACAGAAAAGAAAAAGCTCAAGGAGTTCAGCACCACCAAACCAGTATTACATGAAATAAAGAATAAGAGGCATGTAAACATGGAACAAACTGAGGAATCTGAGAGGGAATGGGGGAAGAGGGGTGGGAAGAGATTAATCAAATATGTTACCTATGGATACAGACAATAGGGTGGTGGAGGTCTGGAGTGGAGCAGGATGGGAATGACTGGAGGGAGGGGCAATGGGGAGGTAAGGGGGACATCTGTAATACGCTCAACAATAAAGATTAAAATAAACAAATAAGTAAAATAGCTCACTTGCAGCATGGTTTAATACTAATATATATATATATATATATATATATATATATATATATATATATAAATTTTAAATAAGGGGCAAAAATTTCCTTCTTATAGCAAAACACATTCCCCACCCCAGGAGATCTATAAGTACTGCATTTGCTCAAGGTCTATTGGGGACTTAATTCTCCCTCCCTTCTCATCTATGCCAAAATAATAATTATTATATAAATTATAGCTTATTAAAAATATTTGTAATATTTTCTCATGGTTCCAAGGCCCCATTCTGACAAGAACAAGACAATAAGCAAAAAGTGGGTGACTCAACTCTTCCTACTTAAGAAGGCATGAGACATGAAGGACCTCAGATGCAATGGGAATATACACATACTCACTCAAGTAATTACTCATGTAACTGGAACCCAAGTTTGGCTGCCTGCTTCTAAAAAACCAAATTTGTTAGAGATGCTAGTGAAAAAAGGAAACAGGATTTATTCAAATGCCAGTCACCTGAGGAGATGGAGGACTATTGTCACAAAGCCCATCTCAATATCTCAGTGCAGACAGAGGTTTTTATAGGGAGAGGGAAAGCAGGAAAAAAATAGGTCAAAGGGAGGGGTTAAAAAGTTCTCTACATGCAGGCCAGCAAAATCTATTCAGATAGGATCTTGAAACTGGTTAAGTGAGTGTCTGATAATGCATGGTTTGTGTCATCCTGGTTCTACTTAGGAAGGTCGGCAAATATCCTGCAACTGGGATGACTTGAGGTATCTTCTGAAGTTAGTTCCTAGAATTCATGTTTTTTGTTTTTTTTTGTTAATCCTCACGAGAAGATTTTTTTTAAAATTGATTTTTAGAGAGAGTAGAAGGCAGGAAGAGAGACATACAGAAAGAAACATAGAAGTGAGAGATTAACAACAACGTGCCTCCCACACATGTCCCAATCAGGGCCAGGGATGGAGCCTGCAACAAAGATACATGCCTTTGACCTGAATTGAACCTGCAACCCTTCAGTTTGAGGGCTGATGCCCTACTCACCAAGCAAAACTGGCTAGGGCAGTTCTAAGATTCTTATACAAACATGCTATTTATCTACAAACTATGTATTAGTCATATTTACAGAAATCATGTCAAAATAATGGTGGGGTGGGTTATAATATCCCACTGTTACACTCAGAGATGTGATTTAGGCAGGAGACTACAAACAACTAAGAATCCTACCACTTGGACAAGTTTATCCCTCTGAGCCTGTTGTTACATTTAAAAAGTGGCGCTGATAATAAGCTCATAGGCTTATGAAGACTGAATGGGATAGTACATAAAAAATGCCCAGCAAGATGCCTGGCACACTATGGGAGCTCTATGATGTAAGTTCTCAAATATCCTTTTATTTAAGCTCTAGAGTATGGGGATTTGGTTATTCTATTCCACTCCCACATACCATAAGTAGGGCTCTCAAAAGCATATGTTCTTCTGAATAAGTATACTGAGTGGATCAGATTGCCAGGAAAGCTAATCAGATCATTCATGCAGAACTCAGTTGTTATGACAGCAGAAGACAAGTTTCAGCAAGTGATTGTCTCAATGGCTTGAAGGTATGCAGAAAAGAAGAATGAGAGATATTAGAAAAACTGAGCAAAATGGTGTGGAGGATGGCTGATGGATTTCAAAGGTTTGATTAAGCAATTGCCACAGCTGTGCTTACAAGAAAAATCATGAACAAAAAATAAATGGATGTGCTGGCATTCCTTTAATCCACTGAACAATGACCTTAGGATTCTATTTTTTTCAATGCAGAACACTCTCTTTTGGATTTGGAGTAGCCATAAAACTAAACATAGTCAATTTTAGTATATAACAGCCACACGACTTTGTTACAGTGCTGATTCAAAACTAAGTACACAGACCTTTCAGCCAGACTTCTTACCTTCACTGCAAGACCTGGTGGCAATCTCCCTCTCCAACTCCACCTCATTCTCTTCTGCCATTAGTACTTCACCCTCCAACAACCTGGACTTTCTTTTCTTTCCATAAACATGCCAAGCTCAGTTGTGCCTTGAGGCCCACTTCCTGTTTCACCTCATGTCACTGCCATGGCCTGGCTGCATTTTTCTCAATATTTAGGTCTGTTCAAATGTTACGCACTCAGGCCATCTAAAATAGCCTCCCTTACAATAAATTCTGTTTGTTTCCTTCATGACACATTTCACTATCTAAAATAATTGACTTGTTTTTTGTTCATCCTCACCTGAGGATATTTTTCCCATTGATTTTTAGAGAAAGTGAAAGCGAGGGCGTGTGAGAGAGAGAAGGAGAGAAAGAAGAGAGAGAGAGAGCGAGAGCGAGAGCGAGAGAGAGACCCCAAGGATAAAGAGAGGGAAAGGGAGGGATAAAGGGAGAGAGGGAGAGGGAGAAACATGAATTGGTTGCCTCCTACATGTGCTGGACCAGGTAGGGGATTCAATGTGCAACCCAGGTACATGTCCTTGACCTGAACCGATGACCCTTCAATGCCCAGGCCAATGCTCCAACCACTGAGATAAACTACCCAGGGCTTGTTTGCATTTTTAACTATTCATCTCCTTCCAATATAATGTAAGTTCCATGAGAACACGACCATTGCCTTTTTCTCTAGTGTGTACCCACCAGAATGTAGAACATGGTAAAAGTTCAACAAATATTTGTTGAGTTTGTGGATGATTTTAAACCGTGAAAAACATCCAATTTAGAAAAGCAGACCTTGGAGGAACCAAGATGGCAGCATAGGTAAACATAGTACTCGGGATCTCCCACAACCACATGAAAATCACAACTAAAATACAGAACAACCATCATTCAGAACAACCTGAAAGCTGGTTGAATGAAAGTCCTACCACTACAGAAGTAAAGAAGAAAGCACACTGAGAATGGTAGGAAAGGTGGAGGCATAAAATGGGCTGGTCTGGCACTCATGTAGTCCATTTTTTTTTTAAATCAGGAAGATTGTCTCTGTGGAGGCCTCTGTGAAAAGCAAAGGGTCTTAGCCTCACACCAGACTACCCACTCCCCCATCCAGGGTCCCAGAGCTGGGAAGAGAAGTTCCCATAAATTCAGGCTGTAAAAATCAGTAGGGATTGTGGCTAAGGGACACAGAAGCTGTCAGAGACCCAGGTGTCCTTCTTAAAGGGCTGGGCATGAACTTACTCAGACTCACTTCCACTGAATTCCAGTGCCAGGAAGCAGGAAGCATTGAGGGACCGAGACACAAATGGGGAGGAATTGGTTTGCCTGGTATTGGGGCAGGAATTTGGGGGCGGC
The DNA here is from genome assembly GCA_963924515.1 of Vespertilio murinus. Classification (NCBI taxonomy): domain Eukaryota; kingdom Metazoa; phylum Chordata; class Mammalia; order Chiroptera; family Vespertilionidae; genus Vespertilio; species Vespertilio murinus. Next base: position 22,557,559 of record OZ004716.1, read on the forward strand.
TTTCTATGAGAAGGAGGTGCTCACAGGGGTCACTGATCCTATGCCAATACCTCTCCTATCCCAGGGATGACTGGCAACCATATCTGAGTCCCCATAAAACTGGAGCACCCAGTTTGCTCCACCCTTGTGATTCCCAGAGACCCCACCCCACCCAATATGCAGCCCTACCCAATCTGTTTACAGTAGCTTTTCCATCTGAATGGCCTTGTCCTGGCTCAGACCTCAGACTTTGCTAAACTCTCTCAAATAAGCTACAACATGCCCCAAACCTATCAATAAAAGGCCCAAGACCAGGCACCAGCACCAGCCTGCCTTACTTCACAGTTGGGCCTCACCTGGGCCCTTCCAAACCCAAGACAAAAAGGAGTAATCTGCAGATCTCTCTGTTGCTCCTGCTGGGTGGCCCCAGGGAGTGACTGACTTTGCACCTCCCTTGCAACCTAAAAGCCAGTGCACCTGGTGGACAACATCAGACCATATCAGATTACAAGTCTATACATCAACAAGTGAAACACTCAACGGGCAGACTCAGTGAGCACCAAAGCCCTGCTGAAGCAAGTCCTACTTCATAGGGGTTTTTCTTGCACAGCAGATCTCCCACTATAGTCACAGCTAGTCCTCACAGCCAGTTTTCCTGGAGGTCAATTCTTCCCAGTGACACCAATAGCAGTCAAGTCTCAATTATAATAAGACATGCACACAGCCCACAAAGGGGCACACCTAGAGTGCCCAGCTCAGGTGACTGGTGAGGTTGAGCCACTGGGCCCTACAGGACACCTACCACAAGGCCATACTACCAATTCCAGAAGGCATAGTAGCTCTACCCAATACATAGACCCAAACACAGGGAATCAGCCAAAATTCAGAGAAAAAACCCCAAATAATGTAATAAATGAAAGAAATGAAGAAAGCAAACTAATGGATTCAGAGTTCATAATCATGGTTATAAGGTTTCTCAAGGATCTCCATGAGAGTTTCAACGGACTTAGTGAGACTTTAAAGTATCTTAGTGAGAATGCCAAAGACATGGAAAAGGACCAATCAGAAATTAAGCATATGCTAACTGAAATAAAGAATAATTTGCAGGGATTCAACAGTAGAGAATTTCCAGAACCAAATCAATAATTTGAAATATGAGGAAGCAAAAAACATCCAATGAGAAGAGCAGGAAAAAAAAAGAACCCAAAAATATGAAGATAGTGTAAGGAGCCTCTGGGACAACTTTAAGCATACCAACATTTGCATTGTGGGTTGCCAGAAGAAGAGAGAGAGTAAGATATTGAGAACCTATTTGAAGAAATAATGACGGCCCTGCAGAGGGAGGCTACTGGCAGCAGTGGCAGGGCAGAGTGCGAGGCCAGCCAGTGAGCGGGCCACCCTCCGATCACCTCTTGATCACCCCACTGGGGCAATTGGGGGGTGGGGCCAGCTACAGGGCCAGCAAGTGGGCAATGCTAGGCTGGCCAAGGAAGGTGCCAGCAGGGGCCCTGGATCACCCCGCCAATTGCCCCACAGATCAGCCCTGATCACTGGCCAGGCCTAGGGACCCTATCCATGTACAAATTTCATGCATCGGGCCTCTAGTCTATCCTATCTAATAAAAGAGTAATATGCAAATTGACCATCACTCCAACACACAAGATGGCCACCCCCATGTGGTGAAAGATGGCCACCACAAGATGGCCTACAGGGGAGGGCAGTTGGGGAAGACCAAGCCTGCAGAGGAAAACAGTTGGCAGGGGGAGGGGGGGGAACCAGGCCAACAAGGGAGGGCAGTTAGGGGCAATCAGGTCAGCAGAGGAGGGCAGTTAGGGGTGACCAGGCCTGCAGGGAAGGGGAGGGCAGGAGGGGGGGGACCAGGCCTGCAGGGAGGGCAGTTGGGGGGACCAGGACTGCAGGGGAGGGCATTTGAGAGGGACCAGGCTGGCAACAAAGGGCAGTTAGGGCTGACTAGGTCAGCAGAGGAGGGCAGTTAGGGGCAACCAGGCTGGCAAAGGAGAGAAGTTAAGGGCAACCAGGCCAGCAGAGGAGGGCAGTTGGGGAGACCAGGCTTGTAGGGGAAGGTGGTTGGGGCAACCAGCCTGCAGGGGAGGGCAGTTAGGGGTTACCAGGAGAGCAGGGGAGGGCAGTTAGGGGCAATCAGGCCAGCAGGGGAGCAGTTAGGCATCAATCAGACTGGCAGGGGAGTGGTTAGGGGGTAATCAGGCTGGCAGGCAGAAGTGGTTAGGGGCAATCAGGCAGGCAAGTGGTTGGGAGCCAGCAGTCCTGGATTGTGAGAGGGATCCCAGATTGGAGAGGGTGCAGGCTGGACTGAGGGACATGGCCCTCCCCCCACCCCGCCTGCATAAAATTTGTGCACTGGGCCTCTGGTGTGTGTGTGTGTGTGTGTGTGTGTGTGTGTGTGTGTGTAAAACCCTAAGCGACTGAACAACTGGTTGCTATGATGCTCAATGCAGGAGCTACCCTGTGATGGTCAGTGCGCTCCCACGGCAGGAGTGCCACTCAGCTGACCCATGGGCACCAGTGGCCAGGCTCACAGCTGAGGAGCACAGCTGCATTGGCATGAGCCCCTCCTGTTTTTCGGTAGCAGTACCAGGTGGTGGCAGCAGGCACACCAGGGCCAGGGCCAGGATGAGAAGGAATGGCACAGTGCCCAGCCCAGGCTTGGGTTCCTTCCCAGCCACCTGCCACTTTGTGCACTACTACATCCCTTGGGGGATGTCAGAACTGCCGGTTTCAGCCTGATCCTGGCAGTCCAACATCCCCTGAGGGGTCCTGGATTGCGAGAGGGTGCAGGCCAGGCTGAGGAACCCCATCGGTGCATGAATCCATGCACTGGGCCTCTAGTTATTAATAACGAACTACAACGCTCACTAGTGACTATTTATTATAATGAAGCTGCATTCATTTCCCTTACAGACATACCATTTCTCTCCACTAATACTAGCAGTGGATATTTTAGCATTTGATTGCCATGTCACTAGTCTTAGACTGACTTGTTTGGTGTGTACACAGGAAATACTTTGCTTTTGGAGAACAAAAAAAAAAAATAGGTTTAGTGTTATGCTTATTAATTTGTGCAGTTATTCAGTCTCTGGTAAGTTAATGTTCAAGAAAAATATTAATTTTTATTATGATGTTCTATTGTTCTATGTTAACTAACAATTACTGTAGTTGCCGGCGTATAAGACGATTTTTTGGCCCTGAAAAATATGCCTCCAAGTGGGGGGTAGTCTTATACGGCGAGTATATAACAAACTCTGTATTTTGAGTGGAAATGTTAGGGGGTCGTCTTATACGCCCAGTCGTCTTATACGCCCGCCGGCAAATACGGTACTCATTTATTTTAGCCCTTTTTACTTAGCATGTCTCTATTGAAATAAACCTATCTTTCTATGAAAACTGAAGCTTTTGTTTTTTTGTGGCCCACATAAACTTAAACCTTGTTTACTTGGCTCGTGTTAGCCTTTGAGTTTGGCATGCTTGGGCTAGCCCAGGGGTTCTCAACCTTTCTAATGCCGCGACCTTTTAATACAGTTCCTCGTGTTGTGGTGACCCCCAACCATAAAATTATTTCCACTGCTATTTCATAACTGTAATCTTGCTACTGTTATGAATTGTAATGTAAATATCTGTGTTTTCCAATGGTCTTAGGCGACCCTGCTAGCAGTTCTCAACCTGTGGGTCAGTGACAGCTGCTGTTGTAGAGCCTAAGACCATCGGGAAAACACAGATATTTACATTAGGATTCATAACAGTAGCAAGATTACAGTTATGAAGTAGCAATGAAAATAATTTTATGGTTGGGGGTCACCACAACACGAGGAACTGTCTTAAAGGGTCGCAGCATTAGGAAGGTTGAGAACCACTGGGCTAGAGGGTTATTGTGAGGATGAATGCTTGTGTGCAGCTGAACTCAGGATGAGGGCTGGCAAGGAACTGAATGAGGCAGGAGCAGGCAGTGCCCAGGTGAAGTCTGAGGAAAGTGTGACAACCTTAGCATTTAATTAGGTCTTTGCAAATCTAAGAAAAAGCACACACCGGTTTTTAGAAATTCGACCTGTTTGAGTTTTGATTAAAAGGATTCAAGATAACAAAGTTTAAGATATTCTTAATCTCTCCACAGGAATTGAACTCTAAGGGATTCCAAAAATGGACAAGAGTCCAATTAAAAAAATTCCAACAGGAATTCTTCTTAATCTCTAATTATTCTTTGTTTTTAAAACAGCGCATTCCAGGCCAGCCACAAGGCCACAGTGGGTCAATCTGGCTCATATGCACATTAATCATGCTGGGGATGTACAAGTTCAACTTATTAATGCTTCGGAGTACCTGCCAGATCTATTCATGCTACTCCTCATTACCTCCCAACTAATCCCAGCATGATCTGAGGCAAGAATTTGTATAACTAACCTGACCAGGAGGGTCAGAAGAGGAAGGGGGCAATGAGTAGGGAAGAATAAATGTGTTAGCAGGACAAACGACAATGAAAAGAAGCCTATCCACCGGGCCAGTAAAACCTTCCTAGATTTTAGATTACCAGCTTTAATGGTGCACCCAGAAGCCACTTTCTCCCTTGCTGGCTTCCTACATCAGTAAGGACAGAAAAAAGGCAGCAAACACATTTTGCAGAAAGCCACAAGTAATTTCCATAAACTCTAAACCAAAAGGGGTAAACAGAGTATACACAGTTTTTTCTCCCATCAGTTGCCTGATTTTTATATACTTTATGGATTCTGTTTTGTTAATTCATTTCCATCTAATTCCTCCTAGGGGCTGGGCACTCATTGGCGTTGATAATCACAATTGCTTTAAGGCTCTTCCAAACGTGGGTGGTTTCAGTAATTGCTTCCCTCTGGGTGGCGGGGGAGGGTCACATCTGACCTGAGTAGTCGTTTCAACAGGTACAAGTTAAAGTTAAATACATGGTCAAGAAAAAGGAATCTTAATTACAAAGAGTAAAAAAAAAAAAAAAAGAAAGAAAGAAAGAAAGAAAGAAAAGAAATTTAAAGCCTGCCTGACCTCCTGATAATATGAAGACAAAATGAGGGTAATAAAGTTGACATCTCACAGGAAAGTTAGGAGAAGAAACTCATAAAAATGACTACGAGTGCTTTAGATTTACAAAGACCTAATTAAATGCTAAGGATCAGTAATAAGAACCTTAGATTATACACACAGCTCCTTCATTCCTTGAGTTCAAGATGATGTTACTAACCCTCTGGCATTATGGTGCCATAGAGTATGGAACAGAAAGAATTGAAGACTGCTTTCTTAACAATAAAAATGTACTGAATTTATTTTAAGGAAGATAAAAATATCGTTAGGTAGTTTAGCCTTGTGATGATGTTTTATTTTTAAAATATTTTATTTCTTTATTTTAGAGAGGAAAGGAGAGGGAGAGAGAGCTATTTGTTGTCTTACTTATTTATGCATTCATTGGTTGTTTCTTATATGTGACCTGACCTGGGAATCAAACCCACAATCTTGGCATGTTGGGATGATGTGCTTACCAAATGAACTATCTGGCCAGGGCTGCTGATGTGTTTTAAATGATTGCCTATGTACTGATTAGAGGCAAAAGGTAACTGTTCTCACTGTATCGAGAGCAGGAAAATACACTGAGGCTAGAGGGCTTAGAAATGGTGCTGTTCAAATTCCATGCCTGAACTGAAAATGATTTGTGTTTAATATAAAGCAGCCGAAGCACTAAAGAAGGCGTTAGACATAAACAAGGAGAGTAACCCTCATGCAGGTAAAAGGGATTTGAGGTGTACGACAAAAGAGGCCAAACACATTTGAGAGGAAATTAACCAAGGACACGAAATCAAGTGGAAAGTCGATATACTCATACAGAATAGGGATATTTGCACACACTGTTTTGAATATAACTGCAGGTGGCAAGGCAGCTAATTCTTATCAGCTTAGGTGTATCAAATCTCCTTGTCAAGCCATCGCTCAAACTCCTTTTACTCAATTATTTGTTTCACAAGATTCTTGCAGTTCTTCATAATGCTTATGACAAAAGTAATTACCGTATTTGCCGGCGTATAAGACGATTTTTTGACCCTGAAAAATACATATTTGCCGGCGTATAAGACGACCCACTAAAATTTCCACTAAAAATACAGAGTTTGTTATATACTCGCCGTATAAGACTACCCTCCACTTGGAGGCATATTTTTCAGGGCCAAAAAGTCGTCTTATACGCCGGCAAATACGGTACATAATTTTATAATTTTTCCCATCTGACTCCCAAACTCCATGTGGGCACAGGCCATGTCTACAGAAGTATCTGCAGGGACAAGGAGTTTTTGGCCGATCACAGACCCAATAAATCCAAATGGAACGAGTGCTCTGCGACCCTTTCAAATGCCCCTTTCTGTCAGATCTGCAAAGAGTACTACACTTGTACTTCCCTCCCTAGCTCAGCATGTCTTGATTACTTGGATTACATATCCAAGGAATACCCACTTACCGTGCGCCAGGCATTGTATTAAGCCCTTTCTAGGAATTATTTCTCCTAATGATGAGTACTAATTTATTAATTCCGAATTTACTGTCTTGAGTCCTGTGGGGGCTTTCACAGCTGACATTCTCTGCAACCTCATAGGAGCCCCTCCATTTCCTGGAGGGAGAGGGAAGAGGTGCCCCATCCCCTTCCATGAGACAGAGGTAATGGGGGATACAGGCTGAAAATTAGAAAACCTAGGTTGTAGACTTGGCTCTTCCACCAATTCTCTGTGTGACTGTATGCGGTCACTAATCTCTCTAATCCTATTTTCTCTTTGCTGAAATGAAACTAACAACAACAATAGCTACAGATCTTGTTTTTTATGGGATAGAGGCTTTAAAGATTTACCACTGAGGTCCTAGCCAGTTTGGCTCAGTGAATAGAGCGTCAGCCTCAGACTGAAGTCCTGGGTTTGATTCTGGCCAAGGTCACATACCTTGGTAGCAGGCTTGCTCCCCAGCTCTGGTCGGAGTGCATGTGGGAGGCAACCAATGGATGGGTCTCACATCCATGTTTATGTCTCTATCCCTCCCTTCCACTCTCTCTAAAAATCAATAGAAAAATATCCTAGGGTGAGGATTAACATACACACACACAGATTTACCATTGAAGCTTCAGGAACAGTCTTCTGTGGTAGTTATTAGTATGGTCTTCAGCTTTTCAGATGAGGATAAAGGCTTGAAGGGTAAGAAACTTGCCCATACATGTATCTGAAGTAAATGAAATCACTATCTTAAAAAGGTATCTATATTCCCACATTCACTGCATTATTCCCAATAGTCTGGACATTGTGGACAACCTAAGTGTCCCTAAGTGTCTATCAACAGATGAATGGATAAACAAAAACGCACAATGAGATATTATTCAGCCACAAAAAGGAAATCCTCCCATTTGTGAGAACACAAACAGAACTTTATGGCATTATGTTAGTTGAAATAAGACAGAGAAAGACAAATACTATGTGTCATTTATATATATATATGAAAGTTGGACTCATAGAAACAGTAGAGTAATGGTTACCAGGATTGGAGGGTGTACACAATGTACAGCTTAAAATTACAGGTTACATGCCAATTATCTATCTACCTAAGCCTAATTCGTGAGATCAACAGACCGGGAGTTCCATCGCGCATTATGACATGCGCTGACCACCAGGGGGAGGTGCGGAATGAAGGCCCTGGCCAGAGGCCCCTAGGAACCCTACCTGTGCACGAATATCATGCACTGGACCTCTAGTATCTCTATAAAGCTGGTAGAGAAAAATAAAAATAAAGGAAACTGGCTCACAAACGACACGTTAAAGGTGGCTGAGCTTCCCAGGGCTTGAAGCCCGGTCTGTGAGCCTCCCATGTGGGTTGGGCTAATGCAACGCAGTGGTGTTCGCTTGGCACTTCTCACAGCTTCAGTCACTCCTGGTACCCCTGGCACTATGACTTACCCATTATGTTTTATTTAACTCTACTGCCCTTTTACAAGAAATACATCCACGTTAAATGGAAACTTTATGCTGCCACTTAGATGGGAAATCACTGTCATTTGTCATAGAGAGTGAATAATCTTTCCCTCCCCAAAAGTGAGATGAAAAGGAAAAAGATGTGAATGAAGTCTAGCCAGATACAGGGCCTGTTGAAAGCTCTGAACCTGGGGGCTGCTGTTAAAAAAAAAGAAAAGAAGAAAAAAAAAAGAAGAAGAAAAAGTAAAGAACAGCGGCTATCCAGCGTTTTAGGTCTCTGAGACTTTTTAGAAAGCCATACTGACCCGGACCTTTGGAACCCTAAAGAAGTGAAAAGGGGATGGTGAAAAGGGGAGGGTTTCCCGCCCCCCACCCTCCTCCCGGTGGGTCAGCGCGGCTCACAGCCACGCCCAGGACCCCCCGCCAAGGGCTCGGTCACCTGGGCGGCCACCCACCCAGGAACTGCCAGGGTCGCCCTCGGCGGCCCCCGCGCGCGTTGGAGCCGCGGCGCTCCCGCCAGCTCGGCCGGCCGGTCCCCGCGCAGGGGCGGCCCTCTCGACCCCGGCGGCCCACTCACAGCGACGGCAGAAGGCGCCGCGGCAGCGAGAACGGGAAGGGCAGACCTCAAGTGTGCCGGGTACTAGCCCCGTCTTGGCGGCTCTCAAGCCTTCTAACGGGCCTCCTAGAGCCACTTCCTGGCCTCTCTAGGAAGCCCCGGAGGTCCTGGCATCTCTATGATGCGCAGGGTTCTGGTCCCCCCCCCCCCCCGCCCCCCCACCTGTGTTGGGGCTGCAGGTTCACTCCATGAATCTCCCCCGCGTGCTCAACTCCTCTACTTCAGCGTCGTAGGAGCCCTTACAGAGTCACATTTCTGGCTATTTCCACCTTCAATTCCTGACTTTCGACTTCCACCTCCATCTCTGGGTCTCCCGGCCCCTGGTTCAGCTCAGTCAGTATTGGATGGATGGATGGGTGGAGGATGGATAAGGCTCCACGACACTCCTAAATATTTTAGTCTCCATGTATCTCTTAAAGTTTATATTTATCTCTGAGTTTCCACACTAATGTGTGCTCATGTTTTCCCGTGTTTCTGATTTTCACTACTTTTTTTTCCAGTTCCATGTCTGGTCACTGAGCAGGCAATAAGGCCAAGATTAACCTTTGTTGCTGAAGGAAACAAAAAGCCATGTATAAAGGAAGGTTGGTATCCTCATTCAGAGGTTTTCCTGAGAGGCCCATCTTTTGTCTCCTCATCAGGAGTCTGGCTCTATGGAAAGTTTTAGGCTCTGTGTGGTAATTTGCTTAAAAGTTGTGGGCACGCGACCCACAGGTTGAGAACCACTAGCGGGGTTGCCTAAGACCATTGGAAAATACAGATATTTACATTACGATTCAGTAGCAAAATTATAGTTATAAAGTAGCAACGAAAATAATTTTATGGTTGGGGGTCACCACAATATGAGGAGCTGTATTAAAGGGTCACAGCATTAGAAAGGTTGAGAACCACTGGTATGGATACAGATCTCAGAACCCACCCCAAACCTAATAAGAATCTGTAAAATTCTAGTGAAATGTAAAATTACCCAGGGAATTCCTATGTACCAATATAGTAAAGGCTGAGTGATATTGCCCTAAAAGGTGTTCACTACTACAACTGATGAGGTGGGTAAGAGATTCTTGATAGTTGTCATATGCTACACTGAAAAGCCAAATGACTTTAAGTGACTTGCTCAAGGTCACAGAGCAAGTCACTATTTGACAGAGGCCACGGCTTCTGACTCCAAATCCCTCTATCCTCCAAAGATAATCCTTCCACTATGTTGCTATATCTTTTGGATAAATTATAAATATGTTTTCTTCCATTAGTGAAAAAATAAATTAAGTAGAAAAAAATTAAAGTCACACTTAACTGGTGGTTAATGGTTTCAAGAATTGATTTGTTTTAGAAAGAGAAACTAGTACTTATCACTTATAGTGCATTTGATAAAATGTTTTCCCCATTACATATTAAAGAACTTTTCAAGTAACAAAATGAATGTTTATATATTTCATTTAGTCAGTAATTAAGCATCTTAATATTCTTTTATAATCATTTACAACACTGATTCAGGATTATCAAGCATCATATTTGGGTCAATGGTTTTTCTTTTTCATTTAATAAAAAAAATTTGAGATATCTCATTATTATGACCCATGTCTTTCCAGTAACTGATTAAACTAAGTGTTTAAGTAGTGCTGGTTAAAACTAAATGTTATTTTGAGTATCTTGGCCAAAGGCTTTCTGTTCCTCAATCTTTGAAGATTTCTTAGAAGGACACAAAGAACCTGCTGAGATAGTAAAGCTTACCTCTGCACCGTTTGTTCTTTACTCTTCAGAGATTGAAGAGTGTGGATACCAAGTGTGTTAGTCAGGGCTCCTTGGGTTACAAATCATAGAAATACATCCAATAGATAAATTATTGGTAGGAATCATTGGCTCCTGCAACTAGAAGCCCAAAAGGTAGCTCTAGCTTCAGGGCCTCAAACATCATCAGAGCTCTGTCTCTTCATCTCTCATCTCCTCATGCTACTGTTTGGCTAGTAATCTTCCTGTGGCAAGATAGGATCATTGGCAGTCAAAGTCAACAACTTCCTAATACATGGGATCCTTGAGAAAGACTGAGTTGTTTTTCCTGTTACTTCCACCAGAAGTCCCAGGGAAAACTCTGATTGGACAGTTAGTAGTCATGTGACCATCTCTTAACCAAACACTGTAGCTGGAAGATGATATATTCTGATTGACTGAGGCTAGATTATTATTTACCCGAGATAGCATATCAGTTTCCTATGGCTGTTGTAACAAATTGCCACAAACATGGTAGCTTAAAAATCACACATTTATTCTCTTATAGTTCTAGACGTTACAGATCTAAAATCAATTTTATAAGGGTAAAATCAAGGTGTAGGTGGGTCTGGTTCCTTATGGAGGCTCTAGAAGAGAATTTGTTTCCTTGTCTTTTGCAGTTAATGATCTATATTCTTTGAATTTCTTGTCTAATAGCCTGTTCCTCCATCTTCAAATTCAGTAACAAAGCAGCTTTAAGTCTCTCTTTGTTTATATTGTTGTCACATGGCCTGCTCTGTGTTCTATAGTTTAATCTTTCTTTGCCTCCCTCTTGTAAGGAAACTTGAGTTACATTTAGGGCCCACCCGAATAATACAGAATGATTTTCTTATCTTAAGATCATTAACTTAATCACACCTACAAAGCCCTTTTAGAGTAGAAGGTAACATTCATAGGTTCCAGGGATTAGAACAAGGATATATTTGGGGGTCAATATTCAGCCTACCAAAGATGGGATCCAGTCCCACCAAACCATTGAATAAATAAAAATTATTTTAAAACATACCAGGTGTCTTGTGCAATTGCTCAAAAGAAAGGATTCTTGGTACATAACCAAAGAGCATACCAAGCAACCATCAACCAAGCAACCAACAAAACCAATGTATGCTTTGTGGAACACTGCTAGTTGTTATTGAAAATACATCTTTCCTTTCTTTCTTAATAACAGTGTTTTATTAGCACATGACCAACCCGAATAAAAAGTAAATTTAACCCCTAAAGCTAGATGTGCCCCTGTGGGTAAGTTTCTGCCAATACAGTATGAATGGAAATGGTGTGTCCAGTTTCTGGATCACATGCTTAAAATAAATTGTTTACCCTCTTTTCTCCCTTTCCATAGACTACAACTCAGTTTGGTCAGTAACTAAGCTTCAACTAGTGGGTTAGGATGGTGCACTAGGGGATGTTGGGGCTATAAGATATAAGGAACCTAAGTCCCTGAATGTCCTTGTGGAATAGAGCTGTCTCACCAATCTAGATTAGCCGCACTATAACTTATTTATGTCACTATACATCTTAATTAAAATTTTCTTACGAGAATTATAGATTTACATGTAACATTTTGCAAAACTATAGTACAATACCACAATCAAGATATTGACAGTTTAGAACCCACAAATCATATTCAGATTTCCTCAATTTTACATGTACTCATTTGTGTTTATGTGTGTTTTATGTATTTAGTTCTTTTAAAATTTTATCATGTGTAAGTTTATGTATCCAGCCACTATGATTTGAGGGTTTGCTTTATTTTTTCAGCAGCTTAGCCTTTATACTAATACAAGACAGTTGAAAAACACATGCCAAGAAAGAATGATGTAGTCAAAGGCAGGGAATACTGAAATGTATCTGAAATAAATTTCACTGCGTGAAAGTTAAGGTGTTGGCAGGCCTGTTATCTTTGAGATTCTGGAGGATAATTTGTTTTCTTGTCTTGTGCATATCCGCATATTCTGTTGATTGAGCCACATTCTTTGTATTCCTTGTCTGGTCTGCAAATAATATCTTATTACGTGATAGTCAGCATGTATTAGGCACTGGCTGTGTACCAAGCATCATGTGAAGTTTGGAGCAATGCAAATGACAGCCCTGGTGAGTATGTTTATCATGCAGCAGGAGTTTGTTCTATTGCTTACTCCCTATTGCTGTGCAGCAATCTGGATATAAAAGGCACTCATCTTCACAATGACTGGATCCTCCAGCAGACATCTGCTCCAGACCTACTTCTTTTGAACCCCCCATCAGAAAATGAAGAGCAAACCCCATTAACTTCTTCCTTGTGTGGGGGCCTCCTCTTAGGTGGGGTGATATAACTGAGAATAGGCTTTGTAAGGAATTCTGCTGATTGAATTGTAAGAGAAAACCACTACATTATATTTTTAGTTTCCCCTGAAGCAGACCTTGAGGCAGGGAGTCAAGTGGAAGTAGTTTATTTAGGAAGTGAACTTAGGAAATACCAGTAGGGGAGTGAGGAAATCAGACAGGGAAGGAAAAGGAATCCAGCTCTTACTAGGATAACCGTTACTTACTCCTTCTGGGAAAAGTTTGAAACCCAGTGTAAACAATGTGCTCAGTCATCTCACTTGGGATGGGGGGTAGGGACAAGGCAGCTGACTATTGTTTTTATATATTTTATTGATTTTTTTTTTTTACAGAGAGGAAGAGAGAGGGATAGAGAGAAACATTGATGAGAGAGAATCATTGATCAGCTGCCTCTTGCACACCCCCTACTGGGGATGTGCCCGCAACCAAGGTACATGCCCTTGACTGGAATCGAACCCAGGACCCTTCAGACGGCAAGCCGACGCTCTATCCACTGAGCCAAACCGGTTTTGGCGGCAGCTGACTACTCACTAACACCCTTTGATTATTTGTTAAGAATATGTTATGTGCCTGGTATATGGGTGTATTTCCTATCACTGCCAGTCTTCCCATAACAGAGCAATGCAAAAACAATTCAGATGCTGGCATTTGGAAGTTGGGCAGGAAGACACCAATGTGGCAGGAGGGAGGGGATGCTAGTGGGGCACCAGTAGCATCTGATACATACAAAATCCTATAAAGCTTTGCCTTTTAAGGATCCTTCATATTGAACTTATTATCCAGTGACTCTCTTATCCCAGTCATTTCCTAGGGTACAACTTCTGAAATTTCTATTGAGGAAGTGGCTTGGGCTTGTGACATGAGTCCTATGGAATGCATAGACGTTTTCCAGAGAGAAGAGAAGAAGCACACCTTTTGGTAGAAGAAATCATAGGCAAAAGCATAGAGTTGGAATTGAGTCCCATGTGCCTGAGGGGTGAAGAGGTGCTGGCTATATCTGTGCTGGAAGGAAAAAGGAGGTACCATTCTGTGTACTCCTCAGATGAATTAATCTGAAGAAGAAGACCTTGTCTATGTGTGGGGACTGTGCAGTACACTGCAGCAAGATGGACGAAGTCTACAGGAAGCAGAAGGCATGATCTGGATAAATCCCCATTTTCCACCCTTTCCTTGACATACACTTTTTCTCAAGATAACTCACTTGATGGCTTCTGGAAACTTCTTTAGAGCTCTGCTGTGGTAATGGGAAACTGCAGTATCTGAAAGTACTGTCCTCATTCACTTTGAGGAGCTCCCTTCACCCCTGAAGATAATTTCTCCAGGGAGCCACACTTCTAGGGGTGGTGGCTTTTAAATAGGATATGCTATGATTACCTAACAGCTGCCTTAATTAATGTCTCATCTAGGGTATAGTTATTAACTTGAACTAATGAATGGCTTACCTTTCTAATCTTTATAACTTAGAGGAAGTATGGCAAGGAGACTAGAAGCATGGATTTTGGAGTAGGAGCAATAAAGATTTGAACCCTGGTTCTGCACAAAAGATTTCTAAATGATGAAATAAGATGATGCCTTTGTCCCTCACTGACACTCATCTGGGCAGTGTTAGCTGCATTTGTTAGAGATCAATATTAAGATTACTTGTGCACACCTGCCGGTGTGGCTCTGGGGTTGAGTGTTGTTGACCTATGAACCAGGAGGTCATGATATGATTCCAGGTTGGAAGACACATGCCCAGGGTTTCAAGCTTGATCTCCAGTTGAGGGGCAACTGATTTATGTTTCTATCTCTCTATCCTTCTCCCTTCTTTTCTGAAAATCAATAAAAGAAACATTTTTAAAAAATATTACAAATGCAAATCTTGTACAGGAATTTTCATAGCAGCATTATTCATAATAGCTCTAAAGAAGAAACAACCCAAATGTCCATTAATGAATGAATGGATAAATAAAATGTGATATATCCATACATGTTGGTATTAATCAGCCATAAAAATCAATGAGATGCTAATACATGTTACAACAATGGATGGGCCAATAAAACAATAACCTCATTTTTATCAGCCAGTTTCACAAGCCAGTTATTGGCAGCGGCATGTTACATGATTTCATTTCTATAAAATGTCCTGAATTGGCAAATCCATAGACACAGAAAGCAGATTGGTGGTTGCCATTGACATGAGGGTTTGGGGTGAAATGGGGTGACAGCTAATGGGGTGATGAAATGTAGTGATGTTTGCACAATTCTCTGAATACTAAAGACTATTGATTTGTATACTTTAAGTGGGTAAATTGCATGATATGTTAATTATATCTCAATAAATTTGTCATTAAAAATGTCATTTTGCCCTGGCTGGTGTGCTCGCTCAGTGGTTAGAGCGGTGGCCTACACATCCAAGGATCGTGGGTTTGATTCCCGATTAAGGACATGCACCTGGGTTACAAGTTCTATCCCTGGCCCTGATCAGGGCGCATGTGGAGGCGACCAATCAATGTGTCGCTCTCTCTCTCCTTCCCAATTACCTCACCTTTTCCCTCCCTCTTTTCCACTCTCTCTCTCTCTCAAAAAAAAAAAAAAAAAAAAAAAAAAAGGAAAATATATTCTCAGGTGAGAATTAACGAGAGCAACATGCCATTGTAATTTCAATGTATTTTGAGTGGGAAGGGGATAGGATGGCCTAAGGAACTGTGTCATAGTTGGCAAAATCAATATGGTTAAAAGTTTAGGAGCCACTGTCTTTTTTTTAATATATATATTTTATTGATATTTTACAGAGAGGAAGGGAGAGAGATAGAGGGCTAGAAATGTCGATGAGAGAGAAACATCGACCAGCCGCCTCCTGCACACCCCCCACCGGGATGTGCCCGCAACCAGTGTACATGCCCTTGACCGGAATCGAACCCGGGACCTTTCAGTCCACAGACCAACGCTCTACCACTGAGCCAAACCGGTTTCGGCAGGAGAAACTGTCTTAAAGAAGAAAAAAAAAAGCATCATTCTCTTGCTCCACCATCTCAGTCTGACAGCTTTGCCCCTGGGACTCTCTTTCCCCTTTCTCAGGGAAAGAAGAAAAAGGTACAAACCAGGAGAGAAAGTGAGCTTTGAATAATAAATGGTTTTCAATTCGCTGCATTGAAAATTGAGAGTCGACTTGTATTTATTTTGTTTCTCCTCTAACTGCAAAGGTAATTATATGCCAGCATTATTCTAGTCATTCTAATTATGCGTGCATCAATATTTATTGGTGTTTACCTAACCCACAGCGTACCCAAATGGTTCTCATCCCCCTTTCTCCCCAGACGCCATTGGCAGTGCAGTATAAAATGAAGAGGTGGCGCACCGTTCAGAGATGAAGCTGCTTCAATTTCTCCATCCTTATTTGGAAGGAACATTTTGGTGGTGTTTCTTGAAAAGCAACACGTATGCCATTCAGATGAATCGAAGAAACGAAAGGTAGTGCTGTGACTGCCTTGAGTTCATGATATGTATTGAGTGCAATTCTCGCACAGCTGTTTCATTAGGGATTCAGTTATGTAAGACATATTAAAACAGAGCATTTGTTTAGATTTTCCTTTTTGCAAAGAAACTCTTCTCTTTAGCTGTGTGTTTGAATTTCTCTGTCACTGACAGACCCTGTAGAATCCCTTCTCTTTTACCGAGCACTTAGATATTTATGCTCTTCTCTACCTCTTTTCCCTTTTACTTCATCCCTCCTCTCCATTTCCTTTCTTTGGCTCCTTCCCCAACCTCACCCCCCTTTTAATTTTCTTTGGAGCTCCTAATTGGATAAAACCCAGAATTCTACCTTCAGCCTTCTTTTCTTCCACTGTCTACAACCTTCACCTAAAAGAACTCTTCAGTTCTCTTGGTTTCAACTCTGAACCTTGAGTTGATGATTCCCAAATATATATGAATCTGCCACTGGGATTTATTTATGGGAATGGTCAATCTATCTTATCCTGATGACCAGAAGTGGATTTCTTAGCTCCAGTAATACCTGGCTTTGGCCTCCCATATTTCCCTTCATTATCATATTAGTTTAATTTTGCCTTGGCAAAGCCTCTTGGACTCGTTCACTCTTTTTTCTATTCATCTGCTTTCACTCTGTTTTGTTTTGTTTTTTTTTGGTGGTTTTTTTTAATAGCCTATGACTAGAGTAACACCCGAGGGGGTCAGCAAGTTAATCTTGGCAATTCTGTAAAGTTTGATCATCTCTAAGACAATCCAATCTGAGGCCACTTCTTTCTTCAACTCCCAGGCTCCAAAGAAACTTGATCCCTGTACGACTCCCTTAAGTCCTGTGGAATGGGGTGAAGCTGTGAGAGCGCCTTAGATAAGAGGACATGAACTGGGGCAATGCCAGGGAGGGTGTGTGGGCCCAAACACACAATGTGGACCACAGAGCCTTAGGAATGTGGAAGAAGAGAGAGAGAAATGCCAGCAGAAAGATTTCCTTTCTCTCAGTGGGGTGGCCCTGTAGAATGGCTGTTATTCTATTCCTTAGAGGCATCTTGTTTAACTACATGTACTCAAAGTTTGGTCAATAAAATTGTTAATTTCAATCCAAATACAGTATTGTGAATACAGTATGCTTTGCTAAAATTCTTTAATATTAAAAGATCTTGAAAAAAAACTTCACTTGAAGATATTCCCTCTCCCCATTGATTTTTAGAGAGAATAGAAGGGAGGAGGAGAGAGAGAGGAATATTGACGTGAGAAAGACATAAATTGGTTGCCCTCCTACACATGCCCTGACTGGGACTGGGGATAGAACCTGCAACTGAGGTATTTGCCCTTGACTGGGAATCGAACCTGGGACCCTTTAGTCCATGGGCCAACACTCTAGTCACTGAGCCAAATCGGTGAGGGCTATCATGCATCTTAAATATATTTTCAAACAACTTCATAACTAAAGGTTTACCTCTGCAATTTATGGAAAATATTTATCATATACTTGATTCAGCTAGTCTACATTACCAAATCAATCAGCCAGATCAAAGGATTTGAATTCTTATTTAGTTCTATGTTTCAAATTGTATTTAATGATTAGCTGTTAGAAAAAAAATATGACTTCATATTTCAGTTCACATAAATATAATAACACCTTTATGACAACTAGTTCATTTTTGGTATATAGATTGTGGAATTTCTTTTTGTTGCCATGAGTTTTTTACTTAGATTATTTTTATTGGAAAATTTAGAGCATGTTAAAGAGGAAGGAAAGAGGCTGGGGTGCATTGAGCAGAAGACATTTGAGAAGGGAATTAAAGGAGGCCAGGGAATTGGTCAAGAGGATTGGTCAAGAGTAGACAAGAGGATGCCAGACAGAGGAGAAAGCTAGAG
Source organism: Vespertilio murinus (assembly GCA_963924515.1). NCBI lineage: Eukaryota > Metazoa > Chordata > Mammalia > Chiroptera > Vespertilionidae > Vespertilio > Vespertilio murinus. The sequence goes on from OZ004716.1 coordinate 22,575,574, forward strand.
CAGTTGTGTGCCCCATGTGTTTGAAGAGCAGGTAGAAGTGAATGAGGTGATAAAGTCTGAGGTGTGGACTAAGAGCTACTGGGGCCAGATCATCTAGACTTGGAGCTATTTAAAGATTTTGGCTTTTATTCTGGGTGATATGGGGAGCCTTTGCCTGGTTTTTAGCTAATGGGTGATGTGAAAAGACTATGTTTATAAAAGGATTTCTCTGGTGCCAGGTTGAGAATGGACAGTAGGGAGACAAGGATAGAATCAGAAGGACCTATTAGGAGGCTTTTGCTGCCATTCAGGAGGAGGTGATGGTAGCTTGGACCAGGTTAGTAGCAGTGGAGTAGTCAAGTCTGAGTGTAGAGCCCACACGATTTCTTGATGGATTGGATGTGGATTGAGTCAAACAGCAGAGACAAGGGGAGTTCAGTGTTTGTAGGAAGTACCCTCAGAAGGATGAAGTTGCCCTCACTGAGGTGGGAAAAGCTGTGGGTGAAGTAAGTTTAGAACATGTAAGTCGGGGAAGAGAAGTTAGAGGGAGCTGTGAGCTAATAGCTCTGTAGGATAGGTGGAAGAAAAGTTAGAGCTCATGGAACAGTAAGAAGAGGAGGGGTATAAGAGAGAGTGAGAGCCCTGGTCAGTGTAGCTCAGTTGTTCGGAGCATTGTTTCATGTGCTAAAGGATCACAGGTTTGATTCCTGGTCAGGGCACATGCCCAGGATGCAGGTCCCTAGTCAGGGTGTGTGTGGGAAGCAACAAATAAATGTTTCTCTCAGACATCCAAGTTTCTCCCCTGACCCCCTCTCTCCTTTCCCTTTCTTTCTGTCTAAAGTCAACAAAAGCATGTCCTCAGGTGAGGATTAAAAAAAAAGCTCAAGGAAACATCAGTAAGATTGGCCGCAGTAGGAGGAAATAAAAGGCCATGTTATTGTGTGTGTGTGTGTGTGTGTGTGTGTGTGTGTGTGTGTGTTTAATGTTATTTGCACTTCAGTGATTGCATTAGTTTCCTGGGGCTGCTATAACAAAATTACCACAAACTTGGTGGTTTAAACAACAGAAACTTATTTTCTCACAGTTGTGGAGGCTAGAAGTCTGATGTTAGGACATATCAAGGCCCTGTGCCTTCTGAAGTTTCTAGGAGAGGACCTTTGCTTGCTTCCTCCAGCTTCTGGTAGCTCCATGTGTTCCATGGCTGTGTCATAACTCCAATTTCTCCTTCATTTTCACATGGCCTTTCCCTTATGTTCCCCTCTATCTTCTTTTTTATCTCTTACTAGAAGCCCAGTGTACAAAATTCATGCACTGGGGTGGGGGTATCCCTCAGCCCAGCCTGCACCCTCTCCAATCTAGTACCTCTCAGGGGATGTCGGACATCCCTCTCACAATCCACTTGCCTGCATGCCTGCCTGATTGCCCCTAACCATTTCTCCCTGCCAGCCTGATCACCCTCTAACCACTCCCCTGACATCCTGATTGACACTTAACTGCCCCCTTGCCACCCAGTCACCCCCAACTGCCCTCCCCTGCCAGCCCAATCTCCCCAACGGCCTTCCCCTGAAGGCATGGTTGCCCCAACTGCCCTCCCCTGCTGGCCATCTTGTGACAATGTGGGGGCGGCCATCTTGTGATGACATGGGGGGTGGCCATTTTGTGACAACATGGGTGGAGGCCATCTTGTGATAACATGGGGGCGGTCATTTGTGGCAGCTATCTTGTGCTGATGTGGGGGAGGCCATCTTGTGACAGTATGGGGTGGCCAGCTTGTGAGGGTGTGAGGGTCAATTTGCATATAAAACTTTATTATATAAAACTAGAGGCCCGGTGCATGAAATTTATGCACTTGGGAGGGGGGGTGTCCTCAGCCCAGCTGTGCCCTCTCACAGTTCAGAATCCCTCAGTGGATGTCCGACTGATGACTTAGGCCTGCTCCCCATGGGAGAGGCTCCTGCCACCACTGCTGCACTTGCCAGCAGTGAGCCTGGCTCAGAGCTTCTGGCTGAGTGGTGTTCTCCCTGTGGGAGTGCACTGACTACCAGGGGCAGCTCCCATTAAGCTTCTGCCCCCTTGTGGTCAGTGTATGTCATAGAGACTGGTCATTCTGCTACTTGGTCTATTTGCATATTAGCCTTTTATTATATAGGATAAGGATTCTAATCATTGGATTTAGGGTCCATGCTAATTCAGGATGATCCCATTTAGAGATTCTCAACTTAATTATATCTGCAAAGATTCCCTTTTATTCCTATCAAATAATGTCACCTTCATAGGTTCATGGAGTTAGGACATGGCCATATCTTTTTGGGGTCACTATTTACCTTACTATGCTTCTTCCACCATCTCTTTACCCTAACTCCAAAATCATGAAAGGTAGGAGGAAATTTTATAACATTGACTTTGATGCTATAACTTTGACTTTGATGCTTTGCAAAGAGAAAAGTGAGATTGAGCTTCACACTGAGTTCAAAATGGGAGACAAAAGTGGTGATTGACAAGAGGCAGAAGAAACTGCATTCCTAGGATCTTGAAGAAATCTTTGCAAAGCTTTGATGTCCCCAGGCCATGGGGTTGGGAATTTGAGTTAATCTTATCTGAATCCCAAAGTTTTAGAAAGTTCCAGCTGATATCTGAGTTATAATGACATAAAATATGATCATACTACAAAATCTATTTTTTAACCTGCTCTCCTAGCTTAGAAAATATTGCAAACACGTTTTCAAGTCATTAAATATTCTTCAACAACATGATTTTTAATGTTTGTATGGCAGTCCATCAAATGAAAGTACTCTAATTTATATAACAAATCCTTAATGCTAAGCCATTTAGAATGTTTCTCTGTTTTACATATGATAAATAACACTGACATGAACAACTTTCTCTATAAATCATTGTACACATCTTTGATTATTTTCAAATGGGCTCATTTTAAATAATGATGAACAATTTTGTGATAGCAATTTCTGCTCATTGTTGTCTTTATGAACTAGAATTTCCTTCAGGAAAAAAAAATAGAAAAGAAGTTCTTGAACATCTGGCTTATAGTGCAATTTATTTTTCATATTCAGCTGTGCACCCAAATTTTGAAATGTCTTCTTCCTAATAGACTAATCCTAGACTTAATCTCCCTCCCAGAAATACAGATGCAAGTGTGTTTCCTTCCGTGAGCCTTCAGGCTGGGAGTCATGACTATCGAGAGAAGCCATGCCAAATTGTGCCTGGGTTGCCTTCAGTTCCTATTTCTCAATTTGTAGTCCCCAGAAGAAGGGACAGAAACTGAAAGAATTACATTGCAGGAGTTTCCATTGAAACCAAAGTAATTCTTGTGATAATGACTGTCATTGAAAACTCTGATATGCCCCCATTTAAATAAGTTATCTCTATAATCAATACAAGGTATACATTATTGCCCCACTATTGGTGAGAATGTCACTGGCCAGGGATTGGACCTGAAGTAGGTCTGCCTCAGGCCATCTGGTTGTGTGTGGGTTCTTGATTTTGTGCAAGAAATAATTCACAACACAGGTCCAGGTGATGTTGAGAGCATGTTTGTCAAAGGTGGGGATAGTAAAGTACAGTTTTGTTAAAGGAAGGGCCTCAGACAGAAGAAGCAACGGGAGAGAGCCTAGGCTATGCTCTGCTTTGGCTCTCTTAAAACGTTAGGGGGAAGAAGTGAGCCATGGCGGGGCTGCTGAAAAGTCAGCAAGTCAGCGAAGAGGCGGCCTTGAGACAGATTCAGGGGATTAGCCTGATGAACTGCCACTGGCCATTGCTCCCCTGGTTGCAACTCTCAGGGACCCTTAGACTTTAGAAGAGAAAAGTGGAGATGCAAGCCTAAGAGGGAAGAAAGGCCTGTATGCTCCAGAGAGACCCCGTGCTGGGTCTTTGTTTTGAGGGTTCTTATCTGTTTCCTAAAGGCGGGAACTTTAGGTTAGGACTTAGGGGAGGGTCTCAATAGAATTTCATCAGCTTGATGCTGATGCGCCAAAATGAGATTTATTCCGCTGACTTAATGGTCCTTGGGTGTGGTTGGCACAAATGGCACTAATGAAATTTTTGTGATTTATCTCCTTGAGTAGAGTGATTTAAGCTCTGTATCCCCCGATGGGAAAGGAGGGGATAGGTGTAAATTGCTTACTTATAAGTATCCTTGATTAGGGAAGATGGGATTTTGTAATTTACTAAAGAGGTGTAAACTGTTTGGTCATTATTTTAACTATCCAAACTGCATGAACAACGGTATGCTAAGTGAAGAAAAGTTCATCCCGGGATCAGGTCTTACCCTACAATTGTCCTTTGCTGGGTACCTGAGGCTTTCCAGCCAGGTGACCCTCTATAGCTGGCCAATTGTCCTTGCTCTGCTCAGGTCTGTCTAACTGCTTACCACCGTAAGATTTCAGATCACAATTTGGGGAGATGTATAGGTTCGCCAATTTTTAAATTTGCAAAGTAAGGGCATCAAAATAGAAACAACTAAACTGTGATATCCCATGGCCACCATTCAGACAGGAAAAAAATATTTTAATTCTCCACTTTCCCTCCCCAACTAGAAGTTAACTATTTTTTAAAATATATTTTATTGATTTTTTTTTTTTTTTTTTTTTTTACAGAGAGGAAGGGAGAGGGATAGAGAGTTAGAAACATCAATGAGAGAGAAACATCCATCAGCTGCCTCCTGCACGCCCCCCACTGGGGATGTGCCCACAACCAGTGTACATGCCCTTGATGGGAATCAAACCTGGGACCTTTTAGGCTGCAGGCAGATGCTCTATCCACTGAGCCAAACTGGTCTCCGCAGAACTAGTTTTAATAACCCTGCTCAGAAGATAGCAGAAATCCAATTACAGTCAAAGCTTGGTTCTCAAACCTCACAATTTGGTTCTTTAACAAGTTGTTCACTGAAAAAATGTCACAGTTTAACAAACTTTGGTTCTGGACTTGTCAACTCTTTCTAATGTATCAGCACGACAAAACGCATTTCTCAGGTCACAAACAAAGGAGAGAATGTACCAGTTTGAGTCATATTACCCCTAAACCTCATGTTGTTAACATCTCAAGAAATTTTGCTGTGAATACTTTTGTGGTTCTTTGTTTGTTTGTTTTTTCCTGGCGTGAGTAGCATAATTTTAAAACATAAAGAGGCTTTCGAGAGTGTTAATGTTGCTAATTGTGCAAAGGGAACAATGATCACAGGCCATTGAAGAGGTAGAAAAACTGCCATTGATTTGGATAAATGAAAAGAGTTAGCTGGTGACAGCATTTCAGAGGCAGTGACATGTGAAAAAGTGAAGATGCTGCATACTGACCTCCTGAAAATCACTCATGGGACAAATGCTGAAAATGATTCCTTTAAGGCTAGTAGGAGGTAGTTCACTACATTTAAGAAAAGAAATGCTTGTTTATAGATTAAACAGTACATTAGACATGTACTGTATATAAGGAAGGTGAAAATGGAATTATTTGGGGGTCTGGAACGAATTAATTCAACTTAAATTATTTCTAACGGGGGGAAAAATGACTCCCTTTCTAAACAAATCACTTCTCAAATAGCCTTCCAGAACAAATTAAGTTTGAGAACCGAGGTTCCACTGTAGTACCATTTGTGCCAACCACACCCAAGGACTATGGCATCGAGCGAATAAATCTCATTTTGACGCATCAGCATAAAGCTGATGAATATGCTATTAAGATCTGCCCCTAAACCTTCCCCTAAAGTCCTAGCCCTTATAAACCTTGAGACAAGGATCCAGTGCTCACTCTCCCTTCCAGGAGCACATTCACGTCTTTTCCTTCTTCTTCATCTGCCCCTATAAGCAAGCATCTCCTAACCTATAAGGGACCTACCTCACAAGACTTGTAACCAAGAGAGCAATGGGCAGCAGCAGCTCATCCCAGGCTAACCCCCTGACCCTGTCCCTAAGGCACCCCTTTCTCTGATTCTCCAGTGAGCTGACAACAGGCCCACCTTGACTCACTTCTTTCCTATAATGTTTCTAGAGAGACAAAGCATCACCCTCCCAACCCCATCTCTCTCTCTCTCTCTTGTTGCTTCTTCTATCCTAAGCCCCTCCTTGTCTCACTGTTTCCAACTTTAATAAACATACTCTCACAACCACCTGGACTTGTATTGTGAAATCTTTCCTGTACGAAGTCAAGCACCCACACTCTGCTGGCTGGCCCTAGACAGACCTGCACCTGCTGGTTCTCCTTTCTGGTAACATTATGAGAGAGAAGAAAAGCCCCAGAAAGCCAAAGACTTGTGAGTATTTGGGTCATTTATCTGTGTCTACATAAAGCCATCAGGGTAGTAGATGAATATTTAAATGTTTTTAAAAATGTTATTTTTATATATGTGTGCCCTTGACTGGAATCAAATCTGGGTCCCTTTAGTCCTCAGGCCAACACTCTATTCACTGAGCCAAACCAGCTAGGACAATATTGAAATGTTTTTTTTTTTTTTTACTGAGATTATAAACCTCCTTAGAGAACTATCTTGTAATCTGTGCTTAAACATACTTATTGAATTTAAAGAAAGGTGTGTGTGTGTGTGCATTTGACCTTTATCATTTTTGTTGTGGTTATTGCCCCTTGCTGTGTCATTGCTGAAAAGAGAAAGGTATAGAAACAAATATATAATACTAGGGGCCCAGCGCACAAAATTCACGCACTCAGTGGGGGTCCCTCAGCCTGGCCTGTGCCCTTTTGCAGTCCGGGAGCCCTTGGGGGATGTCTGACTGACAGCATAGGCCTGCAGGGAGCTCCTGCCACCACCTCTCTGCTCTCCACAGCTATGAGCCCAGCTTCTGGCTGAGCATTGTTCCCCTTTGGGAGTGCACTGAACACCAGGGGGCAGCTCCTGCATCCAGCGTCTGCCACCTGGTGGTCAGTGTGCATCATACTGACCAGTCATTCTGCCATCAGGCTGAAACTGGCTCTCCACCATATCCTGAGAGGTTTCAGATTGTGAGATGGTGCAGGCCAGGCCAAGGAACCCTACTAGTACATGATCGGAGCTGGAGAGGGATGCAAGAGGTTGGCCAGCTGGGGAGAGGTCATGGAAGGGCTCCAGGGCTTATCCAGCCCCACTCACTCAGTCCTCATCGGCCGGACCCCAGCAGCAAGCTAACCTACTAGTCAGAGCGCCTGTCCCCTGGTGGTCAGTGCACATCATAGCAAGCAGTTGAGCAGCCTTAGAGTATCATTAGCATATTATGCTTTGATTGGTTAAACGGCCAACTGGACACTTAGCATATTAGGCTTTTATTATATAGGATAATATTGTACTGAAAATACTGTGCTCCCTCTGAACCCTACCTTTCCAGGGGAAATATAAGTAATTGGATCTCATTCTAAAAAGGCCAGGCTGCTATGTTCATGTAAAAATGTTCAAATCTATAGAGAATTTTTAAGAGTTTATCTGAGCCCAAACTGATGGCAGTTACTGTTAAGATCTCAAATGCTCCCAAGAATAAGTTTGCAGCCGAGTGTCCCAGGGGGCCGAGTGCCCCGGGTGAGCCGAGTGTCCCATGGGGCCGAGTGCCCCGGGTGAGCCGAGTGTCCCAGGGGGCCGAGTGCCCCGGGTGAGCCAAGTGTCCCCGGGGGGCCATGTGCCCCGGGTAAGCCGTACCCCCCAAAGGGGAAGGGTGTCCCGGGTAAGCCGTGTGTCCCACGGGGCCGAGTGCCCCTGGTGAGCCGAGTGTCCCATGGGGCCGAGTGCCCCGGGTGAGCCGAGTGTCCCAGGGGGCCGAGTGCCCCGGGTGAGCCGAGTGTCCCAGGGGGCCGAGTGCCCCGGGTGAGCCGAGTGTCCCAGGGGGCCGAGTGCCCCGGGTGAGCCGAGTGTCCCACGGGGCCGAGTGCCCCGGGTGAGCCGAGTGTCCCAGGGTGCAGTGTGCCCCGGGCGAGCCGTGTGTACCAGGGGAAGCAGTGGGACCCAAGGGAAGGGGCGGTGAAAACCAGAGGAGGAGCGGACTCTATTCATATGGTCCTGAGATAGTCACCATAAAACAAGCAGAATGCCAAATGACAGCGGGGAGGGGAAGGAGACCTGGGGGGAGATAGGAGAACAACCGAGGGACTGGTATGCATGAACATAAGTACAACCAATGAACACAGAACTCTGGGGAGGGAGGGCATAAATGGGAGGTGGGGGGGGGGGCAATAGTAAACTATGTACACAGAAAATACCTTAATAAAGTAAAATTAAAAAAAAAAAAAAAGAATAAGTTTGCAGTTTCTTTTATCCATTTGGAAACAAGGAGGGAATGTAAGGAAGATTATATGAAGTTGGAAGACAGTGAGTGGAGATTGGATTATAGAATAGTTAACACGATTATGTGCCCTCTTATTTTGAAGGTGTGTTAATCTAGATGCACAAAATCAATGGACAGGGCTCCTTTCTCTAAAAAGGTATATGCCTCAGGAGTGATTATCCACCAAGACCTGCCCAGTTAGGGATTTATGATCATATCACCCTGTGAGGTTACCTTATATAGAAACCCTTTTTCATCCACATGAAGGATTTTTTAAACCCTATGTACAATAAATGAGATCTGATCTATTTGGAATCTGACTCCACTGGGTAATTATGGAGTTTAGATATATTTATTCTCCAACATTTCAATGACAGTAAAACAACTTGATCCAACCCTAACTTCTGGTTATTTTCTCCTGGTCACCTCCCCCCCCAGCCCCCCGAATGTATGAAATAGAGAATGACATCAAAATAAAACTGTGTTAGCAGAAAGACCACCCTGATATCCCTGAGATTATCTGTTATGACCTGTACCGCCCTGTCCATATCTTAAAGTTTGGGTCACCGTGACATCAACACATGGTCATTCTCTACTTAGTGAATTATGCTATCACCATGCTACATTCATCATAACAACATATTCTTTGGTTACTGCAAAAACATGATTTTTAAAATGTTTGAACTCTTAAAAATGTGACTGTTTCAGGCACTTAGCACCAGAGGAACCATATTTTACTATATATATGGGGCAATGCAGAGAGTCTAGGACCACTAGCCTGCAGAAGGTAAGACAAAATAATAATTTTAGATATATGAAAGAAATAAGATGTGATCTGAGTGACTCCAAATGGGACAGGGAGGACAAATGCCACAAGCGAGCTTTTTCTAGAGCAGAGCTTTCTAGTTTGCCAAGCTATCGTGACCTGGAAAGTCATGTCAACTGGCAGTAGACAAGATGACCACTTGGTGGAGATGTTACAGAGAGAAACTCCATGTCAGATTGAAAGATACTTCTTCAAATTCCTTTCCAAAAGCCAAGGATTCTAAGAAAAATCTGCATTCTAGGATTCTCAGCATTTATTTTTTTTATTTTGCCCAGGTTGGGAAATTCCCTATTTTGGGTAAAATATCTTGTCTTCAGAAGCTGCCTTCAAAAAGGAAGTAAGCTTCACATGGGCTCATTGGCATCATGAGCAAGAATGAGTTTATCACCCTATCCTGATTGGCTCAGTGAATAGAGAATCAGCCTGTGGACTGAAGAGTTCTGGTTTTGATTCTGCTCAAGGGCACTTACCTTTGTGGTAGGCTCCTCGCCAGCCTGGGCCCTGGTTGGGGCACACGCAGGAGGCAACCAATCGATGTGTTTCTCTCAAATCAATATTTCTCTGTCTTCCCCTCTCTCTTCCACTTTCCAATTGGCTCCTCCTTGGAAAGCTAAGAAAAGGCTTGCCAGAAATGGGACACTGGCCAGCAAGGATGGCCTCAAGGATAGCTCTAGGATAAAATGATTGGAACAAAGAAGAGACACAATCCAGCTCAGTCATATGGAGGAAGTCTTCATTCAGAGGCAGAGCAGCTCTTAAGTGGACTAGACCCTGAAGTCCTCTGTCAAAGGGATGCAGAGATATGCAGCTCAGAAGGGGCTAATTCTTACCTTGAAATTTTGCAACTCCATTTGTGTTCTCAATTGATAGAAAGCCTTCCTTTCTACCATCTATTTCAACTAGTTACTGCTCTGGTGGCAGCCCCTCCTTCAGCTCCCCAACCTTCCTGACCTGGAACTGGCAACGTCTCCCCACCTCAGGTGTCCACGTGGAGGGGCGGGCAGACAAGAGGTGTCATGGCCCACATGAGACCCCCAAAATAACTGTCATCAGACCTCGCAGTCCCAATATATAGTATGTGTCATACCTGGTCTTCCAATACATAGTACGTGTCATACCCAGGTAGGCTCCCTTTACAGCTGAGCTGGCCAAGGACAGTGACTCACCAAAGGCTCATCTGAGACCAGAGCCAGCTTCCCCGGCTCCCTGTCCAAAGTGCTCTCCACCTTCTCACAGGATAGGCAGCTGGGTACATTTTCTCCATAGCCCTGCCTCCCCCAGATCATCCATCGTTGGAGTCCTCCTCACCTTTTCTCCTTCCTGCCCTTCAACATTTGCTAACTTCATCCATATTTGGGGACAAGTCAACATCCCATTGGGTACTTGACTGTACTCTTCTCATTCTTCCTGTGAGGGAAACTAGAGTTTACCATCCCCAAAATATGCTTTTTGGAACATTGATTCTTATAATTCTCAAGAAACAGAAGACTCCCTGACCACTCTGACTACCTAAAAGAATTTAAAGGACCTGCTCCGAGAAGGGAGCTATTATCACAGATAACTACAGTTTAAGGTGAACTAGAAATGGGGGGACCTAGCTTGCTATTTAGCCTATTTGATCAAAGTTCTCTCTGTGTCTCATTCTTAAAGATGGTCCATTAAACATTTATTTCCCATTTGCTTTTCCATCTCCATGTGAATTGCCTTCTTCCCCTTTGAAGTCCCAAATCAGTACCCTCCCCCCCCCAAATCCTCATTCTACCCCCCCCCCCCACCATACACAGCTTTCCTTAGCTGAGATGGCATATAAACCTCAACTGCCTGATTTGTCCTGGGGACCATATTCTTTTAAAAATATATATTTTATTGATTTTTCTACAGAGAGGAAGGGAGAGAGATAGAGAGCTAGAAACACCAATGAGAGAGATACATCGATCATCTTCCTCCTGCACATCCCCTACTGGGGATGTGCCCACAACCAAGGAATCGAACCTGGGACCCTTCAATCTGCAGGCCAGTGCTCCATCCACTGAGTAAAACTGGTTTTGGCCAGGGTCTCATATTCTCAAAGAACCCCAAAGTGTATATATGTAATACATTTGGTTATTTTCTTCTGTTAATCTGTCTCATGTTAATTTGATTAATAGTCTAGTCAGAAGAACTTATAAAGGTGGGAGCAAATTTTATTTTTCCTTCCCTACACTGTCCTGTTTAAAAAACACAAATTACCATCATTTATGAAACTCCTTCTGGTGTTCGAGGCAGGATCTGCTAAGTGCTTTATCTTGATATTTTTATTACTTTACAGCTGAGGGGCAGGGGTATAAGGAGATGATGTTACCTACCCAAGATGACCTAGAGATAATAAGTGGCAGTGATGCAGGCGTCCTGAGGTGGGGGGGGGGGGGGAGGAGATGCCCAGGGATCTGAGTGTCCGTGACCCACTGTGTTCTTGGCTTCACATTGGAAATAATTCCAATTTGAGCTAACTTAGAGGTTAGAGTGAAAGTGAGTTTATTAGTGAAACAGTGAGACAGAGAATGGGCTACTCCACAGATCCCCTTAGTGGAATTTGCTTCCTTATTGAGGTTCATTTAATGGGGGGGGTATTCAATGATGGGGAGGAATATTTAGGGTCTTCCAGGAAAAGGAGATTTCTCCTCTGAGAAATCTCAGAGGAGTTTCATCAACCAATTAAAAAAAACCTTAAATTGATTTTTAGAGATAGAAGAAAGGAGAGGGAGAAAGAAAAAAATTCTGACAATTTATTGGTTGCCTCCTACATGCCCCCTACTGGGGATTGAGCCCACAACCCGGGCATGTGCCCTGACCCAGAATCCGACCAGCAACTTTTTGGTGCGCGAGAGGATGCCCAACCAACTTAGCCACACTGGCCATAGCTCAAGAACCATTTTGTACTCTTCTAAGGGCTTTGCATTTCTGATCATGGCAGCTCCGGGTGTCTTGTTTAGCATGCTAATGCACTATAAGAAGCATATAATAAGGCTAGGGGTTACCATTAGGTGGAATTAGTTGGCATATTGGATTGAGCTGGTCTCTATGGGTTTTACGCCATAAACTCGGAGAGTGTGAGTGGAGGGTGTGGGGTGGGCTTGTGTCTTACTATCTTCTTGACAGCTCCGGTGGGTTTTATTGATTGTGGCTATTCTGCCACATACCCTATCTCAGCAGAGCTAAAATTGGATTCGAATACAAGTAATCTGACCTCAGAGTGAGAATTTTTCTTGTCTCTCCCAATATAGCAATGCCCAGCCTTTGTGGGAACTCTGGTGCCTGGAACACACAAGGCACGCCATCAGCTCAGGTGTCCAGCGCCCTCTTGGGGCAGTCAGCGCTGTTGCTGGTGGTCAGTAAGGTGTCTGAGCCCAGACCCACTGTTTATCCTCTCCCAGCCTAGGTTTCCTTTTTGTAAAGTGGGGGTAATATCCACCTTGAAGTGTTTCCTAAGGTTCGAATGAGCTAAAGTAAGGAAGCACTAGTACATTACATATTGACCATCTTTTATTTTTTTTTTTACCTAAGATGGGAAGTACAGGAAAGTAGGGAAAAGCATACGCTTCTGAAAGTTGTGTGATCTTGGGCAAGTCTCTTAACCTCTAGGTGCCTCGCTTTTCTCCCTGTAAAATCACTACAATAATAGAATCTACTATTATAAGGATATTATATTCAAAGACAAAGAGCATATTGACTGTTTGAATGCCAATGCCTGGAACAGTCAGTGCATAGCAGAGGATAGGGTCTCAAAGGAATGAATGAATAAGCCCTAGCCAGTTTGGCTCAGTGAATAGAGTGTCAGCCTGTGGACTGAAGGGTCCTAGGTTCAATTCCTGTCAAGGGCACATGTCTGGATTGCAGACTCGATCCCCAGTAGGAGCCGATCAATGATTCTCTCTCTCATCATTGATGTTTCTATCTCTCCTTCTCCCTCCCTTTCTGAAATAAATAAAAAAAATATATTTTTAAAAAGAATGAATGGATAAGTACCTAAATATGATCCCTCACATAAATACATACTGATATGTATGTATGGGCCATTATTAGTTGTATTATTATTGTCATTATCTCGCCCAGGCATCTCTCTCCTCTGGCATGATCAAAGCACTTTCATCTGCCACGAATCTCTTCTAGTTTTTATTCCCTTTCCATTCACCCTCAGCCTGACTCAGGTGGGAGATGGCAGGGACATGGACAGATGGCAGTGATACCTTCCCCTTCCAGGTTTCATTTTTCAAACTTCACTGGTTGTCTGGATTTATTCTCTCTCTCTCTCTCTCTCTCTCTCTCTCTCTCTCTCTCTCTCTCACACACACACACACACACACACACACACACACACACGTCAGGAAAAGGGCTGGACAAACAGACACATCACAGGCTCCTAGAGAAGCATATTTTTCTAGGAGCTAGAGGTTTTGTAATTCACCATCCAGACTGAATTTTGTCAATAATTATCCAACTAGCTATCTCTCCAGAGATCATTAAAAAACGAATGCGTGTTTGTTGTGGGTGTGAACGTGCAGATGTCATGCACACAGTGGGTGTGTAGGGAGCAATCAAATAGGAAGTACTCTGGCATTTATATCCAACTGTATGCTGGTTTAAATTACCCACTAGGAAATATGTGTCTGTATGAGTATGATTAATCCAGGCTCATTCAGAATGTGTCAGGGCTTTCTCTCCCCCCCTCCCTTCTTGGCTCTCCGTTCATATAACCCAGGCTGCCTCCAGCCAGCTTTTCTCCACTTGTCCTGAGCGCGAAAAGGTGCAGCGGAGCCTCTGAGAATGAGCACGTTCTCTGAGACAGCGTGGCTCTGTCTGGCTGTCACGGCAGCCCTGGGAGGACTAGTTCTTTGCAAACTCAAGAGTCCAGGCCAAGTGGGGAGGAAGGTGGTCTGCCTGGTGGGCTTCTGGGGAGGGGCTTGCCTGTTAAGCCTGTCCCTCTTCTGGAGTTTGATCCTGTTCTCCCTGTCATGCTTCCTCCTGTATATTTACTTATCTGGCCAGGAGTTCTTACCTGTGGACCAAAAGGCTGTGCTAATCACAGGTAAGTGGATGACACTGCCGATTCTCACTCAGGGCAGAATCCGGCACTTGCTTTGCCTCAGAGAGACATTTTTAGATTTGGTTGAAAGAGAGAACGCTTGGTGTGGAGTAAATGAGGGGACATCTCCAAGTGGTTTTCGCGACACTGTCTTTTGGCTTGTTGTCTTCAGGAGGTGTACTCATAGAGGGTCTGGGAAGATGAAGTGCATCTAAGCCACGATTTTGTTAGTTTCCCGGGATAAATATTAATAAGCAAACCTATAGCATTCCATCTGTTTCATTGTATCCAGGAAAGTCCCGTGGGCTTCTTTAGGCTTAAACAGAATTTTGCTCTGAGATTAATGTTCAGCTGTGCTCTAGACTTTGGCTCTTATTCCTTAGCTTTGCTGTGTTGTTTCGCTGTTGTTTTTTTTCTTTTGAATACAGAGGTGGGCAAACGTAAGTTTACAGTTGCATTGTGACATTCTTTTGAGTTAATAAAGATATTGTAAGAATCATAACCTGCATGGTTTTTCCCCCCATACAAACCACTGTAAACCTACTCCCGCCCACCCCTGTATAGAAGAGACTTACCAAGGCTGGCAACCTGGCAGTTTGATGGACTGTTGTCTCATCTAAGCGTTTGACTTCAGATTCGTCATTAGACTGCTAGCGCTTCTCAATTGGATTAACTTCGCAGTGTGTCTGAAGGCAGTTGCGTGTTAGCTGGACTGCCAGCTTTTTTTTTATTCGTTTGTCTTTTCTTTTTCCGCTGCAAGTGTGAGTCCGAATTAAATCCCTGTGGTTTGTAAAACTGGTTTGTTTGGTTGTGAAGTTTGAGCTTGGACAGGGCTCTCCTTGGGATTACCCAGCATTATCCTAACCCAGAGAAAACCCTGCCAAGGATGAACATTAGCTACGGAATCATTTGCTGGGATGTCATCACCCACACCTTGCGGCTACACCAGCTTCAGGTGAAGACAAACACAGGGTGTGGATGGAAGTAAATAGAGTTTTTTTTTTCCCAATTCACGGAGAAATAGACTCTAAAGGCTTGTCTATATTGTCTTTTGCTTCAATCCAATGATGAAATTCTCCCTTAACATGAAACGCAAGTTGGCACTTGTTGGCGTTTTGAAGTTGGCGGAAAACAAGTTTCTTCAAAGACAAAACAAAACAAAAAACCTCAGACAATTCAAAGTTAGAAAACTCAGTGGGTCGATGGAATGTTTATCTATACGAATGTCTGGTATCACCTGGATTCATGCATCTAGAAGATTGGCTGCTGTTTTCTACATTTTCACTGGCACTCCCTGGATGGGCTGGGGAAAAGATAGAATAACAGTCAATCCTTCCATTCTGTGCACAGTAGCAAGTACCCAAGGTCTTCAGACTAATTCCAGGTTGAATTTATTTGTTGTACTTTTTCCACTCATGTGATTAAAAGACAGCAATTAAGCATGCTAAAAAAGTAATAGCCATGTTACGGTTGACACTAATGGGACATGACCTCCTGGAGGTCCAAACATTCTGGGGAAATCAGTTTCAGGGAGCAGCACTTTGGAGGTGAATAAATAAGAACGCTAAACCTTAGGATAGCCTCAGGCAAACTTCAAGGGAACTGAGAAAACAGGAATTCTCTAGGCTTCATTATCTTGTCAACGTTCCTTACCCTCTACTTTTGCAGATGTAGGCAAGCAGAAAAGCTCACAAAATACTGAAATGTCCTGACTTGTGTTTAGTGGTTTGGAAAATGACTGATTCAATTAGGCAGCTCAAGCTCAATGACTAATCTCTCAATGAAATGCATAACAATTAGAAAACGGAGAATTAATAAAGGAAGGACATATATTTTAGCGCAGGGGTGGGGAACATTTTTTCTGCCAAGGGCAATTTGGACATTTATAACATCATTTGTGGGCCATACAAATTCTCAACTGAAAAATCAGCCTGCTGTATTTCATCAAACATTTAATTAACTCATCCGTAATGCCTCGGCAGGGCCAGATCAAATGATTTCTCGGGTTTTATACTGCCCGTGGGCCACACGTTCCCCACCCCTGTTTTAGGGGGATTGGAACATCCCTTTGAAATGTTTTTGTCATGAGGAGTACTGTAGGTTCAATATAGTTCTAAAAGTTTCAAGACCTTTAGACTAAATGGAGAAATTTAAAATGAATTCGTTTAGTTAGCTCAGAACTTATTAAAAAAATAAGTCACCATAACTTGGAATACACTTTGTTTCAGGATGGCTTACAAATTGGTAAACATTTTAGTGACTGGGGTGACTGGGAGAAATGTGACAATGCACATAAGTATTATATCTTTATTTGATAATTTAAGATTTGGAAATTTCTTTTACAGGGATAATCTGAAATGCGTAAACAGAGTAGATGCCAAACAGATTGTCAGATTCACAAAGTTGTCCAGCACAGTCTTATTGGCAACAGAGAAATATCAAAAGCAATAAAAATGTTGACAAATTGTAGTATATCCTCTAGGTCAGCCATGGGCAAACTACGGCCCGTTCGGCTGCTCTATCCAGCCGCGGAGCCGAAAGAGCGGAGGGTTCTCTTGCTCTCCCCTCCGCTCCTTCACCAGCAGCCCAAGATGAGAGTGCCAGCATGGTCAGGTTGCTTTTGTTCCAGCCCTCCGGTCCAGTTTAAGAACCCATTGTGGCCCTCGAGTCAAAAAGTTTGCCCACCCCTGCTCTAGGTAGAAAAGTTGGTAACATTTAAAAATAACAACCACAGGACTATGCTATACCATGGAAAACTGGGCTAAAGAAAAACATACAGGAGATCCAGGTGTTTGAGCAAGATTGTAACCATGTCATATGAATTAAAATGAACACACACACACACACACACACACACACCAGCAACAACAAAACACTGGAAGGAAATAATTTGTAATGTTTGGATTAGAGTACTTGGATGCTTTTTCCTCTAGATATTTTCCCTAAAAATTCTCTAATTAATTATAGTACTTAAATAGTAATATATATATATATATATATATATATATATATTCCTTTTAAACAATTGTATTGAATGTATTGGGTGACATTGGTTAATAAAATTATATAGTTAGTTCCTCCTCACCATTTATCCCCTTTTACCTACTTCTACCCACCACCTCCCTTTCCCTCTGGTAATCACCCCACTATTGTCTGTGTCTATAAGGTGTGTTTTTTGTTTTGTTTTGTTTTGTTTTGTTTTTGCTTAGTCCCTTCATCTTTTTCACCCAACCCCCCAACCTGCCTCCACTCTGACAGCTGTCAGTCTGTTTTTTGAGTCTGTTTCTATTTTTTGTTTAGTTTATTTTGCTCATTATATTCCATATATAAGTAAAATCATATGGTATTTGTCTCTCTCTGACTAGCTAATTGTTTTTTAAAGGGATAACATTAAAAAGGTTAAGTCCATTTATCTATGGACCCAGTTGTAGGACAATTACCAGGACAAGTTAAAAACAAGTTTCTTTTCTTTGAGTTACTTATTTCATTTTTCTAAGACATTAAAAGGTCTTTTGTCTCAGAAACATGTAATTATAGTATAAAGAAGAAATAAGCAAGCACAGAGTGTTTGAACACGTATTTGTCTTCAAGATACCTGAAGCTATAGGGACCATTTAATTTTTAAAATGACGCTAAAATTGGCCTGGCCAGGGTGGATCAGTGGTTGAGCCTTAACATATGAACCAGGAGGTCACAGTTTGATTCCTGGTCAGGCCATAAACCCGAGTTGTAAGCTCAATCCCCAGTGTGGGAACTCAGGGGGCAGCCAACCAGTGATTCTCATCATTGATGTTTCTATCTCTTTCTCTCTGAAATCAATAAACATGTATTTTAAAATGAAATAAAATGACTCTAAAATTAATGATGAGCAGGCCCACATGATTGCAATAGCATCTCGGGCACAATACAATGGTTAACACTTTGAAGTCTGACAGGCTTGCCTTAGGCTGGGTTCTTCAGGGTTAGTGCTCAAGATGAGGATTTGTGTTGTGGGGAAGGAAGAAACCCCCCTCAACATTCTTTTGGCTGCCCTAATGATCAATCTACATGAGACAGGTTTACAAGAGAAAACAACCAAATTTACATGGTACATATGGGAACCCCACACACATAGGAGGCTCAGGGACAGAAACCTAAAATAAAGAATATATGACATTTTGAGCTAAGGATAGGGAGGGTGCCTTGGAGACTTCTGAGGGGAGGAAGGTCATTCCATGGCGATGAGTATAGTGGATGGTCAGTAATTGGTAATGTTTCTGTTCTATAGATTAGGTCATAAAACATTATTTTTGGTGACAATTCTCACTATGGGCTAGGTCCCTAACGAAAAGTTTTTAAGGGTGAGGTAACAGTTTCTTGTGAACCTGTGGAATCTTGATGGCCTTCAGCTCACAATAATTCTCATGCTAAAGTGGGGAAGCATTTTGGGGAAGCCTGTACTGACGCCCTATAGCATGAAAGGGATTTATTGGGAAAGTTTCCAAGTAGGGAAGATGGGCAGGAAGAGGAGGAGGCCACGTGAAGTGCAGCATCAAGGGAAGTCCCCCTGAGGGTCACTTGGCTTTCTCATTGGGGCAGATCTGGAGGCAGTAAGGTCACCCATGAGAGCTGTCCCCACTGTGGGTCAGGGAGCTGTGGTTTTTATACACTCATACCTGTCAGTCATTAGTTAAGGGCTGTTAATCCCATATCCCTGGGTGGTGACGAGGGGAGGCCTAAACTCCAGAAGCTTCTGGCTCTCCTTGGCAACTAGCAGTGTGAGCTCCAGCACCCTGAGACAGCCCTTGGACAAAGTTTCAGGGGCTGGTGCTGGGTGTGGAGCACGCTATGGCTTACTGGTGCTGGGTGTGGAGCACGCTATGGCTTACTGGTGCTGGGTGTGAAGCACGCTATGGCTTATAGAGCACAAAAATAGCCAAGGTATCTGGGGCGGTATGACTTTATCTGGCACCTGCCTCCTCCTAGCTGCGCGATCTTTGGCATCCAGATTTGGACTTTTGAACTTTTGTTTTCTCTTCTGTAAACTGGAAATGATAATACACACTCTCTTTCTCTCTTATAGATGGAATTAGTGGATGAGAGACAGAGAAGAAAGAGGAGGAAGAGAAGGGAGAAAAGGAGAGATAGAGAGAGAGAGAGAGAGAGAGAGAGAGAGAGAGAGAGAGAGAGAAATGATTTTCTTTAGGGTGTTCCAAAGTGAATAAAGAGAAGAAACACTTATTTATTCATTCTACAGCTTTGTTTGTTTGTTTTATTGTTAATTCTCATCCGAGGATATATTTTTTTAAAAATATATATTTTATTGATATTTTACAGAGAGGAAGGGAGAGAGATAGAGAGCTAGAAACTTCGATGAGAGAGAAACATCGACCAGCTGCCTCTTGCACACCCCCCACCGGGGATGTGCCCGCAACCAATGCACATGCCCTTGACCGGAATCGAACCCTGGACCTTTCAGTCTGCAGACCGACGCTCTACCACTGAGCCAAACCAGTTTCGGTGGATATATATATATATATATATATATATATATATTTTATTGCTTTTCAGAGAGAGTAGAAGGGAGGCCAGGAGGGAAAGAGAGAGAAATGTTTGTTTGCACAGGCCGACACTCCAACCACTGAGCACAACTTCCAGGGCAACAACCATGTTTCTGAGTCCTCGGTATGGAAGGAAAAAAAATTAAGGACCATGAAATTGTTATGTTGGCAAGTGATGGGATCAAAGCTCCTAAATTTCCTTGTCCTTGGACCCACATTTACTGGGATTCCTTCCTCGCCATCTAAGGTTGTGTGTTTTCCTTCTCAGCCTAGCCTTTGAACTTGGTAGGAAATGTAAAGATAACTTTGATTTGCCACCCTCAGCCCTTCCATCCTGGCCCCTTCATTCTTTCTCACCCACCTTGAGGTTTAACTTCTGATTTGGCATCTACTGTGAACAGGGCACACACCTGGAGGGCATCACAGTCCAAGGGGAGAGATTCGGCCATAGCCTAGCCATGGGGTACAGAGGGCACCTCCAAGAGCATTCCCAAAGCGTGGTGGAGCTCAAGGGTGGGCACAGCTCCTATGTGTAGGCTGGGGAAAGCTTGACAAAGGAGGGACCTCCTTAGGAATTAACAAGGGAAAATATGGCCTTTCAGGATAATTGGTCAAGCAACTCCTACACACCAGCTAGCACTCATTAAAACTTGTTGAGTTGGATAGTTTTTAATTGAAAATTTCAAAACTGGGTTCAATGATGGGGGTCCTTTCTTTAAAAAAAAATTTAAATCTTTATTGTTGAAAGTATTACATGTCTCCCTTTCTCCTCATTGACCCCTTCTAGCCCACCACCACCCCTCACCCCAGGTCTTCACCACCCCATTGTCTCTTGTGGGTAATGCATATATGCATACAAATTCTTTGGTTGATTTCTTCCCACCCACCCACACTCCCTCACCTTCCCTCTGAGATTCTTCAGTCTGTTCTATGCTTTTATGTCTCTGGATCTATTTTGTTCATCAGTTTATGTTGTTCAGTAGATTCCACATGAAGGTCCTTTATTCATGTTGCAAACAAAGGGTCCTAGGTGGGTGGTGACTCCTATTGAAACTTATTAAATAGTCTAATTAGGGTTCTAAAATTTAATACTGTTGGCATCATCTTGAGATTTGGTGTCTTTTGATTTTTTTTTTGAGAGAGTGGAAGGGAGAGGGAGAAACACAGAGAGAAACATGGATGTGAGAGAGACACATGGATTAGTTGCTTTCAGTACGCACCCAAAGCCTGCAACTGCAGTATGTGCCCTTGACCGGAAACAAACCTGGCACCTTTGAGTTCGAGGGGCTGACACTCTATCCACTGAGCCAAACTGGCTAGGGCTGGTGTACTTTGAATTTTACGTTAGATTATTGAAATGGATGAACATTTACAGTGGACTATGGGATAAAAGAAATAACATATCTGTTACATACATTTTATATTTGACTCTTACAACCTTAATAAGTTGCATACTTGTGAATGAAGAAACTATGTGTCTGCCCAATCAATGTGGCTCAGTGGTTGAGCACTGACCTTTGAACTGGGAGGTCATGGTTTGATTCCTGGTCGGGGCACATGCCCAGGTTTCGGGCTCCATTGCCAGTAGGGGCATGCAGGAGGGCCAATCAATGATTTTCTCTCATCACTGATGTTTCTATCTCTTTCTCCTCCTTCTTTTCTCTAATAAATAAACCAATAAAAATATGTTGTTAAAAAAAGAAACTATGTATCTAAAGTCACTGAACTAGCAAATAGCAAAGATGGAACTAAACCCAGATCAGACCCATCTGCCACCCAAAGACATGCTCTTAACCACTGTAATTATTAGTATCATTGGCATGGTTACTAGTAGCCTATAAAAGTGTCCAGGATATGAGATGTATCTATGCAATGGGCAAGTGCATGTTGAACATATACAGAGTAAAGCAAAAGTAGGTTTATAGTTGTGAGTATGAAAAATACAATTTATTCTTGTATTATTATTTATTAACTATTACATTATTTTCCATGTAAACAACTGTAGACCTACTTTTGCCCTACCTTGTATTATGTGCATAGACTTTGCTGATACAGAACTTGGCGATTGGATGAGATGCAGGTGAGAGGAGATAAAATGGAAGTGCTGTGGACAGGGGTAGGGATGATGATCTGAGATATGCCATATGGTGAGTGTGACTTCAGGTTTGATTTTGAGGGGGCAATGCAGGTGGAAAGTCATGGGCAGGTGGAAATAGAGAAGCAGACACTGGTTAATTTGGAGGAAAAGACTGGAGAAACACAAGCAGCAAAGTGATGGCTAATGTTGCAAGGGAAGAGGTCCTTGAAGTATATAATAATCAATACAAGTCCATAGTAAGCCTATAATCCAGTCAGTCTATCAGAATTTTTTAAAATGAGTACATATCCTCTTTTTTTTCCATTCAGTTTAAGCTTTACTTAGGCCTTTGCAGAGAATCACAAAACGGTTGATTTAACCCGGGTCATTTTATAAAAGTTTGAATGGTGATTTTATTAGGCATTTTAGGTGGGGTATTTTTTTAATTAAATGTATTGGGGTGATATTGGTTATATAGGTTTCAAGTATACATTTCTATGATACATAATCTGTATATTGCATTGTGTGCCTACCACCAAAGTCAAATCATCTTCTGTCACCATATATGTGGTCCCTTTACTTTATTGTTCATATTATTACAAATGTTCCTCATTTTTCCCCCCTCCATTGCTCCCCTCCACCAAGTTTCCATCCCACCCTCTGCCCTTTCCCCATCCCCCATTGTCCTCATCCACAGGTGCAGTTTATGTTCAGTCTCTTCCCTCCCCCCCACTCCTCATTTCCCCGAGAGTCATCAGTCCACTCCCTTTCCATACCTCTGATTATATTATATTCACCAGTTAATATTGTTCATCATGATTTTTACTTCTCTTTGTTTTTAGATTCACTTGTTGATAGTTATGTATTTGTTATTCATAATTTTTATCTTTATTTTCTTCCTCTTTCTAAAGAACCCCTTTTAGCAATTCATATAATTTTGGCTTGGCAGTGATGAACTCCTTTAGCTTAAATTTATTTGTGAAGCTCTTTATCTGGCCTTTGATTCTGAGTGATAGCTTTGCTGGGTAGAGTACTTTTGGCTGTAGGTTCTTGTTATTCATCACCTTGAATATTTCTTGCCATTCCCGTTTGGCCTGCATGGTTTCTGTTGAGAAATCAGCGGACAGTCGTATGGGTGCTGCTTTTGTCTTGCTGCTTTTAATATTCTCTCTTTGTCTTTTGCTCTTGGAATTTTAATTATGATGTGTCTTGGTGTAGTCCTCTTTGGGTTCCTTTTGTTAGGAGTTCTGGGTGCTTCCTGGACTTGTAAGTCTATTTCTTTCCCCAGGTGGGAAAAGTTTTCTATTACTATTTCTTTCAATATGTTTTCGGTATCTTGCTCTCTGGCATCTTCTGGGATGCCCATAATTCTGATTTTGGTTCGCTTGAAGTTGTCCCAGAGGTTTCTTACACTATCTTCAACTTTCTGGATTCTCTTGTCTTCTTGCTTCTGCGGAGGAGTGTCCTCTGGCTCTTTGTGTTCCAAATCTTTGACTTGATTCTTGCAATCTTCCATTCTGTTTTTAAGACTCTGTATAATATTTTTTTTTATTTCAGAGAATGTATTCTTTATTTCTTATTGATCCTTTATTATTTTTTGTTGATCCCTTTTCATATCCTCATAGGTCTTGTTTATTTTATCGGCCTTTTCTAGGAGATTCTTGAACAACCTTATAAACGTGGTTTTGAACTCTATATCCAGTTGCTTTTTGTCCTCCATTTCTTTCGTTTGTGATCTGTTTCCTTGTCTTGGCATTTTCACTGCTTCCCTGAGTTGGTAGGTTGAGAGGATCAGTTGTGTCTATGCCAGGAGATAGCCGTACTCCACTAGACTTGTAAACCTGCAAAAGCCTCTGAGTTCAGCTTGGATGGGGTGGAGTTTCAGGGCAGAGCCTACAGCCTTGGCGTCTGGTTAGCCCCGCCCTCTGAGGTTCCTGAGTCTCAGTGTACCTCAGCGTCCTTTGGTATTCGCTGCAAGCACCTCTGAGAGAAAGGCGCCCTAGAGTTTCTCCCGCTACCAGACAGTCTAGTCTCTACCCCAACGAGCCCGCAATTGGGGTTCAGTGCAGTTGGAAGTGGGGTTAAGAGCAGTCTGGAGTTTATGTCTCCTTCCTGCTAGGGCAATCCATAAGCCCAATCAACCATTCGTCCTCTGCATGAAATGTGCTTGACTTGGGGGCTCTGCCTTTTGCTGCTCCCCTGAGCTTCTGCCTTACAACCCAGATTCCCTCTGTATGAGCCTGGGGCCCGAGAGTCTTGCCCAGGACTGGGGTTCAGTGCAGTCAAACTGGGGCTCAGCACAGTCTTGAGCTTTTGTCTCCTTTCCGCTAGGGCAATCCAGCAGCTCAGGGAATAGCCTGTCCCCTGCGTGCAAATGTGCATGACTCCGGGGGTCTGCCTTTTGCTGCTCACCTTAGCTTTTGCCTTACAGCCCAGATTCCCTCTGTATGAGCCTGGGACTCCAGGGTCTCGCCCAGAACTGGGGTTCAGTGCAGTCGGAGTTGGGGTTCAGCACAGTCCGGAGCTTTGATCTCCTTCATGCTAGGGAACGCCAGCCAAGCACTCAGCCGCCCCCTCCTCTCCGGCTCAGTCCTCTCCCTACGGGCGCACGTTGTCTCTCCATACCTTAGGCTTTTACAGCTCCTCTGGTTATCCTTCTGGTTTTCTCTTTCTTTCTAGTTGTAGAATTTCCAGTCAGTCAACTTTCCTGTAGTTCTGGATAATGTCCACTTTATATTTTAGTTGTATTTTTTTGAAATTGTTGAGTGAGGCTGCAGTTAGGCGGTTACCTATGCTGCCATCTTGTTTTGTTTTTGTTTTTTGTTTTTTCAGTCCCTTTACCTTTTACTACCCTCTCCCCACTTTTCCTCTGGTAACTGCCATGCTGTCGTCTGTGACTGTGCGTTTCAGTTTTGGGGTTGGGAAAATTCTCATGGAATGAAAGGACGCCCCCTGTATATTGTGAACTATCTGAAGGCAGGGGCCAGGTCTTTGTTTAGGACCCTGTCCCCCTTCCCAGGCTCTAAACACATTAGTCCCCGCACAGTGTTAATGAGTGCGTGAGCCCTGAGTAAATGAACCAAGCCAGTGACGTGTTCTCCCCTGCTTTTGGTCACAGGCTGGACAAAAAACTCAGTCATTGTCCCAACCTGCCCACCTCCATGGGTACTTATTTCTGTCGGTTCTTTTTGCTGAGGTCACCTGTGTGGAAAGGGCAGAGTGACTTGGCTGAGCTGTCCGGGCCCATTGTTCTGTGGTGACTAAATTGTCGGCTTGCTCTGCACAGGTCTTTGTGAAGACTTGGTTCTAAGTGTGCTTCTGCTTGCCCAGGATGTGGCACAAACAGAACATCCTCTGCGCCCAGCAGGCTGCTGCAGCTGCTCTCCCACAGGTCATTGCACCCTCCTAGCCACCAGAGTGTGACTTCCACCTTGGCCCTGCTGACTGTATTTTCTTTCCTGACATAGCCTCCTCTACCTTCCAGGAGATTGCATTTCCACGTGTCTCTCCCACTTCTTTGTCCCTTGATTATTCAGGTTCTTCTTCCTACCCATCCCCAAGGTGGCTCTGTCCTTAGCCCCCTTATCTTGCCACATTCTCTACCATTTAAATCCCTCCTGCTCCTGAGGGAACTACATGAGAACTGGCAGATCTAAAGTTTTGTATGCCTGACGCTCTTTTGACCTCTGACTCATATTTCTGGGATTTTAGGATGAAACTTTGTTTTAAATTTCTAAGACAACCTTATTCTTCCTCCTAATCCTTTTTCCTTTCTTAACTTTCCTGGTTCTCACCTTTCCCCCCATTCTGTCTATTCCCGTTCTTTCGCATCCCTCCTTCCATTTCTTTATGCCAGACACTTTCCACAGATTCTTTTGATCCCTTATTGATGATTTCTTTATTGGTTGATCTTCAGTCTACCCTCCTGATGCCAGTATTCCCCATTTTCCCCCCAATGCCCCAATTCTCTGTGTTTTCCTTTAGGGTATGTTTACATTTCTCACACTCTTGTGAACCACTCTTGTTTCCAGGGATGGCATCTCCTGCCTCCTGTGTTCTGGTGATGATCAATTTCTAATGCCTCGCCCAGACTTGCTGCCTGCACTCTGGACCACCTACCCACTGCTTCCTGAATGTCCCAGGGTCCACATGTCCCAGACTGCACTCTCTAACTTTCCCTTAAATTCTGCCATTGGTCCAGTACTCTCTACCTTGTTGATGACACCGTCTACCTCATCTGCCCAAATCAGAGATGCCACAGCCATCTTTGAATCCTCTGCTCAGTTAGCCCAGATCACAAACTTGAGAGCTCTTGACTCTCTTCTTTCATTGCCTCATCCAACCAGTCATTTATTCATAACTCAGTGACTTTTCCCTACCCTTTGAATCTCGTCCCTTCTTAATTTATTTAATTTTTGTTAATCCTCACCTGAAGATATTTTCCTCCTCTGAACAATAGTTGTATAGAGGATTCTAGGTCTGGGGACTGGGCCAGATACATTTTAATTCGAGGCAGTGCTCAACACTGTCTTAGGTAAAATAGAACCCAAAATTCCACTTTTATGAGTGAACTGGTTTCAAATGAACCTGTGTCTAACGATTCATGTCTACTGAGGTCTCGTGGCCTTGAGTCAAACCAAACCTGGGCATCAAGAAGGGGATTAGAAACAAAACCAAAAACTGCGTTCCTCTCTGGAAACAAGGCTGCAACATATGTGCATAGAAGTGCAGGTCTGGCTTCTGTCATTCAGGGTGGGAAAGACGGTGTAGGGGTTGAGTACTCATTGAGGACAATGACTGATCAGGCTACCAGCTCCTGCCTTGCCACTTACTAGCTTTCTGACCCAGGGCAAGTTAATTAACCTGTCTGAACCTCAGGCTCCTTCTCTGTAAAATGGAGATAATCATTATATAGATCTCCCTGGGACTGTTGCCAGGATGGAATGAGATAACACACATAAAGGCCATCTTAGACGGTACCTTCCATTCCTAGCCAAACAGAGCAGCATGGGGGTGGCAGGCAGAAGATAAGGTTGCTAAAAAAAAGCCTCCAATTCTAGAAAGAAGATATTGAGCATGATTATAATAATCCCTGGAATATGAAGGGAGTTACTTCCTCAGAATTATCCCACTCAACACCCACACCTTTTCCCACTTAAAGTTTGATAGAAGCTTCTATAATAAGCCTTAAGAACTTGGTGTTCACACAGAAATAACCAGAACATCTTAGGGGAACATTGTGGTAGGGACAACGGTGCAGGGGTTGGGGTTTCACTGTATCCGGTTTCCCAGGTAGGGCCTGGTCTCATGCAATGGATCTCCCCTGGCCCACTCCACTTGTTACAAGTCAGTTGTGATATTGGGGAGGAAAGTGGTGAGGGGGAAAGAACATCTCATTCTGCCACTTTGGGGTTTACATAGTCATTGATGAACTTTATTTCAACCCAATGCCTGAATATCCTTTCCAGGACTATCTATTTTATCTTGTGCGTTTTTAAAAATAACACCAATGATGGAAAGCTCACTACCTCTTCAGGGAAGTTATTCCACTTTTATACAATGTTAATAGTTGTAAATATCTTCCTTATATTGGGCCCAAAAAGGCCCCCCTAACAATTATTGATGCATTAGTTCTGCCCTTGGAAGTCACCTGATATAAAGAAAGCACTCTTTTGTAAGATGGCCCTTGAAAAATGAAAAGACTGCATCATATACCAGTAAATTTACTTTGAACTAAACATTCTCATCCCTCCCGTGACCTGGTGTTCAGAATTTTTATCATTCTTCTCAGTGTCCTCTGGGCCATTTTTAGTTTCTTGACATTCCTTTGAAATGTTGATTCAGATTTAACATTGTGTGCCATCTTGGTCTGAGCAGTACAAACCAGACTGCAATGAATGAGATGAAATTAACTCTGAAGGCATTTTCAGTACCAAACGTATGTGGTAATTGATGAAGTAAGAGGCTATTGTCCAAGGGATAAAGAAAAAGTAGAAGCCATGCATGGCTCAGCGTTTGTGTTCTAGTTATTTCACAAGCCTAATATGCAAAGCTATTGGTTAAAAAGGCAATTTACTTATATAGAGAATCTTCAATGGTTTGGGGTGCCAGTTATGGTTATAGGGGCAGTTATGAGAATAAAATGAAATAAGGCGTGCCAAATGCTTAACACTATGCCTGGTTGAATAGTACACACTTGGTGAATGCTGCTGTAAGACATTGGAGAAGACAAAAGACATTACAGTAATCAGAGAGAGCACGGTGATGGAAATAACGCCAGCTATTTTCTGGGCTGGAACAGGTAGTCTCCATTATGAGCTCTTATTTCTTTGTTCCTGCCAAGTTAAATTAGATCTCTCTTTTTATGCCCCTTTCATCACCTTTATCATCCTTTATGGGTATTTGTTTAATGTCTCCTTCCTCTTAAAGCAGTGGTTCATGACTGACATCAATTTTGCCTCCCAGGAAACATTTTAGCAATTCCTTCAAATATATATATATTTGAGAGAGAGAGAGAGAGAGAGAGAGAGAGAGAGAGAGAGAGAGAGATGAGAAACATCAGTCAGTTGTCTCCCGCATGTACCACAGGCTGGGAATCGAACCTGCCACCTGGGTATGGGCCCTGACTGGGAATCGAACCAGCTACCCCTCTGTGCACAGGATGCTCCAACCAACTGAGCCACACCAGCCAGATATTTGGGGCTGTCATAATTGGGGCCACTGAAACAGCCTGCTAGCATCTTGTGCTCAGAAGCCATGGATGCTGCTAAGTACCCTACAGTGCATAGGACAGTCCCTCAAATAAAGAATTACCTCATCTCAAATGTCAATAGCTCCGAGGTTGAGACACCCTGCCCTAGGGTTTGAATTCCTTACCTCAGGGGCCATATCATTCCCATTGATCATGATATGCCCAAGTGCCAGTTATGTGATGGGTGCCCAAAAATAATAAAAGAAAGTAGGAATTGAGCTGGATCTTAATATACAAGTCTGAATGTATTTTTCTTCCACTTTGAGTACACAGAGGCAGAGGATGCTGGGAGTTGTTTGGGAACAAAGCTCACAAAGGAGATTGAAAATATTCTATCCCTAAAGGGATGGAAGAGACAGGAGCCCTGAGGCTTCCCCAGGAGACTGATATTTCTGTAAACAAGTGAGTTTCAGAACAAAAGGTCTGGAACTGAAGGTAACACAAGAACATCCAAGACTGGGAGCAGTTCATTGTTTTGACAGACAGAATTCAGCCAAACCCGGAAAAAGCAGAGACAGATGTTAAGTAAACAGGAACGAGAGTTCCTTTGGTAATCCACAAAGGTGAGGCTTCTCAGCCCACCGTGGGCTGCCATGCACCCAGAGGTCCCTACCTTGGGGGAGCACCTTGAGTCTGGTGGATGTCAACCATCACTGTGCATTAGAATCACCTGGGCGCCTTTCAAAACTTAATGATGCTTAGGCGTCCACTCCCATGTCTCAGTTTTACCTACTCTAAGACATGTGACTTGGGTGTTGGTGTTTCTTTAGAGTACTCCCTTCCCAGGAGAAGCTAATGCATAGCTCAACACTGAAAGTCAACCACAGCTCAATGCCTTGCATAATCAATTCCTCTCTTCCACACCAACGTACCCAATTCCATTGGCTGCTACAGACTTTACACGTCTGAATCTAAGCTCCTGATCTGGGACCCTGTCCTACCTATCCCTGGCTCATTCTTCCCCATCTTGGTGAGGCACCCTGCCTAACACTGTGCGATCAGAATCCTGAGAGGTGCCTTGATCTCAATTTCTCCTTCTCCCCCGCTGTGCTGTATGTAGCTGCTACTTTCAGAATGCATCTTGATACACCTACTTCTTCCCCTTCCTTACTACCTCTGCTCTAATCAAAGCTGCTGCCGTTTCTTCCTGGGTTGCTCTGGCCTCCAGGATTTCACTCTTGACACTCCACCCATTCTCCTCGGGGTAACCAGGGTGCCCCTTTTTGGCTTAAGACCCTTCAAATGCTTTCCACTGTAGAGAATAAAAACCCCAAGTTTGCCCAAGACCCGAGGCCCTGAAAGATCTGGTGCCTCTCATTCACACCTTTTCCTGGCATTATAGCCTTAGTACATGCTGTTCCTTTGATCTGGAATGCTTGAAGTGGGGTGGAGCTCCTTAACAGGTCTTGTTTCTTCTTCACCTTCATATCTTAGTCTAAACCAGGGTTTCTCAATCTTGACACCAATAACATTTCAGAGCATAAAATTCTTTGTTGTTGGGCCTGTTCTGTGCATTGGAGGGTGTTTAGCAGCAAACATGGCCTCTCCTCCCTAAATGCTGACAGCACTCCCCCCATCCCCCAGGTGTGATAACCCAAAAAACGTCCAGACATTGTCAAATGTCCTACGGTTGCAACATCACTGGACAGTTGAAATACTACTAGTTTAAATATTACCTTCTTGAGCAGATGTTTCCTGGTGTCCAGACTTTATGTCTCCAGCTATTATTTCTCAGTCCCCATATCTCATTTGTTACTTTCATAGCATGTTTCTCACCTTGAGATTAATATACATTTATTTATCTAGTAAGTAGCTGTGGCCCCTTCTACCCTAGACTACTTGGGCTATTTCACTCAGTTCTGACACAGCTGCTGGCATACAGGAGATACTAAATGAACATGAACTGAACAAATGCATGCATGGAGCTGGGGACTGTAGGTCATGCAGTACTGTCCTCCAGAGTGGGAAGTGATTTAGCACAGCAGAAAGGGCATTGCCTTTGAAGTCAGCGAGTTCTGGCTTTCTGTGACCTGGGAGAGCTTACAAAATGTTCTCAGGGCCTAATTTAGTCACCTGCAAAATGGGGGTACTATTCTTGAGTATGTGATTAGCTGTGTGATCCTCCCTGCTCTCTCCTGTAGCCCTTCCCTTGACACTTGGTGCAGGTTTCCATCAGAGCTCACCCTCACCAAGGACAGGAATCAACACTGTACCCTCAGTGTCTTACTTGGTACCAATCAGAGATGCTCAGCCAATGACCTCTGTGCAGTGACGAGGGGCCAAATTGCCCCTGTCTGTACTTGAATGACAGCACCATGGCTGGTCAGCTGAAATGATCCTTGTGGGGCCAGCCTCTGGGAAATAAATGGCCAATCCAGGTCCCTCCTTGGTGGGTTATAGGACTGGCTTGTAGGGGCAAGGCGGCTGTGCTCACCCCTCCCCTTTGCCTGTGGTGAGCCTACCTTCAGGTGGGAATTCTGGCTTCTTGCAGAAAACAGGGAAATGTGCCAAGGTCCTCTGACCTCTCTGTTTCCTCCTCCTTCCATGGGCTTGGCAAATAATAAATTTGATGATGATATTGTCCCAATGTCTTAGGATACCTAGTGTGAGCAAAAATGCCCCCTGCTTCCTCCTTCACCAGAAAAGGCAATCTTCATGACTTCAAAATCATTCTAACAAAGAGTACTCTACTCCCAGCACCCAGCCCAGGATGGGGCAGAGAGAAGCTGAGTGAATTCACTAGTGAGGTACTTTGGTTGGGGCTGGTTTCTAAAGATGTTCTAATTTAACTCTGACACTGTGCACAGAGGAAAGGACCTGATGCGCTGTTGCCTCCAGAGAGGAAGCTTCACCTCAGGCTGCTGCTGGGGAACCAGCACCAGGCTAGACAGAGAGAATGCCTGATGGGTAGGGTATTCCCTTGGATTATACAAGGGAGGTTCTAACCCAGAACTCATAGTCATAGATGATAGAAGTTCACATTTTTATTTTAATTCATAAGTTGTTCCTGATAATCAAAATAATTCGGATATCAGAGAAGGGTCACCCTGCCCCATTAGGTCAAGATACTGTATGCTTGAGTCCCTATTATATGCCATGTACTAGTAAGAGGTCTATCCATGCCCTACACATGTTTGTCAGTTCCCAAACTCATCTTTCTCCAGGTTTGATTTCTAGTGAAGGTGAACTCTTATCCATCTATTTTTAGTCAAAACATATAAGAGACCCCCCCTTTTGTGATTTATTCACCCTCAACCTTCCCCTTGCCCCTACAAGCTAGGTATATAGATCAGCTGAAAGCAGTAAGCTTTTCAGAAAACATTCAGGGGTCTTCTATTACAGCAGATGATGTAGATTTTAGACTGCCCTATTCATTTTTGTGTGTTACTTTTCATTGAAATATATTTCTCATACCATGAAATTCACCCTTTAAAATTTACAATTCAGTGGTTTTTAGTATATTCATAAGGTTATGCAACTGTTACCTTTATCTAATCCCAAATTTTGATCACCCCAAAAAGAAACCTGTAACCATTAGTAGGCTGCCCTATTCTTAAAATGTCAGTCATTTCTGCCAACTTGACTTCCCAAGTCTAGACATGATGCTTTTCAGCACCCCCAACCCGCACCACTTCATCTCTTTGGGATGTTACCCTTTCTCCTTCCCCATTAGTGTTTTAGCAGGAGGAAATAGTAAACAGCAGTGCTGTCCAACATCTAATGTGAGCCACATAAATAATTTAAATTTTGCTGGTAGTCACATTTTAAAAAGTAAAAACCAAACAGGTAAAATTAATTTGACTAATTAATTTAATGCAATATGTCCAAAATGTTATTATTTCAATATATAATCAGTAAAAAGTTATTAGTGAGGCATTTTTCATTGTACTAACATTTTTAAAAATATGTTTTTATTGATTTTAGAAAGAAAGGAAGGGAAAAAGGGAAAAAGAACGAAAGAAAGAACGAAAGAGAGAAATGTTGATGAGAGAGAAACATCAACATTGATCAGGAGCCTCCTGCAGGTTCCCACTGGGGATTAATCCAGCAATCCAGCATGTGCCAGGACTGGGAATCAAACCCAACCTCGGCACATGGCTCGACGCTCAACCATTGAGCCACACCAGCTGGGCTATATTACCTTTTTGATGATTTGTTCATATGTTACTTTCTTAGAGAAGTATTCTATGATTTGATTTCTCAAGGCAGGTTCCTATCTTCCACCTTAATTATTTATCAGAACACTCATTTTAGTTCCTGGGTAGCACTTACCATAATCCATAATTTTATTTTTATATCACTCATGTACTATCTGTATCACATGCTGGCCTGTAAACTTTATGAGGACAGAGCTATGGACTAAATTGTGCTCCCTCTTGATTAAAAGATTGAGGCCCTAACCCCAAATATGATGATATTTGGAGACAGGGCTTTGGAAGATGATTAGGTTTAGATGAGGCCACAAGTGGGGCCCTCATAATGGGATCAATGTCCTAGGAAAGCTGTCTCCCTCCCTCTCTCTGCCATTCGAGGACACCGTGAGAAGGCCTGCAGTGAGATCTCTTCTTATAGGTCAGTCATATAGCTCCGACCAGCCCTGGCCAGTGTTTCTCAATTGCTAGAGCGTTGGTCCATGTATTCAAGGATCATGGGTTCAATTCCTGGTCAAAAGCATATACCTGGGTTTTGGGTTCACTCCCAATCCTTGGCCAGGGCACATGCAAGAAGCAATCAGTTGATGGGTCTCTCTCATATCAATGTTTCACTCTCTCTCTCTGCTCCCCCACTCTGCCCTCCCTTCTACTCTTTCTAAAAAGCAATGGAAAAATATCCTCTGGTGAGGATTGACAACAACAAAAAGATAGTTCTCGCCAGAACCCAATAATGCTGGCATCCTGCCTGGTCTCTGATTTCTGGCCTCCACAACTGCGGGAGAATGGATTTCTGTAATTTAAGCCACTCAGTTTGTGGAATTTTGTTATAGCAGTCTCAACTGACTGAGTCAAATGCAGATCACATCTATCTTCCTCACTGGTAAATCCCAAGTACCTAATACAGTGCCTAACACATAATATGAGCTCAGTAAAACCCCAGTGAGTGAATAAATGAATGAATACATAAATACAGATGTCAAAAATTAGCAAAGTGTAGCAATAGCTACTTATACAACTCACCTAGAATATTATCCACCGGGAAGTTTCTTTCCTGAGGACTGTCATCAAACTTGGAGATTGTCCTCTTGAGAATGGCCACAAAATACAGATTTGCTCATAACAATGTCAGGGAACAAATAATGAACTGCAGTCCTCTTGTCTGTGAAATGGGGATAAGCATATTGACTCTAGGACCCATTTATTTATTCAAAAAATACAGTATTTATACACCAGATACTGTCCTAGATGCTAGAGATTCAACAAGAAACAAAGCAATCTTTTTGCTCTCATTGAGTTTATATCCTAGTAAGGGAGACACATATTTAGAAATTAATAGACCAACATATAATACAATGTAAGTTGGGGGTAGGAGCAATGCAGATAAATACCAAGATATCTTAGGTAAGGTGTTTGGTACAGTGTCTCTACTATAATATGTGCTCAATAAATGGTAGCCTTTTATATCACTCTCATTATCCAACACAATATCTAAAGTGATTCTTTTAAAATCTAAGTCAGGCCTTAGCCGCTTTGTCTCAGTAGATAGAGTGTCAGTCTATGGACCGAAGGGTCTCAGGTATGATTCCCAGTCAGGGCACATGCCTGGGTTGCAGGCTCAATCTCCAGTAGGGGGCATGCAGGAGGAAGCCAATCCATGATTCTCTCTTACCATGGATGTTCTATCTCTCTCTCCCTCTCCCTTCCTCTCTGAAATCAATTAAAAAAATCTAAGTCAGTTCATGTCACTGTGTTCAAACTCTCTCTCTCTCTCTCTCTCTCTCTCTCTCCTCTAATATATATATATATATATATATATATATATATATATATATATATATATTAGAGGAAGGGAGAAGGAGAATGGAAACATCAATGATGAAAATCATTGATCGGATGCCTCCTGCACACCCCCTACTGGGGATCGAGCCTGCATTGTGGGCATGTGCCCTGACCAGAATTGAACCATGACCTCCTGGGTCATAGGTCAATGCTCAATCACTAAGCCATACCAGCTGGGCTGTGTTCAAACTTTATTTTTTTTAAAATAAATCTTTATTGTTGAAAATATTACATATGCCCTTCCTTTTCTCCTATGGACCTTCTTAAACTTTCTAATGATATCTCATTACACTTAGAATAAAAAGCACAGTCTTCACTATGGTTTCAAGCAGGGTTTCTCAACCTTGGCACTGTTGACATTGGGACTGAATAGTTGCTTGTTGTGGGGCTGTCCTGTGAAATGTTAAGATGTTAAGCAGCATTTTTAGAAGTGACACACTAGATGCCAGTAGCACCATCCAACTTGTGACAAACACAAGTGTCTCTATATCTTGTTAGAGGTCCCCTGGGGGACAAAATCTCCCCAGTTGAAAACCACTGGCTTAAAGGCCCACACGAACTAGCCTTGAATTACTGCTCTGATTTGCCTCCTATTATTCTCTTCCTCACTTACTCTGCTCCGGTCAAAAATGGCCTCCTTGTTCTTCCTCTAACAATTAGGTATCTGTCTGAGAGCCTTTGCACCTGCTCTTCTCTGTGCCTGGTGCAGACTTCCCTGGGATATCTATTCAGCTGCTCCCTCCTCAGAGTTGCCATCCCTGACCTCCATAAAGGACATAGAATCCTCCTCCCCGTCATTATTCTGTCTCAATACTACTTGACACTATATGCATCTGTTTGTCCTTTGAATGTATCTCATCTCCCTCTACAATGTAAGCTCCATGGACAGAGACTTTGATGGTTCTGTGTACTAGGCTCTGTCACCATGATCTAAAGGAGTGCATAGTACATAGTAGTTGGTTAATAGATAGCTGTTGAAAGAACGCATACATCTATGATTATTAGAAGAACTGGCAGGAAGACACAGGATGGAAAAGGCAGGACATGTGTGAAATAGTGAAGAAACCGGCCTGACTGGAATGAAAAGCAGATCCTGAAGTTGGGCTTGGCTGGGTGTGAACAAGTTATCAAGATTGTTGAAACCCAGGTAGGGCACTTCACCCACTACCTATCTGACAGGTGAGAGCCAGAGTAGGTTCATGAGTGGGGGAATGATAGTGTAGGGGAGAAGTCAAAATGAGAAGCCGGAGTCCAACTAGGAAACAATGCAGTGGAAACCTGGATCCAATCAGCAAATAACAATGTTTTGTAGTTGCGTGGGATGGTTTCCTCCCTTGTGCCATCTCCTTTTGGTTAGAAGTGTTGGGCCAGGTAGGTTCTGAGGGAGTGTTGGGCCAGGTAGGTTCTGAGGGAGAGAATGCTGTGAGTGAACGATGCTCACGGTGACATCAGAAGTGTGTGGTAACAGGTGTGTCAAGCGTTTGCCATCTCTGTTGAAAGGAGCCAGATCAGATTAACTATCACTAGCAAGGATTACTAAAGAAAAGGAAAACAGAGAAGTGTAAATCAGAGCTCTCTTGGATTTCTGGGCAGTACTTTAGTAAAATTTGACAGGCTACATAGCATCTTGCACCATTGTATGTTAGAAGCAACCACGTGTTTGGCTATATGTTGGCAAGAATGACATCCTGTCGGTCAGGAACCACCTTTCTATGAAAAAGACCCACGGAGACATTCTTAAGGCAGCTCTTTGTGGATGAAACTACAGATAATAATAGGGAGGAAGAACTAAGCCACTTTAGGATAATGAGACAATTTAACTACATTTCTGGGAGGTTTCCCTGTCTTTGTGTTATGTTCATCTTAAGTAAACTTGTTTTTTATATATATCAGTGAGGTGTGTTGTTCTTTTATGTAGTTGCTGAACATGGTTTTACAAGTGTTACTTTGCTTGTAAACCTTCCTGTAAAATATATGGTTTAAACTTTTAAAATATGTTCCAAACACATGGAAACATGAGAGTGATCAAAAGAATCCAGCTTCAAAAAGCACAAATGTATGATTTTATTTATTTAAAATAAAAATCAGGCACAACTGACTCATTTGTTAGAAGTCAGGCTGGTGATAACTTATGGGTGAGGGTGACTAGAAGGAGGCACAAGGGAGATTTCTGCTGAGCTGACGTTTCTTGGTCTGAGTGCTGGCTGCATGAGTGGATTTACTCTGTGGTGTATACTATCTATAATAATCCATAATAATAAAAGCATGATATGCTAATTAGACCAGACATCCTTCCAGACCACCTTCCAAATGAAGCTGCAGTGGCCAGGGCTGAGCCCCTTGCATGAATTTTGTGCACCAGGCCTCTAGTAATAAATAAAAATAATGAAGTAAGTTTTCTAGAATGTACATAGAAGACTGACAGTCTCAAAACTATTATTGCCTTAGATAACCATCAGGCAAAATACATATTAGTTGTTGATTTACAAAGATTGAGTATATTCAGATAGAACTTGGTGAGTAGGAAACATTCCCAAATGTGTGCTTTAGAACCTTATGATTCTTTTAAAAAATATATTTTATTGATTTTTCACAGAGAGGAAGAGAGATGGATAGAGAGTTAGAAACATCGATGAGAGAATCATCGATCAGCTGCCTCTTGCACACCCCCTACTGAGGATGTGCCCACAACCAAGGTACATGCCCTCGACCGGAATCAAACCCCGGACCTTTCAGTCCACAGGCTGATGCTCTATCCACTGAGCCAATCGGTTTTGGCTAGAACCTTATGATTCTAGTTACACTTCTCCTCTTGTTCATTAAGTGACAGTGGAACCTTTAGATTCTTTGAAACTTTATAGTCTTCCATTTACAAGATGAAAATAAAAAGATGTACTTACTTTTATAAAAGCTAACTGAAGGAGCTTCAAATGGCCAAAGCTGAAACAATTTGAGCAATAAAATACAGTAGTATTGGATTACAACCCAACATATAAAATTAATATTCATGATTCCATAATGATATAAGTCAATGATTGAATAAATTAATAAGCAAGGGAGAAGAGACAAAGTTTCAGAGGAAATCCAAATAATTTATGTAGATACCCCACTCTAAAGGAGGAAAAGATAACTCTTT
The DNA here is from genome assembly GCA_963924515.1 of Vespertilio murinus. Classification (NCBI taxonomy): domain Eukaryota; kingdom Metazoa; phylum Chordata; class Mammalia; order Chiroptera; family Vespertilionidae; genus Vespertilio; species Vespertilio murinus. The sequence goes on from OZ004716.1 coordinate 22,613,190, forward strand.
GCTCAAGTGTGAGCTATGCAGAGATTTCCTTCCAAGGAGTGCAGTATGGAAGGGGGAAGGGGTGGAGAAGAACTTTACAATGCAGAAACCTGACAACATCACCTCATTCAGGTGAAGGGCAATGTCAACATTCATTAATCATGTATGTAGTCTTAACATAATGTGACGGAAATTACACTTTACATCACCTCTGTGATTTCCTCCCCGAAACAAATATCCTCAGTCTACCAGTCTAATAGTACGAAAAACTTCTGACAAATCCCAACAAAGGGGCATCCTACCATATACCTGAACAGTACTCTCTTACTATCAAAGATATCAAAAGCAAGGAAAACTCTTAGAAACCGTCACAGCTAAGAGAAGCCCAAGGAGACATGATTACTAAATGTAATGTGGTATAGTCACGTGCTCAACAGAAAAAGCATGTTAAGTAGAAAGTACAGAAGTCTGAATCAAATATGGAATTTGGTTAATAGCAATGTAGCAATCCTGGTTCATTAATTGTAAGAAATGTAGCGTACTAATGTCAGATGTTAATAATGGGAAACTGTATGTGGGCATATGGAAACTATGCCTTTTCTGAAAATCTAAAACTGTTGTAAAAAATTAAAAATCTTAAAAAAAAAAGAAGACTCATTTTACCTTGAGACCACTGGCATGAAATGAAGTACCACATACAATAAGCACCAGGATCTTAAACTTTTGGGACCTAGTTCCCTTATGTAGGGCTAAGTTTGTGAGCACATATCTATTTTACCCATTTACACATCAGCTCTGTGTGGATTGTCATGTGTCCTAAGGGACATACACATTTTCATGGAACTGGATCTCAATAGGATGCTGAATAAAGTAGTCATCCTTGTACTCTAGTTTCATTTGCAAATATAAAGTCTGATAAACTTTTAGTAAGTTAGGTGCATGTAGAAAATGAATGGATAAATGTGGTCATTAAAAAGGGATCTGAATTGTATCTGTTTGTGGCCCATCAGGGCAACCATGCCTATATTTTGAGAATTTTTATTTATTTTAAAAGTGTATTGAATACCTGTTATAAGTCAAGCATTATGATAGCATAGAAAATGTAAGACCAAAAATAGTGTTATGCATATATGATTATATTCTACTAGAAAAATAAGGAAAAAGCAATTTTATCAATAAATACACTACTTTTGGGGTTGAAGAAACAACCAAAAGGCTGAGATGAAGAATAATTAGGTATGAGATTTGGGATGGGGAATGTTGCAGATTGTGTTTGGTGGAAAACAGATTCTGAATCAGACTTGGGCATGCAAGGTGCTTATTAAGGAGTGCTCCGGGATATGCACCCGTGGAAGGGAGAAAAAGGTCTACATCACAGCGATGTCCACCGTGGGAGACAGGGACATCTATTCTAAACACAATAGTCAGGAAGGTCTCTCTGAGGTGGTAACATAAGAATGAGCTGGCAAGGCAAAGAAAAGATGAAGTGTTATATGTGCAAAGGTCCTGAGGTAGGAATTAATTTAGTACTGATACCTCGGATATGCATCACTTGGCACATTCTAGGCGCCAAATTAGTTTTCTTTTTCCTTCCTGAAGTCTGTCTTTTCTAGGTTCCTGACAACTAACTTCATGTTTCCTCAAACTGTTGTATGTTTCCAGTGGTGTACTGGCATTGTGTTGTACAGGCTCTACAGAGTGAATTGTTGAATATGCAGGAATTTTTGAAGCTGATTATTAAACCACTGAAACCTTAAAAGTTGTCTTAGCTCAAAATGCTATAGGTTGGGCAGCTTCTAACTAACAAATGTATTATTTCTCACAGTTCTGGTACCAGCACAGTTTACTTCTGGTGAGAGCCCTTCCAGGTTGCTTAATGCCAACTTCTCCTTGTATCCTCAGGGCAGAAAGAGAGAAGACCTCTACGGCTGATTAAAGCCACCAATCCCATTTATATGAGGTTCCACCCTCATGATCTAATCACCTCCTGAAGGTCCCAGTTCCTAATGCCATCACCTCAGGATTAGGGTTTCAATTTATGAATTTTGGGCGTTATCACTGCTTCTAGGCCTTTCCAGGGGACAGAACTAGGGAATATGTGATGTTTAGGAGGAAAATAAGTCATGAATTTATATTGATACTTTGAATTCAAATAGAAGATGACAGGACTTTTACTTCTTCAACTTTAGACTTGTCCCTCTTTTCCTTTAGGCTGAAAAATCTTGGTCCTCAATGTTGTTAACATTTGCTTTATTTTTTATATACATTTGACAGTTCAAAATAATAATATTTACAACAACAATAATATTTTTTGTTGTTGTTAATCCTTACCTGAGGATATTTTTTCCATTGATTTTTGGTGAGAGTAGAAGGGAGGGGGAGAGACAGAGAGAGAAACATTGATGTAAGAGAGATACATTGATTTGTTGTCTCCCACACATGTCCTGACTGAGATATGTGACCCTGACCAAAATAGACACCATAATCCTTCAGTCCTTGGACCAAAGCTCTAACCACTGAGTAAAACAGGCAAGGGCTACAACAACAATAATATTACTAACAAGACTAATGAATGCAGTTTAAATTTTGTCACTCTTCACAATGTTAGTAAATGCAGAATAAATTATAGAAGTAGAAAAATTATTATTTTTGAACCTTGACTGAAATATGAATGGAGGCAACAATCATGTCATTAATATAGTTTAAATCTGGTGTGAAACATCAATGGAGAACATTACATTTAACTAGAGGCCTGGTGCACAAAATTTGTGCAATGGGAGGGTTATCCCTCAGTCCAGCCTGCACCCTCTCTAAATCGGGGACTCCTTGGAGGATGTCTGAATGCCAGTTTAGTCCTGATCCTACAAGGGACAATTTGCATATGTCCGGCAGTCAGACATCCCTCTCACAGTCCAGGACTGCTGGCTTCTGAAAACTTGCCTGCTTGTCTGCCTAATTGCCCCAAACTGCTACTGCCTGGAAGCCTGATCACTTCCTAACCATTCTGCTGCTGGCCTAATTGACACCTAACTGCTCCCCTGCCAGCTTGATCGCCCCAACTGCCCTCCATTTCAGGCCTGGTCCCCCCAACTGCCCTTCCTTGCTGGCCTGGTCGCCCCCAACTGCCCTCCTCTGCTGGCCATCTTGTGACAATATGGGTGGCCATCTTGTGACAACATGGGGGTAGCCATCTTGTGATGCAAGAGCATAAGGGTCAATTTGCATATTACCTCTTTATATAGGATAGCTGATTGACATCACTAAAGTGGAACATGAATCAGCCTTATATCGCCTGGCATCATGCAACAGAAAGTACTCAGTGCTGCCTATCAGGCTGCCTTGAGATAAAGAACCTCTAGATTCAACTTTACTGGAAATACAGAGGACAGAGGAGCAAGTAGGCAGCACAAGGAAGCCATTTGTCAAATTCAGGATGTGGGATAATCTAAAGGACAAATGCCTTAGCATCTTCAACAACTAAGTGGCATAAAAATAGAGAGAATAGAATTTTATGTAATAAATGAGTCTTAAGAGACACAGAAACCAAATGTGAGGTATAAAACTTATTTATTCCTTGAGTCATTAACTGTAAGAAGACATTTCTGAAATAAACTGAGAAATTTGAATGCCTCCTTGGTATTAGATGACATTAAAGAATTGTTCATCTTGTCAGGTTTATAATGACAATATAGTCAGTCTTAAAAAGTTCTTATTTCTTATTGGTGTATACTGGTATATATTTATAGATTTATGGATAACATGAAATTAACTGTGGGATTTGATTTAAAATACAATAAAAAAAGAAAAAAGTATGTGTGGAGGAAATAGAAGAAATAAAAATGTTGATAATTCTTGTAGATGGAAGATAGGTATATAGTCCATTATAGAGTCCTGTGATCTTTTGTGGAAAATAGTTTTTAAAATATAAAAGTGGCTCTGGCTCATGTTTCTCAGTGGTTAGAGTATCAGCCTGTATATTGACAGGTCAAAGGCATGAATTCCTGGTCAAAGGCACATATCTGGGTTGCCAGTTTGAACCTTAGCACCAGGGTGCATTTAAGAGGTAACCGTATCGACTTGTTTCCCACACATTAATGTGTTTGTCTCTCTCCTTCCCCCTCTTTCCTTCCACTCTCTCTAAAAGAAACAATGGACAAAATATGCTTGGGTGAGGACTAACAACAAAGAAAGTTAAAATGATGAGCAATGGCAAAAGGGATATGAGAGAGCATTCTAGGTAAAAAATCTGAGTGATCAAAGATGTGGATAAGGAAGCAGGAAAGAAACTTCAGGTATGATGATAGGTGGCATTCAGGAGACCAGTAGAAGGACAGTGGGGGATACATCTGGAAATGGAGATGAGAATCTGATCATGCAGCCTTTTATACCAGACTTAAGAACTTGAAGTTTAATCTATGGTTAAACTGAGTCTGTGGAGCAGAGAAAAAAGTAGACTTTGAAAGACCCTTGAGATGCAGAATGTGGCACTGTGGACCAGGTAGAAGGCAGGGTAGGGCAGGCAGCTCAGGGAGGGGGAACAGTGAGTCCAGGAGATCAGTGTAGTGTAAGGAGATGAGAAACATGATGGTGCCTGGACTAGGAGACTTTCATTTAATCAGCTGAACATTTTGTCATTGGGCAAGAATTTACTGAGCAACTACCCAGAACTTTTAGGCACAATGTCTAGTTTAACTAGACATTAAACTAGACAACCCAATAAAGTTCATGCCCTGTTGGAAATGACCTAGTTCCTTCTCTTTCCTGCTCATATTCTCTTCCATGGAGTGTTCACTAAAGGATGGAACTTTAGTGCTTTGTAAAGAAATTATGGCCCTTAGTTCTTAGAATTTTTCTATGTATAACATTCTTCACTATTAAAATGTTTTGAAAATATCTGTCTTTCTCCTAGACCAGGGTTACTCAACCTCAGCACTTTGCCATTTGGGACAGGATGATTTTCTGTGGTAGAGGTTCCCTTGTACCTGTAAGGTATTTGGCAATGTCGCAGGCATTTACACCTTAGATGCCAATAACCCTCTCAAAGTTGTGAAAACCAAAAATATCTCCAAATATTGACAAATATTCTGGGGAGCAAAGTCACCCCTGGTTGAGATACTTGTCTTAGATCAGTGTTTCTCAACCCTGGCCACACAAGGGAGTTACTTAGAGAGCTTTGGAAACTGTTGCCAATACTGGGCTCCATCCAGACAAACCAAACAAGACTCTGAGGGCAGATTTGGGCACTGGTGATATTTCTTGGACCTAACACAATGATCCCTGAATGAACGAATAAATGAATGAATGCATGAACAAATGAATGTGAAAAGAGACAGGAAGAAGTGTCAGAAGTTAAAAGAGGCATTAGGGAAAGCCAGAGCACCACCTTTTCTTATGGTCATGGATACCAACTATTGGATAGACCCTTACCATTTTGTTTCTTTTTGAGGGGGTGGGCATTTAACAGACTTTTAAAAAGTATTCCAAGTATCTGCAAAGACACCCATAGAGAAAATGGGGCTGAGGAATCTTGGATGAGTCTCTTTAAGTTCTTCCCAAAGGGAGTTTTCTGAATACTTAACTCACCTCTTTCTAATGATCCCTTGGCTGAGGATTTGTGAAATTCTGGCCATATAAGTTGATTGCATATCATCCCCACATCATTGATTTCAGGATGTTAGTATAGAAAGTCATTTACAATGTTTCTTAATTGGAATACTCTCAGCAGATGTAATATGAAATTTTGGATAATTATGATGTCATTTTCTGCTACCCCTGAGAATGTATGTCTCCAATTTGTTGGCAATTTGATGGCAGGTTGAGTTGCGTTAAGCTGACTTTTAATGTCATGGGTTCAGAAAAGGAGATATACACTGAGTGGCCAGATTATTGTGATCTCTGAATGCATAATAATCTGGCCACTCATTGTATATCCTACATAATAAAAGGCTAATATGAAAATTGTCCCCCCACGTCGAAACCGGTTTGGCTCAGTGGTAGAGCGTCGGTCTGCGGACTGAAGGGTCCCAGGTTCGATTCCGGTCAAGGGCATGTACATTGGTTGCGGGCACATCCCCGGTGGTGGGTGTGCAAGAGGCAGCTGGTCGATGTTTCTCTCTCATCGACGTTTCTAGCTCTCTATCTCTCTCCCTTCCTCTCTGTAAAATATCAATAAAATATATATTTAAAAAGAAAAAAAAAGAAAATTGTCCCATTGACCAGGTGTTCGATCAGCAGGCAGGCTGGCCAACTGCCCATGTCCCCTCCCCTGGCCAGGCTGGTCGGACCCCACCCATGCATGAATTCATGCACCAGGCCTCTAGTATATATAATATTATATTATATTCACTGAGTGGCCAGATTATTATGCATTTAGAGATCATAATAATAATCTGGCCACTCAGTGTAGAGCTAGATGTCAAAATCTTGGGATGGAAAGTGTGGATACTGAATGGAGATGAAGATTGGGAGAGAAAGTGTTGGAAGAAGAGATGCCATTTAAAAGAATAAGGAATTACAGGAGGAAGCAATTGAGGGCAATTAGTGATGAATTATGCTTGAGCTTGGGTGGAAGCAGGTGTAGTTCAGGAGAGTCATCAGGAATGGACTGTGGTGTGGGAATCCAGCCATTGTTCAAACCCAGCAGGGCTACTTTGATTGGTTGCTTACTTTACAGGAAGGCTAGGAATTGTTTCGTTGTATACCACTAAGAACAAACCCATTGATTGCATTTCCCCTTCTGGAAGAGCAGTTGCAATTGGTTTGTGCTGTTTCATGGATGATGGGAGTCTATCCTCTGTAAAGGGAGCTGGCGCCAGTGATGGGGACCCTTCTCCAGCAGAGGCTCCTATCATTGGTGTCCCATTTTGTCTATCTCCTTTCTACCTGCTCAAGTGCTCAAAGAGACAGTGAATCATAGCAGTAAAAAACATGCTTTAGAAAGAGCAAATCTGGTTTTTGAGAGCTGATCCTAGAACATTCCATCTGTGAATCTTTGAACAAGTATTTAATATCTTGGCATTTCAGTGGCCTATCTTCACTTAGGATAACAGTAATATGGGAGAAAGATTTACAAAGGTTATATTGAAGGAAAAATATTGATTTCTATTTAAAAATTGTCAAGAAAGATCTAGCTAGCTATTTCTCAGGACCTCACTACAACAGTTACTATCCTTTTAGATGGCCATGGACAAGGGACATGGGGTATTGGTTATACAATTGTCAAGGACTTGCTTTTCCTGAATTGGGAGCTGAGTCTTGCACAGCCCTTGGAGAAGTCTGAAGTGCGCTAGAGTTTTATATTACCTATCTTCCATCTATAATAATAAAAGTATAATATGCAAATTGATCGAATGGCAGAACAGTAGAACAACCATCCAGATGACCTTCCGGATGAAGCCAGGGCTGTGAGGGCTGAGGCAGCCATGGCTGTGAAGGCCTTCTCTTGCATGAATTTTGTGCATCAGGCCTCTCGTCTATATAGATATAAAAACCTAAGCAACCATATGACTGGTCAACCAGTTGCTCTGACATGCACTGACCACCAGGGGGCTGAAGCTCAATGCAGGAGCTGCCCCCTGGTGGTCAGGGCACTCCCACAGTGGGAGTGCTGCTCAGATGACTGAAAGGTGCTAGATGCAGGCCTCACAGCTGGCCACCACAGCCCAGAGACCGTAGTGAAGCAGCAGCGAGCCTACTAAGGGCAGCAGTGGCAGGTACACTGGGGCTTGGATGAGCTGGAGTGGCAGGCAGGAGTGGCAGATGGCATTGGACTGCTGGTTTCAGTCCAATCCTCACAGGCTATGCTGAGGGACCCCACCGGTGCACAAATCTGTGCACCAGGCCTGTAGTTTTATCATAACTTAATATACTTTATAGAGAATAGGCAGTGTCAACCTGAGAGTGACAATTCTGATGGATTGCTTCAGTCTTAAATAAGGGAGAGAAAAGTCCTTTTCTCCTTAGTTTTCCACAGATTTCCAGGTAAACAACTTTTGAGCCAGAGGACATGTGCAAATGGGAAAGCATGTCAAGAGTCTTGGGCTCAAAGGTTACAGGGGTGGGGCAGGTCATATTAATGAGGAGTGCTGGCAATAAAAATGTAGGTGCAAACAATGGAGCACAAGTTTTGTTCTAACTGAGGGGCAGCCATTGGGATTCTCAGCTTTAGCTCATGGGTTCTTGGTAGGAATGTAGGCCCAGAGTTGACCCATCTCCTGCTTAATTAAGAAAAATAAATGGCCTGGAATTTGAAATGAAATCACCCCATTTGCAGTATTTAAATTTTTACAAAGTACACGGTGTGGGCCACGAAAAACGCATATTCCAAATGTGTCCTCTTAATAATACATAATTGGCCCTCAATTTTTATTTGTAAATTCTACAACAGAAGTGAAATTCCACTATGAGAAAGGGCCTTGGTACCTCAGAAGATGCCCACCCGCTATGAAGCTCTGCTTTAAGCTGCTATTTGTTGAAGACAGCGTTACCAAAGAGAAGACTTAGAGGAATTTAGGGACAGGGTCTGGAAAGAGGGGATCACTGGAAGATAACAGAGCTGTGGTCCTTGGCTAGTTCATCATTGTAGTTAGAACAGCTGTGATGACCTTCGGAGATCCAAACTGAACTGAAGCCCTTCTGATTGCAAGAACTAGAAGTAACCAATGAAAGATTGTTTAAAAAATTAAATAAAAACCCAATAAATACCTGGGTAGCAATTGCCATGTACAAGGCCCAATTACTTTAATATATCAAATCATTGCATTCTCTAACAACCATACAAGGCAGATCCTAGTATCACTCTACTTTATAGATTAAGGAACTGAGATACGGAGAGGTTTATTGATTGTCCAAAGTCACACACTGGTAAATGGCAGGGTCAGGATTTGAACTCAGGTGTCCTGGCCCCAGAATACAGGCTCTCACCATTTCTTTTTGCTACATTTTAGTGAGGAGCATTTTATGGGTTTGAGGATTATGTGGAACATGCAAAACTGGTTTATATAATATTAGCTTAAAATTAGTTGTCAAAGAATAGTGTATAGAAAAAAGAATAGAAGAAATACATGAAAATTATAAAAGTTATACTACATTGGTGAGCTTATGGGTAATTTCTTCTTCTATTTATTTCATTGCTGATAATACAGTTTATTTTTTTCTTATATGATGTTTTAATAATGACTAGACCATTTATAGGTTTGCATTTCCTCTTCTCCCCATGACCCCACCTTCATCTCTTTTTCTGAATGTAGCTTCCAGCGTGTGTCCAAAATTGCACATACAATCTTATTTTTGCAGGTTGGATGAGTTGCACTCAAGGGACCTAGCCCTGAAGAACTCCCGAGATCTAATTATTCACAACTCACCTAATTAAAGATTTTACTCAGCAAATGAGGAGACATATTTATTTATACCAGCTAATATGGCACCCTAATGTGGCTACAGCATAAATTCACTTACATTTAACCCACCAGTTTTGAAACTATACAATTATTAAGTCTTTTGAATTAAAGTGATTTACGTTGTTTCCATTTTACACATAATTTTGAATGAATCACTATTTTAAACTCCAATCTTACATGAATGGGACTCTAGGCCTAATTGCTTACTCCAAATTGATGGATTTCCAGGCCACCACAGATAGAATGATCTCAAAAGGCATAGCTTAAAACCAACCCCAGCTTTTCCCCTATCAGGGTAGACATCCAACTCAGCAGTTTGCTAAACACTTACTTTGAGTCATGTAGTCATGTACTTTCAACACCAGTGAACTAGGACTCTCTCTCTCTCTCTCTCTCTCTCTCTCTCTCTCTCTCTGTTCTTAAGGAGCTCACATTTCAGTGCTCTCTTAAATGCCTATTTAGTCAACACATAACTTTTATTGACCACCTTCTACATTAAGCCTTGTGCTCAGGAAGAAGTGAATAGTTCATGCCTAAAATGTTTATATCTCAATCCCTTCCTGGGTTCCAACCTCTGCCATGTCCCAAATGAATTACTAAATCCTTCGGTGTCTCAGTTTCCTCCTCTTAGGGTTGGTTCGGAAGATCCCATGAGTTGATATGTCTGAAGCTGTCTGGAAGCTGGTGAGCATTCAGTTGGTATCAGGCATGATTATTTTCAGATGCTACTACATAGTGAATAACTCTGATGAAACACCTTGCCTTTTCACAGAGGCGCCAGCCTTGTTTTTGAATTTTTGGAGTGCACAGGATTATCTTATCAGGCAGGGAGTGGTGGCTCCCTAGCTACATACTTTCCCTAGGCCCTCTGACCTTGCATGAACTCACAGCCTTGTGACACCGGGGCTAACACAGCCTTATCTCTAACACTGTAAATCAGAAATCATGTCTGGGTTAGAGCCACTAGACTGATAACAGCCACACGTGACATGTTGGACCTTGTGCAAAAATACCCTTTGTCTTGTTGACTTTCAAGCTCAGTGCAGGAGGGAGATACTATTATAACCCCATTTCCCAGATGAGGAAGTAGAGGTTCAAAAGAGCTATATATAATATTTCACAAGGCTCAGACATGGAAGTGGCAGAATCAAGGAGTTTAAATCTTAATCCAGATGTGTTAGCTTACTGTTGGTTGAGGCAAAATCCCCATCTACCAATATTGTGAATATAAAGGCTTGAAAATCAGAAAGAATGGCATAGTTTTGTTAAAAACACACACACACACACAAAACACCTATATGATAATTACTTGAAACAGGCACTGTTAAGCACATGAAAATATTAAGTGATGTAGGTGCCATTATTACAAATGATGAAGTTGAGGCATGGAAAGGTAAAATAACCTGACCAAGGTTGCATAGGTAGGGATTGGGAGTTAAGCTCACATTCAGGCCTCTATGCTATCCTTCCTCATAAGTAAGTTCAAGCAAATGGAGCAGATGGCTTCCTGTCAACTTTGGCTTTACTGATTCACTTTCAAATAAAAATCAAATCCAGAAGAAACCAAGATGGCGGCATAGGTAAACACCTGAATTTGCTGCCACACACAAATACTTCAAAACTACAACTAAAAGACAAAATGGTATCATCCAGAACCACAGGAAGGCTGGCTGAGTGGAAATTATACAACTAGAAGTAAAGAGAAAAGAACACTCAGACTCGGAAGAAGTGTGGAGGTGCAGAAGTGAAGTGTAGAGGTACAGAAGGGCGAGTGAGCAAAGGGGCTAGCAACCAAGTACATTGTCTTTTTCAATTGAGAGGGAGACACAAGCTCCCCACTGCTCTGAACTCCAGTTCTGGGTGAGACTCTGGGGACCCAGATTCATATGGAGAGAAACTGGATTGTCTGGCATCAGGCTGGAACATGAGGGTGGCTTTTTCTCAGAGGTGCTTACAGAAATCATTGTTCCTGCATGGTGCCACAGGACACAGAGACTCAGGGGCCTCTTTGGGGAAAGGCTGATGGTCAGCCATTGCTGTTTGCTCCACCCAGGTGATTCCCTGAGACTTCACCTCACCCAAATTTACAACCCCAGCAAGCTGTGCCCAGAGGCTTTTGCATATAAATGGCCTGACCCTTTACAATCTAAAACCTAACATACTGCAGCTGGGTCAGAGAGCCCCAGAGCCTCCAAAAGAAGGCCCAAAGCTCAACAGCAGCTTGCATTGCTTCACAGCTGGGCATCATCTGGGCACCTCAAACTCTAAATAAAGAGGAGGAATCTGCAGATCTCTCTGTAGCTTCTGCTGAGTGTCCTCAGGCAGTGGCTGACTTTGCACCTCCTTGGAGATCCAAGAGCCAGTAGGCAGAGTGAGGTCATCCAGATTATAACTCTTCAGATCCATAAGATACACACTCAGTGAGAAGACTCAGTGAGCGCCAAAACCCCATTGAAGCAGGTCTTGCCCTATAAGTGGTCCCCAGCACAGAAGTTCTCTCATCGTAGACACAACTGATTTTCATAGCCTGGAGGTTAATTTCTCCCAGTGATACCAACAGCAAACAAGGCTTAACTACAACAAGACTGAGCACAAAGGGGTGCACCAAGAGTGTTCACCTCAGGTTACTGGGGAGGCTGAGCCATTGGGCCCTATAGAATACCTAGCACACAAAGCCACTCTATCAACACAGGAAAGCAGCCAAAACGTGGAGACAAAGAAACAGGTCACAAATGAAAGAAATGGAGGAAAGCAAACTATAGGATATAGAGTTCAAAACTATAAAGTTATAAGATTACTCAAGAATCTTCTAGAAACCTGTGATAAATTTAGTGAGATCCTCAAGGATATGAAAAAAGACCAACTAGAAATTAAGCATACACTGACTAAAATAAAGAATAATATACAGAGATATGACAGCAGATTAGAGGATCACAAGAATCAAGTCAAAGATTTGAAATACAAAGAAGCAAAAACACCCAACCAGAAAGCAAAAAGAAAAAAAGAACCCAAAATGATGACTATAGTCTAAGGAGCCTCTGGGATAACATCTGAATTATGGGGGTGCCAGAAGAAGAGATAGAGCAAGATATTGAAAACCTATTTGAAGAAATAGTGACAGAAAACTTTCCCTACCTGGTGAAAGAAATAGACTTACAAGTCCAAGAAGCACAGAGAACCCCAATCAAAAGAATCCAAAGAGGACCACACCAAGACACATCATAATTAAAATGCCAAGGCAAAAGACAAAGAGAGAATATTAAAAGCAGCAAGAAAAAAACAGTTATCTACAAGGGAGTACCCATATGATTGTCAGCTGATTTCTCAACAGAAACTATGCAGGCCAGAGGGAGTGGCAAGAAATATTCAAAGTGATGAATAGCAATAAACTACAACTAAGATTACTCTACTCAGCAAAGCTGTCATTTAGAATTGACGGTCAGATAAAGAGCTTCACAGATAAGGAAAAGCTAAAGAAGTTCATCACTGCCAAACCAGTATTATATGAAATGCTGAAAGGTATTTTTTAAGAAGAGGAAGAAGAAGAAAAAGGTAAAGATAAAAATTATGAACAACAAAGTGACAACAAATACATATCTATCAACAAGTGAATCTAAAAATCAAGTGAATAAAAAATCTGATGAAGAAAATAAACTGGTGAATATAATAGAATCAGGGGCATAGAAAGGGAGTGGGCTGACAATTCTCAGGGGGAATGGAATATGGGGGTGTGGGAAGAGACTGGACAAAAATTGTATACCTATGGATGAGGACAGTGCGGGGTGGGGCAGAGGTTGTGGTGGGAACCGGGTAGAGGGGAGCTATGGAGGGGGGGGTGTGTGTGAGGAGGAAAGAGAAACAGCTGTAATAATCTGAATAATAAAGATTTATTTAAAAAACAAAAACAAATCCAGATTTAATAAAAATAGGTTTATTCCCTCCTAAATTCTTTTGCCACCAGCTACTCCTGGCCATCCTCCCATCAGCTTTTCTCCTTCCCCAAATTCTCCCTCATTTCCCTTTTTTATATATAGAAAAAAATAAATAATCTGTTTTGGCCTCTCTGCCCATTTCCTGCTTAGTTGAAGAAAATTCCTCAAGACCCACTCTGTCCAGAGAATATGGACCATTATAAATAGCATGTGGTATGTTTCCTTATTAAATATTTTCTCCAGAACCACTTTGTCTTGCTTTGACCCCTTGCAGGTGGCGATTCTGGGATTGGTCATGCTCTTTCCAAGTATCTGGACCAGCTGGGCTTCACTGTGTTTGCTGGAGTTCTGGATGAAAATGGACCGGGAGCAGAAGAATTGCGAAGAACCTGCTCCGAGCGTTTCTCTGTGCTCCAGATGGATGTCACCAACTCACAGCAGATAAAAGATGCCTACAGCAAAGTGGTGCAGAAGGTGCAGAACAGAGGTACTGCCTTCAGCCACCCATGCCCTGCATTGCCCTCCACCTCCTTGCAAATGCCCAATATGGGTTCCAGCCTCTAATTACTGCTGCCCTCTTGTCCATTCTGGCTGCTGACCACATCTGAAGATACCTCTACAGAGCAGCTGCCACGGGCAGGGGCCTCTGGTAGACATGAGTATGTTAGCAATGAGTCAGGCATGGTCTGTCTTCACATTCTATAAAGTACTTATAGAATTCTTTATCCTGGTTCCTCCAACATCTGCTCAGTCACTCTCCCATCAGTCACCGCTTCTCACCCCTTCCTCATTTCTCTCCTTACACCAATATTAACTAACATGTATTCGATTTTTAAAAAGCTTCGTAATCATGGGACGTCCTTAGCCACTGTCCTTTCTTGTTTCCTTCCTTCATGGTCAAGGCCAACCTCTTTGGAACCCTGCTGCCTGGGTCTGGCCAAGTTAATCAGAATTATCCTAAACTCCAACCTCTTAACTACTCTGCAGTGTTTAAATGTGATGATCATCCTGCCCTGCTTTGGTGTCACCAGACCCCCTATTGCCCTTGAAGTTTGCTTGATCATTCTTTCTGCATCTATCTGAGCCTTTTCTTCTACCCCTTAACTCTGTCCATAAATGTGAATGTTACTGAGGATCTATCCCAAACTTCTCACTTCACATTTTTGGGGTTATACTGTTCTTTCCCTATGCCAGGAATTTACACCAGGGAGTGTTTTGAAAATATCCAAGTTTGGTCCTAGGATGGGCTACATATGTTGGGGGGGGGTGCAAAATGAAAATTATGTGAGGCCCTTTTAGTTTAAAAAAAACGATTTAGACTTTAAATGGTCCCAGCAGGGAATTCAACCAAGCCTGAAGCCCTTCTGAAGCACCAGTCTAACACTCAGGATACCCACCCAGCCTGAGAACCCCTTCCCCAACCAACCAGATCAGTTTCTACCTACAATAACTCAGCTAATCCTTCAGCCACAAGGCTGGCAATGTTGCTATCCTTTTACTGGGAATGTCAGCTGTAAAGAAGATCCTATGCAAGGTCGTAGGTATCAGTATATTTTAAAGCTCCCAGGTGATAATATTCTGCCTGAGTTGAGAAACACTGAGATTGAAGTAACTATGATTTAAGTAGCTTCCAAATCTGTATTACCAACCTAGCCCTCTTTTCAATGTCCAAAACTACATGTATATAAAATTATCTAGCAGATATCCCAACTTGATTTGTCAAAATCTGACCTCTGCTGCCAGTCTGAAAATCAATTTACCCTCTGCACCCCTTGGCTCAGGTGTTAGCACTGCCACATTCAAGCCAGCAACCTGGGGGTGTCCCTTAAACCTGTGGCTACCTGTAATCCCTGAATCCTATTGGTCTGGAGCCCTGTCAATCATACCTCTTAGAATCTAGGACCTAGATCTAGGACCTAGATCTTTATCATCCCAGACCTTCCTATAATCTCCAGGCAGTTATGGCTTAGCAAATGTCTTTATCTCTCACCTGGGCTCCCACAATGAACCCTTTACCTTTCCCATTACTTTCCAAATGGAGAGTAATCTTTATAATGTGCACATCTTACAATGTCATTTATTCCCTAAAAACCCCTTGACATACAGGGTTTTCATGTCTTGGGTTCCTCCCATGAGCCAGCTCTATGGTAGGTATATTGCTATGTCTCATTCCATAGTTCAGTGGTTCTCTAAATAAAATCTAAATACCTCAAGGGCTTTCAGTATAGTGGCCCCTGCCAAAGTCTTAATTCTGAATGGTTTCCAGAATAGAATTTGCTAGTTTGTATCTTTTCATTTTCTGCTTCCTCTTGCCAAAATTCTCTTCTGGCCTCCACTTCGTTTCTCTAAGGCTCTTGCCTTTATCCAACTGCAGACTCTATTCCCACATACGTCCTGGCTCAAACAACATCTCTTGCACGATCTTTCTGATAATGTAGGCTACATCATTCACTTCCTCTTCTGGACACTTACTCATTATACTGCGCAGACATTTGTATCACTGCATTATTATAAATATCTGTCCACCTACCACTCCTCACCACTAGGTTCCTTGAGAACCAGAACTATGTTTTCATCAGGATTCTTTGAGATGCAAGTAACACAACCCAATTCAAATTTGCTGAAGCAGCCCTGACCAGTTTGGCTCAGTGGATAGAGCATCAGCCTGCAGACTGAAGGGTTCCAGGTTTGATTTCAGTCAAGGGCACATGCCTGAGTTGCAGGCTCCATCCCCAGTAGGGGAGCATGCAGGAAGCAGCCAATCAATGATTCTCTCTCATCATTGCTGTTTCTATCTCTCCTTCTCCCCTCCTTACTAAAATCAATAAAAATATTGTTTTTAATTGCTGAAGCGTAAAGGGAATGTATTTGCATATGTGATTGAGAAGACCAGTTGGCTTCAGGCATGTCTGGATCTGGGAACTTAAGCAATGTCATCAGGACTCAGTCTCTATTTCTTAGCTCTGATTTCTGTGTTGGTTTTAATATAGGGCTTTCTATAGAAGCCTCAAACACTTCTCTTTTCAGCACAAAGAGAGTAGTGTTATCTGTTTCACTTTATATTTGTAGTAATCTATAATAATAGAAATATAATATGCTAATTAGACCAGACAGCTGAACAAGCTTTGGGACTACCTTCCAGACAAAGCCAGGGCTGTCAGGGCCGAGCCCCTTGCATGAATTTTGTGCATCAGGCCTCTGGTAGTTATTACAAAGAGAGCACTGAGAAGAGTCCCTGACATGAGAAAAGCATTCAGTTAGGCCTCTTAGTTTTCATTAATTCAATATTAAGGACAGTTCTAGTGATATAGAAAATATTCAATAAACATCCAAGAAATGAGAGGATGAGAGAAAAATAGATAGTTGGTTATCAGGAATCAATTTTCAGCAAGTGTAGCAATGTGCTATCATTTTATAGAAAGGTACCTTTTCCTGCCCTGGTCTTTTGCTCTCTTAACAGGTTGAGCTTGCTCCTTTCATGAGTTTGATTTCATGATATCTTACTCAAGGAGATATTCTATACAGATCCCTCTAGTGAGGCCAGAGGAGCAATACTGGCCATATTGAACAATAAAGTAGGGAGGAATACCATGTCAGTGTGCAGGGAGGAAGGAATGTGGTGAGTACATTTTACAAGTATGAGTCCCTGGTGTTTGGGAGCCAGCATTCTAGAGGGCAATCCTCTTCTGAAACAGAGCTACCAATATCCCATTGCCTGCTCTCCTTGAGGGCTCTCTCAACTTCAGCCTCTCAAATCAAAGAGAACGAGAAGCAGTGAAACAGGAGAGTCTAAAATCAGAAAGAAGGATGTTTGCTAAAAGAACTCTCTGGTACCTGTAGATAAACCAGGAACTGATACTCCTGGATAAGGGCCAGCAGCTGTGCTGTGTCCCTACACAACATATTATTAACTTAGTGTTAGCGTATGGTTAATTATTGATGAATATTAGTTATTTTTAAAGTCCTATACGTATAAAGGGCATAATGGCCAGTTTAGAATTCTATGACAGGAGTTGCCAAACTATGTCCCAACGTGTTGTTGTTTTTTTTTGTTTGTTTGTTTAGCATTTTATTTAGAAATAATTGTAGATTCACAGGAAGTTGCAAAAAAAATGTACAGGGAAATATTAAGCACTATCTGCCAAGCCCCTCTCAGTATCAACACCTTGCACAACTATAGTACAATAGCAACATTAGGAAATTGGCATTAATATTATCCATAGAGTTCATTCAGACTTCATATTTGCATGTGTGTGTGTGTGTGTGTGTGTGTGTGTGTGTGTAGCTCTGCAATATCATAATGTGTAGGCTTGTGCTAAAATCACCACAGTCAAGATACAGAACTGTTTCATCAATACCAGGCTCTCTCATGCTACCCTTTTAGACCCATATTCTCATCCTTAATCCCTGACAATAACTCATCTGTTTTCTCTCTCTTTAACTTTGTCATTTAAAGTCTATTATGTAGCTCTGTCACCTATTTTTGTATAGCTTATGAGCTAAGGATATTTTTTTTACAGTTTTAAATTGTTAAAATAAATTGGAAGGATTTTTTTGACACATAAATTATATGGAATTCAAATATCAATGTCTATACATGAGTTTTATTGGCACCAAGCCATGCCCACTCACTTATATGTAATCTGATTGCTCTCACAGGATAATGGAAGAGTTGAGATAGTAGGACCTGCAACACTAAAATATTTACTATCTAACCTTTTATATAAAAAGTTTGCTGAGCACAGTTCAAGGGCATTCTCCAGCTGAGTCTGCATGTTTACTGGTTAAAGGTATGCCACGGGCTGAGTGAATTAAAACCCTCACTGAGTGAGAGAAGGCTGGTGGAGGCATCCTCATCACCCCTCACCATACTAATAGCTGTTGAGCTCTTACTACACGCCAGGCACCCTCTCTCTGGAATTTCCTAACATTATGATGTGTGAAATGTCACCAACTCAGGTGTGCAAGACATGTAACTTTATTTTCTACAACTCAACTCAATTTCTATTTTGAGCAATCTTTCTGACATGTGGCAAAAAAGCATTTCTGTCATTTTCAACTTCATCTCATTTCCCTGGGGTAGTGGCATCTACATTCCTGGGGATGGGACATTTCATCTTGGATTGTCAATACTTCATGTTGGCCCCTGTGGAGATGTCCGAGGCTCGATCTAGTCCTCACATACTTTCTTCCTAGATTCTAGGGTTGGGGCCAAGGATGCAGAAACCTGCCATTTCTGCACTCTGCCAGCACTGAGGCTCATGCGTCATACATAACCCAGGTTCTCTCACTTGAGCGTGCTGCAGGATCGCCTGAAAGGCAGGTTGTATTAGGTGCTGAGATTCAACAATTTCTGATCGGCAGTTTCTGATCTAACAGGTCTGAGGTGGGGTTCCAGATTGGCATTTCTAACAAAGGCCCAGTTGATCAGATGCTGCTGATTCTGGACCACACTTTGAGAACCACTGTTCTAAATCATGCAAAGGCTCGAGGAACTCAGAGATTCTGCTTCGGTTCCATCATACTAAACATATGTTAGGTCCTGCCACCTGTTTTTCTCTCAGATAAAGAGGAGCCAGGCCACTCACCTCTGCTTTGGATTCCTCATTGCCCAAAACATCTGGAGTTTTTCTAATACCCCTCTCCTACTATTTATGGCAATGGTTCCCAAGCTTGTGTGTCAGAATCACCTGGAAAACATTTTAAACTACTATTTCGAAGGTCCCCTTTCTCCCTCATCCAAGAGTCCTGTTCTAGTTGGTTGGGATGTGGCCTGGGCATTGGGGCTTTAAAAAGCCTCCCAGGTGAGCCTCACGTGTGGTCAAAGTTGAAAACCACTAGTTGCGGACAGTGGTTCTCCAAGTGTGGTCCAGGTCAGCCAGCATCTGCGTTGCCTGAGAACTTGTTGGAAATGCAGATTCTCAGGTTTTCAGACATCTCAAATCAGATTCTCGGGGGGGGGGGGAGGTGTAGCAATATATTTGAATAAGTCCTTCTAGTGATTCTTTTTCTTCTTCTTCTTTTTTCCGTGTGTGTGTGTGTGTGTGTGTGTGTGTGTGTGTGTGTGTGTGTGTGTTATTAATTTTCACTGGGGGTATTTTCTCCATTGATTTTTAGAGAGAGTGGAAGGAAGGGGGAGAGATAGAGAAAGAAACATCAATGTGAGAGAGACACATCGATTGGATGCTTCCCATACTAGCCCTGGGTTGGGGCCAAGGATCGAGCCTGCAACCGAGGTACATGCCCTTGACCAGAATCAAACCTGAGACCCTTCAGTCTGAGGGCTGATGCTCTATCACTAAGCCAAACTGACTAGGGCCTTCTGGTGATTCTTATCAAGGGGATCAGGCTGTTTGGGGGAAAGAATAGGACTCAGGGTCTTTGCAGTCTTCTTAGCTCTTGGCACTTGCTCTCTAGTTTCCCTGTTTTCTGGGAGTAGGAGATCTTATCTAAGGAAAAGGACAGTCTCTTATGTCATCCTTCATTGTCCTAAAGATACCACATTCCTTGGAGGGAGAAGCATGAGGTAGACTCATCATGCTGTATGGATGTAGAAAAGTGCTCTCAAGCAAAAGAAAATACCTCCAAAAATTTTGCTTGACATTTCACAAATTTCCTCCCCACATAACCCCTCAGGGCAGGTGGTTGTAGGTATTCAAAGAGCCTGAGTTTGGAGAGTATAAGTGATTTGTCCTTAATCTCAAAGAGGCCCTTTTGACTCTAGAACTTAATGTGTTGAAAATTGTCCTATTCTCTAGACTGGCCCAACCTCAATGCTGTTCCTTTCTGTTCTCAGGTCTGTGGGCTGTGGTCAACAATGCTGGGATCCTTGGCTTACCCGCTGATGGGGAACTCATTCCTATGATCCACTACAAACGATGCATGGACGTGAACTTCTTTGGGGCTGTGGAAGTCACGAAAGCATTTTTGCCTCTTCTTAGGAAATCCAAGGGGCGGCTGGTGAACATCAGCAGCATGGCGGGTGAGTTGGCCTTTCCCCACAAGGTTATGCAGTGCCCATCATGCAAGACATGTATTCTTTGTGGGCTGAACATACTTATGCAGGGCTGGGTCATGATTAGTCACATTGTATGTTTACTATTTGATCCTAAAACAATGAAACCTTTATCTCCTTTAAAACCTTTTTATGTACATACCTTCTAACTCATCTATTCATGGCTGGGAATTGAGGGTTGTTGCATATTTTCACATTGGCTCAAGCCAATGTACAAGATCCCTAGATCTGAACAGAAAGTTCTGCATACAGTTCAAGTCAGCAGTACAGATAACCTGTTTTCAATCCTCCCTAAACTTGGCATACTTTTTTGTTCCCTGCAAGATGAGTAGGCAAATGGCTTCATTATGTTGGCACTTCAGAGTCCCATTTCTCGGGTGGTTGCCTACTAGTGTTTTCCATAAGATCATTCTCTTCATTTTGCAATCTTCGTGATTGGATCAGAGTAAGACATTTGATGATTGATTTCTCTCAATATCCAAAAACAGGTAGTCAACAACTTGAACCAAGAGATTAATAATCTCTCTTTCATAAACAATGCCCTGTGTGTGATATCACATAAGTGTGATAAAAAAAAATGAGAATGAGCCTCAGTATGGAAGCCCTTGCTGGATATTAAAGTCAGTCACCACAGTTGTTTTATTTATTTTTATTTTTATCTTTTTTGGAGAGAGGGATGGGAATAGAAGGCAGGGAGGAAGCATAGATGCACCATCAACCAAAGTATATTATTTTACTACTGTTGCTATGACAGACAATCACAAATTTAATGGCTAACTAATACAAATTTATCTTACAGTTCTAAAGGCGAGAGGTCTCACTGGGCTAGAATCAAGGTTGCATTCCTTCCTGAGTCTCTAAGAGAGAATACATTTCATTGACTTTTCTAGCTTCTAGAAGCCTCCTGTATTCCTTGGCTCATGGCCCCTTCCTCCAACTTCCAGTTACTCCTTGACTATGACACTCCCACTCCAATCTTATAAGGATTGGGGCAGGGAAGAAATATGGTTTTTTAAAATTCTTTTCTAGGAGATGCACAGAAAAGTCAACCACATTATGAACACACTAGAGGCCAGGTGCATGAATTTTGTGCACGGGTGGGGGTGTCCCTCAGCCCAGCATGCAGCCTCTCATAATCTGGAACTCCTGTGGGATTGAGCCTAAATCAGCAGTCAGACATCCCTCTCACAATCCAGGACTGATGGCTCCTAACCACTTGCCTGCCTGCCTGATCACACCTAAGTGCCTCTGCCTCAGCCTTCTCTGCCATGGCTTCGTTCAGAAGAACCTCCAAAATGAAGTCCCAAAGGTTGTTCAGCTGTCTGATCTAATTAGCAGATTATGCTTTTATTATTATAGATCTTTCTCTCCCACATTTCCCATTCTTACAGGAAGGACCTTGAAACAGAAAGAGAGAGATGTCATGTCAGTCAAGCAAAGTGGAGAGAAACTGTCCAGGCTGTGAACCTATCTTTACCACTGACACCTGAGTGACCTAGGACAAAGTCCTGAATGCCTGAGCTGCAGCTTCCTCATTTTACCAAGGGGCTAATCATTGCTTCTTCTTAGGGTTATGGTGAGATGAGATAATGTGACAAGTGTTTAAGCATCAGCCATACCTGGCATGTAGTGAGTTAGAGACTGAAAAGCCATCCACCACGACAATGGGGAAGAGGCTGACTATATATGCACCTGTGGCTTTTTATCCTGCCAGCTGCTGCATCACCACCCCTGATTGTGACAGTGAGTTGCCATACGCACTGCTGTTCCCTGTCACTTACTACTTTTAGATTTGGACATACCTTCTCTGGTAGAATTTTATCTCTTGTAATCATGTTTACCATTCTTACCACAGAAATACAATAATAGCTCTTTAACCCAAATCCTTGCAGAGAAGTTAGCTAAATATTTAACCAAGGAAGAAAGGAACCGGGAGGGAATTGTTAGACTGATTGTACAAAGGGCACTTGAAAAATCTTTATGTTTGAGAGGTTTAAAAGCTTTTTCTGGCCCTAGCCAGTTTGGCTCGGTGGATGAAACGTTGGCCTGTGGATCTACGGGTCCAGGATTTGATTCTGGTCAAGGGCACGTACCTCAATTGCAGACTCCTCCCTGGTTGGGTGCATGGGGGAGGCAACTAATCAATGAGTATCTCTCACATCCTTGTTTCTCTCTGCCTTTCCTTCTCTCTTCCTGTCTCTAAAACCAATGAGAAAAAAATATCGGCTGAGGATTTAAAAAGAAAAACAATAAAGAAAATAAATAAAGAAAAGCTTTTTCTGGCCAGTGTGCATCTTAAGAAATTGCAGAGTTGCTGAAACCAGTTTGGCTCAGTGGATAGAGCGTCAGTCTGCGGACTGAAAGGTCCTGGGTTCGATTCCGGTCAAGGGCATGTACCTTGGTTACGGGCACATCCCTGGTAGGGGGTGTGCAGGAGGCAGCTGGTCGATGTCTCTCTCTCTCTCATCGATGTTTCTAACTCTCTATCCCTCTCTCTTCCTCTCTGTAAAAACTCAATAAAATATATTAAAAAAAATAAAGTAAATAAAATAAATTGCAGAGTAAAACTTGTGTATGTACATGCAGTTGTAAGCTAGACTTGAATAAAAATGTTTGAAAACAAGCCTTATAAAACAACTAGGGCCTTAGGGCCAGTTGTGGTTTGAATCCTGTTCTTGTAGTATTAGCTGGATGATCTCAGGGCAGGTCACCTCACTTGCCTATGTATCCATTTTATTATCTATTAATGAGGGTGACCCAGCATCTGAGTCCAGGAGTCTAGGGTAGTGTTTTACAACCTCAGCATTATTGCTATTTGGGAGAAGCTAATTTTCCCCGGGGGTGGGGGGGGGGGAGACTATATGATGCATTGTAGGATGTTTTAGCAGCATCTGTGGTAAACCACTAGATGTAAGTAGCACCCACCATCAGCACTGACAAATCTTCAGAGATTGCCACATGTCCACTGGTAGGAGGGGGGGTCACAAAAAAATCACTCCCAGTTGGGAACCTCTGATCTCGGCTGTAGATATAAATGCATGGTGGATTCTGAGTGCTTACTTAGCACGGTTACTGGTTAAAATGTATTAAAATTACACCAAAACTAACGGCCTTGGAGATTGTTAAAAGTCTATATATTATAGGTATCTGGCAGAGTTCCTGAATCCAGCTTTGAGCCTGGACTTACTTAATGCAGAGAAGTTGATGGTGGAGTCATTTGTGGATTTTTTCTTGCTGAGCTGGCTGTTGTAAGGAAATCAGTGATCTGGCAAATCGTTCAGCCAGCCCCTCAGCTGCTCCGGGATGTGAGAGGAAGCCAAAGCGGAGGGTTGCTTTCCTGAAACGCTCACACAAAAGCCAGGGCTAGTGCAGGGCAAGAGGAAAAGAGAACGAGATTAAGTAAACTACCTCTGCGCTAAATTGTATTAGACCCTTGCAGGCCCGAAATCATTTAATCCCAAGGTTTTCAGGATGCAGGTATTGATCCTTTTCTATATCAAGTACATTCTAGCCTGGGATTATCCAGCAGGTAAATGCTGGAGTCAGGATTGGAACCTGGTCTGTTTGTTTTACTCTAAATTCTGTGTTCCTCTCACTTTTCCAGACTATCAAACAAGGACATAACCAGGTAAACAGGGCAAAAAAACCCCCCAGATTTTAGTGCTTAAAGAATCATTAGGAGGTGTTAGCAATTTAGGGTTGCTTGTCTCTTACATCATTGTTTCCTAAACTTTTGACACATGTATACCCCTTCTATAATTTTTGTAATGCTGAGTACCCCTCGTCAAAAAAAAAGGATGTATTTTAATAACAATCAAAATATATTTATTTTTTCTTTTTTTGGTACATACACAAATAATAATAAATGAAAAATAAAATTATTCATAATAAAATATAAATAAAAGTTATATTATAAATAACATTTATTTGCACACCGGACCATCTCACGCCTCACAAGACTGTCTTGACTCATGAGAATGTAGAATTAGGCGCAGCTAAGCACAGTGCAGTACATATCCCCACCAAACTCCGGTGCAATGGGTACCCCCACCAAACTCTTCCTGTACCCCTGGGGATAAGCGGACCACACTTTGGAAAACACTGTCTTACATCAAAGCTTCTTAAATACTAATGTGTATAGTGATCACCTAGGGATCTTTTGTTAAAATGAAGATTTTTTAAAATATATATATTTTATTGATTTTCCACAGAGAGAAAGGGAGAGGGATAGAGAGCCAGAAACACCCATGAGTGAGAAACATCAACCAGTTGCCTCCTGCACACCCCCACTGGGGATGTGCCAGCAACCAATGTTGCCTTGACCGGAATCGAACCTGGGACCCTTCAGTCCGCAGACCAAATGCTCTATCCACTGAGCCAAACTGGCTTCGGGTAAAATGAAGATTTTGACTGGAAGGTCTGAAGGGGGTAGGGCTAACATTCTACATTTCTATGGAGCATCCCCTAAAAATGTTTACACACACTTTGAATAGTTATAAAAGCAATGTTTATTCAAATGACATTTCATTTTCAAAATCAAGCTATCAGCTGTTCAAGTGTGTATACATTTTAGGGGGACACTCTGTATAATTGTTCCTAAGTAAATGTTACTGTCCTTAGGCATCTTTTGCATTAAAATCACCAGGAGGGATACTTAGACCCATCTGGTAATGGGGTCTGGTAACAAAGCTAGAGCGTTAGAAACATCTGCAAAGGCTGCAACCATTTTTTTTTTTTAATCCTCATCTGAGGACATGCAAAGAGCAATACTTAAAAGCAAGAAATCAAAACTACAATGAGATCACATTTCACATCCACTAGAATGGCTCTATAATAAAAAGCAACAACAACAACAACAACAACAACAACAACAACAAAAACACAGAACATTGCCCTGGTGTGATGGCTCAGTTGGTTGGAGGTTCAATTCCTTGTCAGGGCCCATATGGGAGGTAATCGATGTTTCTCTCTCTCTCTCTCTCTCTCTCTCTCTCTCTCTCTCTCTCAAGACCTTATCATTAGAGGAAGCTGGGTTAAGGCTAAGCAGGATTATCAAGTACATTTTCTTTGCAACTTCCTGTGAATCTATAATTATTTCCAAGCAAAAAGTTAAAAATACTTCCTTTTAGACATGCTTAAGGAGGGAGAATTACCTAGCTCCCAGGTAATTACATAGGAGACCTTATGACCTTTGGATGTACAAAGGTCATAAGGTCTCCTAATGTTTTTGGTAAATAAAACGAAAAATTTTGAAGTTTGGCATGGGAGGCCCAAAAAAAAAAAAAAAAGAAAGAAAAGAAAAGAAATGAAGGCCTGGCTTATTTGGAATTTTAAAAGATATATATATATATATAACAACCTCCTTGGACAAGCTGAGAGTAAGAAGCTAGAGAAATTCCTTGACAAGTGGAATAAGGGAAACTGAGCCAAAATAATTAAACAAGGCCAAACAATTTGAGCAATTTACAGCCAGCTAATCAATCACAAGGTTTTATCTTCCCTGACCAAGGACATTAGGAGCAAATGGTTTACACTTTCCAGACTGTCCCAGGGCAGACCGGCCAGTCCCTCTCCAATAATGTTCTTTACAAATAAAACTAACTAGAAAATAACCCTGGTTTCTTTATACACATGTCTTGATGAATCAACATATTGAAGGACACATCTGAAAAGCTAATGAAAATTCGGTTAAGACCCTCTCCTGAGGGCTGGATGGAAGTGGAAGAGGGAATAGAGGGAATAAATGATGATGGAAAAGAAAATAAGGAAGAAAAAAAGATCCTCTCCTGAGACCTCCCCTAGGATTCCAGTCAGCCAAGGAAAGATTTAAAAAAAAGCCTCAAGATAAAGGATCCACGGTGTGCTCTTGCTAGAACATGCCCATGCCTCGTATCTTTGCTGATTTTCTCCTAAACTCTAAGGAACCCCATGAGACTTACAGCAGGGGAGCAGTCGTCAGTGGCAGCTCAACCAAGGCTTACGCGGAAACCTGTCTCCAAGGCCCCCTTTTCTCTGACTTCCTCTCTACTGTTGCTTCCTCTACCTTAAGTCCTTCCTTTGTTTCACTATCTCCAGCTTTAATAAATATACTCTCAAAATCACCCGGAGTGGTATTCTTTCCCACACAGTCAATAACCCACATGCTACCGGTATGTCCTAGGCAGACCTGCCCCTGGCCTAGACCCATCTGGTAATGGGGTCTGGTAACAAAGCTAGAGCATTAGAAACATCTGCAAAGGCTGCAACCATTATAAAAAAAAATCCTCATCCAAGGACATGCAAAGAGCGAGGAATAGAGGAAGGGAGAGAGGGAGGGAGAGGGAGAGTGAGCCAGCTGGGGATTAAAGCCAAAACCCAGGTATGTGTCCTGACCAGGAACTGAACTGGCAATCTTTTGGTATTTGTAATAAGTCCCAACCAGCAGGTCTAGTCACACCAGCAGGGCCAGATGTGTGTGTGTGTTTTTAAATTTTTATTTAAAGCAAGACTCCCTGTCAGCAAAAAATATTATGACCAGTTTTACTGAGCTACTTGCTTTATTGTGGGGTTCTGGAATCGAACCCACAATATCACTGACATATGCCTGTATTTCCTAAAAGGAAATTATGTGAGCCAATCCAAAGCTTTAATAATAATGTAAGAAAAATAATGATAATTAACATTCATTATTCTAGGTTTTTCTACTTCAATGCCTATGCTCTTCCCCATCCTAACCCCAAATTTTATTAAGGTATAATTCACATATAACATTGTATTAAAGTGTACAAAATTGTTGTGGGGTCGAAACCTAGGTTCAAAATAAGACCACCAGAGGCTGATGATTGATTTAAAAAAAAATAGGCAAGGATTTATTGAAAAACTGGCCTGGCGGCCGCGAGAGCACCACACACACGTGGAGTCCACACGACCACACTGTTCCAGGTGTAGGAAGTCTTTTTAAAGGTCCAAAACACAGGAATTTTCCTTTGTTCTAATTCTAAAGGCTGGGAACATTGGAATGTGTCCCTATCTTGTGATAGCTGATAATACAGAAGCAGAGCTCAGTGGTTAATATCTAAAGGTTACCTACAGTTTCTATCCCTGAAGCTACTGAGTCGGTGGGAATCAATCTCCTGTATTTCTGGTCCCAGGCACAGGAAAATTGCCTTAGCCTCCAGGTCTCCACGTGGAAGCTGAGTTAACTACCCTATGTTTAAGCAGGTGCAGAAGCCAAAATAGCAGGGTTAAAATTCAAACAGCAGTTTTTACCCAAGTATGGTTGCTACCATATTTCAAAATAATTATTTGATATATGTATATATTATGAAATGGTTACCACAATTAGGTTTGCTAGCATCCATCATCTCACATAATTACAATTTTTTTCTTGTGATGAGAACATTTTAAAACTTTACTTTTAGCACCTTTTAAGTATACAATACAGTATTAACTATGGTTACCATGCAGTACAGCAGGCCCTTGAATAATGTTGTTTCATTCAACTAGTTTCATTATAATGGTGATGAAATGCTGTAGGGACTTAACTAATGTTCATGTCAATTAGCCTATAGTAAAATTAGTTTCATTATACCTCTTTTCCTTAAAGTTGAAGACCTAGCAATGATGTTACTAAGGACATACTGTATATTACATCCCCAAATTTTATGTATGTTATAACTGGAAGTTTATACCTTTTGACCACCTTCACCCATTTTGCCCACCTCCTACTACCCACCTCTGGAAACCATCAATTTGTTCTCTTTATACGTAAGTTTGGTTTTTTAGGTTCCACATATGAGTGAGATCATATAGCATTTGTTTTTCTCTGTCTGACTTATGTAACTTAGTACAAGGTTCACTCATGTTGTTGCAAATAGAAGGATTTCCTTTTTGTTTAATGGCTACATAATATTCCTGTGCATATATTAAACCACATTTTGTTTATCCACTCATCTGTTGATGAATACTTTGGTTGTTTCCATGTGTTGGCTATTGTAAATAATGCTGCAATGAATATGGGGGTGCAGACACTATGCTCTTTTTGTTAAAATTGAGATTATTGTACATTTACTTAAGTTGTAAGGAAGAGTATAAGAGATCTTATGTACCATTTACATAGTTTCCTCTAATGGTAAATTTGCTGAAAATGTCTATGGTCTCTTGTAGCAAGATGGTTACTTTAAAATTTTTTTAATGAGATATAATTGATACACGATAATAAAAATATACATATTTAAAGTACACAATTTGATAAATTTAGACATCTGTATGTACTCAGGAAACCATCATCACACAATCAAGATAGTGAGCAAGTCCATCATTCCCCCAAACTTCCTTCTTCCTCTTTCTACTCCCTCCCCATCCCATAGCAAATAATACTTAGTGGATGATAAAATGAAACATCACACTTGATTATTTTTTTTCTTCCATTATTTCCATAGGAGGGGTCCCACTTTTGAAGATGGCGGCCTATGGCTCATCCAAGGCAGCTCTGATCATGTTTTCAGCAGTCATGAGACAAGAGCTTTCCAAATGGGATGTTAAAGTCTCTAGCATCCAGCCTGGAGGCTTCAGAACAGGTAGGTATCTGAGCCTAAGAGCCTTGCAATGGTCCCCCTGGGGGCGATGCTGAAGGTCCTCTGTTCTGCTCAAACTGAATGCCTCAAGAGTCAACTAAAGAGGGGCTGGGATGGATGGACCTCTTTTAAGAATAGAGGGGCAAGTGCTAGAATCCTTTTTCCAATCTATGGTTGCTCCCCTGTATTCTTCCACGAAGGAGTTACATTTTGATGTCATGTGTTTTATAAACACCACCTCCTCCCCTCTGACCCACTTGTTTTCTACCCTGGGAGGAGATGGCCATCCTCCCCTCTCTCCTTCCTGAATTTCTGAACTCTGAGCAGATGCAGACCACCCCTGTGGCTCAGTGCTTAGTTCTGAGCCACCAAACATTTAATCTTTAAAAAGCCCATCTAATAAAAGACCATAAAATGGGAGGGATTGCTAACTTACTAAAGACCAAACCCAGAGGTTTTAATGTTAACCAGGAGGATCATGATTGAGGGAAAGGCCTCTTTTGGGAGGGAGATGGAGAGAAAGAGGCCTGGGCCACCCACTGTGAAAGAGTAGATCAGGGCTGTATGAATGAAGGAGAGATAAGGATTGAAAGGATTTTCCACATTGGAGACTTCCTGAGTGGAAAGGAGAAATGAATGGGTCAAAGATAATGCCAAATGTGACAGACTGAGAGACTGGTATAGAAGACATGACACCAAGAGCAGAAAGTTGACTGACAGCAAATGTAAGGGGTAAGTGATGAATTTGACCTTGAACCTGACAGGAGGATCGAAGGTTTGGTGGCACAGCAAAGAGAGAAAACACAGAGATAAAACCTTCAGCTATGCTACAGTTGTAAGGATTCACCAAAATTGTTATAGCTAACATTTGGGGGGAGCTGTTCTTTCCAGAAAGTAGCCACGTTCTACATATTCTTTCCTGATGTTGTTGATCTTATTCATTTTTTAAAAATTGAGAAATATATCATGCATACATAGTTTAACAAATATTATAAAAACTCATGTCCTTAATATCCAGATAAAAAAAAATATTTCCAGCTCCCAGAAGCCCCTATATGATTCTTTCCAGTCATAGCCTTCTCCCATTCCCAAAACATGCCCATTTTCTTACTTTTTGTAATATTTTATTTGTTTTCCTTTACTATATATATATATATGTATATATATATATATATATATATATATATATATATATATATACATATATATATACACACATCCCCAACCAACAGAGTTTGGCTATACTCATTCCCGAACTTTGAATGGAATCAACATGTCTATATTCTACTGTGCCTGGCTTCTTTCACTCAATGTTGTTTCCACAATTCATCTAAGTTGTGTGTAGCTGTGGTTCATTCATTTTCATTGCTATATAGTATTATGTGAATATGCCACAATTTTTCTAAAGTTGATGGGCTATTTGGGTCACTTTGGACAATGATGAAGAATTCTTCCATGAACCTTCTGTCACTTGTACTGTGGTGTATGTGTACATGGTTTTTTTTCTTACGATTTCTTTATTACTAAGCAGGAGTGGAATGACCAGATTATAGAGTTTAATTATCTTCAACTTTACTGGATAATACCAAATTGTTTTCTAAAATATTGTTTCAATGTATAGCCTCACCCTTCCCATATAAGTCTTATGTGCCTTAGTCTGCATCATAGTTCTGAGGGCCAGGTTTAGTTGACCTGATTCTCCAGGTGAGGACACTGAAGTGAGGTGGGTAATATACACCCAGTATGGGTGTGTGGCACACCATGAAGGAGGGAAATTTGAAACCAGACCCTTAAATGTGGTGCCGGATTCTTTCTTTCCTACCAGACTGCCCTCCGTTTAACGCTGATATTTGATGGGCTCTCTGAAGGCAGGAGGCTAGACAATGGAGGGCTCAGGACTCAAGTTGGAGAATAATGCTTGAAGGAGAGGGGAGGGCAAGAATAAGAATCTTCAGGGACACAAAGAGCTTCTGAAGACATTCAAGGAGACATACCAGTTTTGTTTTGTTTTTAGTGTCCTGCAATGAAAACCGCTGAAACATATCGCATGCTTAGCCGGTTTTAAGCACTTGGACATGCGCAATTTCACTTAATTCTATGAAGCAAGCATTGTAATAATCACACTTTGTAGGGAGAAAACTGAGGTTCAGAGAATTTGAGGAATTTCCCAAGCCACAGAGCTGATATGAGGCAATATGAGACAGAGTTGGGTTTTGGATCCAGATAGCTTTACCAATTTCATTGTGTATAGTCCCAAGTGGCAAGGGGTGGGTGAGTGGGTGTCAGAAGTGGCAGATGAAGCTTGATAAAGGGCTGGTGGCTTTGACACCAATAAAGAGAGCTTTGGGAAATCAAAATAGAGTACCCACAAGAGTGGTTAGAAAGTCCATGAGGTATTTTAAAAGGAAGTAGAGAGGGAGAGGAATCCCCTAACCTGTGAAAGCAGAGACTGGGGGTGGGGGGGGGGTGTTGGGGGGGGTAGTTGGAGGAACAATAGTTCACACAAACATGTTTTTCATGACTCAGAAACCTCCAGAATAATTGCCAGGGTAATCATTTCTTTAAATACTGCATGTGCCTTCATAAAAAGAAATGAGCAATTGAAATCCTGGTTACATTCCCATGAGTGTAATTGGATTTCACTGGCTTACATTTCAGAGTGAGGCTCCCCCACAGTCCTGATTCTGGGGAGTCAACCAAGCTCGCAAACAAAGGCTCATCCCCACAGCAATCCCCGAGGAATCACATACTTTGCAGGAGGGAGTATGAATTGCAGTAATCTTTCTGGGAAAAAAATCGGGCAGTAGCAATTAGAATTCAAAATGCATGTGCCTTTTGACCAGGGGACTGCAGTTTGGGGACTGTAACCTACAGAAGTAAATGCTGAAATACAAAAGGATATAATATGCAAGGCAGTTTATGGCAGAGCCGCCTAAAATGGTGAAACCTAGGAGGGACTCTGATATAGATGTGTTTGACGAAAAGCTATTTGATGGAAAATTCTGCTGCTCTGATTTCAATCCATAGCCATTGATCAGAAGGCAGATATGTGATTTATTACTAAGCAAGAGCAAGCAAACAAACATGATAACAAATGCCTTTTTGGGTTTTTTTTTTTGTTTATTCTCGGTAAAACAGAATTGACCCAAAGCCTTTTTATATGTATGTATGAACAAGGGGGAAATGTAGAAAGATACATAAAACTATAGGTTGCCTCAAGAGATTAACTTTACAAGCATATACACCTTCTTGCCCGAGGCTATTTTTTTCCACTGATCCTTAGGGAGAGAAAGAGAAACATCGACTTGAGAGACACATTAATTGGTTGCTTCCCACATGAAACCTGAAACTGAGGTACCCGCCCGTGGCCAGAAATTGAACCCCCAACCCTTTGGTCCATGGGTCAATACTCCAACCACTATATATATATTATTATAGTGTGTACATTATATATTTTTTCTTTTTTTAAAATCCTTACCTGAGAATATTTTTAAAAAATATATTTTATTGACTTTTTACAGAGAGGAAGAGAGAGGGATAGAGAGTTAGAAACATCGATGAGAGAGAATCATCGATCAGCTGCCTCTTGCACACCCCCTACTGGAGATGGGCCCGCAACCAAGGTACATGCCCTTGACTGGAATCGAACCTGGGACCTTTCAGTCCGCAGGCTGATGCTCTATCCACTGAGCCAAGCTGGTTTCGGCAGAGAATATTTTTTCCATTGATTTCCAGAGAGAGTGAAAGAGAGGATGAGAGGGAGAGGAAGAGGGAGAGGGAGAGGGAGAGAAAGAGGGAGAGGGAGAGGGAGAGGGAGAGGGAGAGGGAGAGGGAGAGGGAGAGGGAGAGGGAGAGGGAGAGGGAGAGGGAGAGGAGAGAGAGAAATTGATTGGTTGCCTACCCCATGAGTCCCTGCTAAGGCTAGGGAACTTGCAATAGAGGTAATTGTCCTTGTCTGGGAATTGTACCTGTGGCCCTTTGGTCTGTAGGCTGATGCTCTAACCACCAAGCTAACTGGCCAGGGCTTGTACTATATTATATGTTGTACATAATAGTCATGAACTGTACTAAACTTTGTGACAGCACAATTTCTAGGCACTCCAAGTTGAAAACAGCTCAGATACCTATCACAGTATAATGGGTAAGCAATTTATGGCATATTACGCAATGGAAAACTCTGCAGCTATGAGAATGACCACACAGTATCATAGATGAACCTCTCCTTATAGAATTGATTCCACTTATCTAATGTCCAAAGCCAGGCACTCTATTCTGTTCATTGGGACAGTGGCTTCTGGGAAGGGGGGCTGAGAGTGGGGGCTTCAGGATGGTTTGTCCTTTTCTCTTTTTTTTATCCATATATTTTTATTGATTTCAGAGAGAGGGAGAGAGAGATTGAAACATCAATGATGAGAGAGAATTATTGATCCGCTGCCTCCGGCACACCCCCCTACTGGGAATGGAGCCTGCAAGCCAGGCATGTGCCCTCGAATGAAATGCAACCAGGGATCCTTCTGTCTGCAGGCTGAAGCTCTACCAATTGAGCCAAACCGGATAGGGTGGTTTGTCCTTTTCTTGGTCTGATTGCTGGTGATACAGGCTACTCAGTTAGTGAAAACCCTGTCATCTGTGCAGTTTTCTGTAGCATAAATTAATAAATAATTTTATAAAGTACATATTTGAAAAGTTGTTTGGGAATGCTGGCTCTTCTCAGCAGAAGCCAATTCACAAGGGCCCGCTTCCCATTGGGGGTCAGCCATACCTGTCTGGTCCTGCAGCATCTGAGCCTCCCTTTCCTCTGTCATCTCAGGTATCACAGGCACGAGAGAAATGTTGGACAAGCTGGAGAAAGACATCCTGGACCACCTGACCCCTGACGTGCAGGAGGAATACGGCCAGGACTATATCATTGCACAAAAGAATATTTTCAGCAAAGCCTTTACTTATGCCAGCCCTGACATGTCCCCTGTGCTCCAGGACATCCAGCACGCCATCTCTGCTAAGAGACCCTTCACCTTTTACACGCCGGGGTCAGGGGCTTACCTGTGGTTTTTCTTTTTTTCTTTTAGCCCAACTGGCATATTTGATTATTTTAACAAAAAAATAATTAACTTTAATAATGGCACACCTAGGATACTAAGCATGCCTAATCAGAAGAATAAAGCCATGTAGGCAAATACATGAAAAATGTTGTCATCTTGGAGTGAAAGAGAAGCCAGTTTCCCATTAAAGTTGTGGTTTCCTATCTTGTATTTCCTGTGAACTCTGTTGGGTGAATGGGACCAATGTACTGGTGAGAAGGGTGAAGGTTAGAAATGACTACCATGAAGAGCATTGATTGAGTGCCAACTCTGCCCCAGATACATTCCAGGTTTTCTCTCATCTAGTTCTCATCAGAGAACTGAGGTAGGTATCTTCACCGCTACATAATGGGTAAGAAAATTAAGGATCAGGGAGGTTAAGTTTTTAGTTCATACTCACACAGCTAGCAAAAGGCAGAGCTAGAATTGAAATCCAGATTGGACTACACTGTCTTTCAGGAGAGAAGGAAATAAAGAGAGATGGTGATTAATTTAAAAAAAGGGGGGAGGGGACGAAGGGGGGATAAGAGAAGTATGAAATGGCAAGGACCATAGTCAAATGAAGTCTTTCTAAGTGTGCACTGATATCCCACAGTAACTACTTCATTTACAATATTAGATTTATTGTATATAATCAATGTATTGTGCTCCTCTTTCTTCTTTTACCAAAAGCCCTGGAGAGAATATGATGAGGTCTCCCATCTCAGGCAAAGCCACAGAGGCCTTTTGGCGGTCCCAGGACATGTGAATGGTTGGTGTGGTATCCCTAGTAACCATCCCTGTCACTTCCATCTGAGCATCCCAGGATGGAAAGCCAGCATTATTACTAGAGAAGCCTGGCTGAAGGGAGCAGTGTCAGATACTAAAAGAGGTATTACCAAATTCACCTGGGGTAGGCAAAGGGGGAGCTTTTGGTGAACAGAGACGGCATAAAAGGAATTAGAACAAATATCAGCTTGTTATGAGAGATGCAAAGGTCCAGACATCTTGCTCATGGCAAACTCCCTGTGCCCCATTTCCTTTCTGGAATGTGCAGGTTCTTTTTTAATTTTCCATCCTCTTGAAGATTTTGAAATAAACTGATAGTGCTCTGTGATTTTCTCCAAAAGAAAATAATAAATAACAATATAGTGAAAAAATAGGAAATTATTAATACATTATATATATATATATATATATTCAATTACAGTTTACATTCAATAATATTCTGTACTAGTTTCAGATGTACAGCATAGTGGCTAGAAAATCATGTATTTTACAGAGTGGTCCCTTGATATTTCAAGTACCCATCTAGCCCCATACATAATTGTTATGATATTATTGACTATAATATCATAACAATTATGTATGTGCTATACTTTACATCCCTGGGACTGTTCTGTAACTACCGATTTGTACTTCTTGATCTCTTCACCATTTTTACCCAGCCCTCCCAACCCCCATTCCTTCTGAAAACAGTCTGTTCTCTAATATAATACATTTTTAATAGCTAGTCATGTCAACTGCTCAAAGTTCTCTACTATTGCTTCAGGACAAAACATAAAGAAAAGAAAAAATCAAGTTAAAGTATTGATTTCCAAAATAAGCACTTTATAGAGATAAGAGTTGTCAAGGCCAACACTTCCACTTGCAGAGTTCAGCCAGATAGAGGACGAAGGGTGTGTATAATCTGCAGTCTAGAGTTTGGAGAAGGACTGAGAATTGTGTTTTATGATTAGCCAGTGTTGCAGAAGCAGCCCAGGGTTGCTGGGCCCTGGCCAGTGTGGCCCCATTGATTAGAACATTGTTCCATGCACCAAAAC
Organism: Vespertilio murinus; assembly: GCA_963924515.1. Classification (NCBI taxonomy): domain Eukaryota; kingdom Metazoa; phylum Chordata; class Mammalia; order Chiroptera; family Vespertilionidae; genus Vespertilio; species Vespertilio murinus. The sequence continues at coordinate 22,648,952 of OZ004716.1, forward strand.
GTGGCGGGTTTGATTCCTGATCAGGGCACATATCCAGGTTGCGGGTTTGATCAGTTGGGGCGCCTGTGGGAGGCAGCTGATCCATGTTTTTCACATGGATTTTGCTCTTGCTCTCACTCTTGCTCCTTTTCTCTCTCTAGAACAGGGGTGGGCAAACTTTTTGACTCGAGGGCCACAATGGGTTCTTAAACTGGACCGGAGGGCCGGAACAAAAGCAACCTGACCATGCTGGCACTCTCATCTTGGGCTGCTGGTGAAGGAGCGGAGAGGAGAGCAAGAGAACCCTCTGCTCTTTCGGCTCCTCGGGCCGGATAGAACAGCCGAACAGGCCGGATCTGGCCCGCAGGCCGTAGTTTGCCCACGGCTGTTCTAGAATCAAATAAAAAGGTGTGGTCCATGCACCTAAACTATCAACATCACTTGAGAACCTATTAGACATGCAGGTTCTCATGAGCCAACCCTACTGCATTTCAGGTTCATTTGGCTGCTGTAACATTACCAATAACTCAGTCTGCCAGAATTATTATGCTACAGGTCTGGAGGTCAGAATTCTGAAATAGGTTTCTGAGGTAAAATCAAATTATCATCAAGACTCGTTCCTCCTGGAGGCTTCAGAGGAGAATTCATTTCTTGACTTTTTCAGCTTCCAAAGGCCTCTATATTGCTTTGCTTATGGCTACACAACTCCAACATCTGATTCCATCCTCTCATCTCTGACTCTGACCCGCCTGCCTCCCTCTTATAGGAACCTTGTGATGACATTGGCCCACCCAGATATTCTAGGATAATTTTCCCATCTTAAAATCCTTAATTTAATCACATCAGCAAAATCCCTTTTGCTGTGTGAACCAATACCTTTCCTTTACACTATTTTAAGTTGGGCTTCAATCTTTTGCAATAGAGTTAATTCCTGACAAATGCACACTGTAGGGAAGGGTTCACCAAAGAATAAGGACTCAAATAAATGCTTGGCAGAAATAAAATAGGCCAGACAGCAATGTCCTAGGGGAGAAAGAAAGAGACCAAAGAAAAAAAAGGGATAGTAAGGTGGATGATAGTATTATTCATTAGCCCTCGTTTATAGACAAGCATTTTTTTTCAATTGCAATTTCTTTGGGGGCATTATCTCCAAAGCCTGTAAGCATGGCTCTTCTGAAACAAGGTGAAACAAAATCCTTAATGAGCTCAGAGTGGAAACCAAATATTTCAGCTGATCTCTGGCAATTCTAGACTCTTAGAATCATTCTTGGCAAGGATAACAGTGTATAATATACTGCATCTAGCATGATAAAATAATTAGTCTTAAGTCATCAAAAAACTTTTACCACCTTGCAAAACTTGGAGATGACTACAGAGAGAATCCCAGCCATGAAAAACAGGAATATCAACAAGCAAATTGAAGGCTTTTATCCTAAACTATTTGTTCTTCTCAGGCCACCCTATCTGTATGAGGGTGACCAGGTAATTGCTCAGGGAATTTTACCACATACATATTTTTTGTTTAGCTTCACTTTCTGTTCTTCCTCCTATTTTGACAATAGGCAGTTATTCACTGCTGGATGTAATGGAACCTCTTTCTTTGGCATTGCCCTGTGTTCTATCTCCTGACCATCCAAGATGAACTGATTCTACATAGAGAAGGTTTTAACTCAAAACGTGCCATTTAAAAAAAATTGGATATGATTTTTTAGGCAAGACAAATATTTGTGCAAGAAGTTGTCATTGATGAACACAAAACTCACACTTCTATCTTGAGTACCCATGGTGAATAGCAAAACAGGAATGAAAAATCAGGAGAGGGGTAAGCCAATGCATATCACTCGCATTGTAATGCTGGATTTGGTAGGCAGGTTTGGGGGGCTCTGTTCAGCATCCACGTACCTTCCTATGTGGAAGTCATTCCCGAGGGTGTGAGAGATCTTGGTAGAAAGCAGTGCTTCTCCTCTAACTACAGAAGCCAGAGGTCTAACTCCTTCCTCTTTCAGCATCTTAGCCTCTAGAATTTGAGCATCACAAACAAATGTATGATCTTCCTAGGATATGGAATGTCAACTGAAGGATGTGAAGAGTATGGTGGTAGTCTCACATGAATAGTAGTTGTTGTATCTCCTCTTTCTTCGGGACACTTGGTCCCAACAACCCAATTTTTTAAGCCTGATCTTCTAGCCTTGCCTTGATTATGTGAATCATATATCCTATATAATAAAGAACTAATATGCTAATTAGACCAGATGGCAGAACAACCAGTGATGGGGTGGGGGTGGGGGTGGGTACGAGGCATCAGGGGCCTCGAAGACCAAGCCCCTTGCACGAATTTCGTGCAGTGGACCTTTAGAATATATATTCAAATAACTCATATTTTGTTCAAAGACAGCCAGAACTTAATTTCTATTACTTGCAACCACAACATTCTAATTTATATAATCTTCATAACCACACCACACAAATCCACTCTCAAAACACATCCCCACATATTCATAAATGGCTCCAAGAAGGAAGCATCCTCTACAGCAGTGTTTCCCAAACTTTTGACATATGTGTACCCCTTCCCTAATTTTCCTAACGCTGAGTACCCCTCATCAAAAAAAATGGATGTATTTTGATAACAATCAAAATATATTTATTTTTTATTTTTTGGTACATACACAAAATAATAATAAATAAAAAAGAAAATTATTCATAATAAAATATAAATAAAAGTTATATTATAAATAACATTTATTTGTGCACCAGACCATCTCACGCCTCACAAGACTGTCTTGACTTGACTCATGAGAATGTAGAATTAGGCGTAGCTAAGCATGGTGCAACACATACCCCCACCAAACTCTTCCCGTACCCCTGGGGGTTCGAGTACCACACTTTGGGAAACACTGCTCTACAGAGAGGGATGATGTATACATTTCCCTGTGCACCATCACAGTAGCTCTCTTCTCCTCTTTGCTCTGTCTAGGACTCTGCCCCACCTATAAGGACACAATAGTATGGGGCCCCACGCAGGTCCTGGATGTCCTTTTTTGTTTCTACTGAAAAACATGTGCATAATCCCAGATCCTGAAGTGCCTCTCCCCCCGCCCCCCCCCCAAGTGAAGGCTGTGGGCTATGCTCAAAGGGGTGAGACTAAGATCTGACCTGGACAGGTTAAGAGAAATGAAAGAGAAAAAGCTGTTTAAGAAACACTTTTCAGAGAGACTTATAAAAAGAACTGGGTGGACTCTACTAGTCTCTTCCTGCTTTAAGGCCAAAGGCTTGATCTCCCCTCCCACTCCGTAGTGTTTTGTTTTGTGTTTGGAATTCTGGCTAATGTTGCTCCAAAAATGTCACATTCTTGGTGGTAGAGCAGCAAGGTGGTATAACATGGGCATTTTGGAGTTACACAGTGTTATGAACTGAATGTGTCCCCCAAAATTCATATGTTGAAATTTTAAACCTCATTGAGATGGTATTAGGAGGTGGCGACTTTAGGAAATGATTAGGTCATGAGAGTGGAGCCCTTGTGATGAGATTAGAGTCCCTACAAGAAGCAAAAGGAGAGAGAGCATGCTTTTCTCTCTGCCATGTGAAGATACCAAAAGATGGCCAACTGCAAGCCAGGAAACAGCCCCTCACCAGATGCCAGATCTTCTAGGGCCTTGATCTTGAGCTTCCAAAAATCAAGCAGTGTGAGATAATAAATGGTTGTTGTTTAAACCACCTCGTCTAAGTTATTTTGTTATTCCAGCTAGAATTGACTTGGGTTCAAATCCTGAGTCTTCTGTTCAACAATTGGGTGACCATAAGCAAGATTTTTAACTTCTCTGCATCTTAAGGGTTTTTTTTTTCTTTCTTTCTACTCTAAAAACAGTGGCAGTGGTCATGCTAATTTCATAAAGTTGTGATGACAAGATGGGATAGTAATGCAAAGGGTTTAGTAATGATGCCTGGCATTGAACCAGGGTCCCATGTCCCATATATGTAGAAATTATCATTGTTTTCTTTCTTTTTTTTTTTTTTTTGTATCTGAGCACATTTTCTGTGGAGACGAGATCATATTGGTATGCCCTTTCTAATTGAAGTCCAATGGTGGGAAGGCCAATGTGGCCCGGAATCTTTGTAGCCAGGACTTACAGAACATTCTGACCCAAATGGGGACTACCACTGCTGATTGACTAATGCCCCTCCCTCCTATGAGAGCATAGGGAGTTATTCACAGGCAAACAATAAAGTTTGTACCTCTTGCTCTTTCTGATAATGATTTCTATTGCCTCTTATTTAATCTAGCAATAATTTATGGCTTCCTATGTGCTGCCAGAAACTTTGCTGGGCATTTTACTTGAATTAACCAATTCAAGCCTTACAGCAACCTCATGCATAGGTACTATCATCATCTCCATTTTAATTTTTGTTTTATTAAAAATATTTTTAAATTTATTTTAGGGAGAGAGAAAATGACATCAATTTGCTGTTCTACTTGTTTATGCATTCATTGGTTGATTCTAGTATATGCCCTGACCAAGAGATATCAGGGACAATGAGCTACTTGGCCAGGGCTCATCATCTCCATTTTTCGATTAGAAATCAGGCTTAGCAGTTGACTTACCCGAAGTCACATGGCTAGTATATAGTAGAAAAAAAGTTATTTTTTAAAATTGGGTTAAAATACATGTAACATCAAATTTACCATTTTACCCATTTTTAAGTGTACATGTCAGTAGTATTAAATACATTCACAAAGTTGTACAACCATCACCAGTCTCCATTTCCAGAACTTTTCTATCATCCCAAGAATTGAGCTTTTAAAGCTGAGTTTAACTTCTAATTCATGAAAGCAGTAATTGTGCAGTGGATAAGAGCATGAATTCTTCCAAGGTTCAAATCTCAGTTCTGCCATTGATGAGCTATGAGATTTTGGGAAGTTACTTATGCCTAGTGCCTAGGCACCTTCGTCTGAAATGGAGAGGATAGTAATTAATGGTGCCTCTTTCCTAGAGTGGTTATCATATTAAGTAACTTAAACTATATTAACTACTTAGAACTCACCTGGTAAGTAGTAGGAGGCACACAATAAGCATTGGTTATTATTGTTCCATGCTGGTAATTATGGGATGCTGTAGGAATGATGGGACAGGAACTAGAACAGGGAATTAGAAAAGATGTTGGGATGTGGATGGGGTTTGGGATTACATAACATTTTATTCAAGCTGACTTCTTTGAGTTTGACTTATATATCACTTATTTACATGTTGGTGGGATTTCATTAGATCACTAAAATTTCCTTTGGTGTTGTGAAAGTCTACTAATAACACATATGAACATCTCTACTGACAGAGCTGGCTCCCTGGTAAATGAAGAGCCTGGGATGAGCTGCAGATGTAAGCCTATGTAGACAACCCCTCTCTTCCTCTGGACTCCAGGCCAGGAACCTAAAACACATGACTTCCACTTCACTTACCTCTTCTTTCACATGTTAAGGAATAATTTTCAGAAGATATTGAAATCTCATGCAAATACACAATGAGCATGTGTCAAAGTTTTCTTTAACTCATTGAGAAAGTCAGCAGGATGCAAAGCTGGCTTCAGAGAGGATTTTAGAAACTTATATGTAAAATATAGTGCTCTTATAATAAAAGGATGCTAGAATTAGATACAAAACTGGTGAAGGTTCTTACAAAGCAATACTCTATTCTTTGGTTCTACATTCTCTACTGATCAGAATGCACCTTCTCTGCATAAAAATAATTTGAATCCTGTACATTTTCTCCAAATTAATATATACTGGGTCCTAGTTAATATATAAGTTATAAGTTGAACAAAGTCCCATTTTCTTAGAGTTAAGTAATCCTCAGTATCTTTTAGACAGTGCTCTGGATTGATACTAAAAAGACAACAGGCATCTTTTTTGCCTCATTTCCAAGTTTTAGATGATGTTTTCATAACAAAAACCAAGGTACAGATTTCTAAGCAATAAAAATCTTTTTCTATCAAACCTAGAAAAGGCCTCAGATGATTTTTCTGCACTGTCCTCCACATAGCATTGCCAATTAATGAAAACTGATGCAAGGGAGAAAGGGGATTAGTCATTCAGCCCTCAATGATGACCATGGCTTGGTTTAGAAGTTCTAGACAGCTTCTCTCGTGACTGGCTGAGGCTATTCCAATGACTCAACCAAAGCTCTGGCTTAGCCATGAGGAAAGCCATCTCTCATGGAAGGAAAATAAAAGGCCAAAGAAAGTGAGAAGGAAAGCTCTATTTTTCATTCTAGGTGGATGTTCGCTTGCTTTTCCCAAGTCAGGGTTGCACAGAGCCCTTTAGCTTACTGCAGTGGGTTGTTTCGATTGTACTGGATGTAGAGAGTTGTGTGTTAAATGGGAGAGGAGTTTGCAAAGGGATGAGAGATTTGTTGGGTGCTTTAAGTGATCTTATAGAATGTCTGGTCCCTCCATCCAGTACATGCACTTGTTGTAATCAAGAGAAAATGGAAGATTGGAACCCAGGAGTAAAAACAGTCATCCTTCATTCATTTCCAGGCATCCATTATGTGCCAAGCTTTATCAAAGTCTTTTGGAAGCCATCAGAGAATCTCTCCTCCCTTAGAAGGATCATAAGGCCTGGCCTTGTGGTATACTACTTCATACATGTTTCTTAAGTGAGCTATACTAAGCCCTATGTGCCTCTTCTCATAGAGGCATGTCTATCTGCAGTGAGAGAGAAGATTTAAGCAGTGTGCCAATGTCCTCTGTTGAATATAACAATTTCTCATAATTACACAGCTTTCAAATTGTCAACAAAATTTCCTCCTTGAAAATTACACTTGACATTTATAGTTCTATGCAAAATTGGGGAAAAGATAGCTCAGCAATATTTCAAATAAGGTAAAAGAACACTAATTTAGTGTCATCATGGGTCTTTCATTTCTGTCCTATGTGAAATGATAAGAAGGGACAGAACATTTTCCCTGTCAGGATAGCTGTGAATAGACAATTGAGGAAAAGCATAAGGAAAGCACAAGGAAGAAGAGGCTATAAACTGAGTAGGTCACACCTGGAGTTGTAATTTGTATGCAGCAAAAGGAAGTAGGATATGTGACATCTCTGTGTCTTGGTGTCCTGTGACTTCTGCTTGATGGTTACATAAGAGTTAAATGAGTTACTGTGTAGTGGCGGGAATATATCAAGATGTACCTCAGACTTCCGAGGGTCATTCTCTACAAAGACACAAGAGAGTGTCAACAAGAGAAACACCCCAAGATTGAAGGGAAAAAGTCAAAAATGATATACCATGCAAGTACAAGTCAAACATAAGCTGGTGTAGCAACAAAGTAGAGTTTAAGAGAGGAAGCAATCCATATATTATATATCCTGCACACCTGGACTGGACCCCAAATGTTTCTGCTCTATGATATGATTCCTGGCCACAGTGCCTTCTCTGATCTGCTCAGAAGGGACAAATGCTAAGCCAGGTCATGGCTGGCCACTTTGCCACCTAGCCACACTGTTCAAAGGAGTCATATGCCAACACCAAGCCTCAGGCTTTCTGTTTCATTTCTCCAACTCTTTCTCCCACTCAAAAGGTTTTGCATGAGACATGGTGCTAGATATTAGGGGTACATAAAGGGACAAAACCGATGGATTCTTGCTCTCCTGGGAATTGACAGTATAATGGAGAAGATTAACATGCAACAAAACAAATAAAGTTGTTTAATATTGTTACAGAAGACTGGAGAACAACCAAGCAATGCTTAGAGAAAGGGGAGTTACATTTTATTATAATTATGTGTAGGCCCAGAGAAAAATGTGTCTTTCAAATTCTGAGCCCCCCAACTCGGAGGAAACTTTTCCTATTTATACTTTTTTTCTAGCTCTTTGTCTCCCAAATTTGGAATGAGACTTCTGGGCCTTCTGAGAAAGAAGGCCTGCATGCTGGAAAGGGGCCATGAGACCAAATCTCAAGGCCTGGCTTGGTGCCAGCCAGTGCCAAGTCTGTCTGAGGCATAGTGTATGGCTTTTCTGGAATGGGAGTAGTCTTATCTTTCTTATTATGTAAGCAAGCAAGCGTTTACAGAAGCCAAAATAGCAGGGTTAACATTTCAAAGAGCAGTTTTTATATAAGATGGTTGCTTCAATATAAGCATATGATCAATACCATCAAGTTTGAGTGCTCAAAGAGCTCTTTATATGCTTATCCAAGGGATTCCTGATGTTAGCTGTTTCATTAGGGCTCCAACTATTCAGCAACCAGCTCTGGAAGAACCCAGTAAAGGAAGAAACCCTATGACCCGATGGTGTAAGAAGGCAAATAGCTCTCCCCTGAAAAACTGCTTGGCATTCCAGGGTGTTCACTTGACTCTAACTCTTCCTAGACTATTCAGAAGCAACTTCAATCCCCCTCTAATATGTATAGTAATTCATGGTTCTCCTGGGCCTGATCATAAAGTCAGCACCAATATAGGGGCCCAGCACCCAGGTCCTCAGGCCCTGGATCCCAGGAGGAGCTTGTGTTTTGAGGTGTCAAGCTGCAGAATCTGTTTGATCTGGTCATTGGGTGTGTGTGTGTGTATGTGTGTGTGTGTGTGTGTGTGTTATCTGTTTGTTTTGTTAATCCTCACCTGAGGATATTTTTCCATTGATTTTAATTTTATTTTTTAAATATATTTTTATTGATTTCAGAGAGGAAATCAATAAAATCCTGGGAGAGAGAGATAGAAATGTCAATGATGAGAGAGAATCATTGATCAGCTACCTCCTGCACACTCCTTACTGGGGACCGAGCCTGCAACCCAGGCACGTGACTTTGACCAGAATTGAACCCGGTCCCCTTCAGTCTGCAGGGAAATGCTCTATCCACTGAGCAAAACCAGCTAGTGCTTTCCATTGATTTTTAAAGAGAGTAGAAGGGAGGAGGAGAGACACACAGAAAGAAACATCAATTGCTCGCCTCCTGCACATGTCCCAACCAGGGCCAAAGATTGAGCCTGCAACCGAGGTACGTGTCCCTTAACCAGAATTGACCCCAGGACCTTTCAGTCCACAGGCCACTGCTCTATCCACTGAACAAAACCTGCTAGAGCTGGTCGTTAGTTTTGAGACACCTGTGCACAGGCCAGTTGGCATAGACCTAAGAGGGAGTGAGGGTATCTCTGGTCCAAGCTGAATGAGTGGATACAACTTGCCAGGGAGGGCTATGAATGATTTTCCTACAACATTTAGCTCACTGGGTCCCTCGGTTTTGTCCCTTTGTGTACCCCCGATCATTGATAAATGGTTGCATTAAAAATTGGCTCATGTCTTAAGTCTACTTTTTTTCAGACCTACTCAGAGAAGCCTGTAAAACAAGGTCACTTTGCCTTTGCCTTCAAGGACCTCAAGGTCCTGAATGCTATAGGAATTCTGAATCCAGTGAAAGCCAATATCCCTTCCTGTCTTCTGCAGGCTAAGTTGTCTTTCCCAGACTAATTTGTTTTTGTTTTTGTTTTTTTTTTCCCCCTTGCTGGCCAGTGTGGCTCAGTGGTTGAGCATCAATCTATGAACCAGGAGGTAAAGTTTTGATTCCTGGTCAGGGCATATGCTTGGGTTGTGGGCTCAGTCCTCAGTGTGGGGCATGCAGGAGACAGGTGATCAATGATTCTCTCTCATAGTTGATGTTTTTATCTCTCTCTTTCATCTCCCTTCCTGTATGAAATCAATAAAAATATATTTTACAAAGTATTTACTATATAACTATGGGTCTATTTTTGGACTATCTGTCTATGCCAGCTGTGGGCAAGCTACGGCCCGCCGATCGGCTGTTCTATCTGGCCCGTAGAGCCGAAAGAGCGGAGGGTTCTCTTGCTCTCCCCTCCGCTCCTTCACCAGCAGCCCAAGATGAGAGTGCCAACATGGTCAGGTTGCTTTTATTCCGGCCCTCCGGTCCAGTTTAAGAACCCATTGTGGCCCTTGAGTCGAAAAGTTTGCCCACCCCTGGTCTATGCTATGTCAATGCCATATGCTTCTTGTTTATTTCTCTTTTTCTGTCTCTTGTTGGATGGCTTAAGTTTGTTTGTTTATTTTACTGAAGTATGGTAACAACCATACTTAGGTAAAAATTGCTGTTTGAATTTTAACCCTACAATTCTGGCTTCAGCACTCGCTTACTTGCTTAAACAAAAGGGTAGTTGCCTCAGCTTCCAGATTGAGACCTGGAGGCTAAGGCAATTTTCCTGTGCCTGTGGACCAGGACCACAGGAGATGGATTCCCACTGACTCAGTTGCTCCAGGAGTTGAAACTTCAGATAACCTTTAGAGATTAAGTTTGCTCAGGTTTGCTTCTGTACTATCTGCTATCACAAGACAGGTCCACATTCTAACGTCCAGCAGGATGCGGCTGGGAATGAACCTGCAGGCTGTTCCCAGCTTTTAGAATTTAGAATTTAGAACAAAGGAAAATTCTTATGGTTTCGACCTTTAAAAGGACTGCCTACACCTGCAACGGCATGGTCCTGTGGACTCCATCTGCGTGTGGTGCTCTCGGCCATCCTGGCCAGTTTAATAAATCCTTGCCTGCTTTTTTTTTTTTTAATCAATTAGCAGCCTCCGATGGTCTTATTTTTGACTCCAGGGTTCAACCCCACAACATTACTTCCTAATTTTAACTTGTCCATATTCTAAATTTTTAACATGTGCACTTAATGTTATATTTTAAAAAATAATATCTACATAAATTTGTATTTCTAGTCTCCTCTTGAATAAGATGAGGACCTTAGCACAATTTAACTTCCCTCAAAGTGCTCTCTTCCCATCTTCTATGTTATTTTTTTGTATTATTTTAAAAACCTGATAGATTATTTATAATATATAAATACTTAAAATCTCTAAATAACTACACAATGTGCAATCAATTCAGATTTAGATTTTCCAACCAAGTTTTGATGGCTTCTGACCTCACTAATTCTCATCTTATGAGACAATATTGTCTTTATTTTTCTAAGCCCATTCATCAGTACTTCTTTCTGGGAGTGATAATAACTCTTAATCTCTGGGTTTGTGAAAACAAATTTTAATCCAAAATTCTATACTCAAATGAACTATTTATCATCAAGTGTGATTCCATTTCTAAACATGAGTTCAAGATCTAGCTCTCAAAATATTTATCTTGTTTAGAGTCACACATGCACCACATAGGTTTTTTTTTTAAGACTACTTTTTTAAGAGAAGCTTTAAGTTCACAGCAAAATTGAGAGGTAAGTATAGAGATTTTCTTTATAACTTTTGTCCCCATAAGCACACAGCCTATCCAGCTATTAACATTCCACACCAAGGTAATAGGTTTGGTACAATTGATGAACTTACGTTGGCACATCACCCAAAGTCCATAGGTTACTTTAGTGTTCACTCTCAGTTTTATATATTCTATGGGTTTGGACAAATGCCCAGGCCATCATTGCAGTTCATAAAGGGTATTTTCACTGCCCTAAAAATCTGCTGTGTTCCATCTATTCTTCCTTCTTCCCCACCTCCTACCCTCTTTCTTTACCCCTGGAAATCACTGATCTATTTACTGACTTAGTAGTGTTATCTTTTCCATAATGTTATATAATTAGACTCACATAATTAGACTCATCTATCTTTTTTTTCTGTAGCCTTTTCAGATTGGCTTCTTTCACTTAGTAATATGCACTTAGGTTTCTTCCATGTCTTTTCAAAGCATGATAGCTCTTTTTATTTAGTGCTGACTAATATTCCATTGTCTGAATGTACCACAGTTTATCCATTCACCTACTGAAGAACATCTTGCTTGCTTCCAAGTTTTGGCAACTATGAATAAAGCTGCTATAAACATTCATGTGCAGGATTTTATATGGACATAATTTTTCAACTACTCTGGATAAATACCAATGAGTGTGGTTGGTAGATCACATGATAAAAGTATGTTTAATTTCATAAGAAACTACCAAAGTGGCTATACCATTTATGTTTCCAGGCCACAGTTTTGATTTCTGTGTATTACTTGTGGCTAAATTCCCCTGGTGGGCTGCTGGGACATTTTGTCTCTTGTTTTTAGCTTTGGCTAGATGTTTTTAAACTTAGGGAGTAGTCTGCATCTGTGTAGTCCTCCATCTTGAGCAGACACATTTAGAGTCAGGAATAGCACTACCCAGGCTATAAAAATAACACATGTATAAACCTACTCTGGTGAAAGGTTTGGAGAGAAGGCCCTGGGATTGTAGTGTCTTAAGGAATTGGGAGAGCTCATAAGGTAAGATGCAAAGTCAGGTCCAAATCACATGGGAGCAGAATAAGAATTTGGAGTTTATTCTCAGTGAAATGGAAAACCATACAAACATTTTAAGTGAAGTGACATGATCAATTTCCAGATTTGCAAAGTAATTTGGCATTTATTGCTGGCTTTCTCATTCTCTTTACTTATCTGGCTTCTGAGAGCCCCTGATTTTACTTTCATATACATATGTCTGTTTCCACAGCCTCAAGCATTTACATTTTGAGAATGCTTCCCACATTATAAATAAAAGTTTCCAACAGTGGTCTGAAGAAAAGAAGAAATCTTGTCAATGCACTGGCTTACCCATGGGTTACAAATTGCATGACTCATAGGAAACAAAAATATAATTTTCTTTAGATTTAGCTATGTTTTGTTAAATTAAAATATATTAAGTAATTATTCAACAAATGCATTGCAAGAAAAAGAGGGAGATGGAGTAGGGAACCTATAGATGAAAAAGGATTTAAATATCAACCAATCACAAGGGGGAGACCTTATTTGGATCTCAATTAAAACCACAAATTGTAAAAAAAATATGAAATTTGTTATATAATTGGAAAATTTAACACTGATTGAATATTGTATGATTTAAGAAATTGTTAATTACTTTATATGTGGTAATATTATTTTTTAAAACCTTATCTTTTAGACATATTCACTGAAATATTCCAAATAAAGTGAGATGATATATGAAATTTGATTCAAAATAATATAAAATGGGGCAAATGGGTGAAAGTACAAATGTGACAATATGGCTATAAATAAATAATTGATGGAGGATGGAAAATGGGTACATAGGAATTTCTGATATTATTCTATCTACTTTTGCATAGGTTTGAAAATTTTCACATTAAAAATCTTTGATAAATTTTCACATCACCCAAAGGACTTGTATGCATGCATATAAACATAACCAATGAATACAAGACATGGGGGGAGGGAGATGGATGAATCCATATGTGGGGGGTAGGGGAGGCTGGGGGAGGTCAAGGGAGGAAAAAAAAGGAGACATGTGTACTACTATTTGTAATCCTTCAAACAATATAAAAAAGAAAAAAAACTGGGGAAAAAACCAGAGTTCTTAATAAAGTCATTATTATTTCTTAAAAAAATATTTGAAAGATATTAAAAACAATTTGTAAGTTTTAAACATTCAGAAAGAAAATTTAATAAATACAAACTTTCCAGATAAAATGTCTGTCATTCTCCTTTCCAATAAGTCTTTTCTTGATTTTATGTATTAACTATCCATCTATCCATTCATCCACGATTCTATCTATCATCTATCTTTTTTTCTATGTGCATTTCTATCTATTCTTACATTGTCAATAAAAATTGTTTAAATGCCTGGATCCAACTTGCTATCTGATTTTGAGTTCCCCAGAAGCAGACCTGATTTGAGGATCCATGTGCAAGCAGATTATTTTGGCGGTGCAGGAAAATCTTGGAGGATAGTAAGGAGAAAGGAAAGCTACCAAAAGCTGCCTTATCCAGCAAGTCAGTACTGAGAGCAACTGGAGCGAAATTTCTGCAAAATAGTGTCACACAACTCCAAATAATCACTCTTGAGTGGTGATGGGGTGTTTTGATTATGAATTCTGATCACTGGTTGGTTGAGGCTTCTTCCAGAAAACAGTTAAGTCTCTGTCACCCACAGATTTAGAAAGATGCTTTGGAAAAACTTAAGGGAAATGAGCAGGGCACCAATAGCATGTACTATAATCTGCCCTTTACACTACTCAGACCTATCTGTATTCCACATTAATTCCCTCCATCCTGTCAGTACTTCTTCAAGGTGGCGGCCAGTCAAAAATGAAAACTTATATTAGTAGCATTAGAGAGACACGTTAGAGACCCTGCTGCTGCACTTGGGTCTGATTATTTAACGAATATACATTATTTCTCTTTTCTCACACCAATTCTAGATTCCCCTTTACTTGGCAGCACTTCTGGTTGTCTACATTGGTTATCCAGTGAAGTAACTCAGAGCATCATCTCTGAACATGCTGAGATTCTTGTTACCAAGCCCTTGTTAGGTAGTGGTTCATGCAAGTTACCATTTATTATTTTCCCTGGACATGGAGGTACCAGGAGGAGCCACAGCGAATTCCCAGAGTACCATACATACTCCTCCCTGCCCTTGTTACGTAGCAGCCTTATCTTCTCATGGCATGATCCCTGTGAATTTCTCCTGCTGGTATAGTAACTCTTTCCTTTGCCTTCTGGTCCACAGGCAGGATGAGCTTGAAAAGGTCAGCAGCTGTAGGTTTAGTGGAACACTTACTGTGACCCCTAGTAGAAGTCTTCTATCTGGAAGCCAGAACTTCTAGCCCATGAAAGCCTAAAGTTGAAGGACAGGAAGCACACATTCTCCAAGTGGGTCTTTAGAATTGGTGGCATGGAACAGGGGTGGGGGTCTGGGGGGTGGGGGTGGGGGGGGAGAGGAATGTGTGTGTGAGGGTAGTGGTGGTGGTGTCTCTTTTCCCTTTTTGACCTCTTCATTCCTGGATCCGTGAGCATTAATTTCTACAGAAGCCAACCAAGCCTGAGTGAAGTATGGTAGCAACCATACTTAGGTAAAAACTGCTGTTTGAATTTTGACCCTGCTATTCTGGCTTCGGCACTCGCTTACTTGCTTAAACAAAAGGGTAGTTGCCTCAGCTTCCAGATTGAGACCTGGAGGCTAAGGCAGTTTTCCTGTGCCTGTGGACCAGGACCACAGGAGATTAACTACCACTGACTCAGTAGCTTCAGGAGTAGAAGCTGTAGATAACCTTTAGCGATTAACCCCTGAGCTCTGCTTCTGTACTATCTGCTTTCGCAAGACAGGGCCACATTCCAATGTCCAACAGCACGACCCTGCAGTCTGTTCCCAGCTTTTAGAATTTAGAATTTAGAACAAAAGGAAAATTTTTGTGGTTTAGACCTTTAAAAGGACGCCTGCACCTGGAACAGTGCCTGGTCGTGAGTGTGGCCACCTGCGCGTGGTGCTCTTGCGGCCGACCTGGCAATTCAATAAATCCTTGCCTCCTTTTTTAAATCAATCATCAGCCTCTGGTGGCTGATTTTGAACCCAGGGTTCAACCCCACAACACTGAGATGGGATTCCTGTGCAAGTGATTTATTTAGGGATACTTGCGAGGGAAGCCTGTGGGAGAGTGAAGAAACAAGAATAGGGCAGGGAAAGATTCTAGACAAAGATGGGTCTTAGTAAGCAGAAATAGATCAATTCTGCAGATTCAAAGGGGCCAAGGGCACCATTGCATGTCCTCTTTCTTTATTTTTCACTTTATTCTTAGCAAAAAAAAAATAAAGAGTGAGCGAGGCTACATTAGTTTCTTTGAACTAAGAGTGATTTGGCATACATCAAGTCTAAATACAGCCTAACTTCTAACATTTTAAGTTGAAAATCAGCATGTTCTCGAGTACATCTGTTAGGGGCAGAAATAGACTATTGGGGACCAGCTACAATTTTAAGACATATTAATCATGCTCTGTTAACCATGATGGTCCTGTTCTGATTAGAAAAAGCATGTTCTAACCTCGCTGGGAGATATACGCCTTGGGACATGGGAACTAACATTGGAATGCCGCCCACCTTCTTCCTGAGAACTGCCTATCATTACAGAAAAATTTACAACCTTGTGGCATCTAGTCCTGGAGGCACGTGCTCTTTACAACCCTCAGCCCCTATGTTACCTGGGCTTTACAACCCTCAGCCTCTATGTTACCTGTATTCTGGTCTCCGGGTGCTCAGGGCACCTGGAGGCATCTGCTCTCTGGGACTCCCCCACAGCCCGCTTGAATGATTTCCATACCTGTAATTCCTACATCCCCACGTAATCTTGTCCTTCTACCCGACATAAACTAGCTTATGGTGGGGTGCACAGCAGATTTTTTTGGATGACCTGCTGCTCTCTCATAATACCGGCATTATTGGAATAAACTCTCCTGTGTGATTCAACCCTGTCTCCACTTAATTGGCTGAAGTGACAGGCAGCCCAGACCCCTTGGTTGTCCCGTTACACACCCAGATGCCCCCTTCCCACTGCCTCCTTATCAGGGCCCAGCTTTGGCATAGGAGATTTACTGAGTTGGTGAGTTAAGCTTATCTATGTTATTCTCACATCCTGGGCCCAGTTTCCAGAACAACCTGATGTTCTTTTCAAGACAAAATCCATAGGATCTTGAAGCAGACTAGTTGGAGTAGTTAAGAGCATGCACCCTGTGAACTCATTTCTTAGTTCTGCTACTCTCCCAGACAACAAACTGCCCCAAACCTTAGAGTGTACAATAGTGACCTCATAACATTTCTTGTGATTCTGTGGGTCAGAGAGAGACTAGAAGGAATGAGAGCTCTTTGTTTCTCTTGATGGTCCCCCCCCTCCTTATTTACTTCCTTTATTCTTTCCTTCCCTCCCCTCAACTTTTTCTCCTCCCTTATTTTCCCTCCCTTTCTTTACCCTTCCTGCCTTCTTTCCTACCCTTTTCTTTCTTTCTTTTTTGTTTATTTTTCAGCAATAAAACAGAGTAAGCTAGACTATATTAGATTCTTTGATCTGAGAATAATTTAAAATAAATTGAATTTTTGAATACAGTACAAATTCTCACTGTTTAAATTTTAAATCAGCATGTTCCAACTTAAATAATTCATACTCAAAGAAAAGTTTTTTTGGGTTTTTTGTTTTGTTTTATTTTTGCTTTCTGATTACTGTTTCCTTTTGTATTTGAAACCACTGGAATCTACTTAATGTTTTTTTTTAAAAAAACAAACCTCTGGATCTCTGATTATTTATGAGGAGAAGTTAAAAAGACTTCTATACTTTGATGTGAAAGTTTTACACACGGGGTCAACAGGTAACCATTTCATGGGTGATTTCAGAGCCATTCACAATTCCTACACCAAACAAAGTACCAATGCCCTTTGAAACTTAAAAAAGAAAAAGAGGGCAATAGTGATATTTTTTTATAAGCAAAATCAAATATTCATACAGTAGACTTGAAGTATACTGATAAAAACATTATGGATGTCAATTTGGTAACATCATTCAAAAGCTTTATAAAAATAAGCACACTCCTGTTCTAGGAATTCCACTGACAAATGTGAAATGTTTGTACAAGGATGCTATTGAAGAACTTTGTATAAATGATCTAAGGCCATAGTTTTCTGCTGAGCTGTCACATTCAGCAAGCCTCTCTGTGTCATATACTTGAAGGCACTAGTGTTACAAACCACCCACGTTCTCTCCATCATCATATCCTCATTCTAGAAGTTTCTAGAGAATTATGTGGTAATGTTTTCAGCCCTGAATGGTCTGGGAAATATCCAACAAATCTTTCTTTTCCTTTCTTTTATTGTCAAACTTATTAAGAGGCAATGTTTGGGAAACTACTTGACCCTGAAATATTATATACTTGTACCCAGAAATATTACATATTGAAATATTTATGACTGAGTGAATTGTATTTACTTTATTGGCTTTCAAAAATATTTTTTCATTCTAAAAGAGTTCCTGGGTCACTAAATAAATCAAATGCTAGGTTATGTCATTAAATGTACCTGTATCATCTATGTATGTTTATATCACATCTATATCTGATGAAATTATAATATTTTAGTAAGCTATATACCAAAATATCATGCACCTTTGATAAAAATATTTCAATCAGTGAAGATCTTATGACTAAAAAAAAAAAAGACTTCAATTTAGCTGGAATAGCTTAGTGGTTGAGCGTCAATCTATGAACCAGGAGGTCACAGTTCAATTCCAGGTCTGGGCATATGCCTGGACTGTGGGATCAATCCCCAGTGTGGGGTGTGTAGGAGGCAGCCAACCAATGATTCTCTCTCATCATTGATGTTTTTTTTTTTTTTTATCTCTCTCCTTCTCTCTTCCTCTCTTAAATCAATAAAGAATATATATTTTTTAAACATGAAAAAAGAAACGTCAGCTCTGTCGAGTGTGACTCAGTGGTTATAGAGCATTGGCCCACACACTGAAAGGTCAGGGTTCAAATCCCAATCAAGGGCACATACTGAAATATGGTAGCAATCATACTTTGATAAAGCCTGCTGTTTGAATTCTAACCCTGCTAAGTCTGATTAAAACACAAGGTACTTACCTCAGCTTCCAGGTGGAGACCTGGAGGCTGAGGCAATTTTATTCCCACTGACTCAGTAGCTTCACGGATAGAAACTGAAGATAACCTTTAGAGACTAACCGCTGAACTCTGCTTCTTTGTTATCGGCCATCGCAAGATATGGCCACATTCCAATGTCCAGCAGGATGTGACTGGGAACCAACTCTGCGCACTGTCCCCAGTCTTTAGAATTTAGTCTTTAATATTTAGAAACAAAGGAAAATTCTTGTAGTTTAGGCCTTTAAAAAGACTTGCCTATACCTGGAACGGCACAGTCGTATGGAGCCTGCCTGCGTGTAGTGCTCTTGCGGCTGCCCTGGCCAGATATTTCAATACATCTTTGCCTGCTTTTTAAAAATAAATCATCAGCTTCCGGTGGTCTTATTTTGAACCCAGGATTCGACCCCACAACAATACCTGGGTTGCAGTCAGGTCATGTGTGAGAGACAAATGATCAATGTGTCTCCCTTACATCTCTCTCCCCCCCCACCGCACCCCCCCCCTCCTGCCCTTCTTTTTTTTTCCTCCCTGCCTCCCTTGGTAAAAATCAATGGAAAAAAATATCATCTAGTGAGGATTAGGGGGAAAAAAAGACTTCATGTTTTCCTTGATTTTGCTTTCTAGCTGTGATGTATAAAACTTGGAAATTATTCAGTTTCTGATTTCCAAGTGGCTGTCTGACAGTCAATGGAGGGTGTTTTCAAGCCCTCTGTCATTGCCATTGTTAACACCCAGGTTTTTTCTGCCTCTACCACGAGGACAGGAGTTTTCAGCCTTTTAACCAAATAGGCTTCTGATTTCTGTGCTGGGGACCATCGGTGCTCGGGTCACACTGGCTGAGATAATAGAAGGAACCTCAGACTTGTAAATTTGGCAACTTTGGATGATAATTTCTAAAAACCCTAGAATCAACTTCCCCAGAATCAAGGGGGGAAAGCCATACTCCATTGGTTACCTCCTCTCTGGATATCCTCCACAACACTGTCACAATCCTGGGCAAGAAGGATGTAGCAACCAACCCAACTTTCTTAGGTGAGTTTTTCCCCCTTGAAATGTCTTTCTGAAAAGACTTGTTCTCTGGTTTATTCCTCATTGCTGATTATGTCCTGGCTATTTCTGAAGAAATGTTTCTAAGATTGAACATAAGGCAAGGATGTTCACCACTCGCATTTCACCTTGAACTGCAAGTCCTAACAAGTGTTAATATGGCAAGAGAAGGAAAGACATACAGATTGGAAATGGATATGTGGGTGCTTTGTCTTGGCTGCCCCAGGGAATGAGCACAGAGAGCCCTTGGAGGAGGCTGCAATGAGGGTGTGGGGGTGTCAGCCAGATGCATGTATTTGATTGGAACCTCAACCCTGATCCCCATGTGGGTGGGCGGAGACAGAGCACACCTCAAACACAAGGCCAAAAGTAAAGCCATCTGAGATGCATGCATATTTTAAAATGACCTTTTCTGGTTTGACAAACAAGCACAAAAAACAAACATCTTAATCAGACAGACTTCAAGAAGCAAAGCTCAAAAACTCTTGGCTTTGGCAATATCCAGAAGATACCATGATTCTAAACTCAGAGGCATGGATGTACAGGAGCTTATAAGAGATTTTTGTTTGCCAGAAGGGGACAAGCGTTGCAAAACTGGGCAGGCCTCAGGGACGGGGGAACACGTCCTGTGACTTTTTTGCCACACCAGGTCTGTTTAGGGCAAAAGTTGCAAACATAGGTCGGCAGGCTTGGCTCTATCCAGTGTTTGAGGCATCTAGAATTATTTGCCTACATTTAAAACAGGGGACATTGCACTTACCGGTTTAGATTTGGAGTTTCTTTCAAAAACTCACCTGAGTCTGTTCTGCCCCCTGGTGAAACAGCATAGAGGTTGCTTCTCTCTGCTTTGCCACACTCCCTACCACTCCCTTGGGACTCTCCCTAGCCTGCTGAGTTGGCTAAAAAGATTACGATCCCAGTTTCAGGGCAGCCTTCATGTAGTTTGGTTTCTGCTCCCCTGAAAAAGCCAAAGCCTTTCACCCCAGAGTCACCTGTTCCTACTTCCTAGCCACCCTTCTAAGGCAACTTTCCCTCTTATCTCCCATCTAGATATGGATCTTCAAATTCAAGCACAAAACATGCATTTTGATTACCCTGAGAAGCCTCAGTTGAAATCCTTTGCCACCCTCTCTGCTGACCAAATTTATCATTGTGCATAATGCTTTGTACTTGTTCCCTGCTGGGCTGTCTAGCCTCTCTTAATTTTAAAATTAAATTCGAGATTTAATTTTAAAAAATCAAAGAGCACCACAGAACGCGTTACAAAAAACACACACATCTTCCATTTGCATTATACGGGGAAAAACACAACAAAACAAAATAGCTGACATCAGAATGATGGGACAATACCAGGTGCTGATAAGTATGAGGAGCAAATGGAACTCTTCATATGTTGAAAATGGGAGTGTAAAATGGTCACTCCCTTTGGAAAAACACTCCTGGCTGATACTCCCGCACCCCCATTGCAGCCTCCTCCAGGGGCTCCCTGCACTCATTCCCTGGGGCGGCCAAGACAAAGCACCCACATATCCATTTCCAATCTGTATGTCTTTTCCTACTCTTGCCATATTAACACTTGTTAGGACTTGCAGTCCAAGGTGAAATGCGAGTGGTGAGAGTGAACATCCTTACCTTATGTTCAATCTTAGAAACGTTTCTTCAGAAATAGCCAGGACATATCAGCAATGAGGAATAAACCAGAGAACAAGTCTTTTCAGACATTTCAAGGGGGAAAAACTCATCCCAGAATGTTGGGTTGGTTGCTACATCCTTCCTGCCCAGGATTGTGACAGTGTTGTGGAGGATATCCAGAGAGGAGGTAACCAATGGGGTATGGCTTTTCCCCCTTGATTCTGGGGAAGTTGATCCAGCAATTGAACTTCTGGGTATTCATCCAAGATAAAGGAAAATGTATTTCCACAAACACTTATACACAAATATTTACAACTCCTCTATAATAGAACAAATTTGGAGATAGCCACAGACTATCAACAGATGAATGGAAAAAAAATTGGTATAGTCACAGAATGGAAAACTAGCCAACAATCAAAAGAATCAAACTACTGAAACATGCAACAACATGGATAAATCTCAAAACATTCTATTGTGCAAAAGAACCTGGGGACAAAATATAATACTGCAAGATTCCATTTATATTAAATTGTAGAACGGGCCAAACTGGTGTAACGTGATTGCCTTAGACAGAGTTGGAATCGAGTATAGACAGGCAGGAGGGAATTTCTAGGACAGATGGATTCCATGTCTGGATTGTAGTAATGGTTGCCCAGGTGAATACATTTGTCAAAATTCAAACTGAAGACTTCAAATGGGTGCATTTTTATCACATGTAAATTATACCTCAATACTGACTAACAACAATTCATTTTCCAGTTGACAGTGTCAAAATAAAAGAGACCTATGTGGTGAAGATTTAGTCCCAACATTTTATTTACTTATTTATTTACTAGAGGCCGGATGCATGAAATTCATGCAAGGGGCTCCGTTCCCCACCTCCAGCCCCCTTCCATGGCTTTGTCTGGAAAGTTGTCTAGAAGGATGTCCAGACTAATTAGCATATTATGCTTTTATTATTATAGATTTTAATCCTCACCCGAGGACATGTTTTTCAGTAAAGAGAGAGAGAAAGAGAGAGAGAGAGAGAGAGAGAGAGAGAGAGAGAGAGAGAGAGAGAGAGAGAGAGAGAGAGAGAGAGAGAGAGAAACTGATCAAGGGTCAAGCCCACAATCTGGGCATGTGCCCTGAAGGAATTGAAACCCTGATCCTTTGTTGCATGGGGGCGATGCTACACCCAACTAAACCACACTGGCCAGGGCAGTCCTGACCTTTTAAAAGAGTTACTTTTTAAACCTTCAACTTGAAGCTCATCACTTCCTTGGCCCCTTTTCAGGGAAGTTAAGTAAAGAAAGAGTTTTCCATTTTTCCTCCCCTACTCCTTTCTGTTAAAAAAATGTAAGTATTTATTCTTCATCAAGGAAGTGAGGAGTGAGCTTACATTATAATTTTTATATTGCGTTGATTTAATATGAATTATAAATTTTGGAATAAGATGGCACTAATTCCAACACTTTATGTATTAAAGACAGTCAGCTTCCAATGTGCATAATTAACATTCATGAGGGTGCTTTTCTTAGCTTCCTCACACTTTTGAACTCAGTGGCACGTATTTACAGCCATGTTTTTTTTTGTTGTTGTTGTTTTGTTTTGTTATCTCTCCATTTTTGAGAAGTAAACTTATAGAGTCTTCAGGTATTTCTTTGTTTTGTTCTTCTCTCCCAGGTATACTAGTAAACATTGGAAACACCCAATTCCTGACTTGAAAATTGCTAGCTGCCAATCCATGGGAGCTGGAGGGTGTTTTGAAACCCTCTCTCATCATCCAGCTGTCTCTGCCTCAACATGAGCAGTTTCAGCTTCACCTTCTTTTAACCAGCGAGCCTTCTACCCAGTAGTTTCCTGCTCAATTCCGGCTGAATTGAGCTTCGCCACTTTTGCTACAGATGGTAAAAGCAACCCCAGAATTGTACATTTGGCGATTTAGATTGTAATTTCTAAAAATCCAGATGCTAATGTTCCTGAAATCAAGGGGATAGTGGCCACAATCTTTTGAATAAGTCTCTGAATGGGGTATTAATATTGTAACCCATTACTAAGGATGGGCTAACTACCAAACTAGCGTTCTGAGATTATTTTCTATCCTGGAAATTTCTCTCCAGTAATATCTGCACTATAGTTTATCTCATATAGCTGATTCCTCTGGCTACTTCAGAGAAACCTTTTCCCCCATCCAAACTGTGCCATCAAAAAGAGCCTCTCAAACTCACTATTAGCCAGAAAAAAATACAAATGGAGATGCCATAATTTTACATGGAGATACCACAATTTTACACATAGGATTGACAAATGTTTCATCTTATTCCAAAATTTATATTTTGTTGCATAATAAACATCCCCAAATTCAATGACAGTGCCCTTAAGATTCTTGGACTCTTGTATTACAAAGAGGGTATAGACTATAGAGGATCTCTTATAACAAAGATGTTTTTCTGACATCTCAAAGTGGGAAAATGATTTTAGATCTGCATCCTGTCTTGGAGGATTTATCTCAAAAACTACTCTGAGAGCAAATTTTATTGGTAACTTTTCAGACTTGATCTTTGAAAATTTTTTTTATTATTTAATTTAATTTTATTTACTTTGAGTGCCCTTTGCTTGCCATAAAGACCACCCTGGGCCCTCACATTTTCTCTAAATTCTGCTACAAATCAAAATTGTTCTTTCAGTAGTTTGTCTTTATATCTGTTTTTTGTTTTTTGGGTTTTTTTTTTTTAGCACAGGCAGCCAGAAGAAGTCATTTGTCACTTTTAATGTTCTGCCTGGATAATTTCCAACCCATTTCACCAGATACAGCAGGTCCTGGGGTAATTTCCTAGAAGAACTAGCCTTAAATGCTTTGCATCTTCCATTTGACAAAGGAGAGTAGAATTGGATGCCTGGATTAAGTCAGAAGGAAGAAGTACACCCCAGACTAAGAATTTCATAATTCTGACTTCTGGAGAAAATACTAATTCTGTACCCCTTACTCTTGATCTTTGAACAACTGAAGATTTTGAGTTTGTGAATACATGCTCACAGAAATATCTTGGGAAATAGTGAAGTATGCAAACTCTTTAAGGAGTCCAATATTTATTAAACAAATTCACAGAAGAGAGTCATAAAAAACATAGTGAAGTACGCAAACTCTTTAAGGAGTCCAATATTCATTAAACAAATTCACAGAAGAGAGTCACAAAAAACATAGTGAAGTACGCAAACTCTTTAAGGAGTCCAATATTTATTAAACAAATTCACAGAAGAGAGTCACAAGAAATAGTGAAGTGTGCAAACTCTTTAAGGAGTCCAATATATATTAAACAAATTCACAGAAGAGAGTCACACAAAAAACATTTATGTGAGGCTGGGTAAATAGGAAAATAATTTTCATTCTATTCATTATTATATTTTAAGCATCTTTTTACAGTGCTCTAAAAAAAGATTTAAAAAAAAAACCTAAGGCATAATCCTTGCTTTCATATTGGGTATTTTGTAAAATGTGACCTAAATGAATTTGTGATGAGTGAGCGAGCACTCATCAAATAATTATTTTCCCAATGTTTTTTTGTTACCATAGATTATTTTATAAAATATGACCTAAATGAATTTGTGATGAGTGAGCACTCATCAAATAATTGTTTTCCCAATGTTTTTTTGTTACCATAGATTATTTTATAAAATATGGCCTAAATGAATTTGTGATGAGTGAACACTCATCAAATAATTGTTTTCCCAATGGTTTTTGTTACCATAGATTTGTGTGTATAATCTTTCTTAATATGGAATCATTAATATTGAGAATATCTTATGTATAATGTTAACCATTTGTCAAAAAGTGATTGCTAATGTGAATTTAATTCATTTCATCTTTAAGAAGTCAATCTATAAAAAAGGCATATTAAAAATGTCAGGCAAGCCGAAACCGGTTTGGCTCAATGGCAGAGCGTCGGTCTGTGGACTGAAAGGTCCCAGGTTCGATTCTAGTCAAGGGCATGTACATTGGTTGCGGGCACATCCCCCGTAGGGGGTGTGCAAGAGGAAGCTGGTTGATGTTTCTCTCTCATTGACATTTCTAGCTCTCTATCTCTCTCCCTTCCTCTCTGTAAAATATCAGCAAAATATATTTTTTAAAAAATGTCAGGCAATACAATATGATTTTGAAAGATTCTGTTTGGAAAATATTAGGATTTTATGGATTTAGGCTATTTTATTCCTGTGTCCCAATTCTATTCTTTTGCTTCTCCTTGTAGTGTGATATAAGAGAAAGGGCATGTGACTTGAAGTCAGTGAATCTGGGTTTAGATCCTGGCTCCATCACTTAACAGCTGTGTGACATTAGGCAAGTTACTGAATGACTCTGTGACTTGTTTCTTTTTCAAATATATGTTATTAATTTTTTACAGAGAAAGGGAGAGGGGTAGAGAGTTATAAACATCAATGAGAGGTAAACATTGATCAGCTCTCTCCTGCACACCTCCTACTGGGAGTGTGCCCACAACCAAGGTACATGCCCTTGACCAGAATTGCACCTGGGACCCTTCAGTCCACAGGCTGATGCTCTATCCACCGAGCCAAACCAGCTAGGGCTGTGCCTCATGGATAAATACAATAAAAATAGAATATTTTACACCTCCAGCCCATAATTCAGTGCCTGGCCGAGTCAAATGAATAATGTCAGCAATCTTCCCGGTATATGGCTGACATTTAATGAAAGATTTCCTTGGCTGTGGCCGGGTAACTCAGTTGGTTAGAGCATCCTCCCAATATACAAGGTTGTCAGTTCGATCCCCCAACAGGGTGCATATAAGAATCAACCAATGAACACATACATAAGTGGAACAACAAATCAATATTTCTCTCTCATTTTCGACTGTGACATCACCTTAAGGTCAAATGAGAATCCAAGATGGGAAGAGAGGGGTGTCAGGGTCAAGGATGGAATCCATTTGACACGGGTGTTGTATGAGGGAGGAGAGTCTGGGACAATGATCAGGGCAGAGATCAGAGAGAGGGATGTGGGTGTGAGAGAGAAGTCACTGGAAATCATGGCCTGCCAATATTTGTCAGATCTTCATTATCTGAATGGTCTTATTTGATCCTGTTGCAATTTTGCAATAACATAGGATTGCCCCGGCTAATCATGGACTTTCTCACGCCCAATGCTGATGGAAGAGATTTTAGTAAGCGAAACCATCCAGAATAAATATACCGTGCGGAGAACAGCGTGACAGTGCAAACTAGTCCAGGGCTCCTGCTTTAAAAGGAATATCTGAAACCCAGGGCATATTTTTTCCTTGGGGCAAGTGAAAATACAGCTTCAGACAGAAAACAAGCAAAATATGTTGAGAAAACTCTAGGATATAAAATTGAGGTGTTGGTTTGGAAAGTGGTATCCATTCTGTACAAATGATTTCTTTGTCCAAATAGAGCTAAACAGGGTACATTTATGGATTAATGATTTCATGATGATTAAAATGAGAACTTACTGTGTAATGAGATGCTTATAGTTTACAAGAACTTACAGAACCACCAAATACTTTATTAATAAACTACTCACGTTAGGATAGTCCTACAGGAAGAAGGCATGTCAGGCCACAGACTTTCTTCTAGAAGCTCCAACATATATTGGACTGAAACAACATGGCATCTGTGTATTCTCTGAGGTTGGAATTGGGGAAATGTGTTTCATTCGGCAACTCATTTCATTAGGCAACTGTGTTTCAGGAGAAACGGATATCTTCATAAAATACATATTACAAAGTGTAAGTTCTTTAGGGATTTTCTTGAGACTACTATGATAGCTACATCTTCTCTTTGATAAAGTTAATCAACCAATATGAATTCCAGCTAATCGATGGTTATCTTTTGAATTGAATTCTATATCCATTAGCCAATGGTATTGGCTAAATTTTCTTCCACAAGATCTGGAATAACAAAAAAGTTTTCAGTTGCCTGATTTGGTGGCCTTGTCCCTGGGGCACTAAATGCTGAAGTGTCTGCCTCTAACATAGACAGCTCTGCCAATGGCTAGAGCCACAAACATCCCTAATCCCACTGGTGGCATCTTCTTAAATTGAGTGCATATTTCCACAGAATCATGATCCAACAGTTACATTGCATTATATATATATATATAATTGATTTTTTACAGAGAAGAAGGGCGAGGGATAGAGTTAGAAACATCGATCAGCTGCGTCCTGCACACTCCCGACTAGGATGTGTCTACAACCTAGGTACATGCCCTTGACTGGAATTGAACCTGGGACCCTTCAGTCTACAGACTGATGCTCTATCTACTGAGCAAACCATTGCATTTTATAGTATGATTAAAACAGTTGCATTTTATAGTATGATTAGAAATAAACTTAAGCACTGAGACTGAATATACAAATGGACAATGGTTAGGCTATTTATAAAAATAGAACTTTTGACCCATAACCTGCAGGAACCTGCCCAAGAAAACCACCTCTTATCTCTACTGAACTCCAGCCTTGCAGGAAGCCAGATGGTGTATCTCTAGTGACAATCTACGAAGCTAAACAATAACTTCTATATCAGCTTCAAAAGGTAAAGATTTATTAATAACTGATAGCTTCTCTGATTTTTGTACCCATTTCTAAGTTAGGATCAACCAGAAAGTCAAGTATGAGTATCTAATCAATCACATATCATACCTTGCTTCTATTAGCCACCTACAGCTTCGTCATGCCAACAGCCTTCAATCAAGGCATACCTGAACCTTTCTTTCCTCCAACCCCCTCCCACAATAAGAGTTTCCCATTCCTCTGCCTGTCTTTGAATCTGCCAAAACACAAATGATGGTGGCTGATCTTCTGTTCTATAGCATGTACTTAATATTCTTTGTTGTTGTTTTTTTTTTTTCATTTGGTTGGTCTCCCACAACACTGTGGTTTTGTGTATGTTTTTTAAAAAATGTATTTTATTGATTTTTTACAAAGAGGAAGAGAGCGGGATAGTTAGAAACATCGATCAGCTGCCTCCTCTCCTGCACACCCCCTACTGGGGATGTGCCCGCAACTAAGGTACATGCCCTTGACTGGAATCGAACCTGGGACCCTTCAGTCCTCAGGCCAATGCTCTACCCACTGAGCCAAACTGGTTTCGTTTTTTGTTTGTTTGGTTTTAAATATATTTTTATTGATTTCAGAGAGGAAGAGGGAGAGATAGAAACATAAATCGCTCAGCTGAGCCTCGCTCATCGGGCAGCACAGTGGTTTAAATAGGCTTTGTAGGCTAGTTGATTTCCAAACCACCTATCATTCATTCATTCACTGAAGAAACGTTTACTAAAAGCTTTAATATGGGTCACATTCCTTGCTAGGTTCAGGAGCAAAAAAAAAAATAAATAAATAAAAATACAGTCCCTACCTCAGAGGATAGTAGTAGCTTGACAACTAAGGAGATGATCATGAATGAGACAGCAACTAAGTTAATGGATGTTATTGTGCTGGGGCAGAGTTTTCCAAATGTGGATTACTAACTACTGGTCACAAGAGAACACTTCCAGGAAGGTGCTAAGTGGCTGAACATTTTTATTTTAATAGCTATAAACTTGAATGTGGATTAAAAAAAAGAAGTATTTCAAGACCATCAAACCCATAATTTCACAGCAGCTTTGGGAGGAGTCTGTATTGGTAAAAAATCTAGTCAGGAGATAAAAGCTACTTCTTATTTCGACAGAGGAAATTCAAAGTAAAGAATTGTTAATTGGGTATTAAAGACTAACAAAAGAAAAAAGAACATTTAAGGTATGCGGGAAGCTGTCAATCTTAAGAAAGGGGCTGAAATTGCTCAATGTTAGAAGCCTGAACCCTAGAGAGCTGAAGCTCAACACCTCTGGTAAGATTAATACATGTCTGCGTTGAATGGAGATGTCCTATGGGCCATGGTACTGGGCAGAAATCTAAGCACTAAGTAGTTGGTATCATTGACTGTTACTGAAATACCAGTCTCTGCTGAAGGGAATAGGTGTTTAGGGGAAAACAGAGGAAGCAGCAGACAGAAAGGACCACGCTCCTCCTTTCTCCTCTAGACTTGCCATCTCCCAATGGGCTCCCGTTGGCCCATCCAATAAGAAGCCAGCCAGCTGGCAAAGGAGAAATGGGGTTTGCAGAGTCCTAGACCCGCACCAAAAGCTGATAGAAGGGTGAGTTTGAATCTGAGAAACAAGTTGATATCTATTACAGTCTGTCTCCTTGTGCTGTTCTACATCCACATGCATGCACTTCTAAATATGATTAAACTTCCTGCAAGAAAAACAACTCTTTATTAGCAACATCAACCCTCTAAATCCCATATACAGTAAGAAAAATGAGAAATTAGTACACACTCAGGAAGGAAGAAAATATGCACAACTGCTCAGTAATCTATAATTCATCACAAGCCTGTAGTTAATTAGCTAATTCTTCCTTTTCTCTCAGCCAGGATCTCTTAGGTTTATATCTCACAAGGTAATCCAAGACTTCCTTGCCTACACTGTCTAGATAATTTCTGCTTGAGGTGGTTGTTTTCAAGTTTGTCAATGGACATTGAAGTGCTACAAGATGTCCCGGGTTCCATGTGTCATTCTCCATCACCCACCATGTAGAAACAGCACAAATGCCCTTGTTCTCCTGTGCCAGCCAGGGGAGTAATCTCCTTGGCCTACTGGTTTAGTGGCTAAATGACCAGATTGTTTCAAGTTCTGTCTGAATACTCTTGTGTCCTTGGTGGGAACACTCCTCCCTTGCAAACTCAGACCTCCAGAGTTCAACACTGAGGAGATAGGAAACAAAACATTTGTGAATGTGTTACTGAGTAACAGTGAGAGGTGCCACTTTCTCTCTACCTCTGCTTAATTCCAGACCATTTACTCTATGATGAGATCAACAGCCCCATTAAGTGGTCATGGGTTCAAAGCAAGGAGTTTGTAAGATGGAGTTTTGTATCCCACTTTGGGCCGTAACAGTCTTAAGTAGACCATTCCACCATTCTATTATACCTGCTGCTCCTCTATGTAGGGTATGGACAAGACTAGTGAATTCCGGAGGCACAAACTCATTGCCCCACTTATTTTTTTTATGAAATGGGTTTGTTTATCAAAAGTAATGCTGTGCAAGCAAGAGTGAATATGACATTCCATAAATTAATGGTTTGTGCTACTGGCAAAGCACCAAGAACTTTTCTGGCTTCTGCCCCAGGATGTAGAGAGCTGGAAGACGTATTGCTAGGAACAAAATGAAGTCATCGGTACATATCTCCAGGTAGACACAGACACACATATACACTAAATTCCATGGGCTTCTCTACTTACTACTGAGAATAAGGTTCAGACTAGGAGATAATCTTGGGGGTGGCAAATTCTACTGAATTATACTATAAAAAATTGATGGTTTTGACTCATAGAAGTAAATTTTATGGTTCAATCGAATATGCCACCATGTTCTAAATTAGTGGCTATTTTTTAAAAAAGTTCCAACACTGAATTTAATTAAAATTATTATTTGAAAGTGTAAGACAACAGAAAAATACATGAAAACATGTTTATTATACAACATTTTTTCCTTATTAATTAAAAGCTTTAAACAAAACCACTTAATTCCACAAACTGAATGACCTGGTCGCATGCAAATACTTTAGGCCAAAGAGGCATGTTTGTTCTTGATGAATTTACATAGAATAAATTCTCATAAAATTTGATTCCAAAATGTATGAAAGGACTTAGCATTATTAATAATTTAAAGTAAAATGCAAATATAAGGACAATTTAAACACTATTATTACTTTATGTGTCAATTTAAGGTCAACGATTGAAAAGATATATTTAAAAAAAATCTGGGCAAAACATTTTTAGGAAGCAAACATTGCCTTTGTACATTTGAAGATCAAGGGCTAAAAATCCACTCTTAATGAATACCATATTAAGCAAAGGATGTATAACATCCATCATACATCTGTTTCAAAAACAGCATGTTTCCAAAATTATACATTTCTTTACAAATAAACATTACAATATTAATAACTATAGAAAAACCACTGGAATGAGTTCCAAAATATGTTAACTCTCACGAGGCATCTCTGAGCCATATCTTAAGGCATACAATTTAATCTTGGGGCTTTAAGAACATCTTCTTTGCTTTCATTGGTTTTATGTCTCCATTTTCATCTTCTTCGTAATTGGCCCGGTCTCTTTTCTTGGCAAACTTTTTTCCAATTGTCCCCACTAAGGTCTCATATCTGTTAAGATGATAAATAGCATAAATGTAATTCCAAATAAAAAAGGCAGGAATCAAGTCTTGTCAAGAATGCAACAAAGGCTGGCAGGTGTGGCTCACAGTGGTTGAGTGTCGACCCTTGAACCAAGAGGCCATCAGATTGATTCCTGGTTGGTCAGGGCACATGCATGGATTGTAGGCTCTATCCCCAATAGGGGGAGGAGGGTATAGTAGGCAGTTTTTCTGTCATTATTGATGTTTCTATTTCTCTCTCTCTCCCTTCCTCTCTCTCTAAAAACCAATAATGCAACAAAGATTAAGAAAAATCAAAACTATGATTAAAATAAACCATCTAATTTAAAAACAAAAAGTATAAACTTCTCTAAGAATGATTAAATTCTCCCCTATTTTTTGTTTTTTGTATTATCCTACATAAATTGAGATGTATATTTAAAATATGCAATAGAAACAGCACTGGAAATGAGCCCTGAACTGCCAGCCTGTGACAGTATGAATGCACCCCAGGTCATGTCAGAGAAAGTAGAAAAAGTCATTTTCCTGCTGGGATAGACCATGGGTTAAGAGAAGGGCACATGTGAGAGCCAGTGAATACTAGGCACAGATCACAAAGTTGTCCCAAGGTAATGGTTACCTTCTAGCCATTTCTTCATCTGACACATCAAGCTCCACTGTTTCATCTTCAACTTCTTCTTCTTTGTTCTTAGCATTCATCTGAAGCATTAATTTCTAAAAAATACACCAACACTGGCCATCAGGGCTGAAAAAGGGCTTGTGAAAGGAACTGGTGTCAAATGTATTTGAAGGTAGAGAAGCAGATCAGATTCTATAGGACTAACAAAAATTCATGTTTTCTTTAATACTTCATTCCATGATATACTAACACAAGTTTGCCTGGGAAGTATTAAACCACCTGCTGTATTCACCAGACCTTGCTCCTTCAGATTACTACTTGTTCTGATCTACACTTTCTGAGTAGCACTTCATAACGTACGAAGCAGTGGAAAATTGGGTCTCTAAAATGGTTTGCCTCAAAACAAGAAAAGTTCTATTTGGATTGTATCCACAAATTACCTGAAAAATAGGGAAATGTGTAGCTAGTAATGGATATTACTTTGAATAAAGCACTTTTGATGTTTCTCTTGAAATTATCGTGTTTTCTTTGATTACAAAAATCCACTATTATTAACCGGTACACCTAGTAAGGATAATCAATGAACTTTGGAGAAGAATAGATGAACTTAGTGATAATTTCAACAAAGAGGTAGGACATATAAAAATGGAGAAAGAAAATAAAAAAGAACCAGTCAGAAATGAAGAGTACAATAACTAAAATGAAGAATACATTACAAGAAATCAACAGTAGAGCAAATGAAGCAGAGGACCAAATCAGCAACTTGGAAGTTAAGGAAGCAGAAAATTGACATCAGAACAGCAAAAAGAATACAAAAAAATGAGTATAGTATAAGAAGCCTTGGGGACAACTTCAAGTGTACCAACATTCACATCATGGGGATGCCAGAAGGAGAAGAAAGTGAGCAAGGAATTGAAAACCTATTTGAAAAAAATGACAGAAAACTTCCCTCATCTGGTGTCAGACATACAAGTCCAGGAAGCACAGAGTCCAAAGTAATATGAACCCAAAGAGGCCCAGACCAAGACACACCATAATTAAAATGTCAAATTTAAGACAAAGAGTGAATCTTAAAAGCAGCAAGAGAAAAGCAATTAGTTACCTACAAGAAAGTTCCCATAAGACTGTCAGCTGACTTCTCAACAGAAACTGTGCAGGCCAGAAGGGAATGCCACAAAATATTCAAAGTGATGAAAACCAAGGACCTACAGCCAAAATTACTCTACTCAGAAAAGCTATCATTTAGAATTAGAGGACAGGTAGAATTTCCCAGACAAAAGCTAAAACAGTTCATCACTACCAAAACAGTATTATAAAACAAAGAAAACAAATGATAAAATAGGGCAATAAATACTACATATCTATCAATAATTACACTAAATGCAAATGGTTTAAATGCTCCAATCAAAAGGTAAAATATGGCTGAATGAATAAGAAAACAAGACTGTCACATATGCTGTCTATAAGAGACTAACTTCAGACCAAAAGACACACACAAACTAAGAGTAAAAGGATAGAAAGATAGTTTATGAAAATGGAAACAAAAAATCTGGAGAAGCAATACTTATACCAGCAAAATAGACTTTAAAACAAAGGCTATAACAAGAGACAAAGGAAGACCCAGTGATTCTACTTCTGGTTATTTATATGAAGAAACTGCAACACTAATTTGAAGACATACATACCCACGTTCACTGCAGCATTATTTACAACTAGGGGCCCAGTGCACAAATTCGTGTACCTTGAAAGGAACTGTTGGTCTCAAGGCTGCGGTGGGCAAAGAGGTGGGTCTCGGCCCATTCTTTGTGCCCCAGCCTGGCCCCTAGTCCCGTCTGCTTGTAGCCTCACTCCAGCTGCTGCCACTCCCACAGCCTGATGGTACCAGCCCTGCTTGCACCAGGTGTGAGCGGTGGCTACCAGCCTCAATCACCCCTCAGGATCTGGGGGAGATGGAGAAGCCCTGATGGGCAATTGGGGCCAGCAGCTTCGGTGCCGGCAGCAGGTTTGAACACCAGGTGGGACTGTGGCGTGTGGGAAGAAAGAATTTTCAGTAACCACCAGAGGCTTGGCCTGGTGACAGTGACCAGCGGGCACCCTGCCTTGCCTTGGTCTGGTGCCTCTGCTCACCTGTTCCACCATCCTGCTGAGGCTGACACTGCCATGTCGCTGCCTGCTTCTTGACACCCACTATGTTCCACATGTGCCCCCTGGTGGTTAGTGTACATCATAGTGACTGGTTGTTCAGTTGTTCCACCATTCTGTTTATTTGTATATTAGGGTTTTCTATACTATAGCAGCAACCTAAGTGTCCATCAATAGATGAGTAGATAAAGAAGTGGTTCATATATATAATGAAATATAACTGAACTATTAAAAAAAATAAAATCTTACCACCTATAAAAACATGAATGGAACTAGAGACAGAAACACAAAAAGAAAATTAGAAAAACAAATGTCAGATGACTTCACTTATGCGTGGAACCGAAAACACAAAATAAACAAACAAGCATAACAGAAATAGATGTACAGATGTAGAAAACATTTTGATCACTGGCAGACAGGAGGGTGTTCGGCAGATAGATGTAAAAGGTGAAGAGATTAAGAAGGACAAATTGGTAGTTACAGAATAGTCACAGGTATATAAAATACTGCATAGGGAATATAGTCAACAATCCTATGTAATAAAAGCCTAATATGCAAATTGCTCCCTTGAACAGGAGTTTGACTGCTTGCTATGACGTGTACTGACCACTAGGTGGCAGTGCAAAACATGGCAGGCATCAGCATCTGCTGGCCCTGATGGGCCCCGACTAGAGCGGGACCATGGCAGGATGGTGCAGCAGGTGAGTGGGTGGCACCAGGCCAAGGTGGATAGGTCCAATCACCCGGCTTATGGTGACCGGTGGTGGTGGGGGGGGGGGTGGGGGGTGGGGAGGGCAGCCTGCCAGGGTTGCCACCTGGCTCCCAGGAGCTGAGGAAACTGGGTTGGGGCCCTGGGTCCAGAGGTCAGTTGGGACCTGCCTTTCCACGTCAGACGCTTGCGCTTTGATCACTAGCCAGGCCTAAGAACAGCACCTGTGCACAAATTTTATGCATCAGGCCTTTAGTATTCTAATAATTATGTATGATGTCAGATGGTTACTAGATTTATTGAGGTGATCACTTTGTAGTTATATAAATATCTAATCATGGGGTGGACACTTGAAACTAATATAATATTGTATGTCAATTGTAATTAAAAAAATAAACAGACACACTGCTAACACATTCTAGTGAGTAGGGGAAAGAAAAAGTAAACTTTCAGATTTCCTCCGAACTTCCCATCTTTGAGCCAAATATAAGACATAATCAAGAGTAATTTTAAATGCTTTTTTTAATGGTGGTGGTGATTGTGGTGCAGCAAATTGCTGGATGGAAGAACTGCAAAATGGGCCGTGGTATAATGAATGAGGAGGACCTGCCTCACCTCCAAACATGAGGGTGGATAATGAATGTATCCCCTATGATATCCATTTGCCATGGGCTTCTCTACATCTTTTTATCTTACATTAACCTTTACTTGATAGTTACCCTCGAACACATCTTATTTTTACTATAGAGTATTTTCTTTATAGCAAAGGTAGAACAAGGCAGGGAAAGCAGATGAGAAACCAGTCTCAATTAGCTTTCCCAACATTTAAAGTACTAAAAATGAAATAATTTTGGGAATACAAACTGTGAGGGCATACAATTGGGTTTCTTGCTGCATTTCCAGTGCTTCAAGAGGGCTGATGCATCACAGGCACAGAATAAATATGGACTGACAAGATAAACTCTATGCCAGGTGTTACTAGAAACACATACGATATTAAACATGTGTTCTGAAAACATCCTGCTTATAAAGTAAGTGCTCTCAAGTTGGTATCATTATTTTCATAAACAAGTATATCAAACTTTTCTCACATTTTATGACAGTTAAGATCTACAAACTGAACAGTTCAAAACTTTCCCCCAGAGAGAATGCACCCAATGGTACAGAGTGCCAGTAATTAAAGCCACTTCCCAATGACCTCCCCCATCAAATTCTGAGGCTCAAATCAACTCCTTTCCCACATACCAGACATACTTTGGAATATGTCCACCCGCAGCCCCAGTCTCTGAGTATAACACACTCATTATCTGCTTTTCTCCCTCCTTTGTTCCACTGACCACTTTCTTTTCCTAATCTAAAGCTTTAAACAGGCCAAAGCAAGAAAAAACAAACACTTATATATTAAAAACAAACACTTTTAGTGTTGATTTTGTATAAAATAAATTTAACAGCTTAATTATTATACCTTTTAAAAAGGGGAGGAGGGATAGAAAACTGAACTATAATCTTTAAATAAAAGTTGGCAATTAACTTGGTTAGCTGGGGTTGACTACAGGCATTCTTAGAGAAGTGAGGGAGAGTCTGCTCACCAGGGGACCTCTGGCAATGTCCGGAGACATTTTTGGTTGTCACAACTGGCGTGTGTGTGTGTGTGTGTGTGTGTGTGTGTATGTGTGTACACACCACTGGTGTCTAGGGAGTAGAGAATAGAGACCAGGCATGATGCTAAACATCCTACAATGCACAGGACAGTCCACACCACAAAGAACAATCTGGCTCCCTACATCAAATAGTGCCAGGGCTGAGGAACCTGGGCTTTAAATGTCACAAAACTAAAGCTTTGTATCAGCTTATATATACAACCAGAGTTCTGATATTTGTTAAGTGGAGGCCTGTGCTTCTTTAAAAACCCAAGGCAGGAAAATTCAAATGAACAGAGCAGTTTTAAGGCGACTACTGGTATTTTACTTTTCAAACCAATTTACCAAAGGATTCTTTTAAAAATCTATTTACAAGTTTGGATCAAAACCTGTCCATTAAAAAGTCAAATTACTCAATTTTTAAATGACATTTTTTTTCCAGTAGCAAAGATACATTTATAGATGCCAGAGAATAATTTTTCAGAATAGCATCATATGAATAAAATCCTGATGTTCCCGTAAAAGACCCGAGCTGAAATTCTAGCACTTACAGTGGCACTGTTAGAAACTTATACTGCTATATTAAATTATCTACTCAATTCTACTATAAAACTAGACTGCAATGCCTGCAATTTCTTTAAATAGCTATGGCAGTATTTCAAGACTTGTTATTTTCCATATAATAAGGAGAAATGGTACCTGGTGGGGAAAAACCTAAACCAAATTATTAGCAGAAAGAATCCAAATGGAAAAATTTAAAATTTAAAGTAATTATATTACTACCTCAACCTCAGGATTAAATCCTCTGAAGGACATTCTTCCATAGAGAAGATCTTCACATAACAAGAAACTCTGCTCTTCTATTATGAAACTCCTAAATGAGAAAATAAACCTGTATTACTAGCATGTCTACTTATAACAAAGCAAAGCAAATATAAGTCAAGATTTCAAGTGAAAAATCAATCTTACAGTTCTCAGTAGAATTAAGTAAAAATAAAGTAAGATTTCTAATCTAGGGTTAGAAATAAAAACTGATAAGTCTGGCAAATACATTAGGAGGTAAGAACTGCTGGCTGGAGTCATAGCCTCTTCTAAACACTACATTTGATTTACATAAATGCACAAGGTAGAGACCTATTATAATAAACATGGATTTTTCCATATTTAAAGCAAAATATCCTTGATGTTTACACCACTCATCTAGTTCTTATTAAATACTGTGAAATCAAAGTCATGGGCAGTTTTAAGAGTTTAGTAGTCAGAACTCATAGCTATAAACAATGACGAACCTTGGATGACTTAAGCATAGAACGAATTTACTGTGAAAATACTGGGTATCTCACAGAATCACTGGGAAAGCTGGATGAGAACTAGAAAATGAGCAGAAATAAGGGTAGGTAGGTAGTTGACCTAAAACCAAAATCATGCTACAAGCCTATCCTAATAAAAATGGTGCTGCTGCTGAGAGTTAAATAGTACTGGACACTAGAGGGCACCAGGCAGGCCACTGCTCTGGTAACATGATGCAGGGGTGGATGTTTTAGTCTCCAAAAGAGATTTTCCTGAGTTACCAGTTCATGATCCCAATCCCAGGTGAACATATCTGGCTATTGTTCTGATGTCCACCAGAAAGCATACTTGTAAAACAAATACTTGGCCTTTATGGCTTCTTTGGTGGAAAGTCAGCCCTGCTTCTTGTCAAGATTCATTCATTTATTCACCCAGTCAGCAAACACTTATTACACCAAATTGTATGTCACGAAGTTCTAGAAGTTGGGAAAATAGCCATGAAGAAAAGAGTCTCTGCTCTCGTGGAGATTACATTCTAGAGTGATGCCATATAATAAATAAAGGATTAATATTATATATTGGATAAAAAGGAGGTTATTCCACTCCTGAACATAAGGGAGTAACTCGTATCTAACTAGCCCTTCTACTGCAACAAAATAGGAAACAGTGATGTGATGTCTGAGAAAAGAAAACCAAATGAAGTAAGCTCCATGAATGCCCATTTTCTGATTGGAGGACGCTTTAAGAGTACCCAGTCTCACTGCACTGAAAAGACAAATTAAAAGTTGGGGTTCCAAAGGTGGGAAATTTATGGATCAAGACACCAGAGCAAGGTAAATACATAAAGGAACTCAGGACCTACATGCTGGGTCCCCTTGAATCTTTGGCTGAATACCAGGCTGCACATGGTGCAAGATGAGTCTACAGTTTCAAGGGGAAAATAATGATTTCCAGGAGAACAATTACATGTGCATTAGTTTCCTAGGTAACAAATTAATTGGTGGGTTAAGCAACAGGAATTTAAGTTCTTAAAATTCTGGAAGTCTGAAATAAATTTCATTGGACCAAAATCAAGGTGTCAGCAGGGTTGCCTTTCCTCTAGAGCAGGACTGGAAAACTTTTTTCTTGCCAAGAGCCATTTGGATATTTATAACATTACTAGAGGCCTGGTGCACGAATTTGTGCATGGGTGGAGTCCAGCTGGCCTGCTCCATTGGGCTAGGCTGGGCCAGGCTGGCAGAGGGAATGGACTGTGGGCGGTTGACAGGCCAGCCCTACCCCCAATTGGGGTGGGGCAATGGGAGGTGAAGCTGTAGGCAGTTGGCTGGCTGGCCCCATCCCCTGGTTGAACAGGGGACAATTTGCATATTGGCCTTTTATTATATAGGATTCATGGGTTGTATACAATTATCAACTTAGCCTGCTATATTTGGTCAAATATTTAATTAACTCACCCCTAATGCCTTGGCAGGGTCAGACCAAATGATTTCATGGGTCTTATATGGCCTGGGCTGGACATACCCCATCCCTGTTCTCAAGGGAGGAAGAAAAGAACTCATTCCTTGCCTCTCCAGCTTATGTTGGCATCCAGCATTCATTGGCTTATAATTACATCACTCCACTCTGTGCCTCCATGGTCACAATGTCTTCTCCTCTGTGTGTATGAAATCTGTCTCCCTTTTATAAGGATATAATTAATTGCATTTAGATCTCACTGAGATAATACAGAATAATCTCCCCATCTAAAGATCTTTAACTTAATCACATTAGTAAAGTCAATTTGGGGATATAAAGTAATACAGGTTCCAGGGATGAGGGCTTGGAGATTACTTGGGGGGACCATTTTTCAGTTTACCACAATGGGAAAGAAAATTTACCCTGGAATTGTATGTTGAACAAATATGAAACTTTGCACAGAAGATGGAAATATTTGACTTTTGTACCAAAAATAAAGAGACCAAGTTGAATACCCTGTGACAATGAATAGGAAGGTCACACCTCGGAGTACTGCTAAGCTAGCCCTCGAGTAAAGGCTATAAAACCTATTCTAACAAAAACAGATCAAGCTGGTCAGTATGTAAATTAGC
This sequence comes from Vespertilio murinus, assembly GCA_963924515.1. Taxonomy (NCBI): domain Eukaryota; kingdom Metazoa; phylum Chordata; class Mammalia; order Chiroptera; family Vespertilionidae; genus Vespertilio; species Vespertilio murinus. Next base: position 22,688,720 of record OZ004716.1, read on the forward strand.
TGCGTAATGTAACAAATTTCAACCCTTTATTAAGAATGGGTACTTAGCAATATAACATAATGTATAGCACACAATTAAAAAATGACTAGAGCCCTGGCTGGGTGGCTCAGTTGGTTTGAGCATTGTCCCATACACCAAAAGGCTGTGGGTCTGGTTCCCAGTTGGGGCTCATATGGGAGGAAAATGACTGAGGTTTCTTTCTAACATCAATCAAAACCCTCCCCACCCCCTCCCATTCCTCTCTTTAAAAATGAATGAAAAAAAATATCAAGTGAGGATTAAAAACACACACAAAGCACTAGACATGTAAGGGAGCAGAACAATTTGACCCATTAACAGAAAACAAGTCAATAAAAAAAGAAAAATGATAGAATTAGTAGAACACATTAAAATAGCTATTATAAATATGGTCAAGAATTTAAAGGAAAATAGGAATGGAATGAAGATACAAATTATTTTGAACTTAAAAATGAAAATAAAAGCATTACCAAATAGAAATTTTAGAAAAATAAAATACCTAAAGTGAAAGTGAAAAATGGTACAATTACTTTGGAGACTGATCTGAAAGCTTTTCCTGTTACATATATGCCAACCATATGATCCAGCAATTCCAATTCCACCTTTAAAACCAAGAGACACAAAAATAGAATTCTATCCAATTCATCCAAATTCTTTTAATCTAAAAATTGGTGTTCGGTTGGTTTATGAGGTGTGGTCTGGGTAAGCCTCTTGGATGGGATGGTCAAAAGACAGTGAGGAACAAGATATAAGGATACCAGCAGAAAAATACCAGAACTAGTTAAAAGTAAAGGCTCTGAAAAGAGAATGTAAGTGGCCTTCCTGAGAAACAGTAAGGAAGCCTCTATGACCTGGAAAGAGTGAGAGAAGGTAAAAATGGTAAGAGGTCAAAATGTCTTGGTTGAAGTACATAAAAAAAGTCCATCCTCATAACAGTAGGACGTTCCCTGATAACACTAAGACATTATTTGCCCTTTTTACTATGCTGACATTTGCAGTGTGTGCAAAAGCAATTAGGGGTAAAATTACATCTTATGAATTGAGGTAGTCATACTAGACCAGGGGTGGGCAAACTTTCTGACTCGAGGGCCAAAATGGGTTCTTAAACTGGACCGGAGGGCGGGAACAAAAGCATGGATGGCGTGTTTGTGTGAACTAATATAAATTCAAAGTAAACATCATTACATAAAAGGGTACGGTCTTTTTTTTTTTTTTTAAATTCAATAGTTTTACTCACCGTAGTTTGCCCAGCCCTGTACTAGACTGTACTAGCAGTCATTACACTGTCTACTTCTAGCTTTCACAAAAACAAACAAAAAGCCAATAATTATGTCTTAGATGAAGCACTAAAAATTTATTAATTTTTATTGATTTCAGCCCTTGATTACACTTTTTACAAATATTCTCTATACAAAATGGGAAGCATTTATAAGATACTTCTGATTAGTAAAGCATGACTGTCTTGAGAAAATGCACTTGAGTGACTTAGTTGTGAGTTGAACTAGCTACTTTTTTCTTGATACATTATAACCGTAATTATTCAAACTTGGGTAGTTAGCAGATATTTTCTCAAAAATAAATAAAGTAAACCTGTTACCTCAAGGAAAACAACTGACAGTACTTATTGCCAATAATAAAATTCAGAAATTAGAATTTTGAATAGCTTGTATATGTCATTCTGGGCAAGTTCCCAATACTCAAAGTCTTTTCTGATGAAGCCAACAGTAATATTAATGATGTAATTTTTGATACTGTGCAATGAAATGAGTTATTTGGAAAATCCATATAACTCATTAAGCTAATATATTCCAAATGAGCAATGCATAATGTAAAAGATCTATTAAAAATGTAAGATAGACCAATGATTATGACAAAGATGTTTTCAGGTTCCTCATTGCAGTTAACATCTAAGAAACTACTACTTATTGAGTTTTGGAGTAATATCAAAGAATTATCTGAAAAAGGTATTACAACACACCTCTATCCTCAACTACACCATCAAGTGTGAGGGTGGACTTTCTTTATGCATGTCAACCGAAACAACATCCTATCACAAGCTGAATGCGGGAGATAGAAGAATCCAGCTGTTTTCTATAATGCTAGACATTAAAGAGATTTGCAAAAATGTAAATGCCATTTTTCTCCCTAAACACACACACACACACACACACACACACACACACACACACACATATATTTGTCTTGGAAAAATTCTTTTGCATGCAAAATGTGTTATTTGTGTCAACATGTAATGCATTTGTTTCTAAATGAATATTTTAAAAACATTTTAATTTCTTAAATATCAACATGAAGAATACCAGTGCTCTTCACTGATGATTCTTCTTTTCTTCCTCTTCTAGTTGTCTTGACCTATTTTTAAGAAGCTTTTATGGATTCCAAATCATTTTTAAAAAATGTAAATAATCCTTGAGTCCAAAACATTGAGAACCTCTGTTCTTTAGGTTCCTCCCCTGAAGCCCAGTTAGCACCTCACTTCCTAGGACCGCCTCTGCCTGAGGGAATCTAAATTCAGACACACATTGTCCTGATCTTGGATTTCCAGCCTCTAAAACTATAAGAAATCAATTTCTGTTGTATATAAGCTACCCAGGCTGTGGTATTTTGTTATAGTAGCTCAAATGAACTGAGACATTTACCTCCTAGGAAAGAAATCTAAAGGTCATTTTTCTGGAAAATGGGTGCAGGAGATACTGAAAACAAGATGGAAATCCTCCTGGGATATCTGGGATATTTTGTGCAAGTTTAGTTAAGGCATAAAATGAAATTATAGCTCCTTACCAGTCAGTAAAGGTTCCTTTCTACACTCCCTGCTTCCAAATCCATACCATCTCAGGCATTATCTCCCCTACCTCCTTAACATCTTCCTTTCTTTGATAAGCAATAAAAAAGAAAAGCAAGTACACAGAGAAGCAAGCAGAGAAAACAAAGTAGCTTCCTCCTATCCCTCCTGGTGGGACATACTTTTTATCTTTGGAGAGGAATATCTAACCTTCCAAAAGATCCAGAGACAATCAGCCAAATGAACAAGGGAATATAAAATGTTAAAAACAAAGAATTATAATGTACAAAAAGGAAAAACAAATATGCCTGAAGATAATAAGCAGTATCTTTAGTTCTTTCACAAAGTTTAAAATCATCTTAGCACAGAGCATATTAAGACAAGCATCAAAAAGATATGATAAGTAGCTTCCAGAAAAATTTATATAAATTAATGGATAATGTAGATCACTCCTTCATTTAAAATTATTTATCAAACACCAAACAAGTTTATAGTGGAAGAGCAATGGTCTAGTGCAGTGGTCAGCAAACTGCGGCTCACCAGCCAAATGCAGCTCTTTGGCCCTTTGAGTGTGGCTCTTCCACAAAATACCACATGTGGGCACGATTGAAACTTTGTGGCCCATGCACAGAAGTCGGTTTTTGGCTCTCAAAAGAAATTTCAATCGTTGTACTATTGATATTTGGCTCTGTTGACTAATGAGTTTGCTGACCACTGGTCTAGTGTGTTATCTCAGCTTTAGCAATGACTAGCTGGCTGACACTGAGCAAGTTATTTTCTCTTAAGCTTCAGTTTCCTCAATTATAAAATGGCTAAAATATAGTAGTCAGCTCTCAAGTTTGCTATGAGGATTAAATAATTAAGAGATGTGTATGTTCAATGGGTACAGCACCAGCCTGGACACTGAAGAATCTCACGCTTGATTCCCAGTCAAAGGAATGTACCTGGGTTGCAGGTTCTATACCCAGCCCAGGTTGAGGTACATGGGGAAGGCAACTGATCAACGCCACTTTTTTATTTTTTTCTCTCACCCTCCCTGCCTTTCTAAAAATCAATGGGAAATATAGCCTTGGGTGAGGGTTAAAAAACAAACACAAACCCACAAAAAATACAAAATAAAAGAAGATATAAGTGCTCAGTTCCTAGCACACATTACAGACCCAATGAATATTAGCTAAGATAATTGGTATTAATAGTAAAACATTATTTAAAAGCCCGGCCAGTGTGGTTCAGTGGTTGAGCATTGACTTATAAACCAGGAGGACACAGTTCAATTCCTGATCAGGACTCATACCCAAGTTGCAGGTTCATCAAGCTTCAGTAAGGGGTGTGCAGGAGGCAGGTGATTCATGATTCTCTCTTATCACTGATGTTTCTATTTTTCTCTCTCCCTTCCTCTCAGAAATAAAAACATATTTATAAAAATAAAAAAAAAGAAACAAAACAAAAATGTCTTGACCTGTCTTTAAGAAGCTCAATCTAATGAAAAATTCTGTTAAACTGAAATAAAACTTGAGAGCCCAGAAGTATACACTTAATCTTTGGAACTTAATATGTAGCATGTATGAACATTAGAGAATCTCATAAAAGGACCCCAGTTATTACCAGAGATATGGGCTAGATTCCTTTATGCAATGCAAAAAAACAAAAAGGGGGGGGGTGGGGGGAGGAAAAGGGGACAATGTTATAAATGATAGCTAAGGGTCAGTCAAAATGTATAAATTTCAAGTAGACCTCTTATAGGTTTAACAACTTTAGAAAACTACTTGTAAGGCTATCTCAAGAAACTTAATAGATGCTATTTCATGGGCTTTGTGTCATTGGAGTTACATTTATAGAGATTCCACTCTGAATGTCCAAAGTGCCATTAAAGTAATTTCTAACAAAACTTACTCTTTCTCTTTAAGCTCTGGTAAATCCAAGTACCAGTGCTCTTCACTAATGATTTTCTTTTCTTCCTCTTCTAGTTGTTTCTTGGTTTCCGAGTCCAGTCCCCTTTGCATGAACTATCAAAACAAAATCAGTGTCAGCAACTAATATTCCCAACTTAAAGTTAAAAAAAAACCCTCAAATAACTTTATTCTTTCACTTGCTCTTCCCCATTTCTCCAGAAATGCCATCTCATGATTGAGGACCCCATAAAGTCTGCTCTTCATCTGTATCTATCCTATGAAATGCTGATCAACTCTATGGCTGCAATTTTACAACTAGAGGCCCAGTGCGTGGATTCATGCACCAGTGGAGGTTCCTTGGTATGGCCTTTGGGGATTGGGCCGAAACTGGCAGTCCAACGTTGCCAGCTGCTCCTGCTCATCCTGGCCCCGCTGCACCTGCTGCTGCCACCATTTGGTAGGCTCGCTGTAGTGGCCAGTTGTGAGTCCTGCGAATGGCACCCTTCGGTCGGCTGAGTGGTGCTCCTGCTGTGGGACTCACTGACCACCCGGGAGCAGCTCCTGCATTGAGTATCTGCCTCCTGGTGGTCAGTGTGCATCATAGTGACCGGTTGACTGGTCGCTTAGGCTTTTATACATATAGATAGATGATATAACTGTAGAAGCTCAACTCAAATTAGGCTAGTAGAGACAACAGCAGTCCTGTTCTAATTTCTCTCTAGCACAAACAATAGTGCAATTTCCAGGCAATAGGCAAAATAAGAAGTTAATCACAGCAAAATGATGAAATATTAACAACAGGAAAAAATAAATTTAGAAACCAACCAGCAGTTAGGTCTAGGATTACACTGGTTTCCATTTACCTCCATTTCTTTCCCTTATCCAGGCTCTATATTGTGCTTCCGTCAACTCTAGCTCTTCCAAAAAATAAACATTTTTTTGGCATAAGGGCTTTACCAATGACTACTAAATGAAATGACTTGAAAAATATTCACAAATAAATATAGGGATAACAGCAAATTCTGATGAGGATATAAGAAAATTACCTCTTTTGTGGAAAAAAGCTACATAGTTCCTTATCCAACTAAACATGAATTTACCATATGACCCAGCAATCAGCAGCTCTATTTGTACTAGCCAAGAACGATAAACAATCAAAATACTCTTCAATAGCTGAGTGGTTAAAATAAGCCATAGAACATCCACAGCATGGAATTCTACTTAGCAATAAAAAGTAAGGAAGTCTTCATATACTCAACAATTTAACTGGGTCTTAAGTGAATTATGCTGAGTGAAAATCTCAAAGATTATATACTGTATGATTCTTTTTATATAACATCCTTGAAATAACAAAATTATAATAATGAATAATAGATTAATGATGGCCAGGGGTTAGGAATGATCTATAGGTAGTGATGGAAAAGCCCTGTATCTTGAATGTGATGGCAGTCAGATAAATCTACATACAATAAATTGTATGAAAAATTCACACACACACACAAAATCGAGTGCAAGTAAAATGGTGAAGTCTGGGTAAACTGTATGGACTATACCACCATCCATATCCTGGCATTGCATTGTTTGTTCATAAGTCCTTATCCTTTCTCCTGTGCTTATCTCCTCATTATAGGAAAGAGCTGGCAATTTCTGGAAAGCAAACCCTGTACTTCTCAGTTCTTTTGCCTTTGCTATTCAACATTATGCTTCTATCTTCTGCCTGGCAGAATACTTACTCGTGAAGGCCCAGAGCCCGTGACCTTTGATAAACATTCCTTGCTTCTAATACAGCTTTATAAACACAAACACTGGCTTATTGTTCATTATATTTCTATTAGAGGCCCGGTGCAGTCCCTCAGCCTGGCCTGCATCCTTTTGCAATCTGGGACCCCTCAGGGGATGTCAGACTGCTGGTTTTTGCCCGATTCCTGGAGGCCAGGAAGAGGGACCCTATTGGTGCATGAATCCGTGCAGTGGGCCTCTAGTATGCATACAAGATCTTGGTTAATCTCTTCCCGTCCTCTCTCTTCCCCCCTTTCCTCTGAGATTCATCAGTCTGTTCTATGTTTTCATGCTTGTGCACTGAGTGTCTGCCCCCTGGTGGACAGTGCGCATCATAGCTACCAGTCAAATGGTCGCTTAGACTTTTTTTTAATATATAGATAGATGTCTCCCAAAAGACTAAGATCGTGAATGCAGACTGCATCTCTTGTTCATCTTGCATTATTGGTATGTAGGCTGCAACTGGTACACAGAAAAGAGTTCAATAAAGGTTTTCTGAATGGAATTGATTCTAGACTTGTCTTATTTTTCCAAATTTCCTTTCTTGGCTGGTTCTCTTTAAACATAAGTCTTATCCCATTACTCGTTCTGTGGGGCAAGACTACAGTGTTTGGACAGGTTCAAGTTTTGAATTTATGAGAGGGCTCAGTCCTCTCGTGGCCACGTGAAAGTGCCAGCTTGGAAGGCAGAGCTCTCTTAGCACAATTACAGCCAGTAGCTGTAGTTGTAAGCTTGGACCTATGGTCTGAACACACGGCCCAAAGTGCCTGAGTGATATAGGCTGCAAGTAAACAAAGTCTGATCAGGTGCATGTAATTGAGTAGGATCAAAACCCATGAGAATGTTGTAAACATCTCGACCACGCCCTTTGCCTCGTGGCATCTGCTATAAAACAAAGACATGGCTTGTGGGCTTTGGTGCTGCTGGGTCCCCATTAGAGAAGCAGCATCCCACCAAGTCCCAGCTTTCCTTCTCTTGTCAGTCTTTTCTAATCCTTCATCACCACCCCTCTCCCCCTCGGGTTCACTGAACTGGTGCGGCATATAAGGAGCCCTGGGGCTGAGTATGCTGGAGCCATTCCGGCTCCCCACAATATTCTTCATGGTAAACTCACAAATCCTTCCAACTCCCCTCTTAGCTCCTATTTTAAGTAGATATTCTTTATGGTATAGAAAGAGTCATATTCTTATGTACTGAAATACACACACACATTTTTCTATGCATATGAAAAGGACCGAAAACCTGTGACTATGAATGAAGCAACTCCAGACTTGGACAGCATTTCAATTCTTCTTTCTCCACAGCATATAAGAACATACTCTAAAACTACTGACTTAGTTTTACTCACCAAGGGCTTGGAGGAGGTATCACAAAATATAATCCTTAGGCTAGACTTCCGTTTTTGTAAATAAAGTTTTACTGGAGCAAAGCCATACTCATTTGGTTTGGAGGCACAAGGGCCAAGTTGGTTAGACAGACTGGCCCACAAACTTCAAGTATTTATCTATTTCTTTACAGAAAAAGTTCACTAACCTCCTGTCTTGAGTCCAAAAAGAGTTATCACAAATAAGTACCCTCTCTAGATTTCCATCATACTCAAAGACCTTCCACCTACATCCTTCACTTTCTACTTCCTATCAGGATCAACCTCAAGCCCCCCAATAGATGACCCAAGTTAGAATTTGAGTACACTGGAAAATAAATGAGTCAATATTAAATCCTCAACCTTGTGTTTCTTGCTTTATATTTAGTTCTTAATGAATAGCTACACTGAATACAATAACCTCAGGCAGCTGCTCCAGTCCTTCTCATAAGACATTTCACTCTATCTGTATATATAGTGTCTTTTACTATCCTGCCAATGAGTTCTTTCTTAACAATGACAGAAGTTGTGAACCCAAATAGAGAACTTCTCCTTTGCTTCCAATGTCTAGTTGAGTCTCTCTCAACCACTCAGGTAAGGGTAAATGATTTTTTAGAGTTAATTTCTTCATTCCTAACTTCCAAGTCAGATCTTTGGTCTGGTCCTTAATCACCCAGCACATCTTCATTTGACTTATTCCAAGAGTTAAACAACTTCTAAAATCTTTTCAGTGATTGCTTTGTCAATCCACTCCACTTCCTTGAAATCTACATGATTACAAACCATAAACCAAGAGAAAACTCTGTTCAGTAAAGATTCAAGTTTTGCTAATATGCATGAAATACTTTAGAAACTATGAATTATACTGATTTACCCTTCACTTTCAATCACCCTATTCATCCATAGTTACACCCTACCTCAACTCAGTTTACATTTTGCACTTGCAATATTTACTCTTCAGTCTTTCAGAATATTATTTACACCTTGATTCCTCTTCCTGAAAATTTCGCATCTCTCTAAACATAACATTTAACAGTTTATATCTATAAGTGTTCAGCAACCAATTATAATTGATAGCAAATGGGGTCTAGGGACAGACTTCCTGAGTTTAAGTCTTGTCTACACTGTTTATGAGCAGTAAGTAACTTTGGGCAAATTACTTAGTTCTCTGTTTCCATTGCCTCCACTGTTGGAGGGGGATAACAACCCACCTCAAGGGATTATGTGGAATTCTTGGGTTCATATATTTAAAGCACTTAGTAGAGTGTCTGGCACATAGCAAGAACTAACATGTTTTCTATTATTAAGTTTTAAGTATTGGTTGTTTCCCGTTTTAATTCCTGTATTCATTTTAACTACCCTTGTTTTTGTCCATTTTTATCTTATTTGATTAAATTCAAAATATAAAAGTAAGTTTTGCTTGATATAACTCACTTTCACCCCCATCTGTTCTAATTCCATAGCACCACCACTGGAATACTCACCTGGATCACCCAGAACTTCTGGGTGGTCTTTCTGACTGCAATTTTGGACCCTGTTGGGCCTTTCTTTCACTAAGTATTACCCACAGGACAGAATAAGAGGCACAGCTTATGATACTGTTCCCCAACTCAACAGCTTCCCAAGGCTCACAAGATAAAAGAAAAATATCCTTAACCTGGCCCGAAATTCCTTGCTGTGACCTGCCTACTTTTTCAGGCCCAGGTCCTGCTACTTGCCTTCCAGACATACTGAATCATCTTTAGTTCTTCAAAACTTCAGCATAGAAGTTTTGGGTTTTGCCTCCGACTTCTGAACGCCCTCTTGCCCTCAGTTTCTGTTGCTATGCCCCTATCCTCCCACCTTACCCTTCAGTCTCTGCTGAAGCACCGCTTCCCGCAGAAGCCCCAAGTTCCTGGCCGGCGCTTCATGGCATCACTGCTCTTATTTTGCTGTATTGACTTTCACGCTTCTGTCTCTCCTATTCGACAGGTGGCTTTAGGGGAGCATCAGCCGGCTTTCTAATCCAGTTCCCAGGGCCTAACACAGGGGAGGCGCTAAGCGAATGAATGAACGCGAGAGCTGGAGGCCCTCTGGGGCCCCGGTACGTCCTTTGCCCCCCCGCCTCGGATAGGCCAGGAGGACCCGGTCGCCCAGCCTTCCCATCCTAGCTTCCCCGCACCCCGTACCTTCATGCGCAGCAAATTTTTGGACAACTTGGTCTTACGCTCAGACGCCATGCTGGCTCCCGCCGGAGCCCGGAAGTCCGCTACAAAGTCCACCGCGCATGCGCACCACTACGCACACAGGGCGGCGGCGTCTTACGTAGCGTGCGTCTCCCCGCCCCGTGGCCCCGCCCCATAGCCCCGCCCCTGTTTCTCGCGACCGAACAGTCCCCGGGGCTCTCGGCGTCCGCCTCAGGGCTGAGCTTACCAGCGGAGGAAACTCTGGGTAAGGGCGCGACCGCCCACGCAGGGATGAGTCTCTCCACGACGGCCGAAGCCGAGGGATGCCCGAGCTCTGGCCCCTCGGGGGCTTCGGCCGGCACCTCAGACCCCGCACCCGGCGGAGCGGCAGGTCTGGCGGTGGCGAGTGCCGCCCCGCCTCACAGACCGGGTCCCGCCGCGCGTCGCCGACCCAGTTGTCCCGGTGAGACCTTTGAGGCTGTTGCCAAACCATCCCGCCAAGACCGTTCCTTTCACATGTTTCTAACATGGATGGCGGGCTTTCTGTGTCCTGCATCGCTTTACGTGTAATAGTTCCTTTTATATCCACGGTACCTCGTGGAGGTGGTACTGTCCTGGCCCCCGCCAGGACAGAATTTGCATTTGAGTAAGTTGAGGCATAGAGAGGTTCCTTAACTAGACCAAAATCAGACTGTGTAAACCCAGGCAGTCTGGCTTCAGAACTACAATAGAAAATAACGTTAAATTCACGCATTAACTGCTGTGTGTCCTTGAACCTAAATGCTATTTCCGTTAAAAAGAAAAGGGGGAGATAGTCAAGACATATGAGGAAAGAAGGCCTTGTTTTAATCCAAAGAATTGAAACCATTATAGCTTCAACGGTCTGTACCACCTAAAGACATTTTCACACTATCCACAGGTGCCACACTTTGGAAAGCATCCAACCCAATAGCATTTCAGTTGATAGCGTGTACGCTAGGCCATAGCCTTGTGCTGGGCAGCATACGTGCCTTATTTTATTCAATCTTCAGAAGAACTCTGAAGAAGATTATTGTCATACAGTTGGGGAACCTGAGGCCCACAGAGGTTAAGTGACTTGCCAGAGACGTCACAGTTCGAAAGTGTTAGAAAGCTTGAGATTCAGAAAGCTTCATAAAAATTCGACCCCTCCTGGGCAGGTTTTTCTTAGTGGGTTGAATAAAGTCATTATACTGTGGTAAATGGTTATAAAATTCATTTGCTCATGAGTTCATTAGCCCAGAGTCTGGGCTACAATAGTTGCCACATGACACACACACATAACCTCCTTTTCCTGGAGCTGGCATTCTGGTGAGTGCTATGGAAGAAAAAAAGGAATGTGATAGAGGGACTTTTAGGGTTAATTTAAATAAGGTGGTCTGGGATGGTTCTTGTCAGAGGATAGTGCTCAGGTTTGAAAGTTGAGTGAGACCTGTTGTATGAAACATTGGAAGTAGAATATTCTAAAAAAGAGAATAGTAACTATAAATACCCTGAAATGAGAACAAGTGTCAGAATTTATCAAGTGGGAACAACAGAGGTAAGTGGGTTAAAATGTGTTCCTCCAAAGTTCATTAGAATTTCATCCCAGAATATGACAGTATTTGGAAATAGGGCTTTTAAAGTGGGGATAAAGTAAAATGAGAACTTTAAGGTAGGTCCTAATTCAATCTGACTGGTGTCTTTATATGAAAAGTAAATTTGGATACTCAGGGAGACACCAGCGATGCACACGCACAGAGGAATGGCCATATGAGGACACTGGAAGAAGGCAGCCTTCTGAAAGCAAGAAGAGAGGCCTCAGGAGAAACCAAACCTACCTATACCTTGATTTTGAATTTCTAGCCTCCAGAACTGTGAGAAAATAAAGTTTTGTTGTTTAAGCTACCCAGTCTGTACTATTTTGTTATGGAAGCCCTGCAAACTAATATACCACATAATTTGCTATATGTTGTCATTGGAATGAGAGCTCTATAAGAAAAGTATGGAGTTCATAAGAGGTTATAACAAATATACCTAAACCATTTTGGCCTTGAAAAGGGAAGGACATTTAAGCTGTGACCTGAAAGGAAAGGAGTTAGGCTGGGGAAAGGCCTTTTAATCATTTAGTTCTGTACTATAATCACTCCATGCATCCACGGAACTCTTCATCTTGTAAAATGGAACCAATTAAACAATAACTCTCCATCCCCTCCTTTGCTACAACCACCACTTTAGTTTCTCTATAATTTGACTTCTGTTTAGGATTTGGAAAAAAGTTCGGTGGGATCAGAGGTGAAATGACTCAGTCTGACAACTGCTTCCAGGAAACAGCTGACTTTGAACTAGATTTTGAAGGATAAGTTCCTGTCTTGTCAATGTAAGAGGAAAATAATTCCTGACAGAAATAAGAGCATATACCAGCTAAGGATGCTAGGAGCTCCACATTTTCTCTACAGACCTCTATTGCTACCAATCTACTTGTACACTGGATTCTGCTTTGCTTTCTGGAAACATAGACTTCATTATGTACTCTTCTAATTCAAAATGTACAATAACTTATTATCTGAGGTATGAGGATCAAATTCTTTAACCTGCCACTCAAAATTCTACATTTTTATTTGACAGTGGAACTATTTATAATTAAAGCTAATCTTCAAAATCTCTTCCCGCCCATCTAAATACAATAAATGAGAAGTTATTTTTAACTCTGAATTAAACTCCCTGAGAGGGAAGATAACTTTTATTTCTACTAGTATACTACTAAATTGTAGGATACAGAAGATGGATCTCAAACTCAATAATGTGTTAACCTGTTTTAGTTACACAGGTAAGGAAACATTATGTTGGGAGAGAGATATTTCTATAGGTCTTCATATAATACTGAATATTTTCATAATGAAATTTGTTAGAAGTGTGAAAATCTCCAATTCCTTCCAAATCTAGATCTATCAAGAAAAGGGCTCCCGAGTCTCTTCACTCTTACAGCCAATTATACAGGGTAGATCAAAAGTAGATTTACAATTGCGAGATGCAAAAGTTTACTCTTGTATTATTATTTAGTTATTATATTTTCCATATGAAGAACTTTGCCCCACCATATGCACCTGATTACAGTAGTCATATTTTGCTACCAAGCACTTAAAATGTGGCCAATGTAACTGAGGAACTGAATGCTCAATTTTAGTTAAATTTAAAATCTAGAGTGTAAAATACTTTCTTCTTTTATACGTTTTATTATTTTGGAAGGACTACATTTTACTTAACTGAAATTTAGTATTTGAGTTGAAAAGGGCTATAAGTTTACAATACATATCACATGTCAAAGATTTGGGGCAAAAATAAAGGTAAAAATATATATATATTTATATATTAACAAATATATTTTTATTTGATTTCAGAGAGGAAGGGAGAGAGAAAAGAGAGAGAAACATCAATGATGAGAGAGAATCATTGATTGGCTGCCTCCTGCATGCTCCCTAGGGGGGATCAGGCCTGTAACCCCAGGCATGTGCCCTTAATTGGAATCGAACATGGGACCCTTCAGTCCCCAGGCTGACATTCTATCCACTGAGCCAAACCGGCTAGGGAAAAGTAAATTTTTTATATAGAGGAAATGTTATAGTTTGGATGTATTGGCTTAAATAAAACTTAGCATTAAAATTAATTCCATCAGCTTGGCCAGCATGGCTCAGTGGTTAGAGGTCACGGTTTCATTTCTGGTCTGGGTATGCCCTGGTTACAGGCTTGATCCCCAGTGTGGGGTGTGCAGGAGGCAGCCAATCAATGATTTTCTCTCATCATTGATGTTTTATTTCTCTCTCCCTTCCTCCCTGGAATAAATAAAAATATATTTAGGAAAATTCAATCAGTTTGTTTTTTAATGAGGCTGCTAGAAAATTTAAAACTAAATATCTGGCTTGCATTTATTTCTCTTCCTCCCTCCTTCCCCTACCATCTGTATAAGTTTTGGTTATTTTGTTTGGCAAATACCAGAAATTGATAAAGAGTTATTAAATACTAGAGGCCTGGTGCACGAGATTCATGCACTGAGGGGGGGGTCCCTCAGCCCAGCCTGCACTCTCTCCAATCTGGGACCCCTTGGGGGATGTCTGACTGCCAATCTGGGACTGCTGGCTCCCAACTGCTGCCAGCCTGCCAACCTGATCACCCACCACCCACTCCCCTGCCAGCCTGATCAATAACTGCTCCCCTGCTGACCTGATTACCCCCAATTGCCCTCCCCTAGCGGATGGTAACCCTCAAGTGCCCTCCCCTGCCAGCCTGGTCACCTCAAACTGCCCTCCTCTGCAGGCCTGGTACCCCCTCCCCCAAATTGCCCTCCCCTGCCAGCCTGGTTGCCCCTAACTGCCCTCCCTTGCAGGCCTAGTGTCCCCCCAACTGTCCTCATCTACTGGCCTGATTGCTCACAACTACCCTCCCTTGCTGGCCATCTTGTGGCAGCCATCTTTGACCACATGGGTGCAGCCATCTTATGCAAGGGTGTGAGGGACAATTTTCACATTACCTTTTTATTATGTAGGATAATGGAGATTTATTAGAAGGATGTTGGGTAGTTTATGGAAGTAAAGCTGGTCAGAGAATAAAGCCAAGTTAAAAGGAAAGGAACTAGGGTAACCCACGGATCTAGGAAGCAGGAATTTAGTGCACTGCAAGAATGAATAATACTAACTGATTTCTCTGTTCTTAGGACATTCTACTCAAGTTTTCAAAATCTAGAAGAGAGTCTCATAGAGCCTTAGTTAATATAGGACTAGATCTGATTTATAGCCCCTGTAGGAGTATACAAAATAGGAGAAGGTAATTTTTTTTAAAGAAAAATTGACTGTAAGAGTTAATCCTTATAACCCAAAACAGCAATGCCAAGGACAAATATCTCAGTCAGGAAAGGAGAACATTATGTTGACACAGATCTGAAGGATCAATGGTAGAATGCCAGTTGAGAAACTCCTATCCAACATCCAGTATACCCTTTCTTTCTTTTTTTAAATAAAACTTTATTGTTCATATTATTACAAATGTTTCTCATTTTTCCCCCTCCATTGCTCCCCTCCACCAAGTTTCCCTCCCACCTTTTGCCCTTTCCCCATCCCCCATTGTCCTCATCCATAGGTGCAGTTTATGTTCAGTCTCTTCCCGCCCCCCCCACTCCCCATTTCCCTGAAAATCATCAGTCCCCTCCCCTTCTATACCTCTGATTCGATTATATTCACCAGTTAATATTGTTCATCATGATTTTTACTTCCCTTGGTTTTTAGATTCACTTGTTGATAGTTACGTATTTGTTGTTCATAATTTTTATCTTTATCTTCTTCCTCTTCCTAAATAGCCCCCTTCAGTAATTCATATAATTCTGGTTTGGCGGTGTTGAACTCCTTTAGCTTAAATTTATTTGTGAAGCTCTTTATCTGGCCTTTGATTCTGAGTGATAGCTTTGCTGGGTAGAGTATTTTTGGCTGCAGATTCTTGCTATTCATTACCTTGAATATTTCTTGCCATTCCCATCTGGCCTGCATGGTTTCTGTTGAGAAATCAGCTGATAGTCCTATGGGTGCTCCTTTATAGGTAACTACCTGCTTTTGTCTTACTGCTTTTAATATTCTCTCTTTGTCTTTTCTCTTGGAATTTTAATTATGATGTATCTTGGTGTAGTCCTCTTTGGATTCCTTTTGTTTGGGGTTCTGTGTGCTTCCTGGAATTGTAAGTCTATTTCTTTCACCAGGTAGGGGAAGTTTTCTGTCACTATTTCTTTCAATATGTTTTCGGCATCTTGCTCTCTGTCATCTTCTGGGATGTCCATAATTCTGATGTTGGTTTGCTTGAAATTGTCCCAGAGGTTTCTTACACTATCTTCAACTTTCTGAATTCTCTTGTCTTCTTGCTTCTGTGGAGGAGTGTCCTCTAGCTCTTTGTGTTCCAAATCTGACTTGATTCTTGCAATCTTCCATTCTGTTTTTAGGACTCTGTATAATATTTTTTATTTCAGAGAATGTATTCTTTATTTCTTGTTGATCCTTTATTATTTCTTGTTGATCCTTTATTATTTCTAGTTGATCCCTTTTCATATCCTCATAGGTCTCATTTATTTTATCGGCCTTTTCAAGGAGATTCTTTTTTTTTTTTTAAATATTTTATTGGTTTTTCACAGAGAGGATGGGAGAGGGATAGAGAGCTAGAAACATCGACCAGCTGCCTCCTGCACACCTTGCACCGGGGATGTGCCCACAACCAATATACATGCCCTTGACCGGAATCAAACCTGGGACCCTTCAGTCCGCAGAATGCCGCTCTATCCACTGAGCCAAACCAGTTCTGGCTCTAGGAGATTCTTGAACAACCTTATAAACGTAGTTTTGAACTCTATATCCAGCAGCTTTTTGTCCTCCATTTCTTTCATTTGTGATCTGTTTCCTCGTCTCAGCATTTTTGCTGCTACCCTGAGTTGGTAGGTTGGGAGGATCAGCTGTGTCTATGCCAGGAGACAGTGGTATTCCACTAGACTTGGAAACCTGCAAAAGCCTCTGTGTTCAGCTTGGATGGGGTGGAGTTTCAGGGTGGAGCCTACAGTCTTGGCTTCTGGTTAGCCCCAACCTCTGAGGTTCCTGAATCTCAGTGTACCTCAGTGTCTTTTGGTACTTGCTGCAAGCACCTCTGAGAGAAAGGTGCCTTAGGGTTTCTCCCGCTACCAGACAGTGTAGTCTCTCCCCCAACTAGGCCACAACTGAGGTTCAGTGCAGTTGGAAGTGGGGTTAAGAGCAGTCAGGAGCTTATGTCTCCTTCCTGCTAGGGCAATCTAGTGGCCCAATCAACCATCTGTTCTCTGCGTGAAATGTGCAGGACTTGGGGGCTCTGCCTTTTCACTGTTTCCCCGAGCCTCTGCCTTACATCCCAGATTCCCTCTGTATGAGGCCCGAGGGTCTCGCCCAGAACAGGGGTTCAGTGCAGTCAGAACTGGGGTTCAGCACAGTCCTGAGCTTTTGTCTCCTTCCTGCTAGGGCAATTCAGCAGCTCAGTGCGCAAATGTGTGCAACTCCGGGGCTCTGCCTTTGGCCACTCCCCTGAGCTTCAGCCTTTGAGCCCAGATTCCCTCTGTATGAGCCTGGTACCCCAGGGTCTCGCCCAAGACTGGGGTTCAGCACAGTCTGGAGCTTTTAGCTCCTTCCTGCTAGGGAATGCCAGCCAGGCACTCAGCCACCCCTCCTCTCCAGCTCCATCCTCTCCCCACGCATGCACCGTGTCTCTCTGTGCCTTAAGCTTTTACAGCTCCTCTGATTTTTCCTTCTGGTTTTCTCTTTCCTTCTAGTTGTAGAATTTCCAGTCAGTCAACTTTCCTGTAGTTCTGGATAATGTCCACTTTATATTTTTGTTGTACTTTTTGAAATTCTTGAGTGAGGCTGCAGTTAGGTGTTTATCTATGCCACCATCTTGGTTTTTCTCCCCAGTCTACCCTTTCTCATAAAAATATGCTCCCTCTTCCTGGTCCCTATTTCATTTATTTACATTTTTAAAATTGATTTAAAATATGAAGGGAGAGGGAGAGAGAGATAGAAACCATGATGAGATAGAATCATTGATTGGCTACCTCTTGCATGCCCCACACTGGGGATCGAACCAATAACCTGGGCATAAGCCCTGACCAGGAATCAAGGCAGGACCTCCTGGTTCATATGCTAGATCGATGCTCAACCATAGAGCCATGCTTGTCAAGCTTCCCTATTTCATTTAATAAACAAGTATTTATTGGTTGCCTGTTATGTGTAAATTGGGACTGTAGGTCAATTAGCTTAAAAACCATTCTTCTCTTACCTCTTATCAATTTGTTTGTGGCTATCTTAAATGGAGCATTAGTGCTGGAAGTGGCCTTATAGAACATCCAGGTAATTCCTGAACATCAGTCAGTGGTTATGACCAGAGGAAATTAGAACACTTCAAAAATAAAAATTTCTGATTTTTGAATGATTTTGGATTATTTTAGCCACATTAGAAAACTACTGAGCTAGATGAATCTTCTAATTAGATAAGCCAAATTGCATCAAAACAGAATTCATATTGTGTCCCATTCATTTTTTTTTTCATTCTCATGAGCATGTCCCTGAATTTAATGGCTAAATCTTACTATTTTATGACTGCCTGACTTCCATAGACTCCTGTTTTTTATATCTCCTTCCTTTTTTATTCCTTAATACATATTTTTGATAATATCATGTTTCTAGTTCTTAATAGGTATTGGGGAAACTACTCCTACCCACCAAGTGTGTATGACACAGACAAGGATATAGGTCCTAATCTAGATTTGAGAAGATTGGAGAGCCTCTCTTGGGGAAGTAATATCTAAACAGAGTTGATAAGATAGTTAATAGTATTCCAGATAAGGCTGGAGAAACCAAGATGGTGGCATAGGTAAACACCTAAATTGCTGCCTCGAACAATTTCAAAACTACAACTAAAAGACAAAACGTCTATCACTGGGAAAAAAAAAGAACCAAGATGGCAGCCTAGGTAGTCTCTTAAGCTGCCACCTCATCAACAATTAAAAAAAAACACACACAACTAAAATCAAAAAGGACTTCATCAAAGCCACAGGAAAGCTGGTGGAGTGGAATATCTACAGCTAGAAAGAAGGAGAGAGGCTCACAGATTGGACTGGGAGTCCCAAAGCACTGAGGTAGGGAGACACTCGCACACAGAGAGGAAGTGTGGCCGAGTGCCTGCCTGGCGGAAGGGGTGGAATTCCCGATTGCACTGAACCCTTTCCGACTGTACTGAACCCCAACCCCGACCGAAACCCTGTGGACGCAGGCTCATATGGGTGGAGTCTGGACTGTAGAGAAAGACACCCAGAGACTCAGAGATTGGGAGACCAGGGACCCTGGAGCCGCAGCCAGCAGGGTCTATAGTCGCGCGTGCTACTCGTGCAGGGGTCTGACTGTGGAGGCTGCTGCTGCCTCTCTGTAGGGGAAGGAGTCAGAAACTCCAGACTATAGAGACCAGTCCAAGTCCAGGTGAGCCCCTGGGGCACCCATGCTCTTACACGGGGAACCTGGGACAGTCAGGCGGAAACTCAGGGAAGCTGCGGAAGGCAGAGGTTAGGTGGAAACTCAGGTGAGTGCACGATGGCAGGGTGGAAGCCAAGACTGTCAGTTCAGCCCTGAGACTCTGCCCCATCCAAGCTGAGCAGAGGCTTCTGTAGTTTTTTCAAGTCTTATAATACTGTCTCCAATACAGAAGTTATCCCAGAGTAGACACAGCTGAAACCCACATCCAATTGGCCTGAAGGTCAATTCACAACAATAAAGACTTAGCTACAACAAGGCTGTGCACACAGTCCACAAAGGGGAGCACCAAGAGTGTCTACCTCAGGTAACTGAGGAGGCTGACCCACTGGGCCATATAGGACACCAAACACACAAAGCCATCCTACCAACTCTGAAAAGCAGCAAAAATGCCGAGACAAGGAAATAGATCTCAAATGAAAGAGATGGAGGATATAGAGTTCAGCACTACGGTTCTAAGGTTATGCAAGAATATCCTAGAAAAGGTCAATAAACTTCATGAGACCCAACTAAAAAAGTATACATAAACTGACCAAATTGGAAAATATTATGAAGAGATCCAACAGCAGAATGGAGGAACACAAGAACCAGGTCAAAGAGCCAAAAGACACTCCTCTAGAGAAGCAAGCAGAAAAGAGCATCCAGAAAGTTGAATATAGTGTAAGAAGCCTTTGGGAGAACTTCAAGCGCACCAACATCAGAATTATGGGGGTGATAGAAGAAGAGGGAGTGCAAAATACTGAAAGCATTTGAAGAAATAATATCAGAAAACTTCCCTCACCTGGTGAAAGAAATAGACTTATAAGTACAGGAAGCATACAGAACCCCAAACAAGAGGAATCAAAAGAAAAATACTCTGAGACACATCATCATCAATATGCCAAGGGCAAATGACAAAAAGAATATCTTACAAGCAGCAAGAGAAAAGCAGTTGGTTACCTATAAGAGACTATCAGCTGATTTCTTAACAGAAACCATGCAGGCCAGAAGGGAGTGGCAAGAAATATTCAAAGTGATGAATAGCGAGAAACTACAACCAAGATTATTGTATCCAGCAAAGTTATCATTCAGAATTGAAAGACAGATAAAGAGCTTCACAGATAAGAAAAAGTTAAAGGAGTTCATCACCACCAAACCAATATTATATGAAATGCTGAAAGGTATTACTTAAGAAGAGGAAGAAGATCAAGTGAATTAAAAATCTGAGGAATAGAATAAATTGGTGAATATAATAGAATCAGGGGCTAAGAAAGGGAGTAGATTGATAATTATCAGGGTGAAAGGGGTGTGGGGTTGCAGAAAGAGACTGGATTAAAATCGTATAACCTATGGATGAGGCCAATGTGGTGGAGGAGGTAAGGGCAAGAGGGTGGGGTGGGAACCGGGTGGAAGGGAGCTATGGGGGAGAAAAAGGAGAAACAATTGTAATAATCTGAGCAATAAAGATTTATTTTTTAAAAAAGTCTATCACCCAGAACCATGGGAAAGCTGGCTGAGTGGAAGTTCTACAACTAGAAGGAAAGAGAAAATGTATTGAGATGTGCACAAGCGCTGAACAGCTGAGGTGGTGGGTGTCTGGGTGTACTTTTTTCAACTTGAAGGGAGACAAGCTCCCAATTACTCTGAGCTCCAGTTTCTGGGGAGACACCGGGGACCCAAACTCCTACGGGAAGAAGCAGGACTGTCAACCATAGGGTCGAAAAGTGAGGGTGACTTTCTTGCAGAGGTGCACCCAGCAATCATTGTTTACTGTGTTCGGGTGTGGGACATGGAGAGTTGGAAATGTGGAAATGCAGAGATGGCTGACTGGCAGCTATGGTTATTTGCCACACCCTAGCCTAGTGACTCCCTGGGACCCTACAGCACACAATCTACAAACCCACCCAAGATCTATGAAGCATCTTTTGCATATAAATAGCCTATCCTATCGCAGCTTAACCTAACAAACTGCAGCTCCCTAACCTCCAAACCCCAAGCACAGAGGAGAAAACTATAGTTCTCACTGTAGCTCCTGTTGGGTGGCCCCGGAGAGTAGCTGACCTGCACCCCTTTGGAGATCCAGAAGCTAGTGTATCTAGTGGTCAGTGTGAGATGACACCAGATTTCAACTCCTCACCTCCATAAGTGAAATATTCAAGAGGCAGACTCAGTGAGCACCAAAGCCCCACTGAAACAAGTCCTGCCATATAAGCGTGTCTCTAGCACAGCAGTTCTTCCATTATAGACACAGTGGGTCCTCACAGTCAATTGGCCTGGAAGTCAATTCCTCCCAGTGACACCAACAATAATCAAGACTTAACTACAAGGCTGTACACCCAGTCCACAAAGGGGTGCACCAAGAGTGTCCACTTCAGGTAACTGGGAGGCCAACCTACTGAGCCATATGGGACACTTAGCACACAAAGCCACCCTACCAATTCAGGGAAGCAGCAAAGATGCGGAGACAAAGAAACATCACAAATTAAAGAAATGGAGGAAAACAAATGACTGGATAAAGAGTTCAAAACCACTGTTATAAGGTTTTTCAAGAATTTCCTAGAAAAGGCCTATAAATTTAGCAAGACCCTTAAGAATATGAAAAAGGACCAACTAGAAATTAAACATACACTGACTAAAATAAAAAATATTATACAGAGACCCAACAGCAAACTAGAGTACCGCAAGAATCAAGTCAAAGATTTGAAATACAAAGAAGCAAAAAACACTCAACCAGAAAAGCAAAAAGCAAAAAAGAATCCAAAAAATTGAAGATAGTGTAAGAAGCCTCTGGGACAAATTCAAGCATACCAACATCAGAATTATGGGGGTACCAGAAGTAGAGAGAGAGCAGGACATTGGAAACCTATTTGAAGAAATAATGACTGAAAACTTCCCCACCTGGGGAAAGAAATAGACTTACAAGTACAGGAAGCACAGAGAACCCCCAACAAAAGGAATCCAAAGAGAACCACACCAAGACACATCATAATTAAAATGCCAAGGGCAAAAGACAAAGAGAATCTTGAAAGCAGCAAGGGAAAAACAGTTACCTATAAGGGAGCACCCATACTATTGTCAGCTGGTTTATCAACAGTAACTATGCAGGCCAAATGGGAGTGGCAAGAAATATTCAAAGTGATGAATAGCAAGAATCTACAACCAAGATTACTCTACCCAGCCAAGTTATTCAGAATTGAAGGTCAGATAAAGTGCTTCACAGATAAGAAAAAGCTAAAGGAATTCATCACCACCAATCCAGTATTTTATGAAATGTTGAAAGGTATTTTAAGAAGAGAAAGAAGAAGAAAATAAGTAAAGATAAAAATTATGAACAACAAATACATATGTATCAACAAGTGAATCTATAAAGTGAATTAAAAATCCGAGGAACAGAATAAACTGGTGATTATAATAGAATTGGGAGCATAGAATGGAGTGGATTGATAATTCTCAGGGGGAAAGGGATGTGGGGGGTGTGGGAAGAGACTGGACAAAAATTGTATGCCTATGGATAAGGACAGTGGGGGGGAGGGGGTAAGGGCAGAGTGTGGGGTGGGAACTGGGGGAGGGGAGCTATAAGGGGGGGGAAGAGGAACAACTGTAATAATCTGAACAATGAAGATTTATTAAAAAACATTTTTTTAAAAGAGTATTCCAGACGAAAAAGGGAAAGGGGCAGGAGAAATGAAGGAGTGTTTCAGTCAGATGGAAAGGAGTTTGAATAATGCCTATTGTGTAAGTGAAAAATTTGGAGAGGCAAGGTAGGGCCAGATCTTAAAGTTGCTAAGATTTTGAAAATTTCTGTGAAACTATTGAATTATGTTGTGTAGGAAAATGACATTATTTAAAAATTATAAAATTAGAATTGTATCATCTTTGAGTTCACTTTGGCTGAAAGTGAAATAGGGAAATGGAGGAAGAAAACCCCAAAAAGGCACGGAGAAACTCGTAAATCAGAGGGCTGGGAGAGAATAAACAGTCTTTACCTACCACAAGTTCTTACTCATAAAAAAGATGCCAGGTTATAGAAGTCAAAGCTAGTAGTAAAAAGGAGGTTTTGGGGGGCTTTGAACCAAGCCAAATTGGTGGCTCTATCACTGTAAAAATACAAGTCACACCAGTACAAAAAGCCAGTTATTTAAAAATATATATAGATATTTTTTAGAGAAAGAGAAAGTGAGAGAGCATCAATGTGAGAGCAGCACATCAGTTGCTGGCTCCTGAATGCTGCCTACAAGGGATCCACCCGAAACCTTGTGGTGCACTGGACTACGTCTAATCAACTGAGCCACTCTGGTCAGGTCCCATTATTTTCTTTATAGGACAGTTAATTGTTAATCTTCTGTTATTTATAACTTGTAGTAAGTTTTGCAGACATCAAAATATATTATATATTCTAATAAATCTTTATTAACGTATATATTATATATTTTTGCCTTTTGGATAAAATTTTCCTGTTACAACTTTAAAATAGTAACAAAAACCTGCTCTAAATACCTACTTGTTTGCTGTGAATATACTGAAAAATCAATGTGTGCAATTCAGCCCTCTTGCCGGGTTGTAAAGGTTGAGAGTAAATTCTTAATTCTGATGCTGGTTTTGAGTTCTTGTCTGGTGTTCTTGGCCATAGTTGGAAATTTCTGGTCTAGAGGGCATGGACAATCCAGACAGGGATTTTAATGATAAAAGTGAATAACAAAAGGAAAGAAATAAAGTTCCCTTTTTGAGAAACAAGGCAACTAGTAAATTATGTTTTGTGATAGAAAGGAAAAGACTCTAATTAGATTACTTTGATTAAAATGACTAGCTTTTCCAAATCATTGCAACCAATACAAAAATATAGAAAAGTCCAAAGTAGAAAATGAAAGTCTCATCTACTTCATTCCAACTCCCATTCCTCAGTGGGCAACCTCTGAAATCCTTTGGCTTTAATTTTTTTTTATTATTATTTCATTTCAGAGAGGAAGGAAGAAGGAGAGAAAGATAGAAACATCTATGATGAGAGAGAATACTGGATCGGCTGCCTCCTGCAAGTCCCCCACTGGGGATCAAGTCCACAAACCGGGCATGTGTCCTTGACAGGAATCAAACCTGGGATCTTTCAGTTTGCAGGCTGATGCTCTGTGAACCACTGAGCCAAACCGGCTAGGGCATGAAATCCTTTGGCTTTAAAAGTGCTAAAAGCATACTCTTTAAATAAATTTTATATCTGTTGTTTTTTAAAGAAAGGTAACTTCTTAACAGTAAAAAGGCATTGCAAAGTGTGCTAATCT
The DNA here is from genome assembly GCA_963924515.1 of Vespertilio murinus. Classification (NCBI taxonomy): domain Eukaryota; kingdom Metazoa; phylum Chordata; class Mammalia; order Chiroptera; family Vespertilionidae; genus Vespertilio; species Vespertilio murinus. Next base: position 22,713,060 of record OZ004716.1, read on the forward strand.
CTTTTCTTAAATATGCCTACAGGTGTTTTTCTGTTTTATTCTGTTTTTCTGTTTCATGAGATTTGTCCATGGACTTACTACCACCATTGGGTGGCAGCCTAAATTGCAACCCTTTAAGAAGTTAATTTATTCTTGGCATTGGATTCTGTGAAATTCATCTTAAAAATTACAACTTTACATAGATGTTTTTAAATAAAGTGTTGAATAAGTTTTTCCTCTTGTTTCTAACAAGAGTGTGTGTGTGTGTGTGTGTGTGTGTGTGTGTGTGTGTGAGAGAGAGAGAGAGAGAGAGAGAGAGAGAGAGAGAGAGAGAGAGAGAGAAAGAGAATTAAAACCGCTAAACCCTTTTAACTCTGTAAGGATAAAATGAAATAATGTATGTGAAAATACTTTACCAAATGTATAAAACTGCATATATGAAAAAATGCTTATTATTAAAGCATGGATGCAGGTTGCTTTTATAGCCACTTTTATTGGCATAGTTGCTTTTTAAAAATGTAGTAGTGTTATGTGAATTAACAAACCCTAGATCTGGAATCTTTATTTTCTTTAAACCCACTAAATCCAAATCTAAGATCTCAGCATACTTCTGGGCTGGTAGGAATTAAATCTAAATATTTATAAGTGCTCTCTTGTCCCAAATGTTGTGCCAAGATTCAGGATCCTAAATGGTGCAAAGCATAAATGAAGGTCCCTCTAGTCATTGATCATTGGCTCATTGGATAATATAGAGATGGCCTTTGTAGAGCCAGGTTGGTCCTTTTATATTCTGCTCCTCCACACTTCTAGTCCATGCTTGGTATTCAGGAATTTTTGAAAGGACTGGGGCCAAGTGTCCAACCTCTTAAGGTGCACTGCACAGACTGTCCCTTGTCTTGTTAGATTCTGTGTCTCATGAGATTTTCTGAATTGTGACCTCTTCCCAATATTGAGAAAATGTTCTTTCCTTTTGCTTCCCTAAAAGGTACTCTAGTTTTTCCATTTGCCTCCATTCCACATGGACATTGCTCTTCAGTGAGTGTAAATTTTAACAAGAGTCAGGAAGAACTATAAAATCCAAGCAGCTTCTGCTCAATGTCCTATAGAATATTAGAATATTGGCTGCCTTATTGAAACTATTGAGGAGTGCATAGAGCAAAATAAAGACTAAAGAAAAAATATTATTCTGGTCCAATGGCATAATATAAACCTTTTCTTAGCTTTAGCAAGGTACAGTTTTGGTGAGTGTACTCCAGATTGTGTGTGTTCTTTTTTTCTGGTTGAACAGAGTACATATTCTTAATTTCTTGACTGTACATAGGCTAAAAATATTTTCTTTTTCAATCCATCTGCAATAATTCTAATATAAGAGAACAAGGAAAACACTTCTTCATTAACTCTAAAAAGCAACAGTTTTAATAGTTTATAATTTATAGTGGCTGATGAATACCTCCTATAACATCAGTGAACATTGCTTCTTCAGGCTGGTTATTTTATTTGGACTTTTATGAAAACACTAGAGGCCCAGTGCACGAAATTTGTGCACGAGGGTGTGGGGTTGTACCTCAGTCCAGCCAGCAGTCTCTCCAATCTGGGACTCCTGGAGAGCAGTCGGACATCCCTCTCACAATCCAGGATTGCTGACTCCCAACTGCTCATCTTCCTGCCTTCTTGATTGCCCCTAACAACTTCTGCCTGCCAGCCTGATCACCCCCTAATCACTCCCATGCCAGCCTGATTATGTCTAACTGCTCCCCTGCCAGCCTGTTTGCTCCCAATTTCCCTATGCTGACCTGGTCACCCCTAACTGCCCTCCCTTGCAGGCCTGGTCCCTTCCAATTGCCTTTCCCTGCTTGCCTGATCACCCACAACTACCCTCCCTTTTCAGGCCTGGTCTCTCCCAACTGCCCTCCCCTGCTGGCCATCTTGTGACAGCCATCTTGTGTCCACATGGGGGCAGGATCTTTGACCACATGGGGTCATATTATGTGTTGGAGTGATAGTCAATCTGTGTATTACTCTTTTATTAGATAGTATAGAGGCCTGATGCACTGATGGGGGCTAGCTGGTTTGCCCTGAAGGGTGGCCCAGATCAGGGTGGGTGTTCCCTTGGGGCTTGGGGCAGCCTGAGTGAGGGGCCTGTGGTGATTTGCATGCCCCCTGGACTGCAAGCAGAGGCCCTGATATCTGGAATTTATTTACCTTCTACAATTGAAACTTTGTAGCCTGGAGTGAAGCCAAGCCTCCTGCTTGCTTTGTGGCTGGCAGCCATTTCTGTTGGTATGTATCTTCTATAATTGAAACTTTGTAGCCTGGAGTGGAGGCCTGGGCTGGCAAAGGTGTGCAGAAAGCTTTGCTTCTTCCATTGCCGGGAGAAATCCTAACCTCCTGCTCTTTCCAGCTCCATGGCTGCTGCCATTTCTGTTTGGATTTGTTTACCTTCTATAATTGAAACTTTGTAGCCTTGAGTGGAGGCTTAGGCCAGCAAGGGCAGGTGGAAAGCTTGGCTTCCTCCATTGCCTGGGAAACCCAAGCCTTCCACCTGTTCTCTGTGGCTGTAGCCTTCTTGGTTGGGTTTATTTGCATACTTGCTCTGATTGGCTGGTGAGCGTGGCTGATGGGCGGGGCTTGTGGGTGTAGCAGAGGTATGGTCAATTTGCATATCACTCTTCTATTAGGTGAGATTCAAACTGCAAGGTAGCTAAGTTTTTTGTTTGTTTATGCTGCCTAGGAGATAGGTATTATGAATGATAGTGTTGTCGATTAAATTATCTAATCAGAAATTAATTGCTGTAATTTAAATGTATAGCTGTTTTATATTTAGTAGGTAAATTTTAAGACTAGGAAACTTAATTTTTTTATTACAGAAAATCTCAAAAATGGAGAATATTTTAAGTATCACCCTTATATTCATCAACCAGCTTAATTATCAATTTATGGCTAATCTTATTTTGTTTATGTCCCCTCTCTTCCTACATTTTTCTTCTCTTCATCCCTCTTCAAACTATTTTGAAACAAGTCATAGTTATCATATAATTTATTTGTAAATATCTCAGATATCTCTAAATGGTAAGGAGTTTAAAAAACATAATCACAATACTTTCATCACATTTAAAAGTGAAACAATGAGCCCTGGCCGGTTTGTCTCAGTGGATAGAGTGTCAGCCTGCAGATGAAAGGGTTCCAGGTTTGATTTGGTCAAAGGCATGTACCTTTCTTGCAAACTCGACCCCAGCCCTGCTTGGGGGCGTGCAAGAGGCAACCAGTTGATGTGTCTCTCACACACTGATATTTCTCTCTCTTTCTCCTCCTCCCTTCCATTCTCTCTAAAAACCAATGGAAAAATATCCTCAGGCGAGGATTAACAACAATAACAAAAGTTAAATGATGAAAGAACATTTTTTGTTTTTATTTTTATCCTTTAACTTGTCTTTTTATTTAAAATTTAACAATAAATGTATGCCAATTGTATAAATCTACACATGCTAACACAAACTGTAGGATATCCAGGATATGTTGTTAAGTCAAAGAGCAAATAATATAATAATTTTATAACATGGCTTAATTTCTATTTAAAAAATATAAATAACTATGTCTATTTTTGTTTAAACATACAAAAGGATTAGAAACATATACTCCGAAACAAGAACAGTTGTTGTTTTTATTTTTTAAATTAATTAATTAATTTATTTTTATTAAGGTATTATATGTGTACATATCTTACCATTGCCCCCCCACCCCCACCTCCCATTCATGCCCTCCCTCCCCAGAGTTCTGTGTTCGTTGGTTGTACTTATATTCATGGATACCAGTCCTTCGGTTGTTCTCTTATCTCCCCCCAGGTCTCCTTTCCCTCCCTGCTGTCATTTGACAGTCTGCTTGTTTTATGGTGACTATCTCAGAATCACATGAATAGAATCTGCTCCTCATTTGGCACTCTGCTTGTTTTATGGTGACTATCTCAGGACCACATGAATAGAATCCGCTCCTCCTCTGGTTCACACCGCCCCTACCCCTGGGTCCCACTGCTTCCCCTGGGACACACGGCTCACCCAGGGCACACGGCCCCCTGGGACACACGGCTCACCCGGGGCACACGGCCCCCTGGGCAATTGTTATTTTTAAAGTAAGAATAATCATAGTTGGTAATAAGGATGAGGAAAGGACTATGACTTTTGATCTATTATTCCGTTTTAAAAAATATATATACATGTTTGCAATAAAATTTACAAGAAACAATTCATGAGAAAAAAGACATTAAATAAATTATGTCAATATGTGAAAGGAAGGACATTCTCAATTGGATAAAATTATTTCTCTGTTAATTAGAGTGGCGGCTAGCATGCATACTGGCTATGTATGTGCTGGGCACTTTGACAAGTGCTCTTAATCTGATTACTTATTTCTTACCATAACCCTTTGAGGTGGGTATTTACCTTTCACAGGAGAAGAAGCATGATCTAGAGTAGATAAATTGCCAGAGGTATGGAAGAAGCTGACTCGGGTTGGAACAGGTGCTGAGACTCCCATGCCCAGGCTTTAATCACTTCACTGATGATTTCACTTCCCTTGGTTCTGAGGGTCTCTCTGTTTCAGAATGCATTTTGTTATTTCAGTTCATACTTGCTTGTCTCTGTTGTTGGTTAATTCCATATTACTCTTACTGATTTTACTTTCTGATAAACTCAATGGGACAGACAAGATAGAGTAGTAATTTCTCTAATTTTCCCCTAGAAATCTGACTGGGGCAAAAAACTAAGGAGAGAAATCACTTCCAAAGTTTTTAATGCTTTTCTGATTTGAGAAACATTTAAAAATAGGTAGATGGTTCTTGTTATTAGGGGCTTTCTCTATAGTTCTCCAGTTTGCACCATTCTTTCTTGGTGCAAAATGTCATGAAGATCTTAATTCATCCCATAAATATAGGACAATGAAATCACAATAATATGGAATACATTTGAAATTATAGATGTAAACAAACTATAACTAACTTTTGAAATAGGTGTTATGATTAGTTCTTATATATTGTAACAAATTTATATGGACTTTTAAAAATCATTTTTTTAGTTCAGGAATAACAAATTTATTATTTAACATAAAAAGAATGCAATGGGAAAGCAAATTAGTCTATAAAACAGTATACTTACATACACATATAATATCTACAAATACTATAATATGATACATAAATTTATTCAATTTATTGTGTTGACATAGGTTAATAAAAAAAAGTGGTTTCAGGTGTACAATTCTCCAATACATTATCTAAACATTGCATTGTGTGCTCACTACCCTAAGTCAGGTTTCCTTTCATTACTACTTATCTCTCCTACACTGTCTTCTACCTCCCCCTAAGCCTCTTTCCCTAGGGTAATCACCATACTGTTGTCTCTGTGTAGGAGCTTGTGTGTGTGTGTGTGTGTTTTGCTTAACCCTTCCACTTTTCTCACCCAGCCCCAGATAAATTATTTTTATTTAAAACATTATTATATTTGTTAACTACCAGAGATAATTGAGATATTACTGTGTATCTAAAGGAAAACTGTGTCTAAGCCAAAGAAAATCTATTCTTACATAAATTTGCTGAAATTATTCAAGTGATTATTGAAGAAGATGAGTGGCTTGAAGTTTTCTATCCTTCGTACTCCTTTTCTCTAGCCATCCCATCAGGGGATTATGGGAGTTTTGAAGATTGGGCTGAGAAAATACTGCTGATGAGACAGAGTCTTCCAGAACTTAGACCACTTATGCACAGTGAAAAAGTACAGCATGTTACAAACTACTTCACAGACCACAGGAAGATACTGTCCAGTTCTTCTTATATTATTTAAATAAGACTTAAGACTTAAATTATTTAGATTTAAAATTTTGCCCTTCAAGCAAGCTGAAGGGTAAGTATTCTAATGGGTGGTTCACAGAATTGGAGAAATAAATTTAATATTAATTATTCTGCAAATGTATAGCTCTAGCCTTTCCACATGCATCCAGGGCCAGCAGAGGGAGCCACAAGCTGTGGATCATGGATAGCTCCAAATAGGTTGCCCAGGGCCTGTCACAGACAGTGTATGACATTGGCCTGCATCAGAGTCCCTTAGAAAAGGCTCAAATCCAATAAACACATGGCCAGCTTCAGACAACAGAACAAGATCCAATAAGCTTCGTAAGCGGTATATCCACAGGGAATTATTGCAGGCACCAAACCCTGCTGAGGTAAATTGTGCTTCATGTGAACAGCATCTGCATAGTAGCTTGCATCCTGGTAGGGGTTGAGCCTCATTGTAAGCCAGCCTGAGGGTTGATCCCATGCACGAATAAGCTAATAGCAAGCAAGATTCAATTACAATAGGAGGGCCCACATTATGTGTACAAGGGATAATCCTAGAGCATCCAGCTCAGATGATCAGGGAGATGACCCCTTTGGGTTCCACAGGTCCCCTAGTACATAAGGCCACCCTCTAAAGACTCTGAGTCACAGCAGATCTATTGACTACTTAGAAACAAACACAAAGAGACAGGCCCAAAATGAAAGAACAAGAGAATTATCTAGAAGAGCTAAATGGAATGGATATATATCGGGTATAGAGTTCAGATTAATGATTATAAGGATGCTCAACAACATGAAAAAGGAAATAGAAACCATAAAAAGTAACAGTCAGAAATGAAGAGTGTCATTTCTAAAGGAATACACTGGAAAGAATAAACAGTTGGCTCAATGAAGCAGGTTTGAAAGACAAGATAGAAAAAACACACCCAATCAGAGCAGCAAAAAGAAAAAAGATATTTAAAAAGTGATAGTTTAAGAGACTTTTGGGACAACATGATATAACAACATCTGCATCATAGGGGTACCAGATGAGAAGAGAGCAAGGGATAGAAAACCTATTTAAAAGAAATAGTGACCAAAACCTTCCCTAACCTGGTGAAAAAAAGGAGATTCAAGTCCAGGAAGCTCAGAGTCCCAAACAAGATGGAACCAACGAGATACATCCTAATTAAAATGTCGAAAGTTATAGACAAAGAGAGAATCTTAAAAGCCACAAGAGAAAGGTAGTCAGTTATAATCAAGGGAGTTCCCATAAGATTGTGAGCTGATTTCTCAACAGAAACATTTCAGACCAGTAGGGATTGACATGAAATATTCAAAGTGATGGAATACAAGGACCTACAACCAAGGCTACTTTGCCTAGCAAGGCTATCATTTAAAATTGAAGGGGAAATAAAGGACGTCGAGGCAAGAAAAAGCTAAAAGAGTTTATTACCACCAAACCAGTATTACAAGAAATGTTAAAGGGCTTGCTAGAAGGAGGAGGAAGAGGAGAAGAAGAAAAAGAAATCAGAGGATAGAAACCAAACAATTTCATTTACCATTGCAACAAAAAAAAATTTAGGATACATAGAAATAAAAAAGGAAGTAAAAGACTTATAAAACCACAGGACATTGAAAAAAAAAGATGAAAGAAGATATAAATAGGTAAGAATACACAATATTCTTGGATTGGTAGAATTAACATGATTATTATGTCCATATTGCCCAAAGCAATATACAGATTCAATGCAATTCCTATTAAAATGTCAATGTCATATTTCACAGGTCTAGAAAAAATACTCCAAAATTTATATGGAACCCAAAACCCCAAATAGACACAACAACATTGAGAAAGAAGAACAAAGTTGGATGGATCAAATGCCAGATATTAAGCTATACTATAAGGCCACTGTGATCAGAATAGTCTGATACTGGCACAAGAATAGGCATGTAGATCAATGGAACAGAACATAGACCCCAGAAATCAGCCCAAGGCCTTGTGTTCAATTAATATTTGACAAGAAGGCAAGAGCATACAATAGTGTCAGGACAGTCTTGTCAATAGATGGTGTTGGAAAAATTGGACAAATACATGGGAAAAAATGAAACTAGACCACCAACTTACATCATACACAAGAATAAACTCAAAATAGATAAAAAACTTAAATATAAGATGTGAAACAGTAAAAATCCTAAAAGAAACCATAGGCAGCAAAATTTCAGACACCTCTCATTTCAATGTTTATGGATACATCTCCTAAGGCAAAGGAAACTGAGGAGAAAATAAACAAATGGGACTACATCAAAATAATAAGCTTTTGCACAGCAAAAGAAATCATTAACAAAATGAAAAGGGAGCCCACTGTATGGAAAAACATATTTGGCAAAGATATAGCTGATAAAAGGTTAATGTTCAAAATATGTAAGGAACTCATACAACTTAACAAAAGGAAGACAAACAATCCAATTAAAAAATGGGCAAAGGACCTAAATACATACTTTCCCAAGGGACATACAGATGGCCAAGAGACATATGAAAAAATATTCAAAGTCACTGATCATCAGAGAGATGAAAATTAAAATGACAATGACATATCACCTCACACTTATCAGAATGGGTACCATCAGCAAATCAACAAATGAGAAGTGCTGGCAAGGATGTCGAGAAAGGGAACCTTAGTAGAGTGCTAGCAGAAGTGCACACTGGTGCAATCATTATGGAAAACACTATGGAGTTGCCTCAAAAACTTAAATATTGTACTGCCATTTGACCCAGTGATCCTACTTCTAGGAATATATCCTAAAAAACTGAAACACCAATCACAAAGAATGTATGTACCCTTATGCTCATATCAGCACAATTTACAATAGCTAAGATTTGGAAACAGCCAAAGTGCCCATTATTAGATGAATGGATAAAAAGGCTGTTGTATACTATACCACAGAATACTATGCAGCTGTAAAAAAGAAGGATCTCTTACCCTTTGGGACAGCACATGGAGGGACCTGGAGAGTATTATGCTAAGTGAAATAAGCCAGTCAAAGAAACACATGATCTCACTGATATGTGGAATCTAATGAACAAAATAAACTGTTGAACAAAATAGATTCAAAGACATATAATCATGGAACAGACTGTGGTATCTCAGAGAGAAGGCGAAGGTGGGTGGGTGCAAGGAAACAGATCAACCAAAGAACTTGTATACATATATGAATAACCCATACACAATGACAGTTGGGTGGTGAAGGCCTGGGGCAGGGGCTGTGGGAGGGCTAGAAAGAGGTCAGTGGAGGGGGGATAGAGGATATATGTAATACTTTCAACAATAAGTATCTAAAAAAAGAAAATAATCACAGGAACATAAAGAAATGGGAACACACACACACACACTAAAATGGCAATAAGTACGTACCTACCCATAATCAGTTTAAATATACACCGAGTGGCCAGATTATTATGACCACCCCATCAGTACTTTGTTGGGCCACCTTTTGCCTTCAATACTGTGGCGATTCTTTTTGGCATTGACTCCACGAGATGTTGAAAGGTGATGCAAGGAATCTGACACCATGCCTGATGAATAGACTGTCCGGTTCTGTGAGATTTGATGGCTGTGAGACCAGCTGCTGGTGACTCTTTCAACTTTGTCCCACAATTGCTCAATTGGATTGAGATCTGGTGATTGTGGGGCCACCTGAGTAAGATAAAGTGTCCTTCATGTTCTTGAAACCACTCCTGCACAACACAAGCACCGTGGCATGGTGCAATGTCTTGTTGGAAGAAGCCATCTTCATTGGGATATGCCATCAACATGATAGGATGAACTTGATCAGCAATGATACTTAGGTATGTTGTGCTATTCAGACGTTTCACATGAATTAAAGGGCCAAAATCATGCCAGGAAAACGTCCCAAACCATAACACTGTCCCCACCAGCTTGAAGGGTTGTACTCATGCGTGTAGGGTGCATGCTTTCATGCTGTTTCCACCAAATTCTCACTCTGCCATCCATGATGCAACTGGAAACGTAATTCATTGGACCACATGAATTTTTTCCAATGCTCAACTTTCCAATCCATGTGTTCCTGTGGGAATTGGAGACATTTTATCTTGGTAACTGCAGACAACAAAGATGTTCAAACAGGCCTTTGGCTTTCATATCTCATATGATGCAGTGTAAGGCTAATTTGCCTACAAACATCAGATGGTCATAATAATCTGGACACTCAGTGTAAATGGTTTAAATGTTCTAATCAAAATACATAAGATAGCTACATAGGATAAGACCCAGGTATATGCTGTCTTCAAGTGACCAACCTCACAACAAAAGATACACACAGATTAAAAGTAAAGGGATGGGGAAATATATTTCATGGAAACGGGGAAAAAAAGCTTGGGTAGAGATACTTAATATATGACAAATTAGACTTTAAAACCAAGGCAAGAGACAAAGAAGACACTACATAGTGATAAAGGGAGCAATGCAACAAGAGGATAATAACTCTGTATGCACTATCATAAGAGCACCAAAATATGTAAAGTGAATCTTGATGGACATAAATGAGAAATTGACAGCAATGCAGTTATAGTAGAGGATTTAACACTCCATTGACATTAATGGATAGATCTTCCAGATAGAAAATCAGTAAGTAGATGGTGCCCTTAAATGATACACTAGATCAAATAGATTTAATTGACATATTTCACCCCAGAGCATTCAAGTGGCCATGGAATGTTTCATAGGATAGAACACCAAACAAGTCTCAACAACTTTAAGAAGATTGATATATCAAACATCTTTCTCCTACCATAATGCTATGAATCTTGCAATCAATCACAAGTAGAAAACTGGAAAATACACAAAAACATGGAGGCTGAATAATATTACTAAACAATGAATAGGCTAACAAGATCAAGGGAGAAATAGAAAGATACTTTGAAACAAATGAAAAATAATACAGCAACCCAAGATCTGGGGGACACTGGGAAAGCAATCCTAAGAAGGAAATTCTTAGCATTACAGGCCTATCTCAAGAAACAAGAAAAAGCTCAAATAAGTAATATAACTTTACACTTAAAGGAAATTGAAAAAGAACAACAAACAAAGCCCAGAGTGAGTAGAAGTAAGGAAATAATAAAGATCAGAGCAGAAATAAATGGAATAGAGTGTGAAAAAAAAAAACAACGCAAAAGAATAATGAAACCAAGAGCTGGCTCTTTGAAGATATATAAGGTTGACAAGCCTTTAATCAGACTCATCAAGAAAAAATGAGAGAGGACCCAAATAAAATCAGAAATGAAAGAGGAAAAGTAACAAATTAACACCAAAGAAATACAAAGGACTGTAAGAAAATATTATGAACAACTATAACCAATATATTGGAAAATCTGCATGAAATGGAAAAATTCCTAGAAACATACAATGTTTCAGAACTAAATCAGGAAGAATCAGATAATGTGAATAGATAGATTATAAGTGAAATTGAATCAATAATTAATAAAAACCTCCCAACAAACTAAAGTCCTGGACTGGATGGCTTTACAGGTGAATTTTACAATGCATTCAAAGAAGAAATAACACCTATCCTTCTCAAAATATTCCAAAAATTTCAAGAAGAAGGAAGACTCCCAAGTTCATTTTTAAAGGCTAGCTTTATCCTCATTTCAAAACCAGATAAGACACAACAAATAAAATTATAGGCCCATATCCCTGATGAACTTAGATGCTAAAATACTTAGCATAATATTAATATACCCAATCCAGCAATACATTAAAAAGATTATGCATCATGATCAATTGGGATTAATTTGGAGATGCAAGGTTGGTACAGTATCTGCAAAACGGTAATCACGAAATACCTAATTCATAAACAAAATGAAGAATAAAAACTACATTATTGTATCAATAGATGCAGAAAAAGCACATGATAAAATCTAGCACCCATTTATGATAAATACTTTCATCAAAGTGGGAATAGAGGGAACATACTTCAATGTAATAAAGGCCTTATCTGACAAAAACACAGCCAACATCATATTCAATGGGGAAACACTATAAGCGTTCCCCCTAAGATCAGGGATGTCTACTTTTACCACTCTTATTCAACATGGTACTGGAAGTCCCATCCACAGCAGTCAGACAAGGAGAAATAAATGCACCCTAACTAGAAAGGAAAAAGTAAATTCATTGTTTGCAGATGACGTGATACTGTATATATAGAGAACCCTAAAACTCCATCAAAAAACTATTAGAACTGATAAATGATGTCAGTAGAGTAGCAGGATACAAAATAAATCAATTGCATGTTTATACACCAATAATGAACTATTAGAACGGGAAACTAAAAAACAATCCTATTCACAACTGCTTCAAATAGAATAAAATATCTAGGAATAAATTTAACCAAGGATGTAAAAGACCTATACTCAGACAATCATAAGACACTGAAGAAAGAAATCAAAAGAAAGAAGTTACAAATAAGTGGAAGCATATACTGTATTCAAGGATAGGAAGAATTAATGTCATTAAAATGTCCATACTACCCAAAGCAGTCTACAGATTCAATGCAATTAATATTTAAAAAAATATATTTCATTGATTTTTTACAGAGAGGAAGGGAGAGAGATAGAGAGCTAGAAACGTCGATGAGAGAGAAACATCGACCAGCTGCCTCTTGCACACCTCCCACCAGGGATGTGCCCGCAACCAATGTACATGCCCTTGACCGGAAATCGAACCCGGGAACTTCCAGTCCGCAGACCGACGCTCTACCACTGAGCCAAACCGGTTTCGGCCAATGCAATTCATATTGATACCAATAGTGTACTTTACAAAAATAGAACAAATACTCAAAAATTTATATGGAACCACAAAAGATCCAAAATAGCTACAATGATCTTGAGAAAGAATAGCAAAGTTGGAGGAATCATGCTACTTGATATGAAACCATACTACACAGTAATCAGAACAGCATAGTACTGGCATAAAAACAGACATATAAATCAATGGAATAGACTAGAAAGCCCAGAAAGAAATTCACACCTTTATAGTTAATTAAAGTTTGACAAAGGAGCAAAAATATATAATGGGATACAGATAGTTTATTCAATAAATAGTGTTGAGGAACTTTGACATATACATGCAAAATAATGAAACTGGACCACCTTCTTACATCTGTACACTAGAATAAACACAAAATGGATAAAGACTTAAGTGTTAGACTTGAAACCATAAACCTCCTAGAAGAAAAACAGTAACATCTCAGACATTTCTCATAGCAGTATTTTTTTCTGGGAAACAAAAGAAAAATAAACAAATGGGACTCTATCAAACTAAAACATTTCTCATAGCAAAGGAAACCATTAAAAAATGAAAAGTCAATACACTGAATGGGAAGGCATATTCACCAATGGTACATATGTTAAGTGGTTAATATCCAACATTTATAAAAACTTATAAGACTCAACACTAAAACCCAAAACAATCCCATTAAAAAATAGGCAAAGGACCTGAATAGATACACAGATGGATAATAGAACTATGAAAAGATGCTCAACATCATTAATCATCAGAGAAATGAAATTAAAACCACAATAAGATATCATCTCACCCCTTTCAGAATAGCTATTTAGTAAATCCACAAACAACAAGTTTGGAGAGCAAGGATGTGGAGAAAAGGGAACCCTTTTCTGCATGGTTGGAAATGCAGCCATTGTAGAAAGCAGTATGGACTGTCCTGAAAAAAATAAAAAATGGAACTTCCTATGAACCAGCGATTCCACTTCTGGGAATGAATCCAAAGAAACCGGAGACACTAATTCAAAAGAATATATGCACCCCAATGTTCATTGCAGTGTTATTTAAAATTGCCAAGATTTGGAAGCAGCCCAAGTGTCCATCCATAGATGAGTGGATAAAACAGCTGTGGTACATTTACACAGTGGAATACTACTGGGCCACAAAATGAAAGTTTTACTCTTTGGGACAGCATGATGGAACTGGAGAACATTATTCTAAGTAAAATAAACCAGTCAGAGAATGACAAGTACCATAAAATTTTGTACATATGTGGAAATTAATGAACAAACTGAACTAACAAGCAAAATAGAGAAAGAACTCAAGGACACAGACAATAGTTTGTGATTAATGTGGAGAACCTGGTGGGTAGAAATGGAGGAAGGTATATGGGGGATAAAAAAAAATATAGGTCTACTCTGTATCTCTGAGTTTGTATATCCCAAAGAAGATATTTTGAGGAATTATAGTCACAATTATGTTTGATGAGATGGTTTAAAATAATTCAATTCTAACTTCTTTAGAAGGCCCACACAAAGGAGGTATTTTTTGCTCTGAAGAGGGGAGAATTTTTCACTTTCTAATTTCAGGAAATATGGTAGCTTGCTTTGGAAGGTCTTGTGTTAATTCAGAAGCCATATTGTAGGAAACTCAGTTCTGTAGTTTCCCCTTTAGGTAGGTCTCACACCAGTGTATGGGGAAATTCATGAATATTAAGCAGATCTGATAAGCTGTAACCTTATTCCTCCAAGATGTATTTTTCCTGTGACTTGTACATTAATGGTTGACTGTAGTTATTTCTTTCTCTAGATAAGTGATTTTCAACTCTTAACCTTATGGGTCACATAAACTAATTACTAAAATTCTGCAGCACACCAGCATATATATATATATATATATATATATATATATATATATATATATGTATATTTTTTCCCCCAATTTGACCAAAAAAAGGTATGCTATTAGAATTAGAATGCATATCTCCTACCTCTCAGTTGATTGCTTTACTAGTATAGTTGTACCACATTGTCTATCCTGATATTCCTTAAACAACATAAAATACTTCAATAGCATTATTTTTTATTAAGTGGATTAAAAGAACACGTTTAACAAGTATTTTCTTAATAATTTTTGTGAGAGATGGTTGTGTAATAAATGCTTAATTTGGAATGAAATGAAAAATAAAATGATGTATGTGTGAGTATATTCAGGTAGTACATTATATAATAAATTACTTTTTAATACAGCCACAATTCCTAATTTACATAAACAATTGATCACTTTAGTGGCTCATTAGATAAATTAGCCCAACTAACCAATACAGACTTATTACAAATGCACATCTGGAATGTGATAATATTACTGGAACTCATTGGAACTGAAGCTTCCAGTAAAGGGAACCCTTGATTTTTCAATAAAGAAGGAAATACCTATTATGGGTGTATGTAGATGATATGGATTTAGCAATGATTTGTTCTTCAATTATAATCACTTATTGCCTTTTAAAGAGAGATTTATGTCTTTGTAGCTCTCTATGAAGACATATTGCTATAGCAACAATGGCTAATCTTAGATATATGATACTATCCACCAGTTAAATTGCTAGTGTCAGCTCTATGCATTGAGTCATGTGCAGTGAGTTAAGCTCTATTTTTATTCTTATTAGTTACTAGAGGCCTGATGCATGAAAATTCATGTACTGGGTAGGGCGTCTCCCTGCCCGGCCTGCCTCCTTTCACAGTCTGGGAGCCCTCAGGGGCGAGAGGCGACCTGGCAATCAGGGGAAGATGATACCCCATCACACCTCTGCTGCTGCCACTGCCAGCAGTGCAAGCCTTGGCTGGCCCTCGTTATGAGCCTCAGGCGGCCCTGGGCAGCTGGGCAGCCAACAGCTGAGGCTTGCCTGGGCCTTGAGCGTTGGCTGGGTTGAGGGGACTGAGCGCTGCCATTTTGTGGCTGTAAGTGCCGCCATCTTTGAGGGTGGGGTAATCAATTAGCATATTCCCTCCTTATTGGCTGCGGATGCCACCATCTTTGAGGGCAGGGCAGTAAATTAACATATTCACTTTTTATTGGCCGGTGTCACCATCTTTGCGATGACATGGAGTCAATTAGCATATTCCCTCTTTATTAGATAGAATATGTGGCAGACACTTTAGGCATCCTACTCCATTGTCATTATCACTAACCTTTTCTCTTGCTAGTAGAACCCTAATTTTCCTCAAATATTGGAAATATTTGATAAAATAAATCCATGTGCTTTATAGAAAGTTAGTTTTCCCCTCAGCCTTGAGTGGAGGCAAATCTTGAATAGTTTAAACTAGACATTATAATTATGCTTGATTTAGAGTTGGGTATGTGACACTATTTTGACCAATGGGAAATAAGAGAGTCTTTGGGGAGTAAGGTGCTTCTGGGGGAAAATGTACATATAGAAGGAAACATTTTTGTCTTGATTTTTGTCATCTTTGGTGCCTGAAATTGCAGAAGTCATCTTAGGGCCTTTAGGAGGACCAGCCTCAAAGGACAAACCAACATGTTTACATTGGTAGAGTGCATAGATAGAAAGGACAGAGTCCCTCTTGATGTCAGTGAATTACCAAGTGAACTTAGCCTAGACCTCTTACTTTGTGATATAATAAAATCATTATTTAAGCCAATTTTACTTGGCCTTCCCCTATTTTCAGTATGTTGATACAATGTAAAAGCATGCATTTATAATTTAGGGTTGTTTTTTTTTTTTTTTTTTTTTTTTTTTTTTGTATTTTTGTATTACAGTTGCCAGGATGAGCTGAAGTTTGAAAATTGCTCAGTAGGACCAGGCATGTGCCTTTTCTCTTATGGTTCCACTTGACAATGGGCACTATCTTCATAATTGTAAGTATTTAAACTTATATTAAGCAGTGATTTTTATTTATACCTTGAATTAATACTTTAGATATAATCATGTAACTCTTAAGTTATAAAATCATTAATCATATAGGGTCTGTTTTAGTTGCAGTTTTTTTTCCTCTTGTAAACTCTTTGGGTACCATCATTCCAGGGCACAGTACATTTAAAGAGGCCAACCTGAATGGGGAATACCTCAGCCAGTACAAAGAATGCTCTAGACCTAGCTTGTCAAACTCAAAGGTTAACATAGGCCAAATAAACAAGGTTTAAGTTTATGTGGGCTTCAAAAAAAACAAAAGCTTAAATTTTCATAGAAATGTAAGTTTATTTCATTAGAGACATGCTGAATACAAATAACTGAAGTAAATGAGTAATCATTAACATAATAGAACATTTGAATAAAAATATTTTTTCTTGAACATTAACTTACCAGGCACTGAATAACTGCACAAATTAATAAGCATAACACAAATAAACGTATTTTTCTTGTTCTCTGAAAACAAAATATTTCCTGTTGCACACATCAAACAAGTCAGTACAAGACTAATGACGTGGCAATTGCCTGCTAAAATATTTGCTGCTAGTACTAGTGGAGAGAATTGTGCACCTGTGTGTAAAGCATGTAAGGGAAATAAATGCAACATGATGATAGTAATCAATCATTATCGAACGTTGTACTTCGTTATTAATAATTATGTATAATAGGATATTGTAAAAATTAAGTTACTAAATTTTTATTAAAACTTTTCTTACATACTATTATATTGGCTGGGCTGCAAATGTATTCGTTCTGGGCTGCATGTGGCCCATGGGTCGTGAGTTTGACATGCTTGCTGTAGACCATTTGTTATATTAGCACAGCTATTTCCTTTGAGCTAACATACTGTTTTCCTGACAAAAATGCTTAATTTTGATACCTTAAAGTTAACTTTTCTCCTTTTTTTAAAGTCATGAGCACAGAATCATGCAATAGCAGTTGTATTTTGGGAAGATTGAACATATGTGAATTGGGATTACTGTTGTGATAAATGAAACAAAAAGTTAATTTGATATGTTTAAGATATATTTAATCTTTCTGCTGGATGATCACTAGACATATATATTAATTGATTCATGTAAACCACCAAGGTTAAAGTTTATAAGAGCCTTATAAAATAAATGCTGTTGGGTAATGATCAAGTCTATAGGGATGTTTTACAACCTTTAGAAAAATCTTCCTTAATTTATTTCACTCCCAAATAAGCTGCTCCATTTTGGCTGCCAATCCTTTATACATCCTTATCATGCATAATTACTGACAGAATAGTATCTCCCTATACTATGTGAATAATTCTTGAGGTTTTATCGAGAGATTTTTCATCAGATCAATTAACTAAATCATCAGATCTTAGTTAAGGGTGACACTATGCTATCAGGTATTTCTGTCAGTCATTTGGCAAAACAAACTGACAGTGAACTAAACAGATCAGGCCTCTTCAAAGAGACCCTTAGAATAGTCCCTATGTGAGGCTTGAGCACTTGGGCATTGCTGTGTAGTGATTTCTTCTTCTCTTGGTAATAGACAGACTAATAGATTGTGATCATTGTTTTTAGCTAAAGTACAAAACCCTATTTCCTTTTTTGGTAGACAGGCTACTATATATCTACATTGGGAAAGAAAACAAGAAATCTATACCAATAAAAGAGTAAGATGCAAATTGACCATACTTCTGCAACACCCATCAGCCAAATAGGAGTGAGTATGCAAATTAACCCAACAAAGATGGTGGGTTAATTTACATACGCAGGCACTGAGTCTCTGGGGGTGGGGGCAAGGTGCTTGCATCATCATGGTGATGATGCAGGCATTCTGCATTGCCACCAACTGCTCTGGGCCTCTGGGAAGCATGGGAAGGTGGAAAGGCTGCTCTGGCCAGAGCTAAGGTGGTGCCGGCAGTCAGGGGAAGGAAGGCCCATTCTTGCATGAATCTTCATGCATCAGGCCTCTAGTATCTACATAAAGCTTAAGAAATGCTTATTTGATGCCTTTTAATTTAGAACATCTGCCTGACAGCACATTTTAGTAGGTAGGCTTGTAGAGAGAGATTGGGGAGAAACTTGTTGCTTACTGGCAAAACAGGTGTTACTGAATATTATTATAGGTTTTTAGTTTTTGCCCATAGACAAGTAATACCTTTTTCTGGATTCTGCCTGCTTGCTGATAAACCTTCCTTTCACTCATTCGCTGAAGAAACTATCACCTTTCTGTAGGGATGACAGTCCTTTCCTCTCTTCATTTCACTTCCTAATTGAGCAATACCAGCTTTGAATGATAAAAATTCTTCCCCTAAGGAATAATGATGGAAACAGTATGAATAATATTGAGATACTATTTGGCATTGTATTTGATAGGAAATAAAAAGTGTGTGAGATTCTTTTATGAGTCTCTATCTTCTGGCATCCTGAAATTTTCTTCACATTTATACTAATAAAAACCTAGGTGGCCCTCATGCCCTCACATCATCACAAGATGGCCACCATAAGATGGCTGCCCCCATGTTGTCACAAGATGTCTGCCATAAGATGGCCAGCAGGGGAGGGCAGTTGTGGGTGATCAGGCCGACATGGGAAGGCAGTTGGGGCTGATTGGGCTGGCAGGGGAGCAGTTAGGCATCAATCAGGCTGGCAGAGGAATGATTAGGGGGCAATCAGGCTGGCAGGCAGAAGTGGTTCGAGGCAATCAAGCAGGCAGGGAAGCAAGTGGTTAGGAGCTAGCAGTCTTGGATTGTGAAAGGGATGTCTGACTGCTGATTTAGGCCTGATAACCGGCAGTTGGACATCCCCTGAGGGGTCCCAGGATGGCGAGGGTATAGGTTGGGCTCAGGGATACTTCCCAAGTGCATGAATTTTGTGCACTGGACCTCTAGTTATTATATAAAGAATTGAAGTATAGTTTATGCTGGAGATAAGAGGCATCCATGATTTTTGAGAATTCTTTGACAGGACCTAAAAGTAGCATCCGGGAGGTCTACAGTCTCAGATTAGTGTTGGATCACTAGCTTCTTTGGAGAGTAAGAATGTGGATATTTGTGGTGACCAAGAGTTTTCTATAGCTACTAGAGGCCTGGCGCATGAAATTTGTGCATGGGGGTGTGTGTGTGTCCCCTCAGCCCAGCCTGCACTCTCTCCAACCCAGGACTTCTCAGACATCCCTCTCACAATCTTGGACGGATGGCTCCTAGCTGCTCACCTGCCGGCCTGCTTGATCGCCCCTCACTGTGCCCCCTGCCAGACTGATCACCCCCTAACTGCCTCTGCCTGCCATCCTGATCATCCCTAACTGTACCCCCCACCAGCCTGGTAGCCCCTTCCTGCTTCCCCTGCCAGCCTGGTCACCCCCAACTTCCCCCCTCTACCAGCGTGGTCACCCCACTCATCCTGCTGTTCAGTTGTTTGGTCATCACTCACTAATTCCCCTGCTGGCCTGATTGCCCCATGCAGCCTGTTGTTTGGTAGATCCTCTGGTTGTTTCCATTGTGATGGTCCCTGTCTTTTTATATATTAGGATCATATTTGTTTTCACATTTCAGAGTATTCTTACACATTTTACAAGTGTTTTTGTTCAGTGTCTATCATATATTGTAATCTGTTTGCATGAATGGATCTTCTGTAGTCATATTCTTTTGTATTCTTGCATATGACACACACTGTGAACTGTAGGGATTCAGGAAATCCTGATAACTTGGAGTTTTAACTAGTAGATAAAATAGTTCTTTAAAGGTTACCAAAAACTTTAGCAACTAACAGCAGGAGCAGTTTTAAAGGTCTTTTCTTAAGGAATACATTTTGGAAAGGATATAAACATTTTAGTTGTGTTGGTATTTTTTTATATTATTTCCACTTCTTCCTTTTTAAAAAACTCTCACCTGAAGAGAGGATATATTTATTGATTTTAGAGAGAAGAAGGAAGGCAGGAAAGGAAAGTGGGAAGGAGAGAGAGAGGGAAGGAGAAAGAGAGAAAGAGAGGGAGATACATCGATGTGAGAAAGAAACATTGATTGGTTGCCTCCCATATGCACCCCTCCTGGGGATGGAACCTCCAACTTAGTAGGTATCTGCCCTGACCAGGAATTGAACCTGAAACCTCTTGGTGTAATAGATGATGCTTCAACTAACTGAGCCAACTCACTAGGATGTTTTCCACTTCTTAAAGAAGTAACAATAGACATAATTTAAGCCCTTTAGCTACTGTCCTTATCTGACAGTATAATAATTAAAATATAATTATTAATAATCAAACATATAATTTGTTCAGTATACATTTTTTCATATAGTACATGTAATAATTAAATATATAATTTGTTCAGTATGCATTTTTCAAGGTACATTCCTGTTGACCATACCTATTTCCTGATTTTTAAAATATTTTAGCATATTTTAATTGTTAATTCAAATGCTGGTTTTCCTGCTCAGTCAAGTTAGATATAAAGTACTGGAGGGAGGATGGATCTTTAGGGTGTCAGGACTTCTCTTTCCCTTTGGCTCATTTGATCCTTTATTTACCTTCTATCTGTAGAGTGCACACACTTGACTTAAAATTACCATTTAATGACAACCATGAGGCCCATAGTCTCAGAGATAATGCAGGGACCCAAGGCTGCAGCTGAAGGGAGAAGCAAACACATAAAAATGGATAGGTCTGCTGTGGTTAATGAAGATCACAGATGGAAATACTTTCTTTTTTTCATGTGGACTTACTGGGGTTTTAGAACTGAAGCTATTAATCAATCTATCCTAAAACAGAAACAGCTACTAATATGTAATATAGAGTATCAGTGGAATAGAAAACAAACCTTTAACTAAGTATGCTTATTTTTGAAGTTGGAAAATGTTGCCAGACTGTTTTTGATGTAATTGAAAATGTTTAGAAGCTTTCCTGAAGACTTGATTAATATATCAAAATAAAAAAAGGCAATTTTGAGTCTAATTTTGTTTGTTTACTGTGTAACATGGGATTCTTGGCTTTGAAATTATGTCATGCAGGGTGAAAAATGACTGTCAGTGTGAAACAAAGTGGTCTATTGAAAAGAAC
The DNA here is from genome assembly GCA_963924515.1 of Vespertilio murinus. Lineage (NCBI taxonomy): Eukaryota > Metazoa > Chordata > Mammalia > Chiroptera > Vespertilionidae > Vespertilio > Vespertilio murinus. The sequence goes on from OZ004716.1 coordinate 22,734,607, forward strand.
ATCGTGTCTAATAGGGAATAGCTGATATCAGCCCAATAAATGATATCTGGAATTACAATATTTTAATTAGTCAGAATGGTTCCTGTGGGCAAAGGCAATAGTCCAGATTTGGCCAAGGATAATGGTGGTAATGTCTTGTGATCCACCCATTGCTAGGTGCAAGAACCATAAGGTGGGGATTTGATGGGGAGGCACTCTAGTCTAGGCTGCAATAACCAGGATAGATTCATGAGGGAAATTTTGGCATAGCTTCTGTCAGAGGGCCTGGAATTTTATTATGCTAAGCACTTCCTGATTTTCTGAATTTGAATGAGCTGAAATAGTTAGTTATAGTTTGGTACTTAGCCTTCGGAGGAAAAGGCCATAGTTCAAGAAAACTTACTGTGTTAGAAAAAAAAATAAGTGAAATTTAAACAAGCTTCTACTTATTTTGTTAAAGCATGATTACTCAAAGAGAGAAAAATGCCTGCCCTATAGTGATTTTACATTTTCCTTTTCCCAGGAGAGTCCCAATTTCAAAAAATTTCCCCATTATTTTAATCATTGACATTTTCCAGAAACCCAATATTTTAATAGCTAGACTGTCTTTCAAACCCAGTAGCAACACACAAATCTGTAATAGGACCACAAGTTTGATTTAGGATTCAGAAAATAAGGTCACTGTATGTAGAAGGAGGTTGAATTGAAAAACAGCAACACAAAATCCATCTGATTTCCCACTCCTGTAGGTAGTGTTGGGCAGTACTCACTCCTTTATCCTGCTTCACTATGCCAACTGTAGGGCCTCAGTTCCCCTGCCAGGAACTGGAACTCCTTGGATGCCAGTCATTAGAAGATGGAGAAGACATGAGAACTCATGGATATATAAGAGGGTCTTTATTGTAGTCCAAGTAGCCATTGATAATAAGGCAGTCCACATAGTAGCAAACACAAAGTAGCCCTTGCTAATACAGTAGCAAACACAGGAGCCATTACTAACAAGCAGCCTTGCATAACAGCAGCCTCTCACTGGCTGGTCAGTAACACTCTTTATACTAACTTAGACAAAAGAGGCTTTGTGCCAAATAGTGACCTCAGTCTTTTGGGTTATAGAAGGGCATGCCTTCACAGTGTATAGCTTGCTGTATCCTTGCTTTTGCATCTACATATAGCAAATTAGCCTTAAACACGCTGATTAGGATTCCCATGCTCTGCGTGGCCTTGAACATCTGGTGTCCACTGACTGATTAGGGTTCCCACAGGTAGATATTAAAGTGTCTGTGCCAGGTTGCCATGCAGCCTCTACTTGAATATCTCCCCTAATAGATTGGGAGCTCATAGGTCAGAAGGCATCTTAATTAGTAAACTTTGAATCTTTAGCTGTACCCATTTTCTATAGCCTCACTCATGAGAAGCATGATAGAATTTTCTGTTTTGGTTGTGATAGTCCTTCAGATATGCAGATGGTTATTTTACCCCCTGAGTCTCTCAGGCCAACCTGCACCAAGCCCTTTAATCATCCTATATAACAAAAAGCTAATATGCAAATGGTCATCATGCCCTGTGCCTTTGCACCTGGGCCAGGGACCTGAGGCCAGGCTGGTGGACCCTGAGGCTGCGCACCTCCGCCCCCTTCAATACCTCCTCCCCGGCAAGGGCTTGATGGGGGTGGGGCTGGCTGGGTCTGGGTATCGTGCGATTTTCAGGTGTACATGAGTAGGTGAAGACTTGACTCTAAGTCCCATGGCATGCTCCAGACTCTGGCAGGAGGGAGATTTTCATATATATTTTATTAATTTTCTTTTATCTCTGACACTTCTATTATAGAGAAAGGGCAAGTAGCAATATTAAAATATTTCCTCTAATTCCCTTTTAATGTGCATGAAATTCATACACTGGGCCACTAGTCTATTATATATATAAAATGCTAATATGCTAAGTTCTGACCATCTGACTGGTTGCTATGATGTGCACTGAGCACCAGGGGTAGATGCTCAACGCAGGAGCTGCTGAGCTGCAGAGACTTGGTAGCAGCTGTTCTCGGATGATACATCTCAAAACCAGAGAGGAGGGAGCCTGATTCCTCATGGGGCTGTGCAATTCTACCTTCAGCCATAGATTATGTTGTTGCTGGGGCACTGTTGGCCCTGAATCTGGTTTATTACACCCTTGCGTTTGTGGTCCACACCCTGTAAGACAGCAGTTTTGCAGTGTTCTCTCACACTCTGGAAGCCCTCAGGGAATGTCGGAGAGCTGGTTTCAGCCTGATCCCCACAGGCCAGGCAGAGGGACCTCAACCCTGCTCATTATGCAGAAGCCCTTTGAGCCATGGTGCCACCCCAGGTGCAGGTGCGTCTGGCCAGGGAGGGAACGTGGGAGGTTGGCTCCAGGGTGTGTCTGGCCTGTCTTACCCAGTTCCTCCTCCTTAAACCCCCCTTTCCCCATGGCTACCTTCTAATTAATTTCCTTTCAATGTGCACTAATCTATACACCGGGTCACTAGTTTTGTTCATAACAAGATTTTCACCATTCTAAAGGTCTTGACACTCTATTTTGGTTGTGGTTTTCCTGGTCTAGCTTCTTCAGAATAGAGATGGATCCCCCCTTGTTTTCAAAGTCTCTCTTAATATAGTTCAATATTGTTTTGGTTATTTTAACAGCATATATTAATGTTGGTTCCTACTGAGCTTGTGGTCAATTGGTGCCACATGGCCTATTTAAATAAATGACTGTTTTCCCCCTACCACCTGCCATATACTTGTGCATTTAATTTTTAAAATTGGCATATGGCACTTTACTTTTATACTTACTATATATTTTTTTGAATTCTGACCTGCCATTCAAATCTGTTAAACTCTTATATAAAATCTTGATTTTTTTTTTCATCTAATGTACTGGCTTTTCTGTCAGCAGCAACTTTAAGTAGGTTTTCCATAAATGTTATAAAAGTGTTATCACAGTATTATAAAAAACAAAACCAAAACCAAAACAACCTGCATTTTGCAGTGAAACATATGTTATTTGTTGTGTGTATTTAAAGAAATTTTTTATACAATCTTGAGTTTTAAATATATTTTTATTGATTTTAGAGAGGGAAGAAAGAGATAAAAACATCAATGGTATGAGAGAATCATTGATCGGCTGCCTCCTACATACCTCCACTTAGGGGGTCGATCCCACAACCTGGGCATTTGCCCTTGACTGGAATTGAACCTGGGACTCTTCAGTCCACAGGCCAATGCTTTATCCACTGAGCCAGACCAGCTAGGGCCAGATCTTGTTTTTTAATTCTAGCTTCATGTACCCACTATCTGATAATGGCATGTATTTAAACTCCCAAGCCTACCCAGCTTGCTCATAATGAAAATGAAGATGATAATAATTTCTACCTTTTAGGTTTTTTTGTGAGCATTAACAATAATATAAATGCCTATTTATATTATTGGGTATGGTGGTGGTAATAATAATAATAACAATAATAATAATAACAATAAAAATATTTTATTGACATGGACTCGGAATAAATTCTCTTATTTTATTTCTCCTTATCTGGGTCAGAGTTAATACTTTGGATAGGGCCAAGGATAGAGTCATGTTGTCTTTAGTGGCCATTCTCCAGATTGACAATCATTAATTAGACAAATATTATTGAGCAATAAATATTTAAGAGCACAACTATGTTTTAGTACTATTCTAGTGATTAGGGTCATAGTGATAAAAGAGATAGCAAAGTCTCTGCCCTCATGCAGTGGACATTCAAATGTGCAGGGTTACTGTATTGTATAACATAGGGACATCATTCACATAGAATTTGTTGGCTCTGAAAGAGGAGACATATATACAGACAGGCAGAGAGACAGAGAGATAGACATATACATCTCATAGTGCATATAATATAAAATCAGATAGTGGAAAGGGCTAGAATATATAATATCAGATATTAGTATATGATACTAGAGGCCCGGTGCATGAAATTTGTGAACTTGGGGGTTTGGGGGGGTGGTCCTTCATCCCAGCCTGCACCCTCCTGCAGTCCGGGAGCCCTAAGGGAATGTCCGACTGCCACGGAGGTGGGAGAAGCTCCCACAACCGCCACTGTGCTCACCAGTTGTGAGCCTAACTTATGGCTGAGCATACTGACTACAGGGGGCAGCTCCTGTGTTGAGTGTCTGCCCCCTGGTGGTCAGTGCACATCATAGCAACTAGTTGTTCTGCCATTTGGTTGATTTGCATATTAGCCTTTTATTATATAGGACTAGAGGCCCAGCACATGAAATTCGTGCCTGGGTACGGTCCCTAGGCCTGGCCTGCAATCAGGGCCATCTTCCCCAGTTGCCAGCTTCGGCCGCGCTGCCACCCACCCCCGATCAGAGCCTGTTGGCCAGGGAGAGGGACCAAGAGGATGGCTGTTCCTGCCCCTGCCGCCACCTACCCCTGGTTCCCTGTTTGCCATTGGGCGATTGGAGCCTGCTGGCCAGGGGGAAGGACCAAGAGGTTGGCTGTTCCCGCCTGCTTGCTGGCCCTGCCCCTCCTGCAGGTTGTTCTCTGTGTACAGGGTGACCCATGGGGTAGGGGCTTTGGTCTGGCACCACCCCGCATCTGCTGCCACTGACCCCTGACTCCCATTCCCCATTGGAGAATCGAAGCCTGCTGGCCAGGGGAAGGATCCTAGAAGTTGACCAGCAGGCCCCCATTGGGTGATGCTCCTGTGTTGAGCGTCTGCCCCCTGGTGGTCAGTGCACATCATAGCAACCCATTGTTTCATCATTCAGTCGATTTTCATTATTACTTTTATTATATAGGAGGATTGAATAATTACAGGAACTATGTAGAAAATGGTGATGGAAGGAGATTTGACTTGGAGTGGTGAACACACATATAATATACTATACAGTTGATATATTACCTGGAACTTATAGAGTTTTATTAGCCAAATGTCAACCCAATAAATTCAATAAAAAGAAAGAAAAATTATAAAAAACACAACAAAGCAGGTACTCAGAGTAGGATGGGGGCAAATGCTATCATATATCAGATGGTTAGAGAAGATCTCTCCAATGAAGTGATAATAAGGAAAGTCCTGATAATTTACATAGATCTGTAGTGGAAAATTATAGTCAGAAGGATATTGATTTAGAAACCAAAGAATGGTCAGCAAGGCATTTATTACCTTAAAAACACTGTCTTATATCCAGTCCCAAGAATATTAGGAGAATTTGTAAATATGCTTGCCCTAACTAATATAAATCACATATGGATCTGAGTTTGTTTGGGAGCTTTGGGGATGTACAGGATTTGAATTCCCTTGTCATAAGAAGGTTTCCCTCTGAGCAAATGTGCAACTTCATGGAGTGTAAAGCAAAGGGGACCCCATCAGCCAGCTATATTTTCTGAATCAACCCTGGTGACCCATGGGGTGATAGGAGACTCAGCCATGTTGCCCTCATATGCCTCATGTGTACACGGTGCCCTCATTTCACCAGTTCTTAAACCTATGAAAAAGAGTAATTGAAAAAACGAACCAAGATGGCAGCCTAGGTAGTCTCCTAAGCTGCTGCCTCATCAACAATTTTAAAAAAACACACACAACTAAAATAAAAAAGGACTTCATCAAAGCCACAGGAAAGGTGGAGGAGTGGGATATCTACAACTAGAAAGAAGGAGAGAAGCTCACGGATTGGACTGGGAGTCCCAAAGCGCTGAGGTAGGGAGACACTCACATGCCAAGAGGAAGTGTGGCCGAATGCCTGCCTGGCGGGAGGGGAGGAATTCCGATTGCACGGAACCCTCTCCGACTGTACTGAATCCCAACCCCGGCCGAAACCCTGTGGACGCAGGCTCATACGGGTGGAGTCTGGACTGTAGAGAAAGGCACCCAGAGACTCAGAGATTGGGAGACCAGGGACCCAGGAGCCGCAGCCAGCAGGGTCTACGGTCGCGCGTGCTACTCATGCAGAGGTCTGAACTCGGAGGCTGCTATTGCCTCTCTGTAGTGGAAGGAGTCCTGACCGAGGAGGTGGCCTCTCTGTAGCGGAAGGAGTCAAAAACTCCAGACTACAGAGACCAGCCCCACTCTGGGTAAGCCCCTGGGGCACCCATGCTCTTGCAGGGGGAATCTGGGACAGTCAGGTGGAAACTCAGGGGAAGCCGTAGAAGGCAGAGATCGGGCAGAGATCAGGCAGAGACTCAGGCGAGTGCACAAGGGCAGGGCGGAAGCCAAGACTGACCGTTCAGCCCTGAGACTCCAACCCATCCAAGCTGAGCAGAGGCTTCTGTAGTTTTATCAAGTCTTATCCTATAAGACTGTCTCCAATACAGAAGTTATCCCAGAGTAGACACAGCTGATACCTACATCCAATTGGCCTGAAGGTAAATTCACAACAATAAAGACTTAGCTACAACAAGGCTGTGCACGTAGTCCACAAAGGGGAGCACCAAGAGTATCTACCTCAGGTAACTGAGGAGGCTGACCCACTGTGCTATATAGGACACCAAACACAAAGCCATCCTACCAACTCTGAAAAACAGCGAAAATGCCGAGACAAGGAAATAGATCTCAAACGAAAGAAATGGAGGATATAGAGTTCAGCACTATGGTTCTAAGGTTATGCAAGTATATCCTAGAAAAGGTCGATAAACTTCATGAGACCCAACTAAAAAGTATACATAAATTGGCTAAATTGGAAAATATTATGCAGAGATCCAACAGCAGAATGGAGGAACACAAGAATCAGGTCAAAGAGCCAAAAGACACTCCTCTGGAAAAGCAAGAAGAAAAGAGAATCCAGAAAGTTGAAGATAGTGTAAGGAGCCTCTGGGACAACTTCAAGGGCACCAACATCAGAATTATGGGAGTGCCAGAAGAAGAGGGAGTGCAAAATACTGAAAACATACTTGAAGAAATAATATCAGAAAACTTCCCTCACCTGGTGAAAGAAATAGACTTACAAGTACAGGAAGTGTACAGAACCCCAAACAAGAGGAATCCAAAAAGAAATACTCCGAGACACATCATCATCAATATGCCAAGGGAAAAAGACAAAAAGAAGATCTTACAAGCAGCAAGAGAAAAGCAGTTGGTTACCTATAAGGGAGCACCCATATGACTATCAGCTGATTTCTCAACAGAAACCACTCAGGCCAGAAGGGAGTGGCAAGAAATATTCAAAGTGATGAATAGCGAGAACCTACAACCAAGATTACTGTATCCAGGAAAGTTATCATTCAGAATTGAAGGGCAGATATAGAGCTTCACAGATAAGAAAAAGTTAAAGGAGTTCATCACCACCAAACCAATATTATATGAAATGCTGAAAGGTATTACTTAAGAAGAGGAAGAAGATCAAGTGAATTAAAAATCTGAGGAATAGAATAAACTGGTGAATATAATAGAATCAGGGGCAAAGAAAGGGAGTGGATTGATAATTATCAGGATGAAAGAGGTGTGGGGGTGCAGAAAGAGACTGGATTAAAATCATATAACCTATGGATGAGGAAAATGGAGGGGGGAAGGTAAGGGCAGAGGGTGGGTGGGAACCGGGTAGAAGGGAGCTATGGGGGAGAAAAAGGGGAAACAATTGTAATAATCTGAGCAATAAAGATTTATTTTTTAAAAAAGAGTAATCACATTTCCTAGTGATCACTATTTCATTTAGCAAGAGTGCAGTTTTGAAATTAAGCTTATTGATTTGTAGATCATAGAATACATTCCCCACCTCCATGTTAAGAAATTGGAATACTATTTTTCTGGCATCATTGTCACAGTACCTTTTCGGTTCTCTATGATCCTTTAAAGATTACCAAGAGAAACTCTTAGATTACATCTGCAAAGTCTCTTCATACTCTGGGATATAATTTGTTTAGGCCTGGAGACTTAAACTCGTTTAAAACAGTGAGATGGTCTTCTGCTATCACCTTACTTATCTTACTTCAATTCCTTCTAAACTACATTTATTCAACACTTCTGAGTGTAAAGATCATTCTTCTTGATAAGGAAGATAGAAATACAACAGAAGTTGAGATATGACTTTCTTTTTGTTATTTGTTAAGGCTATGTCATCTGCTCCAAGAAGTGGGCATGCTTTTTAGGTTCATCTTTTTCACTTTGATTGTAGCTGATAGGGGTGGTGTGTGTGTGTGTGTGTGTGTGTGTGTGTGTGTGTGTGTGTGTGTTTGAGTTTGTGAGTGAAAGACTTAAGGCACCACCCCGAGGTGTTGATCACTACAACACATTGAGGGATTAACTAACCCTGTTTAATACTCCCAGGTACATTCTTCTTTGTTTTAACAGTTATGAGTGAGGGCCGCAACCACACAGTGCTAGGGAACATCCTGGCTGTTCCATTTTTTATAGCATTGACACCATGGACAGGTTATTTAACCTCTTTGAACCTGAATTGCCTCATCTGTAAAATGGAGATAACAATGCTTACTTCCTGGAATTTGAAAGTAAATGATTTAATGAACATAAAGTTATTGGAGTAGTGTCTGGCACGTAGTAAGTACTTACACCACCACCATCATTTCTAAATTATTCCTATCGTTTTTCAAAATATATTTTAAAAGTCTGACCTCATCAGAGAGCTTCCAGGTCAGCCATAATTTGGCTTGTTTAGGACAGGTTCAATCTGTTTGTATCTTGTTTCTCTGTGTATCCTGTCCCAAATAGTGAGAATTGATATAAATCATGATGACATGAATCTTTTAAAGATCACGAATCATCAAAGAGATTAAATTACATTTAGTGTGCTCATGGCTATAGGAAAGTGAATGGATACATTTTTAACCAAGACTCTCAATTGAGGTCGGTTTGAAGTATATAAAAAAAGACTTTCTTCTTAACCAGAGAACCCAGTATACTCCTTTCTAAGTCTTCTGGCTTAGTTTTGGTGCTAAAGAAAAACTTCTCTTGGTCCTAGATGAGGCCAAACAGATCTATGACACCTCATGGGAATCATAAAATATTGTTTCACAATAGTATGAAAAGGTAAGTGTGTAAATATCAGAAGAAACCAGAGCCTATCATATCTTTGGATCATATGAGGCCTGTTGGTGAAACCTTTGAAGTAATTTGATTGGTTCTATATGGAAGGACTCTCCATCCTCCTCCCTTTATATTTCCATGATAGATTTTCTTTGGCATAACAGTGATCATATTTTTGGCTTTCTCTGATTGAAGACAGGATGAAATCTACTTAACTCAGACCTTTCTTTCATGGAGTTCTTTCTATAGGATACCGACACATTGGAAACTTATAGAAGCATCTATTCACTGGCTGGGTGGGGAAGGTTCTATAGTAGTGATGCCAGTGATTGGCGGATAAATCTGCCTAATTGCGAAGCAGTATTAGTAAGTCTATTTGTTCCCAAGGCTTGATTCAAATTCTCAAATCAGTTTAATCAATAATAATGATACAGCTGATGTTTTTATCTTTATTTTTATGTCTCTTGTGTCTTGTTTCTCAATTGATTCTTAACTTGAGAAGGATATATATATATATATATATATATATATATATATATATATATATATGTGTGTGTGTGTGTGTGTATATATATATATATATATATATATATATGATCCTTTCATACTTCAAATGATGCAAATAATAAGAGTGAAGGTAAGAAATATCTTTTAGCTTCTTTCTTTACATATAATCAAGACAGTCTGTAGGCATCCTGTGCAAAAATTACCCTATCAACTTCCTCCTGGGAAAACCTGCCCTTATTTCTATCTTTCATCAGAGTCAAACAAACAAATAAATCTAGACACCTGTGATGAAAAGGAGCTATTGCTAGCACCTCAACAGAGGGAAAAGTTAGATTAGGTGATTGGAAAATGACTTTAAGGCTAGGGTGGGAAGATATTATTATTATCTTTTTAAAGAATGAGAGGTAGAGGAGTATCAGTATCCTGGGAAAAATGAAAAGTTTGAGCAGAATCAAGAGCAGAGGTCAATCAAATACACAGAAACTAAGACTGTAGATTTCTTAAAGTTGTTGTCTTGTACAACACTCTGTGCAGTGCCTAGATACATTTTCAGTCTTCCCTTCACAAGTGCATACCAAGCTTAATTCTTGCCAAGCTAGAGAGAACTAAAGAGTAGACTGGAGAGTGGAGAGAAAGTAAAAAGTGGCCTGAATGTACAGGAGATGGGATATTAATACAAAGAACCAAAGAAGTAGGACCAGATTTAAATACTGGTTAATGAATATGATTTGAGCAGATTGACCTGGAGAGAAGACCCTGGATGTGTTTAGGCAGGACCTACTAGGACTGGAAGGAAATGAAGAGAGGAAAAATTAGTATTCTGAAGGTGAAGAACCAAGGAGAACACTGGTGAACCACAAAGGCAATACCAGAAGAAGCTGAAGATAGTGTTCTTTGGGATTTGGATAGGAGATTGATTTTCTCTGGAGCCAGATACCAGAGTTGAATCTAAATCCAAATGAAATATTTATATTTCCCAGTTGTTTTATGCCTGCCACTCTACTAGGCACTGGTCAAAGAACAATAAGCCAGCATGACCTAACTCTTGCTCTCGTGAGGCTTACAGTCTAGTCACTCTAGGCAGGCGTGGGCAAACTATGGCCCGCGGGCTGGATGGCTGTTCTAAATTATTGAAATAAAAAATAAAAAAAGACCGTACTCTTTTATGTAATGATGTTAACTTTGAATTTATATTAGTTCACACAAACACTCCATCCATGCTTTTGTTCTGGCCCTCCGGTCCAGTTTAAGAACCCATTGTGGCCCTCGAGTCAAAAAGTTTGCCCATCCCTGCTCTAGGGGGAAAGTAGGGCCAATTAAAAAGAAAAAGTTGCAACTGCTGCATGTTACAGGGTGTCATGGAAACATAGAGGTACTACCTGACCTATTAGCTGGGAGATATGTTAAGGAAATGTTTCTGGAGGAAGTTCCATCTAAACTAAGATCTAAAGAACAAGTCAGAATTAGGCAATCAAGGAAGAACTTTACAGATAAAGTGAGTAGAATGTGGCGAGGTCTGGTGAAGTAAAAGTAACAGCTTCAGTGTTAGGCAGTCAGAAACCTGCAAGTGGGTCAATACCATACTCCAGGCACTTTTTATAGGTAGTCACTTTGCTTGAGGTTTGACTCTGCAGAAAAAATGAAAATGGGTCTTGACAAGGTCACTAGGTGGAGAATGTCTTCTGGTGGCTGTTCCTTGGGTACATGGGATAGAGTAATAAAAAGTGGCATTGAGGAGGTCTCCAGGTGAGTGGAGTGAGTGTTGTGAGAGATTCTCTGGATACTGAGGCATTGGGCATTGGGAAAGCATGCTGCTAAGTCCGGAAGAAAATAATAATACTGCACAGTTAAGTGAACCTTGTAGATGACCAGGGAGGAAAAATATAATTTAGTTTCATATGTTACATTTTAATAATAGTCGCTTGTAACTGCATAATGAAATTTGTGAACAAAAGTTCATTTCCAGAAGAATAATCTCTAACTGATATGCAGTGCCTCAGTAGGATTTGGCCAGGTTTTAATTTTAGTTTGAATAAATAATGCAAGATACTAGGCTGGGTGAGATAAAAGAAAATCTCTGTACTTTCATCTTTCCATGATGGAAATAATAACTACTTTATTTCAAAACAAGTTTCCAATTAGTTTCTGTGAAATATTATTATCCCCCTTTCCCAGATACTGTAGCTCATTTTGAAACTTAATTTTGATGATGTATATAAACATTTCTGAAGCTTACTCTACAGTAATGACAGTTATATTTGGAGGGAGGAATGCTATTTGACTGTAATTGTATTATTTGGTTCTCCTCTAAGTAATAGTAAAAATAAAAAAAGAAAGCTAAAATATAATTTCATTTCATTTCTGTTCATGACCAGGCATGGACTTATCTTCACCAGAGAGTGTAGGCCACTTCCTCCAAAAGTTGTTCAATGGACTTTTTTCCCCCCCAGGACTAGTTATGCTTCACTTAGGTTACATATCATCTTGTCCATTTTAAATAGGTGATATTATTTAAGTAATTAATATGCTCATTCAGTAATCACAGTTGAGCCCCAACTTTCTCCAAACCCCAGGCCTGCTGCTGGGGCTTGTATGGTGAGTCAGGCAGATGTGATTTTTGCCCTTTGAGGCACTTAACAGTCTATTTGAGATACTTGAGATACTTGCAATACTTGAGAAATTCTGAGGGACCTTTGTAGGAGAGGTTCTTCCACCCAAGTTTCCCCCTAGAAATAAAGTAACACATTTTAATTTGTAATTTAAATTAGGACCTGACCGTTATCTGTGAATCATTCCAGATGGATAAACTGAGGCACAGTTACTCAGGCTCAAACCATTAGTAATAAAGTGGTGATTTCAGTTGAAAGGTTAGTCCCCTGATGCATTCATCATTCCCAAGACCCCACAAGCTCACTTTCCTACAATTGCAGTGCACTCTTTGCTGTTTTTCTTCCTTCAATCCAGAAAGGCAGACTGGTGATGCTATTTTTCAGATGAAGAAAATAAGGCAGGGGAGTTTACCCAAGGCCACTTATCACTTCATGGAGGAGCCAGAGTGACAACTCCTACCCTTTGAGCTTCCAGGCTGTTGCCTAGCTACCAAACCGCCTTGTGTCTTCCACTGTACAGCAGCCACGCAGGGACTTAATAATCATGATTGATTTTGCTGGCTAAAAGGGAGAGCTCAGAGTGATTCTGGGGAGTTTGTTTCCACATACCAATGAATTTTATTCTTCCTGTGGTCGATAACCTATACCCATGTTTTTTAGATAGCATCCCTGTCTTGGTCCACCATGAAGCTTTCTCATCTACATTGATGTTTACTTTTTTCTCTGTTTGTTGATTATTATTTTTTTGGGGGAATCTAGTTGATATTTACAAGTATTGTACATTAAAAACAACAATGTTTGTTCTGGGCTACTTAGAGAAGAGTCTCACTAGAGCATTTTTAAGAAAAAAAGAAAGCAATTCCGTGAAAATTAAAATAAATTCCACCAGAAAGTAACATTTTTGCTTCTTAAAGTATTAGCTCCATTAGTTAATTGATTAATGATGTAAAAATATTTGAGCACCAATTTCTTCTAGATATTAATGGAAAGAAAAATATAAATTTATGCCTGGCTGGTGTGCCTCGGTGGTTAAACCTTGGCCCAGGAACCAAGAGGTCACTAGCTCTATTCCTTGTCAGGGCACATGCCTGGATTGTGGGCTTGACACCTAGTAGGGGTGTGCAGGAGGCAGCTGATTGATGATGTTTCTCTCTTATCTGTGCTTCTATCTCTCGATTCCTCTTTCTTCCTCTGTAAAAAGAAATGAAAATAAGATAAATTTGTTATCCTTTCAGTTATAATTTATTGAGTTCCTGGCACATTCCAGATACCATACTGATGCTGGAATTCTATAGTTTTCCTCATGTTGCTTATAGTTCAGTGGGAGTTTGACAATCTGAAATTATCAGATTACAAATAGACAACTTCTGATGAGGAAATAGAGGGAACTAGATAAAAAAGAAGGGAAATAGCATTCTAGGCAGAAGAAACAGCATGTTCAAAGTTCCTGTGGTGGGTGGGCACATTTAGAATAAGAGGCTATAAGATTAGTGTGGTTTGAATGAAGTTAGAAGATGAGGGGAAGCTGGAGAGGAACCTGGAAAGAAGAGAAGAGGACCAAGGCCAGACCATGCTCAGTGTCAGATGCCTATATAGCACCTCTCCACGGTCTCAGTTTGAGTCCAGCCAAAGTTTTGGTAGATAGTGCCATATCAGTTCCCACTGATCCTGTGCTGACCTCTTCCAACTGTGCCTGGGCTTCTCTGGTCCCCAGGCCTGGGGCCCTTGCAGGAGATCACTGGCTGTCCCACATGAGCAACACAGAAGTGCCAGGGAGTGCCAAAACCGGTTTGGCTCAGTGGTAGAGTGTCGGTCTGCGGACTGAAGGGTCCCGGGTTCGATTCCTGTCAAGGGCATGTACACTGGTTGCGGGCACATCCTCGGTGGGGGGTGTGCAGAAGGCAGCTGGTCGATGTTTCTCTCTATCTCTCTCCCTTCTTCTCTGTAAAAAATCAATTATATATATATGAAAGTCAGTGAGTGAATGATTCTCTCCTTTATCTCTGGGGGAGAATCTTTTTTAAAAAAATATATTTTTATTGATATTTTACAGAGAGGAAGGGAGAGAGATAGAGCTAGAAACGTCGATGAGAGAGAAACATTGACCAGCCGCCTCTTACACACCCCCTACTGGGGATGTGCTCGCAACCAATGTACATGCCCTTGACCGGAGTCGAACCCGGGACCCTTCAATCCGCAGACCAATGCTCTACCACTGAGCCAAACCGGTTTCGGCATCTGGGGGAGAATCTTGAAATGCATTCCCCACAGTCCTTCAGAAGTTCCCCATGGGATTGATCACAATTGCTCACAGTGTTTTCTTATCAGCTACATTTATTTTACTTGTCTGCATCAGTCTTCCAATTTATAGGCTCAGCCAGACAATGATAATAACAGTCAAAGAAAAGGCTATCCAATAAACAATCAAACCAAAAATTAGAAATAAGTAAAATCTGTAAGTTTTTTTGGGGAAGGGGAGGGTTGAGGAAATTACCTCTGGAGCAATCACCAAAACATTTTGTTAATTAAAAAATGTGTATCAAGGGATCACTTCAGGCTTTTAGAAAAGTTATAAAACTAGTATAATATTTCTGTGTATCCTTTATATAGGTGCCCTAAATGATAAAATTTTAACACATTGGCTTGATCATTTTCTCTCCCTAAATAAATATATTCTGTAAATATAATACTGATTCTCTCTAATATATAATTATACTCTATGTATACTATACATATATACTCTATATGTGTTTATATGTTACATATATATATATGTATATATATTTTTCTTTTTGAATTGTGTGAGTATAAATGGCAGATAAGATGCCTCCTTTCTCCCAAAGACTTCATTGTATAACCTAAAAAATATAGCCATAGTACAATAGTTAAATTCAGAAAATTAAAAATGACACAACACTATTAGCCAATCTAAAAGCCTATTTAAAAGTTACAAATTGCCCCATTAAAATTCTTTATAGTAAAGAGAATATTTTTTTTCTGACTCAAAATCTAACCCAAAATTACATGTTGCATTTGGATCTCATATATCATTTGTCTCCTGTAATCTGTAGCAGTAATTCAGCCTGTCTCTGTCTTTCATGATCTCCACATTTTAAAAGACTAAAGGCCAGTCATTTTGTAGACTGTCCCTCATTTTGGGTTTGTGTATGCTTCTGTATGATTAAGAGTTGGGTTATGCATTTTTGGCAGGAAAACATAGAAATGGTACTTGATCTTCTGTGCATCATATCAGGAGGTACATGATTAAGTTAATGTTTGTAGTAACTTCACTACAAAGTTATTATCATTGTTTTTACATTTAATACATTTATTATATGGGGAGATATTTTGAGACAATATAAAATCTTGTTTGTCATCATGTTGTCATTCACTAATTTTAACATCTATGATTGTTGCTTAAAAGAACTAATTCTGTAGTGGTTGCACTTAGTGATTTTCTAATTATTTAAAATTTAAATTTATGTCTTTAAGACATAAGAATTTTTAAAACATAACCTCAATACCTTCATCTTACCTAAAATAAAATAATAATTACTTAATTCTCCTAATTATCTTACCATTTAAAAAAGTGTTTTATTTTGAGATAATTTTAGACTTTCAGAAGAATTTCAAAAGCAATGTAGTTACTGTACAACAGTGATTTTGTGTTTAATCTATAGATCATATTGACATATTTAAAAATTTATGTATAATTTGTATACATTATATTAGTTTCATGTGTACAATATTTTATGTGATTCAACATGTATGTTCCTTATGACATCACCACAATAAGTCTAGTAATTATCTGTCATTGTGCAAAGTTATTACAATTTTATTGACTATAGTAGGAGCCCAGCACGAGATTCAAAATTGCACGGCACTGCCCACCCTTGAGTCAGCGGTCTGGCCCTGCTTCCCTCTCTGGCCCTTGGAGCAGCTGCAGATTTATGCAACCTAATCAGGTTTATACAACCTAATGTGGCTATTTCCCTTAAATCTCTCTTGATCTACAATTCCTTTCTCTGTTTCCTTGTTATTTTTCCCTGCTATTATTGTCAAAGAGATTGGGGTTGTCTACCTGATTAGAGTTTCCCATAGTCTGTATTTTGCTGATTCCATCCCATATGGTGTGTTTTATTATGGTCCTCTATCCCCTATGTTTCCTGTGGATTGGTAGGTAGATCTCAAGATTTTATCAAAATCAGGTTTATTTTTTTCTTAATAATTCATAATATTAACATTTCTTTGTGTGTGTGATGTTATAATCCATTGATGTTCAGTGCCTAGCTCTATTAATTAAATAGGGCTTTTAAAAGCCTTTCTTTTACTTAGTGAAGATTATAGTAAAATTTTTGTGATGAAAATTCTGTAATGAAGTTGAAGAAAATGAGGCTCAGAGAGGTTGAGTGACTATCCTAAGATAATATAACCGGTTAGTAAAAGTTGTAGCCTGGCCTGGGACCCATGTTGTAGAAATGCAAGTCCTATAAGCTTTTTTTTTTTTTTTTTTTAAAGCATATTGCCTTTCCAGACACTTCTTAAGTAAGCAATAGGAAGATCAATATTCTATCCTTAGGCACATGAGACATATTTATCTATTTTAGGAAGATTGAATTCTGCTTTGCTTAGAGACATAGGACTACACCAAATGATTATTAAAAAAAAAATGTCCCCTCAAGTTCTGGGTTACATTAATTTTTATGGATACAGTTTAAAAAATTTTTCATGCTAATTCTATTGCCTGGAATGATACCTTAACTCAACTGAGTACATTTTTATTTTTGCTTGCTTTTCCAGTGCTACAGAAGAAAAGATGACAAAACAAACAGATGTAGATTAAGTACTACAAAGCAATTTGTTTCCTTTTTATACTGCATTTAAGACTTGCTACTAAAACATCTCTTCAACTTGGAAAGAGAGAGAGAGGAAGGAGAGACAGAGAGGGAAAATGTTGTATTTGGCTTTTAACTACCACCTAAATTTTTCATGGGTTTGTATCTAAGGTGGTACAGTATCTCTCTTCGGGGAGAAGCAAGTCCATGAATTATTGGTTTGAGTTTTGTGGAGACAATTGAAGAAAAAGATATTTTTAATGCTATAAAATATAAATTTATCATGTTCAAATCAACCAAGGACAGACATTTATCTTCACCTAAGCATTCACTTTTCTACACAGGTGGATGTACTCAGATACCCATCCTATTTTATTTGATGCATGCTTCTGATGTTCTGAGCTTATTTTCCAAAAGAAAAAACAAACAAACAAATGCAGGATCTTCCCACTCTGCAAATATTTCCTGACATCTCTTCAATTTATTAAGTCGATAATAATTAAGATTATTATTGAACAACTTTCAATCTATTTCAAATCTGATTTATGAAATAGGTTAACTTGAACTTGGCTTTAACCTTTAATCACAGGGTTCCGGGAATTTCCAATATTAAGACATTAGAGTGATTATCTAGTTCAACTCATTTTGGTGAGGTAACTCACCAAATTGCCACTGGCCAAGCAGCGGTTGGAATTTTGTTCTCTTGAACTGTTCCTTGAACTTCTCTTTCCCTGGCATCTGAATTCAGAAGACCTGGGTGTGGATCTGGCTCTATTGTTAACTGCACCTGTGGCCTTAGGCACATCATTGAATGTCACTGAGACTAATTTCCTCATCTGAAAAATGTGGCTAATAATACCTTTCTGGTTGTAGTGAATTAAATGGGATAATGTGTTGGGAAGCCTTTTGTAAAGTGGAAAGTACATGGAGAAGTCATTAGAGCTTTGGAATCAGAGTCTGATTAGATTTACTGACATTCCCTAGGGAATTTTATGCTCGCTTTCTTCTTGAGAACCTCCGGTGTTCTCATTCACATCTATAATAATAAAAGCATAATTTTCTAATTAGACTAGACATCCTTCTGGATGTCCTTCTCGGATGAAGACAGGGCTGCAGCAATAATTGATGCAAGGGAGGGATCCAGGCAGCTGTGGCTGTGAAGGCCTACTCTTGCACAAATTTCATGCATTGGGCCTCTAGTCTCCTATAATAAGCACCTCAGTAAAATTATCCCAAAGGGCCCATTTATAGTCTGGTGGGAATCTAAATCTTGGGAGTTGTTGGAAGGACTATGGGAACATCCTTTAGCATTTTCTTTCTGCTGTGAAAAAATAGTTAATAGATTTCACTAATGTCTAGGCAGTGTTTCCCAAAGTGTGGTAGGCGTACTCCCAGGGGTACCGGAAGAGTTTGATGGGGGTACGTGTTGCACTAAAGTTTGGTGGGGATATGCACTGCACCGTGCTTAGCTGCGCCTAATTCTACGTTCTCATGAGTCAAGTCAAGACAGTCTTGTGAAGTGTGAGATGGTCCGGTGTGCAAATAAATGTTATTTATAATATAACTTTTATTTATATTTTATTATGAATAATTTTATTTTTCATTTATTATTATTTTGTGTATGTACCAAAAAAAGAAAAATAAATTAATTTTGATTGTTATTAAAATACATCCATTTTTTTGACGAGGGGTACTCAGCATTATGAAAATTATAGAAGGGGTACACATATGTCAAAAGTTTGGGAAACACTGGTCTAGAGGAGTGTTCACCAGGTACCTTTGGAAAGAGAAATACTTACATTTAGAACTATTTTCTCATTATGGATAATGGGATGAGAGTTAAAAAATTATATTGGCCACTTATGATTCTAAAAAGCAGACTGAATAATGTATGGCAAATTAAATATAATGGTAGCAAAGAAATAACTCATTTACTACAAGGTCCACTTAGTTATTTAATCACTATCATACAAATACACATTTTCCCTGCAAAGTGATGAGAAGTTAGTACCAACATAAAATGCAATAGAATAATGTCAGTGTGACAAATGCTGTAAAAGGAAAGCTTCATTTGTACAGTTCTGTGATTGAAGCAAAACTCCTTATGGTGTGTACATAGTAGAGAAGCAATTATTAGAATCCCTCACTTTGTCCCTAAATTATCACACCTTCTGGAACAGAGAGGCATGAAATTGGCAAGTTATATATGAATCCTATTTGGGCTTAAATAAGATCATTAGAGTGAAAATACTTTGGAAGAATATTGGTGGAATATGAAGTTACTATTATATTAATTTAAATTTTTTAGTTAATTTAGGCCAATGAATGGAATGTATACTATTAGTCACATAAGCTGGAATCTTTGATACAGGAAAAAAAAGTCCTAGAATTATGATAGGCATCAAAACACTCCATTTGAATTCTGGTATCACCTGAAATAATCAGCTAAAAGCACAGTTGCCAAATGGTGTCATAGATACCAAGTGTGTAGGAACTCAGCTATGTGGAACAATCAGTGAGGAGTGAAGCAGTTAGAGGGAGCTATACGAAGACCTTGAAGAATGGAAGGAATTCAGGTGTGGGGAGCAGGAAGGTGGATTTCAAGCTTATTTGTGTTCTGAGAAATTCGCCGAGGATAGTGGCTAGAAATGTATGGTTCTACTAGTAAGAGTTGGGCTAATCTTAGTGTTGTATCCATGCCCTTCTTCAGGGACCTGAAGGAGTTTTTAACAATGAATCCAATTGGGGATCTTGCTCAAAGATGAGCAAAAGCAGTCTTGACATAGAAGATGCCAGCAGTAGATAATGAAACCTTTCTCTCCTCTCAGTCTCATTAAACTGTAAAGCAAGTATTCTCTCCTTTAAGAGAGCTGTAATAATTGCGATTTTCCTTCAGGCTCAGCTCTGTTTCTTATCAAGAGCTATGTCTGAGAGAATATCTGTTAAAGCATCACTTATTTAATAGAAACACAAGACGAGCCATGTATGCAAGCCACAAAAGCAACTTTAATTTTTCTAGTAGCCATTAAAAAAGTAAAAATAGCCCTGACTGGTTTGGCTCAGTGGATAGAGCATCAGCCTGCGCACTGAAGGGTCCTAGGTTTGATTTTGGTCAAGGCATGTACCTTGGTTGTGGGCACATCCCCAGTAGGGGGTGTGTAAGATTGATGTTTCTCTCTCATCGATATTTCTAACTTTCTATCCCTCTTCCCTCCTCTCTGTAAAAAAATCGATAAAATATATTGAAAAAAGTAAAAATAATTTGGTGAAATTATTTTAGTATCGATTTTATTTAACCTAGTATATGTAATTAATCTAAAAATTGTTAATGAAATATTTTATATTTTTATTTTCATACCTGGTCTTCAATATTTGATGTATGTTTTATTATTATTTTTTAAATAAAAAATATGAAATATTACTAGTCTCAATTTATACTAGCAACATTCCAAGAGCTGAGCAGCTACATGTGCCTGGTGGCTACTGTATTGACACCACATAATTTTATTCCCCCTTTTAAGAGTGGCAGTGCTTGAGTTCAGGTTTATATTTGAGGATATATTTCCGGAGTGTCTGGGTTGGGTGGGTGCATCTTTCCATACCTAATGATCCATCCAAAATCAACTTCATATGATCTAAAAAGTTAAAATTTTTATTGGAAGAATTTAGACAAGTAATGGTTTTCTTAATTTTTTGACTAAATAATAAATCTTTATTGTTCAGATTATTACAAATGTGTTTCTCTTCCCTCACCCCCCCCTGATTGCTCCCCTCCACCAGGTTCCCACCCCACCCTCTGTCCTTTCCCCATCCCCAATGTTCTCATCCATAGGTGCACAGTTTAGGTTCAGTCTCTTTCCACATCCCCCACTCCCCTTTTCCCCGAGAATCGTCAGCTCACTCTCCTTCCATACCTCTGATTCTATTATATTCACCAGTTAATATTGTTCATCAGGTTTTTTAATTTCCTTGGTTTTTAGTTTCATTTGTTGATAGTTACGTATTTGTAGTTCATAATTTTTAATCTTTATCTTCTTCCTCTTCCTAAATAGCCCCCTTCAGTAATTCATATAATTCTGGTTTGGCGGTGATGAACTCCTTTAGCTTAAATTTATTTGTGAAGCTCTTCATCTGGCCTTTGATTCTGAGTGATAGCTTTGCTGGGTAGAGTATTTTTGGCTATAGGTTCTTGCTCTTCATCACCTTGAATATTTCTTGCCATTCCTGTCCGGCCTGCATGGTTTCTGTTGAGAAATCAGCTGACAATCGTATGGGTGCTCCTTTATAGGTAACTACCTGCTTTTCTCTTGCTGCTTTTAATATTCTCTCTTTGTCTTTTGCTGGTTTTCTCAATTTTGAAGAGAAAAAAAATTCAACCACAGAAAAGAAGTGTGGTAGATTTACCAGTATGAAATATAAAACTTTTATATAATGAAAACATCAAATTTATTATTAAATAGGGTACCCAACAGATTGGGGTAAAGATTTGTGTTTATTATGAGATAAGTTTTAATGAGTACTTACAGTATTAAAAAACTCATTCAAATATAAGGAATAAAATTAATACTATTTGATTATGAGATATTTACCAATTTTTAAAAGAGGGAAAGGCAATAACTATTTAAGAAAATATTCAATCTGTTTATTCCTTAGAGAAATTAAAACTAAACCATCATTAAAGTAAGGTAATATTTTGCACTTATTAACAAAACAAAAATGATAATGCCCAGTGCTGATTAAATTATAATAAAATAAGTACATAGGTAAAATCCTTTGGAAATGCAATATGGCACAATAGCACTAGAACCTTAAAACTATTCTTATCCTTTCACCTTAATTTCATTCCCAGGTATATATCTTAAGGAAATAATTAAAAGAAAATAAAGTATATGTTTGAAAATGTTTATTTTCAATAAACATAATAGTGAAAAATTGGGGTGTAGTTCAGCAAATGATACTACATCATCTTCATGTACAACTATGCAGCTATTAAAGTAATAATTATGAAGATTACATAGAAAATGTTTAAGGGATATTAAGTAGAAAAGAAGGCAAAATTTTAAGTACATTTTAAGTACAATATGAAACTATATACGTGGACAAAGACCAGGAGGGAGTATACAAAAATAAAAGTACCTGTGTAAAGGTGGGTGGATTATGAGTGATTTAATGTCTTTGTTTAACAGATTCCAAGAGACTGGATCAAGTTAGTAGGAAAGTCCGGGTCAGTGTTTCTCAGTGGTTAGAGTGTAGGCCCGTGAACCAAAGGGCACATATCTGGTTTCTGTTCCTGCCCCCAGGTCTGGTTTGGGTGTTTGCAGGAGGCAACTACTTGATGTGTCTCTCTCACATGGATGTTTCTTTCTCTCTTTCCCTTTCTTCTTCCCTTCTATCTTCCCCTTTCCCCTTTCTACCACCCATCCACTCTCTTAAAAAGCAATGGGAAAAGTATTAACAGCAACAACAAAAGATAGTAGGAAAAGTGCACATGCACTTGTCTCTCCTCCTATCTCAAATCTCAGGAAATGTAAGAAATAATATGAAAAAATAAGTTAAATTATAATCCCTCCTGGAAAACATGAATTAGTGCAATCAGTGATACATAAAAATTGCAGATGCCCTTATATTGATGGAGGAAATTGTAGCAAAAATGCATACAGGTGAGGATTGCTGTAATGTGGGGCTTAGCTCTGAAGATCATGAAACTCCAGGATCAAAGAACAAGCAAGCTTTCCCTTCTATTAACACTAACACTTCTGACACCAAATATGTGTGTTTTCAACATCAAAAATGTTTTTCTTTCTCTGAGTACATTACCTGAGTGTCCTACAGTTTAGTTTAATTCTAATACTAAATGCCCAGAATTAGCCCAGACACCACAGATTAAGGCCTCCCCTACTTCAGGCACCAGTTACAAATGTGAACCTCCTGTACTTTTTTGACTAACTGGCTATAAATTGGGGATTCCCATGCCCCCTCCTTGGGTTTGGATGATTTGCTAGAATAGCTCATAAAACTCAGGGAAATATTTGCGTTATTAGAAAGGATATTACAAAGGATACAGATTATCAGCCAGATGAAGAGGTACATGGAGCAAGGTATGGGGAAGGGATGTGGAGATTCCATGACCTCTCTGGGAATAACCTCCCAGCAGCTCCTTATGTTCACCAACCTGGAAGCTCTCTGAACCCCTTCATTTAGAATGGGGAAGATAATAGTTTTTAAAGATACCTATTTTGCTTTAAAAAACACATATGGGATAAGACCAAATTACTTGAATTGGACATTGGGACACTAAAGTTAATATAAAAAGGACAATGCATATGGCAAAAAAAGCAAAGAAGACATACTGTGAAGCTTTATAGTTTTAAAAGTGTGGATATTGAGAAACCAAGAAACCAAGATGGTGGCATAGGTAAACGCCTAACTGCAGCCTCACTCAACAATTTAAAAAAATACAACTAAAATATAAAGTGGACATTATCTAGAACTATAGGAAAGTTGACTGACTGGAAATTCTACAACTAGAAGGAAAGAGAAAACCAGAAGAAAATCAGAGAAGCTGTAAAAGCCTAAGGTACAGAGACCTGGTGTGCACATGGAGAGAGGATGGAGCCGGAGAGGAGGGGGGGGGGGGGCTGAGTCCCTGGCTGCCATTCCCTGACAGGAAGGAGATAAAAGCTTTGGACTGTGCTGAACCCCAGTTCTGACTGCACTGAACCCCAGTTCTGGGCAAGACCCTTGGGCCCCAGGCTCATACAGAGGAAATCTGGGCAGTAAGACGGAAGCTCAGGGGAGCATTAAAAAGGCAGAGCCCCTGAGTCATGCACATTGCGCACAGAGGACAGACTGTTGATTGAGCCTCTGGATTGCCCTAACGGGAAGAAGACATAATTGCCGGACTGCTCTTAACCCCTCTTCCAACTGCATTAAACCCCAGTTCTGGGCTCATTGGGGGAGAGACTAGACTGTCTGGTAGTGGGCAAAACTCACAGGCACCTTTCTCTCAGAGGTGCTTGCAGTGAGTCCCAAAGGACACTGAGGAACACTGAGACCCAGGAACCTCATAGGGTGGGGATAATGGGAAGCCAAGGCTGTAGGCTCCACCCTGAAACTCCGCCCCATCCAAACTGAGCATAGAGACTTTTGCAGTTTTCCAAGTCTAGTCGAATAAGGCTATCTCCTGGCATAGACACAGCTGATCCTCACAACCAATTGGTCTTGAGGTCAGTTCTTCCCAGTGACACCAACAACAATCAAGATTTAACTACAAGAAGGCTGTACACATAGTCTACAAATGGGTGCACTAAGAATGTCCACCTCAGATAACTGGGAGGCTGACCCACTGAACCATATAGGACACCTTAACACACAAAGCCACCCTACCAATTCAGGGAATCAGCGAAAATGCCTATACAAGGAAACAGATCACAAACAAAATAAATGGAGGACAAAAAGCGACTGGATATAGAGTTCAAAACCATGCTTATAAGGTTTTTCAAGAATTTTCTAGAAAAGGCCGATAAAATAAATAAGACCTATGAGGATATGAAAAGGGATCAACTAGAAATAATAAAGGATCAACTAGAAATAAAGAATACATTGTCTGAAAAAAATATTATACAGAGTCCTAAAAACAGAATGGAAGATTGCAAAAATCACGTCCAAGATTTGGAACACAAACAGCCAGAGGACACTCCTCCGCATAAGTAAGAATACAAGAAAATCCAGAAAGTTGAAGATAGTGTAAGAAACCTCTGGGACAACTTTAAGCGAACCAACATCAGAATTATGGGCATCCCAGAAAATGACAGAGAGCAAGATACAGAAAACATTGAAAGAAATAGTGACAGAAAACTTCTCCCACCTGGTGAAAGAAATAGATTTATAAGTCCAGGAAGCGCAGAGAACCCCAAACAAAAGGAATCCAAAGAGGACCACGCCAAGACACATCATAATTAAAATTACAAGAGCAAAAGACAAAGAGAGAATTTTAAAAGCAGCAAGAGAAAAGCAAATAGTTACCTATAAAGGAGCACCCATACGATTGTCAGCTGATTTCTCAACAGAAACCATGCAGGCCAGACAGGAATGGCAAGAAATATTCAAGGTGATGAAGAGCAAGAACCTACAGCCAAAAATACTCTACCCAGCAAAGCTATCACTCAGAATCAAAGGCCAGATAAAGAGCTTCACAAATAAATTTAAGCTAAAGGAGTTCACCACCACCAAACCAGAATTATATGAATTGCTGAAAGGGGTTCTTTAGGAAGAGGAAGAAGATAAAGATAAAAATTATGAACAACAAATACGTAACTATCAACAAGTGAATCTAAAAACCAAGGGAAGTAAAAAACATGATGAACAATATTAACTGTTGAATATAATAGAATCAGAGGTATGGAAGGGGAGTGGACTAATGATTCTTGGGGAAAAGAGGAATGGGGGGGGGAGAGACTGAACAAAAACTGTGCACCTATGGATGAGGACAATGGGGATGGGGAAAGGACAGAGGGTGGGGTGGGAACCTGGTGGAGGGGAGCAATGGAGGTAAAAAAATGAGAAACATTTGTAATAATATGAACAATAAAGATTTATTTTAAAAAGTGTGGATATTAATTTACAAGTAGATAAATTGAAGAATGAAATGGGGCAGAGTTCAGAAACAGATTTATATAAATATGAGAATTCAGTTTATGATAAAGTATTAAAATCAATAAAAATGAGAAAATTTTAAATATGTTAGGATCACAGACTCTTCACAAAAAACTTTTTATATAGGCTTATAATTTATATAGGCTTATAAATTATGTAATATTTTGTATATCATACACAAGAATGAATTCTAAGTGTATTAATGAGCTAAATGGTTAAATGGAAAATTTGCCACCACCATTATTACTAACCATGCAAGCAAGCAAAGCTGTAAAAGCTACTACAGTGGGGAATTTATACTAATAATAGCCTAGGTCAGTGGTGGGCAAATTCATTAGTCAACAGAGCCAAATATCAACAATACAATTATTGAAATTTCTTTTGAGAGCCAAAAACCAACTTCTGCATATGGGCCACGAAATTTCATTAGCACTGTATATGTGTGGCCACACAGGGTATTTTGTGGAAGAGCCATGTTCAAGGGGCCAAAGAGCTGCATGTGGCTCATGAGCTTCATTTTGACAACCACTGGTCTAGGTGGTCATCACACCCTCACGTATCATATGACCCTAACATCGTCACAAGATGGCCATGTGCACAGTGGAGGTGGGGCCCCAGCAGAGGAAGTGGATAATAGCAGGGAAGGGCTGTTGTGAGTGATTAGGCCAGTAGGGGAGGGCAGTTGTGGGAGATTAGGCCAACAGGGGATGGCAGTTGGGAGTGATCAGGCCACCAGGCAGAAACAGTTAGGGGCAATCAGGCAGGCAGGCAAGTGGTTAGGAGCCAGTGGTCCCAGATTGGAGATAATGCAGACTGGGTTGAGAGACATTCCCCCCCCCCCAAATGCATGAATTCTATGCACTGGGTCTCTAGTGAAAAATATTTATTTGGGGATAATTTTATATTTACATAAAAATTCCACAGATAATAGAGTATTCTATATACCTTTCTCCCAGATTTCCCTAATGTAAACACCTTATGTAACCAAAAATCATAGAAATTTGATGAACTAAAGTAAAAATTATTTTAAACATTTCAAAGGAAAGTTAACAAAGATTATATTAAAATTCAGGTTTTGCTCTGTGTAAATAGACTGGGAAAAAATATTTTCAAAACAGGTAATAGGACATTTATTAATATCTAGTCAGTAACTATAAATAGAAAACACCTTACTAAAAAGTATACAGAAAATACAATATTATGCAATTCACCAAAGAAGGAAAAACTAATATCTAAAATATTCATTAAAACAAACTCATCAAAATTGTAATTAGAAAAATAAATATGATAAAAATGATCATCCATTAGAATATAAAAATTCAAATGCTTGATAATACCCATATCTTTGCAACAATGCAGTGCAATATGCACTCTCATATACAGTTGGTAGAAGAATGAATTATTCAAGCCTATTGACCACTTCTAAAAGATATTTCACCAAAACCATTCAAGCACATGTATAAAAATTTATGTGGCAGGAAGTTCATTTCAGGAATTGTTTATAATAACAAAAAATTAGAGCATACATGTCAGTAGTTAATAACTTATACTTTTTCTATGCAATGATACACAGCCATTAAAAATAATTTTCACCTTAGAATACTAGAAAAAATAGGAGCAAGTTAAATCCAAAGTAAGCAAAAGAAATATGAGTTAGAGCATAAACCAATGAAATTAAAAAATAAGAACTCAATAGAAAAAAATCAAAGCTATTTCTTTGAAGAGATTAATAAAATTTATAAATTTATAACTATGCTAAAAAAGAGAGAGCAGACACAAGTTATTAATATCAGAATATAAGGGGGATATTATTATAGATACCATGGAAACAAAAAGGATAGAAAGAATAACATAGACAACACTATGCTCACAAATTTGATAACTTAGATGAAATGAACTAATTCCTTGAAAGACACAATCTGCCAAAATTTATGCAAGAAGAAATAGATGATCTGAATAGGCCTGTGTCTCTTAAAGAAATTTAATTAGTAATCTCCCAGAAAAGAAAGCCTCAGGCCCTGATGAATTTCACTAAACATTTAAGGAAGAAATTATACCAATTCTCTATAATCTCTTTCAGAGGATAGAAGCAGAAGGAATACTTTCTAACTCATTTTATGAGGCCAGCAAGTACCCTAATACCCAACCAGACAAAGACATTATAAGTAAAGAAAACTAAACACCAATGTTTCTTATGAATATAGAAGCATAAATTCTCAACAAAATATTATCGAATTGAATTTTTAAAAAGTAATAATTATACATCATGACCATGGGGAATTTATTCTAGGTATGCAGAGCTAGTTCAACATTTGAAAATCAAGTTTAATCTATCAAATCAACTGGCTAAAAAAATCCCATGATCATATCAATAGATGGAGAAAAAGAATTTGACAGACTTGAACACCATTAAGTAAACTAGGAATTAAAGGGAACTTAAAGAGTATCTCCAAAAAACCTACAGATGGCATCAGAACTTGAGGCTTTCTCACCAAGATCAGGTACAAGCAAGAATATATACTCTCTCAACACTACTTTTCAACATCATACTGGAAGTCCTTGCTAAATGCAAGAAAATAAAATGAAATTAAGGGCATACATATTGGGAAGAAAGGTGTAAACTGGTTTTTGTTTTAAGATGAAATCTATGTAGAAATCCAAAGAATCAACAAAAACATTGGAGCTAATAAGCAATTATAACAAGGTTGCATGATGCAAGGTTAATGTAAGAAAGTCTAATGCTTTTTTATATACCAACAATGAACAAGTAGAATTCTAAATTAAAAATACCATTTACATTAGCACTCCTCAATGACATACTTAGATATTAGTGTAACAAAATATGTAGAAGATCTACATGAAGAAAACTATAAAACTCTGATGAAAGAAGTCAAACAATAACAAAATAAGTGGAGAGATATTTTATGTTCTTGGATAGGAAGACTCAGTATTGTCAAGATGTCAGTTCTTCTCAATTTGATAAATAGATTCAATGAATTCCAATCAAAATGTGAGCAAGTTATTTTGTGAATATTGACAAACTGATTCCAAAGTTTATATGTAGAGGCATGCAACTCAGAATAGCCAATTCACTATTGAAAGAGAAGACAAAGTTGAAGGACCAGCATAATTAGACTTCAAGATGTACTATAAAGTGACAGTATTCAAAAACAGTGTGGTATTGGTAGAAATAATAGACAACTAGATAAATGGAACAGAGTAGAGAGCCTGGAAATAAACCTCCATAAATATAGTCAACTAATCATTGACAAACAAACAAATGCAGTGATGAAAAACAGTCTTTTCAACAAATGGTATGGGAACAACTAGGTATCCATATGGAAAAAAGGAAAAAAAAAGTATATAGTTATGGTGATGCCTTTTTAGAAACAACACACAAGATACTATCCATGAAAGAAATAATTGACATAGTGTACTTCATTAAAATTAAAAAAAAACTTCTGCTTGATGAAGATAAGCCATAGACTGGAAGGAAATATTTGCAGAAGACATTCTAATAAAGCACTATTTTCCAAAATATACACTGAATTCTTAAAACTCAATAATAGGAAACAAACAGCCCAACTTAAAAATGGGTCAAAGACCTTAGCAGATATTTCACCAAAGAAGACATACAGAAGGCAAATATGCATGAAAAGATGCTCCACATCATATACCATTAGGAAAGCACAAAACAACAATGAGATACCACTACACACCTGTTAGAATAACCAACACTCAGAACACTGACACTAAATGCTGGTGAGGATGTGGAGCAGTAGAAAATCTCATACATTTTTGGTGTAAATGCAAAATGGAGCAGCCATTTTGGAAGACTGCTTGGTGTCTTTTTACAAAATTGAACATAGTTTTACCATATGATCCAGGAATTGTGTGCCTTCATATTTACCCAAAGGAGTTGAAACGTTTAAATCAGCTTTATTCATAATTGCTCAAATGTGAAAGCTACAAAGATGTCCTCTAGTAGGCAAATAGATAAACTGTGGTACACCCAGATAGTAGAATACTATTCACTAAAAACAAATGAGCTATCAAGCCATGAGAAGACAGGGTGTAACCGTAAATGAATATCACAAAGTAAAAGAAGCAAATCTGAAAAGGTTACATGCTGTGTGATTTTAACTATATGGCATTCTGGAAAAGACAAAGCTATGCAGACAGTGAAAAAGACCAGTGGTTGCAGGGTGGAAGGTGGGGAAGAAGTGAATGGCCAGAACTCAGAGATTTTTAGGGCAATGAAAATACTCTGTGTGATTTCATAATGATGGGTAAATGTCATTTCTATTTTTTCCAAACTCATAGAATGTACAAAACCAAGAGGAAGTTCTAAGGTAAACTATGGGTTTTGGGTGATTTTGATGTGTCAATGTAGGTTCATCTTTGGTAACGTTCTGGTTAGTGATGTTGATTATGGGGGAGGCTATGCAACTGTGGAAAACAGAGATGTATATGGTAAATCTGTGACTGCTTCTAAATTTTGTTGTAAACTTAAAACTATTCTAAATATATATATATATTTTAAAAATAGGTAGAGCTGTGTATTCAGATATAGGATGATCTCTAGGATGTGATGCTGAAGTAAAGAAAACAAATCATAGGATGAATGGTAGAATCTGATCCCTTTTGTGTTTAAAAAGTGTTCATATATGCATGTAAATCCATGCAAAACTGATATGAAGGGCTCTTAGCAAGGAGTAGGGAAAGGGATTATTTGGGTTTTAAATTATGCAATTTTGGATGTTTTAATCTTTCACAACATGAATATATCACCATACTATTAATGTAATACAAATTTAAACGAGAAAAGAAATGACAAAATTTTACATTCTTGTTATATTTTTTTCTGCTAAAAAATAATACTATTCTATTTACAGTGAAAAATGGGCATTTAGAAAGAATGAGGGTTCCTGACTATGTTCCTCCATAAAAGGCATCTCTCAATACTGGCTCAAATTTTCAAATAGATTAGGCAATGTTTTGGGGACATCTCTTCGCAACAGTTTCTTGTATCTGTCGGGGACTTCCTAACTGGCTTCCACCCCTGAGCCAGATCTAAGGGGCCTTCATTCTCCAGGCTGACAGTTGGCAGTGTTTGCTCAAAGGCAGGCTGATGTCCTAATCAGAGTGCTTTGCCTGTAGCTCTGGCATTTCAGAAATACTGACAACCAAGGAGAAAGCTGCAGACAAGCAGCGTATCACTGGCCAGAATGGGCCTTTCTATTGCTCAGGTTACATTGAAACATATGCCCAATTGTGAATTTTAAACAGTGTTATCAGCTCATCCAGGACTATAATACAATTCTAAGGAGACCGAAGGTATAATTTGAACCTCACAAATTTTCTATATACATCAGTGAATGAGAGGATTTTAGGTATAGCTGCCTATGGGATTGGTGTGTGTATACATATGCATGTGCACAGATACAGTCACATAGTCACATGTATGTATGTGCATGTGACAGCCCAAATCTAGAATATTGTATGTTGTTTTTCTGGGAAACCATGAAAATATTTTCCCAAGATAAAAGTTTGACTTCTAAGCTACATTCCCAAGGGGGCAAGGACGGGGTGGGGATGAGAGGGTTAGATGGGTGTGCAGGAGAAAGCATGAAAAGCAAATTATGGCTGTATTATGCTGTATAATGATTTAGAATTTCTGTTCTATATACCATCCATCCATCCATCCATCCACTCAACAAGTACATTTTATTTGTTAACATAAAAAGCACATGCTCAGCCACTGTTACTCAGTGGTTGAGCATCAACCCATGAAACAGGAGGTCAAGGTTCAATTCCCAAACCAAACATCTGCCCGGTTGCAGAGCTCCATCCATGGTGGGGGTTCTTTGGGAGGTGATCTCTCTTCTTAGTAATTATTAAAATTTCTCTCCTCCTTTCCTCTCTGAAATCAATAAAAATATATTTTAAAAAACAGAAGTAAATATAAGAAATTATTAAATATTGAAAGCAACTTAAGTATTAACCTTTTATGAAACTGTTTTTGAAAATGATTCCATTCTGAGAATCTTTAAAATTTTAATTTTGAAACAATTAAAAATAACTATGTTTATGGCCAAAATTTTGTGTTCTTGAAAGGAATAGCTTATATCATCAAGATGTTACCAGTTCCTACATCCTGTGTGAGATATGGGGCTGAGGAAACTATCAAAGTAGTGTATGTGTGTGATTTTGTGTGTGTGTGTCTCTGTGTGTGTACATGTATTTGCATGTGTGCTGGGGGTGTGTATGTGGGGGCGAGGATGTGAGGGGTGGTGGGTGAAGTGAGGATGGGAAAGGGCAGGATTAAATCAAGAGCCAAAGTGAGAGCCTTATTTTTTCCTTCTTTCCATCCATTCATTTCTTTCCTCCTTTCTTTTTTCGTTCTTCTCTACTTCTGCCTTCTCTTCTCCTTCCCATTTTATTCTGTCTCCCTTTTTTATATCCACTGTTCTGTTTTATTTCCTTCCAATTTCCATTGTATACAGAGTTATGGAACTTTTTCCAGTATTTTATTTTGCTTTTAGAAAGCATCTTTGGCAAAAGAGAAACTCACATGAATTACTATAGTGCTTCAAGTCATGTTTGTTTAAGTAATATATCCCAATTAACTCTGATAGGGAACATTCTTGGACAATTAATAAGCTACATTAATAAGAATCATTATGAAAATAAAAACAATTATGTTTTAAAAAACACCTGTGCTTCCAAAATATCATGTTTTATTGAAATTATCTTGATTTACTTGAGTACAAATAAATTAAAATAGTATTAAAAAGTGTAGCATTTAATAGAGTCTCAGACTCCATCTTCTTAATTTACTTTTTCTCTCAAGAAATTCGTGAATTCAATTGCAATATTAAATTCTCAAAGTTCACTTGTCTATTTTTAGTGCCTTATTTATTATTTTGTTGTTGGTTTAAAGTAATAAAAGAATTCCAGCTGGCATGGCTCAGTGGTTGAGTGTCAACCTATGAACCAGGAGGTCACAGTTCAATACCCATTCAGGGCACATGCCCAGGTTGTGAGCTCCATCCCCAATGTGGGGTGTATAGGAGGCAGCAGATCAATGTCTCTCATCATTAATATTACTATCTCTCTATCCCTCTCCTTTCTTGTCTGAAATCAATAAAATGTATTCAAAAATAAAATAATAAAAGGCATTCATTGTGAACAAATTTGAATTGACAGCAATAATGGCTTAATGCCCAAGATACATTAATCAGATGCCAAACTAGAGCATCCTAAAGCTATTAAAACTAATCAAAGCAAAGATTTCATTGTATCTTAGTGTTTGCCATTGCTCTTGCCAGAGTACCCGAGTGGTTTGTGTTGGTTGTTCAGGAGGCAGAATAAACAAAGTTGAGCTCAGTTTATTAAAATCTTTAATGTTCAATTTCTTCTGTGAAATGGGGATAGGAGTATTATCTACTTCATAGGTATTCATAATATTATTAATTCAAAATAAGAAAGAAATGGGTATATGAAAATGATACGTAAATATTATTCATTGTTCAGGAGAAACAGGTTCATTGTTCATTAAAGGTTTTGCTCTAAGTTTCATGTTTATGTTTCTAATTTGTGGCTTGATGGCAGCAGCCATGGATATCCATTGAATTAATGAAATCTTGTCATGTTACTGAGTGAATAATAATATATTATTTTAAAAATTTAAATGTCCATAGTCACTATCTTAAAAGAATGTTTTTTTGAGGGAAGGCCATGTATTATTATCCATCTTTATGTTCCTGTCACAGTGCCTGGTTCATGGTTGGTGAATAGTAAATACTTATAGCATAACTGGATCTATAACCCATTTTTGGAAAGGATGGTAGCCCAGACCTTAATTGAACAATTAATATTTGGGAATTTAGCACACAGAGTCCAGAAGAGTTCTCACAATGATGCTTTCCTTTGTCTTCAAGTTAAATGGAAGCCATAGGTGGAAGCAAACTTTGATGTGGCTCCCCTTTTGTCTTCAGTTAGCCCTCAGACTCTCAGGGCTCTTACGGTCTTCAAACATAGGTTTTGGGGGCATCCCATATGCCCCGTCTCCAATCATCCTCTTTGTACCCCTCTCTCTTCCTCCCATCCTATCCTTTCTGCTCCTTTTTCTTCTCTTCCCAGGGACCTGTTTTCCTTGGCCTCCACAGCAGCTTGTTAACCATCTAGTTCCATTTGATTCCACTATAGAATGAATAGTGGTGGCGATGGTGGTGTTGGTTGTAGTTTTTGATCCCAACAACTACACATTTTTTATTGCCTATGTTGATGCCTTCATGACATAGCAATTGTTATTGTTTTTTTATGATGCTAATAGAGCCTGTTTTTTTTCTTCCACATTGAGTTATAATACCTAATTCCCCTTCTGGTACCCAAGCTTAATATGTGCCATACCCTAGGCCTAGAAGGAGGATAAGGTTGGGATCAGGCTGGGAGAAGAGAAAGAAAGATGATTCCATTACAAATGAATGAACATACTAACATTTTAGCATAGAGCTTATTCAACTAAATTTTAAAAATTTGTTCCTTTTATACAAACTACCAGATCTTTGATTATTTTCAGTGGAAGCTGAAGTAACCAGTACCACTGTGATGGGAAGAAGGATATTTTCTGGCAGCTGAAATTAAGGAGTTACAGCACTGAGAGTGAGTTGTGTGGGATAGCAGGCTCATTGGCTAGTAATTAAAGGGTCAGAGAGACATCCCAGTGGAAGAAGTAAAGGGGAGAGGCTGGTCTATGATAGTGGTGATACATTTCCTGATAAAATTTTTCTTCCTCAAAAGACTTCCAAGGAGCAGCACAAATGGGAACCTAGGACAAAAATAAATGACCCAGAGAGTTAATCAAATGCTTATCTCAGATGAACCAACAGGTCCCACATAACAAAGGAACTGTGATCCAAAAGGCAGAATTAACATCCATTTGTAACTTCTTGCACTAAAATATATATTTTTCCTACATTGAAAATCAAGTCAATTTAAAAATAATATTCATTATTTCCCTTTAATCCAGAATTGAACCAATATGCTTTGTAATTAACATGGATACAAAGTAAAACCAGATCTTCAGAATCTTTGACTTTACTGAATTGATATTGTATTTGATTCAGGTCTCAGACATTGGCTTGTGATGAAGCATCCTTTTCAGACACTCATTGTCATTGATGTCAGTGTGCTTAATAACTCTTACAAGTGCAGCCAAGGGAAGCACTTCTCTCAGGATGGCTTTGTTCTCAACATGGGCCTGGTAATTAGTGCTCAGGAAGCAGGGCTGTTACAGTCAGTCTCCCCAGTCACTGCTGTCCTTGCCTGTCAGCATTCTGACAAGGAGAGTTTGTCACTATGAGCTGGCTCCTCAACTTTGACATTTAGCCACAGCAGCTTACACTAGACTCCAGAAATCTAGAATCTGGCCAGTATATTAACAAGGCCACCACATACCCCTGGCCACTCTTCCTCAGGGTTTCTCCAGAGACCAGCTTTGGGATGATGTTAGTGCTAGATTCAAAGGATACAAACCTGGTTTTTGATTCTTGCCCCTTATTATGCAGGGATGGTCTCAGCATTAAGGAGATGAAACCAAATCTAACTCTCAGGAAGGTGACATCCAGAGTCTGGTGGTCCCAGAGAGAGAGAGATAGTCGGGTATTGGCAAGGGCTCTGTCAAAATTGGGCAAGAGATGGAGTTGGTGACAATGGTTCTGATAGTGTTTCTGTGGCAGGAGAAGCAGGTAAATGTAATTATTTGTGGACTATTAATTTGTGGACTATAAATATGACTATTCTAGCTGCAGGACTTGTGATATACAAATGGGGAGAGGGGGTAACCAGAGGACTGGGGAGTGTGCTGGATTCATCAGTAATTTTAGGAACATGTGACTTTTAAGGCTCCATGGAGACAAGCTCAAATGGATTGATAGTGAAATGTAATCTTATAGCAATAAAAGGAACCTAGCTGTTACTAAGATGTATTCATAATGTTCAGTTAAACCTTAAGATGATATACTTGATTCTGATATTTGAGAGATGTTACTTCACCAGCATATGAAAGAATTACTTTTTGAATATATCAAATTGCTTATTTTCCTTCTTTCAGTTTTATGTGTTAGAGGACAATTGCATTCAAGTTAAAGAATACCAGTGAGCTTATGTTGTTAAGAAGAGGGGCTATTTTCTTGGTATGGGGTCAGATGGAGTCTCGGTCTTCAAGAAGACTGACTAATAAAGTCACCAGCATAAAAATATACTCCCAATAACAGATGTAGATAAAATATAGTGAACTCACAATTGTGTGTGGCTTGCATTTTCATAAGTTAAATTATGCTAATGAATACAGATCTCTCATGGCTGATTACAGATATGTACAGAATGAAATGCAAAGTTGTTGCTAAGTTAGATTAAGCCAAACACAAAAGATGCAAAATATTTTATAGTAAAAAAAATTGGTTACTAATGAACCCATTGTTCATTCAGAAAGTATTAAAGAGCACCTACTATGTACCTTGCACTGGAGAACGTTGGAGATGATTCCACAGAAAAAAGAGTGATCATGAAAATTCATCAGATAGTGAGACAGTCTGAATGATTCTCAGAAGGTGGTCTCAAATTAACAACATTAGCATCACCATTAACTTGTTAGAATTTTAAATTCCCAGAATTCTCAGATCCACACTAGTCCTATTGAATCAGAAACTCTGGGGGAGTGGGTACAGAATGTGTCTTAACAAGTTCTCTAGTGGTCAGGTTTGAGAGCCATGACACTCTGAACAAAAGTAACATTGCATAATGTAGTTGAGAGTGTGAGGCATTTCATTTGGATTGGGTGTGAAGGGAAGCTTCTCTGAAGAGCTGACATTTAAGCAAGATCTGAATGTCAAGAAAACCCATTCAAGGTTCCAGATAAAGGGAACAAAGAGGACAGAGACCCTGAGCTGGGAATGAGCTTAGCATATTTGAGGAGCAGAAATGTTGGCATGCCTGGAACATAGCTGTGAAGGGGAGGAGTAGTTCAAATTATGGTCAGAGGTGTAGTCAAGGCTCAGGTGGTGGTGGCCAGGGCTTCTTAAGTTTAATGGGCATAAAAATCATCACTTGGAGATTTTATTAAAAATGCAGATTCTGATTCAGTAGGTCTGAGGATGGGAACTGAGATTTGCATTTTTAGCAGTATCTTGGGTAAAAATGCTGGAACTGGTCCATGGACCACATTTAGAGTGTAGAGCTTTGCTGTAGCAAAGTGCAATTCAATACCAAAGCTCTACATGTGTGTGTATGGGTGGCTTTGGGGTTATTTGTTTTAAATTCTATGCTCCTGAATAATTGAGCATTGACTTGCACTTGGTCTTGTTCAGCGATGGGGCTATTGATTGAATCAGGTTGTAATTGGGGCAATTGGGAGGTTTTTGCAGTTAATTTAAAAGGGGAGAATAGTTTAGTGCTGAGTGGCAGAATCTGGACAGATTCTTGTCACAGGAGAGACAAAGGAGAGTTTTGGACAAGGGACAGCTGTGCCATCCTCCCTTCACAGGTCCTGTGCTCTTGGAATTCCTGAGCTGACCAGTGGAATCTTCTCTTTATCGTTGCATTTTGTTTAGGGTTTCTGTCCCTCTTCAACTCCTGTCTCAGTGGCCTTTAGACATTCTAATCATTACCTCTCCCCAAAGTCCCATTAGTGATACAAATTGTGCAGATGTTTAGGTATGCTTGGCATCTATTACTTCCCTCCTAAGTTCCAAGATCTTGAGACCAGCTGAAAGACATTTCAGATTGTGGCAAGGACTGTGGAAGCTGTGTTCCCCCCCAAAACACCCAAATTATTTTGGACCTGTTGGGAGTCTCTTACATTTCCTAGCCTCGTTGTACATTCCTGCCAGATTCAGTGGCCTACATGTGTATCCAGGGCATCTGACAAAACGATTTGTTGTCACTGGGTTGTTCTCTTGTCCTTCTGTGCGGCCTTCCCATCAGCAGTCTCAGAAAAATGCTTCGTGGAAGTTAGTTTTTGCTCCTTAGCTATACGCTGTCCCCTTTCTAGGTCACATGAGCCAGAACGCTTTCCCTTGTTCTATCCTGGAGCTGTTTTGCTCTCTGAGTACTAAGCATTCACTAAGATGCTCTACTCTTCCCACATTCATTCCTTCCTTTTCCCATTCAGCAAACACTTATTGAGGATATTCTATGTGCCAGGAATTGTACAAAGCCCCAAGGTACAAAGATAAACAAACTTAGTCCTATCTTCTAGGACCACACTGTTTAGAGGAAAGACAGAAAGAAAAACAGCAGTTGGAATAGTACAGCTTGAGAAGGGCTAGATGAGAGGAAGGCAGCAGAGGGGTGGACCTGGCAGGGAAAAGACACGTTAGCATTGCTGGGGGAGGGAGGGAAGGCTTCACTGATATTTTGGCATTTGAATTGGTTTTTGAAGGATGGTCAGTAATAGGCAGGTTGCTGGGGTCTTAGATATATAGACTAGGAGGGATGGAAAGGATTCTAGAAATTACATTTTGGTCTATTTAATGATGAGCCATCCAGAGTGTTAGAGGACAATGTCATAGATTATTTAAATTCATATCATCTTTGCCTTGAGGCTTAAACACAGGTCTTTTTACAGTCCTGCTGCCTTGCATTTAAGCATAAAATACTCAGGAAAAGTAAACACCAGAGTTTTTCTGTTAAAATTAGGCAAAAGAACAAAACAAAACAAAACAAACAAACAAAAAAACACCCTGCACTCAAAAAAAAAAAAAAGAAAATAAAAGAAATAAATAGGGCTTAATGAATCTCTATTTTTTTGAAACCGGAGAGACTGTATGCCCTGATTCTCTTAAAAGATGATGAATTTTATATTTTCACTCTTGTATTATTTGGAATTTCTGTGAAGCATGCCAAATAATAACTGTAAATACATTATCCTAGCAAGATGTTTTGTTCCTGTTGCTGGTGAAAAAATTAGCTCACTAACACTTCACCGTTCTCCCTCCCACTTCCCCCACCCCAGTTATATTTTTCTTTCATTGGTGTGCTGCTCATCAAGGTAATTGGCAGTTTCAATTGTTCTCTGTAAAAGTTGACACCCAGGCTGGGCATCCTGCCTGCAGAATGGCATTGGCTAAGGATGAATGATAAGCTAATGAGCCTACCTGCTTCTTCTCCCTCTCAGTCCTTCAGCATGAAGTACAGTAAATAGCATCTGCCTTAGTAATAAAAACAGAGAGACATTGGAACTCCAGGGAAGATGAAGTAATTACATCCTTACCTGGATAAAAAATGAAAATGGAGACTTCTCAGCCTGTTGGTAAAAGACACACTTATTTCATCATAGAGCATGGCCCTTGCACCATTTCTTTTTATGTCCCTAGTTCCTCTCATAGGGTCTGGCCTGTGGTAGGTGCTTTCAAAATGTTAGTATAATTGACTTGAATTTTATTATCCTTTGGACAGAAGCACCATCTTTATGTCTTTCTAGTTGGTAGAGCTCCTAAAACAGAGTATTCCATGGCAGCTGCATAGACTTGTCACAGGAACCATGGAGGGTCCTGTTTCTTTCTTTTTTAAAAATATATATTTTATTGATTTTACACAGTGAGGAATTGAGAGGGATAGAGAGTTAGAAACATCAATGAGAGAGAAACATTGACCAGCTGCTAAGGTACATGCCCTCGACCGGAATAGAACCCGGGACCTTTCAGTCCGCAGGCTGAGGCTCTATCCACTGAGCCAAACGGTTTCGGCAAGGTCCTATTTCTTTACACTGACTCATTATGTTCCTTTTTCTGAATCTTTGGGTTGCCTTGGTTTCTTGACACATTCTTTTTAGTATGATTCAGAAAACCATTAACAGATTTGCCTCTCCTTTCTTAAGATTCTCCTCTTTTCTGAAATAATTTATTGGTAACTGGGATGGGACATCAAAGATGAGACAGATAGAAGGAGATATCATGACATAGCACAGATAAAAGTCAACTTCTCCTGGAGTATAAACACCTATTGAAAGAAGTGTGGCAAAAATCAAAGAGATGACTCCTATGGAAGCTCTATACCCCAACTAGATGCGTAAAACAAATAGGTCTGAGGGACTGAGCTTACTACTCAAAGAGCCTCTTTAACTTCTACAATTGTAGAATGTGGGACTGAGAGTCATTAGGAATCCAAACTTTGTGTTTTTAAAATGAATATTGTATTTGCATTGTTCAGCCATAAGAAACAGATATCCTGACTTAAAATGGTTTAAAGTGAATAGGGTTTTATTTTTCTTATGCATAGAAATCTGATAGTATTGGTTCAGTGGTTCAAAAATGTCAGGACCCATCATTACTGCAATTCTCCTGGCCTTTCTCTTTTGCCTATTGCCTCATATTTGTAAGAATGCTGCTATAGCTCTAGACCTCATGGTCATATTCAAGGCATGAAGAAGTAATGGTTTTGGCAACATTTGTTCTTTTTTTTAGGAAAGCAAAGTTTTTCTAGAAGTTCTCCAGATGACTTCCTCTGACATCTTTTTAGCCAGAACTGCATTCATGGGGCCAGGATAAGGGGAGCAGATAAAGTAGGAACTGATTCCAATGCTGCTATGAACAATATTGAATGGCTATCAGCAAGAAATAGGTAGAGACTGGATAGTGCAGGCAGTGACAGTGTCAGCTACAGATGGAGAAGCATACCTGTACTTAACACTGGTGGACAAAATATTTTTTTTAACAATACCTCAATGTTCATATAATACAAACAAGTTAATGCTAGATTATAATGCCAATTATTATGCCCAGTGCTGTGGCAGAATGTGAAACAGAAATAATTAGCCTGTTTTTTTTTTTTTTTAACACTTTAGACACCTGTAAGTGGCTCTGGTAGTTAGGTAGGATCATTCCAGTGAAGTATAAGTGCATAATGAGAGGCAGTATGCATTTTTGCATGTTACTGTTCTAGCACCTAATACTATTGAGCTATACAGTAGACCTTTGTTATTGTCCTGAGACTTTCAAGAACCCCCCTGATTTTTAAAAAGCACTAGTGAGCAATGAACTCACAAAATGAAAGTATTGGTTTATTTGCCACCTAAATGACTAATGCCACACACAATATGGTAATTCACAGTGGGGATGATTCAAATTAGTGCCTTAGAAAGTTACAAATCACTACATGCCATAATCCTCTAGGATCTCTCACAAATAAAACCATGAATGTTAAATTTGCATATGGAAAAATGCCTACTGTGCAATCTTCAAAATGCTTTTATGTCATCAGAAAAATATCAGATCATAATGACCATAAGAATTTTCAATATTTATTTTAAAATATTGAAATTGTTACATTTTGGTACTATTTTGTTTTATTAAGAGGCCATTGTCTTCTTCTACCTGTTGTCATTAGGTTCCACCTGAGAGTGACAGGCTGAACATTCAAGTCTTCCAGCTTGAATCTCTCCAGTAGGGAACCAAAATCTTGTTTAAAATAAATGGTCCTACGATAGCTGGGTTCAGGCCTTAATAGGAGGGGTGGTGTCTTGGATGTACAAGAGAAGAGCAAAGAGGGTGACCTAGTTCTGAAGAGAGATGGTCAATATTAAAGGAAAGGGCTGGGAATTGGGTCTAAGAGTTGCCCTTTTCCATTTTTCTCATCACTATACTATTGTCCTGCTCAAACTTTCCTCTTATTTTTATTTTTTAAACACCCTTCTTCTTGGACCACATTCAGGAAAAAGAAGTATTCTAAGGTGCCTCAGTACATATATACATAACCATACTCATACTGATATCCATACATATAGATATATGTATCTGTTGGTATTAGGCAAAAAACTATCAATATATTATATTTACAAAAATGTTAGGGTATAGTATATCCTATATAATAAAAGCCTAATATGCTAAGTGTCTAACCATTGGACTGTTCCACCAGTCACTATGACACACATTGAACACCAGGGGCAGATGTTCCTACTGCTGCTGGGGTCCAGTTGATTGGGACTGGGCGAGATGAGCCAGATACACCATGGAGCCCTCCCATGGTCCCTCCACGGCCTTGATCGTGCACCAGTAGGGTCCCTCTGCCTGGCCTGCACCCACTCACAATCTGCGATCCCTCAGGAGATATCGGAGAGCCAGTTTTGGCCCAATCCACACATGCCAGACTGAGGGACCCCACTGGTGCATGAATCTGTGACAGACTGGTGTTGCATTCACAGATTTTATTGTCTAATGTAAAATGTACAACTCTATGAGTAGAAGTCTATGCATTAATTTAGGCATTCCCCTGATTTCATACATAATGTTCTCTTAGAAACTTGTAGCAAGTTAAATGTAAAAAACTTAAATATTATTACACATGGTTTCTGTTACCAGAGAGCTGAAAAACATTCTAATATTTGTGATTACATCTTGCCTTTTAGACATCATCTTTAGTGATTCATACATTTCTTACCTGTTCTTCTCCTTTAGAACACAGCACAAGGTTGTCCAGCTTAAAGTCAATGAGCATCTGATTGAGGCTAATGATTTATCACTTTGTATCACTAATGATTTCTAGCTTTGTCTCAATATATTGAGTTAATGAGATCTCTGCCTCTTATCATTGGTATCAGCCCTTTCATTTTTATTTTTTAAATATATTTTATTGATTTTTTACAGAGAGGAAGGGAGAGGGATAGAAAGCTAGAAACATCAAGGAGAGAGAAACATTGACCAGCTGCCTCCTGCACAGCCCCTACTGGGGATATGCCCACAACCAAGGTACATGTCCTTGACTGGAATCAAACCTGGGACCTTCCAGTCCACAGGCCAATGTTCTAGCCACTGAGCCAAACTGGTTTTGGCTCATTTTTCTTTTTCCATTCCTTTCTCTAATGTAGTAAGGGAAACATGCAATAAAGTATTCATATAATTGGACAAATATTGTTTTACCTTCACAAATGGGGATGCATCTGGACAGCAGGGCTACTGTGAAATAGCCAACCATATGTTTATCATAACCTATTGAACTTTACTGCACAGAGTGAAACTTAGTGAATGAAAAATTTAAAAAATTATTTAAGAAGTCGGGGGAATTCCAGACTTTTACAAAACTATATTGCAAATGTATGAAGCAACCTTGCTGAAGAGGGTGTGAGGGAAAGGAACTGTCTTAAGTAACTTTGTAACTAAGTGGAATCTGAAAAAAACTAAAGGCAAAATAAGCTTTACATAAGCATTTTACTCTATTTTATAAAGTTATATCTATATCCTATACAAAAATAACTCAAATATTTTTGTAGATGATGTACTTTCAATGAGGTGCAGCATACTCTAGATTTTCATAGATGGATTGTACATTCTGACTTCTTCCCAAAAGTAAAGTGAGGAAAAGATGGGGTGGGGTGGGAGGGAGGATCTTTGCAGTGAGAAAGCTGACAAACTCAAATTAAGCAGATGATTAAAGTCAAATCAAGAATGATGATCGATGTTGATCTGATATGATGACAATGGAATTTTACCTCTAGGGTCTTTCTCCTCAATACCTATAACCCTGGTCTCACGAGAAAACATCAGACAAATCACAGTTGTGGGACATTCCACAAAACACATGATCAGCACTCTTTAAAACTGTAAAATTCATAAAAAACAAGGAAATTCTGAGAAACTATCATAGCCAAGGGGAGCCTAAAGATACATGAAGACTAAATGTAATATGGTATTTTGGATGGAATCCTGGAACAGTAAAAGGATATTAGGTAAAACCAAGGTAATATGAATAAAGTATGGCCTTTAGTTAATAATAATGTATGAATATTCGTTCATTCATTGTGATAAATGTAGTATACTAATGGAAGATGTTAATAATAAGGGGAAACTCTGAGGTTTATGGGAACTCTACTATCCTTGCAATTTTTCTGTAAATCTAAAACTGATGTAAAAATAGAGTTCATTATCAGTTTTAAAAATGCATGCCAGGCATTGTGCCAGGAACTGAAATGAGTAAGACATGACCCTGTCTTAAAGAGCTAAAGAGTGTGAGTCTACATGCTCTGAACATAAAATCTAGTGTTCAAGTCAGGTAATAGAGCACAGGCAGAGGGCTTTTGAAACCCAGGGATTTAGGTTAATTGTCTTAAGATGTCTACCCCACATTCTATGAAAAAATAAATGTTTTTTTCTAAAATTTCTATGACTATCTGGTTGAGGGTGGTAGTTGTCTTATTTCTATGTCTTAGGTTTCTGTTGATGAGCTCATGCCCTTTCATCTCCCACCACTCTCCTCTTTGCTCATATCAGTACTCTAGTACTCAGCTGTTTCCTTCTTTTTTGCCCATCCACACATATTGTCAGGTATTATTAAAGATTAAAATATGGAAAATATTTACAAATCCTAAATAAAACAATTAAAAATGTAGACTTGATACCCTGCTTTTAAAACTTCCTTGGCCATTCCATCACAGGGAACTTCTCACTGACACCCTCAATATTCAGACTCCAGCTCCCTGGTCTCCTTCCTCATCTCTTTGCATACCTTCAATATTTGAGTTAGTTTCTTTTGTAGCAGTATTTAGCTCTGCCTTTATTCTTCTCCTTATAAGACAGGTTTGGGATATCGCTTTATTCACCCCAAAGCAGATTAGCAAAGTATGTTTTTTAATAAAGATGGATTCTGCTAAAAAGCAAATAAATACGATCTCAGGTGCCAGTTGTTTTGAGTGTTTCAAATGAGAAATGTCAGGCAGGTATAAGAGCATATAATCTACCTCAATAGCAGGACATAAACTAGGGTAACTGTAGTTGGAAAACTGGGAAAAGGGGATTGGGAGTCCCTTCCTTTCTGCCCTCTGCCTTTCTATAAGGAAGGCTCTGTTTCATTCTTCCTTCCTCACAATTCTTGGACAACTCATCTGCTTTTAGTTGGTCCATTGCAACCCCCCAA
The DNA here is from genome assembly GCA_963924515.1 of Vespertilio murinus. NCBI lineage: Eukaryota > Metazoa > Chordata > Mammalia > Chiroptera > Vespertilionidae > Vespertilio > Vespertilio murinus. The sequence continues at coordinate 22,779,084 of OZ004716.1, forward strand.
AATGGCAGCCTTGGACCCCAATGCTGCCTGATATTTCAATTCAGCTCTTCCTTGCTATTTGACTTAGTTTAGTCAAAGCTTTGCCTATGTCTCATTAATCAGCTTTTACCAGAGGGATAGGGTCAACTTCACTGTGGCCATGGCCAAGGGTGCTCAAAAATGTTAGTTGTGATCATGTTATCGGGGTTACTATTTATTTCATTATTCAGGACAACTTTCTTCAGCTGGTCATAGCCATACTGTACAGCAATTATGTGAAGGTATACAGTTTCATACATTCCTGATCCTTCTCTTCTGATCCTATTATCCTGAAATGGTTAAGAGGGGGTCATATTTCTTTTAAGTGTCTATCTCAGTTGGAAGGAGTGTACTAATCATGGCTCTTTTTATTGCAAACCGTAGAAACCCAAATTCAAAGAGCTTAAGTGAAAGAGGGGATGGGCAATGGAGTAGTTCATAAGATCCAGGGAAAAACTAAAGGATTCAGAGCACCTTGGCTACACGATTTATATGTCTCTCAATTTCTCTCTGCAGGCAGGTCCTGGCTTGTTCCCCCAGATTCCTATCCTCATAATTCAGCCACCCAGAAGAAGGAGAGAGACTGTTTTTGTTTTGTTTTGTAATGTCTGTGCATCAGTGCCAGGGAAGAGCTCTGAGAAGTCCACTTGGAGTCTTACACTCTTTCCTTGGGCTAGCCACTGTTGTCAGGGGTGTGGGCATTATGATTGGCCTGGTCTAGAATCCTTGCCATCCCTTAGGGCAGTGGCTTAGGGTACTATGATTGACAGCATCGAAATGACAGGAAGCAGATATAGGGCACACAAATCAGCCTGTATATATAGTACTGAAAAGGTGCTGAGTTTTCATGCTGTGATAATGAGTATAAGTAGATTTCTGGAAAGACACTGTGACTAGAGAATGAGATTGGTAGATCTTATAGATAGAAGCCATCTCTCCGTAGGATGACTTCTCAGGAGGAGGAAAGGCAACTCACATAGGCATGATGGATTGTTATTTGGAGAGCATGAGGTCTGGATAAACCGACTTGGGAATATATTCAGGGATCATTGGAGACTCAGTGGAGTATGGGGCCTAAGCTGGACCTGGAACCTCAGCAGGGATGGGTATGGCATCTTCTGTGTACTTCCACTTTTACTTACTAAAGCCTCTGGGCAATTGGCTTTTCATTCTGGTAGTATTCCCTCCTGGGCTACTGCAAGTCTAAAAAAGACTTTGAAAAGGTCTTTATTTCTCTCCTGCCTGAGAGGTTGGAGGCCTCACCTCCTGGGGGCCATTTCTAATTCTCAATAAGAAAGTGGCTAAAGTGGTAACATATGGGGCTTTTAATTTTCTTATTAATAGCTGTAGTGGATTATAAAATGGAACCCAGCATGGCAAAGAAAATCTTTTGAGAGTGCATTGTAAAGCGTGCTGTCAGTTTTTGTCACTGCAAAGCCTGATGGGGATTCTGAAGCATAGTCAAGTTAGAGTCCAGCTGGGTGTTTTTTGTTATTGTTATTGCTTGTTTGTTTTTGGTTTTTTTTAGATGCAGGAAAAAGCTACATAGGACTCATTCAGAAAACATTTGTAGACGGCTTTCCATGTGCAGGATGGTGGCCAGAGCCCTCCAGGCTTCACATTCCTGCCCTAAGGGAGCTCACAGTATAAAGACTAGACATTCATCAATCACACACAACCGCTGAGGCATAAAAATGAATAGGAATAGAACTCTGAGGGAGATAAAAGCCAATGATTTGGTGGAGAATAGAGACATTTCCTTTGACCAAGTAAAGATGAAGGGCAGGTAGCAGAGTTAGGAGTGAAGGGAGGGAGGATCATAATTTTGTCAGTGGGGTATACCCATGACCTCCTTGTAATCCAAAAAGAAATATCATAAAGAAGTGTCAGGAGTCTGATTGGCCAAATCTTAGAATACTTCAGTGATTTTGTGATATATTATGAGCAGACAATGAAACAAGATTGTCTTAAAGGAGGGAATTTTGAAAGAGCTATACACAAATTAAAATACTCTTCTTCTTATTGCAGTATTTCACAATATTCTCCACACCAAGAGTTTTTCTTTCCCTTCTCTGTAAGTCGCATTCACTTAAGAAATATCTATGTCTATACTAAGAGAAGGGCAGCTAGATGATTTTCCCAGTCATCTTACCTTCTTGTGACATACAGACCCCAAACTCATTAGCACTGAAAAGTTTCCATATAGAGACAGGCTTGAGTTGCCAGATAAAATACAGGACACATAGTTAAATTTAAATTTCAAATAAAAGGATAAATAATGAGTAATTTTCTTTTTTTAAGTATGTCCTTCAATTTTCATCCAGTTTTGTTTGGCATCTTGGCCTAAAAGGAGAGGTGTTTTTTTTTTCACATCTAGCTTCATTAGATCAACTTATTATCAATGTCATATACCTGGCAAAACAAGCCCCACCAGCCCAGTCCCTCCCCAAGACCCCCATAGTATAACAGAAGGGAGTCTCAAATAGAGCAGGGGAAAGACACTGAATGAGAATATATACCAACAACAAGTAATCTTGGGAGTGTTAAAGGTCTAATTGCCTTTTTTAAACTCCATCCCAGGTTTAGACCTTGGTCAGGGCCTCTTACCTTGCTTAATCTTATCCTCAAAATCCTAAGGATTCAAAGATTGTATAATTGGAAGGAGCAGAATGATAGAGTGAAATTTATATTGGAGACAGAGCTCACGGGAAATGGAATCCAGGGCAGAGTGAGTGTAACTGTGCAGAAGCTTCATTTCTTTAATATGATCTTTTCTATTTTTTTTTCTTGTGTTTCAAACTGGCCTCTTTTAGCACCCTGACTCATCACATCCCTTTCCTTTGTACATCCACTCCCTTAATCATTAAGCCCTCAGAACCACGAGGTTCTGTTAAGCATCAAATAATCTTAGGCACAAAGCTTCGGGTTTGTTGATCAGAGACAGAGTTTTAGTTAAACTGGGGGTAACATCTAGGCTTCAGCTGTGTTTCAGCTCCAATTCCAGAAAAGAATGACCCCACCCACCACATCTGTGCTAAGTCAGATTGAGGGACGCCATGTCCGACATCAAGACCAGATGCAATGATCAACTAGCTCCTACCCTACTGCTAACCAATCAACAGAGATCATGACCCTAACTCCACCATGATTAATGATTATCTCCTTACATAACCTATTCCCTAGAAGCCATCAGGGAGCCAGGTCTTTGAGCATGAGTTCAATTGTAACTCTGGGCATGGAACAATTTCCTTAATTACTAAACCTTTATTTTCTTGGCTGCAAATTCAAGTTTGTGTTTGATTGAGCTTTGATGCACACAGGCAGGGTTATCACTTTAGTTCAGTAATGTGGATGAAGAGGTTGAATGGATGAGTTAAAATGAGGCAGGGCACAGGGCAGTGAATCTCCTCAGCTGTTGTAATTGGCTGGCTTATGAGGAGTGCTCTGACAGTACAGAATTAAGGATTTAATACTGAAGGAATGGGGGGCCATATTGACAAAAGCAGTGCTTGTGGAACTGTAATGTTCATACAAATTACCGGGGACCTTGTTAAAGTGGACATTCTGATTCAACAAGTCTGGGTGGATCCTAAAATTATGCATTTCTAGTAAGTTCTCAAGCAATGCTGATGTTGCTGGAACATGGTCCATATTGTTAGTAGTGATAAAGAGAGATTGCACCAGACAGTTGTTAAAAACAGCAAGAAAGAGTTCATTTAAGACTATTACAATACGAGAGAGAAATTGAACTCAACTTTGAATCCAGCAGTAGCAGCAGCTGAAGATGTGCAGCCTGCAGGCAGGGTTGTGGAGGGAAATGAAAAATTACTAAAGGGGAATTTGGTTAGGTATCAAGGGTAGGTGGATGAGGAACTTGATTGGGTATCAAAGGAGATCCTGGCTCAATTGTCTTAGAAGTATCCTTGCTAAATCCAATAGACTTTTTGCTTAACAATAGATTGTTAAATTGAGACCATTCTTCCTCACCTGCCACCAGGATCATACATTGCTGGTATGTTTCTGGACACAGACAAAATTCAATATTTTTAGTATTTTTTTCCAAAGAAAGAAGCCCTGTACATGCAGTGAATTGCCCATTCAGCAATAGGGAGCCTAATTCAAGGTTTTCTCACCTCAGAGGCTTAGCCACAGTATTTGCTCGAGGCCATAAAGGACAGAGGTTCTTCTCTTTAACCACTTTGTGATAACCTTTCTCATACCTTTTCTCCTCATCCTATCCCAGTGGGAGAAACAGAATCTCGAAATCTATAATTTCCCAGGGACTTTCTGCAGATTCTCTTGAAATATCTAGATATAGGGGAAACCCAGGTAAACAAACAGGTTCAGGGGTTCTTTTTCTTCTTGGATTAGGGAATGAGAAGGTTTCAACTGAGAGAATGCACAATTCAGAAGAGTCATCTCCTTAGGGTGTAGCCCCAAAAGGCCTCAGTGACCCTTTCTTTTTACCATATTTACCCAACGTTTATTTTTTCCCCTTATTTAAAACTTCATTGTTGTTTTATTGCTTTTAAAAATGGAAGCACATGATTTTATTCCTTGTGAGGCAGAGGGAGATGTAGAAAGAAAAGACCCCAGGATTTGGAGCCTAGAAACTAGAATTCTTCTTCTACTACTTCTTTCCTTGGAGATATGAATATGAACAATAGTAAAAGTAAGGCGCTCTCTTCCAGATGCCCAATGACCTGAGCAACTCTTTGGCTAACTTTGGCTCCTTCTTTTTAATTTAAAAAAATGAGGGTACTCCCTGGTGCGATTCTGTCCTGGGCGGTGCGTCTGTTCTGCAGCACAGACGCCATTTATCTCCATCTGCCTTCTCTCTCACCGAAGTGCTTGCTACCACCCCATGGAAGATTCTATGGACATGGACATGAGCCCTCTGAGGCCCAGAACCACCTTTTTGGTTGTGAACTAAAGGTCAACAAAGATTATCATTTTAAGGTGGTTAATGATGAAAATGAGCACAGTTATCTTTACGAACCGACAGTCTAGACTAGCCTGGAGCAAAGGATGAGCTGCACATTGTCTAAGCAGAGACAATGAATTACAAAGGCAATCCAATTAAAGTAACACTGGCCACTTTGAAAATGTCTGTATAGCTAATGGTTTCTATTGGTGGCTTTGAAATAACACCACGTATGGTCTTATGGTTGAAGTATGGTTCAGGGCCAGTGCATATTAGTGGACAGCACTTAGTAGCTGTGGAGGAAGATGCAGTCAGATGCCAGGAGGAGGATGTGAAACTCCTAAGTATGTCTGGAAAGCGGTCATCCCCTGGAGTGGTAACAAGGTTCTGCAAAAAAAAAGTAAAATTTGCTGCTGATGAGGATGAAGATGAAGATGATGATAATTTTAATGACGAGGAAGCAGAAGAAAAAGCTCCAGTAAAGAAATCCATATAAGATATTCCAGCCAAAAATGCACAAAAATCAAATCAGAATGGAAAAGTCTCAAAATCATCAACACCAAGATTAAAAGGTAAAAAATCCTTTAAAAACTGGGAAAAACACCTAAAACACCGAAATGAATGAGTTCTGGAGAAGACATTAAAGCAAAAATACAAGCAAGTATAGAAAAGGCACATTGAACAATCTTGAGCACTACTGGTAAATTAAGCCCAAAGATGGGAAAGAGGAAAAGGAGAGACAAATATAGTCCATACTGAGTATCATCAACAATCCTGACTGAATAAAGTCTTCCATTTTAATCTTAATGCCCTTTCCTGGTTTTTACTCATCCATGCCCCCTTCCAGGCTGGAAACAATCTCACTTAGTCTCCTAAAGCACCTTTCTTTTGCTGTTATTCAGTGAACTTTTCTTGGCTTGTTCATTTATCTCACCTCTTTGACCATGTTTTAAATACCTTTGTATCTAGCTGCTCAATAAATACTTGAATGGGAAAAAAATGAGGGTAGAAATCACTTTTCTCTGTCCACATTAAAAAAATGGATGGGAAAGTGTTGAATGGAGCATAAATTACAAATCACACATTGGTTGTTATTATTATTATTAACTAGAGGTCTGGTGCATGAATTTGTGTACTAGTGGGGTCCTTCATCCTGGCCTGCAGGATTGGGCCAGGTTCTCAGACATCTCCCGAGGGGTCCTGGATTGCCAGAGGGTGCAAGCAAGGCCACAGGACCCCACCAGTGCATGATTGGGGTTTGGGAGGGATGTGGGAGGTTGGCCAGCTTGGGAGGGAACATGGGAGGGCTCCAGGGTCTGTCCAGCCTGTCTCACTCAGTCCTGATTGATTGGACCCTAGCAGAAAGCTAACCTACTGGTCAGAGTGTCTGCCTCATGGAGGTCAGTGCCTATCACAGCAAGCAGTTGAGCAGACTTAGCATATTATTGGCATATTACATTTTGATTGGTTGAACTGGATGACTGGAAACTTAGCATATTAGGCTTTTATTATATAGGACGTTGCTTTTGTCTTCATCAAGCTCAGAAATAAGGTCATTGTGTAGAGATTCTACGCCATGTTAAAGTTTTGTCCTTTGGAGCTTGTGAGGTTTGCCTTGGGCAACTGCTAGACCAGCTTGGTTGCTATGGAGAGAGAACACATAGATCAAAGGTGAGCACTTGTTGCTCAGCAAGAGAGAAAAAAAAGCTTTGTCTTTGTTAGGCTCAGTTTACATTATCTTGGGAAGGAGCAGACACTTTTTCAGAATAACAAATCAATTTCCCACCAAAACCGGTTTGGCTCAGTGGATAGAGCGTCGGCCTGCGGATTGAAAGGTCCCAGGTTAGATTCCAGTCAAGGACATGTACCCCGGTTGCAGGCACATCCCCAGTGGGGTATTCAGAAGGCAGCTGATGGATGTTTCTCTCACATCGATGTTTCTAGCTCTCTATCCCTCTCCCTTCCTCTCTGTAAAAAAATCAATAAAATATATTTAAAAAACAAATAAACAAACAAACAAAAACAACAAAAAACACACCACACAAACCAATTTCCCAAGCTTTTGTGGGCTTGCACTGGGCTTGCCCTCTAACCTAGTTCATTTTCTAGTTCTTCCAGGGTGTGTTTTATCCAATCTGATCCTTTTTCCAGGCTAGATTGACACGCCTCTGTGCTCACCATCTTAGTGCCTATTAAATCAGTTGTTTACCTCCCCCTTTATTTTTCCCAATAATCTGTGGTCCCCAGGATAGTGTGTGAAGCAGTAACTTCTTAGGGAAGCAAGCAGGCTTATGATCCCTATTTGATTATGCTTAATAATGTCTGATTCTTTTTGCTCTCTCTTTTTTTATTAATATCTAGCTACCCTTGCTAACATAACAAGATTCTTGTTTTTTCTTCAAGTGAGTAATAAAAAAACATGCTAAGTACAGAATCCAAAGATTATAGTTCAGTGAAAACTATGTCTTCGTTCCACCATTAGCCCCATCTCAGAACAGTAGCTACTTTGGATCAGTTTTTATGCATATATATATATATATATATATATATATATATATATGCACATATATATATATATTTATATATGTAAATTTGTATGTGGATATTTATTTTTAAACAAATGGCTACCTACTTCTTTATCTTTCTTTCTGTTAACTGTATTGCTTAGTGATTATTCCTAACAGCATGTTAGATCTTCCTCATTCTCTATTATAGCTGCACAATGTTCTCTTGCACATCATTGCATACTAATTATAATTTGTTGGACATTTAGTTTATTTCCAATGACTGGCTATTTCAAATTAGGCTGCAGTGACCTGTGCATTTGTGTATCTGCAAATAGATTTATATCATGAAGTCTTAGAAGCAGGATGTCTTGGTCCAAGTGCAGAGGCATTTTATATTTTAGTAGAAATTGCCAAATTTCCCCCTGGAGAAATGTCAACAATTTATATTTGCACTAATGGAGTTTTCCTATATACCACCACCAATACTGTGACTCGATCTCTACTAATTTGGATTTATAATGCTGTTACCTTGTTAGTTTAATTTGTATTGCTGTAATTTTGAGGGAGCTTAAACATCTAACTCTTCATATGCTTAAAAGCCATATATCTGGGCAGCTTGCATACGCTCTTTTTTCATTTGAAAAAGTACATATTAAGAGGACTGGCCTAAATTGGCCTGGCTCAGCAGTGCCACTGTCCACAGGACTTATCTGGGGCTTCCTTTCAGTTCTCCCAGCAACTGTCTCTCTGTTTTTGGCATCTGAATGCTGCTCTGGCAGTCATGAAAGCTGCAAGCCATATATCTGCACCATTGCACCCATATATTTGCCCCAATAAATGAAAGCTGACTGCGTAGTTCTGCATTTATTTATGGCTTTTCTTCCAGATACAAGAAGTATTTTATTCCTCTTCATCCAGTCCCTGGGAGCTGGTGTGAAGCAGATGTCTTCACAATTTTAGAGTATAGCAAATGGAGTTATGAAGACATATAATTGGCTGTCTGAGCACCTAGTGAGACAACTGCCATGTCTATGAGTATAAGACATGGTGGCTTTGTTGAGCACTGGACCAGGAGCTGGGGATATGTGCCTTCTGCCTCCAGCTCTAGCATAGATTTTCTGAAAGAGACTGGGCTGGGTACATATACTACATCTCTCGGTCAGTTTCATTATCTGAAGGCTTTCTGATCACAGTGAAGTTCTGACAGGGAAGTTCTCTTGTGAAAGGAGAGGGGAAGCCCCAGAGTAGAGATTACCCACTAGAGGTTCACGGACAGGTCTAATATCCCTGTGTGTGTAGTCTTTTGTTAGAGTCTGCCCAGGCCAATGCTGGCATTGGCTTGAATACTCGGCTGTATCCTAAAGTTCTGCAGCGGGAGGCTTTCAACTGCCTGCACTTGTAATGGCAGACTCCACTGAAGGGCGCTCTGGGTGGTACACCTCCAAGGCTGCCACAGCTGGTTTGTTTGGGTGGTTTCAGTCAGAATTGAGGGTTTTTTCTGGGACCTTCCAAAAAATATTTCAGGTCTGTAGATATAATTACTCCAGGATAAAGCAATATCATGCTCCTCTCTTTCCAATATTTCTTCATTTACTAAATTGCAGGAGGTAATGTACTCTTCCTTATTGTGGAGTATTTACAATGTGTTTTCTTTATTGTTAATAGAATCTGTATAATTTGGTACTGAATCTGTATAATTTGGACATGGAGAGGGGCCAAGTACCAAAACAATGAGAAAAGCACTTATTTTTACGTTTTTATGGGATGAGGGGCACAATAAGCCTGGGATCTCACGAGGAAATAGGCATATGGAATTTTCAGTGTCAACACCTCTTCTTTGAATTTTTCCAGTACTGGAAAGGTCCATATAACAGATACTTTTGGTGTCCCATATCTTACTTCCACTTCCAATTTCAGCTTCAGCTGTGAGGGATAGTTCTATGGAAACTTGGAATCACCTGAAAATATCCTACCTGAAGTGTAGAGATGCAGATATTTTTACTGTGTTTTGTCCTCAAGGCCCTTTCTGAGCTGACAGAGTCAGCTTGGCTTCTGCAAAAGCTCTCTAAAAATGTCAGGGAGTTGATGTGCCTGAGGTTAATCTCACCCAACAGAGGATGAGAGTCTGTGAATGATTTTTCCAGTCCCTTGTCTTTTAAGTGAGCATTATGTACTTTTCTCTGAACCTCCCAGAGGAATCAAACCCCTTTAGCTAACAGCTGGAACCCCAATTATGCACTCTTATTTGGTCTTTTTCTCCCAGACTGTCTTACTTTCCCTGGTTTCTCACTTCCTTCAACCGCCTGGATCAGCTCCAAAATACCGGTAAACTACTTGTAATCATCCTGTCTCAGGCTCTTCTTTCAGGGGAACCCAAACAGGGTCCATAGTCTACAAGAATCTGAAAAGGGGGTCCTAATAACTTAGGCTGCTATTAGGATCTTTCCATGACTCAGGAGTCAAAAGGTAGAGATTTCTAAATTTTCTGCTGTTGCCTTTTCATTCTTCTGTTAAATTACATTATTGGCTATAGTACAGTGTTAGGAGTGGCTTGAAATCACCAATCTTAGGATGGTTGGCACAAAGAGACAAAGGCATATTCGAGCAAAAGCCCATGATTCCGAGGTATCCACCATATATGGAGCAGCCTAAGGTTCTGTTGCTTCCCTGAAAGAATATGGAGTACATGGAAAATCCCAAGAATGTTAAGATCAAACATGAGGCTCCCAAATAATTTCATGTTTCTAGAAGATACTTTAAACCCTAGATGCCCAGGGATATTTATTTCCTCCCCCCTGTCCTTAGCAACTCTTATAGAAAAGTGTGAGAAACTAACAGTAGATTTTAAACTTACATACCAGAAGCCACAATACATAGAGGAGACTCTGTGAGCAGCATCAAGGGCCCAGCCTTCTCCCACTTTGAGCAGATCTAGCAATGACTCGCTTGGGGGTTTTATTGTGATTGGGTAGGACTAGGCTGAGGATACCAATGTTCAGGAAGGAGTGTCAAAGGAAGGAACACATGGGCTTTCTATCAGCTTGCCTATATGTGAAGCACAAAAGTAAGAGGGAAGGGTGAGGCTTAAAAACTGTCAAGAGTCAAAAATAAATTAAAAAAATGGATTCTGACTCTATTAGAATTTGACCTCTCACTGGGTCTTTATTATAGCACAATGAAGAGGTTTCCACGGGTGATTCCCATTTTACAGATAAAGAATTGAGCCTTAGAAGTGTTATGTGACTTGCTTAAGGTCACAAATCTGATAGCCTGAATTCAAATCCAGGCCACTCAGATCTAGATCTATGCTCTTAGCTACTACATATCCATTAATCATGGCACTTAGCATAACTTGCTTCTCATTTCAGGCTTTTTTTGGCGCACGCGCGCGTGTATGTGTGTGTGTGTGTGTGTGTGTGTGTGTGTGTGTGTGTGTTCTTTTCCATTCTAACATTGAACTCCAGGAGAGCAAGGAGCAAATCTGTTCGGTGTGGCTCTCCTACCCTCAATTAGAACTACTAATGACAACTGTGCTCTATAGCAGTAGCTCAGTGAACCATGTTAAATTGGATTGAGTTCAAATTATGGCATCATCTCTGAAGAAAATAAATCACCATAGTACAAATAGCCACCTCTTAATAAACACTAATACTGTGCCAGGCATGCCCCAGGTGCCATTCATAATTAGTGGATTGGTGAGGGAGAATAAAATTTGACACTAAGAAATATGAAAAATTGCACTTTGGTTTCACAGCAGTTTCTTAAATAAAGCTTGGATGGACAAGCTGAAGAGCAGTTTTTGTTAAAAAGAAGTTTAAAACATTGTTGACTTGACTGTTCACTAAGTTAAACCAGCCAAAAAATGTGGCTGGATTATTAGAAGTAAATCATTATTAAGCTGAATTAATGGAAATTTAGTTTAGAGGAAGTGAAATAATAGTTCACTTAATTCTGTATTGGCTCTTTGAAATATTACATGTAATTATGGGCTCTAAGTTTTAAGAGGGATATTGATAACCTGAACTATTTGCAGGAAAATACCTCCGAGGGTTGAGGCCCTGGGATCCATGCCACCCAACAGTTGTCTAAAGAAACTAGGACTGCTTTTGGCTCAAACAAGAAAAGACTCAGTGGGATGGGAACATGATCTTCTAACTGTTGGAAAGTTATAATTGAGGCTCTACTAGGGCTGGAAGCTCTGTTCAATTAACTAATGTATCCCTAGCACTCAAAGATACCTTGTACATCAATATAAATTTGATGTTAAATGAATGAAGGACTGAATCATGTAATGTGTGTTCTCGTTGACTCCTGTGATTACAAGAAGCAGAAGCTCCTACATTGTACTTACCTTGAAACTACTGTAAAGATAGAGTACAGCACTGTCCAATAGTTCTATCTGCAACAATGGGAGTTTTTGTCCTCTTCACTGCCCACTGTGGCAGCCACTAGCCATACATGACTATTGAGCACTTGAAATGTGCTAGTGCAACTTTGAATTTATAATTTTAATTAAACTTATATTTAGATAGTAATGGCTACTATATGGACAGTGCAGATATAAATTTCAAGAAAAGCACCTGAAGCATTTTAGGTTTAAGTGTCTGAATTTTAGGTGTCTCTAAATGACAACTCCTCTCAGGCTTACATTCTCTGCTTTGCCTCTTTCCATCTCCATTTCTTTCTGTGCTTATGTTCCATTCCCTTCTCTCTAGTGAGAGTTGTTTCTAGGGATAGGGGCAGGGACCTGCAGTATGAACACAGTCATTTAGGCAGAAGGACTGTGGATGAGCAGATCCCCTTAGAAAGGGTATAGGGAAGTCTGCGGCCAGAGCATGCAGTGACTGGACATTGCTAGTAGAGACAGAGCATTTATGAGAAGAGTGGAGTTCACAAGGAGGTAGATTGCAACTCATTTGTTCATTTAACCACTATTTTATTGGACATCTACTATGAGCAGGAAGAATGCTAGACCCTGGGGATACCATGATATATAGGACAGATGTGACCCTTTTATTACTGTATTAGGGTGCTCTGGGGAAACACTGGATAGATGGTTATAGGATACATCTGTCTATATACAGTCATCCCTCAGTGTCCATGGGGGTTTGGTTCATGTCTACATTACTCATCATCTCTTATATATACTAATAAAAGGGTAATATACTAATTAGACTAGATAGACTGGACATCTTCTGGATGTCCTTCTGGACAAAGTCACTGTGGCAGGAGCTGAGGCAGAGCAGTTAGGGGTGATCAGACCTAAACTGGCAGTCGGACATCCCCCCAAGGTGTCCTAGATTGGAGAGAGTGCAGGCCAGGCTGAAAGACCCCCTTTCCCATTCACGAATTTCATGTACTGGGCCTTTAGTATTACTAATAATATCTAATCAAAGTAAATGCTATGTAAGTAATTGTTGCAGTGTTTCCCAAACTTTTGACCTATGTGTACCCCTTCTATAATTTTCATAATGCTAAGTACCCCTCGTCAAAAAAATGGATGTATTTTAATAACAATCAAAATAAATTTATTTTTTCTTTTTTTGATACATACACAAAATAATGATAAACAAGAAATAAAATTATTCATAATAAAATATAAATAAAAGTTATATTATAAATAACATTTATTTAGCACACCGGACCATCTCACGCCTCACAAGACTGTCTTGACTTGACTCATGAGAACATAGAATTAGGTACAGCTAAGCATGGTACAGTGCATATCCCCACCAAACTCCGGTGCAATGCGTACCCCCATCAAACTCTTCCTGTACCCCTGGGGGTACGAGTACCACACTTTGGGAAACACTGGTTTAGGGAATAATGATAAGGAAAAAAGTCTGTTCATGTTCAATACAGTCACAGCCTTCTAGACCTAGTTATATAGAACATGTCAGCAACATATACTTTTTTGAATATTTTAAATATGCGGGTGGTTGAATCTGGGGATGTGGCACCCATGGATATGAAGGGCTGATTATAGAGAGAGATTTATTGTAGGAATTAACTCATGATCTGCCATTGGCAAGGTGGAGAACCAGGAAAGTTGGTGGTATAATTTAGTTGGAATCTGGAGGTCTGAAAATTAGGAGGCTGATGGTTTAAATCGATATGAATCTGAAAACCAGAGAGCCAGGAGTGCAAATGGCAAGGGGCAGGAGAAAATTGATGTCCAAGCTTAAGGAGAGAGAGAGAAAGAGAGAGAGAGAGAGAGAGAGAGAGAGAGAGAGAGAGAGAGAGAGAGAGAGAGAATTGTTCTATTGGATTATACCCACTCAAACTGAGTGGGACTGTTTGCTTTGCTCAGTTCACCAACTCAAATGCTAATCTCTTCCAGAAACAGCCTTGCAGACACACCCAGAAATAATGTTTTACCAACTACTTGGGTATCTCTTAGTCCCATCAAGTTGACATGTAAAATTAATCATCACATGATCTAGCTCATGGGTTAGCAAGAAAAGCAGAAGACAATAAAGTATTATGGATTCTATGAGAGTGGAGTAGAGGGTGTATTGGGAACAAAACAAACAAAGATTCTAAGTCAATTTATAGAGTCCAGGAAAGACTTATGGAAGAAATGACACCACAATTTGGCAGATAATAAGGAAGGAGGGGAAGAGAAGCCAAAGGCCTAGAGGGGAGCGAATTCCTCATTAAATTCTGTTTTATTAAGTGGTGGCAAAATTTATTTAACCATGGGACTCTCTTCTCTCCATTCAGTCTCCTCTTAGCATCAGGCAGAACCAGTGTTCCATAGAACACAGGTTGAGAAACTATGATCTAGATATTTCATTTGTGTTCAGTAGAGAAACTATTTGAGACAGATTTTCAGCCCAATCAAATATGTTCTAGACCTGAAAACAAATGTGGGTCTTTCTGCCTGAATGCTTCTTGGCACACACAAAGCCAGATTCATCAGCCTGTGAAGTTGGCAAAGCCCATGATCTCCACTTGGAAAATCTCCCCCCTAGGTTTCACACACATCCCGAATGGACTTCGCTTTTTCTGCTCATGTTTGTCCAGTGCCCAGAGATACAGGAATTTACTAGTAGTTCCCCTTTCCAAATGTCCAACTGTCTGAATTTCCCTCCCCCATCAAGTCTTTCAAGACCTTCTCTATAGAAGCATTTTCCCTTTAGGGACCTGAGAGGATATCAACTGTCCTGGCCATTCTCTTGGTCCTCAGATTATGACCCTCATCCTTTTATATGAGTACATCTTGTCTACGTAACTGTTCATTGGACTTGGAAGTCAGGCTTGGCTTCTTTCACTGACCAGATAGTGGTTGTGGGCAAACACCTTAACTCCTCTGTGCTTCATTTTTTTCATCTGTAAAATAGAAATTATATATTACCTATTGCAGAGGGTTCTGGAGGCTTAAGTTATATAAATGATATTATATCTTCTGCTAAGTGTTCCAGAGTATTTAGAATAGTGATGCCACATAACAAATCTTTTTATAAGATGGAGACTCTAGTTGTCCTGGATTTAATGTAATGTTTCCTCCTGCATCTGCTTTGTGTTGTTTAAAGAGGGTTATCTTTTTAAGGACAAATATCTTTCTCTAGGATATATTATTTCCCAATATTCTTGAATTGTGACCCCTTCCTCTGTTGTTTCCTTCCTTCTTTCCTCCATCCCTAGATTCCTTCATCCTCTTTCCCTCCCTCTTTTTTTGTAACAGTTTCATTGATCTATAAGTCACAAACTATACAGTCCACTCATTTGAAGTATACAATTCTATGGTTTATGCATTCATAGGATTATGTATCCATCACCACAATTTTAGAGCATTTCTATCACTCCAAAAAGAGGCCTTGTATCCATTTTTAGTCATTCTCCATGTTATGGACTGAATGTTTGTATCACCCCCCCTCCCCCAAATTCATTGGTTGAAATCCCAATGTGATGATATTTGAAGGTGGGGTCTTTGGGAAGTTATTAGGTTTAGATGAGATTATGAGGGTGGAAACCCCCAATGGTAGGAGTAGAGTCCTTATTAGAAAAAAAAAGAGACTAGAACTTTGTGTTCTCTCTCTCTCTCTCTCTCTCTCTCTCTCTCTCTCTCTCTCTCTCTCTCCTTTCTACATGTGCCAATGAAAGCCATGTGAGGGCATAATCAGGAAAAGGGCCCTTACTAAGAACCAGATTATGCTGGCACCCTGATCTTAGATTTCCAGCCTCTAGAACGGTGAAAAATAATTGTGTGTGTGCATTTTTCAACTACCTGGATTATGGCATTTTTATTATAGCAGCCCTAACTGATTAACACTCCATTTGCCCTCATCTACCCCATACTTTCAGTGCACAGAATCCATTAATTTACTTTCTGACTCTGTGGATTTACTATTTTGGACATTTCATATAAATGGAATAATACTATATGTGGAGTTTGTGACTGTCTTCTTTCACTTAGCATGATGTTTTCAAATACCATTCATGTGATAGTGTGTATCAATACTTTTACCAAGCTGCTTTCTTTCTTTTTAAAAAAAATATATTTTATTGATACTTTACAGAGAGGAAGGTAGAGAGATAGAGAGCCAGAAACGTCGACGAGAGAGAAACATCGACCAGCTGCTTCTTGCACACCCCCTACCTGGGATGTGCCCGCAACCAATGTATATGCCCTTGGCCGGAATCGAACCTGGGACCTTTCAGTCCGCAGACCGACACTCTACCACTGAGCCAAACCGACCTCGGCTTACCAAGCTGCTTTCCACAGCAACTGCACCATTTTATGCATTTATCATTCTTTCATTTGTTAATTTAATACTTCATCTAGGATTATGGTGTATGTCCCTTTAATGGTGTGAAATGAAAAAATAAGAAAAATCTTTTAAATGCCACAGTTGGCCCACCATTTCATTCAATAAAGGTGAGCCCACAGGCAATAGATGTGCTCAAGCTTGAAACAGTGAATGCAAGCTTGAAACACATGGAAATTATTTATGAATAATTTTAAGGACTTTTCACCCTTTACAAAGAAGGGGGATGCTTGATTCAGTGGGGCAGGTAGGTGGATAGTGATGGCTTTGTCGACAAAGATGTGAAGGAATTAATTAAGGGCCAAGAGAAGCTTTAAGTAAGGGGCGTGAGAGAGATTGAGAGGTTTGTCCTCAGAAAACATTTGTGGGTGATTTAAGGATTTTAAAGAGCAAGTTTGACTCTATCATTTTGTCTTTACCCTGCTGATAGCCCTGTGCCCCTTCAAGAAAATGCTAGAATCTGGGAGAAGTTCACAGAAGATAAAATCCTTACCTTCCATGGGCCTAGTATGGAAGGCAACAAAGTCACATAGCAATTGCAAAACCACGTGAAAAAGGAAAAGATAGGAAAGAGCACCTTAAGGCAGGTCAGGTTTCCTAGGGCCACTATAACCAATTATACAAACGGAGAGGCTTACAACAACAGAAATAGATTGTCTCATAGTTATTGAGGCCAGAAGTCTGCAATCAATGTGTTAACAGGGTCACATTCCCTCTGAAAGCTCTAGGGGAGAATTCATCCTTGCCTCTTTCAGCTGCTGTTGGTTCTAGGTATCCCTTGGCTTGCAGCTGCATTACTCCAGTCACTGCCTCTCTTCACATGGACCCTCTCCTCCTCATCTCTGCATCTCTCCTCGGTTCTTCTCTTACAAAGGCAGTTATCATTGCATTTAAGGCCCACCCAGCTAATTCAGGATGATGTTATTTGGAGATTTTAAAGATAATTACACCTGCAAGACCTTTTCCCCAACTATAGTCACAATCACACATTCTGGGTGTAAGTATGTGGTCATATCTTTTTTTTGGGGGGGGCATTCTATCTTCTATAGGTTGTAATAAAACAGTTGAGCTGAGCCAAAACCGGTTTGCTCAGTGGATAGAGCGTCGGCCTGCAGACTGAAGGGTCCTGGGTTCGATTCCGGTCAAGGGCATGTACCTTGGCTGCCGGTACATCCCCAGTTGGGGGTGTGCAAGAGGCAGCTGGTCAATGTTTCTCTCTCATCAACGTTTCTAGCTCTCTATCCCTCTTCCTTCCTCTCCGAAAAAAATCAATAAAATATATTAAAAAAAACCCACACACACAAAAAAAACAGTTGAGCTGAATCTCAATAGAATTATGTAGGTGAAAGGGCAGAGAAAGTGTTTCAGAAATGGTCTACATGTGCAACAGGGTCCTGTTGCAAGAGACTCTACAGTCATTCATGGGTACTGTGATACTCTTGGAATGTAGTGTGTGTGTGTGTGTGTGTGTGTGTGTGTGTGTGTGTGTGTGATGAAATAAGGAGAAAAGAGCAGTTTTACGCTAGAGATGTAGGCAAGGTCCAGATCGCAGAGAGTCTTGAATGATAGGATAAGCAGAGACCGGAGAGACAACTAAAGAGTTTTCAACAGGAAGGTAATGAGAGCTGATTGGCATTTTAGAAAGACCACTCTGGGTGCTATGTGGAGGATAGGAACCAGCAAGGCTGGTGGTAGAGAAACTGGTTAGCAAAACTGCTCAGTAAATGTGCATTGATGTGCGACTGCCCTCTCCTTACTTTATTTTCCTACATTGGCTTGTGATTTTTGCTGGGCTGTTGGATCCAATTTAACACACTAAGCCAATCTGTTTACTTATAATGCTCATCACTAATAGGAAACAAGATGCTGGTTTCATAGGGAAGCTGGCTCTGCTCAGTTGACAAAGTTTCTTGCACTGATGATGAAAGATTGTAAATGGATTGAGCAGGTTGCTGGTGTCAGTTTCAATTTGTTGAGCCACCAAATCATGTTGTCAACAATTAGCATCTATAAAATATGAACACAAGTATATCAGCCTTTCAGTAAAGACTAAGGATCCCTGGCAGTTGTTCTGAATTTGAACAAACTTTTCCCTTACCACTGCTTTGTAGTTTCTGCTGAAATTAAAGTTTGAATGATTTAAAAATATTTATTGAGTCCTTTCCAGATTTCAAGCACTATGCAAGATGCCCCATATTTATCATGGAACTAAATAACTAGCCGGAGCCTTCAGAGAGCTCACATCCAGAGAGGAACAGACAAACAGACAGTGATAAGTCAATGGGTGTGTGTGTGGGGGTGGGGGTGGGGTAAATTATATGCTGGGGAAAGTAAATGTCCCATAACAGGGGCACAAAAGGGGAGGGCCCCTCTGTGTTTCAGCTTCATGCTACAGTGCCTGACTGACTTGAAGTTATCTCCTTCAATGGTGGGAATGCACCAGTTTTTAGTGACAGCCCTGCATACACAGCTTCCTTTTTTTTTGTTATTCTTCACCCAAGGATACTTTTCTTACTGATTTTTTAGAGAGAGTGGAAGGGAAGGAAGGAGAGAGAGAGAGATAGACACACACACACACACACACACACACACACACACACACACAGAGAGAGAGAGAGAGAGAGAGAGAGAGAGAGAGAGAGAGAGAGAAACATCGATGTGAGAAAGATATCAATTGGTTGCCTCCTGCACGCATCCCACCCAGGGCCAGGGAATCTGCAACCAACGTATGTTAGAGCCTGAACCCTAACATTAGTTTATAAAAATATTTTTTATTGATTTTAGATATGAAGGGAGAGGGAGGGAGAGAGAGAAACATCAATGGATGAGAGAGAATCATTAATCGGCTGCCTCCTGCACATGCCCTTTATCAGGGACCAAGCATGCAAACGAGCATGTGACCTTGACTGGAATCGAACTGGGGATCCTTCGGTCCTCCACTAGCCAAACCAGCTTCCTTTTGAGTGATTCCATGGATGTCCATGTTATAATCCACCTCCTCATTCTCTCTTTACTGTCCACTCCCTCCAATGTCCATTCCACTGAAGCAATCTATACAGAATAGAAGTTGTATTTCTCAGGTCTCTTCATTTGTTTGTTCAGCAAATGCATACTGGCTGCTGATTGCTTACATTGTTCTGTAGTCAGCTAGTGGGATTAGTACAGATACAAATTAGGTGAGTCCTGCCTTTGAGATGCTTACATTCATGCCAGTAACTCAATGCAAGAGCAGCCCATGGAAGGGTGGCGAGGCAGGGTGACATTTCACTGGCAAGAAGGATTGCTGTCACTTGAAGGGGTTGGGGTAAGTGTGGAAGTAATGGGAAAAGCAGAACAGGAAGAGAAAACATTGAATCTGAGCTTTGAAGGGTTTATCTAGATGGGGATGGGTAGTGCTCACTCTGACCTAATTCCTGGTGTGGAATCAGAATGTTAGGTTCAGCCCTAGCTGGTTTGGCTCAGTGGATGAGCATTGGCCTGTGGACCAAAGGGTCCCTGGTTGGATTCCAGTCAAGGTCACATGCATGGTTTGCAGGCTTGGTTCCTGGTAGGGCGTGTGCAGGAGGCAGCTGATTAATGATTCTCTCTCATCCATTGATGTTTCTCTTTCTCCCTCCCTCTCTCTTCATATATAAAATCAATAAAAATATTTAAAAAAATGAATGTTAGGCTGAAACCGGTTTGGCTCAGTGGTAGAGCATTGGTCTGCAGACTGAAAGGTACCAGGTTCGAATCCGGTCAAGGGCATGTACGTTGGCTGCAGGCACATCCCAGTAGGGGGTGTGCAAGAGGCAGCTGGTCGATGTTTCTCTCTCATCGACATTTCTAGCTCTTTATCTCTCTCCCTTCCTTTCTGTAAAATATCAATAAAAATATTAAAAAAAATAAAAAATGAATGTTAGGGTTCAGGCTCCAGCCCCCATCCATGTTAACATAAGACCTTGATCAGTAACCTTGACCTTGATCAGTAACATTAAGACCTCCCTCACCTGGTTAAGCCCCTGCATCCTTGTCTATGAAATGGTTTATGAATAGTTCTGCATGCCTGGTGATGCTGTGGAGAGTCAACCATCTGCATGTAATGCTCTGGGCATAGTGCCCAGCACAGAGTAAGTACTCAATCAATACCAGATGCTATTGCTATTAGCCATTCCTTGTGAGATAAGGGCCTTTCCTGATACCATTTGCTTTGAAAAGGCACCTAGGATCATATATTAAAGAGACTGAAATGAAGGGCATGATTGACCATTTCCTTAGGTGTAAACTTGCCTTGTAGCAAGAAGTGGAGAAATGTGAGCCAATCCCACATACAAAGCCCTGTTAGAACTTCTTTATTCTTTCCTGGCTCTGGGGCTGGGTTTTCTTACTGTTATTACAAAAACATAGCCTGGAATATCTCCAGTTGAGGGGTTCAGAGCCTGTAGGAACTGTCAAAACTGGGATTAGAACATAAATATAAAATGACAGACAGCTTTATGCACTATTAAACTTTACAGCTAGAATTTTTAAAGCAAATTATCATGTCAAATATTCTTGTTATGTTAAACTAGAAATGAAAATGACATATTTATTTGCTTAGATCGACTCATTGGAAGCAAAGTTAGGCTTTATTTTTTTCTCTGCCAAATGCTTTGATGCACTCCTTTAACCAAATGGTTTATATCTGAGTATTAGTTAAAAATGCATCAACCGCAGTGGGGTTGTCATCCTTGTAAGGATTGTTTCCTTTCAAATGGGTCAATGGATAGAGATTTAAAATAGGGGAAAAAATAGGAGCCAGAGGCTTTGATGTTTTTGGCTATCAACCAAGAAAATAATTTGCTCATCGTATACAGAACATATAGATGACTGAGAAATGGGCTTACTTATGGGCATTTATGCACCCCTTTTATGTGCCATAATCTTCAGGAGCATGTATGGATGTTACCAGGGCCCGGGACTCACCTTGACGGCCACCAGATGTCACTGTTGAGTCACAGAAGCACAACCCCAGGGGCTAAGAATCCTTCCTTGGCAGGACTGTCCAGAAAACTTTACCTGACCAAACAGCTCATTCTTTCCAACCCCCCCCCCCCCCCATTTATTGAATAGGGTACATCTGTGTCCTTATCCCCCCATTTCCCTTCCCCCCACCCAAACCACCCACCTCAGGTGTCTGTGTCCATTGGTTATGCTCATATGCATGCACACAAGTCCTTTGATTGATCTCTCTCTCTCTTACCCCCACCTCATTCTTTATTTTAAATACCTGCCGAACTCAGGAACCCAGGGCAAGCTTAATTGAAGTCAGAAGAATCATTTAGAGTATAGAAGAAAACTAGGGCAATGGGGGAAATGCAGTATTTGCTTTTACTGTATTCTTGAGATTATCCTTGTCATTCAATCACTTCTACACACCTGTTCTTCCCCTATTCACAACCAGAACTAGACAGAAATGCATTGAACTGGTTAGACCTGCAAAGTTTCAGAATGTCAGAGAAAGAAGGGCTCATAGGGGTCATCTTGCACAATGTCCCAACTCAAGTGCAGGGGCACCAAGAGGGGGAAAAATTGCCAAGGTCATAGTTAACACTAGGCAGAGAATCTCTCATAAAGCTATTAAATGAAGGTATAGGACAGTGATTCTTAGGTGTGGTTCCTGGTCCAACAGCATTACTATTACCTGGGAGCTTGTCAAAAAAGCAAATTCGTGGTTACTACCCAGACCTATTGAATAAGAAAGGCTGGTTTGGCACTTAGCAATGTGGTTTTCTAAACAAGCCCCTCCACTCCCCCGTTCTAACCAGTTTGGCTTAGTGGATAGAACATCAGCCTATGGACTGAAGGGTCCCAAGTTTGATTCCAGTCAAGGGCATGCACCTTGGTTGTGGGCACATCCCCAATAGGGGGTGTGCAGAAGGCAATTGATCCATGTTTCTCTCTCATCAATGTTTCTTACTCTCTATTCCTCTCCCTTCCTCTCTGTAAAACATCAATAAAATATATTTTAAAAATAAACAAGCCCCTCTCACCAAAGAAAAAAATCCCAATTTGACTGAAGTATAAGATCTATTTTTTTAAATATATATTTTATTGATTTTTTTACAGAGAGGAAGAGAGAGGGATAGAGAGTTAGAAACACCGATGAGAGAGAATCATCAATCAGCTGCCTCTTGCATACCCCCTACTGGGGATGTGCCCACAACCAAGGTACATGCCCTTGACCGGAATCGAACTTGGGACCTTTCAGTCCGCAGGCCGATGCTCTATCCACTGAGCCAAACCGGTTTCGGCAAGAAGTATAAGATCTATTGTTAATGAGAGTAGGAGGGTTTTAGTTCCTACTTTCTTGTGCTATATAAGCATCTCTCTAGGTTCTGGGCTCTGATGAGTACAAGTTCTCAGCTTCTCATTGACTTCTACACATTCCCTGGGAAGCGTGTCTCCCATGTAGATACTTTTGAGTAGAAAGACATTTGTCCTCCAGGGTTCCCATTTTTCTGGACCCAACTTCCAGCTGTTGGGTGAGTTCACTTAGGGTGCTTTTGAATAGGCTCATTTTAGCCAGGGACAGCTGGAGCCTCATTTCCTCCTTTCTCCTTTTCTACTCCCTTATCCTCATTAAATTTATTTCCCTTTTAGTCTCTCACTTTTCTTCCTCCATTATAACAGAGAGAATTTGGTATTATTGAGCATTTCCTATTTGCCAGGTCCTTCTACAAATTCTTGGAATTCTTTTTAAAAATATATATTTTATTGATTTTTTACAGAGAGAAAGAGAGAGGGACAGAGAGTTAGAAATATCGATGAGAGAGAATCATCAATCAGCTGCCTCTTGCACACCCCCTACTGGGGATGTGCCCGCAACCAAGGTACATGCCCTTGACCGGAATTGAACCTGGGACCTTTTAGTCCTTAGACCAATGCTCTATCCACTGAGCCAAACTGGTTGTGGCAAATTCTTGGAATTCTTAAGACAAACCCTGTGGAATAGAGTTTGACCATCACCACTTTTTTATAGGTGAGAAATGCTCCAGGTCACACTAGTGAAAAAATGAGTATACAGGAAAGATTTCATTGGCTCTGCTTCAAGTTAATAGGATTTTGTTTCCCTCCCAACCTTCCTTTGCATTTTAAATGCACCTTCAGAGCCAAACAGGGAGCCAGGTAAGAATTCCAGATTCCCCTATCTGGAATTCAAGGTGGCAGGAGACATAAAAGAAGGGACCCCTTATGATTTTTTACAAGGTGTCCTCCCCAAAGACAACCTATCTTCTATGCTTAGAAAATGGTTAGATCCTGGTTGGGTAGTCCATTGAAAGAAATATTGTTTTGTCATAGAGTCATTTTCCAGATATGTTCAGGACTGCTTACTCTTCTTTACCATGTGTTCTCCTTAGGGCTTAACCTCAAGTTAGATTAATCAAAGATTTCATCTGCCAGATGAAGTTAGAATGTCTTCTTTGCAATTTCTGGTGTTCTCCTATTCACCTTTGTGCTTTTTTTTTTTTAAATGTTTTACTTATTTTAGAGAGGAAGGAAGAAGGAGAGAATAGAGAAAGAAACATCAATGATGAGAGAGAATCATTGATTGGTTGCCTCCTACATGCCTCCTACTGGGGATTGAGCCTACAACCCATGCATGTGTGCCCCTGATGGGAATCAAACGCAGGACCCCTCAGTCTGCAGGCCAATGTTTTATCCACTGAGCCAAACCAGCTAGGTCTATTTACCTTGGTTTTTACACAGTGAAAAATACCACTTATATCATTTTGTTACTGTAGTTGTTAGGAAAAGCCTGACCCAAACAATGATTTGGTGTGCCTGGAAAAATACAACTTAACCCTCTTCTTGCTTTTGCAAGGTCACCTTTTTGTTTTCTTATAGCAAGTGATACAGAGGGGTCATGGTGAAGTCACTAAGGTAAAGGTAAGCACACACTAATGACTTCCTGTAGCTTCTATAATTAGTTTTTCTCCCTAGCAGACACATCTTTAGAGTTCTAGAACATTTATGTTATTTTTTTTTTATTAAGGTATTATATGTGTACATAGCTTACCATTGCTCCCCCCCCCACCTCCCATTCATGCCCTCCCTCCCCAGAGTTCTGTGTTCATTGGTTGTACTTATATTTATGCATACCAGTCCTTTGGTTGTTCTCTTATCTCCCCCCAGGTCTCCTTCCCCTCCCCGCTGTCATTTGACAATCTGCTTGTTTTATGGTGACTATCTCAGGACCACATGAATAGAATCCGCTCCTCATTTGGCAGTCTGCTTGTTTTATGGTGACTATCTCAGGACCACACGAATAGAGTCCGTTCCTCCTCTGGTTCATACCGCTCCTCCCCCAGGTCCTACTGCTTCCCCTGGGACACACGGCTCACCCGGGATACACGGCCCCCTGGGACACATGGCTCACCCGGGGCGTGTGTATATATATATTTGATTTTTTACAGAAAGGAAGGGAGAGGAATAGAGAGTTAGAAACATCGATGAGAAAGAAACCTCAATCAGCTGCCTCCTGCACACCCCTTACTGGGGATGTGCCCAAAACCAAGGTACATGCCCTGGAACCTGGAACCTTTCAGTCCGCAGGCTGACTCTCTATCCACTGAGCCAAACTGGTTTTGGCCACTTATGTTGTTTTAAACTTCATATCATTTTATGCTTTTCTCCCTCTTTTTGGGCTATTTCTTTGTGATATAAGATTTAATTCTGCTTTTTCATATATGAGCAAGAATTTCATTTCCCTTTATATTTAGGCACCATCTCAGCCTCACTTATCAGTGTGGTTATTCCCTCTGGGAGAACTGAGTGTTTATAAGTATACTACTCTCCTTCCTTTTTCTCATTAGTTATTCCTAAGCTTTAGGGTCAGCCATTCTTGGGTTAAAATGTCCACTTTGCCTCTTATTGAATTGTATAATCTTGAGTGAATAACTACGTGAGTCTCGGGAACTGAGTCAGGCTCGGGAACACAGAATCAGGGTACTGGGCCACTAGGATCTGGTGATGCCTCAGAGTCACTGCTGGATAATTTTGTGGGTCATACAAAGAGGGTAGGCTCAGATCTTGCCCAGGAAACTGGCATCTGAGGGACAGTTTGGGGTGGAAGTGCATTGGAAGTAATGGTAACCGAATACAGGGATGTTGCTTCCCTCTGGGTGAGATTTCTTGGGCCTAGCCTTTTTCTTCCTCTTTAGTTCTTCTGCATGGGTCCCATTAAATCTCCATCTCCCTTCCATATCTCTTTCCATTCATCTCTCTCCCCAACTATTGCTTGGACCAGACCCTAATGGGCAGAGAAAGCAACTGTTAGATTTAAGACACCTTATATTTTGCATTGTGCTAAGTAAAGTGCTTGCTTCCCCCCCCCCCCCCCCCCCGCCTTTGGTCTTTAAGTTGAGTAGTGAAAAACAAAACAAAACAAACAAACAAACAACAAAAAAACACACCTAAAAAACTATCAAGAATATGCATTTATTCCAAATTTTTTTCAGTTGGAAAGTAGTGCCTGCTAAAAATGCACTATATTGGGTCTTGCTGTTTTTCTCACCAGCTTGTGAATTTGAATGGAGATAGGCAACATAGTGTAGTTATCTCACTATTTCCTGTTCTGAGCCTAGAGGTAAGTAATAAATATTGATCAATGGCTAATGAATGAATGGATTCTGGGGTTGGCTTATGTAATCTTGGTAAAGCCACTAAATACTCTGAGTCCATTTGTAGATAGTTGATAGTTATCTCTGAGTTTTAGGTCAGACTCTCTAGGAGTACCTCCTGACTTGTGGATTCAGGTTCCTTATTAAAGGGTGCTCCCTCCTGGGAAGAAGGGGGGCAGAACAGGAAGGGAGAGGAAGCCGATCAAGGGGGTAATCACAGGCACAGCCTTGCAGAGGGGTACTCCAGTCTGTTTCTGCAGGGGAACTCCAGAGCGTGGCTTAAACCTACTATCTGAGGCTATGGGGCTGGGCCTTTCATACTCCTGTACCACAGTCACTGGCTAAAGACTGGGGTAGGGATGCGAATGTAAATTCCCAGATACTTCCAGCTCTCCACCCATTTGGGCAAAGTGGTCATCAATGGCCTAAGTGAAGTGCTCCAAAACATAGCTGCGAAGTCTGTGTGTAAGAGTAGAAAGGAGGGGCACTGATATTATGGATAACTTCTACCTCATCTACATTTCTGATGTATTGGTATTAGATGAGAAAATATGTGGAAATACTTGAAAACTGTAATGGTCCATTCTAAAATAAATGGTGGTTTTTATATTCAATAAATTGTTAAAGAAAAGTCTCATGCATCTAGAAAGACCCAGAAAATAATGTTCACATTACTCTCATATTCTGCTTCATAAAGAGTTGCTCTTAGATAAAATTTCATGTCTTTTGAGAACTGGTAATCCAATACCAATTTTCAAAGAATTCTAATTTAAATTAATGCTACCACTACAGGCGAGACAATTTAATCTCTGTTTGATGCCTCACAAGGCATTTCCCAATCTTGTAAGGCCTCAGGGTCATGATTATCATTGCTCAGTAGACAAGCACAACTGCATTTAATAGACTGGTTAGGAGAGTGAGGAAAATGGCATTTCCTCTTTGCTTTGTTATAGGAGAGGTGCTGGCTATTGTTTTATTTACAAATGGCAAAGCACTGGAGCTCTGTCAGTTTTGGGGACCCAAAGTTTTGATTTTCCTTTAATTATTTGGCTGAGACAGGCCAAGATGGGGACTCTTACATGACTTAGATAATGTCAGCTATAAAGACATAAACTCTGTGGCATGGATAAGTAGAATCTTGCTTAGCAGTTTCTCACTGTGTCCCAAACAAAAGTCTGGGGATAGCTGTGCCCTAACATACACATTGACTCCTGAATGACACAATGATTATGTTTGAATTGTCATTCTAGTTGTTATTGCACATCATGTAGGGAACAGTGTATTTCCCATGGACTATGGTGGTTATAGTGGGTTTATCTTAACAAACTCTTTTATGAACTTACCCATTGCTAACTTTGTTCGAAGTACCCTTCCCTAGCCACTATTATTGATTTTGAAATCACATTATTGATATACTAGAGGCATGGTGCATGAATTTCATGCACGGGGGCTGGGGTAGGAGTTGTCCCTTAGCCCAGCCTGCACCCTCTCCAAATGGGTCCCTCGAGGGATGTCCAACTGCCCTCTCACAACCCAGGACTGCTGGCGCCCAACTGCTCACCTGTCTGCCTTACTGATTGCCCCTAACTGCTTATGCCTGTCAGCCTGATTGATGTCTAACTGCTCCCCTGCCAGGCTGTTTGCCCCAAACTTCCTTCCTCTGCCAGCCTGGTCACCCCTAACTGCCCTTCCCTGCAGAGTTGATCACCTCCAACTGCCCTCCCTTACAGATCTGATCCCTCCCAACTGCCCTCCTCTGCTGACCATCTTGTGTCCACATAGGGGAAGGATCTCTGACCACATGGGGGCAGCCATATTGTGTGTTGGAGTGATGGTCAATCTTCAAATTATTCTTTTATTAGATAGGATAGAGGCCTGGTTCATGGGAGGGGGCCAGTTGGTTTGCCCTGAAGGGTGTCCCGAATCAGGTTGGGTGTTCCCTTGGGGCATGGGGTGGCCTGAGTGAGGGACCTGTGGTGGTTTGCAGGCCAGCCATGCTCTCCAGCAACCCAAGCGGAGGCCCTGATATCTGGTATATATTTACTTTCTACAATTGAAACTTGTAGCCTGGAGCAGAGCCAAGCCTTCTGCTTGCTCTGTGGTGGCAGCCATTTCTGTTTGGACTTTTTTACCTTCTATAATTGAAACTTTGTAGCCTTAATTGGAGGCTTAGACCGCCAAGGGCAGGTGGAAAGCTTGATTTTCTCAGTTGCTGGGGAAACACCTCTCTTCTGCCATCTTGGTTGGGTTTATTTGCATACTCTCTCTGACTCGCTGGTGGGTGTGGCTTGTGGAGGGGAGTGATGGTTAATTTGCATATTACTCTTTTATTACATAGGATTTTTGAGATCCTGTCACATCTCCTATATTGTGATAGATATTTATGGGGATGCAAGAAAAATAAAAGACCCCAAAAGCTGGGGAAAGTATGAAGAGGATAAAAGAAGAAACATTTAAGAATGTGAGTCAGAGAAGGGACTAGAATAGGAACCTTGTGCTCATTTACATTTTATGAAGACCAGAGACATTCTTGCAGAATATTCTAAGATTTCTTAAGCTTTTGTTATTGCATGTTTGTTGTTTTCATTTCCTCTTCTTTCTTAGTCATGAGTGGTTGGCCATAAAACCAATACCTTCATTGAATTCTTCCTGAATCATTTGTCATATATTCTCTGTAGGCCTGGCATTATACTGAGGCTGTGATGGTGACTCAGACCAGGCCCTTCTTTAAGGCCCTAAAAGTGTCTGAGTTTAGCAGGGACTATATATATCAATAATAAAGTTGCCTAATCAGAGAGAAAAGCCAAGGTCCATGAGAGCAGAGAAGAAGGAGGCAAAATGGAAGAGAGTGAAAGATTATTTTTATTCAGCAACCCTAGTGAGCACAGACCCCACCATAGGTAAGCAAAGAACAGAGAAGAGAAGAGCCAGCAGATTCCTAAAGGCAACAGACAGAAACAGTTCTGGCTGTTGCTTTGGAGAGAACCAATACACTTCCTTGTTGAAAGCCTCCGTGGGATCATGTGACTAAGGAGTCGGTGCCATTTGAGTAAAAGATTGAGTATACAAATGGACAGACCATATATAAGAAAAGAACTCTGCCTATAACCTCTATAGCAATTGGATTAATGATAACCAGTTTCCCAATTTTTATCTTGTTTCCAACTTAGGACCAAACAGAGAAAGTCAAATATGCTCCCCTACCCTGGACACCTTGCTTCATTTAACCCAACCACAACTTCCCAGGCCAACAGCCTTCAATCAAGCATAGATGAAGTCTTCCCATTTTTCACTATAAAGCTTTCCCACTCCACTGTCTTCCTTTGAGTCTCTGGCAAATGCAAGTGATAGTGGTAATAGCAAGCCCTACTTCGTTTTTCATTTATTTCCACAATTATTTTTTTTTAAATAAATCTTTATTGTTCATATTATTACAAATGTTCCTCATTCCCCCCCCCCCATTGCTCCCCTATACCAAGTTTCCATTCAATTCTCTGCCCTTTCCCCGTCCCCCATTATCCTCATCCATAGGTGCAGTTTATGTTCAGTCTCTTCCCGCCCCCCTCTACTCCCCATTTCCCTGAGAATCATCAGTCCACTCCCCTTCCATACCTCTGATTCTATTATATTCACCAGTTAATATTGTTCATCATGATTTTTACTTCCCTTGGTTTTTAGACTCACTTGTTGATAGTTACGTGTTTGTTCATAATTTTTATCTTTATTTTCTTCCTCTTCCTAAAGAACCTCTTTTAACAATTCATATAATTCTGGCTTGGCAGAGATGAATTCCTTTAGCTTAAATTTATTTGTGAAGCTCTTTATCTGGCCTTCGATTCTGAGTGATAGCTTTGCTGGGTAGAGTATTTTTGGCTGTAGGTTCTTGTTATTCATCACCTTGAATATTTCTTGCCATTCCCGTCTGGCCTGCATGGTTTCTGATGAGAAATCAGCTGACAGTCGTATGGGTGCCCCTTTATAGGTAACTACCTGCTTTTGTCTTGCTGCTTTTAATATTCTTTCTTTGTCTTTAGCTCTTGGAATTTTAATTATGATGTGTCTTGGTGTGGTTCTTTTTGGATTCCTTTTGTTTGGGGTTCTGTGTGCTTCCTGGACGTGTAAGTCTATTTCTTTCACCAGGTGGGGGAAGTTTTCTGTCACTATTTCTTTCAATATGTTTTCTGTATCTTGCTCTCTGTCATCTTCTGGGATGCCCATAATTCTGATGTTGGTTCGCTTGAAGTTGTCCCAGAGGTTTCTTACATTATCTTCAACTTTCTGGATTCTCTTGTCTTCTTGCTTCTGTGGAGGAGTGTCCTCTGGCTCTTTGTGTTGCAAATCTTGGACTTGATTCTTGCAATCTTCCAATCTGTTTTTAGGACTCTGTATAATATTATTTATTTCAGAGATTGTATTCTTTATTTCTAGTTGACCTTTTATTATTTCTTGTTGACCCTTTATTATTTCTTGTTGATCCTTTATTATTTCTTGTTGATCCTTTTTCATATCCTCATAGGTCTCATTTATTTTATCGGCCTTTTCTAGGAGATTGTTGAACAACCTTATAAGCGTGGTTTTGAACTCTATATCCCGTCGCTTTTTGTCCTCCATTTCTTTCGTTTGTGATCTGTTTCCTCGTTTCGACATTTTCGCTGCTTCCCTGAGTTGGTAGGTTGGGAGGATCAGCTGTGTCTATGCCAGGAGACAACCTTATTCCACTAGACTTGGAAACCTGCAAAAGCCTCTCTGTGTTCAGCTTGGAAGGGGCAGAGTCTCAGGGTGGAGCCTACAGCCTTGGCTTCCGGTTAGCCCCGCCCTGAGGTTCCTGAGTCTCAGTGTACCTCAGTGTCCTTTGGTACTCGCTGCATGCACCTCTGAGAGAAAGGCGCCCTAGAGCTTCGCCCGCTACCAGACAGTGTAATCTCTCCCCCAACAAGCCCACAACTGGGGTTCAGAGCAGTTGGAAGTGGGGTTAAGAACAGTCCGGAGCTTATGTCTCCTTCCCGCTAGGGCGATCTCGCGGCCCAAACAACAGTCTGTCCTCTGTGCGCGCAATGTGCGCGACTCGGGGGCTCTGCTTTTCGCCGCCCCGTGAGCTTCGGCCTTACAGCCCAGATTCCCCCTGTATGAGGCTGGGGCCCGAGGGTCTTGCCCAGGACTGGGGTTCAGTGCAGTCAGAACTGGGGCTCAGCACAGTCCTGAGCTTTTGAGTCCTTCCCGCTGGGGCAATTCAGCAGCTCAGCGAACAGTCCCTCCTCTGCGCGCAATGTGCGCGACTCCCGAGCTCTGCCTTTCTCGCCACTCAGCTGGGCTTCCGCCTTACAGCCCAGTTTCCCTCTGTGTGAGCCTGGACCCCAGGGTCTCGCCCAGAACTGGGGTTCAGTGCAGTCGGAGTTGGGGTTCAGCACGGTCCGGAGCTTTTATCTCCTTCCCGCTAGGATACGCCAGCCAGGCACTCAGCCGCCCCTCCTCTCCGGCTCCGTCCTCTCCCCGCGCGCACTGTGCCTCTGTACCTTAGGCTTTTACAGCTCCTCTGGTTTTCCTTCTGGTTTTCTCTATCCTTCTAGTTGTAGAATTTCCAGTCAGTCAACTTTCCTGTAGTTCTGGATAGTATCCACTCTATATTTTAGTTGTATTTTTTTAAATTGTTGAGGGCGGCTGCAGTTAGGCTTTTACCTCTGCCGCCATCTTGTTGTGAGTCTCCTTTAATCTATTTCCACAATTATTGATAAAGGGTATATCGAAGTATAAACACAATTGCTGATACCCACTAACCACTTAATAAATGTTCTTTCTGATGGAGCACACCCTACCTTTCCAGTAATTGGCTTGGAGCATAGCCTTCTTTCTTCTAAGTTGCTAAACACCATGGTTGAAGTCAGAACAGACCTTCATAAAATCTGTTACATTCATTCTAGGGAAGGGCATGTGCAGCCTTGAGGAGCCTTGAGAGTTTGATGAGAGTGAGCTGTAATGGAAGGGACAGGACCACACTTCAGTCCAGCTCAATGACACTTGCAAAAGCTTTACAAAGAATAGACCAAGGATGGGGAAAAGAAGTTTTCAAAGTCAGAAATCTGGATCCAAGTCAACAAAGTTTTCACCCCCTCCAAGTGTGCTTTGTGTTAATAAAGTTCCTGATAAGCTGTGTACAAATCGCACTTCTGTAAATTGAGTCCTACTTCCCCCATGATTTACACATTCATTTAAACGCTGATCTATCATCATTTCTTCCCCTGGCAACCATCCTTACGAATTGCCTCTTAATTCTAGCCTCCTTGGCAGATAATTAATGAGCTCTTAATACAGCTTATGGGCACTGGAGGGAATGCACTATTTAAAGATGCCTTTCAGATTTTTTGTGTGTGGCAAAGTGAAGAATCCCTTTGTTAAGCAATAAATAAACAAGTAAAAAATAATTAAAATTTAAAAATCACCTGCATTTGGCATATATTGCCCTTTGGAACCTGTGGACTGACTGTTCAAAGGCAGATCAAGAAATTTGCTTGAATCAGGAGACAATTGACTAGAGCAGTGGTCACCAACCTTTCAGATGTCATGGACCACCAGTGGTTTGCAGACCACTGGTTGGCGACTGCTGATCTAGAGGTTTAGCTACCCAGAAGTTTTGAAAGTATTCAAGGTAAGAAAGAGGGTCTTATTAAAGCTTTTTATTAATTAATTGATATTCTTTCATTTGCTCAACAAGTACCTATTGAACATTTGTTATATGCTAGGCTCTGGGGATATAATGGTGAGCACCCATACATGGCCATTGTGCTTGTGGCACTGCTCACAGCTTGTTGGGGGAGACAGATAATGAGCACATAATTATGCAGATAATTAGTTCACTGTGTTTTTGATAAATGCTGCCAAGGGACCAAGGAGGGAGGCTAATGAGGCCTGAACTAGTTTTGGGGAGGGAGAATGGCCAGGGAATTGACAGTTAAGCTGAGCTCTGAGGATAAGTTAGAATTAACCAGAAAAAGCGCACTCCAGTCCATAATTGAATGTGCAAAGGCCCTGATTAGAGAAATAGTTAAGCCCTTTTGAGGGCCTGGGAGAAAGACTCTGGGTAGAACTGAGTGATGAAGGCAGAGAATGGAAAAAGATAAGCCCATGAGATAAATGTGGACACAATAGGTATAAGTTCTTATGGAGTTAAGGGTTTTAAATTGTATCCTTAGAGCAATGAATAAATTACTGACAGTTCCAGGCAGAAAAGTGACATGCTCGATTGTCACTTTTAGAGAAATATTCCTTGTCTATGCTGTGGGAAATGGACTGGAGGAGGTAAGAAAGGGATCAGTAGGACCCATTATAAGCCCAAAGCCTTTGTTTAGAATAAAAGAAGTGGTGTTCACTGGTGGTTTTTATCAAGCACAGCTTGCAGAAGAACTGGGTACTGAGTATTAGGATTTAACTCAGCCCATTTTACAGAAAAAAGAGATCCAATAATCCAAGAACAATTAGAGGACTGGATCTTTCCAGGAACAGGAGCTCAATCCCGAGTGCAGTATCTTCATTCCAGTCCTGGTTTCCCCAAGGGGCACAGGTGCCAGCACCACCAGACAGCATGCTTTGAAGTTTTCTAGCAGGCTTTGGAGAGAGGGCTTTTCTCAAGAATTCTGAATTGGAACTGGGATAACGAATTTTGGTCTCTGTAAGTTTGATAAGGAGAATCTTCCAAATACAATCTCCAATCTTCAAAAGCAAATGTCTCAGGGTCTAGGGCCCCCCAGAGCTGGTCTTCATATCCTCTCTATCAGACATCAGCCCAGAGTTCTCAACAGTCAGTAGGCAATAGAGATCTTAGGGGAGAAGCTTCCTCAAAAGACAGGTTCTTAGGCTCTGTTTCCAGGGATTCTGTATCAGTCTATCAGGTTTTGTCCTGGAGTGTACATTTCATAACAGGATGTACATGCTTCCTCCCCATTGTTTCTAATGAGGATAGTTTTTAAATCACTTTAAAGTTCTGGGAACTCTTATTCTGACAATTTAGGCCTCAAGACGCTAGGTTGCCTGAGCTCAACAAAACATGACCTCTAATTTCAGACAGTCATAAACACTTAAGAGGTTAGAGACTGGATGGGATTCTTAAATTGGGGATGATTTGGGAGCCAAGACTGAACCTTCCAGTTTCCTCAAGTTACCTAATTTTGAGAATTTCCCTGATTCCCATTATTCTACAGAGATTCTGATTCAGGGTGGCCATACCACCAGGGAGTTTGTGGCTTTAGCAAGTGCCTGGGGTGATCCTTTTGATAAGGCTGGGTTGGGGACCTCAGTCCTGGAAGCTTCATAGGCAGTTCTGGCCCTCCAGGATCTCAGAGAGCTTCAGGTGATCTTGGGGTGGGAAGTGGGAGTCTCAGGAAATCTTGGTGTCCTTAGTTTCTTTGTTTCTGAGAATTCTGCTGTGTCTCCCAGCTTTGTAGCCAAGCCAAGGGAACAACCTGTGGGGCTCAGGATATCCAGTTGAAATGCATCACCCACTGCATTTCAGTAAACCCCAGTAGTTTCAAAGTTTCATTAAGTGCAGAGGGCTGTGTCCATTCAGTGTCCAATGGAACCATTGAACTAGGGGCAGGTGTTTTGATGGTCTTCTTGGGGACAAGGGAGCAAATTCCTTATTGCATTTGAGTTCCTGGGTAGCAAAATGAAGGATTCCTTGAATCAGATCTGCTCTAGGGATGTATCTGAGTATGCTCCCAGTTTTACCTTTACTGGTCAAGGAACTGTGTAGGGAAGGTTTGGGGAACTAGGAAGTTCCTGAAATACAAGTGAATTGGAGTTTGTCCATGAAGCTTGAGTTAAACTCTGAGGCAATGACTACAATTGAAAAACAACAACAATAAGAAGTGATTTTTGTTTATTTTTTGTTTGTTTTTTAAAAAAAGGCTAATTGAGTCAGAATCTCTGTTGGGCCTTGGGGCGTGGTTAGATGACATAATTTTGAAAGCTTCCCTGGTTATTATAATGTGTAGGTTATGCATTAGCACAGGCTATGAAGGTCTATGAGCTTGGAGTGACAGAGGCCAGCTTGAGTGTTGTGGGGCTCAAAGGAGGCAGGTGGGGTATTTGGGGGCTCATGGATGGGGACAGGGCCAGGCTAGGATTTGATAGTTTTGCCATAGGTTAGAACAGACACTTCTTATTCAGTTCATCCAATGTGTCAAGCATATAGCTTCATAACCATCACCAAATCTGCTCCTTAGAGAAGAGAACTGTGGCTATACCTTGGCATGGGTGCCCAGCAGGCTTCTTGTGTGGCAAGGGCTTTACTTAAGAAAGGCCTCTGTCTTCTCTTCTCTCATCCACTTCCTCCAGCCTGTGATTTGGCTGCCTCATAGGACCCATTAAGCAATCTGGGCTCAGACCTTTGGTGGGGAGTCTGGAGTCTACAGAATTCCTGGGGCTGAGAGATTGCAGCTCCCAGTGCTTCTGGATTTCTTGGCAGCCCAAGCTGGGGAAGGCATCATTAGCAGCCTAAGGGGGCTGTCCATAAGGCAGGTGAGAGCTACTGAGTGGAAGAAGTGAAGTAACAAATGCTGCTGGTTTCAGATGTATTCTCTGAGCTTAAGTGTCAATATATACCTGGGGATAATGTGTGGGCTAGCAGAGGCAGGGCATGGCTTGGGAGTGTGGAGGGCAACAAAGGGTGGAGGGCATTTGTGGAGAGCATCTGTGGGAGGTGAGCTCCTTTTTGATTTTGTGATGAATCAACTGACCTTTGTTATTGCTGCAACAGTGGGAAGGGATGTTGACCGATAGTTTGGGACTTTGCTTTGCTATTGAGACCAACTGAACTTTATACTCTGACCTGTTATCACCTGAACAGAAGTTTACTACTAAGTTGGAGACTGAAGAATCTCAGATCCATTCTCCTCAGTTCCGGTGGCTTTCTTTGGCTCTGGAGTTAGACTAGTTCAACAAAATATTATTATTAAACAAATATTTGTTGAGCACTTACTGTGTGTCCAAAACTGTTCATGATCCTGGAGATTTATCAGAGAATAATAGACAAGAATCTGCTCTCATGGGAAACAGACACTAATCATAAACTGATCAAGTGTAAGTCCTGCAGTGATGTAGAACAGGACAATGACAATGGGATAGAGTATACAGGGGACAGGAACTTTGGAGAATTGAAGGTGAGAAGAAGATAGCCTTAGGAAGATCTGGGCAAAATGTGATCCAGGTGGAGGGAGCAGTTGTTTTAAAGGTCCCGAGGCAGGAACACGCTTGGAGGTTTTGGGGAACAGAGAACGTGCAGGTGGGGCTGAGGTGAATGGAGCTAGGAGCAAGAATGCAGAGTACAGGAGGAAGGAAAGACCAGATTATATATCAGTAGAGCTTGATGGGCCCCATTAAGGGTTTGAATTTTACTTGCATGTAGTACGATGCTGCAGAAGGGTTTTACCAGGAAAATGACATGATCTGATTTACATATTTAAAACATTACTCTGACTACTCTATTACTCTCTTAGGGTTTCCATGACAAAAATTTAAGTACACACTAAAGGGGAGGGGAGTTTAAAACAATATAAATTTATTCTCTCAGTTATGTTGGTTCAAAGTCCAAAATTAAAGTGTCATCAAGGTTGGTTCCTTCTGAAAGCTCTGAGGGAGAAGCTGTTCCATGTCTCTCCTCCAGTTTCTGGTAGTTACTTAAATCATTGGCATTCCTTGGTTTGTAGCTGCATTTCTCCAATCTCTGCCTCCATCTTCATATGGTCTTCCCTTCTGGGTGTCTTCTATTCTCTTCTTTTAAAAGTACTTGTCATTGAATTTAGGGACCATTATAATCAAGAATGACCTTACCTTGAGGTCCTAAATTATGTCTGCAAAGATTTTTTCCCCCCAAAATAAGGTCATATTCACAGGTTCTGGGTAGACAATATCTTTTGGAAGACCACCATTCAACCCTATAGCTACTATATAAAAATATGGATTTAGGGTAAGATTGGGAGCAAAGATGTTATAGCATAATTAAGTAATTATAGACACTGGGACAAAGATATGGATGGAGCAGGTGTGAAGACCAGCTCTACCTCTTGGGAGGTAGGTGAACTTAGGCTCCATAAAGGCT
This sequence comes from Vespertilio murinus, assembly GCA_963924515.1. Taxonomy (NCBI): domain Eukaryota; kingdom Metazoa; phylum Chordata; class Mammalia; order Chiroptera; family Vespertilionidae; genus Vespertilio; species Vespertilio murinus. The sequence goes on from OZ004716.1 coordinate 22,816,034, forward strand.
CTGAGTCTCAATTACTTCCTTGGAAAAATAAGAATAATAGTTTCTATCATATAGGGTGCTGAAAGGATTAAATGAAATAGTGCATAGAGAGTGCTTAGCATAATCCATGGTCTATAGGCATGGCTCAGTAAAATGTTACTGACTTTTGACCTTGATAATAATGTCAGCAGTACAGTTAGCCTGGTCAATTTACTTAGTTACTAGGGGCTAGCTAGTTGCTCTTGCCATGAATTGGAGGAGAAGTCAGTTCAGATTTTGGTCATTTTAGATCTGGCTCCGTGGTCAGTGATGGTGGCCAGAACGCCTTAAGGAAGGCTAGATTTACCAGGGTTCTACCATGAGAAAAAACAAAACAAAAACCAAACCAGTAAAGGATGGAGAATATATGTGTACAAGTCTGAAATCTGTAGGCTGTCATACCGCATATTCTTGGGCAGGAGTTGATGCTTCAGTTTAGGGGTGGGATTTCTTCTTCAGTTTTGCTCTTAAGGCCTTTTAACTGATTAGATGAGGTCTACCCAGATAACCTAGTATAGTCTCTTTTACTTAAAGTCAAACTGAGTGCAGATGTTAGGCATATGTGCAAAATGCCTTCACAGAAACATATAGACTAATTTTTAATTGAATAACTGGATACTATAGCCTGGATACTATATCCCCAGCCATTATAAGGGATCTGGCAGTGAGGCCCGCATCCTGGGTTGAGATTGGTGCTTTGGGAGAAGTTGGGCCAGACTAGAAGAAAGGTAGAACATGATAGTGGACTGTCTGGGGCAGGGTCTGGGCAGCCCTTGGTGGTGCAGAAAGAAGTGGAGCTTCCTGTTAGTGGCTGGCAGCCCAGGGAATAGTTCCAAGGTGAATGGAAGGCTACTGGTCGGCAGGGGAGCAGGCAGGCATTGACAACTGTAATCTCAGGATCATCCCTCATTATTCATAATTCCAGAGCTGGGTTAATGTTGGTGTGGGTTCCTATTGTCCAGGGATGGAAAGTCAAAATTTGATCAATATTTTGCCTTAGGGATTGGTATAGAGTTATTCTAATGAAGATTAAAAGGAAGAATGTTGACAGATAACCTTGTATTTGTGTGTAGAGCTCTCTGAAAAGCCCAGACATTAAAAAAGCATATTAACAGCAGCAAAAGTGACAAAGGATTAAAAAACAAAACAAATACCAAATACTTATCTCTCAATTCTAAAAACAATGGCCCTGAACTTAAAGAATTATGCTGGCTTCTGGGTATTGGGTACCTGCTGTATACCAGGAATTCTGCTAAGCAGTTTGCTTACATTTCCTATTAACAACAAATGCCTGATATAGATATGATGATTTCTCCCATTAGAGAAAGAGATATTGAGGTTCTGAGAGGTTAAAAACGTCCCCAGGGTCATATGATTACAACACAGTAGGTCTGGGATATAAACCCATATTGATCTCCAGAGCCAGCCCTCCTAACTGTGTCATTTAATTAAAAACACACATGAGCCAAAGCTTGAGAAACATACTAAAGACAACTAAAAACAACTTTTCACTTCCATTGGGGGGATAGGGGGGAGGTGGATGACCCAGGAAAGGACTGCTTGGGGGAGATTTTAACATATGAGAGAGAAAGCAGAATTCCTTGATTGCTCTTTGAATTCCAACTTGTCTACCAGAGAGAATGACCTTGCTCTTGGGGGGGGGGGGGGGCAGAGTAGAATAAAGTGGAAGGAGTCAGGGCTCAATGTAGATGTGAAGGCAGGAAGCCAGCACAGGTCACAGACATAAGCTTCATTCTCCAGGATTAGATGAAATTAATCTTGTAGGTCTGTTGGAACTTCCAAGCCTGAAATTTATGGTGCTGGTTGCTATAGGATTCAGAGATGCTACATTTGAACCTCCCCTTCCCTTTTGTCTGGTATCTTCTCAATATTTATGACATCCAGACAGGCAAAGATTTTTCTTCTCCACATCTATTTCTTGGGAGCCCTTTGGCATAAGAAGCATATGTTAAACATGGAGGGCATTTACCACATATGTGGCAAATTTCTTAAGCCAAGTATGAAAATGTCCTCCCTTCCTTTTGTCCTTGTATTTGAGCACTAACACTAAAAGAGTGGTGTAGCAAAAATAATGCTGTGTAACGTATCTTATATAATAAAAGGCTAATATGTAAAATATGTAAATTGTCTCCTTCGGAGTTCAACCTCTTGCTATGATGCGTGCTGACCATCAGGGGGCCATGTGGAATGAAGGAAGCCCCTGACCAGTAGCCGGCAGCTGGGGGAAGGAAGGCCTCAAACAGCCCTGATCACTGACCAGGCCTAGGGACCCTACCCATGCACGAAAATTGTGCCCTGGGCCTCTAGTAATGAAAAATAAGATTTTATTGCTCATGTATTTTGAGCCAGGTGGGGACAGGTGGCTTTGCTAATCTTACCTAGGCTTGCTCACATGTCTTGAATACCCTGAAGTGGGTATTAACTAGATAGTTTAACTTAGGCAAGGAAACCAAGGCAATAAAGTTTGCCATTGGTTTCTCACTTTTGTCCACTAATCTGGGTGTGTTCTCATGATGGTGGCAAAGGCACAAGATGGTGGCAAAGAGCAGAGGTGGAAATAACAAGACCTGAGGGCCTGTACTTAGAATTAGCACACAGCACTCTAGCTTCATTCTGTTGGCCAAAGCAAGTCACAATTTCAGCCCAGAATCAGTGGGTGGGAAGATAGATTCCACCTTTTGAGCAATGGGAACTGGAAAGTCACATGGCAAAGGGGTCATAAAGGCAGTTGATCTCCCACAATCACCTGCTTTGTGGCAAGCATTGCTTTCGGGGTGTAAAGAGTAAACAGTCATGTCCCTGCACTTGGACTTTCTGGTTTAGTGACACTAGTACTGTCAATACTGGGTCATTCCCTAGGCTGGAAAGTAAAGTTTTGGCTAATGCATGAATTTCTAATGTGTTCTGGATCCATGCTGGACACATCCTTTTTTACTGTGTGATGCTCATTTATATCCCTATGACTGACAGTACCAAATAGTTTTCTAAAGAGTAAAGCCAAAACCCTCTGAGACTTGTCCTAGTAAACATTTCTTCTCAGCAGTTGCTGGCCAGTCTCATTATTTTTCTTAGAACTGCCAGAGAAGAAGGAGAAATTCCTTGGTGTGTTTGAACAGGGTGAGGGAAGTGAGAGTGAGATAAGAAGAATGCCAGGAAGACATAGCCAAAGTCAGTAACTCAGATCTCTTATTCCTTCAAAGATACACCCAGTGAATCACACCACTGATTCTCTCATTTTATGTTTTCTTGATTGTAACACAATTGTCAGCAATCTTCTTTCTAACTTCACAAGAATAGCAATCCGTCTGCTTACTTCTCGCTATATGCCAAATGCCTTGCATAGAGGCACATGGTAGACATTCTTTAAAAATTGTGTGTTGAATAGAAGAAGAAGGAGTGACTAAAGACAGGGTGTTGACAGAATTTGAAGTTTTTGAAAGAGGAAGAAGGTTGTTCTAGATACTACCAGCCAGTGAATTTGACATTAATGATTGGCACAATCCCAGACTGAATTATTAAACATCTGGCTTATGAGGCAGTGGAAAAAGAAGTTAGGTTCACTGGGACCCAGAATTGGTTCACCAAGAACCAATCATGTTGAATCAACTCTACTTACTTTTATGATCAGATTATTGTACTGTTATAGCAGCCTTGAACATGAAGTGCATGTTACCCAGCAAGGCGGTTGGAAAATATTTTATAAAACTCCCATAGTCAACAGGGTGAAACATGGGTTGGATGGGTGAACAGGTTGATTTGTAACTGAATGTTTATATGTGATCCTCTTCTAATGTCATTTTTTTGGAGGGGCTAAAGGAAAATTTTCCATCAGCACCTTGCAGGACTCTCTTCTCCTTATCTTGTTTGCATTTATCAATGGCTCCAATACAGTTGTGGTGGGTGAACTTGTTGAATTTCCAAATGACTCAAAGCTGGAAAGAAGGATGATGGAGTCAGGATTCTATATCATGCTGACAGAGCAAGATGATGGGCTGAAACTAAAAGATTAATTTGAATAGGAGTAAATTTATAGCTTAGATGGGATCTTGAAGAAAAATTTGCAAGGGTATGAGATAGCAGACAGAGTCCCAGCTTAACAATGCACAGTCAATTAGAGCCAATTCTGTAACATATGGATAAAAAACTCTATGCCTATGCTGAATTAATAGAAGCAGGGTGTTAAGATCAAGGGGGCTTATAGTCTCCATGTCTCCTGAATTTATCAGACCAACAACCATTCAATAAAACATTTATTAAGTACTTCTCTGTATCAAAGTCTTAGTCAGGCACTTGTTAAATAAATTGGAATGAGTTATAAGGAATTCCTATCTTTAAATATATGAAAGCCCCTGGCTTAGAGATGGAAGCTCAGCAGGTGCTATACAAATGCCAGGATTCACAATATGGCCCAAGTGCTTGTTGATAGCCTGTGAGGTCAATTTGCCTTTTACTCTTTCATGATTTCTGACTCCCAACCTCTTATTACAAGTCAATGGACTTATTTTGATTTTTTTCCTTGAATTAAACAGCATTGCTTTATGGCTCATTTGATAAGACTAGGGCTCTGTATCCATTCCTGTTCATCCTTTTATCTCTTTTCTCTTTAGATGTTGGTGTTACCCTCTTCTACTTCAGAGAGCTTCTTCCATGTTTTTGTGGAAAATGGTCAGAAGGAGCTCAAAATTATATTATTTGCATGGCTTATAGTCTTAGAGCAAGAGAGAGAGGCCTTCTCTTGGTGTTCATATATCAGAAGAAATGCTGCTTGGCCTGAGTTAGGTTATGTGATCACTCTTGAACTGGAAACTTCTAAATAATGGTTATGGTAAGGTGTGTGTGTGTGTGTGTGTGTGTGTGTGTGTGTGCGCGCGCGCACGCGTGCACTGAGGGTGTGTCTTTGACTCTTTGACTAGCAAGTTTATTTCCATGTAAACCATGTAGAATTTTCCACAGAAAAGAGCAGAGATTTTATACCCAGAAAAATGGGTACATCTTTAAATACATTAACCAGTCCTGAATTAAAAAGGAGAGTGGCTGCGGTTCCTTTTGATCAAGCATTATGTTAAGACTAAAGCAGGTGATAGCTTAGATTCAGGCTGAGATTTGTTGCTGCCTTTTCAGCTTGAGTTTGGAGTTTGTATGTTTCACCTCTCTTTTTGTGTTATTTGTATGTGTAAAGGAACTTCCTGGGGGCAGACTGAAGTCCTCTGGTGAAAAATCTAAAGGAGGATCAGAGTAAGATGTCCTGGTAATTTTCAAGGAATAGTCCAGGGATAGGTAGAAAAAGATACACTCATTTTCAACTCAGTTCCATTCCTGTATTGCTTGCTGTGGCTTCTCATTTTGAAGACTCCCAGCCTCACTTGACCTTGGCTGATGGAGTAGCTGGAGGACCATTTGTGAGGGTATGTCCTCCTCCTGCGAATGGACAGGGAGAATGGATTGCTGGCTCTAGAGAAACCGATGCTCAGACTAATTTGCACCCTAGGATCCCCAAAGCCTTTCCAAATCGTCATGTCCTCTATGTATTGTTTACCTGGGATGAAAAGGGGACGCTGGGATGGGCACCCAACGAAGTTATTAATCTTGATGTCATCTGTATGGGCTGTGGACTTCACTTTTGTGCTTGAGAGCTATTTTGCAGAAAATATTCAATCCTAATGATGTTTACTGTGACGGATGTTAGAATGGGTGAGTTCTGTAAATGTTGTCAAGACAGCTGGCCCCTGGTTGGAAGTTATTTGGTTTCAGGAAATTGGCCTTCGAGGAAAAGGTCACCACAGATTATACACAAAATGAGTGAGCCATGGGAGGTTTGGAGTGATAATTTGTATTCCACCCTAGGTCCACGAATGCCATCTTTTTATTTATTTATTCTGCCTCCATGAAAAGCTACATCATCTGCCTTTCCATTTATCTATGAGATAGTAGGACAGTAAATCCACAGCAGTTTTCCTACTAAAAATTCTAAGAATCCATCGTGTCTCCTTGCCCTCAACCCTGAGATGCAAGTTAGGATCAGATGTTTTCATATTTTACCTAAATATAGGTGTTTTATATATTTACAGATATATAATACTTATAGATTTGTATAAGTGCATAAAATATATTCAATTTCAATTGATATATTAATACATATATGAATTTAACATTATATTTTACGTATTTTAAACATGCAGCCTATGATTTCTCTCCTTGGCAACTTTGTGAGATAGACTCTCATTTTTACAGATGAAGAAACAGAAGAAATTTAGTCACTTTCCCAAGATCACTGTGTCATGTCACAGTTCTCATTTGCAAATAACAGAAACCAATTCTGATTAATTTCAGCAGAAAATGAATTTATCAGAATGGCATCTGGCAATTCACAGCATCTCCGGGAGGGCTAGGAGTATACAGATCTCTAGACCATGCAGCCCAGAAGAACACCAAAGATGCCACACCTGCTGCTTCAGGCCCAAGCCCTGAGATGGCTCTTGCTCATCACAGCCTCAGGAGACCCGCTAAGCTAAGGCTGCCCATATTGTTAGAATGCCTGCCTCCAGCTCTGCTTCTTTGGCAGACCTCATTTCATTTCCAAGTTTGGGCAAGTGATTCTCCTAGGAGGCTTTTATTCTGAAACTTGAGAAAAATTCAAGGTTGTAAAGAGATAATGGGCATATAATGTTGGATGAGGGGGGACTATGAGGGTTTTGGGCTTGTGTCAAAGTGGAGCATCATGGGATAGCCTTGCTGAAAATGGGCCTATTAAGTAACCACTTAAATGTTTTTAATTGTTTCAACCACACAGGTAATGCATGACATTTTTTTTAAAACAAGATTTAATGTTACCAATAAGCCTCAAATTGCTTTGACTATCACAGAAAATCCCTAGGAAATTTCTCCATATGAAAAGCCACCACTCTTAGTATAGTCTTTTGAAATCTTTTCCCACGTGCTTTACCCATAGGTTTATATCATAGAAAATGGAAAGTGTTGTTTAGTGTGTGTTTCCTTCAACCAGATCTCAGAAACTTTTCTATGTTGGGAGATACAGATTTACCTCATTAGTTTATGTACTGCACAGTATTTCATTATATGACACTAGATGGTAGTTTGCTCTGCCAATAGAGGATATTTGCCATTTTCCACTATTGGAAACAACATTTTAATGAACATCCTTGACTGTCATGGACTCTTCAGTATTTCTTCAGGATGGTTATGAGAAGTGGAATTGTTGAGACACAGGGGATTTGCCTTTAAAACTTAATAGGCACTAACAAATTGTCTTGAATGTGCCTATACCAAATTATACTCCTACATGCAATTTTCAAGGTAACCATTTCCTTAAATTAATGACCATTAGCAAACATTAATTTTTGCCCACATGAAGTGCATTTTAATTTGCATGTCCCAGAACACTGGTAATGATGGATATTTGTATTTTCTCCTTTGTGCATGCCCTATTCCTGTTCTCCCTTATCAGTATTCTATTGTATTTCATTTTCAGACCCCCTGAGGATAGGGATGGTCTTTCTTGGCCCTTGCCCTACTGCCCATGCTCAGCACAATTAATGTCATGAGATAACTATCTAAATACTTATTGAAATGATTCAGGTCTTCATCAACTTTAATCTAAGCACTACTTTGCCCTGGTTTTCTAAGACACAGTCTGAAGTCTTTTTCCCAAGAGTGAGCCTTAAAAAGTATTGGGCTTCTTATAGAAAAATCTGAACATAAGTCACTTTTGCTAAAACAAAGTTGTCCTAAAACATGAGGTCAGAGAACTTCGAGCCCCTTAGAATTACTTAAGCTCATGTTTTAGTAACATAGGGCTAAGATGGCTCTGCAGAGCAGTTATTCTGACCATCACTTTGGTCTGATCAGGACTAGCCATACATTCACCAACATGTATCCACCTACTGTGTACTTCTTTTGGGAGGTAGTTAATAACATTTGAAAACAAAAAATATCTTAAATACATGTCCATATTTCTGGTTTTCCTTGAAAAAAGGTAGACACATACACTGGGACTTGTCCTCTCCAGTTTACTATAAACCCTGACTATTTAGATCCTGAAGACATTTGAATTTATTTCCTCTGGTTTACAATATAGTTGGAGATAAAAGTAAACCTATTTAAAAATAAAAATATAAAAATATAAAACTGTGTGCGATCAGTACCAAGTAGGTGACTCCTTATGAACTTTAAGAAGAATTTTGAGAACAAAAGGAACCTGAAGCCTGAGGTAGTCATTGCATACTTTGTGAATTACCTGGCTTTGAAGGGTGGGAAGACATTGCTGGGCGAGGAGGAAGTAAAAGTGAAGGAAGGCCAGAGGCCGCAATCTAAGTGAAGATTCAGGTAATACTGAGGAGGCTGTAGTAGAGTGTGTGCATTTCCTTGATCCGAATTTCCCAAGGAGCAGGAGCATTTCTACTGCTTAGGATGCCCTTGAAACCTGCACATTTGAGTGGAAAATTTTGTTTGCATGATTTTCCCCCTGGATACAGGACCTATTGTGTCTAGCAAATTATTCAAAGAATTCACAAGAATGGTGAGAATGATTGTTACAGGAGCTATGGAGAAATATTTTAGGTCAGTGTTTCCCAAACTTCTCTCATGATGAGAATCAATCACCTGGTGGAGTTATTAAAATACAGATTCCTGAATCTCAACTAAGAAGTGTTAAACTAGAATTTTTGGGAACATATAGGTAAAATTGTATACTTTTTTTTTTTAAAGCTTAGAGCGCTAGTTAAGTATACAATTTTACCTATAGGTTCCCAAAAATTCTAGTTTAGCACTTCTTAGTTGGGATTCAGGAATCTGTATTTTAACAACTCCACCAGGTGATTTTCATCATGAGAGAAGTTTGGGAAACACTGTTTTAGGTGATGTGATTTGGGGTCAGACTGCGGAGGGCTGATGTGGTGGGCATCTCCCTTTTCCGCTTCCTGTACGGAAAGAGAGATGAACGAACCGGTTCTAAGTGGAGGCAACCAGGGATTGAGAAATAATAGAAATAAAGAGAGAAGACACAGAAATAGATTTTAAGCTGGGATCTGGGAGGGCCGCTGACCTCCTCTGCTGGAGAGGCAGTCTGACCTCCTGAGCCACGCAGCACATCTATTTATTCTCCAATCCATTAAGAGGGCTTCACAGGAAAACAAGGAGCCTGGGAGGGCCCAGGGCCCACCCACTCCTTCCTCCTGGACAAACACAAGCCAGGAACTAAGAACATATCAGCACTCCCAGGGCTGAAGTGCAACTGACATGATTCTGCCAATATCCGCCCCCGGGCCCAGTCAGCAACAATTTAAAGAATATCCAGGTGCCTTCCTATTTGGCCCTCTACACAGACTGTAAAGGACCTTGGCTTTCTAGCAAAGAGTCTATCTTGTAGGTAACAGGGAGTGTTTGAATGCAACCCAGATGATCTAAGTTGCACATAGAATGTTATAACAGGTAACATTTATTGCATACTTTTCTTTTCTTATTTTTAAAATTATTTTTTACAAAGAGGAAGGGAAAAGGATAGAGAGTTAGAAACATCAATGGGAGATAAACATCGATCAGCTGCCTCCTGCATACTCCCTACTGGGTATGTGCCCACAACCAAGGTACATGCCCTTGGCCGGAATAAAACCTGGGACCCCTGAGTCTATAGGCTGATGCTCTATCCACTGAGTCAAACCGGTTAGGGATATTGCATACTTTTCGTGTTCCTCACTCTATGCTGAGCTTTTTAAAAACTTGAGGTGAAATTCATATAACATAAAATTAACTATTTTAAAGTGTGCAATTTTGTAGCATTTAGTATACACAGACTGGTGTATAACTACCTCTTCTATCTAGTTCCAAGGTGTTTTTATCTCCCAGGAGGGCAACCACTTAACCATTCCCTCCTCATTCCAACCGAACTAGTTTGCTTTCCGTCTCTATAAATTTATCTCTCGGGATATTTTGTAAATATGAAATCACATTAGTATTTAGCCTTTTGTGCCTGGATTTTTAAACTCAGCATATCGTTTTTGAGGTTCACCCATATTGTAGCATCAATACTTTATTACTTTTTACTAGTTAGTACTAGTCTATTTTATATATGTTTTACATTGTGTTTATCCGTCCTCCATTGCTGGTCTCTAGTTATTGTGAGTAGTGCTACTACATCCGTGTATGAGTATTTGTTTTCAATTCTTTTTTGTGTGTAAAAGTAGAATTGTTGGCTTATATAGTGATTTTACATTTAATTTTTCAAAGCTATGCTGAACTGTATCTATTGTCTTCCTTAATCTTGTTACCAGCTCAGTAAGGAAGGGCCATAATTACCTCTTAGAGATAAGAAATTAGAGGTAAAAAAAACTGAGGCCCAAAGAAGTTAAGTGGCTTTCTGAAAACTGCAAAGCTGTAAGTGGTAGAATTGCTATGTAAGCCCAGTACTGGCTTCTTTAGAATCAAGAGTCCTTAACCACTATACACCTTGCCCCTCCTATAGTATCAAAGGAGGATGGTACCTTTCTATGCATCGAAAAATGAGTTAGTTTCCTTGCTTAGAGAACTTTTACTTGAAAGAAAAATATATTGCTTTAGGAATGTTACTACTCAATGGCAAAACTACAAAGCCATTTATTTCCTGTTAATGAGAGTTTTACCATCAAAGGAAAGTGGAACTGTCCCCTGTAGGCAGTTTTCTGCTTACCTGTGCAGGCGGACATCTCTGCCATCGGTGCCATTTGAAAGGAGCGCACTTGCTCCCCAGTCTTTCCTCCCTTCCATGTCCCTGTGTTATCCTGTCAGCCTATCACCACCTCTAACCCCTTTGCCCTTGAAGACCGGTGATTTCAGTCATACTGAAACTCTCAAACCGTGTGTTTGAGCAGGAAATTGTGCAAACATCTGAATGGTCATTTCATGCAGGATTTTCATACTACTTACTTGTTATGGAGAACCCAGAATAAGTGTGTTCATTAGGATTAATACCCATTGACTGTGGAAATGTGAAATTATCATCGATAGTCCTGTTAGAAGCTAGATTCCAGAGAGACTGGGGAGTGAAAGCAGTCTGCGATGTGTTCATCACAACTGAGACCTGGTAACTGCAGAAAAGTGAAATTGATCATATGAGACACATGATTATCATAGAGTGTCAGCATCGCTGTGGGGGCAAGCAGGCAGCAAAATCTCTATTGTATCTGCTACTCCACAGAGGTACTGAAGAGCCTAGCCACTCCTCAAATGCTTCCATCTTGTTTAAAAGTGGCATTTTTATGAGCCTACTAGAAGGAGAGAGCCACTCTAGACATCTTAGTATGTTAATAGCTGGCTGCCTACCAAGGTGTGCAACTAAAGCATAAAATTGCATTTCCAAACAAGCTTTTAAATCGTATTGATATGTTGAAATCTGTTGTCTATTTCATATAAATAAAAGCTTTTTCAATATCCCTTGATTTATAGTTTTCTATGTGTGTCTTGATTTGTACCCAGCCATTGAGCTGGGCATCATTCATTTGCTTCCCTGGAACCGCCAGTAAGTTCTCTTGCCCTTTGGTTTCTTCTCGGATTTGGCCAGTGAAAGGTGCTAATAGGAGATTGGAGAAAAGGGAGGATTAAATGGAGAATAGTACATTTGAACTCCTGATTCACTTCCTGATGGGACAGAAGTTAATAGTGGTTGTGTTTCTCTGTGATGGGCCACAACACCCATCAGGTGACCCTCTCCAAAGGCAATAGATCTTATTATGTTTTGATAACCCTAAGTTTATTTGTGCTTTCGGTCTTGGGGGTGGTATCAGTCTTCCCACTGTTGCTAGTTCTGGAGGGCTTTGTTCCTTGTGGCTTTCCCTCAGCTTACCTACACCTTTATAAAGAGTCCTAATAAACTCTCATTTAGCCCCTTCATCATGCCACCTATTTCCTGCCATGATTCTGACCAGCCACTCAATACCTCCTGTCCCTATGGCAGGTATCTAAGCATGATGGGGTAAGAATCCCAAGGCTGAAATATAAAGGCTGAAACTGGAAAGGCAGCAAAAGAAACTGGAAGAGAAGTTGCCTGGGAAGGGGCACCCACAGTAGAAAGGAGGAAAATAATGTTCCAATCAGAGTTATCCTATAGGGCAATTGGTGAGATTATTTGTGGTTTTCAGCTATACATACACAGCTCACTTTTATACATGTCCTTATTACTAGAGTAATTTTTCCCTTCCTTTAGAGGCCTTGAGAGGGGACACCTTACATTTGTACTTCATTAGGACATTTTCTACCCCTTCACTCTAGGATCTGAGCTTCTTGCAGGTTCCTATAATGACTCTAACCATCTTTTCTGTTCTTTCTCACCCACATGGTCCCTTTGATATTTTTTCACCATGATAATTCTTGTGTTTCTTCAAGATTTAGTCAACTATGATAATTGTTAGCCTTTCTTTAAGATCAACTATCAGGCTCAGGAAATTTTATCTACTCCTTGATATGATGGAGATGCCCTCCTGGGCTCCCACAGCATCATGATCGCCTTATCATCCATTCTCCCCCTGCTGGACCATGAAATCCATCCAATAGGATTTTAGCTCCATTTATCTGTATAAGAAGTAGTTTAGAAATTGTGGATAGGGGAAAGACATTAAAAATTTAAACATTTTGGAGAGCTTTTGGGGCAGTGGCATAAAGTCTGTACCAATACTTTGAGAATGGGAAAGGATCCTCCAGGATAAGTTCTGAAAAATTCTATAAGGTGAAGATAAGTATGAAATCAAACTCCTTATACATTAAATAAGATGGAACACATTAATAATAGGTTCAAAGGGAAGTGAAATAATTTAGAATAAAAGGAAAAGGAATAACTCTTATGGTAAGAGGGCACTTTTTTCCATAATATACTGAGCTGCTTGCCCTCAGGAGGGCTCAGATAAATATGTATAATATGGCCGAAACCGGTTTGGCTCAGTGGTAGTGCGTCGGTCTGCAGACTGAAAGGTCCCGGGTTTGATTCCGGTCAAGGGCATGTACATTGGTTGCAGGCACATCCCCAGTAGGGGGTGTGCAAGAGGCAGCTGGTCGATGTTTCTCTCTCATTGACGTTTCTAGCTCTCTATCTCTCTCCCTTCCTCTCTGTAAAATATCAATAAAATATATTTTAAAAAATATGTATAATATGTATGCCATGATGTGCATCAGAGGTTCTCAAGACTACTCTCAGGCTTGGTGATTTGGTAGCAGTATTCATGGACTCAGCATATAGTGGTATTTATGATTTATTACAGCAAAAGGATTAAGAGCAAAATCAGCATAGAGGAGAGGTACATGTGAAGACCAGAAAAAAACAGGCACAAGCTTCCAAGAGTCTTCTTCCAGTGGAGTCACATGGGACATGTTTAATTCCTGCAGCAATGATTTGTGATAACATGAGATGTTGTCTACTAGGGAAGTTCATTAGAGACCATCCAGGTTTTTAAAATATATATATATATTTTATTGACTTTTTACAGAGAGGAAGAGAGAGTGATAGAGAGTTAGAAACATTGATGAGAGAGAATCATTAATCAGCTGCCTCTTGCACACTCCCTACTGGGTATGTGCCCACAACCAAGGTACATGCCCTTGACCGGAATAGAACCTGGGACCTTTCAGTCTGCAGGTCCAACGTCGCTCTATCCAATGAGCCAAACCGGTTTCAGAAATATTCAGGGTTTTTATTGGGGATTGTCATATGTGTCTTCCTTGCACATGTCCAAATTTCAGACATCCAGAAGGAAAGTAAGTGTTCACCATAACCATATTGTTTTTACAGTTTATGCATAGTGAGTTCTCTTCTCAATTCTGAGAATAGTGAAAACCCTTTCCAAATCCAAGTTTCCAGATACTAGCCAAAGGCCAACCTTGCAAGAGGCCTTTCTAAGGATAGCAGTTCTCAGTCCTGCTATGTTTGCTATTTTTCTCACATGGTGCCACATTGATTACCCCTGGGTGAAGGAGATAGCTGTGTAATTTTCCAGCAAGTAGAATTTTCCTTCCTGTAGATCCCATGAAGAATTGGGTCTTCCTGGCATGCCAGCTCAGATTTCTTTTTTTAGATAGCAGTGATTTCCAAACCTCATAGAAATGGCTAACATTTTGCTTCAGTTACATTGCTACTCACAGCCCGCTTCTCTGTTGCATCCCATCCTGGGGGGCTTAAGTCCAGGTTCCCAAGAGACATTCCTATCGCATATAAGACTTGTTTCTCAGGGCTTTGTCTGGAGCTAAATCCTGTGTCACAGGAGGGATCCCATTGCAATGAACTCTCTTTTATCTGAAAAGCTTTATATTCTGCCTCCATTGACCAAGCACCTTAAGGATTCATTCCCAGTCATTCTCTTCTGGTTCTTTCCAAGCCACATAAACCAGGGTCCTGTGACTACTATGGCATGTAACCCTCTCTCCCTATCAGGCTCAACCCTGGTTCATCAGGTTAGGCTGATAGTTAACATTGGCTGTTGATCTAGTAGCCAGGAGAGAAGGTGGGGGGATTGCTTTGTAAGGCACCTACTCCATTTAAGGCTTTGCTTATTCTTCAAGCAAGAAAAGGGGCCTGTCTTCTAATAAGAGAGTGAACACTTCAGCAGGCACAGAGGGTTCGGGGGATCTTAGTGTTGAAGATAATCAAGTGTATCTTTCCACATAACCCCTTCCAAAATCTCAGAGTACCACTCCTTCCCACTAGGGTCCCGATTTTGGTATAGGACATGTACCTAGCCCGAGAATACAGCCTTCTTTGCAGTTTTGCCATTCTTACAGTTCAGTCCTGCTCTGTTTTCATGCTTGAAGATAAGGGTTTCTTTAAATACTACGAAGGAGGCTATCTGACACAATTTGCTCTAAAATTTTGAGTGATTACCCTGAGGCTATCATGTTTTTTTCTCTCTTTGATTTAGGTATTCAGCAACAGTCACCCGATTTCACAGTCCTGATAATTACTATATCTGTCATTCCTCTCCAGCACCGGAGATGTAGTACAAGCTAGTGCATCCACTTCTATCCATACCCTGTGTAGTCTTAGCAATTGCACTGTGCCCAAACATGGCAGAGATAGATAATGCCCCATTTCCCACCAGTGATGGACTCCTCAATGCCAGGCTGCCAATGAGGGATCCACCTCCAGAATCCCTTCCTTTGAGTCTGGTTCTTAAGACCAACTCTTCATACCAACTCTCTTAGGTCAGTGGGAGGCAGAATAATGGCCCCAAAGATGTCCACATTCTTATCCCTGGCACCAGTGAGTATGTTACCTGACCAGGAGAACTTTGCAGATGTGAAGGTTCTTGATAGGGAGGAATTAGCCTGAATTATCAATGTATTTACAACTGCCATTATAAGAAGGTTGCTGGAGGGTTCAGAGTCAGAAAAGGTAATGTGACAATGGAAGATAAGGTTGCAGTGATGCAGGGCCATGATCCAAGGAATGCAGGGGACTTTTAGATATTGGAAAAGGGAAGATTGTCCCCAGAAGAAACCCAACCATGCCCAAACCTTGATTTAGCATATGGAGACCTGGGTCAGATTTCTGACTTCCAGAACTGTAAGATAATATATTTGCTTTCCTTAAGCTGCCAAGTTTGTGGTAATTTGTTATAGAATTGATAGGTATCTAATACAATTGGGTTCCCTAGAAGTGGACCTTTAGATAGGGATTTGGGTATGCATAATTTATTGAGAGAATGCTTTTAGGAGCTTAATAGGAGACCCCTGTGGGAGATTAAGGAAGACAAGATAAAAGGGAATTGCTAAGAAAGTTTGTGACCCTGGTTAAAAATCTAGCCTTGGAATAACTCATGGAGGTGGTACTCTGGACATAAGTCACATTGTCACATTATAGTGTTATTAGAGGCCCTGTGCATGAAAATTCATGCACTGGAGGGGGTGTCCCTCAGCCCTGCCTGCCCCCTCTTCACAGTCTGGGAGCCCACAGGGGTGGGAGGTGACCTGGTGATTAGGGGAGGTGATGCGCCATCACACCTCTGCTGCTTCCACTGCAGGCATCGCAAGCCTCAGCTGGCCTTTGTTAACTGAGCCTTGGGTGGCTCTGGGAGACTGGGCAGCCACCATCCGAGGCTTACCTGCACCTTGAGCCAGCCCTGGGTGGCTAGGGGAATGAGGGAACTGGGGGACTCTGGAGGCAGGCAGTTGTAATGGCTGGGCCTGCCTGGGGGTGGGTCCGGCCTTGCTGTGCACCTGCTGCCCTGGTGGGGTTGAGGGGACTAGGTGTCACCATTTTGTGGCTATGGGCACCACCATCTTTGAGGGCAGGGCAGTCAATTAGCATATTCCCTCCTTATTGGCTGTGGGCACTGCCATATTTGTGATGGTATAAGGGTCAATTAGCATATTCCCCTCTTTATTAGATAGGATTCTTTCTTAAGGCAGGGAGGCTGGTTTCTGGCAGTCATCAGCAACCCCCGCATTGTTATTGGTGGACCTTGGAGGCAGCATATACCTACTTTCATAGATGAAATTAGTCCTGTTAGCAGAGCCAGTCTGTGAAAGGAGGCATCCCTGACTTATTAGCAGCCAACACTCATAGCAGCTGGGGATAGATGCACAGTCCTGGGAAAAGGGATCCTTGTACAGAACAGAACTTGTGTACCCAGTGAGACCATCTGATATGCAATACCAGAGAAACTTTACAAAATGTAATCAATGGTGTTTTTCTAGCCTGATTGCTATGGCTTCCAAATGTAGATTTAAATTACTGACTTGCATAAAACAACCATGTAAATTCAGCTGCCTAGTAACCAGTTACTTAGTGGTTTTGCAGAATTCAGCTGCTTTAATGAATTCTTCCAGCTTCTGTTTTAGTTCTTTGTCAAATAACCTTGGCTTGTCCTCATTGATTGGCGGTCTTGCAGTTAGCATTAGACCACAGGCACAATCACATTTGAGTGAGAAGCCCCTTGGATTCATTGACTTGCCTGGGGTTATTTGGCTGGTCTAGGACCTCCAAGGGGGTAGTGCTGCTACTTGAATCTAATTGGTGGTCTGTCGCCTGATTTGATCAATGCAGGAAGTGGGACACCAGTAGACAGACTCCAGTGGAGATAGGATTTCAGTCTTAATTATTTTTCTCCTTGATGACACACCAAACACATCCAAACTGATGGAAAATGGGATTCTTCACTGAGTTGTATGGTGCCCTAGACCCATAATTTGATACAAAAGATTCACACAAATTGAAATTAAAATGCATTTTGGATGCTTCCTTTCATCAAGGCAGTTTGTACCAGCAGGCTTCTCTATTTTACAAGTTTGCTATAGAAATAGGGAAACTGGGCGGCTTTGCTATTGGCGGCTGTGGAAATAACACAATCTCCCTGCTTGTCAACTGCAGGCAAGAAAATGAAATAAAATGAAAACCAATTGGAGGTCTAATTATCCTTTTTAAAATGAAATTATCCTGTAGAGTGGCTCACTGAATGTGTAAAAGGCACCTTTCTTTTTTCCCCTTGGGTATTTGGGGCCACATTTAACAAAGGGGTCATATTGGGATTCAAGACATGGGGCACTCAATGGTTGAGTCCAATTTACTTGATGAAACAACACTTAGAGAGGGTGTGGCTGTGTGCCACGAATTCTTGAAGCACTCTTCAGATAGTAACACATTTATTTCTCATAATGACTCTATGAGCTAAGTACTCACATTATTGGTATTTTAGGACAACTAAGGAACAGAGAGGTAAGTGAAGTGCCCAAAGTCACTCAGCTAGTAAGCAGCACCGGCATTGGAATTTTAACTTGGGCAGTCAGGCTCCAAGTTCAGGATCTTAATACACTATCTTCTTCCTTGTGATGAATCTGGGTGGTTTGGCTTTCAAAGAGAAAAACAGAATAAATCTCCCATTTCCCCAGACTTCAAACCTAACCCTGACGGCCTCATCGTAGAGCAGGGCTTTAGTCACAGCAGGGCCAGGGATGCAGATCCAGGTATGTTCATAGCACATCCTGAGGGTCATCCTTGAATATGAAGAGCACCCCCCCCCATATATTCTCATTCACAAAAGGCTGTATCATGCATATTGTTCTGCTCTAGCTTCTTTCTTTTAATATGGGACCTTGGCACACTTTCCTGCCAGCCAAACAGTTACCTCATTCTTGCTTATATTTGCCTTGTGTTTACCATGTACATTATCCATAATTTTACCACTGTGCTACTCATAGATATTAGGTTGTTCCCTATTTTCTGTCATTAAGGGCAATGATGTAATGGATATACTTATATAGTCAAGTATATTTTTGTGAGTTTATTTCTAGGGAAAATAACTAGCTGTGGGATTGCTGGGTCAAAGAATATATATATCCTTTTGTGTACTGGAGGGTGGAGGTACCTCAGCCCAGCCTGCACCTTCTTGCAGCCCTCCTCAGGGGAGTGTCTCCCGAGGGGTCCTTAGTGCTGCTGCGGAGGCAGGAGAGGCTCCCACTACCACCGCTGTGCTTGCTGGCTATGAGCCCAGATTCTGACTGAGTGGTGCTCCCCCTTTGGGAGCTCACTGACCACCAGGGATAGCTCCTGCATTGATCATCTGCCTCCTGGTGGTCAGTGCCCCTCATAGTGACTGGTTGTTCCGCTCTGGTTGCTTTGCATATTAGGGCTTTATTATATAGGATAATTTTAATTGTGATAGTCATTCTCTCATTGCTCTCCAGACAAGTTACTGTCTGGTTCATGTTGTCCCCCAAAGTGGGTGGATAGTACCTGTTTCTTCATGCCCTTGCTTCTACTGTGTATCAGAAAACTAAATAATTGCCTATGTCAGTGTTTCCCAAACTTTTGACATATGTGTACCCCTTCTATAATTTTCATAACGCTGAGTACCCCTCATCAAAAAAATGGATGCATTTTAATAACAATCAAAATATTATTTATTTTTTCTTTTTTTGATACATACACAAAATAATGATAAACAAGGAAGCAAAGCAGCTATGGGGGCAGGAGATCTCCCTCTGAAGGAGTAAGGGCTCAGGCCCCTGCAAGGTTGGGGGAGTGAGGGTCTGTGTCCCACCTCTATTGACCCCCACAAGTTCTCTCCTGATGGCCCCTCTGCGATTGTGCCTGTCTTAGGTTGTTCCTTCCCTGAGGAATCTTACCTGTCTCTGGCTAGCCAGTCATCCTCCAGGGCCAAGAAGGGTGATATGAGGTTCAGTTCTATCTCCTTGGTAGCCTATGTCCCGTGGCCTCCACGCCCAGCACCTACCTTGGGATCCCCTCACCTGCTGGTGGGGCCCCGGCACTGATCACATATCTTGGGGAACTCAGATTTCTTCTCCAAGGAGGGCCCAGCTCACATGATTGGACGAAAGACAGATCCATAGTATCAGCCACCATGAGGCTTCAATCTCAGCATGAACAGAAAGATCAGGCAACAGCTGAGGGCAATTGTATTGTGAGAAGAGGGTCCCTCTTAGCAAAAAAGGCAAGAGGGGCCAATATAGAATGCTCAAGTGCCTTCCTAGTGCCTTAATTCCTTCTGAAAGAGATTAAATCATTTCATTTCCTTTTTTAAATTGCTGCCAAACATTCAAAGAATTAGTTTGTAAGTTTGTTTGGGATAATTGTACAATATGCTGTTGTAAAGTATCTAAAATTATAATGACATTGTAGAATAATAACATGTAAGGATATTCTTTGCTTTAGGTCATCCAGTTTAGCATCTTTTCATTGCTTATTGTCTAGTTGTATTTATATTTTTGTGAACTGCCTGCTTGAATCATTTGCCCAGTTCTCTTCCCCACAATCCAAGAGTTTATTTATTTTTTTACCTTTTCCTTACTAATTTGTGAACAACTCCTTCATATTTTAAAGCCTTAGAAGACTCTATCTCTTTAATTTATAGCTAGCCTTATATTCTAGCCTGGAAAGACTTTAGTAGAACTAACTTTTTCTCCTTTTCCTTTGATCTTCTTCCCTTTAATCTTTATTTTTGAGTACAGTGTTATGTACCCTGTGGACACAATAAACACATGCCAATTGACTGTTTTATTTATCTGATTTTTATGGATTCTTCCTCTGAAGAGCTCCATAGACTTTATAGTTATTAATTTGATAACCCTCAAAGCACTCTAGTGCAGCAGTTGTAATTACTGTCAAGGTTTTGAGATGGTGAAACAGAAGAATAGAGATACTTCAGAATTATTCTTTGAGAGCCTCAGAAGGAGGTCTGGGGGGAGGTCAGTCCATTTACAAGTTATAGACCTAAAGGATATTTAAAAGGATCCTAGTAAGCCCTGGCTGATTGCTCAGTGGTTAGAACGTTGGCCCACATGTGGAAGAGTTTCAAGTTAGATTCCCATTCAAGGGCATGTACCTTACTTGCAGACTCAAGCCCTGGCCCTAGTATGAGCATGTGTGGGAGGCAACCAATCCATGTGTCTCTCTCACATTGATGTTTCTCTATCTCTCTACTCCCTCCCCTCGCCCCACCTTTTTTTCACTCTTACCTAAAAGCCATGGAGAAATATTCCTGGGTGAGGATTAAAAAAAAAAAAAAGGTCCTAGTAAGAATGACAACAGGTTGATGGGTGGGGGTCATTGCATTTACAAAGATTTCTTCAAGCGCCCCCCCCCCGTCCCCTTTTTTAAACTGTTCTCAAAATGAAGTAAGACTGAATAGCAGTTACATGTGGCTGGTTCAAATCCTATTTTTTCCTCTCACCAATTGTGTGATGATGGGAAATAATTATAGCTGGTGTTCCTTGGGTTCTTACTATATGTTAGACCACATGTTGAATATTTTTTCATACACCACATCACTTGGCTGCCAGAGCTACTAGGACATGCTGAATGGTTAAATAACTGGCCTGCAATGGCGTGAAAATAACTATTGGTATTTATAGTGGGCTGAATGGTGACCCTGGAAAGATATGTCTATGTTCTCATCCCTGGAACCTGTGAGTGTGATCTTATTTGAAAATAGTCTTTGCAGATATAATTAAGGATCTTGAGAAAATCATTATGGGATATCTGGGTAGGCCCTAAATCCAATTATAAGTATTATTATAAGAAACACATGAAATAAAGATAAACACAGAAGAGAAAGCCATCTGAAAACAGGTAGAGATTGGAGGGATGAGGCCACAAGCCAAGGAACACATAGAGCCACCAGGAGCTGGAAGAAATATAGAATGATATCCTCATATAGCTTTCAGAGGAAGCATGGCCCCTTGATTTTGGACTCCTGGCCTCCAGACTGTGAAAGAATAACTTTCTGTTATTTAATGCCCACCAGTTGATGGCAATTTGTTATGGTAACCCCACATAACTCACAGTGTTGAGATGGGAACCAAAGTGGGCTGGACTCCAAGTCTGCCCCTTCAACTGTAATTCTGTACAGTTAACACATGGATAAATCTTCTTTGTATTTGTTTGCCCACCTGCTTTGAAGGATAGTGATTATGCCACCCCAGAGCATTCTTGTTAGGATTAAATGAGATGATATGTATAGAAATTGGAGAACATTGCTCAGTAGATATTGGCTTCTGTTGTTCCTAGCATTGTTGTTTTTATTGAGTCATTCTAGGAATGGCTACTAGTGTGCAAACCTTTGTCAAGAACAATTCAATGCCTGTGGCCAATGCTGGTTCAATAGGAAGTATATGTTTTGGAATCATAGGCTAGATAAGTCACCATTCTGGGCTATTGGTAGTTGAATAAGTACCTTTGGGACATGTCAGTCTCATAGTATTTTTTCATTTTGTGGTTCTCTATAAATTAGATATTTTCATTTCTTTCTGTGCATCTCTCTTTGTTTTATTTTTAATTCTAACAATACTTATACTTATTGTAAACTTAGAGTAAACAGTACTTTTAAGTCCTTTGGACCACCCCCAGTTTTGGTGATTCATATAGAGGATTCCAGGACTTAGGATATAGTTGGGCTCATGACTAATATTTATATAGTGAAAGGGTACAAATCAAAATCAACAAAAAGGAAAAGTGTCTGGGGGAAAGTCTGGAGGAAAACAGGCACAAGATTTCAGCAGTCATCCTTCAGTGGAGTCTCACAGAATGCTCTTACCTCCCCCAACAATGAGTTGTTACATGTCTGAAGTATTGTCTTCCATGGAAGATTGTTAGAGACCCAGAACTCACAAGTTTTATTGGAGACTGGTTATGTAGGCACCTTCTACCTAGCACTACCAAAATTCTAGACTTCCAGAAAAAGGCAAATGTTTGGCATACACCATATGGTTTGTACAAACAATTTAGGTACATTTTTGGAATAATGGGCACCTATCAGTTTTGGAATGATGGGAACCCTCCTGAAATCCAAATTCCAAGATGCTAGCCAAGGGTCAACTTTGCAAGCTGACCTTTCTAAGGATAACAGCCTCAAGCCTGCTGTGTTGACTATTTTCTGCATAATATGCAATAAATGTTAATCATTTGTAGACATTACTTAATTATTGCAAGAATACTACAAGCTGAATAGTATCATTATTCATAATTTAGAGATAAACTGAGATTTAGGGAGTTTAAGAACCTCATCCAAAACCATCACTGGTAGATTAGAGCAGAGACATGTTGGACTATAATTGCTATATAATAAGCCATTTCCATTACAGGGAGGAACATGAGAAAGAGGGAAGGCATTGTTCAAAATGGCTCTAACAGACAGCATGGAGGCAGAATTGTGCTATAGCAACCCCTGTATCTCAGTGACTTAAAACAACTCATTTTATTTTTCATGTCTATTGCAAGTCAGCTGAGGCACTGCTCTGTCATTCTAGGGAACCAGCTATTAGAGCAGCCACTGCTGCAGTCACTGGGGCAGGATGAAAACACAAATGCAGATTGTGTATTGGTTCTTAAAACTTCCACTCTGAAGTATTATGTCCATCGCTTCATAGGCAATGCAAGTCACATGACCTCACTTATCTTCCAAGGGGTTAGCAAGTGCAAACATATTGGGAATAGTAATTTAACAGCACCAATGACTGTACTGCAGCCAGATAGCATCAGCTTCTGGTTATTGCACCTTCCCTCCAAACCCTCTTCTGAGCCCCTATGCCCTCTACTGATGGAGGTACCCCTGGGAATCTGGCTCAAATGACCCAGGGGATGTCCCTGAAATCTAGGGCTATGTCATGTGTCTGCTTTTCTTGCCCATAGACTGCAGACTTCATGCTATTAGTTACAATGATTAAGATCTTTGGGGCCTCACCTCTGCCTCATATCCCTCCTCATTTCAAAGGCACATGAAAACTGGAGCTGAAGTGAAACCTCCTGGCTTGATCAAGCTTTTTGAATTCCTGGCAAATGTTGCCCAGACATCTAAAACCCTGGTTCCTTAAAAAAGAATTCTAGGGGGTATATTTATTAGCAAGCATGAATTTTGACAGATTTTCATGTTCCCCTCTTGGCAGGGTATATAGGGATCTACTGCCAATTTCTAACAGACTCATCTTCAGGTGTTAAGTGAAAAGCATCATCAGCCAGATCTATTGATAGGTTCAAGTGACAGTGTGTTGCCAATCTCAGCCAAGAATCACTTCTGACAATTTTCCTTTCCATCGCATGTTTGGCTGGGATATCCCTTCATCCCCCTTCCTCAGGAGTTTAAGATGCTGTAACCATAGTAAGCTTCATATGTCTCCATGGCTGCAAGTAGTAGATTTATAGAAGAATTAAGCAGGATATATGGCTTAATTCTCCCATAAATGGCTGCCTGGATGGTGGCAGTGTTGCCCAACCCTGTGTCAAGTGGAGCTATTGAAGCTGCTATTACTGGTGCTCCCAAAAAGAGGGGTTTCAGCCAAACTTGTTGATTAGTGCTGTATAGGTGCTAAAATCCTCTGCCTGCCCTTTTAGGATAGCCCCTCGCATACAGATTTCACAGTACCCTCTGCATTACCCTGGGGACAGAGGTAGAGGGTCACTGCTTGTCCTCCAGTTCTCCATCTGGATGTCAACGAGGTGCTCCATTCCCCTTCTAACTATAGTTCCTTCTGCTCTCTCTCAATTTCATAATTATTTTTTAGAATGAAAAGCTGATTATGGCCAAATTTATTTATATATATGTGTGTGCGTGTATATATATATATATATATATATATATATATATATATATAGGATATATGTATATATCCTATATAATAAAATGGTAATATGCAAATTAACCATCACTCCATCACAAAGATGGCGGTACCCATAGCCACAAGATGGCGGTGCCCAGTCCTCTCAGCTTCGCTAGAGTCCCCTAGTCCTGGGGGGGGTGGTGGCCACTGAGAGCAGGCAGTGTGACTGGTCTGGTGGAATGCTTGCTCTGGTGATGAGGCAAACATTTCATGCCCAGTTGTGAATTGGCCTCTGGCCAGGCAGGGGCACAGATGGGCCACTGGGCCAAGGAGAGCCTTTGAGCAGTGGGCACAGAGAATTCAGGCCCCACAGAGAGCTGCTAGCACATGGATTCATGTGCAGGGCTATTAATATATATACTAGTGACCTGGTGCATGAAATTCATGCACATTAAAAGGGAATTAATTAGCCCTAGGCAGTTTTGGTTCAGTGGATAGAGAGTGGGCCTGCAGACTTAAGGGTCCCAGGTTTAATTTTGGTTAA
The DNA here is from genome assembly GCA_963924515.1 of Vespertilio murinus. Taxonomy (NCBI): domain Eukaryota; kingdom Metazoa; phylum Chordata; class Mammalia; order Chiroptera; family Vespertilionidae; genus Vespertilio; species Vespertilio murinus. Next base: position 22,840,638 of record OZ004716.1, read on the forward strand.
GGGCATGTTCCTTGGTTGTGGTTGCATCCCCAGTAGGGTTGTGTGCAGGAAGCAGCTGATTGATGTTTCTTTCCCATCATGTTTCTAACTCTCTATTCCTCTCCTTTCCTTCTCTGTAAAAAATCAATAAAAAAATATTTTTTAAAAAATTAAAAAGGGAATTAACTAGAGGAAATATTTTAATATTGTTATTTGCCTTTTCTCTATAATAGAAGTGTCAGAGATGAGAGATAATTAGTAAAATGTATATGAAAATATTCTTCCTATCGGAGACTGGGATGCACCATGGGAACCAGAGTCAAGTCCACACACGTGCCCCTCGAAATTGTGTGGGATCCAGACCTGGCTGGCTCCACCCCCATTGGGCTAGGTCCAGACCCAGCCTGCTCTACCCCCATCAAGCCCCACCAGGTAGGGGTGTGTGGCCTCAGGTCACCTGGCCCTGTGCCAAGGCAGGGAGTGCAGCCTGATGTTCCCCAGCCTGGCTCTGTGGTCCTTCCTTTAAGGAAACCTTCCCTGATATTTCTGATTGGGTCAGAATAGTCCTATTTACATTATCAGAGGATCACTTACCCTACTACTCTCCCTCATAGTACCTAAGATTCTGAATATTACACTTAATTGTGGGATAATTAGATTAATATATATCTTTCTTGGTGGATTTTATTTGCTCACCATTGTAAGTTTGGTGCTGTTATAGAAACTAGGTCAACAAATAATGGTAAAATAAATGAATGAATTTTGAGGCCTTCCAAATTCTTGCTTTAATATTGCTTCTGGCCAAGAGCTTCTCCTTCCTTCATGAATCATGAAAATCCCAACCAATCTCTTTAGTGACAAAAAGCAGTATTGGGGGTGGGGCAGATCAAGAAGTATGAAGTGGTATGGAGCAGAAATAGGTGGCTGATATGAGTAGCGGTCAGGTCCTATATAGCCGATGTAGGGGTGAAGGAATGCTCTAGATATAAAGACATTCCCCTTCATGAATAGCCCATGAGTTGATTGTCTAGTAAATTCAATATTCTGACCCAGAATGTTATGTTTCCACTATCTCTGGAAAGGAAATGGGTATTCAAATTGGACAGATTAGAAATATAAAGTTTATTTTAAACATATTGCTAATAAATTTACAATTTATTAAGATAATTAGATTAGTTGTTGACATTTTAGCATATATGTAAATAAACATTTTATAAATTGGAACCTATATCACAAGGATACTCCAGTAGTTAGACTCAGGTAGGCTCCTGGTTTAGAAGTTAGAACTGAATCTACAGTGTCCTCAGGAAAGGACCACAGCAATTTTTTGAGTTAGTTGTGTTTGTGACTTTCTCCTAAATATGAAATGTAGAAATAATGAAATCAAAACTTTAAATATGTTTTAAGACTTCATACAGACACCTGAATGGGATTAGTTAGTTAATCTGTATTTTAAACACATTCCTCAATAGTTTTATGTTCTCTTATTTTAAACCCACTATAGCCTCTTCTAGGGCTGAGATTCTAAGATAATGGTTTTTTATTTTGTCAACACAAGACAGTTAAGGATCCATGGGAAAAACTGGTTCTGGGAATATATTTCTAACAGTATTTGATTTCTGGGATTCTGTGTTCAGCTGTATTGCTTTGGTTGTAAGTTTCCTTAAATCCGTAGTGGAAAGAGCCAAGCTATAAATTAGTATGAATTAATAAAATTAAGTTATACTCTTACCCTAAGTCATCTGACAATAGAAGCCTCAATAACGGAGCTGCCCTCATGGCTACTAAAACTTTGACCCAGCATGGACCAGAAGACATTTCTAGCAGAGGCAAAATGGCACTGCAAGGCCAGGAGTTTTCTTTAGGACCAGGGGGTCAAGCTGTGTAAAGCGAATTACTTCCCCATTGTGTGACCTCTTCCTGGAATGTTCTGACATGAGTGTGGGCAGATGGGAAAAGCCCTCCCTCTGAAGTGAGCAAATCTGAGCTCTTGTTCTGTCACCACTGGTCAGGCAAGTTGACTTTCTGAGCTTGTTGAAATGGCTGAAAAAGACCTCTTTGGAACTTGTAAGGACTGGGAACAATGTGTAATTGGGACTTGTATAATGGATATTGCTCTTCTCCTCCTTTTACTATTATTTAAAAATTATGATAATCATAATATTTATTATTCTTACTCCTTACCCTACTAGGAGGAATCAAATAATTTAATATATACTACTAATGCTTTTGTAGCTTGATAGGCAGCATGCTGACAAATTAAGGCTTGTGTCAGCTCCCAGAGTTAATAGTCCCTCTCCTTGTGACATACCTCAAGGAACCTCCTACAATACATATAATCTGTATTTTTATTCACATATTTTGAAATATGCCTGTAAGGTAGACTGCAAAAATGGCCATAATACACCCCTTGTGATGTGAGTTCCATCAGGAAATGGTGTCTGGTTTCCTATGTCTGGAATTCTGGGAATCTGAGCTGCACTGTGAAGTCATGCTTTGGCTTATTCAGATTGGTAGAAGGGATCTTTCCCAAGCTCATTCCCCAGGCTGAGCCTAGGCCTTGCACTCTTGGAAACTTGCTATGGCCATGTGGCAAGAATGATGGATCAGAGGCCTGTGACTCAGTTGCTCCTGAAGTCCCCTCAATGGCTAGCCAGCCACCGGATATGAATGAGGCCATACTAGGCCAGCTGGACACCAGCCAATCTGCCAGCTTCCCCCAGACACACGAGCCAACCCTGGTGAGCTCAGGCAAGCTTGGCCCAGTCATCAGAACCACAGAGCTGACCTGCAGAATCACAAGCAATGATAAATGCTTATGAATTTAGGCCACTAAATTTGGGAATGGTTAATGACACGGCAATAGCTACCTGATGTTGCTTCAAATTTGGCAGCCATTCATTCAGTCATTTTTGTATCACATAGTCAACAAATATTTGAGTGCCTACCAGTACCAGACACTGGAGATGTAGTGGTGAAGATAGAAGATATCCAGCCCTGAAGGATCTTACATTTGAGACCTGGAGAACAGAAACTAATAGAAATAGAAACATAAAGGGGCATAAAGGAACATGTACATCCACTTGAGCCCCACCAGGATTGGAGAACATGCTCCCAGGGCCCTCGATCATGATTTTGTGAAGTTTTACTACTGTGGCATTAAAAAGCAGTCTGTGTAGCCCAGAAAGCATATTTAAAGGCACTTTCTTCTCTGGCAGATGACATTTCAGAATCCATGGTAAGCCTGGAAGTCCTCCTGAACTCTTGAACTGAGATATCTCTGAAAAATACAGGATGGGTGGGCTTGTGACATCTTTCTTAAGCTCATTCCCCAGGTTGAGAACACAGGTCTGAACAGTTGATGAGCTATTCTCTTAAAATGAGAAACCTGTTGGCCCTTTTTCCTGAAAAATGGTTACATAGTAGCTGTGGTAACAGTCTCCACAGCCTATCCCATAGGGTCCTAGATTTTAAACACAATGCCAAATCCTCCTTAAGAAACTATGGAGGTTTTCTGAAGATAGTACTAGTCATAGAAGGTGGGCACTTACCAGATGATTCTCTTTCTCCTATTGTCTCCTGAGATTGAGAGGTTTCTCCAGCTAAGTGACAGATCCCAAAATAACCACATGAGTTTGTCAGCAGGTATCCAGCAGGGCTGCTCAAAGTGAGCCACATTAATTCACTTTTTTAAGTTTTTCTGGGCACCTACCTGTGCCAGATAGATGCAGATATGAACATCCATAGTTCTCACCCTCAAGCTCAGAGATGGGTACATTATTTCAGCACCATGTGATAAGTTCAACATCCATGGTGATTACAGATATGGGATTAGAGAGAGTGGGAAGGAGTCAGAACTGCCCAAATTAAGCTTCATAGCAGTGTAATGTGATGGTGGAGAGCTTAGGGTCAGCTTCAGTTTAAACCATGGTTCTGCCACTCACAAGTTGTGTAACTCTCAGCAAGTTACCTTACCTCTCTGATCCTTGATTTTTCTCATCTGAGAAGTGGGATAATAACAGTACTTATCTCATAGGGTTGCGAGAATGTAATGGGTGAATATATGTAAAGCTAGAGGCCCAGTGCACAAATTCATTCATGGGTGGGGGCCGGCTGGCCAGGCCCCAATCAGGGCTAATTGGGGCTGATCAGAGCTGCGCCTGTTAGGAGGGGGTGATTGCAGGAGGTTATCTGGCCGGCCTGCCCCGATTGGGGCTGATCAGGACAGGGCTGGCTGGGGGAAGGGGCCGGGGGCTATTGGCTGGTGAGCCCTGCCCCCAATTGGGGTTGGAGGGCTGATTGGGGGTAGGACTGTGGGTGGTGAGCTGCTGGCCACACCCCCAAATGGCTTGGTGGGTGCCAATTGGGGGGCCAGCGACCTGGGGGAGAGACCATGGTTGGTTGACCTGTTGACCCTGCCCCTGATCGGCGTGGGGGGCCTGATGTGGGGTGGAGTCAGGTGGAGGGAGGGGTTGCAGGAGATTGAATACTGGCTATATATATATATATATATATATATATATATATATATACTTGAAACACTCCAGAGCTTTCTCGGTGCCCCATGCCCATGCCATTCTCATTGGTAGAGTCTCATTCCTGGACTTTGGTTCTTATTGTTAGTTCTCCCTACTAGGAGGGCTCATCCCTTCTTCTAATTGTTCTGTTCTCTCAGCTACATTTTACCTCTTCAAAAAGAAAGTACAAGGACAGAGACTAAGTTAGGGAGCTGACAGCCCTGAGAGGACTTTTTATTCAAACCAGAACTTGCTTAGAACACAGAAAAAATGCAATGACATTCTAAGCACTGATGACCTGGGAGCCCCATCTCATTCTGTCTTACTTGTGTTACTTCCTTGTATGAGACAACCACTTACACTTAAAATGATGACATAGAAGAAAAGAAAAAGATTGAACAACCTATAACTGGTTTTCCTTTAACTCCTTCCATACTCATTGGTAAGTCAGAGATAGTGTTGATAGAAAGTGCTCACATCAAAAAGTGAAATGAAAGCAGTTAAGTTAGTTTGATGCATTGTTTCCACTATTATGGCAAGAATGAAATTCATTTGCATGTATAAGCTATGGAATATGGACTGTGTAATTTTGTGATTCTGCATACAAGTGAAATGCTTCTATATTTGCATTTCAAACTGGTGTCACATGGTATAAAGATGCATGGTAAAATTTATGCTAATAATTTAATATTGTAATTTTTCTTTACTTAGAATAGTATATAAAAAGCACCACAACAAATTTAGAGAAAGGGCATGGAAGAAAGGAAAGAGCTCTGTTTTAGTGCCATTAATAGCATAGTTTTGTATTTTTTGGCCAAGGGGCTCACATTTATTTCATCTTGAAATAAATTTGGGCCCCTTGTACAGAGTCCTGCAAGTTCTGTGGCTGGCCCTGCAAAGATGACTGGAAGAAACCTGTATGTCTTCTCCAGAGCCCTTGCTCTGCTAGGCTGTGGCAATTTCCTGTCTTCAGCTTCACTTCTGTGGCAACCAGTGTTGCTTCCTGTTTTCTTTTCCATCTCAGGTCACTTTTGTCTGATAATTTTAAAGAACATTCTGCTCTTCTCCCACTTTTTCCCCTTCTCTTCCCACACCATTTTCCCCCTAATTCTTCTGGTATTTCAGGATACAAACAAACTCAACAAGAGACTACCAGCACTTCCCTCTGCTTTCCCACGGTGAGAGCTACCACTGCAGAACCACAGACCAGGGTGGCACAGACCACCAGAGTGCTGGATGAAAACCTATTCTCATAACTATCATTCTAACTCGCCAGCCAGGCTCTTCCCTCTCTATCCCTTCAAATGAGAAAAGCACTAGGCAGAAATTTTAGTATGATTGAGAAATTGTGAAGAGTAGGTTGCTCTTTTTTGACTGCAGGTGACAGGAAGGGAGCCATGTATACAAATGTGCCTCTGGAGACGAAGTTTCTCAGACCAACACATTTCAATTAGGCAGAATGAGGGGGGGTCAGAGGTATACTTGACTCCTTCCTGGCCTCCACTTTGATAGAGATAGTGAAAACTCAAAACACTGCTCAGCATTTGGTGAAACTGGAATTTTCCTGGACTTTTGTTCTTGTTCCCATTGATGGCCAGTTTGTGTCCTCACCAAATTCTGGTTGGGAACCAAGCTTTAATGCTGTTGTATCAGCAAACATGCCTTTTACTAAGTATTATGAGGAAGGAGAGTGTAATGTTTGTGTAACACAACTTCATCCCAATTGCAGGGCCTTCGCAGGTGCCACATAAATACTGACTCTATGAATGAATGACTGAACTTATTCTACTGGTCAACACTATGCCAGGATTCCAAAAGTTTACCTCATCAATTCTCATCAAGCAGCCATGCAATATGGGGATTATGACCCCTGTTTAATAGTGGGAAATTAAATATTAATAGTGCTTACCAGGAGAAGGCAATTAGTTAAAATTCACATAATAATAGAAAGCAGTTGAAATATCCATCCAGCTTTTTTGCCTTTTAAAGCATCATTTCTTTCTATTATGCTACAGTGTAAACCCAAATGACAAATTCTTTTTTTTCCTCTCCCTCCCATCTTTCTTTCCTCTTGACTTTCTTCCTGCCCTCTTTTCTCTTCCTTTCATCCCTCTATATATTCAGCCACATATCTACCCTTCCTTTCTTTACCATGCACTTTGCCATATCTAGACTTATTTCCTCACTGTTTCCTGAATTTAATATATACATTCCTATCCCAACTTCTTTCCCCATTATATTTCTGCTTAGTCATCAGCACACTCATTTTCTGCCATTATAGCTCACAGTGATCTATCCTTCATGACCAAATGGTAGTTAACATTTATAGAACACTTACTTTGTGGCAATTACTGTTATGATAACATTACCCATATTTACTTACAGTACCCTCCATCCAGTGAGGGTGTGTAGTTGTTATGAGTGTGTTATTGAAGGAGAAAATGGAGGCCTGGGATGTAGGTGGTAGGTGTAGGGGAAGTTACATCATTATTAAATGATCATGTCATTTGTTGCTACATTTCTTGAGATAGGGCTTTGGGATAAGTCAACTATTTCACACAAACATGTCTTATTCTACCAAGAGGATGATCTGAGATTTGAAGATAAACATTACATCTTGCAATCTCTTTATGTGCTTTCCAGAGTTAAAAGTTTACTTGTTTATTTGCTGAACACAGTGTTCTCTAATCCTCCTATCTAACAAAAGAGTAATTTGCAAATTGACCATCACTCCAACACACAAGATGGCTGCTCCCATGTGGACACAAAATGACTACCACAAGATGACCAGCAGGTGAGGGAAATTGGGAGGGACCAAGCCTACAAGGGAGAGCAGTTGGGAGTCATCAAGTGTTCAGGGGAGGGCAGTTAGGGGTGACCAGGCCAGCAGAGGAGGGAAGTTGGGGGTGATCAGGTCTGCAGGGAAGGGCATTTGGGGGTACCCCGGGCTGCGGGGGAGAGCAGTTGAGGGGGATTAGGCCTACAGGGGAGGAAAGTTGGGAGGGGAACAGACATGCAGGGGAGGGCAGTTAGGGGTGATCAGGCCTGCAGGGGAGGGCATTTAAGGGTGACCAGGCCTGCAGGGGAGGGCAGTTAGGGGCAATCAAGCTGGCATAGGGAGCAGTTAAGGGGTGATCAGGCTGGCAGGCAGAAGCAGTTAGGGGAAATCAGGAAGGCAGGCAGATGAGCAGTTGGGAGCCAGTAGTCCTGGATTGTGAGAGGGATGTCTGACTGAGCGTTTATGCCCAATCCTACCAGTAGGATCGGGCCTAAATGGGCAGTCGTATATTTCTCGAAGTGTCTCAGATTGGAGAGATTGCAGGCTGGGCTGAGGGACACACACCCCCATGCACGAATTTCGTGCACCGAGCCTCTTGTATAATATAAAACACCCTGAAGTTCATATGCCTCATTAGGCTACTAGAAAATGCCATTTGGATACATAGATAACAAACAAGGTTTTGAATTATCAAAATGTAGAACTAGAATAGAGATTTTTAAAAAAGAAAAGTAGCCCAGGTATATTAGTTAAAGTAAAACTAGCTTGTATGATACATGGGTTCATATTGTATAGTACCAAATAAGCAATTATTTCTTGCTCTTGTCAATGAGCCTTCTGGCTGTGAGATGGCTCTCCTCCAAACAGCAATTTGGGGCTTTGAGCTTTTTAATATTGTGGCTCCATTAACTTCCACAGGAGGGCTTTAAGATCACAGTTTTTGCATCAAACCACAGAGAGAGAAGGAACATGGAGATGTGGATTGGCCAGTCCTGGGTGTGGTGCCCATCACTCCCACACACATTCTATCAGCTGGGACTCTGTCACATGGGCACAGCTCCCTCACAGCAGAGTAGGAAATATAGAATGTGTGCCAGCAAAGAGGAGGGAGTGGGATTGACAGTCTTCTAGCAATCATTTCCATGTCAGAGCTGGTTTATACATTTGTTCTGCCAGCTCTAATGGGTGGGAGCAGTTGCCTGGAGTGGGGTGTGGAAAGGATTTTAAAGTTGAGTGCACACTTAGAAGGAAAGGGTATGAGGGTTCATTTGTTTTGTGAGGTAGGGTTAAGGGAGTGGGAGGGGTAATGCAACACATATGCCACCACTTGCCTACTCTGATTCTACTTTGAGTTATTCATTTTACCTTTATTAATTTAGTCATTCTACATATATGGGACAACTGTCAGATGATGAAGACATAGAAATGAGTAAGTCCTGGACTTTACCTGTGTGGAGACCAGGTGGTTCAGGAGAGAGAATTTATGATGGAGTGTGATCTCTGTAGCAAAGAGGAGAAGGACAGAATCCTTTGGGAATGCACAGGGAGCTGTTAGAGGAGAAGGCAGGCCAGGAGTCAGTAATCTGCTCAAGGTCACACTGACTATGCAGCAGATTCAGTACAGGAGTTCCAGGAGTCCTTATCTATAACTAGAGACCTGGTACAAGAAATTTGTGCCAGGGGATGTGTTCCCCTCAGCCCGGTCTGCACCCTCTCCAATCAGGACATCCCTCTCTCGAAATCCAGGACCACTGGCTCCTAACCACTCACCTTCCTACTTGCCTAATGTCCCCAACTACCCTCCCCTGCTGGCCTGATCACCCCTAACTGCCTCTGCCTCTGCCTCAGCCCCCACCACCATGGCTTTGTCCAGAAGGAAGTTGGACATCCAGGAGATGGCCAGTCAACTCGGTCTAATTAGTATATTAGCCTTTTATTAGTATATATGAGGGGGACTTTGCCAGCTGCCTCCCAGGATTGGTGGGGGTGGTGCACACTAAGCTCACTGCATGTCTCTCACAGAGTCAGTGCTCAGCACACATGTACTTCTCTGTGTGTGCTTGTTTATGAGATTCAGTCTGTCCACACCCATCAAACATGACTATTCATCAAGGATCTGTGGTCTGCTTATTGAATGGAGCTACTATATGCCACGGACTGTCCTGGGAACTGGATGAACAAAATAGACACAAATCCCACCTTTTTTGAACTTATGCTCTTGTATAGGGAAGCATATCATAAACAAATAAGACGTCTGTGAGTAGGTGATGAGTGCTATGAAAAATGGTATTTGGTAAGAAGGATTGGCCATGCTTAGGATGGGGGAGTGGTGGGAATTGCATAAAAAAGAGGGGTGATCACAGAAGGTTTCATTGTGAAGGTGACACTTGAGCCAAGACCTGCAGACATGCAAGACTTGATTTGTCCTCAGAAATTCTCAATGTGTACATAGCAATATCCCAGTTTTGCAGATGAGAGAGATGGTGGTGGAGGTGAAGCAGCTTGGCCAAACTCACCTGAGGGCTGGAACTTGAACCAGGCATCTTGACCCTAAGATCTGTTTGGTTTAGAAGGAAGCAGGTGGTAAGAGGTATGATTCAGTGCTTAGCGGCCTGGTCTCAAGTGTAGGACTTGGATCAGGCAGCAGATTTCAATGTGTCTTTCTCCTCTCTGCCCTTAATAAAACTCTGTTCCTGTGTAGTTTCTTTACTTTTGCATGCCATCTCTCTAGACATAATGAATAATATTTGGAACGGCAAATCAGAGAGCATTTAGTGGTCATGAAGGCTTGATAAAATGTGTACATGGTTTTAAATATTCTATTGTAATGCATGGTAAGACTTGGTTAAAAATGAGAGCACGTAAAAGCCTGCTGGATTTGATTGATGGTAAGTCATCAATATTGATGGCTGTGAGCACAATGGGAAGTTGGGATGCTGTATTTCTGCTGTGTCCTGCTAGCATCTAAGTCTGTAGGGATGATATATTGTATGAAAGCTCAGGTAGCACACTGCTGTTACACTGACATTAAGTAATGATAATGGGTCTCAGACTTAGTTTGAAGTAAAATCAGTTTTGAGTGAAAGATAGGCTCACAGAGCCTGTGTTTGGAAGACTGTTCCCAGGGTCGTTTGCTTTGGGGCCACTCATGATCATGACAGTGCACTAGCATGGAGGTAGAAAAATAGGGGATAGTTTGTTCCACCCATGAGATGTCACTTCAAGAAATGATAGAGGCAGAGATTGGAGTGAAGCATCTATAAATCAAGCAACACCAAGGAATGCTGGCAACATCAAAGCTGGAAGAAACAAGGAAGGCTCCTTTTTCCAGAATCTTTAGAGAGAGCTTGGCCCTGCCCACACTTTGATTTGGAACTTCTGGCCTCTGGAGCTGTGAGGGAAAGACTTTCTGGTGTTTTAATCCACCTAGTTTGTGGCAATTTGTTACAGTAGCTCTAGGAAACTAATAGAAACAACCTCTAGCTGTGTGAGATTGGGCAAGTTATTTAACCTTTCCATTCCTGTTTCTTCATTTACAAAATGGTATGGCAATAATTCTTATTTTATGGGGCAATTGTGAAAATTAGATGAGGAAAGCCGAGTAGAAAATGTAGACCCATGCATATCACATAATAAGTGCTCAATAAATTTCATTGTTCCTGCTAATCTCATTCCCTACTCATCCTTACTATTTAGTGGTTCCAACTCTGTGTAAGGCTTGTTATACATGGTAGTGTCTTTTCTTTTTCTAAAGTGCCCTCAGAGAGCAAGGTGGTCCAGTATTTTCCCCACTCTGCAGAGGCAGAATGGCTCAGGGAGGTGGTATGATTTTCCAGGGACAAACAGCTCACTTGTGAGAGCTGAAATTAGAACTCAGAATGATCTGGCTTCAAACTTGGACTTCCTTCTACTAATGATTACTACCGTGTGCTAAGTACTCTGCTAAGATATATCATACATTCTTTCTAAATTTATACTATAGTCCTGTGAGATAGGTATCATTGTTAACCTACTTTATAGATAAAAGAACAGAGACTCAGAGGGATTTTTAGTAAAAAGTCTAAGATCACACAGCTAATAAGTGGTAGGATCACTTGTATTAGGACAAATAATGGCCTCAAAAATATCTAGGTCCTAACATCTGGAACTTGGTAAAGTTAATTTGCATGAAAAAAGGATCTTGAGCTGGGGAGGTTATCCTGGTTATCTGGTAGGGCCCTAAATATAATCACTAGTGTCATTATAAGTGGGAGATTTGACTACAGGAGATGGAAAAAGATTATGTGATGACAATGGAAGCAGAAAGAGACTTGAATGCTACTGGTTCTAAAGATGGAGCAAGAGTCTTTGGACTGAGTAATGCAAGGAATACAGCTCTAAAAGCTGAAAACAGGAAGGAAACAGAGTTTCTTTTAAGATAATCCAGAATGATTATAGCTGTTCCAACACCTTGGTTTTTGGATTTCTGACCTCTAGAATTGTAAGAAAATAATTGTTCTTTAAGCCATCAAGTTTATGGGAATTTATTATAGCAGCAATATGAAATTAATACATTATTTGCGTTTTTTGACTCTTATTCTGTTTGTTAACTTCTATACCTTTATTGAACATTGGTCCTTTTCTCGGTAAACTTGTGGCACTATTATATCTGCATTGGTGGCCACTCTGCATTGACAACTGGCAGGCAGATTGCATGCAGGGGCCTTCTAAGGCCATTCCTTCAATGTCACCACAGTGACAGTCTGAAGGGGTCAGTGTAGTTTGCTACTGGTGATAGAGCCCAAGGAGGTCCTACACTTATCATTAAGTAGAGGCCCAGTGCACGAATTTGTGCATAGGTGGGGTCCGGCTGGTGGGGTTAGGCTGGTAGGAGGGTGGGGGGATGCCAGAGGTTGGCCGTCCCCACTCCTGGTCAGGGTGAGAGGGGTTATTGGGGGCAGGGCTGACTGAGGGGAGGGGCTGAGGGAAGTTGGCCAGACAGCCCTGCCCCCAGGTTGAATTCCTGGTCAGTTGAACTCCCGCCCGAGGGGACAATTTTCATATTAGCCTTTTATTATATAGGATATAGGATGGGACAGATTTGGCTGCTGTTTCCAAATTCCTCTCTTTTCTCTTTAGGAAGCCGAAACCCTTAGCCTGAAGCCAGGTCAATATTATAGTCAAACAGGTTATGAAAGAAGCTCAAGTTTATACCTTAAAATCAGTTGAACCTCAATGTTGCTTTCTAGCTCCACCTTGTTTCTTGGAAAGGTAGTTTGATACAGTAGAAAAGACTTGAACTTCAGAGTCAGACTTGAAATTGAATTTCAGCCCTAATGCTACCTGGTGACCTGAGGAAAGACATTTAATCTCTCTGCCTCACCCTCCTCACCTACAAGATTACCAATATACCTTATAGTTTAATTTTCACATTAACAAGTAGTTACTTTATCTTTAGTTATTGAACCTGGAGACCTGCCTTTGACCTTCTGGGCAGTAGTTCTGGCTCTAGTTTCTTAAATGGTTTTTTTTCTAGGTAGGTATCCCACCTTGCTTGATCTGGAACTCAAATACAGGCCTTTATTGCTGACATTAGCAATGTGTGATACTGCTTTCTCCTTCTCCATCTTTTGTGACTGTTGGTTCCCCCCTCTGACAATCTCCTCTGCCATCTGCCCAGAGCCTTTCTGATATATTAGTTGAGATTTTTTTTTCCAGCAGTAAGAAACAAAAGCTCTAACTTAGCTTGTTTAAACAGTACAGAGGATTTTTTATCTTCCATAATTAGAACTCTTGAAGTGGATGAAAAGTACAGGTTTTTAAAAATTATTTTTCTTTGACAATCTTTATCTTTTAGCTTTGCTTTTCTCTTCGTAGCAAGATAGTCTGAGACCACATCCAAATATAAATGCCCAGCAGAAGAGAATCCTGTTTTTTCCCCTCCCCCCCCTTCGTTTCTCTTCCCAAGGAAAAGAAAACCTTTCCCAGGTACTCACCCTAGCCCTCCCATCAAATCTCATCAGCCAGCATGATGTCACAGTCTAACCAATCACTGGCAGAGGAAATGAAACATTGTGATTGGCTTAGGTCATACATAATTTACCTCCTGGGAGAAGAACTAGGGTCCATCTCCCTTGAAGCACATGGCATTGTAGGGAGGGAGTAGCTACTTGAGTAAAATTGGAGCTTTTTCAGGAAGGGTGAATTGGTGTTGGGTTGGCAGCCAAGAGTATTTGCCTGTTGCAACTCAGTATGTGCTTGGATTTCCTGCTATGCATTGAAAATTCTGCTTAATCACAAATTCAGACAGAGAGCATAGTGCTCATCATGTGTGCTAACTTGAATTGACTGGTAGTGACTACCTGGAATAAGATGTTGAGGATTCTAGCCACATCTAGACTCAGTAGGAATGACAGCCATGATTGATTAACAATGTCTTCCAAGGATGTGTGTGTGTGTCAGGGTGGGGGCTTAGCAGGAACATTTTCTTTAAAAAATGTTTTGTTTTGTTTTTTAACTCTAGGCTTTGTCTTCCTAGACTCTTTCACTTCCCTAAAACTGCTTGTGATTCTAGTTTTTAGAAAGCATGTTTACATAAATCACAGGCAAATGTGTTGCAGAAAGTTAATTAGCCATTCATGGCCATTCATGAATGGGTACCTTGTCTCTCTGACTCTTGTCAATCTCCCTCATAACCCCTGAAAAATGGCCACAGAACTCTGGCTATCCCTTGGTTGAGTTCAGGCAGTATTCAACAAATAAACCTAAAGTCCAGGGAAGCTGCCCTCCAACCTTATGTCATCAGTGTGAGGCTCGTAGTCCAAAGGTGGAAGATTCAACTGGAATAGCTCAGAGTTTCTGTTCAGCTTCAAAAGAGCCATGTTTCCTGCCCAGAGACTTCTTTCCCATTAAAGGAAGGTTTATATGCATTTGTAATTCTGAAATTCTAGGTCAGACAAATGAGTAGTATTTTAACTTTAAAATCTTACCCAACCATCAAAAGGGTAGCTTTCTCCCGGATATCAGCAGTACCATCTCTATAACAGCCTTTCCTTCCCTCCTCCCTGCTTATCTTTGGAGACTAGCCGAGCCCAGCTGCTTCAGAGATGCCATCTCCCGAGGCATACTAATAATGGGGATTTTTTTCCAAAGCAAATTTTTATTATTTGGTGTTCATATGTCCAACTAATTTCTCTTTGTTTTTAAAACAAAGGGTGCTTCTAGGAAAATGGAATTGCAGTGGTAGGTTTATATTGTTTCTGAATCCCCCCTTCCTCCTTCCGTTCTCTCCATACAGTAAATGAAAAGTAGTTTTTTTCAGGTTATGTTTGACAAATCTCTGGATATAGTCAGATAATTTTGCATTTCTAGACTCAGTGAACCACATGACAAAAGTTAATTAAATTGGCTGGGATAAGAGTATCTGGTGGTAGATCAGGAAAACTGTCACATTACTCAGGATAATCAAAATCAACTTAGACACCTCAATGCTGCTTGTTATTTAATAAATATATCAGTTGGTACTTAGAGATACCCACAAGCCTCTGTTTTCTTAAATTGTCATTAAAGACATGAAATTATTCTACATACACAGTAACTCATTGTTTTTTTCTTTTCCCCCAAACTTAAGTCTGAAAATTTTCTAGTGTATCCAAGTCCAGATAGCTATGGTGAGATTATTTCACTATCTAAAGAGTGTGGCTATGTCTTACTAACCACTGTGCTTTGGATGGGTCAAGGAATTGTGATTTTAAATCTCTCCAGGTGATTCTACTGTGCAGCCTAATACAAGAGTCATGCTGTCAAAATAGGCTCCATTCTGCTGCAGTTAACAGTTACTAAAGTCTCAGGGACTTAACACAATGAAGTGTGATTTATTGCTTTTGCTTCGTGTTCATAGTAGATTGGCTGGGGGCTCAGCTCTACTTTTCTGCCTCTAACACCCATGCTGATGAGGCTCACTGTCTGGCGCCTCATCTGTGACTCTGGCATGGAGAATCAAATAACAAACTCAAGCTTTGTGGAAATAGCACACTTCACTTCCACCCATGTTATTAGTACAAGCTAATGCAATGTCTGTGGTTAGTAGGAATCTGGAGATACCAAGGTGAGCACATCGTGGCTCAGGGACATGTCTGAAGGTTCTCATTCTGGAAAACCAGGTCACGGCCAGATGGCAGGACATTATCATGCTACCCTGCAGCCTAACTAACACATGATCTAAGGACTTTTAGTGTTTTCTGCTGTGGCACGAAGCTCAAGCCATGGCCTTCTAGGACCGTGCAGTGATGATGGTGACACTTCACACTTGAGCAAAGGCATCACATCAGGGAACTAGGAGCACCTGCTGAGAGCCTGGAATGGAGATGAATGATGCTTTTGTTTTTCACTGCAAAGTACACAACAGTGGCCATGGAAAACGCTGGAAGAAAGGATGTGTGTTGGCAAAACATTTAACTTTAGAAACCTGGAGATGCTCTTAATAGTCCTTGAGTCCAGCTAAGTAGGTAAAAAATGGCCAAATTTTACATTCTGTTCTGGGCTGGCACATATGACATTCTGAATCTTGAATAAGAATAAGAGATTCCTCACCCTTTCTGGACTTTGAACCCCTTGTGTCATGGTTTCCTGTGTTTTCCAGATCAGCCAGGGATTTTAATGAGCATGCAGACTCTTGGTGTCACCTCTAAGAGCCCTGATGTAGTGGGCCAAGAGTGGGTTTGAACATATCATTAGCAAGTTCCCCCAGGGGATGGTGGTACCATAGTCTGCTCAGGCTGTCAAAAACAAAATCTTTAGACTGAGTGCCTTAAATAACAGAAATTTATTTTCTCACAGTTATGGAGGCAGGAAGCCCAGGATCACAGTGCCAGCATGGTTGGGTTCTTATCAAAGCTCTCTTCCTAGCTTACAGATGGCTGCCTTCTTGCTCTTTGCTCACAGGACCTTTTTGTGTGCTTGTGCATGGAGAGAGTGTGAGAGCACTCTGGTGTCCTTTTCAGAAGGACATTCATCTCCAGCAGAGCAGGGTCTTGTCCTCATATCCTAATCGCCCCAAATGCCTAATCTCCAAAAACTAACACACTATAGTTGGGGCTTTAACATAGAACTTTTGGGGAGATACAAACATTTAGTCCATAATAGGTGGCCTGTGGGACCACACTTTGGAGATACTACTGGGGGACATGGAGGCAGTCCAGGGTGGGGGCAGTGACTAAAGGAGCAGCCCAGTGGGAAGGCCTCCCTGCTCACTTGTTCTCAGGATGGCCATCTCTAGAGCTAGGAAACACTATCCATTAGCTAGCCTTGACAATGGTGAGATCATGGTTATTTGAGCACTTCCTGTCAGGGATGTCATCACCTAGTGATGTCATCACCTAGTGGTCATCACTTATTCTTCGGCTAAGATCCTTTCCTTTCTGTGAAAAGTCAAGTAGACCAGAAAAAATATCAACCAATCTCCTGATCTAACACCCTGACTGTATAGAGGAAACTTAGGCCTGGAAAGAACATGGCCAAGTTGCACAGGGACCCAGTGGCAGCATTAGGCCTGGACAGTGCATGCCAGTGCTGTCTGCAGAAGAAAGCAGATGGAAAGGTAAAGAGGTGCTTTACTGTCTCCTTCAAGGACAATGGCAAGGGCTATTTCAAATGGTTTTGTCCTGCCTTTCCACAGATGTCTAAGAGAAAATGGGCTCAACTTCTAGCAGAAGGGATGCTGGTAGACAGAACCATGTCCTGATTCAGCATATGACTAGCAGTGGGAAACCTGGGCAATTCACTCAATCTCTTGTGCCTATTTGTAAAATTGGGAAAATGGTAGAATCTACTTGATTATTGTAAAGGTTAATATATGTAACATACTTAGGAAGGTGCCACATAGCTACCATTTATTAAATGCTCATTGTTATTAATACTGTTATTGTTTCCATTATAGTAATTTTACTAGTGTCTGTATGATTAAAAAGTACAATAAGAAAATGGGGAATTTCACAATATTTGTCTGAAGACAACTGTAATAATTAGATCAGCATTAATCTTGGTTAATTATATTATTCATCTTTAGATGGAGTTTCTTGATCTAAATTGAATTTTGAAGTCTCCTCGCCCCCATCAATCACTTAAAAAACACTAAACCCTAAGCAGGAATGAAACTGCTTGATGGTTAGGAGATAGTCTCAGACAAGTATTTCTACCATCCACATCAACCCCAGGTGACTTCCCTGATGGATGTGTCGATGATAGAGATATGGAGGTTAAGTCAAATAGATTTGAGATATGAATTTGGACCCTTGAAACAGGTCCAGTCTGCATCTGCATCTTTGACAGCCCCCTAAATAGGCATGTGTTCAGGAAGCAGCAGATGCTTCACTGTGTGTTTGTGCTCAGAGCCTGGTACTAGATGGTGTTTATAAATAGGCAGGGAAATACCAGGGTCACATCATGAAGGAGCTGTGCATGGTCAGGTGATTATTCTGCAGAGGTGGCCATTCTTTCTCAGAGCTATTGCATTCGACTCAGGTTGCATTTGTAACTGTGCTCTCCTGAGGGTGTGCAGCTCTGCACATCTATCAGCACACCCCATATGCTAGGGGGTTCCCAGACAAAGCAAGGACCTGAGCCATTTGCCCAATAGTAGAGATGTGATATATTTTGGTCCAGATGAGTTTAGAAACTTTAGTATAAGAGAAATAATTATCTCATAAATAAGTAAATACATTCTAATAATTGAGCAAGGCTCCAGGAGAGAATCTTCATGATTCCACTAAGGAAAATTTTTACAGAGAGCAAGTCTAAGTTTGTCGATGTAGAATGCCAATTTGTAGAGATGCCCAGAACCCAAACTAGGCCTGTCCATCACTGTTAGCTGTGATGAGGGCTGTGTTGAAAATTGAATGAGCAGGTTCAGATGATGTAAAGTCCAAGGCCTGTGAATTGGGGACAATGAGTATCATAATTGCATGCAATTACCAAGCATTTGCTCCGTACCAGGCATACGCTTTACGTATATTAATTCATTTGATGCTCATCTTGGGTTGATACTGTTAGTGTCCTCATTTTCCAGATAAGGCAATAAGGCACAGAAAGAATGCATTCAGGAAATCTTCACCACTAAATGGCTCAGTGATGATGTGCACAAATACAGACAGGCAGAGAAATGAGTAAAAAGGGGGCACACATGCAGCTGCAAGGAAGCCTTGGTTATGTGGAGCAAAACCCCAAGGAAGGAAGTTAAGGAAGGTAGATAATAAGGAGAGAAGGTCCAGGGCAGGAAGTACAGCTGACTCATAGTGCAGCTGGAATGATCTTTATATCTTAGCCCCTCTCCGATTATAGATTGGAGATTTTGGAGCTGATTTCTGCTTTTTTCAATGTGCTTGCTGGATTCTCTCCACAGGCCAGCTCTCTTAGCCTCTTCACATCTGTTTGTGACTTGCAGTGGTACAGACCACAGCCCTGATTCTATAGCCCTCTTAGTCCCAGAGTCTCCCCCCAACTAGTAGCTGGCTATCTCTTAAATCAAGAGAGAGAACCTGATTAGCTCAATCCAGCCAATCAATTCACTTCCTTGAGTCATGTGACCACAATCCAACCTCTGTAATCATCAAGGAGTTAGAGAAGAAGTTCTGAGAACAGAGGTTTCTAAACTTTTTTTTTTTTTAAATGCAGTAAACAGCTTTAGCAGTATGGTGAAACCTATAGGTATTTTCTTATTTTTATTGAATCTTTTGGGGTGACATTGGTTAAAAGGTGAGAGTAAGCAAAAACAAAGCCTTAGAACCGGACCAGGTAGCTCAGTTGGTTTAAGCGTCATTCTGATATGCCGACGTTGTGGGTTCAATCCCAGTCAAGGCACACACAAGAAGCAACTAGTGAATGCATAAGTAAGCAGAACAATCTCTCTCTCTCTCTCTCTCTCTCTCTCTCTCTCTCTCTCTCCCTCTCTCCCTCCCTCCCTCCCTCCCTCCCTCCCTCCCTCCCTTCCTGTCTCTCAAAAACAATAAAAAAGTGAAGCAACTTTATTAAAAACAAACAAACAAAAACAAAAAACCCCATAGACATAACTATAGCATGGTGATTTACTAGAGGGAAAGCGGGGTTGGGAAGTTAGAAGAGGGTAAAGGAGGGATAATTAGTGAGGAGAGGAGTCTTGACTTGGGGTGATAAACACACAATATAATATACAGATGGTGTATTGTACACCTGAAACATATAGATCTTTTCTCAGAATGTTTTTAAAATATGTGTATTGTCATCTTACAAAGGCAGCCAATTTTATTAATTAAAATTATCAGAATCTAAGTAAAACAAATTTATGATGTCTTTTTAATTCACATATTGATGAGATATAGCAGCAAGTCTCATAATTACAATTTTGAAAAACTGATTAATGTAAAAGGAAAGATATTTTGAGATACCTACTAAACCCATTTTATATAAAAACTAGTGTCCTGGTACACAGATTTGTGCACATTAAGAGAAGATTAATTAGAAGGTTGACAGTGGGGAGGGATTGGATGAGACAGGCCAGACACACCCTGGAGCCAACCTCCCTCGGTTCCTCCACTGCAGCTCAAAGGTCATCTGCATAGTTAGCAAGGTCTCTACGGCAGGTGGGGTCTCTCAGTCTGGCCTGTGGGGTTCAGGCCAGAACCAGCTCTCTGACATCCCCCAAGGAGTCCAAGATTATGAGAGGGCAGTTCTCAGGTGATACACCCCAGAATCGGGTTCCCTTCTCTCTGGTTCCTGGGTGGGTCACCTGAGAACTGCTTCTGCCAAGTCACTGCAGCTTGGTAACTCTTGTGTTGAGCATTTTCCCCTAGTAGTCAGTGCGTGTCATACTTACCAGCCAGTCAGATGATTGGACAGGTGCTTAGCCTTTTATATATATACACATACTAGAGGCCTGGTGGATGAAATTCGTGCATGGGGGGTTTTCTCAGACCAGCCTATACCTTCTCCAATCCGGATCCCTCTCGCAATCTGGAACCACTGGCTCTTAACTGCTCACCTGCCTGCCTGCCTGATGCCCCTAACTGCTCCCCTGCCAGTCTGATCCCCCTAACTACTCTCACATTCTAGCCTGATCCTCCTAACTGCTTAACTGCTCCCCCTCGCTGGCCTAATTCCTCTAACTTCCCTCCCCTGCCAACCTGATTGCCCTCACTGCTTATTTGTGCTCCCCTCCTGGCTTAATTCCCCTAACTGGCTATCTGCTCTCCCTTTCTCTCCATGTCCTTCGAACCCTGGCACAAGCATGCTGAGAGTTCTCCACCACAGGCCCACCCTGGTCCTGATTGGTTGTTACATGATGGTGTCCCAGCCAATTTCATATTCCTCTATTGTTAGTATAGGTAAATACCTGTGATTTGTAATGGTGACAAAATCACAGGCATGCTCATATAACTATGGTCTGTTGCATCTATCTGCTAAATTTTAATTAGAACATATCGATACCAAATATGCAAAGCTTTTTTTCCCCATCCAAGTTCATAGACTCCTGAATTCTGTCCACAGACTTACTTTGTTACAGTATTTTTCAAAGCACTGGGCTACCTGCATCAGAATAAATGGAGGGAGATGACAGTTGGGGAGGAGGACATCAGTAAAAGTTTCTATTTGAAAAGGCAGATTTTCAAAATATGAAACAACAAACTAATTTTTGTTGCTCTCATGATGTGAATTTTACATACACTAAATTTTGAGAGCCACTGATGTAAAGTGAATAATTAAAAACCTCTTAGCATCATTCTCTTTAACAATAAAATGGGCTGGTCTAAGCTGACTCAGTCACATAAAATATATTTTCAATACAGAAAATAAATTTTCAATATTTTAAAATATTTAGTAATAACCTAGTAATGCTAAAAGCAAACAATATAAGAATCTTTCTTCAAAGATGCTATTTGGTTCATTTAAGAGGATAGCTTCTGAGTACCTCTGCAGTGGGTGGGGCTAATTGGATTATACCCTGCTGCAGAAAAAATGTTTTTCTGAGAATCTCAAATCCATTGATTACTGGAGTGAGAAACTGGCTTGTTTGTATGTCTGACTGGAGGCCTCCCTTTTTGGGGCAGATGCTTAATGAAGGAGATGATCCCTCACACCCTGTTCAGGGGCAGCTCCTGCATTGAGTGTCCACCTCCTGGTGGTCAAAACTTGTCATAGCAACCGGTTGTTTTGTGGGTCATTCCACCTGTCGGTCAATTTGCATATTAGGGTTTTATTGTATAGGATAGGAGGAAATTCAGAAGCTAAGCCAGCCATACCTAGGTGGCTCAGAGGTTGATTTCATGACAGGGAGCTCATGATTCCTGGTTAGGGAACATGCCCAGGTTGCAGGCTTAATCCCTCGTGGGAGGCTGCAGGAGGCAGCCAATCAATGTTTCTATATATCTCTCTCTCTTCCTCTCTTTAAAAATCAATTAAAATATTTTTTTTAAAAGGAGCTAAACCAGATTAAGTGGTTTGTCCCAGGTCACATAGCAGGCAAGTAGCAGAAGTGAAATTGGAACTTGAGCAGTTAGGCTTTAGAATATTTGCTTTAAACCCTATATTCCTGCCTCTTATTAGTTGAGCATTCTATATCTTATTAGGAATCTCATTTCCTTCCCTTTATACCACTCCAGGGGCAGGCAGCTTATATCTTTCAGTGAAACTCATTCCATTGTGACCATAGTTTCCTTCGGTCAATAATTCTTTGCTCTTAGCAATGGCTTTAAGAGTAAACAGAAATAACCCAATAATTCTAGGTATATACCCAAGAAAATTTAAAACTTACATTACAAACCCCCAAACTTATATGTGAATGTTTATAGCAGCATTATTCAAAATACCCAAAAAAGACTAAGCAATCCAATGACTGATAAATGGTTTAAAATTATGATCTATCTATACAATGAAATATTATTTAGTCATAAAAAGGAAGTACAGATACATGATGCAGAATGGATGAATATTTAACACATCATGCTGAGTGAAAGAAGCCAGTCACAAAAGACCACATGTTATATCAGCTGTGGGCAAACTACGGCCCTCGGGCTGGATCCAGCCCATTTGGCTGTTCTATCCGGCCTGCGGGACCGAAAGAGTAGAGGTTTCTCTTGCTCTCCCCTCCGCTCCTTCACCAGCAGCCCAAGATGAGAGTGCCAGCATGGTCAGGTTGCTTTTGTTCCGGCCCTCTGGTCCAGTTTAAGAACCCATTGTGGCCCTTGGGTCAAAAAGTTTGCCCACCCCTGTGTTATATGAATCCACTTATAAGAAATGCTCAGAATAGGCACATCTATGGAGAGAGAAAATAGATGATTAGTGGTTTTCAGGGGCTATGATGAGGAGGATGGGGAATGAGTATGGGATTTCTTTTTGGCTTGTTAAAATGCTCTGGAGTTAGATAGTGGTGATAATTGTACAACATTTTGTCCCCAACTGCCCCCCATGCCTGCCTGGTTGCCCCCAACTGTACCCCTCCCCCCAGCTCAGATTCAAGAGATGGGGGGAATATAAACTTTATTTCTTGCTATAAGGAGCTGCACAATCACAGGAATAAGATACATCATGGAAGCGCTGACAATTATAGCTTTATAAATTTTTTTTATTTTTTCTGTGTACAAAAAGTATAATGGTTTGTTCTTTTGGAAATTGTTTTTTCATTTTTTAGACAGATGGTTAAAGGAACCAGAGCTATTTTTCTTAGAGAAAGAATCCTATATAATAAAGACATAATATGCAAATTAACCCTCATGCCCTCACAAGATGGTTGTCTATAACCAGGGGCGTTAGTGAGGAATGACCAAATGACTGAACAAGCAGGCTGAGTGGGATGACCCAGCTAGCACATGTAAGCTGAACTTGAATCCGAGCTGGACTTGTGACTTGTTTGGCCAATAGAACATGGAAGATGTGACATTATGCCAGTTTGGAGCATAGGCCTCAACAAACCTCCATGTTTTGGTTTTGCTGCCTAGATGCCATGAGAACAAACTTGAACTTTCCTGCTGGAGGATGACATAGTGGTGACTCTGTTGCCCACACTGTATCAGCTGATTGATAGCCAACAAGTGAATCTGCCCAACTTGACCAGTAGTTGGCTACAAATGTGTGAAACCCCAACTGAGACTAGAAAAGCCATCCAGTTGAATTCAGATCAAATTGCCAACCCACATATATGTGAGTAAACATATGATTGTTGTTTTAATCTGCAAGTTTTTAGAAATGTTTATTATATAACAAAACATAAATGAGGTATTACACCTCCAGCTAGGATATAGGAAAATGTAAAAAATCCTCACCCCTATCAGCACAACCATAAGTCATTAGGAAAACAACAACAAAATCATACTTTTCTTCAGAGCCATTCAAGAGCTATGGACACAAAGAAATCTAAAAGTATTTAACTTCAGAGGAAGGAGCCATTTCTAAACACAGTGTTTAAGATGTAATAAAAATTTAGGGGAGAAACAAGATGGTGGTACAGATAAATGCCAGTACTCACTGCCTCCCACAGCTAGAGAAATAAAGAAGAAAGCATATTGAGACCAGTAGGAGGTGAGGAGGTGCAGAATGGGCTGCTCTGACACCCTTATGTGGCATTTTTTTAGTCGGGAAAGATATTGTGGCTATGGATCCTTCCATAGTCAGAAATTAAGTATACACTTATTAAAATAAAGAATTACTTACAGGGACTCAACAATAGAGTAGAGGATTCTGAGAATCAAATCAACGATTTGGAATATGAGGAAGCAAAAACCATCCAATCAGAAGAGCAAAAAGAAAAAAAAATCCCAAAATATGAAGATAATGTAAGGCACCTCTGGAATAACTTCAAGCGTACCAACACTCACATTATGGGGGTTCCAGAAGGAGAAGACAGAGAGTAAGATACTGAAAACCTATTTGAAGAAATAATTACCAGGTAAGAGAACAGAAAAGTTCTCTTACCTGGTAAAAGAAATAGACTTACAAGTCCAAGAAGCATAGGGAGTCCCAAACAAGAGGAACACAAAGAAGCCCACATCAAGACACATCATAATTAAAATGCCAGGGTTAAATACAAAGATAGAATATTAAAAGTAGCAAGAGAAAAGTAGTTATCTACAAGGGCTTGACCTTAATGACCATCAACTGATTTCTCAGCAGAAACTTTGCAGGCCAGGAGGAATGGCAAGAAATATTTACAGTGATGTATAGCAAGAACCTACAATCAAGATTATTCTACCTAGCAAAGCTATCATTTAGAATTAAAGGTCAGATAAAGAGCTTCACAGACAAGTAATAGCTAAAGGAATCCATCACCATCAAACCATTTCTACATGAAACCTTGAAGGTTATTCTTTCAGAAGAGAAAGAAGAAGAGGAAGAAGAGGAGGAAGAAAATTAAGGAAAAGGAGAGGAAGGAGGAGGAGGAGAAGAAATATGAACAATTAAAATGGCAATAAATAAATATCTGTCAACAATTGAAACTAGAAATAAAAATAAATGATTAAGAAATCTAATGAACAAAGTAAACTGATGAATGAAATAGAATCAGAGGCATGGAATTATAGAACAGACTGACGAATCTCAGGGCAAATGGGGGAGTGGGGAGAAGAAGAGATTAACCAAAGATCTTATAGGCATATATGCATTACCTATGTAACACAGACAATAGTGTGGTGAAGGCCTGGGGTAGGGCAGGAACTGGGTGGAGGGAGGCAATGTGGGGAACATCTGTAATACTCTTTAACAATAAAGATTAACATCCCCCTCCCCATAAAAACTTAGAAGACTTGCAGAAAACAGGAAAATGTGAGTAAATTGCCCAGGGGCAACTCAGATACTATAATTTTAAGGTAAGAATCTGTAAATAACAATATTGAAGAAAATGTTTAAAAATCTATAGGATTCTGCTGAAACCGGTTTGGCTCAGTGGTAGAGCATCAGTCTGCGGACTGAAGGGTCCCAGGTTCGATTCCGGTCAAGGGCATGTACATTGGTTGCGGGCACATCCTTGGTGGGGGGTGTGCAAGAGGCAGCTGGTTGATGTTTCTCTCTCATTGACGTTTCTAGCTCTCTATCTCTCTCCCTTCCTCTCTGTAAAATATCAATAAAAATATATTTAAAAAAATAAAAATCTATAGGATTCTTAATGAATAAAGAGATAGGGAATTGTAGAATGGATTTGGGTACCTACAAAAAAACACACAAAAACAGATGGAAATTCTAGAATTGAAAAATGCAATATTGGTAGACTTCATGAGAACTGAGCAATGAAAGAATTGGCCATAAAATTGTTTTAACAAGTTTAATTAAACTACAATGACCTGTGAGGCAGTATCAGATGGTGAAATGTACATTTTAAAAAAGAGTGTTAGTCAGAAAAGAGAGACAGATAAATATGTGAAAAAATATTGGCTGACTTTTTCAAAATTGGATCGGAAAAGTTCAGAAAACCTCATGTAGAATAAAATAAACAAATGAACAACAACAACAAAAACCCTTCTAAGAATTACAGTCACACTGACAAAGATGAGATTTATAATATTAAAATCAGACAAAGGAAACATACATTAGATACTTGGGAAAATATAAGAATTAAAACTGACTTTTTATCAGAAATAGTGAGGACCAGAAGACAATGGAATGACATCTTTTAAAGGGCTGAGATAAAAACTCTCAATATGGAATTCCATATCCCAAATAAATATACTTAAAAATAAAGGCAAAAGTGAGAGAAAGCTGGACAAATTTGTTACCAGTAAGTTTGCACTATGACAAATGGTAAGGAAAGTTATTGAAGTAAATATATAATGAAGCTTAAAAAGAATATTGGTTTTTTAAAGCAAAAATTATAGCCATATGTTGTGAAGATCTATAATATAGATCGAAGAAAAAATATGTGAATTTAGCAGAGATGGGAAGGAGTAAATGGAATTGTGTTATTGTAGGAGTACACCATTGTTTTTATTCTTTGGCTTAAAACAATATAATTTTATTACCTTATAGTTATGGGGTCAAATGTTCAAAACCAGTTCAGTGAGCAAAAATCAAGGTATCAGTGGGGCTGCATTGCTTCTGGAGGCTCTAGGGAAGAATCTGTGTCCTTGCCTTTACCAGGTTCTGGGGATGCCAGCATTCCTTGGATCATGACCCTTTCCTTCCCCCCATCTTCAAAGCCAGCAGCATAAAATCTTCAAATCTGTCTCTGACTCCGACCTCTGCTTCTAGGAGTACTCCACTCTTAGTGAAGTACCAAAGTATTATTTTAGGCTAGACTATGATAAGTTAAATTTACATATTATAAGTTATAGAGCTATTCTCTATTCTCTATTATAGTAGCCACTGACCAAATGTAGCTGCTAAACACTTCAAATGTGGCTAGTAAAGCCAACGAAATGAAATTGTAATTTTAGTAACTACAATTTAGTAATTGTAATTCAAATTTTAGTAATTATAATTTAGTAATTATAATGAAAATTTAATTGAAAAATTGAAGTGGTGTACATATTCTTCTATGAAATACCATTTTATTGTTCTACCTTGGCTTTAACTGTTGTGATATGGTATACTGTATGTATAAAATTCACATCAAAGACATTGTGAAACAATTTTAGGATGTAAAATATCTCATTAATGCTTTTTATAATTATATGTTGAAGTGATAATATTTTGGATATGTTGGCGTAAATAAAATATATTATTAAACATACTTCACATCTTTAATTTTGTTAATGTGACAATTAGAAAATTGAGATATTCTGTAATATCACATTATATTTCTATTATACAGTGCTAATCTAGGTTAATTATAAAAATATAACCAAAAGTGATATAGCTCAAAAGTCAAAGGAGAGAAATAGCAATAGTGAAAAATACCAAAATTAGTGAAAGAAAGAAAGAACAAAGGAGCAGATGGAATAAATGGAAATAGATAGTGGATTTAAATATAATTTTTTCAGTAATTCCATTAAATATAAATGAATGAAACACTTAATTTATAAGGCAGAGCTGTCAGATTAGAAAAAAAATAGTAAGATTTCACTATGTACCATTCATGAGAGGAGCAGTGTGCAAATATAAAGACACAGATTAAAGACAGAAGGATGGAAGGAGACTTACCAGGTTAACAGGAAGCTTAAGAAAGCAGATGTGTGCTCTAATTGGTTTGCCTCAGTGGACAGAATGCTGGCATGCAGACTGAAGGGTCATGGGTACGATTCTGGTCAAGGACACTTACTTTGGATGTGGACACATATCCAGTAGGGACAGTGTGCAGGAGGCAGCTGATTGATGTTTCTTTCTCATGGATGTTTCTAACTCTCTATCTTTCTTCCTTCCTCTCTATAAAAAAATCAATAAAACATATTTTTTTTAAAAGAAAGCAGATGTGGCTATATAAATATTAGACAAAGTGGATGTCAAGATGGAGTGTTATCAGAGATAAACAAGGATATTTCATATGAATTAAATTGTCAGTTTGTCAGTAAGAGTCAACAGACTTATACATGTATTCACCTATTAAAAGAGCTTCCTTATATATGAATCAAACAATGATATAACTAAAGTGTTAAATGAAAAAAAAAACAGAATCATATGGGATATTTTTTTTATTGTTCTCTCAGTAATTGATAGAAAAATAGGATAAATTAACTTCCCAAATGTGGTATGATATGTAAGGAAGAGAGATTTGTAAATTGGGATATTCTCCAAATTCACCAGCCAAAATCCTTAAAACATTTCAATGACCTATTTTGTTAATGTGACTTTAACATTTTTTAGTTATTGTGATAGCTACATATTGATTGTAAGCTTATATGATCAGCCAGTACTTCTCATTTCTTATGTGCTCTTTTTAAAAATATATATTTTATTGATATTTTACAGAGAGGAAGGGAGAGAGATAGAGAGCTAGAAACGTCGATGAGAGAGAAACATCGACCAGCTGCCTCTTGCACACCCCCTTCCGGGGATGTGCCCACAACCAATGTACATGTCCTTGACCAGAATCGAACCCGGTACCTTTCAGTCTGTAGGCCGACGCTCCACCACTGAGCCAAACCGGTTTTGGCTCTTATGTGCTCTTTTAAAATCACATTTTCATCAATTATGTTGGGGAAAACAGCTTGGAGAGAACCAATCTTGTCATAGCATTTTATATTATACTACTTAAATATAAGTAGAAATAATTTATAAATATAATTCCTCAATATCATTTATAAATTTTATGAATATATTAGAGGTCTTTTTTTGTCAGTATATAAAGATATATCTCATTCATTTAAGCTGTTCCATAGTATTTCCTGGGATGGATATTTTCTAATCTACTTAGCAATTCATCTGTTATTATACCTTTAGGTTATTTCTAGATTTTCATGGTAACAGATAATGTTGCAATGAAAATCCATTTCCTACTTCTTTTCACAGGTATGTGAGTTTTCCCTGAGGGTTGATACTCAGCAAGGTGGAAGGATATGCATTTTGAAGTTCTTAGATATACCCCAAATTTTTGCAAACTACTTTAGCAATTTGCTCTCCTACAAATAAAATATGGGAGCAACATATGCATTTTCCTGATGATATAGTAAATTTGTTCATGTACTTATAAGTCATTTAATTTCCCTCTTATGTGAATTACTTTTCATATTTTATACTCATTTTTCTATTGGATTATCTTTTTCATTTGAGAGAAAATTTTAATGCATATGTTTAAATAATATTCTTTTGTTGTGTGTATGGTATATGTTTTCTTTATGCCTGTTTCTTGTCCTTAACTTGTTCATCAGAAATTTCTTTATTATCCTACTTTCTTTTCTGATGACTGCTCACAGATGTTTCTTGTGTCCACAAGTGGGTTCCTCTGGTCTTCCTCTTATTTTTTTGAACTGTGTACTAGCTAAAGGCAAATGTTGGCTGAGTTGAATCAGTGTTTCTACAGTAATATTTTATTTTTTATTTTTTTTAATTTATTAAGGTATTATATGTGTACATAGCTTACCATTGCCCCCCTCCTATACATGCCCTCCCTCCCCAGAGTTTTGTGTCCATTGGTTGTACTTATATGCATGTATACTAGTCCTTCGGTTGATCTCTTATCTCCCCCATATCTCCCTATCCCCCTCCCCCGCTGTCATTTGACAGTCTGCTTGTTGTTTTACTGTCTCTATATCTATCTTTCTATTCATTAGTTTATAATGTTCTTTAATATCCATAAATGAGTGAAGTCATGTGGTGTTTCTCTTTCATTGACTGGCTTATTTCACTCAGCATGATGCTCTCCAATTCCATCCATGTTACTGCAAATGATGAGAATTCCTTCCTTTTTATGGCCGCATAGTATTCCATGGTGTAGATGTACCATAGTTTTCTGATCCATTCATCTGCTGACGGGCACCTAGGCTGTTTACAAATTCTAGCTATTGTAAATTCTACAGTAATATTTTAATAAGAGCAATTGGCCTGACTCAACCTTGGTGACATCTGCTGGCTTCTGGCTTTTGGTAACATCTACCACAGCCTGTGATGGCCATGGATTTGCTTCCCTACTCTGGCAGGGATAAATGAGCCTGCCATCCTAGCTCTGTGTGGTCTCCAATCCTAGTAGTTGGACTCCTGGCTTCTTCACTAGCTAGAGATTTAGGTTTTATCAGCATGTCCTTTTAGAAGAAAGTGACTGGTAGGACTTGGAATCTTGGTGTATCATTATTGGCTTTTGGCAGAAGACTTTGAATAATCATGAACTAAGACTATCGTGGGGCCTATTGGGCACTGCACACCCACATCAAACAACTGTTTGTCCAAATAGAAAGCTGGAAAATGCTACAGAATATTATATATGCCACTGTTTGATTTCTCAAGTAATTCATGAACACATTCTCATGACAAAAGCACAAACAACACAGGAGTGGAGTAGAAGTCTCCCTTCATGCTTGCCTTACCAACCCCACTCCTGTCTTTAGAGGTAACCGCGGAGAGATGTTGGGTTGCATATTTCAGATACAGGTGCTCTTTAAACAGTGCCCAGGTTGTACCTATAATTCTGTAGCTTCATTCCCTGTCATCGCCCCCACCCCCAACACACTTTTTATTTTACATGGCCTTCCGTAAATGTCATACCTTTCCGTGCATTAGATCTGCACCCTGCCTTCACGGAGATGAGTTTAGTCAGGGCACAGGCCAGTGTCAGTGCCACATACTGTAGTGTGCTCAATGTGCAAGGAAAAGGGGATGGTGAGGGCATAAATCTTTGAACTGAGAAGGAAAGTGGTACAGTGAAGGCTTCCTGGAGCAGCTCACATCCAAGGTGACTCCTAGATGTGTAGGAAATGGTTGTGGTAGGCTGATAATGAGCCCCTAGTAAGATATCCAGTTCCTAATCTCCTGGAACCTGACGATATTACTTATATGGCAAAGGGGTCTTGCAGATGTGATTAAGCTAGGAATTTGAGAAGGGGAGATTATCCAGGTGTACCCTAAATGTAATCACCTTATAGAAAGGAGGCACAGGGAGATTTGAGGTAGAAGAAGGCTATATGAGCAACGAAGCAAAACTGCTATGTTGCTTTGAAGCTGGAAGAAGGGAGCAGGAGCCCAGGAATGAAAGGAATGTAGCCCCAGAAGCTGGAAAAGGCAAGAAGATGGATTCTGTCTTAGAGCCTCTGGAGGCAGGATGGTCCTATCCACATCGTGGGCTTCTGGACTCTAGTTGAATCAGTGTAAGAAAATACATTTGTATAATTTTAAGCCACTAAATTTTTGGTAATTTATTAGCAAGATGAAAGGAAACTGATGTAGTAACAGTAGCGAAACACACTAGAAAGAGAAAGCTTGTAAGCTTTCTGGCATGAGAGCAAGATCCATTCTTTCAGACATGTTGGAACCCTGTAGGTCCATCCATGTTGTCACAAAAGGCAAGATTTTATTATTTTTCATGGCTGAATAATACACAATTGTATGTATGTACCACATTTTCTTTATCTATTTGTCTACCGGTGGACACTTAGGTGCTTCCATATCTCGGCTATTGTAAATATTGCTGCAGTGAACCTAGGGAGCACTTCATAAGTTATATAAATGTCTAGTCACTATGTTGTACACTTGAAACTAATATAATATGCCAACTATGAAAAATAAAAAATTATTTTAAAAAAAGATAAAGAAGAAGAAAAAAAGACTTGTTGGAGCAAAGTGAAAAGGATAAAGCAGAGAATTGAGACTGGAATTGTAAGTAGAGGCCAGATCATACAGAACCTGGAAGGCACACTCAGGAAGGTGAAGACAACAGGGAGCCAGAGAAGGCTTTTGAGCAGAGGACAAGTGGATTTTAGTATTAAGATATTCGCTCTTACTTG
Source organism: Vespertilio murinus (assembly GCA_963924515.1). Classification (NCBI taxonomy): domain Eukaryota; kingdom Metazoa; phylum Chordata; class Mammalia; order Chiroptera; family Vespertilionidae; genus Vespertilio; species Vespertilio murinus. The sequence goes on from OZ004716.1 coordinate 22,872,215, forward strand.
TTCTTAATTTTCCTACCTTTTTTATTCTTATTACACTAAACATTCTTTCTCTCCTCCAGAAGTCTCTATTTTTTAAAAAATAATTCTTCTCAGATAAAATTAGACAACCAAAATTTAAAGGCTGCAGGCAGGTAATTTCTTCTTGGACTCCTGAGGTGGCTGTTCGAGTTATGCCAGGAGCTTACCTGAACTATGCTGTGGCAAGAGTGGGATAGAAAGAAGAAATGGACTTGAAAGCACTTTACTTCATCTAATCCAGACCAGTGCTATCTTGGGACCAGCTGCTGATGGAGAACAAGAGGCCAGAGAGGCAAGTTTCTGTTCCCAAGGCCTGAGAGTGACAATCTATCCTTTTCAGGGCTGAGGTCATTAATAGAAAAAGCACTTCAGGTATCCTATTCTGTAAGGATTGTAGTTTTCCCTTAGCAAATTTCTAAATGTTTATAATGATTAAAGCAGACAGTCATCAAACCACTCACTAGGGAAGAAAATAAACATAGCCTTCAGGTTAGGTAAAGGAACAAAAAATACATCTCAGCAGGAGGCCTGCCAAGGTGATGAGAGATTTTTCTTTTCTCCTTTAACAGTGGCTGTTGACTGGCAGAGATAGGACTGCCAGGGATGGGAGGGTTTCTATTACTGTAGCTGCTTTCTGAGTAAAACTAAGCAAACAGGGCTGTTAATTAGAATGAAGTAGTCAATGATCTATTACTCCATTCCATTTTGCCTTAGACCACCATGTCCCATGTAAAAAGTCTTCATGACTAGTGCTGAATAAACATCAACCTGCTATGTCGATTCCAAAGAGCTAGTTATAATTGCTTTTTTATTTGTATTGTAGTGGATATAGAGTGAGTTTGTCCATTCAGAATCACGTTCCCATTTCCTCTGGTAATAGCATGCTGAATTTTACTGGGAACCATTCCTTCTCCACTCTCAATGCCTGTGGTCTGGGTAGTTAGTCAACTTCTAGATCTCACTGTGGGCTTGACACTGAAGTCAGCCCACTAGTATATGTTGTCACTCAGGCTTAGGGATTTGTTCAAAGATTGGCAAGGGATTTGAAGTATTCAGCCTGAACTGTTGTTGAAACTATTGGAAAAGACGCTTGCTTCTTCTGCTGCAGTTACTGAAAGGATAGGATTTGAATTTGGAACAGCTGGTGGCCATGTCACCCCAATAAGGAGAAATCCAGATGAAGAATCAAACCAAATTCCAAAAAGAGGAACCAAGGAGACCCAGATTCATGACGAATTCATCTGAGCATGTGGATCTAGTTGTGACTAAAGCTTGAGACTCCCAATGACCCCTGTTTTATTTAAGACATTTTCGCCTGAGTTTCTCTCCCCTGCAATTGAAGGTGTTTGGTTTTACATTTGTTTTCACACCATTATAATTAACGGCTTTCATTTATTGAGCAGCTACTATGTTGCATCCTGTACAAAGCACTTATGTTTAAAAAGACCATAAATTAGGGCATTTCATGATTTGGAAGGACCCTAGGATCTAGAACCCAAGGACCACTGGGTAGCTCCTGCATGCTTCAGGGACCTATGGAGACTCTGGCTTCTATGTAAAATCTTGAGCACTCTATTATTTTTTGACAAGAAAGTCTATAACTCTTATCTGATTCTCAAATGATTTATAGCCCCAGATCTTCTTTTCTCTACCACCTAGTTTCTGCCTCTAATAAGATTATATTCCAGTTCTTGCTCCTCCACTGAAGAGCTTGGGGCATTGACTTGTTACTTTTTAAAAATGCAGCACAAGGATATATGGTACTGAGTGTATGGTTCTCATGAAGATTTCATAAATGTAAATGACGTTGCTTCAATTTCTCCATTGCAGTGGCTGCTCTGGCTTTGCCCCTGTTACTAGCTCTAATTGCAGCTTTTTTGAAACTAAGTCACTCCTGTAAAAAAATAAAGTTTAAAATAGCTGCCCTGTGTGTTTTACAAGGTGGTCATTGGGATGAGCTGAGGGCAGGGCAGTGAAAATGCTCTTGGGTGTTCAGTGCACTGTTATCCTGGCCGTGCCTCCATCTGCTCTCTTTCTTACAAGGCTAGTTCATGAGTCCTGTTGTCTGCTTGCTTTCCATATTCCCAGCAGCATCACTGACATCCTGACTGGCTTATGTACACGAGAGTCTGTTCATTAAGTTGGCGAATGTAGTTCTTAACAAATAGATGAAGGAAATGTTCTGAATGTTGCTTGCAGAGCAAACGAACAAAAATAGATGGGCCATCTGATACAGAGAGGGATCTCTTAGCTGGTGGATTTTCTTCCCCCCAAACACAAGGATAAAGTCTCCAGAAAAAGTTTGTTAATTAATGCATTTACTCACTCACTGAGCTCAACACTGTGCAGAGAGGACAGGTGTGTGAGTGACAGACAGTGCCAGATTATTTTCTAGTGACGGGGCAGAGATACCCAGACAAATAATTGCAATCCAATGATGTGGGTAATAAGACAGGTTCAGAAAAGCACGGTGGGGAGACAGAAGGGGAGAGCGATCACGTTCTAGGGTGATATTTGGGAAGGACAAAGCTACAGTTGGGAGATGGCTGGGCACTGGTAGCCAAGGGCGGTGATATGTCTGCTCAGGAGTGTTCCTGAATTCTGCAGGCCCACGACAGTTGTTTTTTTTCCCAAATGAGCAGTGATATGATTAAATGTTTTAAGCAAAAAGGAGATAATATTGGATGGAGAAGTAAAAATGAATGAAAGAAGGAATCCAACATGTCCTAAAGCAGTGAATCTCAACTGGGTCTGCATAAAAGAATCACTGGGGGACTTTTCAAAAGGATTCATGTCTGACCTATCTTCATGCTCATTTAATCACAGTTTCTGGGGGTGGAGTCCAGGTATTGTTGTTGTTGTGTGTGTGTTTTATTTGCTTGTTTTTTAGTTTTCAAAGTGATTCTGATGAGCAGCCCAGGGTTAAGAACCAGTGCTTTCGGGCTTCTTGGATGTACCTGAGTGTGTTGAATATGATTACAGGGTACCATGGGCTACAGTTTATGATAGAATAGGATTGCATTAAAAAACACTTTTAATTTTTAGAACAATTATAGATTTGCAGAAAAATTGTGAAGATGGTATAGAGTTCCCATATATCCTGCACCCAGTTTCCCCTATTAATATTTTACTTTTTTCACAATTAATTAACCAGTATTGATACATTCTTCTAATTACTATTTTTTAACCCTCACCTGAGGATATTTCTTTCCCCATTGATTTCTGGAGCAAGTGGAAGGAAGAAAGGAAAGGGAGAGAAAGAAACATCGACATGAGACACATTGATTGGTTGCCTCCTGCACGTGTCCTTTACAGGGCTGGGAAACCTGCAACAGAGGTATGCTCTTGACTAAGAATCAGACCCACAACCCTTGGGTCCTAGGGCCTACGCTATAACCCCTGAGCAAAACCAGCCAGAACGATACATTCTTATTAACAAAAGTTCATACTTAATTCAGATTACCGTGGTTTTCAGCCAATGCCCTTTTTCTGTCCCAGGATCCCGCATTATATTTAGTTGTCATGTCTCCTGGGCTACTACAGTAAATCAGAGACAAAGTCTAACCCTGATGGCTGTCAAAAGACACAAGAAAATGCTCAAATCCCCTGTCTATGTTGAATAAGTGATCAGTGGATTTCTTCCTTGTGAAAGGGCTGATATAGTTTCCAAACTACAACTGGTGGGACTCTGGTTTCTAAAGAGACACTTGGGTAGTCTGTGGAGTTGATGGGGAGAGAAAGTGGAGAGGGTCCTTAGCATCAGCCAGTGCAATGCTACACTTACCTCTTTTTTTGTATTGGGATTTTATGTAGGAGGTGTGTGTGTGTTTTAAGTCTCTGCATTGGAAACTATTCAGTTTAGTGGTTTCTAGAGCCCTTTCTTTGATGTCTGGAGTGGAAATGGTATTGGAAGCCCTGCTGACATAAAGATGGAGTATGTTTCATGGGCTGACTGGAGAGCCCACTTAGGATGAAGCCTTTGCACCTGTTCTTTCCACCTTCACTTCCCTGCCCTGTCCCAAGGTCCTTCCCATCCATCATGCAGACGAGAAATGGCCGTGATGGCCTTGCTAGAGGGAAACCTGCACAGTGGCTCAGAAACCCTCTGGTTTGGACCGTGCAGTCTTGTCTCCACCTCAGCCTGTGCCCCACACAGGCGCAGCTCGAGAGCGTGCCTGGCTCATTATCTGAAAGAAATGGCCTGAGTGGCAGCCTGCTGAGACTGAGGAGAAAAAGGAGGAATAGTAATATTGATTTATTTGGGACAGAGATCCACAGACTAGGGAAACAGGGGAAGAACAATCATAAATCTGGCTTGGTTCTACGACCTGCTGGGGGCAGAGACCATCACAGTGCATGACAGAACAGGCAGATGAGGTGGTGCCTCCCTCCCATCACAGAACAATAAAGCTGGAAGTCAAGGATGAAATAGATGGGCTCGGAACCCCCCTAGAGCTTGGCTAATGGCAGGCCTGGTGTCTACTTTCTGAAAGGCTGCCGCTGCCTTTGTATTGATGTGCTTGCCGCAGTGCAGTGCTCTGTAGGAGCTGTTAGATATCAAATACTTGGGTAGCGGGTAGGCTTGTCCTTCCACATCAGTCTCAACATTCAGCTATCAGCGCGGCCACTTCTAAGAGGACCAGCTCTCCTGCTTCTTCTGTGGGGCCACTGGGGCCTGAACGGGTGGAACTCACCCACCGGTGGCATCTGTCTCTGAGATCAGGGTCTTTTCAGGGTAGCTCTGGGACCCTGCAGGCACAGTCAGTGATATATGAGAGGTCAAATGAAGGAGTTCCCTCATAACCAGGTCTACCTGGGGACTCAGGGACCCCACAGTTCTTTCTGTTGCATACCAACTATGAAAATCACTGCAACCCAGAGCGAGGAGAGGCACTTTTACTGTTTTTTCTTTAATGGGTAGAGAGGTTTTTGTTTGCTTGTTTGTTTGTTTGTTTGTTTTTAATATAAAAGTTTATTTTTTAGAAAAGTTTTAGGTTCACTGTAGTAAAGTACAGAAATTTCCGATATGTCTCCTGCCCCTTCCCCGCTAGCCTCCCCCATTATCAACACAGCAAAAGAGTACTACATTTGTTATAATGAGGGAACCTAAGATGACATGCCATCATCAGCCCAAGTCCATAGTTTACATTAGGGGTCACCCTTGAGGTTGCACATTCTGTGGGCTTGGACTAATGTTTAATGACATGCCCGTTATACAGAGTAGCTTTGCTGCCCTGAAAATCCTCTGGGCTTTATCTGCTCATCCTTCCCTACCACCCAGTCCCTGGCAACCACTGATCTTTTCACTGTCTCCATTGTTCTGCCTTTTCCAAAATGTCAGAGATAGCATTGGAATCATGTAGTGTGATTTCCAGATGGGCTTTTTTCACTTAGTAGTGTCATTTAAGTTTCTTCTATGTCTTTTCATGACTGACAGCTAATTTTTTTGAGAGGTTTTTACTGTACATATTGAAGCATCTCCCCCGGTGGTGCTCTCCAAGGCTGAAGAACCAGCAGGAATTGCATGAACTTTGCTTCCCTCTCAGTTCAGGGGTGTATTAGGACTATGGGTGATAGAAAATTAGTGCCCACATGAAAGAGTCTAAAATATTTTCCACTGAAAACCTTCTGCTTGGAAATATGTGTTTGAGCCATGTTCAGTGACCTACCCAAAGAGCTGATACCCATAACTGGGCAACATTTTGTTCTGTGGATTGAGGCCCTAGGAACATGATTTAAAAATCTGGGTATGGGTGCATGTGGGGGCACAGGAGCACCTGATCTCATCTTGGTTATGGATTATCATTGTGTGCTAGGGTACAGTTGTTTTCCCCAATTCTGGAACCTGGGGAATCCTGATAATCCTTTCCAGGTTTTTTGTTTTAAAAACATATATATTTCTATTGATTTCAGAGAGAGGGGAAGAAAGGAAGGGAGAGACAGAGAGAGAAAGAGAGAGAGAGAGAGGTCAATGAAGAGACACAATCATTGATCAGCTGCCTCCTGCATAACCCCCACTAGGGATCGAGCCTGCAACCTCTCATGTGCCCTGACTAGGAATCAAACCAGGGACCTCTTGATTAAAAGGTCAATGCAACCACCAAGAAACACTGGCCAGGCCATCTTTGCCATGTTTTATTGATCATTTCTAGTGATTGGGGTTGGGAAAACACTTGCAGCCTAGAGGTGGTGGATGAGGGCCAACAGAACTTGGATTCCAAGTCCAGCTCTGGACTATATATCTAGCTATATATCTTTGGACATGTTCTTTAACTCCTACACATATCAGTTTCCTTATCTGTCAGGAACAGGTGATAATAGTACTGCACCTGATAGTTTACATTTCTCCCTCCAGATTTATTCTCCACCCTCTTGATCTTCCTTTGTGCTCTAGATGTTGACTTATTTGGGCTGCATCTATGGGCAGCCCAAATAAGTCCTGTGGTGTCCAAATGGATTTATCTAATGGGAGTTGTCAGTAGGAAATGGGAGAAAGGGAAGATAATGAGGTTGGGGAGCTTATTCCCACAGCTTCTTTCTTTTTGAGTCACGGTGAATTGGTTTTGTCCCCTTCCCTAGCCACAGTTACCACCTTCAGGTGCAAGTACCCATCCCTCCCTTTGCAAGTTCTTTCAGACCCAGGGGAGGGTGATGATTCCTTGCTCTTGATAGCCTTGTGCTTGCTGGTCCCTGGAACACTGCCCATGCCTTTGTAAATGGTCCTTTATAAAGCTCTCCTCAATTGCCTCATTTGGATGTGCTATCTGCATCCTGTCAGGACTTTATAGAAACCTCTTGCACTGATGCAATTTCATCAAGTGGCCGTGATGACCAAATGAGTTTACGCATATAAAAAGCTTAAAATCGTGCTCGGCACTTAAGATAGTCTTGTTAAATGTTAGCTGCTGTATGATTCTCAATTCTTCTTGTACTATTATGCTATCTCCGAGGAATAGAAGCACATTGGATAATTTAGGTGCTTGATTTCATTGACTGTTTCTGACAGTTACATGTTCTTTCCTCTCTGAAGTTTAGGTTGCTGGGTGGGTGAGCATGTGCCACTTCTGAGACCACAAGTCTCTTTCTCACACCATACTTAACTCTAGGCTCATTACAGGATTCTGTTGAACCCTATGTCCTGGTTTAGCCTATTTCTGAGGCCCAAACACAGAGATGGGGAAAATAACCTGTTTGTACAGGTGTTTGCTCAGTCACCTAAGAATCAAGGGTGCAGTTGTATAACCATCACCACGACCTAGTTTTAGAACATTTCTATCACCTGAAGAGATCCCTCGTGCCTCTTTGCAGGTTCCGCAACTCCCCAGCCTCTGACACCCACTGATTGATTTTCTATATTGATAGGTTTCCTTTTCTGGATATTTCATATAAATGGAATCGGACGATATGTATGTGGCCTTTTGTGTCTATCTTCTTTCACTCAGCTTAATGTTTTTAAGGTTCATTCATGATGTACCATATTATCGGTACTTCATTTCTTTTTATTACTGAACTAGAAGCCCGATGCATGTAATTCATGCAAGAGTAGGCATTCTCAGCTGCAGCTGCCTCGATCCTCCATCACAGCTGCAAGTGGCTGCTTGGATCCCTTCCTTGCACCCGCCATGGCTGCCTCCATCCTGCGGCTACAGCCCCAGCTTTGTCTCGGCTAATTAGCATATTATGTTTTTATTATTATAGATAATATTCTATGGTATATATATATATATATACCATATTGTATATAACCATCTGCTGTGGATGAATATTTAGATTGTTTTCATTTTTTGTTATAATATATAATGCTACTATGAACATTAACATATATAAAACAGTTTATTTGTTGATGATTTGACTTGTCTTCTTAGAATTTAAGCTCCATGACAGCAAAGTTTGTTTTAGATCATATATGTAATACATGTACATATATAATTAGCATATAAATATAATATAATGTTTATGTATATATGACTAATTGTGTTAGGCATTTGGAGGTTCTTGATGAATATTTTTTAAATGAAAGAATACATAGTGAAAATATAATAAAATCAGGGTGGCTATCAATCAATCCTCCAGCTATCTATCTTGGAAATCCGGATTGGTACAGAATACATCTCAAGAGCATCCTGGAGGCTCTCCTTCAGCCTCACCCGAGGGGTGGGGCCAGACTATCTGCATTTTTAGCAAGCTTTCCAGGGATTCTGAGCACGCTGATGTTGGAGAAACCACGAGCCTTGTGCTTTCTGAAAAAGACTGCCTGTGGGTGGTGAAACAAGGTAAAGTTACTCATTTGTCCCTGCTCAACCACTTCACTTTTACAACTTTGTTTATGAGAGCAAAGTTGCATTCCTTCCCCAGTGATGATCCTATGTGAGGCATCTCCAGCTGGGTCAGGTTGAGGCGGAAGCATTTTCCAAAAGTAATTTTAGTTTTCTTCCTTTGTCCTTTGTGCTTTCTTTGTCACAACTCACCTGTGAGAGACAGGTTTTCCTTTAATATGAAGGATGCTGGACAATTGAAGAGGCAAATAAGGGAGCTTGAAGTTGACTTAGCATAAGTGAAGCCTAGAACCATAGATGTGACCATAGGGAACCATAGAGCCTCGGGAGGGTTGGGTGTGGGAGGACCAGCATTCTGGATTAGCAGGTACTCCAGCAGAGACTTTGAAAAGAAGAATGCTCATATTTCAACATCCAGGCAGGTTCATAGTTTTCTTGTCTTTTATTGAACCAGACACACTGTTAGCTTGTTTTCTTAGCTTTGCAGATGTATGCAGGTCTCTCTTTTCTGGAAAAAGCTTCTTTTGCTGGTTTTTAGAGGAAAGGTTTGCTCTTTACTTTGATCTGACTTGTGAAATAGCAGGCATATTATTATTTGTTTATAGCAGAGAAGACTTCTAAGAAGTTTGAGTATTTATATTTGAAGTCTCCCCTCTGTGTGTGAAGGCAATATTAGTGTCAGTTAGGTGTAATAGATGAATAGTTAATGTAACAAGAGATGGAAAACCTGAAAAAGGTCTACCAAGTGAAAATGCATGTTTGAGCTAAACTACTTCCTTTTTGCTACCTTTTATTTGATAACTAGCATTAACTACATATGGGCACTGAGAGGCTCTGTGGGATAAAAAAGGCATACGTATATCTGAAAATGCATGTACATTCAGCATAGTGCTTAGCCCTTTTCTCTCCTTTAGGATCCTGAAATAGAATGAGCAAGACTGGTATATTCCCAAATGTGTATTATACAGAACAGAATAAGATGAGTTTCCCCCTTTATGTCCCATTTTGTGTACCCTCCTCTATTAGCACTTATATCACATTGTAATGTTTTACTTACTTAATATTTATATACTACTTACTAGAGGTCCAGTGTATAAAATTTGTGTGTGTGGGGGGGAGTGCAGGGGTATTCCTCAGCCTGGCTTGCACCCTCAGGGAATGTCCCCACCTCTGTGCTCGCCAGCTGTGAGCCTGACTTCTGGCTGAGTGGCGCTCCCACAGGGGAGTGCACTGACCACCAGGGGGCAGCTCCTACACTGAGCGTCTGCCCCTGGTGGTCAGTGTGCATCATAGTGACTGGTCATTTTGCTGTTCAGTTGATTTGCATATTAGGGTTTTATTATATAGGATTGAATACTTTACACTGTAGCAGACACTATGTTGAGTCTTTTATATAAAACTAGAGACCCAATGCATGACAATTTGTGCAAAAGTAGGCCTTCCTTCCCCCAGCTATTGGTAATGGCTTACCTCTGGCACCCGGGACCCGGGCTGCTTCCCTCCAGGAAGGACATCCAGAATGATATTGGAAGATGTCTGGTCTAATTAGCATATTACTCTTTTATTATATTTAATGTGACCCTCACTACAATCCTATGAGGTAGGATCTATAATTAGTCTTATTTTATAGATGAGGCAATTGAGGCTCAGAGAGAGTATGTCACTTATTCAAAGTCACGCACTTAGCATGTGGCAGACTTCTTGGGCCACCTGTGCCTTATTTCAAAGCAAAATTAATATATCTTAACTACTTACTTGATTCTAGCAATTCTCAGACTATGGTCTATGGAATCCTGGAAAGTTCCCTTTCAGAGTGGGGTCCTTGAGGTCAAACATTTTTCATAATAATATCAATCCATTGTTTGTCTTTCATTGACATTTGTACTAGTGGAGTAAAAGCAGTGGTGACTAAAATTGTAGGTACCTCAGCATAAATCAAAGCAATGTTACAAAACTGCACTATAAATTATTGAATTATTCTCTGGTATGTATAATACTTTTTTGTATTTGATATTATATATTAGAATATATCAACACTAGGAAGAGCTGCATAAACTCATTGATCCAATACTTTCAAAATGACCAAAGCATGATGTAACAAAATAATATATGTGTAAAAACTACTCAAAGTATATTGTGCTTTTTAAAGGAATTAATAAATGTGTTTTTAAATTTCTCCATTTTTAATTTGTAAACTTTCAAATATCCTACCTAGTAAAAGAGTAATATGCAAATTAACCATCACTCTGCTACACCCACCAGCCATACCCACCAGTCACACCCACCACCCATGCCCACCAGCCAATCAGAGCGAGTATGCAAATAAACCCAACCAAGATGGCTACGGCCACAGAGATCAGGAGGGAGACTTGGGTTTCCCGGGCAAGGAGGCAGCCAAGCTTTCCGCCTGCTCTTGCTGGCCTAGGCCTCCACTCAAGGCTACAAAGTTTCAATTAGAGAAGGTAACAAATCCAAACAGAAATGGCGGCAGCCATGGAGCTGGAAAGAGCAGGAGGCTAGGGTTGCCCCTGGTAATGGAGGAAGCAAAGCTTTCCACACACTCTGGCCAGCCCAGGCCTCCTCCCCAGGCTACAAAGTTTCAAATATAGAAGATACATAAATTCCAACAGAAATGGTTGCCAGCCATGGAGTGAGCAGGAGGCTTGGCTCCACTCCAGGCTACCAAGTTTCAATTGTAGAAGGTAAATAAATTTCAGATACCAGGGCCTCTGCTTGGGTCTCCAGGGGCATGGCTGGCCTTCAAACCACCACAGGCCCCTCACTCAGGCCGCCCTATACCCCAAGGGAATCCCTAACCTGATCAGGGACACCCTTCAGGGCAAACCATCCGCCCCCCACCCATGTACCAGACCTCTATCCTATTTAATAAAAGAGTAATATGCAGATTGACCATCATTCCAACACACAAGATAGCTGCCCCCATGTGGGCAAAGATCCTGACCCTATGTGGATACAAGATGGCCACCACAAGATGGCCAGCAGGGTAGAGCAGTTGAAAGGGACCAGGCCTGCAAGGGAGGGCAGTTGGAGGTGATCAACCCTGCAGTGGAGGGCAGTTAGGGGTGATTAGGCTGGCAGAGGAGGGAAGTTGGGGGCAAACAGGCTGACAGGGGAGCAGTTAGACATCAATCAGGTTGGCATGGGAGTGGTTAAAGGGTGATCAGGCTGGTAGGCAGAAGCAGTTAGGGATAATCAGGAAGGTAGGCAGGCAAGCAATTGGGAGCCAGCAGTCCTGGATTGTCCGACATAGGGGCATGTCCGACTGCCCATTTAGGCCCAATCCCAGTGGGATGAACTAGATCAGATGAATACAGTTGGGTGGACCCAGGCTGAAGTTTGAGTTTTTGAGAATTGCTGTATGTCCAGTATTTAGAAACTAATAGTCCACGCTATACACACCATTACTTGTTGCCCAGGAGCTACAGGATCTGAATATCTGGTTCTCAAGAACTTTGGCTCCAATCAAACAAAGCTATTACATTCATAGGTGCTTTATTCCTCAGAGATGTGCAGCCCACATGTAACCACAAATGAAGGATTGTATTCAGATGTATGGGCTTGGACTGGAGAGGTTAATTATAGACAGAATAACCTTTTAGAAAGGAGAAGGCAATGTAAGTCAGATGCTCTGGTGAGATAGGAAAAGAGAATTTCCCTGCTAAACTCCCAGATAATATAAGAAAAAATTGCCAAGAGTGTCATATATTTAAGGCTAGCTTTTGTTATTGAGGTCTCATTCTCTGCTAGATATTGTGTCAAGCTATTTTCATCTATTATATAATTTAACTTCCTTAATAATTCTGTCAAGTAAGTAGTATTACTATTTCCATTGTATAGATTAAATAAAATAATACCCAGATAGGTAAGTGGCTGAAACAGGCTTTGACTTTAGTGTTGGTTGTTTCCAGATCCTCTAGTTCTTAACTCATTTGTTGCACTTCTCCCTAAAGTGAAATGAGAAAGTCAATTGGCTAGATGGCAGCCAGAAAACATTTGAGAAATAAAAGAGAATAGGCAAAAGGCATAGAGACAGCAATGAGGACACTGTAGAAGGGACTAGATACAGAGTGGGAGGGAAAGAAAGATGCTGAGTTTATTGTTGCTGCTGGTGTCTATGTGTGCTGAGTGCCTTACTCTATACGGAGATACTAACCTGAGGCTAGCCCAGCTACTTGACTACTTTTCAAGGTGGAAGATTGCTCTATGAAAACCTGATTAAATCAACACTCTGGTTTTATGTAGCTAGAAGTTTTGAGGCTGAGTAATGGGCTGGAAGACTCCAGGCCCAGTGCTGAAAAGGAGGGTGGGTAGCACAGTACTGTCTGGGAAATATTAGCATAAGATCATGGCAGAAGCAGAAGGGGACTTGAGCCCTAGCTCTGCCTCATTGGGGGAGCACTACTTTCTGCCCCAGAGTTTTCATGTCTAAAATAAGATGGGAATACCACCTTGAAGGACTATTCTGAGTGTTAAAGGAGGATTTGTGTGGGAAGTCACAATGCATAGTGACCAGATCACACTATGTATTCAAATCCTCCTTCTTTCCCTTCCCAACATAATGCCAAATGAGCTAATTCTGTCTAATCCCTGGTCTCCAGATGATAGTGTTTTTTTCTTTGCTAGTCTTTTAAAGATAAAGCGTTTATGATATCATTTGGGAACTAGATTACTTGGACTAACCTAGTGCTCACTAGCAACATGGTTTTAGGTATGGCAGTTGACTGTCCTTATCTAATTTACCTTTATTGTAAAGCAGGAGGATAAGAGCATCTACCTGTAGGATTGCTGTGAGGATTAAATGGCATGAACCATGGTTTGTAGAGCACAAGATTGAACTATTGTATAAGCTCAATAATGATTTTTGTCATTGTGACTATTACTTGGTAAGCATTTTTCTAGGTACTTTGTAAGTGCCATGTTGTTGAGTCTTTACAGCAGTTTTGTAGGACAGGTTCCAAAATGCTCACTTTACAGATGAGAAAACTCGGTTTAGGAAATAGGGAATCATGATGCAGATGGAGACCTTTCTTCTTTTCTTTTCCCACCACAGTAGACTTTGGGACCCTTCTTTTGTTTTAACCAATGCTGTTTGTGACTTAGTAATTGGCTATGGCCTGACTAAGTGACTTGAAAGCCAGCATAGGACTGCTTTTTATTTTCCTATTAATAACCTACCTCACAGCATTGAAGAGAAGACCCAGTATGTGAAAGGACTCTGCAAAACTTGGAAGTATTCTACAAAATATTTTTTATTTCTGTAGGCCCCCATTCTGTTCCAGACGGGGATTTGTAGTAGCCTATTAGTTGTCATTAGAGTAATGATGATTAATGATTATAATAACAAGACAGGCATAATTGGTTCAAATTATACCTTTTGAAATGGCCTCCACAGAGGCCAAGTGGTGGGGAGGGAGACAGCAACCTCTGCCTGAGGGAGCTGAAAACATGAGTTTAATTGGTTAAAAGCAGCTTTACTAATTGCTTTGGCAAGGGCCTGAGAGAAAGCTTTGGTATGATTATACGGAATGGGATCCTTTGAAGCCCCATGATTCTGGGTTAGGTCTGTTCCTCAAAACACACTCAGAAAAGAGAACAGATGTTCAGCCACTTGACAGAGATTTAATACGACACTTAGAAAAATCACCATGCTCACTTTGCCCTTCCTGACCTCTGGGTTAGAAGCTGGAGGAAGGCTTTTTCAGGCAGCCTGTGTTTTGAGCTGGAACAGAAAGAGGACCCTGCTAGAGTTTTCCATGTATCTGCGATTCTGTTGTTCTCCCTCTGCCTCTCTCCAAAGAGTTTTTGGTGATGGGAGGAGGAAAGATAACAAGAGAAGGAAGAGGGTTGAGTATTAGCAACACATAAGTTTTGAACTCTGGTTGAGGATAGGTAGGTTATGATTGCGTTACTGAAATATTATATTTGGAGAGTGAAGGACTAACCTCCAGTCAGGTCAACAGCTGAATGTGGTAATCGCTGGCTTGAGCTGAAACACTCAGGAGGGAGGGAAACCCAAAGATAAGATTTTTCTGAAAAGGAATCCCCCATTATAAACAGTGTAAATCACAGCAGAGACTGCTGTGTAGAGTGTATAAGAGGACTCTGCTCTAATCAGGGGGTAACCCAGGGGACTTGTCAGTGGCTGTATGGGGTCAGAGAGTGACTCAATAATTAACTGGTTATGTATTTACTCAAGTCAGGGAACCACCCTGAGCCCCAGTTACCTTACTTGTAAAATCATATCTCATAGGGTTACTGTGATAATTAAATGGTGCAGAGAGAAAAAAATATATATGGCTCAAAGCACCTGTATTCATTTCCTGTAGCTGTTATATAAAATCAATATAAATTTGCAGAAATTTGTTCACTGGCATTTCTAGGGGCCAAAAGTCTGAAGTCAAGATTTCAGCAGGCCTGAGCCTAGTGGGAGGGAATCCTCACTTGCTTATTCTTGTGGCTCTTAGAAAATTCCAATCTCTGTCTCCATCTTCACAGGTTTTCCTTTTGTGGCTCTATATCTGCTCCCTTCTCTTATATGATAGTTTTATTGCAAGGTTCTTAATTACATCTGCAAAGACCCTATTTCCAAATAAGGTCACATTTTAAGGTTCTGAGTAACATGAATATTTAGGGGATGCTATTCAACCCACAACTGCAAGTAAGATTAGAATGACTCTTACTGTACTAGGTCCTAGCTGCTCAGACCCACTTAAATACAATTATTTTTTTTAACTGTATGCATCTGCATAAGTCATAGTATGCTTAAAGGTTAATAAGGATGGGCTAGGATGTGGGGCTACTAATATTAATTATATCAATAGCATATCACAACTATAAAACTTACAGATTACTGATATTGGGTGTTTGAGCAACTTTGATATAAATGTTTGTTTCTTACTCATCTTCCCCAGCATTGAGCTCAGGCATTGGATTTAGAGAGCTCCAAACATCGAATCTGCCAAATTTCTGGACACTCCTGTTTCCTTTACATTCGTGTAAAATGGAGCTGACAAAGTCTGTCTTCCTCATGGAGTTACTGTGAATGTGGAGAAGAAAAGGGTAATGACTACAGAGCTGAAGGCTTAGGGATAAAAGTTAGAGAGGTACTAAACCAATTAATAAGTGACAACAAATTTAACCATACAAAGACATGAGCAGAGTCCACAAAAAAACCAAGGTGAAGGTGGTCAGGGAAACTTTTGTGTTTCTGACAAATGCATGGGATGGTGTTCTGGGTTATTCCATGCAGATCTGTGTCTCTCCTGTGGACTAGGTACTGTGCCAACTAGGGAATTCATAGTGAGGAGTCAAAAGTACAGCCTTACTCTCCTGGCGCTCACAGGTTAGAGGGGGAGACAGATGTTCTTCAGAAAATGAAACAGAGATGTAAAAAACAATTGTTTTCATTGCTGGGGGAAAGCACAGGGAGGAGCTATGAGGAACAATCTCTAAGGCACATTCTGAGCTAGCCTGGGGGAAAGTGAGGCCAAGGAAGGATTCTCTGAAGAAGAATGGCTCAAAGAGATGTGGGATGGAGTGGAATGGAGGGAGATGGGCAGCAGCAAATTGGGTGAAAGTGAAACGTTGCCAACATCATTGATTACAGCCCTTCTGGGTCTATATGTCCCTGGCAGAAGGGGTTGCCTTCTCTCCAACCCCAATAAAGATAGTCAATCTGTCTGCTCTAGTTCACCAGTTTGGCAGCACAGGGCTATAGATATGTGTAGCTGAGCTCACAGAGAGTTTTGATTTTGTGGGGGAGAGTTGCTACCATTTAATTCTTAGAAAAGTCAGATCCAGTTTTGGAGTTTCAACTTCACTTGCAGCTCTGGCAACACTGGCCTTTACTAGGTGTACCAGTTAATAATAGCAGATTTTGTAATGAAAGAAAACACGATAATTTCAAGAGAAACATCAAAAGGGCTTTATTCAAAATAATGTTCATTGCTAGTTACACATTTCCCCCATCTTTCAGGTCCTCTGTGTTAGAACTTTTCTTGTTTTGAGGCAAACCATTCAGAGATCCAATTTTCCACTTCGTACATTTTGAAGTGCTGCTCAGAAAGTGTGTGTGCCATCGATCGGAACAAGTGGTAATCTGAAGGAGCAAGGTCTGTTGAATACAGAGGGTGGGTTAATACTTCCCAGGCAAGATCTTTTAACATGTCTTTAACTGATTTTTCATCGCAAGTCACAATTTGACACAAAAAGACTTTTATTTCGTGCTGTTGAGGCAACATTTTACTGTTGATTTTTCAGTTTTCCATTTGTTTTCTGTTCAGTTGATGTGGCACCCATTCCATTTTCCTTCCTTTAAAATCTTTCCCATTACTTGTAAACGATTAGAAATTGTTTGCTGAGCAATGTTTATCCTTTTGCAAGTTGTTTTTGAGTTTGACATGCATCTGTATCCAATAATGCTTGTAATTGTTGGTCTTCAAACTTTTTGATTGACCTGGATCTTCTTGGTCTTTCACATCGAAATCACCATTTTAAAAGCATTTAAACTAGCATTCACAAGTATCTTGAGATAGAGCATGTTCACCATAAGCTTTCCAAAGTATTCAGCAGCACTTTTCTCAAAATAAAGTAATGAATTAAAACTTCCCATAAATGCTCTTGTTCTTGGCATGAAATTTGACATTTTTAAGTGTAAAAATATCTATGACGTTAACACCTTCAGCAAATTTGACATATAAAGTTTTGAAGATTGTTGTCAATACAACAAAATAGCATACATATCAAATCACATATATTCCAACATATGTGTAACTCCATCTAGTGAAAAAAAATCTGCATTATTAACCAATACACATAGTATGTCCTCAAAGCAACCTGCAAAGCAAGCTGTGTAGAAGCTTTATACAGAGGCCTCATTGGCCCCCTTTCTCTGTAAACTTTCTGTCTATTCCCTATAGAACCTTGAGTTTGAGACCCCTGATCTCTGCCCTACTGAGGATGGTCAAATGGGAGAAAGAGGAAAAAACGCACACAAAACCCTTCTTTGTTCTTTGAAAGAGATAGATTCAAATTTAAGTCCTGACACCCAATTAGGAAAACTTTTTATATCTGTCTCCCAGGAAAGACATGCTCATCTCTCCATGGAAGAATTCTCTTCAAATGGGGCAGATGTAGATGGCTTTAAGTGGGTTTCCTTTGTTCTTCCTTTTCTTTTCATATTTTCAAAAATAGGAATGTAACCTTTTTGTAAAAGAATATCTTATGCAAAAATCCAGTGTAAGGTACATATTACAGTGAGTTTGCCCAGACTGAATCTGGAATACCCATCCTCGGACACTGGCTGCTCCACTACCTCTTGTTCTCCCTGAGGTAGCCTGGGGCATCTCGAGAGAAACCCAGGTCTCTTCAGAATACAGTTGAGAGCCCTTGCCTCGTTGAAGGAGAGGTTGCTGCTAGTTGGAGAAACAGGGTGTCAGCCTGAAAATAAACATCAAACTTAAAGCAACACCAACAAAAACAAAGGTACTGCTGGCTTCCTCAGTTTGTAACATGGGGCCGGCCTGAAACTGGATATCACAGGTCCAATCCTTGGATCCGTGATATAGACAGTGCCAGACAGTTCATGTACAACCGGTGAGCATTAGAGTTTGCAAGCATACAAGGTTTGCATCATCATCGTGGAATGGAGATGTGCAGTTGTACCCTTCTTAGAAATTTGTAACTTCCTGTGTCATGTAGCATGGAAAACCTGGCACTATCCTACTGTAGCTTTCAAGTGGGGCCAGTTCTCCTTAGCCTGGTAAGGTGCTGGTCCATAGAATTCTGGAGCTGGGGCCTTGACTATGCTTTGCAGGAAATGCCTTGAGAGTATTCCCAGCAATGAGAGGGAGGTTTCTGAGCTTCCTGGGCTTAGCCTAGCAGCTGTACTGTTATGTTATTAAGGATGCTTGTCACTGAAGCATCACTGTCTGCAACCTTGACATGCATCGTTTCAGATTCATTTTTCAAATTTGCTTTGAAAGCCCAGAGCCCATCCCATCCATTAGTGGAACACCTCTGTGACAGGTGCCGGGAGTGATGGAGGTGGTAGAGAACTTCTTGTACTAGTATGTATACTGCTGGTTCACAGGAGACACGTGTGAAAAGTCACAGGCTGGCTGGGGCCAAGACTCCTTGAAGATTTGCAGGAGGCTTCCTTCTTCTCAGTGAAGGGCATCCTGCTTCTAGGGCCACATGACCCCTATCTGCAAAAACATCTTTCTGTAAAAGCCTATAAGGACCAGCCTCTTTATTTTTATGAGAATGGAGGGGGAAGGGAGAGATAGAAACCTCAACGATGAAAGAGAATCATTGATTGACTGCCTCCTGCACACCTCTCTCCACCATGGGGGAGCAAACCCTAAACCAGGGCATGTGCTCTGACTGGGAATCAAATCATGACCTCCTGGTTCATAGGTCAACGCTCAACCATTGAGCCATGCTGGCTGGGCATGGCCAACCCCTTTAGAGCTGATAGCTTCAACCTGTCAAAGCTACTGGTATATACTCTTAGGCAAGCTTTTAAGGTTTTTGTTTCCTCCTCTTCATCAAGAGATAATAATACCCACCTCCCAACCTCACCTGTGTAATAGAAACCATAATACTACCCACCCTCTCAATATCAGCTGCATAATAAAAATAGTTATATACCCTTCCCATTCTGTTGTGAGAATTAGAAATAATACACCCAAAATGCCAAGCAGTGAATTTAATACATAATAGGCACAGGAACTCTTTTTATGAGGCCCCAGCTAATTCACATTGTTGAGCCTCCAGGAATGTTTAAAAAATAAAGAAATCCCCAAATTATTGCAAATGGCTACATTTTAAATGTTTACTTTGGATAGTCACATAATTTTAATAAACATATAATTGAAGGACTGTGTAAATTGTCTCATTCAGGTGTGACCTCAAAAGTCTATATCTATAGCTCTTGAAGAGATGGATGGTCTGGGCCACATGTGCACAGGCCCTAACTAGCCCTTAATAAATGATGGTCACTATAGCATGGTATAATAGCATTATATCTATCTTTTAATATTATTACAATGCTTTTCTCCATTTTCAACATGAAAACACTTTGTGATGGGGCCAGGGAGCTATGATGGGGGAAGTTGGCATGGGGCTGACTCCCAGCTGTTGGCAGCTGCTGAGAGTTGCTGTTGCCTGAAAGGGATCCTATCTGTGGCTTTGGAGTTTTTGTACTGAATGATACAGGTTGACCTACAGAGCAGACTCAGTTTGTACTCTGGAGAGTGGGGCTATTTCTGGTAAGGCAATCTCTGCTGGCTATAAAATGTCCAGGCTGGATGGGGTCAGACTGAAATTCTTTCAGCTTTTTCCTCAATAGGAGGGTGGCTCCCTCAGGAACATCCATAGGGACTCCAGGTGATAGTCCAATCAAAACAACTTTTTTTTTTTTTAAATTGGGACCATTAATCCCTTACTTTGGCCACTGGTGAAGAGGTACATGCCTTACTGGGATAAGGGACTTACTCTCTTGGACTTTGTGGAGATGGAATATCCAAGTCTCCAAATGCTAACCCAAGGGAGGATTCAATGCCTTATTACCTACCGAGGAGAGCATCAAAGTATCTACTTCTTATGTAATGACAGGAACCTATCCTGGTCTTGCTGGGGAAGAGAAGGTTTCTAAGACAACTGGCTCACTGTGACTTGTAAATTCTCAAACCTCCTAAAGTCTAAATATCAACCCACATTAATTGATTATGATGATCATACTCCTGAACTAAAAAATAGGAATCACGGTTTGGCCAGTATTTGAATGAGAACAGCAAGGATGGGGTATTTTAAACTGGGGACCATCTGAGAAAATCCAGGACACATGACTACAACCTGTATAAGTGAATACTTAGAGCATATCTGAGGCTTGGGGCTACCATGAAATAGTATTATCATTATAAATTAACTTTGAAACCACTCAGTACTTTGTAATCACTCCTTGGACACATCTAGAATTTACTGTTATCAAATGGAGCTTACTTCAAAGATAATTTGAAATTATATTTAGTGATATGCTTTATCATTGTTGTAGCAAATGGTAATTAGGAATAAAATGGGAAACAATTCCCATGAAATATTGTGATTAGCACTGATTATGCAGACAACCCAAGTTTTCCTACTTACACCTTGTTGCTTCTTCCTTCTCAATAATTAGCATTAATATTGTCTCCTATGGTAAATTATTAAGGTGTCTAGAGATGAAACATAATTTTGGAAGGCATTTTGGGGAGCCAGAGGAGACTTAGCTAAAGAAACCAAGTCCTCCTGAATCTCCAGACCCCTTGCTCTTTATTAACACAATTTGTCCTAAGGCAAAGTAGATATACATATCAAATGTAAATTTGGTATACAGTAGGCATTGTTAGATTAGGGGAACTGCCTTGAGCTGTTCAGGTGTTTGGCCAGCAGAAGGCAATAACATGTCGATTAAAATGCCCTCAGCTGTCTGGCAGTAAACAATTATCTATGCAAATCTTTAGGTGTGGGGAAATGCCCTGAGCCATTTCCAGCAACAGATTATGTATTCAGCCCTGTAGAATCCCCAAGTTCCATCAACCTTTTGATGAAACTTCTTGCATTTATGACATGCTGGAATTAGTTTCCAGCAGCTAGTGATCCTGATGTTGGTTAGGAGTGAGAAGTGTCTTAGGAACAAGGTTGGGGGAGGGGAGTGGAGAGGAGGTTAGTTTAGGGGAGGAAGAGCAGTAACCATCATCTGGGGGGGGAGGGTCTCTCTGACAAGGATATTGAGAACATTGATAGTGTTGTCTCATAACCAGGTGATCTAAGAGGCAAAAGGAACAGCCCTGCCTCTGTCTGCAAATCTCTCCACTTCAGATTTCTGATGGCCTAGAATTCCTACTGGAAACAGACATTTTATTGCATACTAAGGGAGCTAGTTGAAGCTTAAACCATAAAAACAGATTGTTCATACACTGATGAGAAGAGTTTCAGGCTTCAGGGTTATTTGCCACTATCCTTATGCTTTTGAGTAAAAGTTTGTCTCCCAAACTTTTGACATATGTGTACCTCTTCTATAATTTTCGTAATGCTGAGTACCCCTAGTAAAAAAAAAAGGATGTATTTTCATAACAATTAACATATATTTATTTTTTCTTTTTTGGTGCATACACAAAATAATAATAAACGAAAAATAAAATTATTCATAATAAAATATAAATAAAAGTTATATTATAAATAACATTTATTTGCATACCAGACCATCTCACACCTCATAAGATTGTCTTGACTTGACTCAAGAGAACGTAGAATTAGGCGCAGCTAAGCACGGTGCAGTGCATATATCCCCACCAAACTCTTCCCATACCCCTGTGGTTGCACGTACCACACTTTGGGAAACCCTGGAATAGAGGAACACTGAATATTGGCAGGCTGGGTCAAAGTGATGAGTGGAGAAATGACCCAGAGTGGAGATGCCTGGAGCTAATGAGAACAGAACTCTGAAGTCTAGAATTTATCCTGAGAAAATGCCAGTGTGCTGTAGTTTGCCTTGTCCAGCTTGACCACTGGGAACCATAACTGAGACTAGGGCCCTGGGCTGCCTTCAAGGCTTTCCAAGGCTACAGTGTCTTTCTGGAAAGATTCAAGTTAGAGCATCACTGGTCCCTTCCATCTGACACACATAGTGAAAAGATTGGAGGTGGGATGAGGGGGGAACATCTATGATTCTTCTGTCCCAAAGGTAAAAAGCTACTCTCACTGGAACACTGTTCAACACTGTCCCTTAAGTCTGTCTTCCACTTAAGCTCTGAAAATGCAAATGAAATCACACCTTGCTCAGCTAAGAACCATCTGGTGTTTCTCAATGCTATTTGAATCAAATCCTATCTCCTTGTTTCAAAGCCCAATATTGACTGGTTCTTGCCTCTCTTTTGGTATCATCTCCTACCTCTCAGTTTATTCATCTGTCCTTCCTTCCTTTTTTTACTCCCTCCCATACAGTCTCCCTCCCTCCATCCCTTCATCTCTTCGTTCCTCCCTACCTCCCTTCCATTCATCCATCCATTTACCTATTCACCTATTTATGCATCTATCTGCTCTGGCTTAGACACAGTTGCTTTCTTGCTATTTTTTAAATGCCTTTAGTTTTTTCATTCTCTGCACTTAAATTTCCTTCTGCCCAGAATACTATTTTTCTCAATACCCACATGGCTCACTTCTTCCCTTCATTTATTAGGGTCTCTGTTCTAATGTTAATTTCTCTATAGAACTTTTCCTCAACACCCAGAGTTGTGTTCTGGAGGGGGTTTACAGGGGCTTCTGAAGTATGGTCTTCTTTTTCTTGATCTGGCTGCTTGTAACATTTTTGTTTTTAGAGTGTTAGCATTCAGTCAGCCATAATATTTGACTTGTGCACTTTTCTATGAGCATGTTATATGTCAACAGAAACTTGTAAATAAATACCCTCATCCCTATCTTACTCTGCTTCTTAATTTGTTTCATGTTTCTTCATGGCCCTTATCACTACCTGACAGTGTCTTATATCCTTATTTGCATTGTCTGTCATCCGCACACCACATGTAAGTTTCATGAAACTAGGAACTCCCATCTAGTTTCCTGCTCTCTACCCAGTACTTAACACAGTGCCTAGTATGTGGGAGGAAACAAATCATTGTTGAATGAATGAGTAACTGGTTGAACACTGTAAGCAACTAGAATGTTTAACAGAAACTGGGGAGTTTCTGGCAATCTAATTCATCCTGTGCTTTTAAGTTGTGTCTCAGGCCTCTGCTTCCACAAGATCTCCTTTCTCTCAAAATATTTGTCTTTGTCTAACCTTCTCTCTTGACTCTCTGTGACTCAGAGATTAGTTATTTTTCTCTGATTACCTCTCAACACACTGGTCTCAAACATGAACCTCATCACCAAATACCCAGCTTAGAACACTAATGGGGTGCTGAGTCAGTTACCACATAATAAGATGTCTTAGAAAAGAGTTGGTCCAAAGAGTCATTTTCCCCAAATTCTCTTTCATCCAAAGTGAGTACAGTGGGAAAGACCACCAGTTTTGAGTCTAGAGTATGAGACCTGGGTTTGAATCTTGTTTCTACTTTGTTCTGATTTTATGGTCTTTGATAATTTATTTAGCTAGCTGAGCCTCAGTTCTTCATCCAGATAATGGGGTTGATTGTTATAACACCCACCCACTCACCCACAGTTGTTCTGATAATTAAGTGATGTGTTGTTATATATTAAGCTGTTGGCACAATTCTTGACATTCCACTAATTGTTAAAAATGCTTAACATTTTAAAGCATCTAATGATTGTCTATTCCCAAGATGTTAATACTGATTACATTGATACCCATGTCCTTCTTATAATATGACACCACATCTCTTTCAAGCTTGTACCTTTAGATATCACCACTGGATCCCTTATCATGAATCTATTTCATGTGAAATATGTTATTTTGAGAAATGAACTTATGTTTTATTTTCCCATCCTATATGATAAAAGAGAAATATGCAAATTTATCATCACTCCAAGACACAAGATGGTTGCCCCCATTTGGTCAAAGATGGCTGCCCCCATGTGGACACAAGATGGCTGCCACAAGATGGCCTGCAGAGGAGGACAGTTGTGGGCAGTTAGTGGTGACCAGGCCTGCAGGAGAGGGCAGTTGTGGGTGATCAGGCAAACATGGAGGGCCGGCAGAGGAGGGCAGTTGGCAGAATATCAGGGGATAGCAGTTGGGGGAGACCAGGAATGCAAGCGAGGGCAGTTTGGGGAGGCAGGCCTGCAAGGGAGAGCAGTTGGAGGGACAAAGCCTGCAGGGGAGAGCAGTTGGGGAGACCAGGCCTGCAGGGGAGTGCAGTTAGGGGTGATCTGGCCAGCAGAGGAGGGCAGCTGGGGGAGACCAGATCAGCAGGGGAGGGCAGTTGGAGGGGAGCAGGACTGCAGGCAAGGGCAGTTAGGGGGGCAGGCCTATAGGGGAGAGCAGTTGGGGGGACCCAGGCCTTCAGGGGAGGGCAGATTGGGGGGACCAGGCCTGCAGGGGTAGGCAGTTAGGGGTGCCTGGGCCAGCAGGGGAGTACAATTAAGGGAGACCAGGCCTGCACGGGTGACAGAGGTGACCAGACTGGCAGGGGAGGGCAGTTAGGGGCAATCAGGCTGGCCGGGGAGCAATTAGGCATCAATCAGGCTGGCGAGGGAGTGGTTAGGGGTGATCAGGCTGGCAGGAAGAAATGGTTAGGGGCAGAAGTGGTCAGGCAGAGGCAGGTGAGTGGGTGGGAGCCAGCAGTCCTGGATTGTGAGAGGGATGTCCAATCGCCTGGTTAGGTCTGATCCTGGTAGGATTGGGCCTAACTGGGTGGTCAGAAGACATCCCTCAATGGGCCCCACATTGGAGATGGTGCAGGCTGGGCTGAGGGACACCCCCTTTCCCCCATGCATGAATTTTTTGCACCAGGACCCTAGTATCTTAAATAAGACTGTTTATGAAAGTACTTGGAAAACCATACAATGCATTAAAGATGCATTTGTGCACTCCATGGCTTGTGTTTGTGAGTTAGCTTCTTTTGGAGATGGCATGAGAGAACAGGTCTCTGGTGGAAGTTGGTTGGAATGACAACAAACTTTTAACTTCTTGGAGGCTCAGCTTCCTCATTTGGGCAATGGGTATAATAACAGGTCCCACCTACAGAGTGATTTTCTGTCTACCACTGTTTGCTTAAAGGTGGTAGATAGGAAATCACTTGTAAGAAATACAGTCATGCATCACTTAATGAAAGGGATATCTTCTGGAAAAATGAGTCATTAGATGACTTTATTGTTGTGTGAACTTCAGAGAGTGCATTAACACAAACCTTGATAGTATAGATTTCTACACATCTAGTCTGTATGATATAGCTGGTTGCTCTTAGGCTACAAAGCTGTATACATGTTATTGTACTGAATACTGTAGGCAGTTGTAACATGATGGTAAGTATATGTGTATCTATATATACTATACATAGAAAAGGTATAGTAAAATACAGTATAAAAGATAAAAAGAGTACACTTGTATAGGGCACTTACCATGAATGAAGCCTACAGTCCTGAAGTTGCTTTGAGTAAGTCAATGAGAGTAGTGAATGAATGTGAAGGCCTAGGTCATTACTATATACTACTGTAGGTTTTATAAACACTGGCCCTCCCTCTGATTACTTCTAGCAAGGTTATAAATAAAACGTTAAAGCTATCAATACTTCTCCATGGACAGAGATATGGCTAGATTGATTGAAAATATCCGGGAGAAACTGGCTGGTAAGGTGTAAATTACCATAATAGTGACTGTTAAGGAGGAGGTGAAAGGTGGCCTGAGAATTATAAGAATAAGAAATCAAGATGGAGAGAAACTGGTACAGAGATTTTCATGGCAATTTGGTTTTGGCTGTGCATAGTGTGATCAGATTAAAGAACTTTGTGGTCTTCATCAAAAAGAGGGTGCTTGACGTGAAAAGGCCATAGAACTGAGGACTCAATATTTTGATTTTGGAATTTGTTTTTCATTTTATTGATCCTATCTGGCACAAAGATATATCTTTGGCATTGAACTGTAAAAGATTTTACTAAAGTGGCAGTGGCACTTTGTACTTAAGGTAAGTTCCTATGAACCTGCATTCTTGTGTAGAAGTTTAGGTCCTCAACAAAGAATTTACAGCCATGCACTCTGAAGACCAGCAAGCTAGTCTTGAATAAGTAATGCTGTGCTTTGGGATAGGCTCCTCTGTGGAGAGAAAGGTCAGTGGCTGACATATTGGGATGTAATCTGTGCACTGAAGTTGTGATGCTATGAGTGATGGGGAATCTGCTGCTAAACTCCATGGATATTGCTATCATCAGAAAAAAAAAATTCTCCTGAACCACACATCTTTTCATTTCTTCCAGGAAGGTCATAATTGATTAAAATCTAGAGGCCCGGTGCACAAAATTTGTGCATGGGGAGGGGCAGGTGTGTGTGTCCCTCAGCCCAGGCTGTACCCTCTCCAATCTGGGATCCCTCTCATAATCCATGACTGCTTACTCCCAACCGCTTTCCTGCCTGCCTGCTTGATTGCCCCTAAACACTTCTGCTTGCCAGCCTGATCACCCCTTAAACATTCCCTTGCCAATCTGGTCACCTCTAACTTATCTTTCCTGCCAGCTTGGTTATCCCTAATTGCCCTTCCCTGCAAGCCTGGTATCCTTGAACTGCCCTCCTCTGCAGGCCCAGTCAACCTCAACTGTACTTTCCTACTGGCCTGGTCCCCCACAACTGCCCTTCCCTGAAGACCCGGTTGCCCCCAACTGCCCTCCCCTGTAGGCCTGGTCACCCCTAACTGCCCTCTTCTGCTGGCCTGATCATCTCTAACTGCCCTCCCCTGCAGGCCTAGTCCTTCCCAACTGCCCTCACCTGCTGGCCATCTTGTAGTGGCCATCTTGTGTCCACATGGGGGTGGCCATCTTTGATCACATGGGGGCTGCCATCTTGTGTTTTGGAGTGATGGTCAATTTGCATATTACCTCTTTATTAGATAGGATAGGATGGGACTATGTCATGCATTTATGTAGGCCATAGTTGACCAAAAATGCAGCACATGTCTGTATAAGTTCCCCTCTCTTTCTTCACTATTTCATTTGTGGGGTAGTTATATCTCAGGAGAGCTTTTAATCTCCTTATGTAAACTTTTCCCCATATTCCTTTTTATTGCCATAGAGATTTTTTAAAAAGCTTTTCTTCCTTGTCAACTGTCCCTCTTATCAGCCTTTGTCCTGAGGACTATCCAAGAGGCCCAGTGGGATGGGCATTTCCCTGCAAAGATCCCACTCTAAGAGGTGAGCTGCACTACAGATACATTCTCTTGTTTGTATCCTGATTCCTTTCAGCTTTAGTTTTTCCACACATACTACATTGGGTTATTATAACAGCTGATTAATTTTAAACCATGAGTTCTCCATTGCTCAGAACACATCTGGTAATCACTGTTTGACCTGATCACAAATTCACATGTCTGGAAAACAAGCAAAAAGGGGTATGTTGTGTTTTTGGTTTTGATTTTGTATCTTTAGTTGTATAGAGAAATACATTTATTTTTACCACTTCAGATATCTTGATGGAGTTGACTCTCCTCCTTTATAGACAGTGGACCTCCATAGTCTTCATGATCAAACTGTGGTCCCAGACTGGCAGGATCAGCAGCAGCTGGGAATTTATTAGAAAAGCAGAATTATATATGGTGTCCTCCAAAAATGTATATATGCATTTTGATTAATTATAAAGGCAGTGTTTATTAAAATATATTTATACATTTTGAGGGCACACCCTATAGATCCCAGACTAGGCCTACTGAATCATGAATCAGAACCCGCATTAGCACCTGCCATGATTGCTCTGCACTGGAAAGATGGAGACTGCTCTTTTATAGCACTGTGGTCCTAGGTGCACCCTCCAGGCTTGGGACCTAGCATTAGCCTTTTAAGGCACCAGGGAGCTCTGGGTTCTGGAATTACATTCTCAGGAGAAATAGTACAACTCTGTAGTACAACTCATTAAGAGATCAGGTAGCTCTCTATGTCTACACACCCTCCACCTGTTTGCCTGGGGCCAGTTGTCTTTGGCCTGAGTCTATTGCCCCCTCTCTATTAGTCTGTGGTCCCACTGGATACCAATAACCATAGCTGCAATCATAGTTACCTCTTTTTAGGCCCCCAAATCCTCCCTAAGAGCTGCTGACTGATTTTGTTGGAGAAACCCAAGTATTAAGAAAATACAAATTAATTTGTTTTTGTCTTGCTAATTTGTCTAGAGAAAGCATCCCTGCTCTTTCACATGTCTGATAAATGGACTTGATTATCCTCTTCAAGGAAACACAGGGTTGATCAGAGGGAGTTGTGGGTTGTTGGAAATCTGCTGGCTGCTGGCAGTCATTTTAGTTGCTGTTCTCTTCTCATCAACTGATAAGTTTTTTGAAACTGGAAATTTTCAAGTCTCTGAGTAAAAAAACTCCAGTGCAGGCTTCTCCTCTCTGTTCCCCATGAAGAAGTGGACTGTGTAGAAGCCGGAGTGTCTGAGAAAACATTGGAAATGACTGGCATTGGGGATCAGCAGAGCTCTCCTTTAATGTCAGTTTATTACTAACAGCGTTGTTTGTCAACTTGATTTCTCTTATTCACTCAACATTTGCTCATTTAGCAGAGATATTAAACTTGCAGCATAGGGGTTCCTGTCAAGTTCTCTGGGCCACACTTCCTGAGTTTGAGTCCTAGCTTGCCATTTAGCAACTGTGAGACTTACAATAAGTTATTTCACCTTCCTGTGCCTCAGTTTTTTCATTTACAAAACAGGGATAATAAAAAAAGATACATCTGATAGTGTTATTGTGAGGATTACATGAATTAATATTTTCATATATTAACAGAGACTCATTTCTGGTGCCAAGTTTAATTATGTGCTCTTGTATAGTATTAATACTATAGATCTGTACATTGCTGGGCAGCAAACACGAGGGGCAAGGAAGGAGACTAGCAAAGGTCCTTCCCTGGCAGAGTGAAACTTCCCTGGGGAGATGGCAATATACCACTTCTTACCAGTCTGATATCTAATTACCCTAGTGAGAAGTACAGGGAAGGAGACATGCAGGGTGTAGAGAGAGTGAGTTCAGGTATATTTGTCCCATTCAAGACATGTCCTACCAATGCCCCTAAGAGGTGATATTTATGTTGGGTCAGGAAGGCTGGAGGAAAGCCCCGAGGGGTGCAGATGGTGGGGCTCAGGAAAGGCACAGAACTGAGAAAGCAGGTAGGTTATCAGGCAGACATTCTTCCTTAGGGATTTTCAACCTTTATTTATTTTTTCAGGGAATTTTTAAATTAAGGTATTATATGTATACATATCTTACCATTGCCCTCCCCTACCCCGCTCCCATACATGCCCTCTCCCCCCAGAGTTTTGTGTCCATTAGTTATGCTTATATGCATGCACACAAGTCTTTCGGTTGATCTCTTATTTCCCCCACCTCTCCCAAACCTTCCTGCTGTAATTTGACTTTCTGTTTGATACCTTACTGTCTCTGTAAATCTATCATTTTGCTCAGCAGTTTATAATTTTCTTTATTATCCATAAATGAGTGAGATCATGTGGTATTTTTCTTTCATTGACTGGCTTATTTCACTCAGCATGATGCTCTCCAATTCCATCCAGGTTGCTGCAAATGGTGAGAATTCCTTCTTTTTGTGGCAGCATAGTATCCCATTGTGTAGATGTACCATAGTTTTCTGATTCATTCATCTGCTGACGGATACCTAGGCTGTTTACAAATCTTGGCTATTGTAAATTGTGCTGCTATGAACATAGGGATGCATATATCCTTTCTTATTGGAGGAGCTGCTCAAAAATGCAGATTTCTGAAACTGTCTGCAGGGGTTCTGATATGTATGATTTGGGGTGGATATCTTCATTTTTATAAGAATATTGGGGTAGTTGCATAGTGAATCCTTAGAATATAGTGTTAACAGTGCAGCTAGGCCAGGTTCAAAATATATTTTTATTTTAATCTGGAGGGAATTGGGGAACCACTCAAAAAGTCATTTGTGTATAATTTACATTTCATTAGATTCATATTTTTTATATTCTATAGGATTTGGCAAACTATATGGTTATATAACCATCAGCCTATTCTGTCAGGATATCTTTTTGTATTCAAGTCCTTCTCACCTAGCCCCTCGCAACCACTGACCTGTTTTTCTTCATAGACTTTGCCCTTTTCTGAGTTCCATAAAAATGGAATCATACAGTGTATAGCCTTTTGCTTAGCATGATACTTTTGTGACCAATCCATGTTATGACATATGTCAGTATTTGTAAATAATAATAAATTGAAAGTGTGTGCACAATTTGTTCATCCATTCAAAAATTGATGGATATTCAAGTTATTTCCAGTTTTTGGTGGTTGATTTAAAATGATCATAAAGGTGTTTGTGTAGACATGTTTTATTTCACTTGCATAAATACCTGACAGTAGAATTGTTGTACCATATAGAAAGTGCATGTTTAATTTTTAGGGAACTGCCAAACTGTTTTCCAAATAGGATGCATTGTTTTGTATTCCCACTAGCAATGAGTAAGAAATGCTGTGAAGTTGTGTATTTATTATCCCTTGATATTATCATTTAAAATTTTTTAGACACTTATTATGGTTTAAATTTGCAATTTCCCAATTACTAATATTGTTGAACATCTTTTCATGTGTTTATTTACCATGCATTCATAACTGTTCTTCAGTAGGGTGTCTGTTTACATATTTTGACCATTTTTAAAAATTTTAAATTGTTTGTTATAGTCTTACTGAGTATGGAGATTTCTTTATGTAATCTAGCTACAATTTTTTAAATCAATGATTTGTTTTGCAAATATTTTCTCCTAGTCTATGATTCATGTTTTTTAATTTCCTAAGTGTCTTTCAAAGAGCAGAAGTTTAAAATTTTCCAAAGTTCAATTTATCTTTTTTCCCCCTTTTTATAGGTCATGGTTTTTGTGTTTTATCTAAGGAATCTTTACCTATCCCATGATCATGAAGATTTTCTCTTAGAATTTTTATAGTTTTAGGTTTTAAATTTAGGTCAGTGATTCATTTACATCTGTGATTTAGCCTTGAAATGGGATATGGGTCAAGGTTCTTACCACTGTATCTTTAATAAAAAATATCAATTGAGCACATATGTTTGGGCTTATTTTAGAAATTCTATTATTGCATTAACCTATATATCTATATTTTCACCAATACCATACTTCAAGGTTTGGCGAACTATGGCCTACTTGAGAAATCTACCCTTCTACCTGTTGGTTGTTTTTTTTTAATTGAATTTGTTGGAGGTGACATTAATTAACAAAATTATACAGGTTTCAGGTGCACAACTTTACAACACATCTATACAACATGTATTTAACAAGCCAAGTCAGTGATTTTACTTCTGTGAATTTCTCAAAATAAACCCAAAATACTAATTCAAAAGAATATATGCACCCCTGGGTTCATTGTAGCATTATTTATAAAAGCCAAGATATGGAAACAACTGTTCATCAATAGATAAGTGGATAAAACAGCTTTGATACATGGTATATTACTTGGCTGTAAAAAGAAGGAAATCTTATCCTTTGTAAAAGCACGGATAGACCTAGAAAACATGATAAATTAAATAAGCCAGTCAGAGAAGACAAGTGCCATTTGATTTCATTCGTATGTGGAATATAATGAACAAGCAAAACAGAGACAGACTCATAGATAGAGAACAAGCTGATAGCTATCAAGGAGTCAGGTGGGGGTAGGTGAAGAGTTTGA
This sequence comes from Vespertilio murinus, assembly GCA_963924515.1. Lineage (NCBI taxonomy): Eukaryota > Metazoa > Chordata > Mammalia > Chiroptera > Vespertilionidae > Vespertilio > Vespertilio murinus. The sequence goes on from OZ004716.1 coordinate 22,903,872, forward strand.
GCAAAAAAAGTGAAAAAAAAAACTCTACCTATTTTTATAAATAAAGTTTTATTAGGACATACACCTTTTATTTACATATCAACTGTGGCTGCTTTTGCTCTATAGTTGTTGTGACAGAGACTTCGTGGCCTGTAAAGCCTGTAGTATTTTTATTTGCTCTTTTACAGAAAATGTTTGTTGACCCCTGCCATGTCTTACTCTAATTCCATGGTAATTCTGAAGATAAAGGTAGTATGAATTGTCCAACTTTGTTCTTTTCCAAAATTGTTTTGGCTTTTCTAGGACTTTTGCTTTTTCATATAACTTTGAGAACCAGCTTGCCAATTTTTAAAAAGCCAGATGAATTTTGCTTAGGATTGTGTTGAATCTTTAGATCAATTTGAGAAGAATTAAAACATTAAAACATCTTGTATTAAACTTAATATATCTTTCTATTTATTTTCTTATTTATTTGTATTTTTCTCAATGTTTTATAATGTTCAGCATTCAAATATAATACTTATTATGTTAGATTTACCCCTAAGTATTTCATGGATTTGGTGCATTTAAAAATATTCAGATTTTCAGTTGTTCATTGCTAGTGTATAGAAACACAATTGAGTTTTACACATAGACTCCATTCCCTGCAATCTTGCTAAACTCACTTACATTCTAGTAACTTTTTTGTAGATTATTTGTGATTTTTCTACATAGACAATCATGGCATCTGTAAATAACTGCCATTTTCTTCCTTTCCTTACAATATGTATGTTCCTCCATTCCCCCTTAATTGTTGTGTTTAAGACTCCCAGTACATTGAATAGGAGCAAAAGAGTGAACATCTTTGCTTTGTTCCTGATTTTGGAGAAAACAGAAGTGTTTTAAACATGGTACAGATATAATCTGATTTTATTCTTGTGTAGCAACATCCAGGCTCATGTGAATAGTTCCTACCAGTTTCAAAGGGATGATTCTCCACATGTATATCTCCTGTATCAGTTAGCTATCATCACAATAATGCTACACTACAAAGAACCACAATATCTCAGTAGCATACACATAAATAGACATGTATTTCTTGCTCTATATCTGTGGGTTAGCTGGAGTTCAGCTGCTATAGGTTGGGCTAGGCTTTGGCCTGTGGGTTGAGTTGTTTATTCCACATGCTTCTCATTCTCCTTGTATTGTGTCTATCAAAATTAAGTTTTTCTCTTATAAAGGCAGGCACACAAGAGGGCAAACTCACCTGTGACATATGTTTTAAACTTCTCCCTATATTATGTCTGTTTACATACCTTTGGCCAAAGGAAGTCACATGGTCAAACCCAAGGTCAAATGGAGGGATGATTACTTGTCCCATCCTGAGGTTATGGTGGAGAAATAGATGAATGATATTACTCCAGGGTAGCAAAAAAAAAAAAAAAAAAAAAAAAAAAAAAAGTGGGGTCAGTAATCTTCAATCATCACATCTCTTAAATGAGGAAGCATTCAAACTGCATGTGGTGGACAAGCTACCAAAATGTCAAGAGTAGGGAGAGTGATTATCTCTCTGTATCCATTCCATTAGAGCTGTTGTCAGCAAATTGTGGCTCACAAGCCACATGCGGCTCTTTGGCCCCTTGAGTGTGGCTCTTCTACAAAATACCACGGCCTGGGCGAGTCTATTTTGAAGAAGTGGTGTTAGAAGGAGTTTAAGTTTAAAAGTTTGGCTCTCAAAAGAAATTTCAATCGTTGTACTGTTGACATTTGGCGCTGTTGACTAATGAATTTGCTGACCACTATACTAGAGGAATGTCTGTAATATTGCAAGTGCTTAATATATTTTTGTTGATTGAATGACTGGAATTTGTAAGTGGTTTGAAAGTTGGCCTGTTTGCTGTTGCTAGTTGGGAGATTCCTGATCCAACACAAACTTTACTTCTTATCCTTATTTATACATCAGCTCAACAGGCTCTAGAAAACTAATTTTCAATGACAATAAAAAAGGAAAAATTACACATTTGTGTCTGAGGGAAGGCTGGCCTTATTGGAAAATGGCGTAGAGCTCAGAGTGAAAAATTAAGGACACCTGGATTTGTTTTCTGGCTCTTCTCATTAGCTGTGTAACAGCAGTCAGTTCATATAACATTCCTGAATCTCTGTTTTCCCATCTGTAAAATGTAAAAATTCTTCACCTTTAACTTCGTCCACCTAACAGTTTTTTGTGATGATATATATGAAATATATAATGTAAATGTATCACACACACACACACACACACACACACACACACACTGAATGGCCAGATTATTATGATTTCTGCGCATATATATATATATATATATATATATATATATATATATATATATTAGAGGCTCTGTGTATGAATTTGTGCATGGATGGGGTCTGGCCAGCCTGCCTGGCTAGAGGGAGGGGACATGGGCAGTTGGCCAGCCTGCCGGCTGATCAAACTTCTGGTCAAGGGGCCAATTTGAAAATTAACCTTTTATTATATAGGATATACACTGAGTGGCCAGGTTATTATGCATAATAATCTGGCCACTCAGTGTATATGGCATAAGCACTATGAACTACAGCAGAACAGAACTGGGCAATAAAGTCTGCGGAAGATTTTCAACAGGATGACCAAAAAAGGCCTCACTGGAAAGATGATATTTGCCTGAAGAGGGAATGGCACTTCCATGGGAGAGGCCATGAGAAGAGCAAGTGGAGTTGCTGGTGCAATTGAAAGAACACCAGGAATGTTTGGGGAAGGGGGCAAGGGGACTGAATCCCAATTGGGTGGGGAGCAGAGTGGGAGGACAAGTCAGAGAGGTAACAGGGACAGGTCAGAAGGACCCCATGGGCCAATAAATCCTTAGTGAGTTGTGAAGCCAGTGGAGATTTGAAACTGGAGAAAGACAAAATGTGACACATTTTCATAAGGTCTGTCTATGTGTAGAATAGGCTAAAGTTGTTGCCGAAAGAGTCCTGGAAAAAATCATGTTTACTTTGAGAATGATGTCTTGGGTCAGACATCCCCATATATCAGATTCCTTTTTTTTTTCAGTATCCTCATCATCTTTGGGATCCATTTCAATTTTAATATGAGGTTGAAGGGAAAAATAAAAACATAAGCATGTACATTTGAGTGCATGCTCATGAATGTGTGTGTGAGTGTGTGAGTGAATGAGGATGTGAGCATATGCATGTGTGAGTTCATGAATGTGTGTGAGTACATGTTTGAGAGAGAGAGAGAGAGAGAGAAGATGGGAGAGGGGAGGAAGAGGGGAAAAAGGAGAAAGAGGAGAAAGAAAAGAGGGAGAAGAAAGAGGAGAGAGAGGAGAGAGAGAAGAGTGTTTGGGAAAAATATGAGTATAGCCTTACTACCCGGGACTATCTCACCCAGATCACATGGCAGGATCATCATGGCATGTAATTCTAAGCCCACAGTAATGAGGGCCCTTGAGGGGACTGTGAGATACAGGAAATTATGAGACCATTTAGCTTAAGCTTTGGGTCTGTCCCAGCATCCTTATGTACCTGCCAGCATCTGCTTCAAGGACAATTATCCAACTTTCCATGGTGGGAAGTTGGGTGGTTCTCTCCTGGTCTCCCCTGGCACTGTGTCCCATGGCGAGTTTCTTGTTTCTAAAATAAATAAATAAATAAAAAATAATAAAATAAAATAAAATAGACCTAAAAATATTTTGAACTGTGTCATGAAGTGTTCCTGTCATTTCTAAGACATGTGGACTTTTGAGGATTTCAACAATACCTCATTAATTTTGGTAACCCCAGGGCTCAGCCAGTGCCCAATATTTACAAGATAAAGAAACTCAATATTTACAAGATAAATGAGAGTCTTTCTTCTTATGTGTGTTTTTCCCAAAGCATATTTACTATGCCCCAAAGCTTGAGCATGCCCACCAAATAGATTTTTCTTTAAAGCTTTCTTAATGATCAATCATTAACCAGTTGGCCACATCAATTTTCCTGGTCTAATTTGATTGTAAATTTAGATGGTGGAAAGAGACGGCTTTGTGCTTCAGTAATTGGGCTTTCTTAATAGCGATGCCAGATCTGAGCTAAGTGACAATGAAACATTAAAGGGTCATTGCTTAGGCCAGGTCTGAGCCTTAGAAGATAGTGTCTAATCAACGGGAAGACTGTCTAATGTTCAGGATTGTGTAAACGTTATGGGACAGCTGAATAGATGTCCCTGAAGAGGAAGGGGGAAAAAGGCATTTACTTATTACAGATTTGGGAGAGAAAACATGATGACTTTAGGGAGTAAGGATGATAGAGCAGTGGGTGACAGGGGAGCCTTGGTCATATCAGGCTGAGACTCTTACAAATCCTGACCAGCCCTTCCAGAGGGGCTGTTCAGGCATCTTGGGCTCCTGAGGGGATCATTTGGGCTGTGGATTTCTAGAGTCTGTGCACTGCCTCAGGAGCCATTTGGAAGAAGGATGCTCTGTGCACATGACATAGCAGAGAGGATGATCCCCATGCAACTCACAATGGAATCTGAACCACAATGGAAGAATTGGATTAATGAGATTCAAGACTGGAGAGAAATTGGGTCACATGCTATTATTCCAGGAAGTGTGAACTGAGCTGTCTGGCTTGGCCATGATGCGTGGGCAGAGGAGAGAGGAGTCCCTGCCATGGAAGGAAATGGGGCAGTATGGATGGTCCATGGTGCGGAGGTGGTTGTCATGTCTGTAGATCAGGGGTTTTCCTGGAGTAGATGGAAACACAGTGAAGTGGGGTGAATGTTGTTTGGAGTTAGGAGACTCCCATTCAAATTATAGCTCTGCCACATGCTTGCTATCTGTTATGGGCTGAAAAATTTATATGTTGAAGAGCTCCCAGTACCTCAGAATGTGACTGTATTTGGACATGGGGTCTTTTTTTTGAGATAATGAAGATAAAATGAGGACCCTCATCTAATCTTGCTGGTGTCCTTAAAAGGATGAGAGGAACTGGACACAGGCACACAGGGAAGGAAGATTATGTGCAATCCAGAGGGAGGAGCCTGGAAAAGATCCTTCCCTCATGGGCCACAGAAGGCACTAACCTCATCAATACTTTGGTCTTGTACTTCTAGCCCCCAGAATTATGAGGAAGTAAATTTCTGTTAGTTAAGTCTTTTTGTTTGTGATTCTTTGTAGGTGACTGTAGGAAACTATTTAAATGACCTTGGACAAGCCATTTTACCTCTCTGGACCTTAATATCTTCATCTGTAAAATGAATATAGCATTATTAACCTCACAGAGTTCTTTAGAGGACCTAGTGAAATAGTGTATGCAAATGTCTACTGATTGCTGTGACTTACTGTTTTTCTCAGGATTGCACCATTTATTTATCATTCATTCCTCAAAAGTTATTAAGTATCTGCAATGTGCCAGACACTGTTATGAGGGCTGGGTTGCAAACAGAAAAGAAAAACAAACATATCTCTGCCCTCCTGGGACTTTGTTTTCCAGAGGATACTGGGACAGAGATGTGGGATTGAGAAACAGCAAATAAGATAAGTGAAATATATGGCAAGAAAAAGATAAGTGCAATGGAAAAATAAAAGCAGGAAAAGGAGTAGAGTGTGATGAGGTGTGAGTGGGAGTAGTCAAGTAGTGTGGTTGTAGAAGACATCCTGAGAAGGGGAAATCTGAGCAAAGATAGGATGTAAATGACGAGTTGAGACAGGTGCACATCTGGGATAAGAGTGTTTTGAAAAGAGAAAACAGCATGTGTTAAGGACCTGGGGTCTAGACTCAGAAAGTTTGAGGTACTTGTAACCCACAAATCCCTGGTTTAGATGGCCTAGAGAGTGTTGATCAGAAGATGTGTGGTAAACACCGTTCTTTACCACATATGTTAACCCATATAGTATCAAGTATGGTACTGATAGGCCATGTACCTGGTTGGGAGGTTGATTTGGGGAGACGATCTTCTTGTTTATTGAAGAGGGGATTCAAAAAGGAAACAGAACCAGCCCAGAAAGTCTGCAGTGCTCATGGGCCTCTATCGTGGGCCTGCAATCATATGGTAAATAGCATCTCTCTGGGCTGAGAAGCAGACAGAGCAGAGGGCCCACATGACCTGAGGAGATTATAACAAACACGGTTTGCAATTTAAAAGAAAGAAGAGAGCCTGTATTAGTTTGTAAGCTCAGTGAGAGAATCCTATTATAAGTGGATCCTCTCAGGGAAATTGTACCTTATGCATATGTATTAAAAGAAGTTGTGAATCCACAGACAAGTAGAAAGTAAAGTAAAATAAAATAAAATTCACCACCTAGGTGCAGGCCCAAGTAAGTATTTACTAAGTGTTATATGGTAGAACGAGTAAATTATTGTTTAGTGGGAATCATGACCATTAAACAAAGCATAAACTACTACATGCTAGTATCTTTCCTATCTATTTTTCCCTGTTATATGTTTAGAAAACTTTTGATTTTATATTTTACATACTGATTTTTAATCTTAATAAAATAAGAACTTCTTTTGTTATTATGTAAATTTCCATAACTATTGCAGCATTATATTTCATTGAGTGAATTCTATCTAATAAAAGAGTAATATGCAAATCGACCATCATTCCAACTCACAAGATGGCTGCCCCTATGTGGACACAAGATAGCCACCATAAGATGGCCAGCAGGAGAGGGCAGTTGAGAGGGACCAGGCCTGCAAAGGAGGTCAGTTGGAGGCTATCAACCCAGCATGGGAGGGAAGTTAGGGGCAAACAGGCTGGCAGGGGAGCAGTCAGGCATCAATCAAGCTGGCAGGGGAGTGGTTAGGGGTGATCAGAAAGGCAGGTAGGCGAGCAGTTGGGAGCCAACAGTCCTGGATTCTGAGAGGGATGTCTTAGATTGGAGAGGGTGCAGGGTGGGTTGAGGGACACACCCCCCCATGCTTGATTTTATGCACTGGGCCTCTAGTTTATATAATAAAAGCTTAAGTGACCTTTACAGCAGAATGACCATAATGAACTGGTCGTTATGATATGCACTGACTACCAGGGAGCAGATGCCTAACACAGGAGTTGCTCCCTGGTGGTCAGTATGCTCCCACAGGGGGAGTGCTGCTCAGCCAGAAGCCAGGCTCAAGGCGGGTGAGTACAGCAGAGTTGGTGGGGGCCTCTCCCACCTCTGCAGCGGTTCTTCCACCTCCGTGGCAGCACTAAGGATGTCCAACTGCTGGCTTAGGTAAGGAGCAAGGGGTCCCAGACTGTGAGCGGGCACAGGCTTGGCTGAGGGTCCACTTCCTCCCACTGCCCCAGTGCACAGATTTCATGTACTGGGCCTTTAGTATATTATAATGTATTGAAACATTTGTCCAAAATTTATATGCTATGATTAATTTTTCTATTATTAATAGGACTGTATTGAACATCTTTATGCATTTGGTTTTCTTTTTCTATTTCTTCTTCCAATGAATGTTGTTAGGATTATTTTCCTAGAGTCAATTTCTAGAGGTGGAATATAATTACTTTAGTAAAGGATACAATTTTTTTCAAGACTGTCAAAATCAATGTGACTCATCTTTATTTTATTCTCTATTGGATCACTTATTTAATCCAGTTTTGTTTCCTCTGTAAATTAGAAAAACTTCCATTTTGTATCTTTATTCAAGATGCCACTAAACATATCTAGACAGGTTAAAGGATATGATTTACTACTGTTTGAAAGTATTTTATGTTTGAAATTTCTATTTCTATTTAGTACTGCCTTCATGTTAATTTAAAATTTCGGCCCAAATTATCTTGCCTATTTTTAAAAAATTGTTATTGATTTCAGAGAGGACAGAAGAGGGAGAGAGAGTATAAACATCAGTGATGAGAGAGAAGAGGGAGAGAGAGAGATACAGACATAATTGATTTGCTACTTCCTGTATGCCCCACGCTAGGGACTAAGTCCACAACCCAGGCATGTGCCCTGACTAGGAATCAAACCGGTGATCTCTTGGTTCCTAGGTTGACACTCAACCACTGATCTATGCCAGCCTCCAATTATCTTGCTTAGAGATGGCTGCCTGAGAATAGCCATTGATGTCTAAGTGTGCAGTGTATGTTTTCTTAGAATTGAGAATTTCTAAGTTTGGTGTATTTAAAGAGATTTAAAGAAGCATTCAGCACTGGTATCAGATTTATTTAGTTTTAATTGTTTGATGTGAGCTGAATTGGTATGAGTAGATTTGTGATGTTCTTTGCAAAATTCATCCCTTTTTAGCAGGACACATTTTACAAAATAATCTCAAAATGGCTAGACATCCTTATCTTCTTAAATGGTTTTTAGCTCCTATTAGCTATAATGGGATTTCCACAAATAAATTGCTGCATTTTGTTGAGAGATACCAGAACCCCAGATGACACTATCCCAATCTTGGGGCATTTGGTCCATGCTCTCACACTCACCATTTTTCTTTTCCTCAATGGAGCACAATTTTAACACTCTATGAAAGAGCAGGAACATACTTACTGGACAACAATGTGATTCTGATTTTTGAAGGCTGACAGTGTGCTTCCATCATGTATTTGTTTGACCAAGAAAGAGCTCCCAGTAAATGACATAAATAAACCAGTGAGGAGCCATGGGCCTGCTCAGACTCAGCTAAATTATATGTTCCAATGAAATCCTGTTATTTGAGGCCAATGACAAACATTTCAGACCATCCACAGAAGCCACTGGGGGAACTTTTGTTTCTCCCTAATAGCCCCTGAAGCCTTTATAGTTAATAGTGTGTATAATGAGAAAGAGGCCTGGTTGCTTTAGTGTGGGCAGGGAAGGCCTCTGAAGGTTTGCCTGGCAGTGATGGAATCTGATTCTTTGTAAGAGAGGCACACAACCTCCACAGCTGGGGAAGCTGGAGAGAGAGAGAAGTAAGGTGAGGCTCATAATGCCAGGCTAGGGACTCAGATATGGAGCTTCCATCAGAATCAGGTATGAGGTTTATTTAGAGCCTCACAGCCTGGAAATGGAGGGCAAATCTCTCTTTTTAGCAGGACACCTTTCAACTCAGGTAAAAGAGGGAGCTTGCTCATAGAACACTTGAATCTCTAGGGGTCACTCCAGTCATCCTCTTTTCCCTGTCCCACTTTAAAAATATATATATCTCTTTATTGTTCATATTATTACAAATGTTCCTCATTTTTTTCCTCCATTGCTCCCCTCCACCAGGTTCCCATCCCACCCTCTGCCCTTTCCACACCCCAATTGACCTCACCTATACGTACTACACAGTTTATGTTCAGTCTCTTCCCATACCTCTGACTCCCCTTTTCCCAGAGAATTGTCAGTTCACTTCCTTTCCATACCTCTGATTCTATTATAATCACCAGTTAATATTGTTCATCAGATTTTTTAATTTCTTTGTTTTTTAGATTCACTTGTTAACAGTTACATATTTGTTGTTCATCATTTTTATCTTTATTTTCTTCCTCTTCCTAAAGAACCTCCTTCAGCAATTCATATAATTCTGGTTTGGCGGTGATGAACTCCTTTAGCTTTTTTTTTATTTGTGAAGCTCATTATCTGGCCTTCGATTTTTTGTGATAGCTTTGCTGGGTAGAGTATTTTTGGCTGTAGGTTCTTGCTATTTGTCACCTTGAATATTTCTTGCCATTCCTGTCTGGCCTGCATGGTTTATGTAGAGAAATCAGCTGACAATCATGTGGGTTCTCCTTTATAGGTTACTATCTGCTTTTCTCTTGCTGCTTTTAATATTGTCTCTTTGTCTTTTGCTCTTGTAATTTTAATTATGATGTGTCTTGGTGTGGTCCTCTTTGGATTCCTTTTGTTTGGGGTTCTGTGCGCTTCCTGGACTTGTAAGTCTAATTCTTTCAGCAGGTGGGGGAAGTTTTTTGTCACTATTTCTTCCAGTATATTTTCGGTATCTTGCTCTCTGTCATCTTTTGGGACTCCCATAATTCTGATGTTGGTTCACTTGAAGTTGTCCCATAGTTTTCTTACATTATCTTCAACTTTCTGGATTCTTTTGTCTTCTTGCTTCTGTGGAGGAGTGTTCTCTGGCTCTTTGTGTTCCAAATCTTTGACATGATTCTTGCAATCTTCCATTCTATTTTTAGGACTCTGTATAATATTTTTTATTTGAGACAATGTATTCTTTATTTCTGGTTGATCCCTTTTCATACCTTTATAGGTTTCATTTATTTTATCGGCTTTTTCTAGGAAATTTTTTTTAAAAACGAAATAAAAAAAAAAACTTATAACTGTGGTTTTGAACTCTATATCCAGTCGCTTGCTGTCCTTCATTTCTTTCTTTTGTGATCTGTTTCCTTGTCTCAGCATTTTTGCAACATTCTTGAGTTGGTAGGGTGGCTTTGTGTGTTAAGGTGTCCTATATAGTTCAGTGGGTCAGCTTCCCAGTTACCTGAGGTGGACACTCTTGGTGCACCCTTTTGTGGACTGTGTGTACAGCCTTATTGTAGTTAAGTCTTGATTGTTGTTGGTATCACTGGGAGGAACTGACCTCCAGGCCAATTGATTGTGAGGCTCAGCTGTGTCTATGCTGGGAGACAGCCTTATTCGACTACACATGGAAAATTGCAAAAGCCTCTGAGTTCAAATTGGATGGGGTGGAGTTTCATGGTGGAGCCTACAGCCTTGGCTTCCTGTGAGCCTCACCCTATGAGGTTCCTGAGTCTGTGTCCCTCAGTGTCCTTTGGTACTCGCTGCTTTGGTACTTGCTGCAAGCACCTCTGAGAGAAAGATGCCCTCGAGTTTCGCCCACTACCAGACAGTCTAGTCCAGCTGTGGGCAAACTATGGCCCGTGGGCCAGATCCGGCCCATTCGGCTGTTCTATCCGGCCCACAGAGTTGAAAGAGTGGTGGGTTTTCTTGCTCTCCCCTCCGCTTCTTCACCAGCAGCCCAAGATGAGAGTGCCAGCATGGTCAGGTTGCTTTTGTTCTGGCCCTCCGGTCCAGTTTAAGAACCCATTGTGGCCCTCGAGTCAAAAAGTTTGCCCACCCCTGGTCTAGTCTCTCCCCCAATGAGCCCGGAACTGAGGTTCAGTGCAGTTGGAAGTGGTGTTGGAAGTTGAGTTCAGTGCAGTTTGGAGCTTTTGTCTCCTTCCCGCTAGGGCAATCCAGTGGCACAGTCAACAGTCTGTCCTCTGCGCGCAAGGTGTGCACCTCCGGGGCTCTGCCTTTCACTGCTCCCCTGAGTTTCCACCTTACAGCCCCGATTCCCTCTGTATGAGCCTGGGTCCTCAGGGTCTGGTCTAGAACTGGGGTTCACTGCAGTCGAAACTGGGGCTAAGCACAATCCGGATCTTTTGTCTCCTTCCCACTAGGGCAATCCAGCGTCACAGTCAACAGTCCGTCTTCTAGGTGCAATATGCGTGACTCTGGGGCTCTGCCTTTTCGCAGCTCCCCTGAGTTTCCACTTTACAGCCTAGAATCCCTCTGTATGATCCTTGGTCCCCAGGGTCTCACCCAGAACTGGGGTTCAGTGCAGTCCGAAGCTTTTATCTCCTTGCCACTAGGGAATGCCAGCCAGGCACTCAGCTGCCCCCTCCTCTCTGACTCTGTCCTTTCTCCACGCATGCACTGTGTCTCCGAACCTTAGGCTTTTACAGCTCCTCTGATTTTCCTTCTGGTTTTCTCTTTCCTTCTAGTTGTAGAATTTCTAGTCAGTCAACTTTCCTGTAGTTCTGGATAATATCCATTTTGTATTTTAGTTGTATTTTTTGAAATTGTTGTGTGAAGCTGCAGTTAGGTGTTTACCTATGCAGCCATCTTGGTTTCTCTCCTTGTCCCACTTGAGGATTCCTATACACCTGGAGGTCTGGGTGAGATTTCTGATTTTCACTTTTATTTATCTTGATTCAATTCATTTGGGTGTCCCTGTTTAATAGGGTCATATAGATTTCAAGCTTACATTACTATCATCCATGATCTGTATATCACATTATGAACCCAGCAAGCTCCTCAGGCAATTCTGTCATTCTGTTCACAGCCAAGTGAGATGACTACTGCTCAGGTTTGGCCTGCCTTCCCATTTCTGCATGGATCTCCAAACTAGGATTTGGGAGGCCAGAATCCTAGTGCCAGATCCTAATATCTGTCAGTGGAACTTAGCCATGTCACAGTTATCTCTGAGTCTTGGTTTCTTTATTTGTGAAAACAGAGGGCCAGTGGTTGTCAACTATGGTTACATTACCAAGGAGGCTTTGAGAAAATGGCAATGCCTGGCTTTCTTTCCAGCCCCATGAAGTCAGAACCTGAACATCTACCATCTTCTAGCCCTGAGGCCCAGAGGAGTAAGGCATTTGATGAAATTCTTCCCAGATAATTTTTACATTTGGGTTTGAACTGAGACCTTTTATCTAGAAGAGCACTTATTAATAATAACAATAATTGCAATAAAATAAAACCGTATTAGCAGTGCAGGCACCAGAATCAGGTCAGCATCCTGGAATCTATGCTCCTCAGAGTAGAGAGAGGTGCAGAGGGTTGGGAAACTATCCTGTTGGCTTGGTTACTACACAGGGCCTCAGTATTGGGGCTTTAGGGCAAGAAGAGAGCCAGGTATAGGTGAGATAAGGCCTAACGGAATTTAAACCAATTCTAGGGCACACATTGAGGCATTAGCGATAATTAAGTTGCCGTTTCCTAGAAGGTATGGAGAATTAGTCTTTTACAAAGTTGATAATGAAGTGATATTTAAGTAGAGGTCTCACAGTGAACCAACAGGAGTCTTGAAGCAAAATTAGGCTAATCCCTGTGTCATGATCTTTCTGGTTTGGCCAACTGGGATTAAGACCATAGTCCAAGGAGGAAGAAGGTCCCGACTAAGGAGACTGGGATTCAAGAAAAGGCTCACGGGGAGTTCTAGAGTTGTACCTCTCAAAGGATGGCCCTCAGGACACCACTATCTGGCTATCAGCTGAAAAGCAACTTTTACTCAATTAGGGCTGGCAATCTGTGATATTAGAAGTTTTCAAGGTGATTAAGATATAGTCCAAGGCTGGAAACCATGGTATAGATCTTAAATAAAGAGGAAAGACAAATCTTGTGAGGCTGGGTGGTGGGAAGCTTGGGGGAACATATGGTTCAATGGTCCCATCTTACCAGATTATTGAATTTGAGAAACAGGAGGAAATTTGTATCCCCTTGTTGGATAGGGGCCTCCATTGCTCTAGGTGAGGGTCACCAGAGTCCACAGCAGATCAGAGCTGTGAGTATCAGAGACTGAAAGAGGAAGGGGAGGGAATGCCTACATCCAGGGATGCAACCAGGGATATTTAAGTGACAACTCCTCCTGCGGAGCCAGGACTGAACTCTACTTACTACATCATCTGCCTCTCTCACTGAGTCCTGCTAGATCCAAGTAAAGAACAAAACCAAATATTTCCAAAAGGTTCTGTGTCCAATCATGCTTAGATGATTGTCCTGCCACACAAATAACATCTTCCTTGTGGTCAATAAAAATGATGCACAGCAGACCATGGAGTTATTTACCACACAGTTTTCAAAGATCTCTTTTATTGCCTGTGTATAAAACCAACCAGAGACTCCTTTTCTGAGAGGGTGGTAATGATACACTCGCAGTGATTTGTTAGAAATAAATGAGGGAGAGGCAGATATATGTCAGACTACTAGGCCCTCCCTTCATGTGAATTATTTTGCTGCTTAGAAAGATCTGGACTTAAACCAGATATCTTTCCAACACCACACAAAGTATCGTTGAATGCATTATTCTAGTAGGGTTCTGATGGCTAATTTTATGTGTAAATTTGTCTAGACCAAGTGATGCCCAGATTGTTGGTGAAACATTATTTCTGGATGTGTCTGTGAGGGTATTTCTACAAGAGATAAACCTTTGAATCAGTAGATTGTGTAAAGATCATCCTGACGAAAGCAGGTCAGCATCATCTAATCTGTTGAGAGCTTAAATAGAACAGAAAGGAAGAGAAAGGCAAATTCATTATTTCTGCTTGAGCTGAGTCATTTATCTTCTTCTGCCCTAGGACATCAGTACTCCTGGTTCTTGGGCATTAGGATTCAAACCAGGATTTAAAACATCATCTCCATTATCAGACTTTTGGGCTTAGACTGAATACACCACCAGTTTTCCTGCTCCTCCAAGCTTGCAGATGGCAGATCATGGGACTTCTTGGCCTCTAACTGAGTAAGCCAATTCCTGTAATGAATCTCTCTCTCTCTTTCTTTCTCTCTCTCTCTCTTATATCCTATTGGTTCAGTTTCTCTAGAGAATCCTGATTAATACAATGATGAATATGTTCGAGGCAATAATGTTTGTGAAGTGATTGGTGGCATTGAAAGCCCAAATTAGGAATATCAAGTTTAAACTGACCACCTAAAAAGGATTTGAGTAATTCCTAAGGTCCCTCTGGTCATTGGATGGATTTAAGGTGCTTGTTTTTCTGCCTCTAATTATAAATCACACCCTTTTTTGACTCCAGAAGGTGGAGATATAGTAGTTTGACTTAAGCTGGGAAGTTACTAAAACTTTTGTTTAGTTTGAATATAAACAAACATTTTCTAGATCTTTGTGTTTTGATGGATCATCACTTTGTCTAACTTGCCTTTGCATGCTGTTCAGAGCTTGACTTTGCTGTATATTTTTGATGGAACTAGATATTTTAAAATAGTTTCCACTGCACAACTAAGTTTTCTGCATCTGGGAAATGCTAATGTAGATATATCCACTTGCTTATAGTGAGGAGACTCCAGAACCCAGTCTCCTGAGATGCCTGAAATTATTTTTTACTAGAACCCTAGTGCACGAGTTTGTGCATGGGTAGAGTCCAGCCAGCCTGTCCCAATGGGAACCATCAGAGCTGAGCCAGTGAGAGGGGGTGAATACAGGAGGTTGGCCAGCCAGCCCCATCTCTGATAGGGGAGGAGGGGGGCAATTGCAGGTGGGGCTGGCCAGGGGAAGGGGCTATGGGTGGTTGGCCAGTTGGCTCTTCCCTGATTGGGGTAGGGGGATGATCAGGTGCTGGGTTGGCCAGGGGAGGGGCTGCGATGGTTGAGTGGTCAGGGCCACAGTGGGCGTCATAGTGACCAGTCATTCCAGTAATTCTGGTCATTCCATAGTTCTGGTTGCTTGGCTTTTATATATATTGAAAATGCTCAAGTATAGACAGAAGTAGAAATAATCCTCTCTAATAAAAGAGAAACATGCAAATTGACTGTACCTTTGTAACACCCATAAGCCATGCCCACCAGCCAATTAGGGCAAGTATGCAAATTAACCCAACCAAGATTGCGGTTAATTTTCATATCCAGGCCAGAGCAAAAGACTGAAGACAGTGTAGAAAGAAGCCAAGCACTGTAGAAGGGAGTGAAGCTGTGGAGAAGCAAGCAATTGGGGAGAAGGGAGAGAAGCTGGTGGGAATGTGGAGAAGGACTGAAGCAGGAAGGGCTGGGGGAGAAGGTAGGTAAGCAGGTGGGGCAGCGGAGACCACAGCAGGAAGCCCTATTGCAGGAATCTTCCTGCAAGGGCCTCTAGTAGTATAATAAAACCCTATGTAACATTAGCTAGCTTCAACAGTTTTCAGCAGATATGTTTTATCCCTATTTCCACCTACTTCTCTCCACCTTTCAGCTTGACTGGTTTATTTTGAAGCAAATCTCAGTCGTTGTATCATTTTATCCTCATATATGTTAGTATGTATTACTGAAAGATAAGAACTCTTTAAAAAGCATAATACCAATATCACATGCAAAAAATGATAATATAGCCAAAACCGGTTTGGCTCAGTGGATACAGTGTCGGCCTGCAGACTGGAAGGTCTGGGTTCGATTCCAGTCAAGGGCATGTACCTTGGTTGCGGGCACATCTCCGGTAGGGGGTGTGCAGGAGGCAGCTGGTCAATGTTTCTTTCTCATTGACGTTTCTAGCTCTCTATCACTCTCCCTTCCTCTATGTAAAAAATCAATAAAATATATTTTAAAAACTGATAATATATAGTTATTAACACCAAATATCAAGTCATTATTCAGTTCTCTGATTGGATCATAGATGGTGTTTTTATTTTTGGTTTGTTTGAATCCAGATACAAACAAGTTCTTCACTCCATGCTTAGATGGTATGTTTTGAGAAGGTGACTTTAAATCATTCCCCATACTTAGCAAACTTTGTCTTCTGTGTGGGCTCAGAAGTCCCAAATAAGTGCTGATGGGTCAAATTATGTCATCCTTCCACAGCCCAGTGATTGGCCCAGCAAGCACATCATCTGCCAGATTCTGGAAGCAAAGGCCAGGGAGGCAAGTGGCAAAAAACAAAATGAGCACAGGTTGCCAGGACTCCAACTTGGGCCTAAGCTGTGTTCATCCTAAAGTCTGAACATACTTTAGGAACTACTAGGGAAAGGCCACCATGGAGAACACTACATGGGGAGCTAAGGATCTATTTTGGAAAAGACTCAGATGAAAGGTGAAAGAGTTGCTCCAAAGAATGGGTCACAGGATGGAGCTGGTTATCACCTGGTTCAACGACAGTGACTCCATTTACCTCCTGGAAGTATGCAGGATGACCCAGTTCACATCTGGATGTGTGCAATGTTATGCCGCTGGGTTTGAAGGATGGTGGAGGACAGTGCCTACATTATGTTCTTTTTCTTGCTGAAGGGGCTCACTAAAATCTCCATGGGACCTTGAGAATTCAAGTAGCTAGTACTGGGAAACCAAGTAAAAGTATGACTTTGATTAGAGCCCATGGTCTATAAGTGGTAAATCAGATTAGAAAGAGACACATTTATGCTTTGAGACAGTTTTTGGCACCTCTTAAGAAAAGATAAGGAAGAGCTCATTCATCTACCATCTGTTCATCTTCTCATCCATTCATTTGCCCATCTGTCCATCATCTGTCCATCCACCCATACTATTTCTGTTCTCTCTGCTTGTTTCTGATTCTCCTCATTCAACAGGTACAATCTTTCCATGTGTCTGGTAACAATGACAGCTCCATATTTTTCATACTAACATAAAGGCAATTTCCTTATCCCATCATCTGTATGTCAATCAAAGGCCAAAACCTGATTGGCCTTTCTTAAATCACATGCTCTCAGTCACTGTTTTCAGAAAAATAAGACATTCCAATAGGTAAGCTCATGCTAGGTATCCATCCAAACCCATGAGAGGAGAAGGGAAAAAAGAGAAGAGTATGTAAAGCAGGAAACAAACAAACCGCAATAACTATCTTACTCTACTCATTACTCTCTCCTACCCCCCAGTGACACGAGTAAAATTCTAAGTTAAAAGCTCCAAAGTTGATGAAAAGGCAGTAGAGATAGGGATCATTTCCACTTTTCAAATTTTGAATTTTACTGTTCAGCTTATTCAATTTTGTTAGTGTGACTACCTCATTGCCCATCACATTGATTTATTTATTGGGACTGTCTCTAGTTGAGAGGGATCAGGAGGTAGAGAAAAATATTGTAGTCAACTGGTACAAAAATAGTTATATCCATATAATCAGCCAACACCAGTTACCTTTTCTTTATCCTTTGCTCTGCAAGCTATCCCCAAGTTAAAGCAAGTACCCATCTCTCTTCACCTTTCTCTATGTAGGACTTGCACTACTGTGACACTGAGACATAGAGGAGTGAGGAGATGTGTGGGTGGGGTGTGGAAGAGTAGGCATAGAAATCTGAAGAGGAGAAAGTGAATTTCTTGTTCTCCTATGTGTGTGCACACACATGCACATATAAATTCACACTCATTAGTTGATTCAATGTTTTATTATAAAGAAATAGTTCTGGAGTTGAGGGTAGTTTTATGATAGTAAATATGTTTCTGAACATTATCCCTTGCTCCAGGAATCTTACAAGGGGGAGAGGGAAGGGAGTGGCATTTGGTCAACAATTCCTAAGATACTTTTAAACACAAAATAGACCGATCACAACTTTTGAAAAAAGTCTTTCTAAATCTAAAGAAACAAACCTAATTGTTAACAAATATCCCATATATTGACTTATATTTAATGCAGTCATAATTCATCTATGTGGTATGTTTATGCTCATTTTATGGAACAAATATAATTTCCCTAAGTTTTTAATTATCCAGGAGAGTTTATGATCAATATTTTCTTTTACAACATATCTGTTATAACTTTTCTGATGCTAATGATTAGTCAGAACTTTACCTCTTTACGAAAATGTTTTCAATAGAAAAGGAGTATTTTTGTGCAATGATCCGTTTAAAAACAATTTGCAGAAGCATTCTGTAGCAAACAATTGGAAAATGATAGTACTCTTCTTTAGATTCTAATATGAACATGGTCAAAAGTCTGGGCATGAGTTATAAACAACTGAATATTAAAAATGCAAATGGTACAGCTGAACTCAAGGGAAATGCCTTACAGGCAGACAAAGTACCATAAAAAAGGCTGTAGTGGTGTTATGAAATTTTAATTTATGATCAAAACATCTTCTCCCAAGTCTCAATACTTCTTTTCAATATATATTTCAAATTATACTGGGACCTAGTGGATAACTTTTTAAATATCTCTCAAATTGCAAGTAAATGAACATTTGGCCCAAATACTTTAAAATTCTTCCTCTGGCTGAGCTTGGTAAAATTCAGTAGGAAGAGTTACATCAGCATAGAGCCACCCTGCCTCTTATATCTTACATCTTCTAGCAACCAGAATGTATTTCAGGCAGGCATTCTGAAGTTATGTTTAACAATCCTGAGACATCATCTCTATTCAGACTCACAGCCTCTGGTGGAGATGAACTGAATATTAAGTAACCTGTGGAATCCTGCTGTACCCTGGTGAAGTTCAGCGTTAGGGTGACTTTTGTTTTTGTTTTGTTTTTGTTTTTACTATATTTGCATCTTGTTTCAGAAGTGATAAGCTTTAAGTTCTTAAAATGAGCATTACTGGGTGATTAAGGTTAGGCACAACCTTGAGTATTAATGGAATGTTAAAGGAAAGTGTGGTTTAACTCTGTAAAAAGTAAATTCCTTTGGTTTTATGCTGAAATAAATTAGTTTAGGTGTGACTGAGCTTGCACAACCTCAGGTATATCATCCATACTTACAGTATAGGTGGAAAGAAAGTGGGGATAAGTTGAAAAGTAAATATTTTGGTATTATCAAAGGGCCTGAGGTGTTTGCTGCGACTAGAGGCCTATTCATGATTGTATTACTTTCCTATGGCTTTGTAACAAATGATCACAAATTTAGCAGCTTAAACAATACCTATTTATTAGATTACTGTTCTGTAGGTCAAAAGTCCAGTCCATATGACTCAGCTCCCTGTTTAGGATCTCACAGGGCTGAAATCAAGTTGTTGGCTGGACTAGTTCTCTTCTGGAGGCTCTAGGGATTAATTTTCTTCCATTCTCATTCTTGTTGTTAGCAGAACTCAGCTCCTTGTGGTTATAAGAATGAGGTTCCCATTTTCTTCCTGTTGTCTAGGGAACACCCACATTCCTTGCCACATGGGCCCCTCCATCTTCAAATCAGCAATGGCATGTCAAATCCTTCTTGTGCTGTGAAGCTCTGCTTCCCTCTGTTACTGACCTCTAGACCCAGATTCAAAGGGTTCCTGTGACTAGGTCAGGCCCACCCACTGATTTAAGACAAAATTACATATGTACAATCTCTTTATAGTGTAACATAAGCATGGGAGTGATCTTCTGTTATACTTTCAGTCCCAGGGATTGTACAGGGCATGCATCCCAGGGGATGGAAAGCCTGAGAGGAATCAAACTTCTGCCTACTTCCATGGTTTGTCAAGGTCCTCACCCTATAACAACAGACGTTGCCTCTTAGAAGGGCCCGAGCTTTCTGGTGAGGCTGTTGGAAGGTGGAGGACAGAGAAATGATGCTTAGAAGCTAATTACCCACTGATCACATGTTCAAACCTGTAGAGTTTTTATGACTTTATTTGAGCCAAACTGATGACATGCCAGGATACTCTGGAGAATGAGCTTCTTCTATTCATGTGGAATTAACGAGAGAAAGTAGGAATTCATAAGGATAAGAGAAAGCAAGGTACAAAATAGTTAGGGTTATGTGCTTTCTTGAGGGTGGTTACACCTCTGATGGTTCTGGTAAAGAGAATTACTTCTGGCATTTTGAAAGGTGTGTTAACATAGATGTAGAGCTTGCTTAGGGCAAAGATAAACCCTTTCTAGATCTGAGGCATGACTACTCACCATGTCCTACCAGGCTAGAAATTTATGATCAGAATACTTTGTGAGGTTACTTTCAGTCATTAACTTGCAAATAATCCCTTTTCATCCAGACATAGGTGCCATCTACCAGGTCTGTACACTAATGCAACAGATCATCATGCCCTTATTAATACCTCAAAGGATAGCATGAACTATCTAGAAACCTTAAAAATAAATATAAACCTAACCACGGATGCAGGAAAGAGCCTGGTGTCCTCTTCTGCCACTCCTGGGAATCCATGAGAATGGGGAAAGATGTCCTCTATGTTTGGACACAGTTCTGTAGGCACTCCTGATCAGTGTGACCAAGGTTAGCCCACTTACCCCTGGACTGGACACACCTTGTGCACAATTGTGTATAGCATCCCTGTATATATTGTTTCCAAGCCAGGTGGGACCAGGCCAATTTGGGCCTGGGCAGCAAACTGAGCATTTTGTTGCATCTAATGGAGGAGAGAAATATGTCCACTGTGAATTCACATAACAAGGGGCTCACCTTAGCACTATTGCCATGTAGAGCCAAATACTTCTTTATAGTGGGGGCTGTCTTGTGTACTATTAGATGTTAGCACCCCAGCATCAGTAGTGTACCCCCTAAGTTATGACAATGAAAAGTATTTTTAGACATGGCCAAATGAATGGGGTATATCTGAAAACTGCTATAGATGTATAATTATATAACACATAAAGAGTAAAGAATTTTTAAAAGCCATCTAATATATCAAAGAGACTATATTTTAGTCTTAGAAGTAAGAAGATGGAAATATTGGAGAAATTACAAACATTTTTGAGATTGTAAGGCAAAAGGGGTTGGGGGAATATCTTTTGGATGAAGTCCTAATCAAGTAGAACCTGAATACCTGAAGTCAGCAGTTGATGCTATCCCTGGGATTTTCATTTACATGAGCCAATAGGTTTCTTTTTATGCTAAGCCACTTTATGTCATTACCTTAGCTTTTTGTTACTTACAACTTGGAGTTCTAACTAATACCAGGGCATTGCAGAGAGAGAAAAAGGATTAATGGTCATGACACACAAGTGTCTTGTATGTCATTCATGAATTAGAAGGAGAAAACTGGGGATGCTGGCTGGGATTAGGTATTCAAAGAACAGGCCTTGTATGCGAACCTCAAAGGTTGGAGCTTTGTTCTCACTTCACCACAAAGACTTGGGCAAATAAAGCCTTCAGCATTCCTGAAATTCAGAGCCTGACTTTTATAGCCAAAAGTATATTGGAAAACACTTCCCATTGTTGTAGATGTCTCACTTCCATTGTAATAAAACAATGGGACTGATATTAGGAAAATCCATAAACATCAAGAAGAATGTGAATCCATGACCCATAAACCTGATTTATAAAGAAAAATTTGCCATGAAAACTTGATTGCTTTTATTGATAGAATGGCTAAATTAAACGATGAAAGGATCAGAGTAGAAGTCATAGATCTTACTTAAGTAATACAGCTGATAAATTATCTCACAAAATTTTCCTTCACAAATTAATTCAAATTGTGTTGGCAGAGGAGCTGCCAGCATAGATTGAGAGCTGGCTGAAGACTCATAAAGCCAAGGTAATGACAAAAGGCCATGGACAGAGCTTCTATACGCTGCCTGATGTGCTACTAGAGGGGTGGTCTGGCTATGGCTTGACTGATCTCAATTCCTTATTGAGAAAAAGGGACCTTTAAAAGCAGGTGGTCAGCCTTGGCTGCCATATTACTTACTGGATATGCTGGAGAAATCATTAAGAATTGAGGAGGGCATGGAGGAGGAATAGGACACATTGAGACTTTTTGGGAATATCAGCAAGCTGAGTTCATGGTGCAGCTGTGGAACAAGCTGGGAATCTTGGCTGGAGTGGTCAGAGCATGGAGCATGATTATAATGGTAATTATTTCTCTATATCAGGGGAACCTGTGTCCTGATGTAAATGCACAAATGCAAATGTGTATAATAGGGCCAGGTACTAGTATACAGGAGACATAGAGTGAAATTGAAGAGTGCACAACCCACACAGCAATGAAAAGAAATGGAATCTGTCAATCTTGGTGAATCTCCTAGCCATGATGTTGAATAAAAGCCAGGCCCAAAGGAAGATATTTGACACCAATTTATGTTCACACAGTTATCCCAACTATGTAGTTTGGTGATACATGTCAGCATGGTAAAATATGATCAGAAGCAAGAAAATGTTTATCACAAAGGTCAGCATGGTGGTGTCTCCAGAGGGAGGTAGAGGCTGTGATTGGAAGAACATGTGGGTTTTCTGGGAGTGCTGTCCAGGACTTGGTTACATAGACGTTAGCTTAGAATTGCTCTTTAAATTGTGTGTATATTTTATGTATTCTTCGGGATATCTGACATGTGTCACAATGAAAGGGGAGAAGTAAAAAGGGTTCAGGAACCCTATAAGGCAGTGCCACTGGATTGTTGCCCTGTGGGAGTGGGGTCAATGCTGTCAGATCAAGCTTTGAAAGGAACTGAGATACATGGATTTTTTAAAAAAAAATGTGAACTGAGTTTGTAATTCATTCTGAATTATTTAGACACTCTTCAAGCCAACTACATGAGACAAATAAAATAGGTATAAAGGCGAAATCGAGCCCATGATTGCCAGTTTGTGACCTCTGCCCTAAGCCAATAATGGATGGGGAGGAGGAAAACATTTCCACCTGGCTATATTTACCAGTGTTTTTGCATTGTCTTTTAACTAGGGAAACTTTTGATAATTACAAGTTAGTGGGTCATTACCAAGCACTCCCCTTATCTTTATTCTGACAACTATTCCATTTTAGCTGAAACTCAGAGAACTTAAGAAAACTTTCCAGTATTATACAACTATAGTAAGGGTTGAGATTTAAACCTAGGCATATTTAACTTGTGACTTTCATGGATTTGGTAGGGTCTGTGCGTAGGCAGCAAGCTTGGTGCCTCTTTTCAAACCCTCTGACCCTGGCAGACATCATTAATTGATTAGTGCTCTTTCCTGCTGAACTGAGATCTATCTTCTAGTACATTTCATCTAGCACTCCAGGAGCTCACTCATAATTAATTGGAGTTGGCGACTTAGATGAAATGCATTTACTCTTCAACATCATGCTGTGCTACTCCCCTGGTGGTTCAGGGTCAGGGTGGACCGTTCCTAAAGAGAGTTACTAGAAGCAAGTATTGCAGCTACACCCAGCTCTTCTTTGATAAAGAGCAAAAACTGGTCAATCTGTCTACCTCTCACTAACCTGGATTATTTCTGCTGTTGTTGTTGGCCTCATGCATCTACCTGCTGCAGAACAGGATGCTACCTGGGTTCTCTTTAGATCTTGACATGCGCTCTGATACAGAGAAATCACCATGGAAGCTGTTCTTTATGTACCTTTGGAAAGAAGAGCATTATCAAGGGGACTAAATGGAGTGTCAGGTGATCATTAGAAAAAAAGGAGGAATAATGATATGCATTAAAGCAGGAGGTTAGCATGGAAAAGAGAAAGACAATGGTCATACATGCTAACCAGCATCTGTCTTTCATATCATGGTTAAAGAGGGACCCAGCCAGAGGGTGGCTCCAAGAACCTGCAGACTACTAGGTTCTGATGGAGCCTGAGGGAGCCCAAGGCCCATCTCCCCATTTCACAAATGAGGGCCAGGGATGTGACACAGTTAATCCAAGGAGCAAGTCAGTTATTCTCACCATGATAAGGACAAAATGCAATGCAGTAATTGAGAGAACAGTCCTTGGGTTTACATCTCAACTTTGTTTTATTCTAGCTATGTTAACTTGGGAAAGTTTCTTACCTCTCATGTATATGCAGATAATAGCAGGACATATTTATAGAACTGTCAGGATTATAGAAGGAAATGCAGATAAAACTATGTATGACTGATGCCTAGTATGAGGCAAGGACTCAACATTTATATATTTTAATATGCATATGTGTATACATTTAGGTATAATCTTCATATCTAATATTGTGTTAAATAATATGTTGTAAGATAAATTTCTTAGGGCTTCAATAGTTAAAATCTATTCTGCTTTTATAAAGTTGGATTTCTGTTCTGGTATATGATCTTAGAAGGACAGCAGAGTATCTTTTAGAAAGAAATATTGCCTAATTGTTTCTGTGAAAGGTAACACATCTCAACAGACTCTTTGACCCTGTGCTGGCACCATTCCCTAGGATGTCATGCTTCTTAGTGCCAGGATGGTGACTATAAGTGACAGTCTCCTGCTTTTTGTATCTCCTATTAATAGTGGAAAAGGTTGTTTGAAATCAGGTCTTTATAAAGAGAAAAGATTCATTGAGAGCAAAATTGAACCTATTTATAGAGGTAAATGAACTGTGTCTTGATGACTTTCTGAGGTCCTTCTCAGACAGCCTTGACCTTGGGATTCTGGTCACTGGTTAGAGTGACTGAACCTTTACTAGTTATGGGTAGGATTATGGGTACTTACCTCTTGGGTGGATTTGAGCATCCTGGAGTAGTCAGGACCCAAGGGCTCATTAGACTATTTGAATGAAGGTCAAACAGAGGGCAGAAGCTAAATGTGATTCTATGGGAAGAGACAGGGATATCAGGACAAGTGCAGATTAAAGATGTTCTCATAGCCTAAGGAGTTACCATCCAAGCCTTCTGGTGATTTCCACAGCCTTCATAGAAGGAAAGTACCGTATGTGTGTTAGGGTCAGGGATAGGAGGTCAGGGAGAGAAGGCTGTTATTAAGGGTATTGAGCCAATTCAGGTAACAAAGAAGATGGATGGATAGGTAGATAGATAAGTAGATAGATAATAGGTAAGTAATAAATCCTATTTAATAAAACCCTAATATGCAAATTGACTGAATGGGGGAAGGAATGGAGGAACAACTGGTTGCTATGACACTTACTGACCACCAGGAGGCAGACGTTCAATGCAGGAGCTGTCCCTAGAGGGAGGCAACCAGCGGTGGTGATGGGGGGCAGGGCTGTACCAGTCGCCTCCCACAAACCAGCAGTCAGATATCCCCTGAGGGCGCAGGCCAGGCTGAAGGACCCTGTGCACAAATTTTGTGCACTGGGCCTCTAGTAATATATAAATGATAGAAAATTGCAAGCATAAGTGATAGTTTGATAGTGTTAGAAAATAATAAATGATAATAGATATATAATAGTTAAATAGGTAGCTAATAAATTTATTAAAAATGTATTCATTGATTTTCTATTGATGCTGTTACAAGTTACCATAAAACAACACATATTTTTATCTTATAATGCTGTAGTCAGAAGTCTGGTCAGCTAGTTTGGTTTTTCTGCTCCCAATTCCATGAGTCCAAAGTCAGGCTGTATCCCTTGTGGGAGGCTCTATAGCTGAATTCAAGCTCATTTAGGTTTTGGCTGAATTCAGTTTTTTTGTGGTTGTAAGATTCTATGTTCCCTGCAAGCAAGGGTCAGTCAAGTCTCTCTTATTCTAGGAATCTCTCCTGTTTCCTTTTCTGACTCATATCTTATGCTTCTTCTTTTGCCTTTTTAGGAATCTTGTGATTACATTGGGCCCGCCAGAATAATTCTTTCCCTATTTTAAGAGCAACTGATTATAAACTTAATTACATCTGCAGATTCCCTCACAGAAGTACCTAGATTTGTGTTTGATTAAATAACCAGGGGATGGAAATCTTGAGAGATATCTTTAGAATTTTGCTTATTAGGCTGGCTGACTAGCTTGATAAATGTATGGATACATAGATAGCTAAACAGGCAGACTATTGATAGATAATAAATGGATAAATAGCTGGCTAGATAATGGGTAGCTAGATAAGTTTATGGACACATGGATAAGTGGATAAATAGCATTGATATATTAGTTATATACCAGTTCACAGTTGTTATGCAATTACCAATGCCTCCATAAACAGAGTTCGATTAGCATTCTTATCCAGTATGAGTGTAATGACACCATCATGATCTAGACCTCTTAATTTCCTTTTTCACAGTTCTATATTTTGGACTCAGTTATATAACCCCTTATTGCATCACATCCTGGTCTTATGATATTCTGTAATTTGAGCTGATATCAGCATTAAATAGATTTTGTTTTTATAAACAATCATTCCATGTTTAATCTATGTTTATTAATTCTTAATATACTAGGAAATATTTATTGAGCAGCTACTTTTGTTAGGAATTGTGAGACATACTAGTGATCTGATGTGTAAGACTTGCTCCTACCTCTCCCAAAGCCTACAATCTATGGAAACTGAAAAGTAAGCTGATAATACTGTTTTCAGGAAGGAAATGCTATGAGAATGAGATATATAAGGTGAAATTCATCA
Organism: Vespertilio murinus; assembly: GCA_963924515.1. Classification (NCBI taxonomy): domain Eukaryota; kingdom Metazoa; phylum Chordata; class Mammalia; order Chiroptera; family Vespertilionidae; genus Vespertilio; species Vespertilio murinus. The sequence goes on from OZ004716.1 coordinate 22,930,316, forward strand.
GTTGAGGACATGGCCTAGACTTTGGGTCTGGGAAAACTTTGTCGAAAGAGCAACATCTAATCTGAAACCCCAAGAATGTATAGGGATTAGTCATATAAAGGAAACGCTGTCTCGAACATTAAAACCTCATCAACTCTAATTCAGTTGCACTGGTTATTTCTGTTCCTAATTGCTATTGCACAGATCTATGCATATGCTGCACATTTAGGATGTGTTGGTAGTTTCAAATGCAAATGTGTTCTGCAAAATATCTCCTGTTTTTACAACTCAGCAAAAGTTCTCTGTGGCTTTGGTGGTGGTGTGGGCTTTGTAGGTTTTCATTTTATTTTTAGCTGTAGGTAGAGACAGGATTTAGTGTTTGTTAGGCAAGGGACTGGACTGCCCAGATGACTCCTCTCCATTATTAAGAGGGTCTTGCATTCTTCCTTCCATTATCATGTTCCCCAAGTACAGAGGCTCTGTTAAAGCTATACTAATAAGAAAAATGCTGAAGCAACAGAGGTTTTTGTTTAGTTCTTCTCTGCTTCCTAAATGTGGGGTCATACTCTGGAGGGCAGAGCTGAAGAAACTAGGCAAACAATTAGAGATTCAAGCTCTCATTCCTTCTCTCTCTACCCCTCATGCTCTAATTTGCAATTACTTCCTACCCAACCCCAGATCCAATGGTTTCCAAGGGGAAAATGGACCCTGAGGAAAAAGCAGAGATTATTAGAAGTCCTCTTTTCCCCTAAATGCTGTGTCACCTGGTGGGTGATATAGGTACTTGCAATTAACAGTGAATGTGAGATTGCATAAACCACTCACCTCTCTGTACTACCATGTCCTTATTCTTAACTCAAGGGAAAGTTTTAAAAAATACATAAAGGAGTGAAATGTTGCTCTGGTTTAGAAAATTAATTTGAGTTTAGTATTATTTGAATCACAGCTTTACTCCTTATTGATTGTGTAGCCTTGGGCACATTACTTAACCTCTGTGCACTTAGTTTCCTCATTTGTAAAAGGAGGCAATGTTATATCTTTCAGAACTAAAGGAAACAATGTGCACAAGTAATTAGACTAGTGCTTACTAAAAGCCTCATAGTTTTAATTATTGTCAAGTGTTCTGCATAGTTCTGATTCCCTAATACAACCTCTTGCTCTAAAGAATTCCCCATCATGATCTTGTTTTATAGACCATGAAGAAATGGTGAGCCATGAAAGAATGTAAAACATAAAGAGGTGTTAAGAGGAATTAATAACAAGCAAACATAAGAATGTGTTCTAGAGGTTTGAGTTCTGGTTAATTCAAGTGGTATTAACCCAGGATGAAGATTGCATTTAAATATGGATGTGGTATTATTTAATTTTGACAATAAATTTAAAAATGGGGAGAAAAGGCATGCTTCTAAAATATTTTTGCCACAGACTTTATACCATCAAACTTAATTTTATTTTTAAAGTACAGTTTGCATTCAATATTATTTAGTTTTAGTCTTAGTTGTACAGCATAAGGATTAGGCAGTCATATACTCTACATAGTGATATCCCTGATATTTCAAGTACCCACTGGCACTTACACATAATCATATTATTGACTACTAGGAGCCCAGCTCGCAGGTTGCCTTCCACCCTCAAGTCGCTAGTCTGGCCCTGCCTCCCTTCCTGGGTCCTGCAACAGCTGCAGCCACTGCTGGTTTGGCCCCACCTCCCTCTCTAGCCCTTGAAGCAGCTGTGGCCATTGCTGATCAGGCCCTCCCCAAGTGCAGGTGCATGGAGGCCCCTGCCACCATGCCCGACGCTGGGTGCACAACCTCCTTCCCATCTAGTCGACCTGTTACTGTATCCCAGTTAATTAGCATATTTCATATATATATATATATATATATATATATATATATATATATATATAGACTAGAGGTGCCTGGTGCATGAAATTCATGCATGGGGGAGAGGGTGGTGGTGTCCCTCAGCCCAGCCTGCACCCCCTCCAATCTGGGACCCAGATGCAAAAAAATAGTTTGGTTTTATTTTTTTTTTTGCATGTATCTGTCAAATTTTCCAACACCACTTATTGAATAGACTGACTTTACCCCATTTTATGTTCTTTTCTCCATCATATATTAATTGACTGCATGTGTGTGGGTTTATTTCTAAGCTCTCTATTGTGTTCATTGATATATGCATTTGTTTTTATGCCAGAACCATGATGTTTTGATAACTATATCCGTGTGGTATAATTTGATATCAGGTAGCGTGATTTCTCCAGTTGTTATTTTTTTCTTAACGTTTCTGTGGTCAGTCGGGGTCTTTTGTGATTCCATATAATTTTTGGAGTATTTGTTCTAGTTCTATTAAAGAACAAATAAATGGCAGTGGTATTTTGATAGGGATTGCATTGAATCTATAGATTGTTTTGGCTAGTATGAACATTTTAATGATGATGATTCTTCTTTTCTATGAGAATAGCACATACTCCCATTTATTTGTATATTCTTCCTTTTTTTTTCCCTCAATGGCTTAGACTTTTCTGAATATAGGCCTTTTAACTCTTCAGTTAAATTTATTTCTATGTATTTATTTGATGTAATTTTAAATGGGATTTTTTATAGTTTTCTTTCTGATAATTTATTATTGGTGTATAAAAATGCAACCCACTTCTGAAAATCTATTTTGTATCCTGCTACTTTACTGAATTCACTTATAAGTTCTAGTAGTTATTTAATGGAATCTTTAGGGTTTTCTATATGTAGTGTCATGTCATTTCCTTGTGTATTTTTGTAAAAAATATATTCATGGATGGATAAGCTTAATTCCAATGTTTGCATAAATATGAGATGATGTCAGCAAGTGGGTTCACATTTATTGATTAGTCAATAGAACTTGTTCCTACTTGTCAGTTTATTTCTAAATTCAGTTGATCAATACTTCATTATTAGTAATCCACTCTCAATCATTTTTTATTACATATAGGATATGAAATCTTCAGGTAGCCTTCCCATTTCTCACCTGTGTGTATTTTTCAATTATTAATGAAACTAGAGGCCTGGTGCACAAAATGTGCACAGGATGGTGTGTGTGTGTGTGTGGGGGGGGGTTTCCTCAGGACAGCTTGCACCCTCTCCAATCTGGGACCCCTCAAGGGATGTCCGATCGGGCAGTTGGACATCCCTCTCACAATCCAGGATGGCTGGTTCCCAACTGCTCACCTGCCTCTGACTGATTCCCCCTAACTGCCTGCCCCTGCTGGCCTGTTCACCCCTAACTGCCCTCCCCTGCAGGCCTGGCTCCCCCACAACTGTTCACCCCTGCAGGCCTGGTTGCCCCCATTTACCCTTCTCTGCTGGCCCAGTCACCCCTAACTGTCCTCCCTGCTTGCTTGGGTTTCCCTTCCATTGTAGTCCTGGTCCCCCACAATTGCCCTCCCCTGTAGTCCTGTTCCCCCTCAACTGCCCTCCCTATTGGCTTGGTCTCCTCCAACTGTCCTCCTCTGCTGGCCCAGTCACCCCTAACTGCCCTCCCTGATGGTCTGATTGCTCACAACTGCCCTCCCCTGCAGGCCTGGCACCCTCTAACTGTCCTCCCCTGCAGGCCTGGGTCCCCCCAATTGTCCTCCACTGCTGGCCTGGTCTCCCCTCCCAACTCCCTTTCACTGCAGGCCCGGTCCCTCACAACTGCTCTCCCCTGCAGGCCTGGTCCCCTCAACTGTCCTCCCCTTCAGTCCTGTTCCCCCCTCAACTGTCCTCCCCTGCTGGCCTGGTCACCCCTGACTGTCCTCCCTACTTGCCTGATCGCCCACAGCTGCCCTCCCCTGCAGGCCTGGGTCCCCTCCAACTGCCCTTCTCTGCCAACCTGTTCACTCCCAAATGCCCACAACTGCCCTCCCCTGCCAAGCCATATTGTGTCCACATGGGGGCAGCCATCTTTGACCACATGTGGGCAGCCATCTTGTGTCTCGGAGTGATGGTCAATTTGGATATTACTCTTTTATTAGATAATTGTTTATAATTTTATAGAAGAGACATAAAATTATTACATATATTGGCAGTGATGAAAAGGTGCCAGTGTATTTAGGAGAAGGAAGGATGGTGGGGAAGTTTAGTTTTAGGAAGACAGTTCAAATATATTGATAAATTGAAGGCTATCTGTAAAGACATTACAGCTAGATTAAAAATATAACTTATAGAGGAGTGGAAGGGAGAACATTAGTGATGGCATTAACATTAGGAAGAAATAAGGCTTTTTTTCTTTGAAACAAAAGTAAAGGATGTAAGAATGGTATAACCATGGAGAAGGAAGAAATTACTGAATGGATTTCCTGTTCTTTGGTGAGTTGAGGTGAGATTATTTGACAGAGAAATTTGAATTTAATTGGCTAAGGACTAGAAGAGAGCAGTAAAATTTGTCAATGGAAATGAAAAAAAATGTAGAAAACTAGAGATGATGAATAGAGTATCACATTTATTCTTTGAACTATTACTTGCTATCTATGATATGCTGGATGCTAGAGATAAAGGACTGAGTAAAACAGAGGACCCCTGATCTCTTGGAGCTTTTCCAATGCAGTTGGTATGTTTTTCCCAGAAGTAAAGTCTATAGAGAGTACCAAGGATATATCCAAATATCTGATGAGTTACCAAGTATGTACTCGGTAAGAACTCCCTGTGCTATCTGCTACCAAAACATAGAGTTAAGAAAATAGGTATAATTTATATGAAGCAAGTTCTTAACTCAAAATAAGAAAGAAATATCTTTAGAAGGAGTGAGTTCCCTGTCATTCTGAAATATTCAAGCAGAGAACAGGTGGCCATTGGCAATGATTGATAGAGATGGTTCAGGCAGTGGGAGGCAGGTTGCAATCAATGAGCTTTTAAGACTCTGTGAGTCTATGAATCACTGGGTGTCATCTAATGATGTCACTTTCAGAAATTATTGTATAGATTGTCATCCTGCCTAAATTGCTGTCAATGTGAATTTATTTTATTTTAAGGATGGGAGGAACCCTGAAGAAGGTCCAAGTCTATTTCTTTTAAAGTAACTACTGTTCTACTTTCTCGTGATTAAGACATTTATTTAAAACCAGCCTTGCTAGTAAAAGGGCATATAATCACTGGTTCTCTTCAGCCACTGTCATGACAGATTAGCATTAATAATTTAGAGAACAGCAGCATTAAAAGTAATTACAAACTGTCAGAAAGATATAAGAAATATGACATAGCTCATAGCTTCTTTTCAGAGCTCAAATATTATTTGAGGGGAAAAATAATTACATTTTCCTGTTCATTTTGTAATACAAATAACTTAGGAAATCTCATAATTCTTGAAATTTGCAATTAATTCATTGCAAAAGTAATGTCAGTTTGAAAAAAAGGCCTCTTTAGTCACAAATTTTCACTGTAGAATGATTCCTTAGGGCACATTCCCAATTGCCTTGTCAAAGTTCATTTTTAATGCATTAACATAGCAACATGAATAAATCAACTAGCATATAAAAATATAAATTGTCTAAACTCCTTTTAATTGTGCATACATTTAGCAATTTCTCTTTCATCTATCTAAATACTACAGCCTCTAGATTTAGATATATCTCCTTAAAAATTTCCTAAGATATCAAAACCTAGTAAAATTTTTCCCTGTGAACTTTTGTCCAACCCAAGCCTATTTTGTCCTATATTTGTTCTATATGTTTTATCCCATGCTGCTTCTTATATGAAAAATAAGAAAGGTGGTATTATTCATATCTCCATAAAACATATGACTTTTTCTATACCCCTCTCTGCAATTTGTCTTCATCACATGTACTTTTACCCCGAGGAGATAAAAGAACAAAATGGACATTGCTGCTTCCACGAAATAAGGAGAGTGGAGGGAAAATAGCACTTTTTCTTATTTTGAAGTATCATTCACTAAAACCTAGACACTAATCAATTACATTTAAAATTTACAGTTTATGCACTAGACACCTGTCTAGTGGTAGTTAATTCCTTAATATATTTTGTTGTTTTATGAAAACAGAAAACTCTTAGCAAAATAGTTGTTCAGATTTCAGTGGAATAATTTGACCCCAGGAAAAGAGAGTATGTGGTCAGAAAATCCAAGCAGATTGGAATGGGTATTTTGAATTGATGTCCATGATCTTTCTACCCTTACAGTGGCTGACATATTGCAATACACAGGATCAGGCCACCAATGTCATTGGTAGTTGTAAAAGAGTTTTGGAAATGGAAAGTACTGTATAGATAACATAGTGAAAACTATTGTAATAACTATGTATGGTGTCAAGTGGGGGTACCACTTTGTAAATTATATTAATTTACTATGGTGTACACTTGAAACTAATATAAAATAATATTGAATGTCAGCTGTAATTGAAGAATAAAAAAGATTTAACAGTACATAAAAATAATATAAAATAAACAAAAAAGGTAGAAAGGGAGAAAGAACATTATTGTTTTCTTAATATTTGTTGGCCCCCAAAAGTCACTATTTTATATGGCAAACTATTGAAGTAAAAGGTCATATGAGCTAGTCTACATTGCTATCATGTGAAGTACCAGTTTATATTTGTGTCAGACAATGAATAGACATTGTTCTGAAAAAGAGAACTAATTTGATTCATCAGTATTTACTAGAATATGTACTTATGCCGGTGTCCTTTCTCTCATTCTCTTTTTGGCTCCTCCCTGATAGCCTGTCCTCTTTGAGAAAGTTACTCTTCATATAAAATGCTTTATAATGACATGATTGTGTTATGTAGGGGCAAGTATTTATACTATATTCTTCTTGTAAAAAGCCTTATATTGATATAGATGCATAAATTATGATACAAAATCATGTCAAGCTCTCCAAACAGCTAACATAACACAGATCCCTACAAGGAAAGCCTTTTTAAATGCCCCATAATATTATTTATTATACAAGTTGTCCATACCCACCATGGAAAAATTAGATAAGGAAAAACCAGATGATCACAAAAAATAAAATAAAAATTCACTGTCCAGTGATAGTAACTATTATTAAGTTGATGTTTGTCCTAATTTTTTTCATGCATTTATATCTTTTAAACCAATAAATTATATTGTAAATGCTGTTAAGGAACAGTTTTTTTCTCTGATCAATATATGATGGATATCTTCCCTTATTGGCAAATATGCAGTATTATCTCCATTTCTGATGTCTACAGAGTATTATTCCTTTTGTGGATGGCTTTTAATTTAGGCCATTTTATTTAAGCATGCCCTATCATTGAAAATTTAGGTAATTTATTTGTTGTAATTTAAGAATTTGTGATGGACATTCATGAAGTTTCTCAGCTCACCCTTGCATTTATTTAAGACACTGTCAAAGAGGCTCCGAGTCCTCCAGGGAATAGCTGCTCTCCCAGTCAGAGATGGGGTCAAATCCAATCTTTAGTGTTAAGTGGGCAATGTCCAACCAAAGGAAAAAAGTGAACCAAAGGATGAAGTTGTGAGTAAAGGAGAGACTATAGGACATTTTTCTCTTTCTTCTCAATATCTTCCCCTTCTGTTAATTCTGCATTAGTAATAGTGGAAGCCTACATAATCCTTCCGCAAGGAAAGCCATGGGTTTCTTTAGGCATAGTTGTTGAAGAAGTTGCCTTTACCAGAAAGGTCACTTCACCTTGTTAAATATCTCTCTCTGTTCTCTCTCTCTCTCTCTCTCTCTCTCTCTCTCTCTCTCTCATCTGTCTATGTATCTGTGTATCTATCCATAGATTTGTGTGTCTGTCTAGCTGGAATTTGGAAATTAAGCCAAAAAATTTCCACCTATCCTTTTTTGTTTGTTTGTTTTTCCAAGAGCAAAATTTTATTTTAGTCAGCTTTATTAAGATATAATTGTAAGTTATTCTAAATGTACATTGTGATAATTTGATACCTGCGTATCCTTTCAATGCCATACTAGAGTATTAATTAACAAGCCCAACTAAGGGTTGTCCATTGTCTTAGGACAGGGAAAAATGTTTGTGGCAAACTTTTTCTGTAAAGAGCCATATAATAAATGTTTTAGACTCTACAGACTATATGGTATCTTTCACACTTATTTAACACTGCTGTTATTGCTTGAAAGGAGCCACAGACAATACATAAACAAATGTATAACTATATTCCAATAAAACTTTATTTCCAAAAACATGAGACAAAGTAGATTTGGCACTGGGGCCTTAGTTTGCTAACCCTGCTCTAAAGGAATGCAACTTTGACTTTCTATTTGCTAATAACTGACAAGATACAATTGATTTTATGTGGTTGAGATGCAAATACTTTATGTGAAATATAAAAATATCACCAGTGATTATAATTGTATTGCCTTATAGAACATTAACTAATTTAAAATCTAAGTTAGCAATCTTCATTCAGCAATCTCCCCCATACATATATTGATTTCTATAGCCAACTTTGACATCTTGCTGGTTTTCTCATTGATAAGTTAAGTAAAACTTTGGCATGTGCTCATTGTTTATATGGAAATTATGTATTTAATTTTTTGAAAATTATACTTTGATAGCATATATCCCACTAAAGAAAAGAACTTGGGAATGAACATGACCTTCAAAGACCAGTTCAACCTTCTATCAGCTGCATTCTGCAAGTGGATCTGTCTTTGTTTTCTGTTGGTCTCTCCCTTGATGTGTCCAGATTACTTACTGTCCCCATAGTATCACCTTTGTCCCTAAGAAGCTGCACCCTTCAAGCATAGGGACATTCTTTTTAATAGAGGGACATCCCTGTTTCCAAACAGTGTGACAGTTGTGCTAAGTACATGCTGTGGCCTGTGGAAGTTCCATTAGTAACTAAAGAAGACTAACATATTTAGCTAGATTATTAAAAAAAAAAAAAAGGTCTTCACACTTTTTTCTCTTATGATTTAATTCTGAAAATAGAACCAAGCCTGTTAATCCTCTCAGGATTTATCAAAGAGACTGGTACTCCAGGGTCATGCTGCAGTGCACATTGTCTTGGGAGTTCACTTTTACCTCCAGTGAAAGTGAAAGTGCTCAGTATCCACTTCTGGCTATGACATTTGCTATATCTCCCTCCCTCCTCCCCTCCCTTCTTCCCTCCCTCCCTCCCTCCCTCCCTCCCTCCCTCCCTCCCTCCCTCCCTCCCTCCCTCTCTTCCTCCCTCCCTCCTTCCCTTTCTCCCTCCCTTTTTTCTTTTCTTACTTCCTTTTTTCCTTTCTTCTTTTTTTTCTTTAAGCTTCTATGTGTATACTGTATATAGGGTGTGATTCTCTACTCTTTCCCTGCATCATCTCATTCAATCTCCCAGTCTAGGATGCCAGAATACTACCACTGTTTAAAGAGGAGAAATCTGAGAACTCAGAGACAGTTAGGCATTTACTGAAGGTCACATAGCTAGTAAATGGCAGAACTAGGCTTTTAACCTAGTTCTTTCCACCACCCAAACTCAAGCTCTTATTCTTCACTTTTACTGCCTTCTTAATTCCCCACACCTAGCTCTGCTGTCTGGGCCTATCTTCAGATCAGGCCTAGCTTCGTTCCTGAGCCTTTGAGACTATGGCAGGACAACTGAGGGCATGGTACATAGATTTTCATATGCTCCCTGCCCCCATACATACATAACCTCTTCCATTATCCATCTCTCCCCCACCAGAGTGGTGCCTTTGTTATAACAGATGAACCAACACTGACACATCATAATTACCCAAAGTCCCTACTTTAAATTATGAATTCACTCTTTGTGTTATACAATCTGGGGGTTCGCTCAAATATAGAATAATATGTACTCATCATTATGGTATCAAACAGTAGTTTTACTGCCTTAAAAATCCTGTGCTCTGACTATTGATTATCCTCTTTCCTCTCATTCCTAGCAACTACTGACTTTTTTTTACTGTCTTTATAGTTTTATCTTTTCCAGAATGTCATATAGTTTACCTCAGCATTTAGTGTAGTCAGTATTCTGGATTATGGCCATTCTAAGAAGTGTGTAGTGATATCTCATTGTTGTTTCAATTTGCCTTTTTCTCATTTTAAATGCTTATTGGGAATTTCTATATATTCTTTGGTGTGGTGTCCATTACAGTCTTTGATATATATATATATATATATATATATATATATATATATATATATATAATTTTTTATTGATTTCAGAGAGGAAGGAAAAGGGATAGAAATGATGAGAATCATTGATTGGTTGCCTCCTGCATGCTTACTTTGGGTATTATTTGCTATTTCATTTTTTTAGTTTGTTAAAGTGGAAGTAGAGGTCATTGATTAGAGGACTTTCTATTTTCTAATTTAAGTATTTTATTGCTATAAATTTTCCTGTAAGTACTGCTTTAGCTGTTTCCAACAAATTTTGAATAAAGTGTGTTTTCATTTTCACTGAGGTAAAAATACTCTTTTTATTTCTTCTTTGACTGATGGATTATTTAGAATTATTTTATTTTGCAAGTATTTGGAAGATTTTTCTAGATATCTTTCTATTTTTGATTTGTAATTTAATCCCTTTGTGGTCAGAGAACATATGTTGTGTGACTTGTATCCTTATAAATTTGTTGAGACTTGCTTATGGCCTTTAATATGGTCTGTTTCAGTATACATTACATGTGTACTTGAGGAAGATGTATACTCTATTTTTGAGGAGTGTTTTGGAAATGTCAATTAAAATAAATAGGTTGATTGTGTTATTCAAGTCTTATATAGCCTTACTGATTTTTCTATCTACATAGTTTATCAATTGTTTAAAGAGGGTGTTGAAATCTGTGATAAAAATACCAAATTTTCTATATTTTATGGCAGTTCCATAAGTTTTGGATTTATATATTTGAAGCTTTGTGTTTAAGAATGTAAATATTTAGAATTGTTATATACTCTTGGTGAACTGACCTCTTCAACATTATGAAATGGCCATATTTAATTTTGGTGAAGTTTTTCTTCTGAAATATAACTTTGTCTAATATTAATGTAGCCTCCTCATGTTTACTATGATTAATATTAGTATGATACATATGTTTTTATCATTTTACCTTTAATTTGTGTCTTTATATTTAAAATTAGAGGCCTGGTGCATGAAAAGCCCCTCAGCCTGGCCTGTCCCCTCTCACAGTCCAGGAGCCCTCGGGGGCAGGAGGCAACCCAGCCATCACGGGAAGGCAACACCCCATCACACCTCTGCTGCTGCCACTGCCAGCATGCAAGCCTCAGCTGGCCTTGGTTACCTGAGACTCGGGCAGCCCTGGGTGGCTGGGCAGCTGCCATCCGAGGCTTGCTTGCACCTCAGGCCAGCCCTGGAAGGCTGGGGAATAATGGGATTGGAGGACTCCAGAGGCAGGTGTTTGGAGTGGCCTCCCAGGAGGGGCTGAGGGAACTGGGCACCACCATCTTGTGGTTGTGGGCACTGACATCTTTGAGAGCATTACAGTCAATTAGCATATTCCCCCTTATTGGCTCTGGGCGCTGCCATCTTTATGACAGTGTGAGGCTTAATTAGCATACTCCCTCTTTATTAGATAGGATGAGTTTCTTATAGGTAGCATGTAATTGGGTATTACTTTTTTATCCAATTTGAAATTTTCTGATTTTTAATTGGGGGGGGTTGAGTCATTTTCATTTAATTTGACTATGTTTGTGCTTACATACATGTTTGGACTACATCCTGCTCTTTGTTTTCTATTGTCTTTTGTAATTCCTTTACCCTTTTTTCTACCTTCTTTTGGATTATTTTGTAATTCTATTTTTCTTATTTTTAATTTTCAAATATATATTTTTATTGATTTCAAAGAGGAAGGGAGATGGAAATAGAAACATCACTGATGAGAGAGAATCATTGATCGGCTGATGCCTGCATACCCCCTAGTACGGATGGAGCTCACAGCTCAGGTATATGTCCTTGACCAGAATTGAACCCAGGACCCTTCAGTCTACAGGCTGACACTCTATCCACTGAGTCAAACCAGCTAGGACTATTTTTCTTCTTTGTTTGTTTATTAGCTATAACTATTGTATTATTTTAGTGCTTGCTTTAGGGTTTATGATTTTATGTTTATAATTTTAAATATACTAGTATATGCTTATATATATGTATATGTGTGTATATATGAGTGTATATAAATGTATATATGCTTTAAGCAGTTAATGTCTTTTACAGATTTAAATGATCCAGAATTAAGTAATAAGGAAAAATATATTGTATTTATTCAGGCAATTCCAATTTCTGAAATACAAGTTTAAACCTGAAGTAACTTTTCTGCTTAGAGGATTTTAATATTTCTTGAATTGCAGGTCTGCTGATTCTAAATTCTGATTTTGTGTGTTTGAAAGTCTTTATTTGGCCTTTGTTAGTTTTTCTGGAATGTAGTGGGTTACTAGGAAACAGCTTAATCCACTTAAGTCTAATTTTTAAACTTTGTTATGTGGGACCAGAGCAGCCTTGAAAGTAGAGTTAATTTTTTCTTACTACTGAAGTAAGAACCTTTTCAGTAATATAACCAATGCCCTATGTCTTGATATTGTTATTCTGGTGGATGGCAAAAATCACTAGTAGAGTATATTCTAATTCTTTAGACTGTTCCTTTCCCTGCCCTTGGGGACATTTCCTCAGACATGCATTGATCAGTACTCAAGGTAGGCCGCATGCCTCCTAAGTTATCTCTCTGTGCATCCTTTCCTCTGGCAATGGGCTTTGAGAATTCGAGCTGCCTCGGTTTTCCCGGACTTCCAATTCTATCTCCTTTTTTTATGGCCTGGAAACCTTCTCCAGGGAGTAAGCTAGGGCAGTTGGTAGACTCATCTCTCAGGGATCATTCTTTTTCTCTGATAGCCAATAGTTTGAGAAGGATTATTAAATATATTTTGTGCATTTTAAAAAGTTGTTTCAGGCAGGAGAGTAACTTTGTTCCATATTATTCCATCTTGGCCAAAAATAGAAATGAAACCAGGATACTTTTCAGAGTAAAAGGAAGCTTTACTAATATTTATATCTGGCAAGTGCATAAATTAGATTGTCTCAGACAAACTAGAATGTAAGGTAACCCTGCATATTAAGGACCTTATCTGAATCAATTAGTCTAGTCTATGCAGTAACTATGAAGCAAACTGTATTAATTAGCTTCATTCATACTTTATGCAAGTGAAATAGGTAGAAGTTAACTAATATTTTACAGAAAAATTTTGAATGCTGGAGCAGGGATTTGAATTTAGGAACTCTGATCCTGAGCCCAGGCTTATTCGCCTGCTCAAGATTACCACCACTCTCTCCTTTATAATACTGTCTCATTTGGGGAGCTTAAAATTAGGTGATTTTGTTCACAAGACCCAGTTTCTAGTACACCCTGGATCAAGTGCTGGGAGACCTCTGAGGGTCAGTTCCCTTCATGTTTCCTTCTCCATTGTTATCATGGAGATCATGGGCTCTGTTCCCTTTCCCTTCTTATCCACCCTAGTTTGCTTAATTATCCTACCAGTTAACCTAAGCATTGGGGCTCAGCCTAAAGTCTCCACAACCCTCTTCTTTGATTTCAAAACTGGTATCCCCTAATGAATCCTGTTGACATAGTATGTGATGTGCCCAATGGGTTGTGAATCTCTTGAGGTGGTAGGCCCCCTGATGTGTCCAATGGGTGGTGAATCTCTTGAGGTGCTAGGTCCCCATTGGCTCCCCTGCCAACCAGCTCTGCTTCAATTTACCCTCTCTACCTATTCCCCCATTGGCCTCCATATCCAGCATGCATTATGCATAATGAAACAAATTATATATCATAGACAATCTTGATACTTATAGTAATCCCTAGAGATGAGGCCACCTTGGTGTTAAATGGGCTCATGAAACAAACCTCCCCATCTGTACTCAGTCCTGTCTTCTATCAGTCCACCAGTGATGGGGAAAAAAGCTTTACTAAGCAGGCACATTTTAAAGTAGTATACTGATTATATATCCTTAAGCACTTTTCCTACAAGTTCCCCCTTCCTCCCTCCTACTCTGTAGCTCCCTCCTCCCTCCTAGCCCATTACCTCTCTGGAGGCCACCCACAGTGATCTCTTCTTTGTTCCCCTATCTCTAGTCAGCTAAGGATAGCCTTTGTTCCCTTATCTTGCCTTGTTCAGGAATGTTATCTATGTGGAGGCCTAATTTGTTTCATCACCTCCTTCACCTCCCCAGGACCTTCACTACACTGCTTTCTTACTAAGGTCAACTGTAGTCCCTTATCTCGGGAGTTTGCTCCTTATCTATTTAGTAAGGATACACAACACCAAGGGGCCAGAAGTGTCACATTCTTTTAGTTCTATAAATCAAGCTTAATTCATTATAGCAGGAAACCCAATCTCTGTCCTTACGTGAGCTATTTCTACTTTCAGACCTACCTCATAGGGTCACACAGAGGCTCAGGATGTCCTTGCAGGGCAGCATTTTGGGGGAAGGGCCCACTTCTCTTTGGCCTACACAGGTTGCCACTTATAGGCTCACTAGAGGCCCAGTGCATGAAAATGCATGCACTGGAGGGGGTCCCTCAGCCCAGCCTGCCCCCTCTCACAGTCTGGGAACCCTCAGGGGCAGGAGGCAACCTGGTAATCAGGGGAAGGTGACGCCCCCATCACACCTCTGCTGCCATTGCCTGCAGTGAAAGCCTTGGCCTGCCCTGGTTACCTGATCCTCGTGCATCCTGGGCACCTGGGCAGCCACCATCTGAGGATTGCCTGTGCCTTGGGCTGGCCCTGAATGGCTAGGGGGCTGAGGGAACTGGGTGCCACCATCTTTTGAGGGTGTGGCATTCAATTAGCATATTCCCTCCTTATTGGTTATGGACGCCACCATCTTTGAGGGAGTAACATTCAATTAGCATATTTTCTTCTTATTGGCTGTGGGTGCTGCCATATTTGAGGGCCTAGCAGTCAATTAGCATATTCCTTCCTCATTGGCTGTGGGTACTGCCATCTTTGCAATGGTTTGAGGGTCAATAGGCATATTCCCTCTTTATTAGATAGGGTTGTCCCAGCTCTGATGTTCACTTAAAGGCAAAACCCTGATGCTTTTGCCTCAACCTTCAGCATGGAACTGTGGTTTTCATTGCTTAAGCTCTTCCTGTTCAATAACTAACCCAGCCACTGACAACCACCAGGCATGGGCCAGGCTTTGTGGGAACCCCAAAAGATTTTGTCCTGTCATCTTGTTGAATAAGTCTTCACTTATACTCAATGCAAGTTACTTGTAAAAGTCCAAGCAACTTTCGTTGCTTCTTTCTGTCCAATATAATCCACAATAACATCCCAAAGAGGGAAAAGGCTTTTGGAAAAAATAGAAAAAAACATTATCTTCTCTGCCTGACAAGCTTACTTTTGATTCTGGCTCACAAAAGCACACCCCAGGCACACAAGCACACAAAGACGTGGCTACTTTTCTGAGCTTTCAAGAGAAACCTAACCTGAAGCAGGAAGAACAAAACACATTAAAACTTAACATCCTGTTTCCTGCACTTATTAGTTGTGTGACCTTCTTCTATAATCTGTGGATCATAAAAACACCTGCCTTCCTACTTATTAGGATTGTTTTTAAGGACTAAATGAGTTAATAGAGGTAAAATGCTTAGAACAGTGCTATAAAGTGTTAGCTATTGTTATTATCAGCTACTTAAGCAGCTGGTGACATTTTCAGTGCTGTCCATTTTATAAATGCGGTCACATCTTAGTTAGAGTTTTCAATGTCAACACTTAAGGTGAATACCTTGTATATCCAAAATTACCTTCAAATTCTTCTGGAGACTAGCCATCATATTTTTTGATAAATCCCACCCCACCAGCCATTCTTCCAGCATTAAATCCAGCTGTGCTGTCTATGGGTGAGCACCAGATACAGGCACTGCTTACAGATTTATACCTCCCCTCACACAATCTAGAGCCAGGTATTCATTTAGTGAAAAACTGAAGAGTCACCTATACTGCATAATTTTCCCCTCTCTCTGTGTGTGTTGAGTGTATTTGGTCAAATTCATATTAATATAAATAAGGTCTAACACCAAGGTTGCCTGAAGTCATCCCATCCTAAGCATAACCAGATAAGAAAACTGAAGACCCTTCCTATTTCAGGGGGCCTTTGTGATACCATTGGCCAGACAAGTCAGAGAATGAAGAGTCCCCCTCATAATGCTCACAAAGGCAAATCATCGTGCTCCTCTATTAGGATATGGTAGTAACCAATGAACTTCATTGAAGTCTCACGATTCCCTTGTCACAATTTTCAGTGAAATCTATGAATGCTTTTTTACTGGGCATCAAGAGGTACATATTATATGGGATGTTCTTCATCCTTGGCAGAGGGTGTATAGGGATTATTGAACTATGTTGCTGTAAAGCATCACCTACAGTTTCTGTTCACATCAAGATAGCCTCTTCTAAAAGAGGCAATGCAGGCAAATATTAAACACATACACTTGAATAGGGGGGGGGGGTACACTGGAACAGGTACCCACAGATTTTGATTTTCTCCTGCCTTTGTTACTTATCAACTGTGTGGTCTCAAGATTCTCTTCAAGAGAATCTACTCCTCTTTGAGGCTCAGTGTTTTTATCAGTAAGAGGAGGAGGGTGTACATGATGACTTCTCAGCTATACTGTTCTATACTATGTGATTCCACTTAATCAGCATGAACCTTTCCTTGAAACCTTCCTATTGCAGGAATGATTTGGGGGAATGGGCCAGAGAATGTGAACTGTTTCTTGGGGAAAGTCACCTGGTGTAGTAAACAGTGTTATAATTTCAGTTTCCCTTGGGAACCAATTCTGCTCTAATTTTTATTTGTGTTATCGGGTGGGGTTGAATTACCAACTCAGCTATAAGGGATATTCTTTCCCCCTTGTCACAATGATTTGTTAGGCATAGGTATGTGACTCTCTTTGACAATGAGAGACACTCCTGGGACTTTTGATGAAATTGTTGGAAAAGAGAGAGACACTCTTTCTCTCCTCTGGCATTAGTAAACAGATAAGTCTAGAGGTGGTGATGGCCATCTTTGTTATAACATGGAGAAAGTGTGCAGGAAAATAAGGCTTAAAAATGAGATGCACACAAATATAGAAACAGACAGACAGTCAGACATAAAATTAAATTGTGTCCTCTGGCATGTTGAGTCCCTTGTTCCTGCCTTTTCCCCAGACTTTACAGTTAAAAGAGCCGCTAAACACCTTTTTTGCTTAAATTGCCTTGAGTTTGATTCCTATTAATTGCAAGTGAATGATGCTTGACTAACGCACTCAGTGTTTCCATTGAGATGTTGGACAGAAGAGTTTGCTTGTCTTCAGATGGCATGGATTGAGGCCTGGTGTGAAAGAAGGTGTGATTTTAGATGGTAGTAGGTTGCACGGAAGAGGGAAAACACCCACAATGTGCCAAGCACTATTACTTTTCATATTTTTCCCCCCATTTAATCTTATAACCTATGAAGACAATGCTATTTTTATTATCCCCAGTTGCAGAGGAGAAAACTGTGAAACAGATAGATTAAAGACTTGCCTGAGGTCACAGAATAGGTGGCAGAGCTGAGATTTAAATTCAGGCTATTGGTCCCCAGAGCTTGATCTCTTAATGGTTGAACAAAATTCTCTGGGTGATTTTTCTTCCCTAACTCTTCCCAGCTTAGCACATAACTGTGGTGGAGTTTTAATGTGAATTTAGGTTCACTGGATTCCAGAGCATGAGGAAGTGAACTGTAGGGGAAGGGTAAATGGAGGAGATCTCTAAGGGGATGAGTGATATGGTTAACATAGAAGCATGGAAAACAATTATCCCCCATACCCTGATGTTTATATTTGATATTCTAAATACCAAGAAAGAAAATTATTCAAGGAAATTAATTTTTAATAGAAACAGTTTTTTTGCAACTTTGACAACATTGTGATCTATATACAGTTTTAAACTGTTAAATAATTTAGCATAAATTTTGAAATGAGGATATATTACATATAACCACATCAACATTTCATGAAGCACATTGCTATTTATTAGTTATCATGTAATGTGTTTCAGCATATCTATTTTTGATAGTCAAATATATCATTTGAATACTTTCACATGCAATATATATAAACTCACACAATACTGAGGCAATCTCTGAAAATGTCTATTACTCCTTTATTTTCCTTTTCCCACCTCTGCTTCATCTATTGTACATTTATTTTTATACACTGTCCCTCATTTGACTATAAAGAAAAGATCCATGTGCTACATATTAACTTTTATATCTTTGTGGCACCTCGCACAAGTAGGTGCTCAATAAAGTCTGTTAAGTAAAAACATTATTTAAGAATTCAGTTTATCTCAAATTATAAATAATATCAAACATGTTGTGAATAAGTAATTTTAAAACTAATGGTATTAATTAAAGTTATAATGCATTCTGACAATAGCATAATTCATTAGTATACAGAGTGATGGATTATTATGAATTAAATACACTGATATAACCATCACTCAAATTAAACAAAACAAAACCAACTTCAGTTTCCAACCACCATCTTACATGTCTGCTCCAGACAACCACTATTTTGACTCTTCTAAATTAATTTTGTCTGATTTTTAGTCTAACGTAATTAAAATCAGAAAGTATATTTTCTGATGTCTGTTTTTCTTTAAACTCAGTTTTTGGGAATTCTTTTTGTATAGTTTAATGTAGTAGTAATTAATTCATTTTTATTGTGCATAGAGTTCTATTATAATAATATACCACAATTTATTTATTTATTCTATTATTGATGGACTTTGGGGTTTTTCTAATCACTTTTTCTAGGCACTATTATGAATAATGCCAATATAAACATTGTTGTAGTATTTTGCTTGGTACATACAGATAATTATTTATATTGGGTTTATACCTAGAATTAAAATTTCGGGGTCATTGGACATGCTTATTTTCAGCTTTGGTAAATATTGCCAAACAGTTTTCAAAGTAGCTGTTCCAATTCATATTGTTGATGCTCTGCAGTAAAAGACCACCAGGAATATACTTGTAGTCAAATAAAATTAGGGTCATTGATTTGTTGTAAGAAGGGAGAAGTCACAACCTGTGGGATCATAGAGTGTTTCAGGAAAAGGGTGTTACAAAGACTTCTTATAATATTTGGGTTTCTGCTAGGTGATTTTGGGGAGGGTTTAAGGAAGCCAGGCTTTGTTCTTGATTGGATGCTGTCAGGATGTGGGGTTAATCCTAAGTGATCTTTTAAATTACTTTTATCCAGAAAGCAGGAAGAATGAAGTGAGGCTAAATGGGAACTTGTTAGTTTTATTGAGGGTGTTACAACAAATTTTCACAAACTGGGTGATTTAGAGCAACACAATTTTATTTTCCGACAGTTTTGGAGACGAAAAGTTCAAAATCAAGGTGGCATTCCTTGGCATAATTAGCTGATAGTAACAATGTCTGATACTTTACAGCACCTCTCCATGTGGTCATTCTGCATTGTGAACTGTGGCTTCCTCACAGCATGAGGGCTGGCTTCCAAAAGCGAGCTTCTCAGATTTTGCCTTGTGAAAAATAATAGAACATATATAATCATGTGCGATTAATGGTTAGGATAGATGTCATTATGTTGTGAGAAACATGTCACTAGGTGATTTCGTTGCTGTGCAAACATCTTAAACCTAGATGTGATAGCTTACTGTACACTTCGGCTGTATTGTGTAGCCTATTGTGCCTAGGCTGCAAACCTGTATAGCATGTTACTGGACAAGAGGCTAAATTAATACAAGATTAAATCAAGCACAAGAGAAAATGATACAATCAAGAGAGGTGGTAAGTAAACACAAAATGTAAGAGGCTGCTGTCAGCCTAATAGAACATATGTTTTACAGTAAACTTTTTTTTAAAAAAATACATTTTTATTTATAAACATCAATGATGAGAGAGAATCATCTATCAGCTGCCTCCTACATGCCCCCTGCTGGGGATTGAACCCACAACCCGAGAAGGTGTCCTTGGCTGGAATCAAACCTGGGACCCTTGAGTCCACAGGCTGACGCTCTATCCACTAACCCAAACCAGCTAGGGCCAGTAAACTTTTTAAAAAGTAAACATATTATACTGTTATGATAAAAATATAGTATCCTGAACATATAAATTAGTGGAATAGTTGTTTATTATCATTATCAAATATTATGTACTGTACATAATTGTTTGTGCTACACTTTTATATGACTGGCAGTGCAGTAGGCTTGTTTACACTAGCATCACCACAAAAGCATGAGTAATGTGTTGTGCTTTAATGTTGTGATGGCTATGATATCATCAGGTGACAGGAATTTTTCAGTTCCTTATAATCTCGTGGATCACCTTATATATGAGGACACTTTTTAACCCTAACTTGTTATTCAGTACATGACTGTATATTGGTCTATGCCCCAGATTCATGGCACAAAGATCCTAAAACCCATGTGATTTCCTAAATGATAAGAGCACTAGGAGCATCTCTTGTTCTAATGTTTGGTCTTTGACCAGTTTCTGGCACAGACCTAAATACTTTGGGATTTTCTACATGATGTGAGTGCCTTTTGTTTTAATGAGGCAATGCCACTGTGCTTCTAGATGGGGGCTGGTCACCCATCAAGCCATGATCAGAAGCTTAGAACTTTCAGCCCTATCCTTTATTCTCCAGGAAGGGCAGAGGGGTTAGAAATTGAGTTAATGATCAATTATGTCTGTGTGATGGAGCTTTCATGAAAATCCCAAAGGTACAGGGTTTGAGATGCTTCCAGACTTGTAAATACATGGAGGTGTTGGGAGATTGGTAGGTCCAGAGAGGGCAAGGAAGCTCCACACCCCTTCCCAATACATGCCCTATATATCTATTCTTTTTGGATGCTCATCTGTGTTCTTTATTATAGCCTCTTAATAAGTTAGTAAATGCAAGTGTTTCCCTGAGTTCTGTGAACCATCCTAGTAAATTATGGAACCAAAGCAGGGGGTTATGGGAATCTTGATGTATAACCAGTCAGTCAGGAGTACAGGTGACAACCTAGGACTTGCAATTGCCATCAGAAGTGTGTGTTGGGGGAGGGACAGTTTTGTGGAATGAGCTCTTAACCTGTAAAATCTGATGCTATTCTAGGTAGATAGTGTCAGAATTGAATTATCAATAATGAACTATCAGAAAGAGAAATTTAAGAGAACAATCTCATTTACTATTGCAACAAAATAATAAGATACCCAGGAATAAATTTAACCAAGGAGGTAAAATACTCATACTTGAAAAACTGTAGGACATTGAAGAAAGAAATTGAGGAGGATACAAACAAGTGGGAGCATATATGGTGTTCATGGAAGAATTAGCATCATTAAAATGTCTATACTACTCCAAGCAATCTATAAATTCAGTGCAATTCTTATTAAAATACCAGTGGCATATTTCACATATCTAGAACAAATACTGCCAAAATTCGTATAGAATCAAAAAAGACCCCAAATGGTCTCAGCAATCTGGAGAAAGAAGAACAAAGTTAGAGGTATCACAATACCTGATATCAGACTATACTACAAGGCCATAGTAATCAAAACAGACTGGTACAGTTTGATAGATCAAGAAGAACAGGTATATACATCATTGGAACAGAACAGAGAGCTCAGCAATCAATCCACACTTTTATGGACAATTAACATTTGACAAAGGGTGCAAGAAAATACAATAGATAAAAGATAGTTTCTTCCATAAATGGTATTGGGAAAATTTGACATACAAAAAAATGAAACCAGACTACCAACTTACATTATACCTAAGAATAAACTTAAAAATGGATAAAAGACTCAAATAAAAATTATGAAACAATAAAAATTCTAGAAGAAAATAGGCAGTAAAGTCTCAGACATCTTTCTTATCAATATTTTTGCTGACATATCTCCTAGGGCAGTGGTCAGCAAACTGCGGCTCATGAGCCACATGCGGATCTTTGGCCCCTTGAGTTTTTAGCAAAGGCCACCTTAGGAGTACCCTAATTAAGTTAATAACAATGTACCTGCCTATATAATTTAGGTTTAACAAATTTGACTCTCAAAAGAAATTTCAATCATTGTACTTTTGATATTTGGCACTGTTGGAGTTTGCTAACTACTGTCGTAGGGCAAGGGAAACAAATAAACTAATGGGCTATACCAAACTAAAAGGCTTCTTCCCAGCAAAAGAAACTACCAACAAAATGAAAAGGAAACCCATTATATGGGAGAACATGCTTGCTAATGATGCATCTAAGAAAGTTTTAACTTCAAAAATAGAAGAACTTACAGAACTCAACACTAGTAAGACAAACAATTCAATTTAAAAAAATGGGCAAAAGACCTGAATAGACACTTCTCCAAAGTGTACATATAGTCAATAGACATATGAAAAAAGGTTCAATGTCACTAATCATCAGAGATTTGCAAATTAAAACTACAATGAGATAATCGCCTCACACCCACCAGGATGGCTACCATCAATAAATCAATAAATAAGTGTTGACAAAGATATGGAGAAAAGGCAACCCTCATGTACACTTGGGGGAATGCAAACTGGAAAAGAGAGATGGCTTCCAGGCTACAAGACATCTGTGCAATTTAATTGAGTAAATACTAGCAAATATATTTAATTGAAAAACATGATGGCTACAGGGGATTTTAATCTGGCCACAAAGCAGAGAGAAAGAAGAATATTGGAGGCAGTTTTTGGCAATGGACAGCCATATCCTTCCCAGGCAAAGGGGGCATTTCCAACCATCTTTGGGAGATTTTGGTTTCACTGGCAGGGATATCCCCCATGGAGATGGTTGAGGGACATAGAGTCAGTTAACTTTAGCCCATTGGCAAGGTCATCTTCAGAGTGAATTGGTTGTATCAGACTATGTCACTGATATTCCTATAAATCTAATGCCTTTTGATTTTATTAAACTTTCAGACAAAATAATTTGCCTGCCCTTGGAAGTGGGCCTCTATAAAAAGATTTGATTAATTGGGAGAACTTTTTAAAGTTCCTATGGCAGTCATTTATAATTATGCATGAATATGTTGACATTCCAGTTTTTAACAAGTCTCATGAGCTTTAGTAATTCCACATATGAGAGAAGGAAAGCTCTACTGATCTTTCTGTGCTTGAAAAGTCAGCTTCCTGAGATACAAAGACAGAGAGGCCAGCCCTTGGAGGCCAGTAAACTCACCAAAGGAATTAATTCCACTTGTGAGGCCTTTTGAGATATGGACTATACCTGCTTCTTGATGGTTGACCTGCATCTGCATTTGGGAGCCTGTGCCCATGTTTCTAGAAGTTTCCCCTGTGTGGAACATCTGGTTTCCAAACATTGTTCCACCAGATTCTCTTGCTTGTGAGCTGATGCTCATTTGAGCATTTTATTTATTTATTTTTTTAATTTATTTATTTATTTATTTTTAATAAATCTTCATTGCTCAGATTATTACAATTGTTTCTCCTTTTTCTCCCCCATAGCTCCCTTCCACCTTATTCCCACCCCACCCTCTGCCCTTACCCCCTTCCCCCACTATTGTCCTCATCCATAGGTTCTACAATTTTATTTTATTTTATTATTTTTTTTTTCTGATTAATGGAAACATTTATTTCCCAGACTTAATTATAATACAATGGATCACAAATTTAAGATTTAATGTCTGCTCTTAGACACATAGTAAACATTTTACACAAGCACATCAGTATCTGGAGTCAGTTTCCATCATTTTGGGTGGAGCCATTGTTTATAGTACGTCATGCCTAGTAATGGGCCAAGACCATGCCTAGTAATGGGCTCAAGTCCAGGAAAGTTGTTTATTTTATTTTCTGTGCCATTTTTATGTAATACGTTTTTTTTTTGTTTTTTTTTTTTAAAATAAATCTTTATTGCTCAGATTATTACAATTGTTTCTCCTTTTTCTCCCCCATAGCTCCCTTCCACCTGATTCCCACCCCACCCTCTGCCCTTACCCCCTCCCCCCACTATTGTCCTCATCCATAGGTTATACAATTTTAATCCAGTCTCTGCACCCCACATCCCTTTCACCCTGATAATTATCTATCCACTCCCTTTCTTTGCCCCTAATTCTATTATATTCACCAGTTTATTCTATTCCTGAGATTTTTAATTCACTTGACCTTCTTCCTCTTCTTAAGTAATACCTTTCAGCATTTCATATAATACTGGTTTGGTGGTGATGAACTCCTTTAGCTTTTTCTTATCTGTGAAGCTCTTTATCTGCCCTTCAATTCTGAATGATAACTTTGCTGGATACAGTAATCTTGGTTGTAGGTTCTCCCTATTCATCACTTTGAATATTTCTTGCCACTCCCTTCTGGCCTGCATGGTTTCTGTTGAGAAATCAGCTGATAGTCGTATGGGTGCTCCCTTATAGGTAACCAACTGCTTTTCTCTTGCTGCTTGTAAGATCCTCTTTTTGTCTTTTACCCTTGGCATATTGATGATGATGTGTCGAGAAGAATTTTTCTTTGGATTCCTCTTGTTTGGGGTTCTGTAGGCTTCCTGTACTTGTAAGTCTATTTCTTTCACCAGGTGAGGGAAGTTTTCTGATATTATTTCTTCAAATATGTTTTCAGTATTTTGCACTCCCTCTTCTTCTGGCACCCCCATAATTCTGATGTTGGTGCGCTTGCAGTTGTCCCAGAGGCTCCTTACACTATCTTCAACTTTCTGGATCCTCTTTTCTTTTTCCTTCTCCAGCGGAGTGTCTTTTGGCTCTTTGACCTGATTCTTGTGTTCTTCCATTCTGCTGTTGGATCTCTGCATAATATTTTCCAATTTAGTCAGTTTATCTATACTTTTTAGTTGGGTCTCATGAAGTTTATCGAGCTTTTCTAGGATATTGTTGCATAACCTTAGAACCGTAGTTCTGAACTCTATATCCTCCATCTCTTTTGTTTGAGATCTATTTCCTTGTCTCGGCATTATCACTATTTTTCAGAGTTGGTAGGATGGCTTTGTGTGTTTGGTGTCCTATATAGCACAGTGGATCAACCTCCTCAGTTACCTGAGGTAGACACTCTTGGTGATCCCCTTTGTGGACTGCGTGCACAGCCTTGTTGTAGCTAAGTCTCTATTGTTGTGAATTGACCTTCAGGCCAATTGGATGTGGGTATCAGCTGTGTCTACTCTGGGATAACTTCTGTATTGGAGACAGTCTTATAGGATCAGACTTGAAAAACTGCAGAAGCCTCTGCTCAGCTTGGATGGGGCGGAGTCTCAGGGCTGAACTGACAGTCTTGGCTTCTGCCCTGCCCTTGTGCGCTCGCCTGAGTTTCCGCCTGAGCGGCCCAGTTTCCCCAAGCAAGAGCGTGGGTGCCCCAGGGGCTCGCCCGGACTTGGGCTGGTCTCTGTAGTCTGGAGCTTCTGACTCCTTCCGCTACAGAGAGGCCGCCACCTTGTACAGCGAGGCAGCGGCAGCCTCCGTGGTCAGACTGGAGCTTCTGACTCCTTCCGCTACGGAGGGGGAGGGGCGGCGGTCAGACCTCAGCGCGTACTTGCTCGTGCGCGCGAGTCTGTAGACCCTGCCGGCTGCGGCTCAGGTCCCCGGTCTCCCAGTCTCTGAGTCTCTGGGTGCCTTTCTCCACCCGTATGAGCCTGGGACCACGGAATTTCAGCCGGGGTTGGGTTCAGTACAGTCCGAAAGGGTTCCGTGCAATCGGGGATTCCTCCCCTCCCACCGCCAGGCAGGCGTTCGGCGGCCGCGTGCACGAGCGTCTCCTACCTCAGCGCTTTTCGGCTCCCAGTCCGATCCGTGAGCCTCTCTCTTTCTTTCTAGTTGTAGCTATTCCACTCCGCCAGCTTTCCTGAGGTTTTGGTGAAGTCCTTTTTGATTTTAGTTGTTTTTTTAATTAAATTGTTGATGAGGCGGCAGCTTAGGAGACTGCCTAGGCCGCCATCTTGGATGTTCTCCAGGTTCTACAATTTTAATCCAGTCTCTTTCTGCACCCCACACCCCTTCACCCTGATAATTATCTATCCACTCCCTTTCTTTGCCCCTAATTCTATTATATTCACCAGTTTATTCTATTCCTGAGATTTTTAATTCACTTGACCTTCTTCCTCTTCTTAAGTAATACCTTTCAGCATTTCATATAATACTGGTTTGGTGGTGATGAACTCCTTTAGCTTTTTCTTATCTGTGAAGCTCTTTATCTGCCCTTCAATTCTGAATGATAACTTTGCTGGATACAGTAATCTTGGTTGTAGGTTCTCCCTATTCATCACCTTGAATATTTCTTGCCACTCCCTTCTGGCCTGCATGGTTTCTGTTGAGAAATCAGCTGATAGTCTTATGGGTGCTCCCTTATAGGTAACCAACTGCTTTTCTCTTGCTGCTTGTAAGATCCTCTTTTTGTCTTTTACCCTTTGCATATTGATGATGATGTGTCGAGAAGAATTTTTCTTTGGATTCCTCTTGTTTGGGGTTCTGTAGGCTTCCTGTACTTGTAAGTCTATTTCTTTCACCAGGTGAGGGAAGTTTTCTGATATTATTTCTTCAAATATGTTTTCAGTATTTTGCACTCCCTCTTCTTCTGGCACCCCCATAATTCTGATGTTGGTGCGCTTGCAGTTGTCCCAGAGGCTCCTTACACTATCTTCAACTTTCTGGATCCTCTTTTCTTCTTCCTTCTCCAGCGGAGTGTCTTTTGGCTCTTTGACCTGATTCTTGTGTTCTTCCATTCTGCTGTTGGATCTCTACATAATATTTTCCAATTTAGTCAGTTTATCTATACTTTTTAGTTGGGTCTCATGAAGTTTATCGAGCTTTTCTAGAATATTGTTGCATAACCTTAGAACCGTAGTTCTGAACTCTATATCCTCCATCTCTTTTGTTTGAGATCTATTTCCTTGTCTCGGCATTATCACTATTTTTCAGAGTTGGTAGGATGGCTTTGTGTGTTTGGTGTCCTATATAGCACAGTGGATCAACCTCCTCAGTTACCTGAGGTAGACACTCTTTGTGATCCCCTTTGTGGACTGCATGCACAGCTTTGTTGTAGCTAAGTCTCTATTGTTGTGAATTGACCTTCAGGCCAATTGGATGTGGGTATCAGCTATGTCTACTCTGGGATAACTTCTGTATTAGAGACAGTCTTATAGGATCAGACTTGAAAAACTGCAGAAGCCTCTGCTCAGCTTGGATGGGGCGGAGTCTCAGGGCTGAACTGACAGTCTTGGCTTCTGCCCTGCCCTTGTGCACTCGCCTGAGTTTCCGCCTGACCGTCCCAGTTTCCCCAAGCAAGAGCGTGGGTGCCGCAGGGACTCACCCGGACTTGGGCTGGTCTCTGTAGTCTGGAGCTTCTGACTCCTTCCGCTACAGAGAGGCCACCATCTTGTACATAGAGGCAGCGGCAGCCTCCGTGGTCAGACTGGAGCTTCTGACTCCTTCCGCTACGGAGAGGCTGCCACCTTGTACATAGAGGCAGCGGCAGCCTCCGTGGTCAGACCTGGAGCTTCTGACTCCTTCCGCTCCGGAGAGGCTGCCACCTTGTACAGAGAGGCGGCGGCAGCCTCCGCGGTCAGACCTGGAGCTTCTGACTCCTTCCGCTCCGGAGAGGCGCGGTCAGACCTCAGTGCGTACTTGCTCACGCGCGCGAGTCTGTAGACCCTGCAGACTGCGACTGCGGCTCCGGTCCCCGGTCTCCCAGTCTCTGAGTCTCTGAGTCTCTGGGTGCCTTTCTCTACAGTCCAGACCACCCGTATGAACCTGGGACCACGGAATTTCAGCCGGGGTTGGGTTCAGTACAGTCCGAAAGGGTTCCATGCAATCGGGGATTCCTCCCCTCCCGCCAGGCAGGTATTCAGTGGCCGTGTGAGCGAGCGTCTCCCTACCTCAGTGCTTTTCGGCTCCCAGTCCGATCCGTGAGCCTCTCTCTTTCTTTCTAGTTGTAGCTATTCCACTCCGCCAGCTTTCCTGACGTTTTGGTGAAGTCCTTTTTAATTTTAGTTGTTTTATTAATTAAATTGTTGATGAGGCGGCAGCTTAGGAGACTGCCTAGGCCGCCATCTTGGATGTTCCCTCATTTGAGCATTTTAGATTTTAGTATTCAGTATTTAGGCATGTAAGTACCACTTTTTGTAGATGTGCCTTTTAAAATTGGGGAAGCTATAAAATATTTAGGCCTTAGGTCAACTATTTCCCAATGGTCTGACCCAGTGATCCCCTTTGGCCCTTGACAAAGCTATATTTATATTTCAAATTTTCTTATCAAATGCAAGTCCATAGTAAAAAAAAGAAAGTCATCTATTAGTTATAGTCTAAATTGGAAACTATCTGATGAAGCTGCCATTTTTAATTACCGATGTCCATGGGAAATACGGTTCCTGCTTCTATTTCTCTAATTTTCCCTTAAAACCAGCTCCATCCTGGGTTTTCCTTTTACTTCATAGTTAGGGAATTCTAGCATTTTTTCTTGCTTTTTGTGTATTTATTTCTTTTTAAAAAATATATTTTTATTGATTTCAGAGAGGAAATAGAGGGAGAGAGAGAGATAGAAACATCAATGATGAGAGAGATCATTAATTGATTGCCTTCTGCATGCCCCTCACTAGGGATTGAGCCCGCAACCCAGGCATGTGCCCTTGTCCAAAATCTAACCTGGAACCCTTTGGTCCACAGGTCAATACTCTATTCACTGAGCCAAACCAGCTATGGCACTTTTTATGTATTTCAGCTTAGCAAATTGTGGTCAAGACACCTTGCCACATTACCAAGGTAAGGAAAAGAGAGGGATATAGTTAAAAAGTACTACAATATTAGGATAATGACCAGAAATTGAGCTGGTGACCTCTTGGTTCATGGATTGATACTCAACCACTGAGCAACACTGGCCAGGCAAGGCTCTATTTTATTTATTTATTTATTTATTTATTTATTTATTTATTTTTTATCAGCAGAGAGAAAGAAACTCCCAGCCGACTTCTCATATCTCATTTGGATCTTGGTTACATGTCCATACTGAGGTCAATTGCTGGCAAAGAGGGAAGTAATTACCACAGTGATTTAGATCAACCTGAAGCTGAGAAGAGAGAGACCAGCTTGTTGCCTTCCGTGAGATGAAGAGATTTCTGCTCTTTACCTCAATAAATAATATAGGGTTTACTAGATGGGTGGAAATGAAAATGTCTTCCACAAGTATATTTTGATTAATTATATGAAAGAACTTTCTAAAAATTATTCTTAAACAAGTAGGCGCAAATGTCAAAGAAATTCTCCTCTGGCGGGCAGAGGAGAGAGTGGGGGAGTTGGATGCTGGAAAGGCAGTTGTCCCATTAAAAGTCCAGCATCAATTGACCTGCCTTTTGTTAGCCTGCATCTGAGTTATAGAATACACAGAAACATGAGCCTCCGTGAGCCACACTGCATAATGTCACTTGTTACAGGTGACTGCCCATTACCAATCTGACATCCATCAGGCTTGAACAATTCAGGAAAGTCACTGTCTATCATCCTCTGTTATATTGTTGAGGCATGGACCACCAATTTCCCACACACCCCAAGCTTCCATCCAGATTGCCACCCGTGTGCACAAAAGCAATGCCCAGAGAGTGCCAGGCTGAAATAATTTCTGCAAAGTTAAAGTGAGTATTAAGTGGTGAATGGAATTTGACAAAAGGGAGGAGCAATCATATTTTCTATAAGAATTAGAAAAATCACAGTTATTAGATAAGCCAAAGGAAAGAACAAAATTATATAGGTAGGAAGAAGACTGTCTATAGAGTGGCTGAAAAATTACAGGCCTCCCAGATGGGACAGGGTTACTCTGAAGACTTTGATGTTAGCGATAAAACAGAATAAAGGAGGAGATGCATCACTAACTTGCAAAAATTTGGTTCATTTGTTCTGTGGAAGTGCTTGACAATAATACCTCAAAGATGAAAAGCATGGCCCCCTTCCCACCTCCTCCCTGTTTCTCTGGCCTTCTCATCTGCTGCTCTCAACCTCATTCACTTCACAATAGCCACCCTGGCCTCCTCGGGATGGTTTTGTCTATCTGCTTCATCTCCCACTCCTAGGCGACTTCCTGAAGTCATGCAGAGCACCAGCTAGTGAATTAGAAGCTATGGTCAGCAGGACAAGCTTGGCATGATTTCTGCCTCCCACCTCGCTCACACACTAGTCAGGAGAGAGTGACATGCAAGCAGTAGCAGTCCAATGTGATAATTACTAAGAGGCGGTATAAACCCCAGGTGCTGGGGAAGGAGGGGTCTTACCACCTAGAGACACAACACATAAATGCTATTTCATTGTTTAGTTCCATTAGAACTGTGTCTAGGTTTACACACAACTTTTCTGAGCACATGCATTCTAAATCCAATACGTTTTCCTGCTCCCAAATCGAATTCTAACTCCTGGACTGTTTAGACCCCACATACTGGTGTTTGCTAGAAGAAAATGTGCTGTTTCCTCCCCGAGATGAAAGAGATGGAAAATCTGAGAGGCCTGCCGCCTCTTGATACCAAGTGAAAGGTGCAGAGACATGGGTTAGGTGCTTCTAACCTTGGTTCCCCCACATGCTGGAATGGCAGGAAACCTCTTTTGGTCTTGGCACTCATTCTTCTCTGCACCAGGCTTTCTCCAGAGCTATTTGGATGGTCTCTTTCTTGCCATTGTTCACATCATCCTAAAATCCCATATGGAAAGGAGCCATTTCTATCTTCTTTGCTGTTGTATCCCCAATATACACAGTAGATACTCAATACATATTTATCAGATAAATAGATAGCGTTGTGGAATCTTGAACTTCATAAGGTTAGAAGGAACCAACACTGCCCAGGAAAGCAAATGCAGCTGAAGCCACACAGGAAGCACTGTGCCTTTCATGTCCAGAGCATGCATTCCCCCAAGGTTTATAATTGCCTTTAAACCCACATCCTTTCTCAGGAACCGTTCTCGTTCCCTCTGTTCCTCATGGAATGGAATGCCATTGCCATCTATGTAACAATGTAGACTAGAAACCTTGACTCTCTCTCCTCATTTCCTGCACACAAAAGGTCACAAAGACCTATTTCCCTATTTCAGAAATATCTCCTGACGTGTTTGTCTCTCTTCATTCGTATTGTGATCACCCCCTTTCAGTTTTATTTTATTTTTGTATCTACTAGCAGGAAAACATTGCTCTTCATGTTCTCTTAGCTGATGAATGGGCCCCAGCTCTCTGAGAAAGTTTCCTCTTTGGCTCAGCATACAACATAACTGGAAACACAGACCATAAAAACAATGCTGGTGACTGCTAACATTTTTAGAAGGTTAGTGTCTTTCAGGACTTGTAAAGTCTTATAGCACTCCTATGAAATGGGATCTCTTGTCACCCCCCAGTTTTGGATGAGGAAACTTGATTTTAAGGAGGTTTATTTAAGGAAGTTAGGTAACTGAGGTGCAACTGGATTGAACTGTGGTTGGAAACCAGAGTCTGTCTGCAGAGCTGACTACATAACCACTCTATTAGAGTTGCCAATGGTACTTAATTGAAAGTTACAAGCTCATAATTAGTAAATTTTGTTTTTGTACACAATTGTGGTTTGGAATTTTATAGTAATGCAGCTGGGAATGAGGTGGATTTGAGAGCTGCCTTAATGGCCTTGGAATCACTCTTGCACTTGGGAATACAGTGCCAATATTCAGGTTCCAGCCTCACAGAGCCAGCTGGGTTCCCATAGAAGACAATCATTGGTGAGAGCTATGAATCACGGGGAACCAGGTCAAGGAGTGTGGCTAGGTCCCTGAAAACCTTCTCCACTTTCAGAAACCTGACTCCTACTGGGAGGTGCTGCTGTTGATGGGGCCCTCATGCTCCCTTCACATGTGAAGATGGCCTTCATTATATGGCCAAGGGGATGTGTCACCAGTCCTCTTTCACAGGTTCCAAGTGGGGCTCGAAGCAGGCAGTAAGCAACAGTAGCAGGTCCCTGGAGTGCAGAGGGAACATTCCCTTAGCATTTTCAGTTCTTACTGGGCTTCATAAAAGATTAAGGGATTTCATTCTCTTTAACTCAGATTTTTAGATCTAGACCCCTGTATTTTAACCCACTAGGTATTAAAAACTAAGATGTATTGAGCAATCACAATGTCCCAGGCAGTAGGGTGAGCACTTTATTGTTACAAACTTATTAAAATTTTATAATAACCTTATGGTGGAATTACTTTTACGATACCCATTTTGCAGATAAAATTTCTGAGATCCAGAGTGGTGAGGTATCATGTCATAGGCTAGTGCTTCTTCTTTGATTTTAATGAGTTTATGAATCACTTGGGGGGTCTGGTTGAGATGCGTTTTTCTGATCTGGTAGGGCGAGGGTAAGGAATGAGATCCTGTATTTCTAATCAGCTTGCAGCAGCAGCTGCTGCTGCTGTTGGTTGGAGGACTACATTGAGAGCTGAAATTCTCTTATACTCCCAGGCTTTCCCTCTTCATCACCATGTGCTACTGTTTCCTGTTATAGATCTGACAAGTCCAGGATACCCATGGGTCCTTGCTTCCTAATATGAAGACCCACAGGTACTCTCCTTTCTATCTGTGGCCCCTGGTCACTAGCCTACTTGTCATTCTCCTCACCTCCTGCCCTTGCTCTTCCCCAAACATCCACAAGGCTTGTCCTGCCATGTGCCTTACTGGTCTTTTCTCCTCAGAGAGGACGCTATCTGAAAAAGCTCACCTTGTCCCTATAATCTGCCCCATTTCTTCTCTTATCCTCCTGTAAGTGTCTTCATAGCATATAGAACTACCAGATAGAATAGTTCACATACATACATACAGTTCATTGTTAATTGTCTGTCTTCCTCCCTACCATGTAAGCTCTATGAGGACAGAATTTTGTCAAATTTTTTCCACTATTTTATCTTTAGAATCCTGACCAGTGCCTGCAATGTAGTGAAGCTCAATAATTATTTTTGAAATAAATGAATGAGATTACAAATTAATGAGTGAATATGGTCTAACTTCATAATATATTATAACAACAGAGGTACCTAACATTTTTTGACCACATATAGTACCAGAAAATATGATCTCATTTCATTCTTACAAAAATGCTTAGAGCTGTTATCATTAGTTCATTTTTTTAAATGAGAAAACTGAGACTCTGAGAGGTACACTAATGTGCTCAAGCTCACACATGACAGAATTAAATTTTTCAACTTTAGATCTATTTTTAAAGTCACCAAAAAGCCACTGTGCTGGGCATATGACTATATCATTGTTTCCATGGCAAAGGTCTCATTGATAATGCTGTTGCAGATCAGCTGGATGAAGATTGAGTTTAGAGAGTGAGAGCCTATGTTGGAATCACAGATCTTTAAACAAGCCACGGGAGGAAAATGGAATGACTGGCTTAGTAAATTATTTTCTCCACTTTTCATTTTTATTCTGTGAGCAACCTCCTGTTCAGGAATAATGATTCCACTTGATGCTTGCTTTTAATTTTACAAAAATGACCTCTGCTATGTGAAAAAATACATTTTGTCATCAAGAATATGCATATTGAAACCCAGTACCAGGGATTCATGCTACTTCTTACGGCAGGGATGTTATCTCTGAGAGGAAGGAGAGAGAATGGGGAGTTAGGATTGCATTTTGTATCTGGTGCCCTGAGCAATTTCTGATGCATTGTAAATAGTTAAATAAGAATAGCCTCTTCCTAATCTTGGAAGCAGGCTAGTGGGTTTATTTAATCACTCAAAAAAGACTATATTTTCTTGACAAAAAGGAGAGCAGAGAGGAGCATTTGATCAGCTAGAATGGCAGAGACTCAGGGTTGAAGCTTTGGGCTTTTACATGGTTGACAATGATCCTGAAAATTCTGCTTTAAAGGGGAGAGCAGGATCCCTTCCACTGTCAGTAATCAGAGACATATTCTTGCCCATGGACCTTTGTTCTCTGGCAGCTGGGTCAGTCCTGGGTCTTCAGAGTTCTGCCAGTGTCACCACTTGGCCCATGAAACTAGGGATCACCAAGGCTTTCCATTTATTGAAAATCTTTATTTATAGAAGGTCTCATTTATTGAAGGTCTTTAAATTCATTTCCTGGCCTAGTGTACTGGTCAGGGTCCCAGCAGGACAGCATATTAAAATTCATTTGAAGAGTGTTCAACAGATGGGTGATTTACCGAAAGTAAATGGCAACCAGGCCAAACTCCAGGGTCCCAAGTGTCAGGCTCTGAGGTGCCATCAGTGATCCTAGTGCTCTTTAATAATGCACACAATAGCCATCAGGACATCCCCAGAAGCCCAGTGACAACTCCCTGGATAGCTCTGTCATTACAGCAATAATTTGAATCAATAGTGGAGTAAAGCAGCCATATGTTTATTTCACCCAAGAGGTTAAGCAAACAATTATATAAATCATTCTGCAGAAAAAAATAATGCTCCAGATGCAAAGGGAGACTGTGTTCTCATCCCTAACCAAATTGCCATCCTTTAATACAATTAATTTTGCTGTATTATCATCAGACCATGAATTCCCACATTCACAAAAAATCAAATTGTAAATTTGCTGCATTTCCTCTTCTAGTTGAGGAACTCAAACTGTGTGTGTATGTGTGTGTGTGTGTGTGTGTGTGTGTGTGTGTGTGTTTCTTAAACATACCAGGATATACAATGCCAACCTCACTACCATGTTCATAGCAGAAGCTCATTATCAGTGGAGGTGACCACAATACTTATTGTTTAAAATAATTACTATGAATGACTGTTGAGCACAATATGTTTGTCCTGATGAGGAGGTTTCACTTCTTTCTGCCTTTCCTTTACAGTATATTGAACCACAAGCATCACCTTAATGCCTTTGAAACTTCCATTATAATGGTTTTATTTTCACATTTGTCAGAGGGAGAGGTAGCCTGGAGCATCTCAAGCAATGAAGGCAGCATTAACTTCCAGAGGCCAAATTCCCCTTCCTCTCTATGTTATATAAAGGGTTCTCTAATGTACATTCAGTAGTTTGAACTTGGCCATAATTATAGTCTTATTATCCTCACTAGCTTTACTTATCTCATTATTTCTTCCCTCCTGTGTTAGAGGTCAGTAGAACATCCCTTTCATTAGCCACTTACTTCTTCTCTCTATTAGTTTAACCCTGATTGATCCATTTAAGACCCTTCTTTGTAGTTAACTTTGCTGACCTTTTTTTTTTTTTGAGATTCCACCCTGGGGTTCTTTTATTGGGCACAAGCAGCCCAGTTCTAGATCAGAAGTTCATTATCATTAATTTTATTAGAAAGAGGTTGAGTTTCATCATTGTTCAATGAGCACTACTTTATTTTTATGCTCCCTTTCTCCCTACTTGTGTTGGAGTTTGGCTCTTCTATCTTTGCATACATTTTTTGTACTCTTCTTTCTAAAATGTTTGCAGCAGCTAGAAGGGCTAAGAATGACATATAAAAATGTGCACCTTCATAAGAAAGGACATGACCTCATGCCCAGGCACAGATAGATTGGCAGAGGCTTGTTAAAGGGAATGTGTGTGTGAGATGAGACATGGGTTGTGCTGTGAATGGTCCATTTTATTGATTCATTCAACAAATATTTATGGGACATCTCTACAGTGTTTACTGATAAAGGTACTAAATCATTCTAAACCATCTTTTCCTGTTAGTCTTAATCCTATACGACATTTCCCAGGAGAATATGCTCACATTTGTCTGTACTAACTTCTGTCCTGATGATATATTTACAGTATATATACCATTGTGGAAGAAACCCCATACTTTTCATTTTATTTATTTTATAATTTTCAAAGATGCTTTTATAGCATTTTGATAGTTTTCTCATATTTCTAACAACCACTGTTTGAAATCCCCTGTCTGGGAATGCCAGGATAGGGATGGGGAAGACAAGTGTTACTACCCTAAATAACATTTAACGCTCAAGGGTTATTGCTGGCATCTTTTTAGCATAACCTGGTGATGGTTGTTGAGGAGTGGTGGGGTGCAGGTGCACTGAGAGAAGTGGAAAGATTAAGATGTCTTTGAATGAACATTTAAATATTTTGGAATTATGGTAAAATATTGCCCTACTAAGATGCATCCTTATCATTTACTCAAACCCAGTCTATTCCAGTCCAGGTAAGGTTGGGAAAAATTGCTCCTGGGCATATTGATAAATTAGTTCTCCCAGATCCCCCTGTGGTACCTAATAGGGTTAGTAGGGAAAGTGAATTCCCCCATGATGCTCCAATTCCCCAGGCAGTTGCAGTTGAATATCAAAGACATTCAACTGCAGAGGCTATTTTGGTATATCAGGTCATGTGGTTCTTCATTTGTTATATACGGGAGGTGGCACAGAGGTTTTCATTATAAGGTTCTTAGATTTGAAACAATAATAATTTTTTTAAATAAAATCTTTCATTCTCTAACATTCTAGCATCTAATAACATCAGAATCCTCTGGAGGGAACATCAAAATACAGACTGCCAGGCCTTAGCCTCAGAGTTCCTGATTCAATGGATTTTGGGGAAAAATCTGAGATTTGCATTCCTAAATTCCCAGGTGCTGCTGGTGCTGCTGGCCCTAGGACATTTATTTACTCTGTCCTCCTTATGAGGAGGAATATGCCTTTGGTTGGGGAAAGATTTTATTAAAAAATTATTATTTTTCAAATCTAAGAATCTTATAATGAAAACCTCTGTGCCACTTCCCGTATTTAACAAATGTTAGCATTTTGCCGTATCCATACCAATAGCCATTGCTTATGTAAGTGACTTACCTGGCATAGCTTATTTACTTCTAAACAACTATATGAGAGTGGTACTTTTATTGTGGTACTTTTATTTTATATTATGGGAGAAGAGACTGAGGCCCAGATTGATTTAAAGACACTTGCCTAAGGGCCCTCAGCTAGCAAGTGGGATTCCAGATTTGAGCTCAGAGAGCCTGGCTTCAGGGAACCTTTGTTCTTCACTACCATATTAAGCTGCTCCTTGAGATTTTAGCTCTTTTCTTCTTCTTCTTCTTCTTCTTCTTCTTCTTCTTCTTCTTCTTCTTCTTCTTCTTCTTCTTCTTCTTCTTCTTCTTTCTTTAAAGATCTTTGTCTTTGTAAAAATATATATATTTTATTGATTTTTTACGGAGAGGAAGAAAGAGGGACGGAGAGTTAGAAACATCGATGAGAGAGAATCATTGATCAGCTGCCTCTTGCACACCCCCTACTGGGGATGTGCCCGAAGCCTAGGTACATGCCCTTGACCAGAATTGAACCCGGGACCTTTCAGTCCGCAGACTGACGCTCTATCCACCAGTTTCGGCTCTTTTTTCCTTCTTTAAAAATTATTGAATTTATTGGGATGACATTGGTTAATAATACTATATAGATTTCAGGTGTACAATTCTATAATGCATTATCTGTATATTGTATTGTATGTTCACCACCCAAAGTCAAGTCTTCTCCCATCACTCTTTATCTCCCCCCTTATCCTCTTCTCCCTATCCCTACCCCCTTTTCCTCTGGTATTCACCATACTGTTGTCTCTGTCTATGCATTTTTTGTTTGTTTGTTTGTTTGTTTTTGCTTAATCCCCTCACCTTTTGCACCTAGCTTCTCAAACCCTCCCCTCTGACAGTTATTACTCTATTCTCTGTATCCATGAGTTTATTTCTATTTTGTTTATTAGTTTATTTTGTTCATTAGATTCCACATATAAATGAAATAATATAGTAGTTGTCTTTCTCTGACAACTACTCTCCAGGTTCATCCATGCTATCATAAAGGGCAAGATTTCCTTCCTTTTTATAGTCAAGTAATATTCCATTGTATAAATAAATATACCTCAGCTTTTTTATCCACTCATCTACTGATGGACTCTTGGGCTGCTTCCAAATCTTGGCTATTATAAATAATGCTGCAATGAATATAGGAATGCATATATTCTTTCAAAGTAGTGTTTCAGGTTTTTTTTTCCCTCTTCATATACATTTCCAGAAGTGGAAACACTGGGTCACAAGGCAGTTCCATTTTTAATTTTTGGAGGTAACTCCACACTGCTTTCCGCAGTGGCTGCACTAGTCTGCATTTCTACCAACAGATTCCCTTGCACAAAGGTTCCCTTTTCTCCACATCCTCGCCAACACTTGTTTGTTGATTTTTTGAGGATAGTCATTCTGATAGGTATGAGGAGATACTTTATTGTGGTGTTAATTTGAATTTCTCTGATTATTGGTGATGTTGAGCATCTTTTCATATATCTATTGGCCATCTGTATGTCCTCTTTGGAAAAGTTTTTATTCAGTTTCTTTATCTATTTTTAAATGGGATTGTTTGTCTTTTGGTGTTGAGTATAAGTTCTTTATAAATTTTATACATTTATCCCTCATCAGATGTATCATTGGCGAATATGTTCTCCCATTCAGTGGGTTGTCTGTTAATTTTGTTGATAGTTTTCTTTTCTATGCAAAACTGTATAGTTTGATATAGTCCCATTTGCTTATTTATTATTTTTTGTTTCCCTTGCATGAGGAAATATATAAGAAAAAAACATTGCTAGGAGAATACCTGAGATATTACTGCCTATGTTTTCTTCTAGGATATTTATGGTTTTGAGTCTAACACATAAGTCTTTTATCCATTTTGAGTTTTATCCAAATTCTTGTGAATGGTGTAAGAAGGTGATCTAATTTAATTTTTTCGCATATATCTGTCCAATTTTCCAAACACCATTTATTGAATAGACTATCTTTACCCCATTGTATGTTCTTGCTTCCTTTGTCAAATATTAACTGACCATAAAGGTGTGGGTCTATTTCTGGGCTCTCTATTCTGTTTCATTGATCTATATGACTGTTTTTATACCTGTACTGGGCTGTTTTTATTACAATGGCCTTGTAGTATAGTTTGATATCAGATATTATGATACCTCCAACTTCGTTCTTCTTTCTCGAGATTGCTGTATTCCATATACATTTTTGGAATATTTGTTCTAGATCTATGAAATATACTATTGGTACTTTAATAGGAATTTCAATGAATCTATAGATTGCTTTGAGTATAATGGACATTTTAATGATGTTAATTCTTCCAATCCATGAACACCATATATGCTTCCTCTTGTTTGTATTCTCCTCAAATTCTTTCTTCAATGACCTATAATTTTCTAAGTTCAGGCCTTTTACCTCCTTGGTTAAATTTATTCTTGGATAACTTGTGTTTTGTAGTTGTTGTTGGCAATAGTAAATGAGATTGTTTCCTTAGTTTCTCTTTATGGGAGTTTGTTATTTGTGTATAAAATCAATTTAATTCTACCTGGAATAGCATTGATATTTTTATAGGTACTGCATTGAATCTATAGATTACTTTGTGTACATACTTCTATTTATTTGCATCTTCAATTTTCTTTTTTTCTTTTTTCTTTCTTTCTTTCTTTTTTTTTTTTTGGTGTTATAATTTTCTTGAGTAGAGGTATTTTACCTTCTTGGTTGAATTTTTTATTCCTATGTATTTTTAATTCAGTTGTAAGTGGGATTGTTTTCTTAGTTTCCCTTTATGATAGGTTATTATTGATGTATATAAATGCAATTTATTTCTGGATGTTTATTTTGTATCCTGCTATGGTACTGAATTCATTTATCAGTTTTAGTAATTTTTTGGTAGAGTCTTTAGGGTTTTCTATATATAGTATCTAGTCATCTGCAATGTATGACAGTTTTACTTCTTCCTTTCCAATTTGGGTGCCATTTATTTCTTCTTGTTATATGATTGCTGTGAGTAGGACTTCTAGTACTTTGTTGAATAAGAATGGTTTCCCTGTCTTGTACCTAATCATAAGAGAAATACTTAATTTTTGTCCTTTGATTTGTTGGCTGTGGGTTTGTCAAATATGGTCCTTTTTTTACCTTGAGGTATGTTCCTTATATTCCCACTTTGCTGAGAGTTTTTATCATAAGTAGGTGCTGGATTTTGTTGAATGCTTTTTCTGCATCTATTGAAATAATCATGTAAAACATCACAGATTCAGTTAAAGTCCTCTTTGTATCTTGTCTCTGACCTCATTTCTATTTATTATTGACTGTCCTGGAGATGGTTGAATTCTAGGCAGAAAAATTTTAGGGTATTCTAATTGTGGAACTATCTTATGATTTCCTACATGTTTGGTCATTTTTCCCCCCTCTGGCTTAAAAATGGCCAGACTTTGATTTAAAGGTCCATGCCTTTAACAGCTCCCTTCTCACCTACTGAGGCATTCTTAGGTGTCCTAGAGAATGTGGTAGTCCCTTCACAAAAGTCTCTGTTTCAGTTTCTTAGGGGGTGGTCTCTCTCAGCTCCAATCACTCCTATCCTTTTCTTCTCATTGGCTGGCTTCATTTAATCATTCCAACCGAGAGTGCTGACCTCTGGCTCACCCTTGGATATGGCCTCTTCATTGGTTTCTTCCACTGGGTGCCTCATTCATTCATTTATTCACTCATACTACCTAATAAAAGAGTAATATGCAAATTAACCATCACCCCACCACACCCACAAACCAATCAGAGCAAGTATGCAAATAAACCCAACCAAGATGGTTACAGCCACAGGGAACAGGAGGGAGGCTTGGGTAATAGAGGAAGCCAAGCATTCCGCTTGCCATAGCCAGCCTAAGCCTCCACTCAAGGCTACAAAGTTTCAATTATAGAAGGTAAACAAATCCAAATAGAAATGGCAGCAGCCATGGGGCTGGAAAGAGCAGGTGGCTAGGATTGCCCCTGGCAATGGAAGAAGCAAAGCTTTCCACACACCCTGGCAAACCTAGGCCTCCACTCAAGCTACAAAGTTTCAATTATAGAAGAAACATAAGTGCCAAAAGAAATGGCTGCTGCAGAGTAAGCAGAAGGCTTGGCTCCGCTCCAGGCTACAAAGTCTCAATTGTAGAAGGTAAATTAATTCCAGGTACCAGGGCCCCTGCTTAGGTTGCTAGGGGGCGTGGCTGGCTTGCAAACCACTACAGGCCCCTCACTCAGGCCACCCCACACCCCAAGGGAACCCCCACCCTGATCTGGGACACCCTTCATGGTAAACTAGCTGGCCCCCACACATGTACCAGACCTCTATACTATCTAATAAAAGAGTAATATGCAGATTGACCATCACTCCAACACACAATATGGCTGCCCCCATGTGGCCAGAGATCCTTCCCTATGTGGACACAAGATGGCCACCACAAGATGGCCAGCAGAGGAGGGCAGTTGGGAGGGATGAGGCCTGCAAGGGAAGGCAGTTGTGGGTGATCAGACAAGTAGGGGAGGGCAGTTGGGAGGCACCAGTCCTGCAAGGGAGGGCAGTTGGAGGTGATCAACCCTGAAGGGGAGGGCAATTAGGAGTGACCAGGCAGGCAGAGGAGGGAAGTTGGGGGCAAACTGGCTAGCAGGGGAGCAGTTATACATCAATCAGGCTGGCATGGAAGTGGTTAGGGGGTGATCAGGCTGGCAGGCAGAAGTGGTTAGGGGTAATCAAAAGGCAGGCAGGTGAACAGTTGAAAGCCAGCAGTCCTAGATTGTGAGCAGTCCTCGATTGTGCCTGGGCAGTTGGACATCCCTTGAGGGGTCTCAGATTGAGAGGGTGCAGGATGGGCTGAGGGAACCCACCCTGCCCCTGTGCATGAATTTCATGCACTGGGCCTCTAGTTTTTTAATAAACATTCATTGAGCAGTTACTATATGCCAGGTAGTCTCCTAGGTCCTGGGGAT
Organism: Vespertilio murinus; assembly: GCA_963924515.1. NCBI lineage: Eukaryota > Metazoa > Chordata > Mammalia > Chiroptera > Vespertilionidae > Vespertilio > Vespertilio murinus. Next base: position 22,971,924 of record OZ004716.1, read on the forward strand.
GCAGCATTGAGTAAACAAGACAGACAAAATCCCTGCCCTTATCGTTATACTCCTGCAGCTCTAATTCTTTTCTTCTGCTGTCTTCCAGATTTTTCCAACCCCTGTGCTCTTTTAGTCTCACCAAAGCCTATTATCCATCTACATCTAGACCTTGTTCTCTGATCTCAGCCTCCATTTCTTTCTCTCTGAGCATGAGCGTCAGACACTGTATAAACCTGAAGTTTTCAAATTAGGTATCTGTTTAGTAGCAATAGGAGGGAAGCAGATAAGTGAGGAGCTGCTGAAGCACAAGTGAGGTAGGAAGCTGGGAACCCCCACGCTAGCCTGGCCTATCATTTTTATTTCTGGCAGGCAGAAGGAGTTAGGGGCAATCTATGGTGATTCTCAAGGCTGTAGCACAGTAACCTGGGGTTCCATAGAACATACTCCAGCAAAAGTCATATGCTCACTGAAGTGGAAAGTTTGGGTTTGGGGTCTGTCTATTGGAATCCAAAGGCTGGGGGAAACTGGTGAATGCCACTCACTAGTTACCTGGACCCATATCAGTTTTCTGGGGCCGCTGTCTGAGTCTGCATTTAGTTATTTGTGTTTTCCTCCCATTGACGGACTTCCTGGGCTACTCATCTTGTCACTGTTTTTGTTGTTGTTGCTGCTAAGTTTGTCAAGACTTATTTCCTTGAAGAAAAAAAGCTCAACCCACATATTATGAGAAATTGGCTCTGACATATATTTCTATTCCTTTTTCAGAGAAGTTTCCCTATACATTTTCTCAAAGTGTTATTAAGCTCTAATAGGCTTTTTCCAATAACTCCCCCAACACTCAATTCTGACGAGCATTTTCTGAAAACAAGGTGACTCTTATTTACAGATTCTGAATGTATTCTAGTTCTTGGCAGTCTTAAGCACACAGCTGAATGTGTGCTAAGTCTAGCATGGATAATTACACCAGCTGTGACCTTTTAGAAACATGTATTTGGACTAAAGTGGTGTTTAGTCACTTTTGATTGACTTAGGTTTTACTCGGGGTTATGTTTGGTAAACTTCAAATATTTGCTTCCATATAAGCTGGTTAAACTCCCAAAGACAATCACCGTGTGTGGCTTTCTACTTAGAAAAGCCACTCTGTGATGTCAGTGACAGGAGAGACTGTGTGTGCTTGTGTACACATGCATGCACACATGTGCACACACAGTCAGAGGCATGTAGAGAGGCAAATGACACCGGGAAGTAAAAGCAGCCATGCATGGGGTATGAAGTCTGAAAGTGCATTGGCTGTTGAGAGACAGACATGAGTTGTTATTGCTTTAAAGACATTCCCCTTTAGCTACAGACTGTCAGGTGAGATAGTTTAGAAATGAGCTGCTCTCCCATTTGTGCTCTCCAGCCTAGGGTGAGCCTTGGACAAGCCTCCTTAAAAAGCTTCTTAAAAGCCTCAAGCACTCTAAGCTGCAACGTTTTCCGTCCTCAGAATAGGAGTAATGTGCCGAAACCGGTTTGTCTCAGAGCGTCGGTCTGTGGACTGGAAGGTCCCAGGTTGGATTCCGGTCAGGGGCATGCACATTGGTTGCGGGCACATCCCCGGTAGGGGGTGTGCAGGAGGCAGCTGGTCGATGTTTCTCTCTCATCCACGATTCTAGCTTTCTGTCTTTTTCCCTTCCTCTCTGTAAAAATCAATAAAATATTTTTAAAAAAGAAAAGAATGGGAGTAATGTGACCTTTCTCCCTCCCATTGACCAGCGTGCTGTTGAAGAATTAGGGATTCTGTATGTTAACTGTTGGCACAGTTGGAATGGGATAATGATGCAGTACATCCACATTTTGGTTTATTAACATCTACTCATCCCCCTGAAAACTCTGAATTGGGCATTCCCCTTTTGCTGTATCCCCCACTCTTAATTACTTGGTGTAGCCTAAGTTACCAAACCCTGCTCACAAGCTTTTGTCCTTGTCATCTCAGTGGAATTTCTTCTGATTTCCAATTGCCAGATCTACATTTCTTCCCCTGACATCCCCTTTCAACAAAACTCACTCCATCAGACTGGCAGTTTTGAGAAATCAGCATCTCCCCCCCCCCCACACACACACACCGCCCAATTCTAGCTTCACCCCTCACCCCCCGTGACTGAAAGGACTTGGTGTATACACTCCAGCCCTCTCAGCCCCTCAGGTGGGGTGATGCTGAGGCCCATATTCTGCACTGAATGCCCGTTTTCTAATGGGAAGAACTTCAGTAGCCTGAAGTGGTAGCTGGCATGAAAACATACTCTTTCTTGTATCTTGAGTGTCTTCACAACATAGCAGCAGACGTTTCTGTAATCCAAGAGAGAAAGATGGCAGAGGCATTGTCTTCCATGACCGATGTGGCTGCTGTAGCAACACTTAGTGGCTTAAAACAACACAGATTTATGTCTTGGTTCTGTCTGTCAGAAGTCCCAAATCAGTTTCACTGGGCTACAATCGAGGGGTCAGCAGAGCCGTGTTCCCGCCAGAGGCCCAGGGAAGACTGTTTCCAGCGTCTAGAGGCCATCCTCATTCCTTGGCTCATGAATACTTCAGGAGTCAAATCCTCTCTGCCTTTCTCTGATAAGAGCCCAAGTGGAAAATCCAGGATCATCTACCCATTTCCAGGTCCTTAATCCCATTTGTAAAGTCTCTTTTGTCTTTTAAGTAAACATTCACAGATGCTAGGGATTAAAATAAGGACATTATTCAGCCAACCACAACCTGCCATCAGAAGACACATACATACTGTCATCTCCTCCACATTATCTTGAAATAAGGAGGTCCAACACACATTTGAAGGAGGAGAATTTGAAGGAGGTTCCCTTTTTTGAGGGAAGGGCTATAGTCATATTTTAAAACAATCAAGAAGAGCAATCCCAACTAAGACACCTTGGTACTAGCATACATACATCCCCATTTATGATCCTTTTTCTCCCCATAAGCTTAGGTGTTAAGAGAGCTGGGGTCTCCCACTGGCATTCCTGCTCTCTCTGGGCTCAGCGGGTTCTACTCTAACCCAAGACACAGTGCACCTGATTCTCAGCTGCCCTTCCTGGGACAGAGTGTTTATAAGGACACCAAAGTAAAAATAACACATGTAATCCTAAACTCCACTGTTTGTTGCCTCTTTTGCCTTATGTGTGTATGGAGGGGAAGGAGGGAGGGTGATGTCATAATTCATACGCTTGAAAAATAAATTTCTAGAGGTAACAAGAGATAGTAAGGACTAGAAATTTACAGTATCTGCCACTCCATATTCCTGTATTTTAATTAATCAGTATTTATGAGAGCATACTATATGAAAGGTACTGGGGCAGCTAAGGCAGATCAATGAGCATGTGGGCACAGGGCCTGCCCTCCAGCAGCTTTTAATCCTGTGTGGCCTCAGACAGGGACAAAACAATCCCTCAGATGTGTTGTGATCACAAATGCCCCCCTTACTCCCTTTTCTCTCCCATTCCTCCTCTTTTCCTCTTTTGTGGTCCAAAAGCATTGAAACTTTCAAAAGTATCCAGAAAGAGGGTCACTAGAATTCCTTTTCCTATTAGTACTATAAGCGCACCCCAATTTCAACAAGGCCTCCACAGCCCCCAGTTCTTGAATAGCAGAGAAATTGAGAAGCTTATTGCAGAACAGGTGTAAAGCTACCATGCAACAGAGTGTATTTGGGCAGTTCTATTTAGCCGCCATAGGAACTGACCTCCTCTGGTCTCAGAAGGAGACCATGCAGCTGAGCACCTTTGAGCCACTGACCTCAGTTATGCCAGATGCCTCCTATTAAGAGAAGTAAGGGGTGGCTGCCAGTCTTGATAAGAATCTTTAAGTCTGCTGATGTTTAATAGCAAGAGTTGTCCCAGACAAATTTTGGTGGCATCCCCATTAGCTAATGCTTGCCTTTGTTCAGCCTGGAGCCTGGCTTGGGCATCTTATGCTAGTTCTGTTTATATTTATTTTTGGTAACAACTTTGCTGAGATTTAATTCACATACCATATAATTTACTCATTTAAAGCATACACTTCAATGTTTCTTTTTGATTATTTATAGAGCTGTTCAATCATCCCCACAATTAATTTTAGAATATTTTCTTCACCCACCCACCCTATCCCTTACTCATTCTCCCTAATATTCTCATCCCCACCCCTCCATCTCGCGCCCTCCCCCCCCCCCCCCCCCGCACTAGCAGCCTAATCCACTTTCTTTCTCTATTTTCCTATTTGGACATTTCATATAAATTGAATTATATGATACGTGGATTTTTATGTTGGCTTCTTTACTTAGCATAATAAAAATGTCCTTGGTTCTAAAGGTTCACCATGCTGTAGCATTTATCAGTACTCCATTTTTTTAAAAAAATGTATATTTTTATTGATTTCAGAGAGGAAAGGAGAGGGAGAGGGAGAGAGAGAAACATCAGTAATGGGAGAGAATCATTGATTGGCTGCCTCCTGTATGTCCTTTAGTGGGTATTGAGCCACAACCAGGCATGTGTCCTTGACTGGAATCGAACTTGGGACCTTTCAGATCCTAGGCTAATGTTCTATCCACTGAGCAAAACTGGCTAGGGCTCATTCATTGTTATGACTGAATATGTCTCCATTTTATGGATATACCCAAATGTGATTTATCCATTCATTGGTTGATGGACATTTGAGGTTTTTTTTTTTTCTAGTCTTGTTTACTGTGAATAATACTGCTATGAAATTTCATGCATAATTTTTAAATGGGTATGTTTTCATTTCTCTTGGGTGTATATCTAGGAGTGCAATTGGTGGGTCATATGGTAACTTAATGTTTACCTTTCTGAAGAACTGATAAGTTGTTTTCTAAAGTGACTACACCATTTTATAATCCAATCAGAAATGTAGGAGGATTTCAGTTTCTCCGCATCCTTGCCAACACTTTTTGTTTCCTGTTGTTTGGTTATAGTTATCTTAGTGGGTGTGGAGTGGTAGCTCTCTGTGGCCTCCTTGGAGTCTAGCATTTCTCCAAGTTTGACTTTTCATGTGGGTGGTAGGGCACATGTCTCCTTTGGCACCATCTCTGCACATCTCTCCCAGCGCCCAGCTCATGGTAAATTCTCACACACCACGTGGGTTAGATGAAGGGATGCTTTTCCATATTGTTTTATACAATGATGCTCCATCTCACCTCCTGCCCCACAAATAAGACTTTTCATTTTCTGTCCGTGAACTCCTTTTACCATCTCAATACCCACCCTAATTTTTGGCTTTACTTTTGTGGTCCTCCCTTGAACTCTAAGCAAGCTCAGTTGCCTTGGAAAGAATCAGTGTACCACAAATGCCCAATAACGTAGCTCATGTTAATTCCCCAGCTCACAGAAACACTTCTTTTTTTTTCCTTCCTCTTGCCCGTGTACAAGTTCCCTACTGTTGCTGTCACAAATTACCACAAATTTGGTGGCTTAAAAAATGCAGACTTCTTACCTTAGAATTATGTAGGTCAGAAATTAAATACAGGTCACACTGGGCTAAATCAAGGTGTTAGCAGTGCTGCATTGTGGAGACTCTAGGAGAAAAAATCCATTTCTTTACCTTTTCCACCTCCCAGAGGCCACTCCCATTCCTTGACTGGTAGTTCCCTTTTCCATCTTTGAACATTACATTTCTCAGACTCTATTTCTGGAATCCATCTCCTCTGACTCTCTCCTGCTTCCCTCTTTCACTTTTAAGGACCCTTGTAATTACACTGGGCCCATCTGGAATATATAGGATAATTTCCTTATTTTAAAGTCATCTGATTAACAGTCTTAACTCTATTTGCAACCTTAATTCTACTTTGCCATGTAACATAATATATTCACAGGTTCTAAGGATTTGGATATATATATCTTTGGGAGCAATTATTCTGTCTACCACACTTTGCTTTTCTTCCTCCTTGCCCCCCTTCATTCTTTCCCCTTCCTGCCTTTCTGCTTTCCTTCTCTCCCTCCCTTACCTCATATTTACTCCCACCACATTTCAATAGGGGAATAAATGAGCAGACTGTCACTTTACCAAGTGTGTCAGCAGGTCAATGGCAATTCTGAGGTCATTACTGAAATGCCAAAGTTAGTAGAAGCTGTCTGTCAAAATTGGTCTTGTAACTTGTAGATCTTTCAGAGTATATTTTTAATGGAACTTTAACTCCACAAGGTTTGTTTTTTTGTGAATATTATGAATTTGCAAATTTAAGAATGCAGTTCTTTCACTCTTTAATCAGAAGCATTCAAAAGGCAAGTTATTCAGGCATTGTAGACAAAAAGGATAAATGGATGGGTGGCACAATTGGACATTGGAGCTGAGAAGAAAACTGGGAGGGAGAGGCTGGTGGCAGAGACTTCCCATCCTGTGAATTTTACTTCTGTCTGTGAGCAAAGGCTGATGGGTGATACTTAGGGAAAGGTCATCAGGGCCATAGTTGGCTTAAACCTTAAGAAGGATCAACTTGGAGAGTGAATGGAGGAAGGGAAAGGAAGTAAAGGAGTTTCAAAGTAATATAGACTTAAAAATTTATTTTTCTTTGAACACATTTGTAAGATGAAGGATGAAAACAATTTAATTCATTTAAGAAATCTTTACTTGGTATGTACAGTTTGAAAGTAGAAGTATTATGCAATGAGTATGGGGCCTGGAGGCAAAGAAGTAAAAGGCAATAATACACTTGCTTTCATGGAGCTAATACATACTATGAAAGCCTAATATGCTATGTGTCTGAATTATCTGTCACTACGATGCACACTGATCACCAGGGGACAGATGCTCTGACTGGTAGGTTAGCTTGCTGCTGGGTTCTAGCCAATCAGAACTGGGCAAGACAGGCCGGACATGCCCTGGAGCCCACCTTGGGTCCCTCCCCGGCAGGCTCCCATCACCCATGATGGGACTGGGCGAGATGGCCCTGATTGGCTCGATCACTGGCCAAGCAAAGGAACCCCACTCATGCAGGAATTTATGCACCAGGCCTCTACTTACATAATCATACTTTGTATATTGCGCACTGTGCAGGGCATGCTGATGTTGTCTGTGGTTGATGATTATCATTCCCTGCACCCAACTCCTCTGGGTTATACCATTCTGGTGGTGACTAGTACCCTAACTCTTACTATTGAAGCTACCGAAAGGCAATTCTCTGGAAGTGGACAGTGAACATATGCCCTAGGCTTGGTCAGTCAGGATTGTGTGGGGCCAGATGAAGAGATAGGTAGAATTTATTGAGGGCAGCTACTGCAGGTTCTGTAGCATGGTAGTAGTATCCTTGTTTAGTTGGTTTGGCAAAAGACGCTGACCCTTGGTCCTCTAAGGTTGGCTTGGTTCATGCCCATTTTTTTAAGTTGGGCCTTCCATCTTCTTATCCATTGTGTGAACCCCAATTGCCTTCTCTAAATTACTTCTCTGCTTGATGTAGCAAAATATGGCTTTTGTTATCTACAACTCAGAACCCTGGTATATAACACTGTTTATTAGCCTGGAGGAAATAAGCTTAGTGGCTGCTGATTAAAACACACACAAATTTTGGGCATCAATGCTTAGGAACCTTTGCCAGGAATGGTCTTCCTTTGTGTCTTTGTGTGTCTTGCTCCTCCTGGACATTCAGATCATTGCTAAAAACTGCTGTCTCAGAGATGACTTTCATAACTAGCCTGCCCAAGTCAGCCACTTGGTCCCTCTCTATCAAGGCTGTTTGCCTCTCTGGCTATAGATTATGTTAACCTGGGAGTTTAAAAATACAAATGCCCAGGTCCTACCTCCCATGGATTTTTATTTAATTGGCCTGGTAATCAGCCTGGGCATTTGAATCAATCCAGGTGATTGTAGTGTACAAGGTAGAGACTCCCTAATCTGTCACATCACCCATTTTAATTCTCTGCAAGGCACTTAACACCCTTTAATATGTACATTTTCTACTTTTACTGACTTGAATGCTGGCTATTTTCCTGCACCAGAAGGTAAGCTCAGTGAGAATGAGTGCTGTCTTGTTTATTTGCTTATAGTAAATAGTAATACAACAAATATTGAATGTATGAACGGAAAGTACAAACATTTTTTTTCCCTTTTCTCATCTGGTTGCCTTTCAGGATGGCTGATTTACTTTGGTTGGTACCTCAGCATCCTGTCTTCATCTTCCTTCCCTCTTGATTTCCTTCCCTATTCTTTTCCTGCCATCTCTGTTCTTTTCCCTACTATTGTCCCTTGGACATGAAGACATGGACGCTAACATCCAAAGCTCATTTTGGGGATCAACAGAAAGGCTTTAGATTTCTCAGGTGATGAGGGATAGGGGAGAGGTTTACCTTTTCAGATTCTTCTGAGGATAATTAACAAAATAAGGCACTCTCTAGGAATTAAGGATGATTTTTTTTTCTGGCCTGAGGCCAGGAGTTAATTTTGTGGCTCTATGAAAATGGCCTGGGTTTAAATTCTACTCTGACACTCTTAAACTTTATGCTCTTGGTCAAGTTACCTCACCTTTCTGTGCCTCATTTTCTTCTTGGGTAAAATGGGGATGATAATAATGAAACTTTTCTTACGAGGTTGTTTGAATGAATTCAGTTTACTTTTTGTATAGCTTTACTCTTAAAGGTTGTGGGTTATGCTAAAAGAGCCACCAGCTCTGAAGTTCAGAAGGAATGTAGGAGGAGGGAGGGTAAGACAACAAAGGTCATGTGGAGTAACTGTAAAGGTTAATTTACTGAGTGATCCCTAAGAATTAGGCATGGTGATAAGTGTTCTTTGTGAACCCTCTTATTAAATGTTCATAGCTAGATATGCTAGCCCTATGATTACTTCCCACTCTGTGGACACATGAACTTGAATCCAAACCCCAGCAAGTGTGCCTAACTTTAGAGCCCATGGTGAGATATTGCCGCTAAAATCTGAACCAAAAGGCATATATCACACTAAAAGCATTTTCTCAACTTTGAGGGACTGAGCTGGAGGAAGGGTTTGAGAAGTTGGGATAAAGGGAGAGTGAGAAGTTTTGGAGAGGGCATTGTGAGTGGGGCCTTCAAGGAAGATGAGAAGCCTGGGAGAAGATTGCAGGCACTGATAGTGACAGCCAAATAGGCAAAGATGGGCATGAATTAGAAGAGGAAGCTATTGCATGATTAGCCCTTGACCATGATGGGAATGACTCTCAGGCAGGTAGATTTTACACAGAACCTCCTCTTTGGATATTTACCTTTCTTCTTAACTTATTCTCTCTTCCTTCCCCACCTACTAGTTCTCTAGTGTGATGATATTAATGTATTAATATCATCCATTCAATAAATATTAAATATTTTGAGGGCCTGCTTTGGGCCAGGCAGTTGCTGTAGGTAAAATTGAGCATTCCACTATTTCAGTCCTCAACATCCACCCACCCCCCACCTCCCACAGGTTGCAGATGCCTTGGTCACATTGAGCTCTAACAGACTCTCCCAGTCTGTGTGCTCACCTGGATGAGCCTTCCGTTGCAAATCAGAAACCCAGCTGGGATCCAGGAAAATGCAAGTAGGAAAACAATCACAAGCTGCACATAGACCCTGGTCAGCTTCACTCCCAAGGCCCCCCTCAGATTCATTATTATATAATGCTATGGACCACAGGGTGCACACATCTCTAAATGCTATCCAATTTCCTCAGAGTGTGCTGGCAAGCCAGGACTAGGTAGGTTGAACTACAGATCAGAAAATAATTGCTTCTCTTGCCTGAAGGCAGCATCCCACAGTGTGGTTCTCCCAAGAGAAAGCTCTTGCTTTGCACCTTGAATGTTTTGGGGCAGGCTGACTCTTTTTGGAAACTACCATTTTCCTTCATTTTCACTGTCATTCCCCTAAATCTGCAAGACCACCTGCTAGCATGAATTTTTGCAATAACCTCCACCTGAAAGGCTCCTTTCCACATTCTATAGATAGCCAGAAAGTTTCCAAAGTGGAAATCTGCCCATGGAATTCCTGTCTCTACTCTGGCAAGTGCTCCCCAAGGCTCCTAGAAGGAGCTAGGAGGTCAGCATCTTTCACCTGCAGGTGAACAGAAGGCTGTAGAGCCTTATGGTTGGCCTACTTTATACTTCCCTATGCAACTGGAAATTGCTTTTTTCTTTCTCCTCCAGCCCAACATCAACTCCTCAGTTCTGTATTTAGAGTTCACCTCAATTGCCAAATCTCCTTATTGCAGATTCATCTAACTTACCCAGCTGTGATTTCACCAGTATTTGGTGTGGTTCTTTCATTAATATCTATCTCTCCAATGGGCCCAGTGAGGGCATGGAACTCCTGTCTCATTTTTTTTCCTCTTAGCAAAAACTCCTAGATTTTCATCTACTTTTCAATATTCATGAGTCCCTCCTACATTAATAACTGCACCCCAAATTCTCTAAGAGATGCAATGTGCTCAGCTGAAAGACCACATTTCTCAGCCTCTCTTGCAGTTAAATGGGTCCAGGAAGTTCTGGATATAAAGCATTATTGTGCACACGTGGGGAGGGTTTCTGATGGGACATGGACCACGGGGAGAGGCACTTTGATCTTCCCATTGCCTGGGATTTGGATATAATGACTGGAGCTTGAATAGCCATCATTAGATCATGAGGTGAAGCTGCAGATTGGTGGAGGAGTAGGATAAAAGGAGGATGCTTTTCTAATAACCATGGGAGTCTCCATGTTAACGCTGGACTACTTCACTTTATACTTTTTTCTTAGAAAATTATTTTGTTGACTCTTTTTCATACAAAATTTATTCAAATTACATCTATTTGAAATGGTAAGATCACAGCTAGGGAACAAGTCGTCTTGTAAGAAATGTATTTATAAAACTGATCATAAAAGCTTTTATTCCTCTTTTTTATTGTATTATGTACTTTCCTTTTTAAAGGCGCATACAACCTCAAGCTAAACTTACTCATACTTGGCCTACTCCCAATTTTGTGAGAAATACTTTCTTATGCAAAATTCTCTACCCCATAGGGAAAAATTCTTACATCCTGACTACTAACCCCTTACTCTCTCTAAAGCATTTTCTTTTCCATTTCTCCTCACATATACCCTAATTGTCATGCACACATTTAGTTCTTGCTTTCTTTTTCCAGAAAGGCAAAGCTTTAACTACTGCAACTTTATGTACTGAAATGAAAACAAGAGCCACAAAATATTGAAATAAAATACACTCTCAGAAATCATAAACCCACCAAAAAATATTCTGGTGGTGTTTAAACATTAATTGTTATTTTTGTAAAAAATCTTAGATGCTGAAAATGTGAGTAGACTATACACCAATGTAAATAAACCCATCTCTCTATAGGGTCTGTACAGATAAACTCACACCTGACATGATTGGACAGCTCAGATGTTACCATTTATTTGCATGGTTGATGTTTTCAATATCACTCTGTCATAATTTCCAGCCAGTAACATTTAACCTTTTTGTGTGTGAGCTGTAATAGTAGCAACATAATCATACAGGAAACCTTAAAGCTACACAAATACTGAACTGCTGACTCACTTTGTATTTATTTATCCAAATAATAGGATAAAATACAGAATATGGTATCTAATTAATGGACATTTGTTAAGCCATTTACTAGAGAAATCTTATGCATGAAGGGACTTTTAAGATATATTAGAATTTCTTTCAGTTTCAAAACTATGAACGTGGCATTTCTTTACCAAAATATTTATGTAAGAAAGTAAAAACAAACCACACAGCAGCTTAGCAAGTTGAACTTATTCATTAGAATTTGGAGAAAGCCTGTTTGTGCAGAATCACACAAAGCTGGAAGCAGGGGAAGCTAACTAGATGAGGTCAGTATGGGGAATGGGGAAAAGCTTGTCAAAGATGTTTCCATACAGAAAAAAAAACCCATAGTGCATTTTCAAAAGGCTCTTACACAAAATTCCCACTCCACCTCACACCTCAATGCTTCATCTTGGAAGATCACATCAGCATTGGGTATCAAGCCCAGTGTGTGAAAGAGGAGGAGGATGGGATGGAGGCTGATGAACAAAAAACGAAAGATAATTTGTCTTTCTTCCCAAACATCTGCTTGAGGATACCTGCACAATTTAAAACACTGATGTTAATGTACCTCTAGTGGAAACAGATCTGTAGCAAACAGATAGGGTTCCTTTTGAGCATCTTCTCTTCCCCCTTTCCTTTCTCCCCCCCCCCACCCAGTTGTTGTCCTCCTCCTTTTCCTCCTCTTATCCCTTTCTTCATTTCCACAGTCTTTAGAATCCAGGAAATGGATTCTGAGGTAGTATGAAGCCAAACTAGGGACATTTCCAGTGATTGGCAGCATAGCCATCTCCACCTCCCAATGGAGTCATTTTTGGATATTGCCTGCAGGATTGGCAGTAGGCACAAAGCTTCAAAGTTGAAAGGCTTTCCTAAAGAGTAAATTTGGAGAAACTAGCATGACATCACTTTGTTTTCTAGGCACTGACTTCCCTTGGCCCAACAGACTCCACAGATGAAGAGGAGAGTGCTCTGGCCAGGACTATTGCAGCATCTAACCAGTCAAAGGCCTTCTCCCTAGCAGCTTCTCATCTGTCTCCATTCTGGGAAGTGGTTCCCGGAGAGCAATATAACATAATCTTTCCCCCCCAGGCACAGGTGACTGAGAAGTTCAAGGATAGAGGGTCCATACCTGATGTTTGGGACTGTTACCTCACCTGACCTGGTTATCTTTCTCAATGGGCTGCCTTGGTCAGAGAGTTCTAAGCTGTCTCTCCAGAGAAAGGACTGAAATGTGACAAAGAATCTTGCAAAGGCAGATAAAACTTAGATCACACTGGGTGATATATTGGGATTAGTAGAGGCTTTCTCAACCTTACCACACACTAACTTCTGCTTAACTACTTTGAACTAGCAAAACTCTTCAAATAAATTAAAATGGTAAGGGTATTATAAGAATGCTTACATGGAAGCTATAAAAATGAATGAGAAAGAAGGAAGAAAGAAAGAAAGAAAAGAAAGAAAGAAAGAAAGAAAGAAAGAAAGAAAGAAAGAAAGAAAGAAAGGAGAAAGAGAGGGAAGGAGAGAGGGAGGGAGGGAGGAAAGGAGGGAGGGAGGGAGGAAAGATGCTTAAATAATCCACAAAGAATCCCTAAGTAGGCATTTGTTTCAAATATACTATAAACCTAGAAATTCATTGGCAGCAGGAAGTAGGATGGTTTATGGAGTAAAAAAATCCACAACAGGTTACAGTGATAGAACTCTACATTATTTTCTGGATTTGCAACAAATATTTTAAAATAGTTAATTCATACTAAGGTCTTTGGGGATTCTCTTGATCTCCTAATGTGACAGACAGTACAAAGCTTAAACTGAATAATGCCAGTAACATAATACTATAGAGTCAGTCCTCATTATTCATGAATTTGTATTGTTAATCTGCCTACTTGGTGAAATGTATTCATAATTCCTCAAATCAGTACTTTTGACACTTTGTGGTTATTTGCATGCATGGGCAAAGAAGTGGAAAATTTAAGTCACTGACATGTTTCTAGCTGAGGTGGAACATGAGGACTCTGCCTTCTTGTTTCAACTCTCATAGCGCAAACAACTGTGCTTTTTGCAATCTATTAAATACTTGATTTTTGCATTTTTGTGATTTCTGTTGGTGATTTTGCTATTTTAAATGTCCCATTAGTGCTAAAGTGCGGTCTAGTGTTCCTAAATGCAGAAAGGCACTTTTTCTGCCTTGTTTCAGAAAATGTATGTGTCAGATTAGCTTCCTTCAGGTTAAGTTATAGGGCTCTTGTCCATGCATTCAATGCCAATGAATCAACTGTATACTAAATAAGGTGTCATTCAATAGAAACACACAAAAACAAGGCTATGAATAGATCTGTTGATGATATTGTTGTGACCAGAGACTTACAGGAACCTAACTCTGTATTTCCCCTGGAGCAATGGTTCAGTGCTCGAGTACTTTAGTATTTGTTATAGAACATAAAAATTAAAGGGAATGAGAACTGACTGTATTCTTAAGAAGAGTTAAAAATCATAAGAAGAGTTAAAAAATACATGTTATGTTTTTGCTCCAAATTTATATTTCCTGAAATCCCATTCTGTATTAGCAGACCCCAAAGACATACTTTGTGTGTGGCAATTTCAGCCACACCTTTGCGGCTGGAATTGCCATTGGAAAGATTCTACAGCCTGACTGTCTGTCAGACATAGCAAGACAGCCCAGGATGGAGGGAAAGGACATGTGTGAGACGTGATTGTTTCTTTCTCACTTTCTGAATTATCTGTAAGATCTTAGAGCCTGGGCAAAGTAAGGCTTTCCAGAGGAAACATGCAACTGTGCATTTAGATAATTCTTTTTAAAGAAAGCATTTATTAAAAGTCTTCTTTTTTTCAAATATGTAGTTTACTTCATGATAATGTTTTGGAGGAAGAAGGGACAGCATTGCATTACAGATGTTCTGCTTCCATAATTCAAAAAAATTATCCTATCTAATAAGGATGGAATATGCTAATTGATCCTCACACCATCCAAAGATGGTGGCACCCACAGCCAATAAGGAAGGGATATGTTAACTGACTGCCACATCCTCAAAGATGGTGGCACCCACAGCCACAAGATGCCTACGCCCAGCCTCCCTCATCCCTGCATGGCTGGCTCTAGGCTCAGGAAAGCCTTGGATGCCAGCTGGCCAGCCGCCCCGGGCTGCTCAAGGCTCAGGTAACCAGAGCCAGCCAAGGCTTGCACTGCCGGCAGTGGCAGCAACAGAGGTGTGATGGGGCATCACCTTCCCCTGATCACTGGTCACCTCCCATCTCTGAAGGTTCCAGGATTGTGAAAGGGGGCAGGCCAGACTTAGGGACCTTCCCTCCAATGCATGAATTTTTATGCACTAGGCCTCTAGTCAGTTTATAAGGTTGATTTACACCAAGCATAATCAAGTTTACACCAAGTCTTTCACCAATCAGAGCAATTCTGGATAATAAGCATCACATCTCAGGAACATGGATGCTTTTTGTTTTCCACAAACCATTGAATGGATCTAAATGAGAAAAGAGCTGGAACAGAGAACAAAGCCTTCATTCGGAGATGGTAAAAATGTTCCATCTGTGGGTCATTGATTTGTAGTGAGTATAGAGAAAGTATTCTCAGGCTCAGCTTTGTGCCATGACATGATTTATTAGTGACATCTGCTGTAAGTGAGGATGGAGATAGCACACATGCTGTGTATTTGCTTGTGTAAGTTAAAGCAGTAGAGCCTCAGCATAAGAATCCTTCTCACACTAGATCATAATGGAATGATGTCTGGTTTGGTGATCTCTCTTAATGCTGTGCTTAGCATGTTTCCTTGTGTAGAGTAGAAGCTCAATGAACAGTTTCTAAATGTATGTATGTACTGATTTACCAGTAAATGTACAGGGATAAGAAGGGTAGCAAGGCAAATTTTTTATGTCTCTGAAGTAGAATGGGGACAGCAGTCCAAAGCCACAAAGTCTTTCTATTTGATTTGAAATCCTGCCCCAAAGGTGGCAGCCTCTTTCACCTTGACCTAAGGCCATTTAAGGATATAAAATATTGCAGGTATCACCAGCATCAACCTCAAAGAGCAGGCTGTGCTACTGGAGGCCACAGAGACAGCAGACCAAGCTTGGGAATGGATTTTCTTTCTTTCTTTTTTTTTTGAGTGCTTAAAACTATAGCTACCAGCCCTAGCTGGTTTGGCTCAGTGGATAGAGCATAGACCTGCAGACTAAAGGGTCCTAGGTTCGATTCCGGTCAAGGATATGTACCTTGGTTGTGGGCACATCCCCAATAGGTGGTGTGCAGGAGGCAGCTGATTAATGTTTCTCTTTCATTGATGTTTCCGATGCTCTATCCTTCTCCCTTCTTCTCTGTAAAAAATCAATAATATATATATTTTAAAAACTATAGTTACTCATGTGGCATGACATAGAAAGACACCACATAAAGACTTCTGTCATTGATTTGTGTCCTTTCAGAACCTTGTTTATCAATATAACTTACTTTTCTCCTAGGGAGTACATTAAGCCTAAACAGTTCCAGCCCATCCATTTCTACCTAAATGCCCTGTAGGTCAGAGGGTCACACGTTTAGCCTCTCCTCACATATGCTCAGGAGCCACACAGAAGGTATACATCTGAACAGAAAGGATACAGGTTCCTGAAGAGTATCTGTGGAACACAGCAGGACATAATGGCAGACAGTAGGAGGGAGGCCCTTTTCTTTACTCCTTGAATGGAATCCAAGCAGTGGTTTCTAATCTGGTACACAAGGTAATTCATAGAATTTTATTTTAAATTACTTTTTAAAAATTTCATTTTTAAAATGTTGTATGTGTGTTTTATAACATGCATAATGCACACACAGGTACACTGCATGTTTGTATATATATTTGTGGACCATTTCTACCTACTCCTCTCACTCACTAGTATATCACAAATCTTAGGACATTATTCATAACAGAAACATAATAAGACTCTGAAAGGTGAAGAGAAGAAAGTAGACTCGCAAGGGATCTTGAGACTGAGGACTCAATGATGAGTTCCTTGGGTTTTCTTTTTTGCCTCATAAATTCTGGACTGGGTTCTAGAGAAGCCAGCAAACCTAGCAATGCTAATAAGTGCAGACAAAAAAAATTCCCAAGAAAAACATGCTCTCTCTAGCCAAAGGACCAGGAAAGGGGCAGTATAGAAAGACAGATCATTTAGATACCACACACAAAATATATGACTCCACTCCAATCCCCAAAGATCAAACAGTGAGCCTAGATTTCCATCCCCATCACAGGGGGAGCAGTAAGGAGGTAACGTGCCCCTCACTAACCAGCCATAGTGGGACCAGTCGAGTCTTAATGAGGAGACTGGAGTCCCACCCTCCAGCAGGAATAAGGCACCCCTCCTCTCTAAGTGAGGTGAAGTAGGGAACTTGGACTTTCATCCCCACCTGGTAATAATGAGATGGAATGGATTCAGAGGAGGCCTGCTAAACAAGAATATTGAAATAAGAAAGAGAGTTTTATAATATAATAGAAAAGTGTTCAGAATATAAGTGAAACTCACTTATTATACCAAAAGCTGGGAAAATCTCAACATGAATGAGAATAGACAATTGACAGATGCTGACATCTATATGGCACAGATGTTGGAATTATCCTAACAAGGATTTTAAAGCAGACAACATGAAAATGCTGCAGTGAGCAATTATTATTATACTTGAAATAAATGAAAAATGGAAATTCTCAGCAAAAAAAAATTATAAAGAAGAACCAAGTATAAATTTCAGCACTGAAACATACAATAACCAAATTTAAAAACCAACCCACAATGGATAGACTCAACAGCAGAATGGAGAGAATAGGGTCAAGAATCAGTGAACTTGAAGACAGAACAATAAAAATTACTCTATCTGAAAAAGAAAAGAGACTTTAAAAAATGAACAAAGTCTCAGAGATCTTTGGTCTATAATAGAATATCATGTTATAGCCACAGAAGACAGGGGGAAAAGGTGGCGCTGAAAAAAATCTTTGAAAAAATAATAGCTAAAAATCTCTTGAATTTGGCAAGAGACACAAACCTCTGATTCAAGAAGCTGAGAAAGTCCCAAAATAATATAATCCCAAGAAATCCATGTTAAAATACAAGATAGCCAAACTTCTGAAAACTAGACAAAGAAACATTCTTAAAGAAAGCCAGAGAGAAATCATACCTTACCCACAGGGGGAAAACAATTTTGATGACAGCACATTTCTTCTCAGGAACCATGGAGGATGAAAAGAAATGGCATACTATTTTTCAAATACTGAAAAGAAAGATCTGTCAACCCAGAAAATTTATAACCAGTGAAAATATTTTTCAAGAAATAAGGAGCAATCAAGCCATTTTAAGACGAAAGAAAACTAAAAAATCTTGTTACCAGGAGACCTACCCTGAAAGAATAATTACAGGAAATTCTCTAAAGGGAAGCAAAGATAAAAGAAGGAATTGGGGAACTTTAGAAAGAACAATGAAAAGAGTAAAAATGTGAATAAATAAAATAGACTTCTATTATTGAGTTTTTAAAAATATGTCCAATGATTGATGCAAAAATTATAATACTGTTGTGGTTTTTAAGGTATATAGAAGAAATATTTAATACTATAAGTGAGGGAGGTAATATACCTTAAGAGTAGGTAAGTTTTTTACATGTCATGTGAACAGGTAGACTGTGGTAAGTTATATATATAAAATATAATATTTAGAGCAACTAGTAAACATTTTATATGAAGGGATACATTCAAAAACACCTTGGATCAAGCATAATGGAATTCAAAAGAAATGTTCAAGTAACTCAGATGAAGACAGGAAAAAGGAAACAGAAATGAAAAACAGAAGGAATAAACAAAAACAAACACACAAAAAAAGGCAGACTGAAGCCCTAACACATAAATTAATACATTTAATTTAACAGGTTAATGCACCAATTAAAACATAGAGTTTGATAGTAGATAAATAATATGATAAAACTACATGCCATCTATAAAAAACTTACTTCAACTGTAACATTATAGTAAGAAAAGTAAAGGTTAAAAGTAAAAGGATGGAACCAATTATATATCAATAATCAAAATAAAGCAGGGCAGGAGTGGCTATATCAATACCAGAAAAAAAGAGACTTTAGAATAAAGAAAATTTCCAGAGATAGAAAAATATCTTACATGATAAAAGGGTCAATCTACCAAAAAGACATAGCAATTCTAAATGTCTATGCACCTAACAACAGAACTGCAAACCATACAAAACAAAAATTGATGGAACTGAAAAGAAAAATAAACAAATCCACAATTTCAGTTGAGTTCTTCAACAATTGATAGAGCAATTAGAAAATCAGCAAGGAGAAATAACTCAGTACCCTCTGTCACCAGGATCCAATAGATAGAGCACTCTGCCAACAACAGTAGAGTACACATGCTTTTCAAGTACTCAGGGGATACTTGCATACTAAGATAGACCATATCCTGGACCATAAAACACACCTCAACAAATTTAAAAATATTGAAATAATATAGATGGTATCCTTTGACCACATGCAATCAAACTAAAAAACAATAACAAAAGATAATGGGAAAATCTCCAAACATATGAAAACTAAACAATGCAGTCCTAAATAATCCATGGATAAAAAAGGAAGTCTACAGGGAACTAAAAAATATATGTTGAAATTGATTATATAATAGAGGAATATGCTAATTATCCATTATGCCCTGAGGTGTAATGACCAACTGTGTAACAACTGGACCACTGATCTGCAGGAGGGTGGGGCAGCAAACTACAAGCGGGTGACAGAGAGCTACAGGAAGGGGTAGGGAAGCAAGCTATGAGGGGGAGAGCAAGGAGAAGTATAGGAGGGCAAGGCAGGAGGTGGAGAGCTATAGGAGGGTAGCAGAGAGCTATAACATGCGGATTCATGCGCAGGGCTACTATTCTATACTAATAAAGGGGTAATATGCTAATTAGAGAGGATGTCTTCCAGGCTCAGGCAAACCTTGGATGGCAGCTGCCACTGCAAGAGCCAAGGAACTGTGGCTGCAGGCAGTGACAGCAGCAGAGGCATGATGGGGGCATCACCTTCCCCTGATTGTCGGCTCCTGCAGAGAGAGGCCAGACTGCAGGGAGTGGGCCTAAGAAGCCAGTAGGACATCCCCTGAGGGCTCTCAGGCTGTAAGAGGGGGCAGACTTGGCTGAGGGTCCCTCCCCCCTCCTCCCCCCAGTGCACAAATTTTTGTGCATGGGGCTTCTAATAAGTAAATAAAGCAGGATAAAATTTTAGTATGTAAATATAGTGTAAAATAGGGGGAAAAGACTTAGGAAGCTGTTCCTACATGTAAATAGCATGTGTTTCTCTGAAAAACAAAAACACATCAGATAAGGGTGACAGAGAAAATGCTCAGTGTGCCAAATCCTAGACCACATCCCTCTTTCTTGGGTATACAGAATACTCTGCCTATCAACTCTCTTTCCTGGGCATTAAGTCCTGCTTGCAGCAGGAAATAGAAGACACATTCAAATTAGTATTATTCAATGGTGTTTAATTAAAATGCTATTTATGAATACATGGGTGCGGTTAGGGAAACCCTGTCACAAAAGGTTAGTAATAGTAGGGCTATTACTAATCTGTAGCCTGAAGGGACAAGTCATGCGATTAAAGAGCCTGGAGACAGTGAGGGTTGTGATATATTGAGAACCACTAGAGAGAACTGTGATCTTTGTCACGTGACTCAGCCTTCTCAATGGGGGAGAAACTGGAGAAATAAACCTTCCCCTTCTTTTCCCTGCCTGGATCCCCATTGGCCAATCTCAACTGGAGGTCAGAGGTGAAAGGGGCCCTGGGACCTGCAATCCAAGATTAGCCTCCCAGGGCTGAAAACACAGTAGAGAAAAGTAGATCGAGAATGTTTGGGTGGTGTTAGAGATAAATGGGGAGCCATCTGGGTGACATAGGGACCCAAAGATTGGATGACAGTGTTTAAAATGGCAGCATCATAAGATAAGACTATTTGGAGTTAAGCTGCCAAAGGGAGCCACTCAATTCCAAGTCAACTATGATATGAGTTAGAAATAAAGCTTTATTATATTAAGCCACTGGGATTTGGGATTGTTTGTTAAGGCAGCTAGTGTTAATTACCCTGACTAATACTCCCAATAAAAGTCAGTGTCTTAAGTTCTGTGTGGAATCACATATTAAACACACAGTGTAGCACTCAGGAGTAATTAAAAACATGATTTCAGTTTTACTTGTGTCTCCTGGAAAACACCGCTATGGATTCCGTTCGTCATCTTAGACTCTTCTTAAAACCTATTTCATCACAAATACAATCCTCTTTTGATCAGATACTCTCATCTGTCAACCCTCAAAAACTTCCTCCAATTCCTCGTCTGTGCAGGGTTTATTCTTATTCATCCCCTCTCTCTCCCAGCCCTTTATAATGTAGGTCTTTTAGCCTCTCCCCCTGTATTCACCATCATTCCTTTAGTCTTTCTTTTATCACAGAAGATCCCTGAATCTGGTTGCCTAATATGGAGGAATGTGTAGAGCTTAGATAAAATTAAGGTAGGGACATCAGAGGAACCTAGGGATAAGGTTAAAACCCAGGCTTGAAGCAGGCTGGTTGCCCAGGGGATTTGTCTTTGAGGCAGAGTTGACATGCAGTGTGTTTATTAGGGAGAATACTTCGGATCAACATTTTTGGAAGGGAGAGGGAGGAAGTAAGATAGACAGAGGGAAAGCCACTTTGCCACACAGGAGGCTGGAGCCAATACAGCTTATCAGACTTGCCCTGCTTTGTCTTGGCCTTTATCCTGCTGCCTCCATCTGACATTGATGTGTAAGTTTGGGTTAGACAATTCCTGGGAGGGCTGACAACTGAAGGTTGCCTGCTGACAGCTCTTCCAGTAGCTGGAGCAATGAAAGCTGCCTTGCAGGGAGACCTGGGCATCTGGTCTTGTGTCCATCACTGTACAGAAGGCTTGGGAATGTGTGTGAGATGGACTGCAGCTGTCTGGCTTTGAGCTGTCTATAGTTTTGTGGTCATCATTCCTCTGTACAATGTCTCGAGGCCCTTGTATGCTATATTTCCCACTTCCTTGTGGAAACATAACAAAATATTTTTCTTTTAAGAGACCTTGATGTTTGATCCTCAGCCTCTCCCACTCTGTCCCATCGCTACTGGGCCTATTGCTTGGGAGCTGCAACCGCAGAAGGTTCTCTCTGGAGTCTCTGGTTTATAGGATTATAAAGAAGTTTGTGGTTGGCCTTGCTGTAATTCATTGATTTCTCTTTATTATTAAGGAACAGAGTAATCATTACAAGGACTTATTTATGGCTCTATCCCTTCTGATTGCTAGCCTCAGACAGCATTCTGGTACTGTGGATAACTTGCTGGTCCTTGAGCTGACTCTTTTTCCTGATTGTATATAACTAGGGCCTAAGCAGCAATAGCCTTTTAATTTCTCTTTTCCCAATGAGCCTGATTTTTCAATTATTGTGGTGGGCTATACCAATCTTCTATAAGTTTGAGAGTGGAGCCCTGATAAGTAGAGTCAGGGAGAGAATAAATGCCATGGGACCCTGAGCAATGACTCTGCTTTGGTTTAAAACTCAGCTCAAACATGAACTACCTGTATTAACTTAGGCAAGTTTCTTAATCCCTGTACACCTTAATTTCCTCATCTGTAAAATGTGGATAATACTTAATACAGTTATTGTGAGGAGAAAATCTCACATCATCTGCTTAGCACTGTGCCAACACTAGAGCAGTGTCTGTTGTATGGTTGTCATTGCTGTTCTATTTTTTTCCTATGAGAAAAATGAAGTTCAGATTGCAATTAGTGATTCTGATTGGTTAATGCACAACTATTTTTTAACAAACTTTCTTTTGACACCTTCCCTCTATCCCTCTCCACCCACCTCTAGTTGTGATAATATAGTAAAACCCTACAGCACAAACTGCAATGCCCTGATGAGCTTGCTGAGTTCTCCTTGGTTCAGAAGTTTGATTGTTATCACTTCTTGCTGGTGCCAACATTCATTAGCTGTGGCCCTTCCGAGCCCCCAGATATCAGACCTTTGAGGGGCACAACACAGACTCCGGAAAAAGTTGAGAAAGTTTTCAAGGGAGTAGTTTCTAGAAAGTTGCCAATATTTAATGAATGGCCCTCTATACATCTCCAGTCTTATTTTCCATTAGCTCAAGTTTCTTGAACTCTATGCTTTAACTATTGCATTTCCCTAAGTAGTCCATGCTCAAAATCTCTGAGCATATGTGTAGGCTGCTTTCCTGTGTAAAAATCTCTTCTTTTCATTCCTCTGTCTTCACTTGGCTTATTTCTACAATCTACCAGACAGTTCAGGTCTGCTTTTGCTTAATGCCCTCTTCTAAAATTTCAGGTGTTCAGATTTCTAGGAAAAAATAGTCATATCTCTTCATGCTTCACTCAATCTCTTTATTTTTCATCCTGCTGCTTCTCAGCATTTCCTTTAACTGCCAACATCACAACCTAGATAGTAGTTATCCAGGACTCATGGGTGTGAGGAAGAAAGGATTACTGTAAACTCCGGGCTAAAGGTTTGATAACAGAACCTCTGTGCTCCATTGTTTTGTGTGTGAATTCTGTTTATACAGTCAATAAAATGTTAACTTAGTAATAAAACCTGAATCAGAGCAAAGATGAGAATCCCTGCCTTCAATGAGCTTATAATGCTACATGGGAGATTAAGTATATGTACAAAAATCATAGGTGAAGCAAAAGTCAGTTGGTATTATATGATCAAAGTTTTATGGGAAAACAAAACAAATTTTCTGACAGGAGTAATGGGGGAAAGGAATTTTTGG
The DNA here is from genome assembly GCA_963924515.1 of Vespertilio murinus. Taxonomy (NCBI): domain Eukaryota; kingdom Metazoa; phylum Chordata; class Mammalia; order Chiroptera; family Vespertilionidae; genus Vespertilio; species Vespertilio murinus. Next base: position 22,995,263 of record OZ004716.1, read on the forward strand.
TAGAGCACATGGTATTTTAGTATTACTTGGAAGAAATGGTAGTATTTCAATAGGTAGCAGTGGAGATGGATCTTTTCCAGCAAATGAAGAGACAGGAGCAATGGTACCTGTAATGTCAACACATGGGAAGTGAGGCTAAGTAGCTGTTTATCATAATAAAAGGCAAAGCAAGGTAAGAGGTGTAGACTATATTTGGTAGATGGATTTAATAGGTATGGAAAGGTTCTGATATCAGAGTGACATTAGCAGAGCTGTGCATTGGGCAGATTTATTTGGCGGTGTTATGTAGAGCTTATTTCAGGGAAAGAACAAAAGTATTAGGAGAGTGGGATGTCTGGTTGGATCAACCTGTTGGCCCTGGGCTACCTAGGAAAGAAAGGTATGAGGGTGTTCAAGAAGCCAGATGCATACAACTTGGATGCTGGGATTGAAGAAGGTTTTGAATGCAAATAAATGAGGAGATAGTAAGACCCTAATAGAACAGCCAGATTTGGAGAAAGATGTTGAGCTTATCTTTAGAGCAAGGGATTCAAAGTCTCAGCAAAAGCATCTAAGTCAGTGGTTCTCAACCTTTCTAATGCTGCGACCCTTTAATACAGTTCCTCATATTGTGGTAACCCCCAGCCATAAAATTATTTTTGTTGATACTTCATAACTATAATTTTGCTACTGTTATGAATCGTAATGTAAATATCTGTGTTTTCTGGTGGTCTTAGGCGATGCTGCTAGGCGACCTTAGGCTATTGCTGCTCAGGTCCTATTGCGACCCACAGATTGAGAACTGCTAGAAGGGTCGCTTACGACCATCAGAAAACACAGATATTTACATTATGATTCATTAATAGTAGCAAAATTACATTTATGGAGTAGCAATAAAAATAATTTTATGTTTGGGGGTCATCACAACATGAAGAACTGTATTAAAGGGTCAGGGCATTGGAAAGGTTGAGAACCTCTGATGGAGGAGGCCAGCTGTGGTGGGAATTGTGGGGCTAGAGTACAGGGGCATCATCAGAGTTGGTGCCATAATTTGCATTTATTGTGTTAAGAGTTTGAAGGGGAAAAGAGCAAAAAGATGGAAAGCTGATGATCCTGTTCTTTAGTGTGTAGACTTATTTTATATTGCAAAGGACCGGTTAGTTAACCAAAACATTTCCTGGCCTGAAGACAAAATGAAACCAATTACCTTGATAGAGTTATTGAGGCATCCAGAAACATCCAGTGTGGACTAGCTTCCCTCCACCATGAGGCTAGAACTGGGACTCAAGGTTATTTGACTTACTAGTCAGGTTATTTCTTCTGACCACCCAATTAGTATATCCAGATGATAGCATCATTTCTGCCATCCCATCCTCCTGAAATAGATGATGAAGAACCAGTGTGTTATTTCAAAACACATCTTTATTCTGGAGTCCTGGAAGGGGGAGAAATGGACCAGAGCTGTGTGTGATCCAGAAGGCAGGATATCAGACTAAGCGAGACCAGGTCTTGAGATATATAAGAGTCATAGATTACTCCATCTTCTCTGGAGACGGGCTAAGACTATTGTCCCCGAGTCCTTGGGAGTTTACAGTTTTGTATTAAATCTAAAGTGTTTCCTTTTGATGGAGTATTTTATGATGGACATTGTAAATTACTCTAAGGAAATTTTTTAGTTCAGAAAGAATTTATGACAGTGATAAATTTGGGCAATGTCTTTTTAAGTGTCTCAATGAATGAATACTTTCAAAATTCCCCCAGGTTCTAGTCAAAGATAGAACCTATTGGTGATTATTTTTGTGCTTTTCATGTCTCAAGTGACTTCTTTTATTAGGATTCCCAAGAATAAGACTTATGATTTATCCTGATGACATATTAACAGGCAGTCATACCAAATACATTTTTCTCCCTTATGTACCAGAAAGTATATACTTGCTGTCAGCCTTTCGGGTACAATGAATTTCAAAAAGTTCTCTGGTGCTTTTCTTCAACATTAAACATTTCTTAGCTTTGTAAGTTATCAAAATATTTAGAGGATCTGGAGAGAAAAATAAACAGAAGTAAAGATAGAATGGTGTTGTATTGACAATACATAAAAAAGATGAAAGTCATTCTGTGGCTTTCAGTTGTAAAATGATTGAATTGGATTGATATTATAGTGAATCTCATTAATCCCATATATAAAGAGCTAATATGCTAATTAGACTGGAAGGCAGAACAACCTTCTGGAATGACCTTCCTGACAATCTTCTGGAACCATCAATGGGCGGGGCCTTGAGGCAGCCAGGGCTGCTAGGATCAAGACCCTTGCAGGAATTTAGTGCATTAGGCCTCTGGTAGAAAATAAGAAACCACCCACCTAAATGCATTCATTAGCTATAATCAGTTGGTTCAGTGGCCACACTTAAATATTGTCAATATGAAAGAAAGCTCATTAAAAAGCATTAAAAAGCTCATTTAAAGCATTAAAAATCAGTTTTAGGTTGGTGTAATTTGGGGAAAAAAACCCAAGTATTTGAATTTTTTTGGATCCTTTTTTTGTCTTTTACATGTCACTTCTTAGATGTGTTTACAGCAGAAGAAGTAATCAAATCACCGGCCACTTCAGATTTTCCCAAGAGTAGATGAGTCATTCATGACTCATTAGAGGAGGGATGTATCTTAATCTATTGCAAAATAAATAAATAAATAAATAAAAGCCCCTTTCTTCTTTCACAAAACATAATTTGTCTTCATCTTCTGTATGCAGTACCTTACATTTGAATTCAGAGGTCTTAAGAGCAAGTTAAAAATATACAACACGTCCTTTGGGTATTTCATAAGTATTGTCTTCATACTAGTTATGAATTTTCATGTCTCTGTTAGATATCATTTTGACCTTGAAATTCTGATAAATAGAAGCCAAAAATGCATGAGGACAAAATGCATGAGGGAAAAATGGACATAGTACAGAAATGCAAAAGTGTGTAGTAGAATTTGGATTTACTCTCATATCTCTTGATTTGCCCATAACCAGACTGTTAATCTCTGTAGAAGAAACTGCCTGGACTAGTGCACAGAAAAGAAGCCCCGGCACAAGTTTTTGACATATAATTGCTGTTCTATTGACATTTGTTAGATAAATCATCTCATCAAAATAGTTTTGAATGGGTTGAAGTTAAATTATAATTTTGTACCGAATATAATACATACATAAATAAATAGATGAAGGAGTATATGAGCCATTCTTCTGGGATATCAGGGAAGGGGGATATTGACACTGACTTGGCAGCTTTTTAAAGGAGCCAGGTGGATGCTGTTGGTCTCCAAAGTTACTGTAGTTGGCTGGAGAACTCATTTGAATGAATTAGAAATGTTTTGAAAGCTGTAGAGTTCATATTGTCTAGAACACTGTTCAATATTTGCTGATTGTTCATTTATTTACTCTTCATTTACTAGTTCTACTCATTCAACAGCTTTGGCATTAAGTTGCTGCCCTGTTGGTATTTCCTCACTCATTCTTTTTTTGCTCATGAAACTTCCATGGCACCTCATCCATTTCAGACTAATGGTGAGCTGGGGTGTGTGTGTGTGTGTGTGTGTGTGTGTGTGTGTGTGTATGTGTAGAGTGAACTGGATCCTCTAACAACTACTGAGTGTGGGACACTGATGTCAGATGGTGGGTTTTGGGTAAAAGCCAATATGTAAATGAAAGGCAAGGTGACCTTAGGAAACAAAGCAGATAATGGAGTCAAATCCAATTCTAGGTTTAAGGTCTAAAATCAGAACCTGGAACATACATCACATGGAGTTTAAATGACTCTTAGCAATCCTTCATATGGCTCATAAAATTCTGTATATGGTACTTTCTTTAAACGCAATGGGTACCGAACTGATGTTTCTCAACAAGCTACCCCTGGCCTGTGTTTCTTTAGATCTCTCTCTCTCTCTCTCCCTCCCTCTTTCCTTGCCTCCCTCTCTCCCTCTCTCCCTCCCTCCCTCTTTCCTTCCCTCCCTCTCTCCCTCCCTCCCTCTTTCCTTCCCTCCTTCTCTCCTTCCCTCCCTTCCTCTATCCTTCTCTCCCTCCTTCCCTCCCTCTTTCCTTCCCTCCTTCCCTCCATCTCTCCCTCCCTTCCTCCCTCTTTCCTTCCCTCCCTCTCTCCCTCCCTTCCTCCCTCTTTCCTTCCCTCCCTCTCTCCCTCCCTCCCTCCCTCCTTTCCTCTGTCCTCTCTTCTCTCTCTCTCTCCTCTCTCCTCTCCTCTCCTCTCCTCTCCTCTCCTCTCCTCTCCTCTCCTCTCCTCTCCTCTCCTCTCCTCTCCTCTCCTCTCCTCTCCTCTCCTCTCCTCTCCTCTCCTCTCCTCTCCTCTCTTCTCTTCTCCTCTCTCTCTCTCTCTCTCTCTCTCTCTCTCTCTCTCTCTCTCTCTCCCTCTCTCTCTCTCCCTCTCCCCCAACTCTTTATCCTATCTTACCTTCTTTTATTCTTTTCTCTCTCTCCTCCTTGGTCAAGCACATAGATATTGGACCTATGATATTGGACCCCAGGAACTGGACTACAAAGTCCAAAAATACTTAGAAAAGTATGGGAAACAATTCATGTGCAGCAGGCCTGCAAATAAGGTTAGGGAGATTGATTTTTTGACTTGATGTGGCAGAACATAGAGGGTTAGTAGGACCAGGTGGAGCTCTTTGCAACATGTGTGGTCACTGGCCCTCAAGTGTCCCCATTCACAGTCCCAAACCGATTGAGCAACAAGGGTGAGGAGAGAAAAGATAGTGGAAGCAATAGGTGGAGGGTTTTGCACATTTCCCAGAATGTCCCTTTCTTGTCTCTGGAACTGCACACTATTCATAGGGTTTCCTCACTTATATTTTTATAAAATTAAATATTGCAAGGTTTTACAATATTTTGAGATTCTTATTTACAATTCTTAGTAACACACTCAAATTGAGTCACTAATCTGAAAGGAAAATAAACTTTTAATACCTACAACCTGAGAATGCTAGTAATTTGCTATATAGATATTTTGAAATTAAATTACAATATGATTTTATCATAATAATAGTATAAACATTTAGAAATAAAAAGTATAATTCAACTGCCCTAATATAATAGCTTTTTAGTTTTTACATATTTCCCTCCCTCCCTTCCTTCCTTTCTTTCTTCCATCCATCCGTATTTATTCTGTGTCTGCTCTCCTCAGGTACTCTTTTAGGCCCTGGAGTTACAGTATCACAAAACAAAAACTATGCCCTCCTGGGGCTTAAAGATATTAAACACAGATATATAAATAAATTAATTAAATAATAAGTTATAAGCTCTTGATTTTACTAGATAAAGAAAGGTCAGCCAGGGTAATGGGTATGAAAGTGCCTTAGGGGACAGGCATTGAGAAGAATGGTCAGGGGCAGGTAAACTGTGAGCCAAGACTTCCAGGAGAGAGAGGTCACTGGATGGATCTATAAAGAGCAGAGAGAGCCACAACCACAAAAGCTTTCCAGGAATACAAAAGAGGTCTATATAGCTGAAGTAAAACGAGTAAAGGGGAAGATATAAAATATTAGGTAAGTTTATGAGATGGGAACTCATCATGTGAGATCTTAGAGCCATGTCCCTCCATCCAAGGGGAGTTGAGCTGAGACTGGAGGCCAAGGCTGGCAGCAGGGAGACTAGTTGGGGAGCCACTGCAGTAATCAAAGCATTGTTGGATTACATCTCAAAAGAGATGATAGTTACTGGGCCATGGTGGAGCACCTGTTCTGTGTGATCCTAGAATTTATAATGAAATTGGTATGTATAGCATTGAAAAATAGCAGGCCAGAAAACCCAGTCCTCTCCTTAGCACTCCTATCAAAGGCCATGCAATTAACTGTGGGTTTCAGAGTTTGGGAGGAACCTGCCATGGAGAGTTTTGTTGATCCATTGCCCAAGAGTTGTCTGGAAGAGAACTCTTCTAATGAACATATTAATAATCATTAGTATCATTGTTTGTTGCTTTAAGGATCACATGCTTTATCCATTTACCTTTGTGGAATCTGGAAAACTAAATGTGTTTCAGATTATGAGATTCTTTTCTGCCCAATTTATTTTATAAACTGCAAATATAAATCACACAGCTCTCACATGCAATTTCAGTTGAGAGAGTAACAGCGATGTTGCTATAATTGAGACATTCTAACTTGGGGGTGGGGTGCCTGCAGAATCACTGAGTCGGAATGCCATTTAAATTTTTAAAAAGATGTTTTGAGTTTAAAAAATAATTTTTAGAGTGTTCTTTTTTGTAATGCTAATTTCAATTTATAGCCTAAGTATTCTAATGAGCTGGGGGGGGGGTATTGCAGCTTGCTTTGGGTCTTAGTCTGCTAATGTTTCTATTACCACATCCATAGTAAAACAAGAACATTAAAAAAATACTCTGACATAAGCATTTTCTAACTGTGTGCTATTGCAGGCCACCGAACACTACAGGATGCTTGTTGTTGTTTTGGGGAGTGATGTTGTAGGGGCAGTTTTACATTTCCCCCCACTTTTTTCTATGGCAGACAGCACAATATGGACCCTTATTGTGAAATGCTAGAACTGGAAGGAATCTTAAAGATGACATAGCCCAAGCCTTATATCTAGAGAAACTAAGGTTTAGGCTGATTAAGTAATTTAACAAAGAACCAGTACTTATATTGTGTTTTTCTGATTTATTAAAGCATGGATTATATCACACCTTCTGATGGTCTAAATCTGACCATATACAATGTGAATTACACCTAGCTTGGCAGAATTCTTGTGAAGTATTATTATGAATTCATTATTTATTATTATGAATTTTATCTTTGCTATCATATTGTTAAAAGACCATTTTTTTAAGGTTTGATGGGACACCTTCATCTTGAAAAAGGCAAAACAGAAGGGGTTTAAGTCAACCTCTCCACAGTTAGGATGCTAGACAAATGATGAGGGAAATTATTCTCTCAAAGAGAAACTGCTCAGCTTTGTCTTCCAAAAGCTGAAGTGAGATGCTGTGTCTTGCTGTGCATTGTCATTTTGTGGAAAGTGAGTGGTTCTCCCTGCTAGGGAGCCATAGGCTTGCATTTCACCACTAGTGGGCAGAGCCATACCCCTGTATAATAGACCGCAATGACTGCAACAAAATAAAGCTGCAGTTCAGACTACAGAGAAATATCACCCTTGGCAATGGGGTGTAAACATGACCAAGTCAATGGACATGTCAACAGGCTGAGTCATGCATAATGAATTGAACTCAAAATTGGGGCCCCCATATGGGGTACAAATTCTGGTGCTGTGTACCCGCTAGGTGATTTTGGACACCATGTTGGGCCTCTTATTTCCTAATTTGTAAAATGAGAATAATAGTGCACACCTTACCAGGTGATCATGCACTTAGGTGCAGGGTGAGAGAGAAAGAGAGAGAGAGAAAGAGGAGAGAGAGAGAGAGAGAGAGAGAGAGAGAGAGAGAGAGAGAGAGAAGAGAAGAGAGGAGTTAGTGATGTGTGACACCCAGTGGCAAATGTTGGGCCTGCTATGGGAAGTGCTTCCTTGACCTGGCATCCCTAAGCCTCTCATAAACAGGGCAGTGAGCTCAGTGTGGGAGCTGAGATCCCTGCTCCTGAAACCAACACATCATCAAAAATGAGTGTTAGAAAGGTTTGTTCTTCTAGTCCTTGGTTTTTAGAAATATCAAGTTTTATTCACTATAGATCTGGAAACGAAGTGGCAGCAAAATATGGGCATTCCAGATAAATTTAGTTTCGTGGTCTCTTAAAATGAGGCTGTCCTCAGTGTCCATATTTCCTGTTGATTATTGTATTAGGCAGTGTTTAAAGTGACCGTGCTTTTCTTTCCTTCCCCATCTTCCTTTCCCCTTCCTTTCATTTTAGACGGGTTAGCAGCTCATGAGTGCAAACATTTGGGTTTCTCTGTCACGGTGGCCTTTTGCTGACTTCTGCCTCTGACTTCTGAGTGTATCCCCGTAGCAATATCTTAAGTAGTCTGGCTACCTGTATGCCTTTTCATTTGGGGAGAAGGCATTGCTGAGTGAGACACTAGTGTAGTAGATGCTGTGACGAGCCTTTATTTCCCTGGAGGACTGCTGAGAGCACTGCTGACACTCGGTCCTTAGACATTAGGATGCTTCAGGAATTGTCTCTCTGAAGAGCAATTTCCTTGCTCAGGGCAGCCACATCCAATGACTGATGAAGCCTGGATGCCCATACCATCTTTGGAGAACTCTGAAGAGCATCTTGGCTTCACAACTCTTCGGGGGGGCAGCCTAGGTCTTCGTAAAACATCTCAAATTGGCTTCCCTTGATGCTAAATCCTGTTTCCATCATGTACAAACCTTACAATTCCATTAAGTACTTTGTAAGGAACCTATTGCATACTCATCTTCATCACAGAACCTGTTACCCAGAGACACCAAGCCATGACAATGATGATATTTATATGAAGTTGTGTGTGTATAGATGTGAATCAAGCATGTTTACATTGTTCTGTCTCTTTAAGTCAGCTCTTAAAAATAACTACCCCCTCTGAGAGTCCATTGTGCCTTGAAGTCTCTTCATTCCAATTTCCTTACATTCTCTACATTCCAGAGTTTCTCATCATTATCTACCTTTGTCAGCATTTACTAGCCACTACATTTTAAATTCTGTCACTTTCTTTTGTGAGTGGTTGGTGTGTCCAGGTATGAGAGAGAGAGAGAGGGGTGGGAGAGGAGGAGTGAGGCTGGTGACCAGACTGGGCATCTCAATAGTCTTTGAGTCAGAAGTTTGCAATTCAGATAAACAGTTTCAAATAATTGAACATTTTATTCCCATTTTTATCTTCAACCACTTGACAACCAATAGAGTGGATTTAAAAAAATCTATTTTTATTGATTTCAGAGAAGAAGGGAGATGGAGAGAGAGTTAGAAACATCAATGATGAGAGAGAATCATTGATTGGCTGCCTCCTGCCCACCCCACACTGGGGATAGAGCCCACAACCTGGGCATGTGCTCTGACTGGGAATCGAATCATGATCTCCTAGTTCATAGGTCGACACTCAAACACTGAGCCATGCCAACCAAACTAGAGTGATATTTTAATGATAAAAATTTATTTTCAAGTATTCAGTAGCTCAACCAAGTCAAAAGTGAATTTTATTTTTAATTTTTTGTTAATCCTTACCTGAAGATATTTTTCCATTGACTTTTAGAGACAGTGGAAGGGGTGGGGAAAGACAGAGAGAAACATTGATGTGAGAGAAACACATGGATTGGTTATCTTCTGCACCTGCCCCAACAGAGGCCAGGGACGGGCCAGGGATTGAGCCTGCAACCAAGGTATGTGTCCTTTACTGGAGTTAAACCCGGGAGCCTTCAGTCTGAGGGCCTATGCTCTAACAACTGAGCCAAATTAGCTAGAGCTGAATTTTACTTTTAAAAGAATGACCTGATGTTGCATCAATATGTTGGCTATGTTGCACTAGCCAGGAAGCTCAGTTGATTATAGAGTTGCCCTTATATACCAAAGTTGTGGGTTCCATCCCTAGTTAGGGCACATACAAGAAGCGACCGATGAATGCATACATAAGTGGAACAACAAATGGATGTTTCAATCCCTTCCCCTCTCTCTCTCAAATCAACTTTAAAAAATGTTGGCTGTGTTTTGCTTTGAATGTGAAGTAATAGGTCACCTTTTTATGCTTATGTTTCCCCCCTAATTTCTAAATAAAGAACATATATTAATTTTTAAATAAAAATGTTTTACTAAGAAACTCCCCTCAGTACATTGTGTGTATGTTCCTGACAGCTATGGTAAGAAAACCCTAAATGCTTCTGACCTCTGTAAAATGAACATCCTGATTGAGCCTGATGGTAGGACTTGAGGGCTTTTTGGTCAAGACAGAAACTACCATTAGAGGACAGGGCATATTTCATGCTACAGCCCAGAATCTCAGAATACTGACTTTCTTCCAGTTCAAGTTACAGGAAATATGTGAGCATTGCAGCTTGGGTTGGGGAATTTCATCACCCTTTGTACAGATGTTCATTAACATAACAAAACATTAGTGAATGTTAAGTCTGTACCCTTGTCTGTTCTAAGCAGTGACTGAATAAAAATATGTCAGAAGCAAGCCAACTAGACTAGGAAAGGCATTTTCATCCAGAAAAAAAAAAGTGATGTGAAATATGCGGTCACCAAAGAAGGACCACCATGTTTTATTTTGTAATTATGAAAATTTGTCTCTTTTGACAAGTGAAATGAATTTAGGCACTCAGGCATAGGGAGAAAGTTGAATTGTCTGAAAATTAAATCAAAGTAAAAATGAAAAATATAAATGGGTGTTTCATATTCACTAACATGGGAGTCATCTTTTAGATCTGACATTTTGAAGCAATCCCTGAGAAACTTGATAGCTCATACCTCTGAATAAATTATGGTCCTGAGCAGTGTGGAAATAATTGAGAATGTTTGTTGTTTTTAAATAAATGCAATAAATCTGGAATGGCGTCAGCCGTCTAGAGTATAGAGGGCACCATTTATACCCTGAGATATGTGATATGCTGAGATTTACATCACAGGGAGACACTATGTGTAGACACAGTGGCTGTGGCAGGACCTGGATGCACATACATGCACATTTAGAGAGCAACATAGAGTTTACCAAAGTGGGGAGATGTCCAATAGCAGGTCATGTCTGCCTCTATCATATTCTAGATGTGTGGCCCAGGACAAGTCATTTCCTTTACAAAAGGGAAATGTTGGTGAGGCTGTGCCTTCTAGAGGTGTTGGGAAGACAGTAAATACTCATTCAATTGTTGCTATTATGCAAGGTATGAAAACACCTTCAACCCCAGTGTCTGACAATGAGTAGGGCCTCAACGGATGGTAGTTCAATCAATCTGAATACTTTTCATAATCTGTGAGTATTTACTATGTATTTTGTGTAGAGGTGTGTACTTTGTGTGTATACTTACATACATGCAATTCTGTATATAAGGATGCACACAAAGTATACATACAAAATACACACAACACACACACACACACACACACACACACACACACATGTAGCCCATCGCATGATATTGTGCGCAGTAGGCCGGGAACCACAGTGCACTGCTGGGAGCTGCGCTGCTTCCACGGGAGCCATGCTGCTTCTACAGGAGCTGGGAACCATGCTGCTTCAGTGCGAGGCAGGCCTAACATCTCCTCTCCAGGACTGGGCTCAGCCACAGAGGCTATGGGACATTGCCACAGTGATGAAGCAAGCGTCCCACCCCGGCCACTCCACACCCACTGCCCAGCGGCCCTCTGTGGTGACTAAGCAAGCATTCCTCCAGGCTGCTCATGCTGCCCGCTCTCAGTGGCAGAGCCTCCAGGACTGGGGGACTCTGGCGAGGCTGAGGGGACTGGATGCCACCATCTTATGGCTATAGGTGCCACCATATTTGTGACAGAGTGATGGTTAATTTGCATATTACATTTTTATTAAATAAAATAAAGGGCCTATGGCCATCACATCCTAACACTGGTCACCAAGAGGTACTAGAGCACTTCTCAGTCCCTCCCCTGGGCCCATAAGCTGCTCAGGGCAGCAGGGCAGGGCTTGTGGCTCACGTGGCGTGGAGGGACTAGTGCGGGGCTGGCAGCTCACACAGCAAGAGTCAGAGCCTACGCTCACACAAGGCAGGTCTGTGGTCCCATTGGCACTGTGGGTCTGGGTCTCATGGGAATATATATATATATTTGAGGCTTGGTGCATGAAATTCATGCCCTGAGGGGGGGGTCTCTCAGCCCAGACTGCACCCTCTTGCAGTCTGGGAACCTTCCCTTGAGGGATGTCTAACTGATGGCTTAGGCCCACTTCCTGCAGACAGTTGGAAATCCTTAGTGCTGCTGTGGAGGCGGGAGAGGCTCCCGCCACCACCCCTGTGCTCCTCAGCCATGAGCCTGGCTCAGGGCTTCTGGTTGAGTGGTGCTGCCCCTGTGGGAGCACACTGATCACCAGGGAGTAGCTCCTGCATTGAGTGTCTGCCCTCTGGTGTTCAATCCATGTAATAGCTACCAGTCATCCCACTGTTCGGTTGATTTGCATATTAGCCTTTTATTATATAGGATATATAATAAAACAAGGATGATAACAGGATATGTATATACACATTTTGTGTGTGTGTAATGGTTTTATACTTTGTGTATGTATACACTTTGCATGTGTTCTTTATGTATATGTATAAGCATGGATAGAATTCATGCTGGTATGTGTTCTGTGTGTGTGTACTCTGTGTGTGCATTATGCATGGATGTGAGTGTGATGTATGTCAGTGTGTACACTTTGATTTGGGCATCTTCAAGGAATGAGGTGCCTTCTGAAACTATCAATGAGTCATCCTTTATGCTCTGATAGGCTTGTAGCTCCACTGAGAGCAGCCCAGGAAATGGACCTGGTGCTTTGGTTTTTAAATTAACAACTGAACTGGCTGCCTCAGCTCCTGTGTTTATATGTATATAAAGTACATACATATAAAACACACAGTAATATATAAAATATTTACAACAGTGCCTGGCACACACTCATACCCAGTAAAGTTTTAGGTATCTTAACATCGTTTAAAAATGGATGAACTCACAAAATGGTGTCTTATGGGCAACCAATGTGGTAATGAGGTTGGGAGTCTTCAATTTTTAATTAGTTTCATAATCAAGGGTGGTTTACTCAAGACAAAGTCCAAACCTGAGTAAAGGAAATTCATGATAAGAAATTGAGAGTGAGACTAAGAGGAGAAAAACAGCTGTAAACCCTTTACATCTCTGTCTGTCTGTCTTTCTCCTCTCTCCTTACTTCTCCTTCTCTCTGGGGAAATATAGTCTGTTGGCTTTGCACATCTGCTCCAACTGTTCAACTCTAAGCCGGTTCTTTCTGCTTTGTTATTACAAATGGGCACCCATATGGTCGCTTGGTTTGACCTTCTCTGACACCATTATTTTCTATTCTCATCCCTGTTTTCTGTCATCTTAGCTGTTACACTCTTCATACCCAACTCCTTTACCCGAGTGCTTTCTGGTGTGTTTATTCATCTGGACCCAGGCTTCAGGAGAGCAAGTGCTAAATCTTTCCCTTTACTCAGCCTCAGAGCCTCCCATGGTGCCGGCACACAGGAGTTGCTAAATAATTATTGGCAAAGTGAATGCAGGGATGAACAGCAGCCTCAGAACTGTCCTCACAGGACGCTTGTAACCATCTCTTGTTTTTACCCAGCCCACCTTCCTGTTGCCTTTTTCTAGCAATGATTCTTTATTTTTCTTTGAGTCCTTGGAATAATTGTCATGTACCATTCCCTAGCCACAGTAACCAGTTTAGAATTGGGCTTGGGACCCAAATTCATCCAGAGAGACCTAACTCTTGACTTTTATTGAAACTATTAGGAAAGGGTAGCTAAGCTTTGAGGCTACGTTTCCAGGGCTTCCAGCATCTATTATGCTGTGTAAGAATTAAGTCAGCTCAGAGGAAAGCACACGCCAAGGTAGAAAGAAACCAAGTCCTAATGAAATTGAGCTTGTTGAATCCAGCCTTACCAGAAGAACTAGCCTCTGGATTTCTCAGCTGCATGAGCTAAATTGCATTCCTCTCTCTTCTCCAGAGTTTTCTTATTAATAAGTTCAACAGATTAGGGGCCTCTGTCCTAAATCCCAACATTTCCCCTCTTGAATTTACATGATGGAAAGGCAAGCACTCCTTGGGCAGGTGGTGGAGAACAATTTCCCTTAGGGTGCGCTGGGGCCCAGCCCCAGTCTCTCCTCATGGGCATTCTTTCTGTCAAGTGCCCGCTAGAGAACTGGCTGGGAAGGTTTCTTGTTGTTGTTCAAATATTACTAAGAAAATTAAAAAAATATAAGTTTGAGTTGGATTTATGTTTCAGCCTAAGCATTTTTAAAAATATATTTTTTGTATTTACTTCAGAAAGGGAGGAAATGGGAGAGAGCGATAGAAATATTAATAATGAGAGAGAATCATTGATAAGCTGCCTCCTGCACACTGCCTACTGGGAACTGAGCCCGTAGCCTTGGCATGTGCCCTTGACTGGACCCTTCATTCTGCAGGCCGACACTCTCCACTGAGCCAAACCGGCTAGCCTAAGCATTTTAACAGCAAATGCCAACTCAGAGCTGAGTTGGTCATGATGTGTGCCAATCCTTCATGAGGTACCCACTCTGATCCTGGAAGCTGTGGTCAAAGGATCAGCATCACATGGCCTGTTTGTGCTCAGCAGGAACACAGGGAAAGCATCTCTCAGCATGTGTGGGTTCAAGGAGTGTAAAGGGCAGAAGAAACAACAGGCTTTCTAGTATAACAACAGCGTCAATTTATCAGACCGAAGGCTGAGCTGGAGGTTCGGGAAGGAGTGGTGAGACCTGTGGATACACAGAAGGGTTTTTAGTTGAACTCTACAAGGAATTCTTAGAACTCCTGAGCCTTTCTGGGTGTCATGCCCTCTCTTCTCCCTCCAGACACAACAAAATAAGTGTTATCTCTGTTTTACAGAAAGGTAGTTGAGACTCAAGACAATATGAGCTCTGGACATAAGAAGGAATAAAACAGAACGGACACAGCCAGGATTTCTGTCTGTGGAGAGAATCTGGACTCTGGGAGTGGGCTATCCTGTAAGTTAGAGCAGGCCTGGACTTCCTGGACTGAGGGGAGGGGCTCGGTATGGTTCAGTGAGGTGTCAGAGATCTCTTCTGATTCTATGGTGAGGTTTTGTGTGATTTTTGTTTGTTTGTTTGTTTTTTGAGAGAGAGAGAGAGAAGAGAATGAATTCAGAGCTCTGCAGTGAGATGGGTCCCTGTAGAAGAGCCTCCTGGGCTGTGCCTGGTTGCTAAGGCTGCAGCTTCTGCTTGCAAAAGGAGCTGTGAACAAATGCAGGTCAGGAAGGAGCTCCAGGACACCACTGCAGTGCCCAGTATCCTCAGCAGAGGGCGCTCAGCTTGGCTGAGGAAGGCCTGGCTTGCCAAAATGACAGGCCATGGAGCTGCTGAAGTCAACTAACCAGCAGGGGGTAGTACACAAGGCTGTGTGGAAGCTGGGCCAGGGTACTGACCATTGGACACTTTTATCTTGGCACCCTGAGGTTCTGCGGGGCATTGAAATGAATGACATGGGTTGAGTCACTACTAAGAGGCAATTACTAAGAAGATGAGCTCATCTTACCTCATTTAATCAAAAGGCAAAATTTAATAGTTGTTGCAAGCTCAGGCAGACAGACTGGGGTTTGTACCCTGACTGCTACTTAATTACTTTGTCCTGATGTCCCCTTCCGAAAAACGAGGATAATGGTTTGGCTGCCATAAAAACTAAATGCAATAGGGCCCGAGATGTGCTTAGCACAGAGCCTGGCACAGAACCTGTGTTGCATGAGGTCTGGCCCTGCCCACGCCCATTGTGTGTGGGGGCAGTGATCCCCACTTTCATAGGAGAGGAAACAGGCTCAGAGGCTTTGATATTTACTACTCTTCTGGGGGGTCTCATAGCTTCTGGGGACCACCAGAATTCAGAGCCTTTTCATCTGACTCCAAAGCCCTCTCCGTGATGGGTTATTGATTTTCCTTCGTCTTTAATAACACTGGCTTCTCATACACAGTGGCCGGAGAGTTTGCTAGTTAGGGAGTCAGTAGCAGCAGCTGGACTTCTCCTAGGCAGAGTCTTTATTTCCTTGGGTTTGGGGGAAGGTCTTTGAGACTAATAGTAATGCCCTCTTCCCGCCAGGGCCCTGTGCTTAGGGAACACCAATGCCAGGCATAGAATGGTACTTTTGTTTCATGAAAATGTGTTTTAAAATTATACTAACAAAGTCTGCATATGATAAATAATAATCAAGTGGAACAAGAGGGTACAAAGTCAAAAAGGACTGTCTCTTCTAGTTCACATCCACGGGTTCCTTTTCCAGGAGCAACTATGATTGTAACAGTTTCCTGCTTTTCAAATTTCCAAAATTTTCTATCCACTTGCAAGTATTTATGTCTGTATGTGCATATGTGTAAATTTACATTAATACCAGCAGGTGATTACTAAATACACACACACACACACACACACACACACACACACACCATACCCTTTTGTGCCTTTCAATAATTTGTCTTAGAGAATATTCTGTATTGCTTCTATTAGAGCTAGCTCATCCTTTATTCACCTCAGTTGAATTAGGTCTAATTTATCCTTTTTTCATGATTGTATAGTATCTCTTCATATGAATATAAGTTTTTTTTTTTATTATTTACTCCCAGTTTTACATTTACTCCCAGTTTTTGGTATGAAATTGCAACTAATATATTTATATTTAGAAAAATAGCATTAAATACATTTGAGAACATATCTATAAGATAATGCCCTAGAAATGAAATCCCTGACTTAGAAAGCTGATATTAGCAAACTCTCATGGATATTAGCAAAGTGACTGCCTCAGAGATGGCACCAATTATACTCTCATCCAAATTGTGGAAAGATGATCTTCACTGCCTTGCATTTACCTTCTCTATATTAACCAACTTGTTGATATCCATTAATTTAACAGGTGAAAAATGGAGTCTCAGTGATGTTTTGATTTGCATCTCTTTAATATTGAGTGAGTTTGTGATGCACTTTTATGAAACAACTTACTTATTAATTAATTATTAAATTGTTACATTAATTGATTACAATTATGTTTGTATAATCAATCGAAATGCTCGTGTGGAGTCTCAACCCAGATAACCTAAAAGGGGAGGTGAGTAGTAGGACATAGGTGGTTGATAGCTTTCCTATAACTTAATCAATCAACCAGCATAGTCAAAAAAGGCTAAACTAGCCTTCTATAAGATAGCTGATATAAGCCTTGCTTTTAGGCCAGGAGTTGGTAAATATGTTTCATAAAGGTCCAGACAGTAATTATTTTAGGTTTTATGGTCCAGATGGTCTCTTTCAGAACTATTCAACTCTATCCCTTAACAATGCATTAATGAATGGACATGGCTATGTTCCAGTACAGCTTTATTTACAAGAATAGTCAGTAGGCTGCATTTGGCTTGTGAGTTCTGTTTTCAAAACTGTGTTTACACTTAGTGTGAGTGGGTGTCTAGAGACAAGATCAACTATCTCAATTTGCAGATTCCAAATGACCTAAGTCTTATGTATCTGAAACCTTCCAGTTAATGCAGGTAGCTGAAGAAATGGATAAATACAAATCTATGCCGTTATTTGGACATTCAAGATGTTAGACCTTAGGATCATGTCACCTTGGAGAGTGAATGAGGCTTGATGTTCTCAACTTTTCCCACTTTCTTGCATAGCTTGCCCTCTTAATTTTTAGTATATTTCCTTAACTTGAATACACATTAACTGGCCATCCTCATGGCATAAACATGGTTAGAGCAGTATAAAAGAGTAATCCTGCTGCTAATTAGGGAGTCAAATAAAACTGTTTGTGGTCCTTCTCAATAAGGGAAATTAGAGCCAATTTAGAAATTAGACAATGCTATGATTTGTCTAAGTATGCTCACTGTCCTGGAGGCCCTTTGTAGCAGCACCAGGGCGGTGAGCATATGTAGCTAAATCATAGCATTCATTTGCTTTGTTACCCATAGTACCCTGTGCCTCCAAAGGGTCTAGAACATAATAGGAGGCTCAGGTAATGTTAGATGAATGAATGAATGAATGAATGAATGAGTGGAAATAACAAATACTGCAAAAATGGCTCTTTACAGTCAATGTGGCAATCTTCCATTTGTATTCCAAGTTGTGCAAACAGTGCCTGGCACAGAATAAGTGCACAAAGTATGGTGGCTGTTAGTGTTATCAGCTGTTATCACGGTGAATTGTAAATAACAACAATTATTTTGACATATATTTATTAATGATGTATACTATGCAAGTTCCAGTTTTAATTCCGTAAATGAATTCCCTCATTTAATTTTCAGAATAAATTAAGTAGGAGGTAAGTACTACCATTATTCCATTTTACAGATGAGAAAACCAAGTCACAACCAAGTTAACTAACTTATAGCTGATATAAGTAAAACTATACAGCTAGATGTAAAGTAAAAGTCTCTTTCTGGTGTTTGAAGCAGTGGTTCTCAAACTTGAGTATCAGACTCCCTTGAGGGTGTATTAAAATGTAGATTGCTGGCTCCATCCCTGGAGGTTTTGATTCAGTGGGTCTGGTGAAAGGCCTAAGAATCTGTATTTCTAACAAATTCTTATTTGATGATATTGCTGGCCCTGGATCCATACTTGGAAAACCATTGGTTTAGAGAATTTTGTGACTTTTAAGGGGGAAAAGGGTGTCCCACTGAAGGCCAATTTAGTTCATTTCTGGCTGTTTTTAAACCCAAAAGAACATTTTCAATCCTTTAATGATGCTGTCCCTCTGTCTCCCTCATCCCTCCCTATCTCTAAGGCTCTGGTCAATTACCTAGCATACTCATAAATTGAACCCCAAGAAACATGTAGTTTCTTGAAGAAGTGATATGTCTTCTCTCTGGGAAGTACTGAAGCGTTGAGTTCAAGGTCTAGGCTCCATTTCAGAATTGATGCCCCGAAGTTTCACTGCACGCAACTGGAATATGCTTGGGTTCTGCCTGAAATGCAAGCACAACTCTTTTGATTTTAGTATCTTACCCCGTATGAGTATTAAATTACCCCATAAACAAAATACATCTGGTGTTTGACTCATAGAAAATATTTCTCTACGGTTGAAAAGAAGTGTGTGAATAGTCTGACTCTATTAATTTCCACTCGAGTGACTTGGAACCATCTGCTCAGGCTCTGCTGCAAAGTGAGAGTGGAGGCCATTAGATACCTATACCATTGTATTGGTATCTAATGGCAAGTGGCCTGGGAAGTGCAGTGGTGGCTCCATGGAGCTGTGAGTAAATGCCCATGTCACTGGTGTCCCTGTCAAGCCTTCTCAGCACAACTTTTCACACTCTAAAGGTCTCTGAGACCCTTACTCTTGGGCAAATGGGGTGCTCTATGGCCTGGAACCAGTGCCTTCTCCTCTCTTATTAGGGGATTGGTGTTTGGACTGCCTTGTCCAGGATCCCTGTGATGTCGGTGTGGGCCCAGTACAATGGATACATTCTGGTCCTTCCAAGCAGATCTTCTGGCACAGCTCTCCCTTCAAGGTTCAAAGGAAATGAGAGGATCTCCCTTCAGGGACCTCTGGGACCCAGCTATTTGGAATGAACAAGACCTTGGGGCAAGTTCAGAAAACTTTGCCACAGGGGACAATGGAGGCAGTTTGGGCTTTAAAGTGGCACAGATTTGGGCTCAAACCTTATTTCTCCTCCCCCTGATCATGTATCCTTTGCCAAGTTATTATTAACCTCCATGACTTTTATATAATCATCTTTAAAATGGAGACATCTTAAAGTCAATATGATAGTTAACCAGTTGCACTTTAAGTCACTTGATTGGTATTTGACAAGTAGAAAGTACTAGAAGAATGATGGCTGTTAATATTATCGGTTAGGAATTCTAAGCTGACTCACAATGACTACCCTTTCCCCTCCCCCCAATCTCATCTAGTATACACACATAGCATAATCTCATCTTGAGTGAGGGTAGAATCAGTAAATATGATGGGTTATGACTTTGAGTTAATCCAGAAAGAGATTATCCAGATGGGCTTGACTTAATTGTGGGAGTCATTAAATGAGACTGAACCCTTCCTAAAACTAGAGAGGTTGGAAATGTCAGAGGGTCAATGGAGGGAGCCACATGGTAAGGACCTGAAAGCAACCTCTAATTTCCAAGCGTGATCCACAGCTAATAACCAGCAAAACAACAGGGACCTCAGTCTTACACCCACAGGAAATGAATTCCGCTCATAAATCTGAGGGATCCTGAAAGCAATCTGTCCCCAGTCAAGCCACCAGATGAGAACACAATCTAGCTGACATCTTGATTTTAGTTTTGTGACAACCTGAATAGAAAACCCAGTTAAAAAAAATGCCCAACTCCTAATCCATGGAAACTATGAGATAGGAAATGTGTAGTAATAAAATTTGTGGTCATAAAAATAGCAGTAGAAAATGAGGTACAGAGACAATAACATCTACTTCAGAGACAGATTATGGAAAACTAGAGGCCCACTGCATGAAATTTGTGCATCGGGGGAGGGGATCCCCTCAGTCCACCCTGCACCCTCTCTAATCTGTGACCCCTTGGGGGATGTCTGACTGCTGGTTATCCTTCTCACAATCCTGGACCACTGGCTCCTAATCGCTCATCTGCCTGCCTGATTGCACCCAATTGCTCCCCCTGCTGGCCTGGTTGCCCCCAACTGGAGCCCCCCTGCCAGCCTGGTCCCCCCTAATTGTCTCCCTGTCTGCCTGGTTGCCTCTTACTGCCCCCCTGCTGGCCTGGTCACCCCCAACTGCCTCTCCCACTCCTGCCAGCCTGGTTGCCCCATGCAGCCTGTTTCTCAATTGTTTGGTAGCCCTTCACTGACCCTGCTGCCAGCCGGGTTGCCCCCCACAGCCTGCTGTTCAGTCATTTGGTCACCCCTCACTGGCTCACCTGCCAGCCTAGTCGTAGGCTGCCATCTTGAGAGGGCATTAAGGTCAATATGCATATTATCTCTTTATTAGATAGGATAAGTGTGATATTTGTATGGAGCATGCAAAGAAGTTGTATAGGTATCTAATGGTAATAGCTAAGTCGTCCAGCTATTCTTTCCCATCAGGAAGATGTCTTTGCCTCAAACCTCTAGCCTGCTAGCTGGGTTCTTTCTGAGCTCCTACTCATTCTTTTCTTGGGGGTTGGGTTATGTCTTGCCATGGCTGGGTCTTTATGTCCACTGCTGCCAATGTAAGGCCTGAATTTGACCACTGTCTGAATTACCTCTTTCACCTGATGTTTTTGCTAGAAGCATTTTTTTCCATCCATTCTTACAAGACTGGCTCATCTGTCAGGTCTCAACTGTCACTACATCAAGAAGCCTCTCCTGACTACTTAGATGAGCTCTTTATTCACCCTTACCACTCTTAGAGTCTGTGCTCATTCCCTTCACAGTACTTTCACAATCTGTAAATTTCTGTTTGATTGTTTAGTTTGTCCAGTTTCTTCCAGTAGCCTCCCACATCCAGGAAACCAGATACCATGTTGGTTTTGTTTACTGTTGATCACAGTGCTAACTTGGTGAGAAGCATGAGCATCTCAGTCCACACATGTGTGCAGTGCATATGTGTACATGCATGGCTGTGTGAGGAGCACTACCACACACAGCCCATGCTGACCCCAGCCCTTCTCAGATTTCCTGAAATCCCTCTGTATTCATTTTTTCTGAGCAAATCAGCTCATCCTGAGGAAAATTCTTATGGGATTGTCCCATATCCAGGCAGCTGGCTTTCCTCATGCCCATTGCAGAGGAGATTCTTCCTCTCAGTTTTCCTTTAAGCCACTTCTTTCTCTGAGTCCTGTTCCCCAGACTTCCACCACTCCCCTACTGAAATATCATGTTTAATCTAAATAGAGTCAGGTGCATAGGTACATTTCATGAGTACATCTTATGTATATCTCATATGAATCTAGAGTGGATCTTGGTAACTGGGGGATGGAGAAGAATGTGTATAGTCTTTGCTGTGATACAGAAAAGCAGTTTAAATGTAAGCTCTGCTGTTGACTAGTTTTCTAACATAAGCAGTAAATCATTTCCCTGAACCTCAGTTTCCTTGTTGGTGAAATGGGATAATTATATCTCCACAAAAGGGTGGTTGCGACAGTGATATGAATATGAACAGAGCATGTGGTTCAGTCCTGGTACTTGGAAGACGTTCCAGGCATATAGATCTCTTCCCAACTTCCTCTTTCAGTTTTAAAAGTGGAAACTTACTACAAGAAAATACTAAATGCAGTATACTGTGAGTGACAGATGAAGAAAGAAAATTGATTGTGGGATCAGGATGTGAAGAGCCATGTCAATGTCCTGGAATGTTCTGAGCAGTGAGACAGGTCTAGTTTGCACTTCATGTTTGAACTTGCTCAGGCAGGATTCTCTTTCCTGTGGAGCACATTGTCACCAATGGGACCATTTCTGTATTCATTTAAAGCTCTTGATTAGAATCTCATGAATATTCAAATACTTGTCTCCCCTTATTTGCCTGGTTATTAGCATTCTGTCTCTTGGCTTATTTTGCTGTTTTTCTCTATTGCACATTTATTCAGTGAGTCACACTTTATTGTCTGATGTGACCAGTTTTGAGATAATCCCAAATATTCCCAGTTCTTGGAAAGGATGGATCTCCTCTCTGCTCTGGCTGCCAGCTTTACCTTTCTCTTTCTATTTGCAAAGATGGGTGGGTGGTGGAACAGCCTGTAAAGTGCCACTTTGGGAACTTGCTTCTTCATTTTTAAAATTCATATTGATAATAATAATTCAGTGCATGTGTCTATCACTTCACATTTTACAAAGAGATTTCATATCATCCTGTTTTACAGTCTTGCTTTCTGCAAATGCAAAATGCTGACATTCTGTTCTGAATGGGGCCATGTCTCTTTTCCTTCTGAATATTTAACAACAAGATTTGAACAAAACTGAATCTGTTTTAAAGCCCAGCTGTACAATAATTTCTCACAATAGCATAGCGTAGAAAGGGATTTGTTCTTTTGCTCTGCTGGTTGGGGCTTTGTCTGAAGTATGTTCAGCTCTGTAGGTGATACATTCTGTATTAGTTTCCTATTGCTGCTATAACAAATTATCCCAGACCTGGTGGCTTAGAAAAATAAAAAATTATTCTCCTATAATTCTAGAAGTCAGAAATCTAAAATAAGTAAGCAGAACTGAATTCCTTGTGGAAATTCTAGGATGAAATCCTCTTTCTTATCTTTTCAGCTTCTAAAGGCCACCTGTATTCCTTGGCTCATGGCCCCTTTCCTCAAAGCCAACACAGTAGCATCTTCACATTTTCAGCTCTCTCTCTTTAACTTCAGCTTTTCTATTATCTAATCTCCTCTGACTATGACCTTCCTGCCTCCCTCTTATAAGGACCTTGTGATTATATTGACCCACACAGATAATCCAGTATAACACCCCCCATCCCCATCTCATGATTCTTAATTTAACCTCATCTGCAAAGTCTGTTTTGCTATTTAAGATAACATAATCATGGGAGGTTGGGACCTGAATATCTTTGAGTGAACATTGTACCTACTATACTATATTTCTGGGTTATTAAGAAAACCAGACTGTGTGGGCCTGAGACCTGCATGCCTATTTGTGATGTGGATCCTTGTCTTCTTTTCTCCTCTCTACAGGTGGACTCCTCCTAATAGCTACAGGAGGAGTTTCTCAGTTACAGGATCACATTGTATCCAATTTCCTAGTCAGACCTTTGTGTGCCCAAAGCATCTTCCTTAAGTGCCATACTCAATTTGATCCCCATAATTATCTCTGAAATGAGAATTATTACCACCAATCAAAACTGAGGTGCAGAAAAGTGAATGTGCCTCCTATCTCTTATGTAATATGGTGAATGAATTCTAGTGTCCATTGGGCTTTGATTCAAATCCAGATCTGACTTTGTGACTTTGTGCATGTATCTGTACCTTGCTCATCTCAGTTTCTCCATCCGTAAGTACCCCTTTTTAGTTGTGAACATTAAATGAAGTTAAGTTTGCAAACCACTTAACATAGAGTCTAGATCAATGTATGTTAGCTATTTCACCATAATTATTTTTACCATCAGGATTAACATTATTTCTGAGAAATTCATTTTTCATGCTTGCTGGAAGTTGCCATAGTAATAACTATTCATGTTACTGCTATTAATACTCCAGGCTGAGGGCATGCACAGAGGTGATTCCCTGAGATGTCTTGGATCCTGGAGGTAGATACAACTATCACTCCATTTTACATACAAATGGGGCTGGGGGAAGTGAAGTGATTTTCCCATCATAATACTGATGTTAATGGGTAAAATTAGATCCTCCCTGAGTCCACCAGAGCTGGACTTCTAATCCTATGCCCTCTGTGCATTGCTGAGTGGGTCCCCTCGTAGACATCATAGGCTATGCTGTCCTTGCCCAGCTTTGATGGTAAGTGCACTCTGCAACCTGGAGGCCTGAAAGAGGCCTAAGAGGCTGAGAGCCAGCTGTCAATTAGAGCTCATTAGGATGCTACTGTCTCAGGCAGAAATCAGGTACTTCTGACTCAATCCCTATCTCACCAGGCTCCTGTCTACAGAACAATAGGACCAATGAGCCCCCTGGGGCATTTCCTCACTTCTGTCCAGAGCTATTTCCTCATATACATCAGTCTCCAACACCATAAATGTCCACATTAAATTTAGACTGATATTAATGCTGAAGTGCAGGAAGCTACTGGGGGAGTTTTCTTTAGAACAGAAAATGCCCAATTTTCAAAGCTCTAGCTCAAGTGCAAATAAGTGTTGACTTCAGTCCTTCAGGGAACCGCTGCCTTGAATACCAACAGGGTCTCTGCACTGCTCCGAGACAACTCAGGCTTCTAACAGGGTGTTTGTCAACAGGAGGATACATGTGGGGCTCGTGGAGATCTTGAATAATGTATAAAATCCACACGTTCAGGTTGATTAAAATCCTAAGTGCATTATCCAGCTGGAGCAAAAGGCTCTTGATTCTCTGATCATTGAAAGTCATTGATCTTCAAGGACATTTTTCTTCTCACTATACTCAAGATAATAAATACCAGGCCTATTTGATCCATGGGAGATCAGCATGAACACAAACATGTCCATGTCAATTTATATAGAGTGGGAATATTGCATTATTAGTATATATTAATCCTCATAGAGCCACAAGGAAGAAAAACACCCAGAATTGTCTCTTTTTCTACTTTTTCCCCAGATAGAAAGCTAAAAGCAAAGAAGGAGTGAGATGATAGTTACTAGGGTATCAAGAACAATGTTCTATGCTTCTTAGAATGCCATGTTTGTTTATCAAGAAGTCTAGTGCCATTAGGACATTAGGGAAATTTTGACTTCTAGTATGGCCTATGAGAAACAGACCTATGAAACTGAGTTTCCTAAAAGAGTGGTGTTTGGTGGTGTCCCAGGCAGGAGCATGGTTCCATTTGGAAACCACTCACAGGAAGGCCTGATAAAGGACACTATGCCTTTCCTATGCTTGCCCCCACCATTACATTTTAGAAGCTTCAAGTAACTCATTATTGGCTTCACAGGTTCACAGTTGGAGAGAAAGTTTGCTCCAGGATAAATTATACCCTGAGTCTCACCCATATATTACTTAAATGAAATTTAGATGATATTTTGGACTTAGACTTATTGCTGGAATTGGTCAAGAATTTTTGAAGATGCTGGGGTAGGGTAAAATGTATTTTGCATGTGAGAAGAACATTAATTTGGAGGACCAGAAGACAGAGTTGTATGGGATGGATTGTGTAAGATTTCACAATATGAGGTCAGGTTATTTTGAGAGCATGTTTTTTTAAGTTGGGACATGAAACACAGGAGGACAGAGGATGTAAGAAGCAACAGGAAAGAACCTAAGTGGTACTCTGCTTTAGTTTCTAGAAATGTTATAGGAAAGAAGTGAGCCAAGGTGGGCTGCTTTTAGCTCACTGGAGACTCAGAGAAACAGGGAACAGAATCAGGGAGGAGGTAATTCTGGGAGGAGCTGTGGCTGCCTGCTGCTCCCCTGGTTGCGAGTAACTCCCCAAATAACTATCTAGAAGCCCGGAGAATACAGTTTTAAAATCACTGACTCTTCTAGGAATAGTAAACAATGTTGACATAACTTGCCAGAAACAACCAAGTAGTGGAGGTACAACAGCTTCTTTGTGTAGATCAGGATTCAGAGACTTTGCTGAAGCTTAAGAGGAAAGTATGCAGTGATTAATTAGTTATGTCTGTCATATGCATGATAGTTGGGTGGGTGGGGGGTAAAGGGGGGGTTGTAACAGCTATTTTCTATCCCTGGAGCAGTACAGCTCCCTGATTTGGCAGAGAACAAGGCCTGTAGACTAGAGAAGTGAAGTGACTCGCTCAAAGTCCTTTTTTAAAAATAAATCTTTATGGTTCATATTATTACAGTTGTTCCTCTTTTCTCCCCCATAGCTCCCCTCTACCTGGTTCCCACCCCATCCTCTGTCATTATCTGCCTCCCCCACTTTCCTCATCCATAGGTGTATGATTTCTGTCCAGTCTCTTCCTACACCCTCCACACCCTGTTACCCTAAGGATTGTCAGTCCACTCCCTTTCTATGCTCCTATTCTATTCTATTCACCAGTTTATTGTGTTCATCAGATTTTTTATTCACTTGAATTTTAGATTCACTTGTTGGTAGATATGCATTTGTTGTTCATAATTTTTATCTTTACCTTTTTCTTCTTCTTCCTCTTCTTAAAGAATACCTTTCATCATTTCACACAATACTGGTTTGGTGTTGATGAACTTTAACTTTTTCTTATCTGTAAAGCTCTTTATCTGAACTTCAATTCTGAATGATAGCTTTGCTGGGTAGAATCATCTTTATTGTAGGTTTTTGCTATTCATCACTTTAAATATTTCTTGCTACTCCTGTTTAGTTTCTGTTGAGAAGTCAGCTGACAATCGTATGGGTACTCCTTTGTAGCTCAAATAACTGTTTTTTTTTCTTGTGGCTTTTAATATTCTCTCTTTGTCTTTTGCTCTTGGCATTTTAATTATGATGTGTCTTGGTGTGGTCCTCTTTGGATTCCTTTTGTTTGGGGTTCTGTGCTCTTCCTGGACTTGTAAGTCTATTTCTTTCACTAGGTGGGGGAAGTTTTCTGTCATTATTTCTTCAAATAGGTTTTCAGTATCTTGCTCTCTCTCTTCTTCTGGCACCCCCATAATTCAGATGTTGGTACGTTTAAAGTTGTCCCAGAGGCTCCTTACACTATCTTAATATTTTTGGATTTTTTTTTATTTTTTCTTTTCCAGTTGGGTGTTTTTTGCTTCTTTGTATTTCAAATCTTGACATCATTCTTGTGTTCCTCTAGTCTGCAGTTGGATCTCAGTATATTATTCTTTATTTCAGTCAGTGTATGCTTAATTTCTGTTTGGTCCTTTTTCATATCCTCGAGAGTCTCACTAAATTTATCAGTGGTTCCTAGAAAATTCTTGAAAAACCTTATAACCGTGGTTTTGAACTCTATATCCAGTCATTGATGTACCTCCATTTCTTTCATTTGTGACCTGTTTCTTTGTCTCCCCATTTTGGCTGCTTTCCTGTATTGATACAGTGGCTTTGTGTTAGGTGTTCTGTAGGGCCCAGTGGCTCAGCCTCCCCAGTTACCTGAGGTATATGCTCATGGTGCATCCCTTTGTGGGCTGGGTGCACAGTCTTGTTTTAGTTAAACCTTGATTGTTGTTGGTATCACTGGGAGGAATTTAACACCAGACCAATCTTTAGAATCAGATGAGTTGGTTAATGTTTCAAGCTTGGTTTCTATATGTGTGATCTTCCTTTTGGTTCATAGATTCACAGTGAGTCTCAGAAGAGAACATTCAAAAAGCCCGTGTTTTCAAGGTCTCTTGGTCTAGAGCTGGGATTTGCACCCTCATTCATTGTTCTCACACTGCTACTTGTGCAGTTAAATTATTCTTTGCTTCCAGTTTTCTCTTTATTGAATATTTTCTATAGTTCAGGCAACTTATCCCAAAGGCATTCACTCCAGATCATTAGTTCTCAATCAGGAGTAATTTGATACTCAGGGGACATTTGCCTCCAGGCAATAATTGGCCCCATTTTTTGATAGTCACAACTAGGGAGAAGGTGTTGTGGCATCTAGTGAGTTGAGGCCAGGGATGCTGCTTAATATCCTACAGTGTTAAGGACAGTTCTCACAGCAAATAATGGTGTGGTCTCAAATATCAATTGCCAAAGTTAAGACACTTTGCTTTAAAGTTAATATCTTTGTTCCCCATGCTTATAGAAGCTTCCTGAGAGTTGCCATATTTTTCATTTCTCTGTCTTCAAGAGTCCCACTCAGTAAAGCTTCCTCTCTGGTGACCTTCTCACAGAAATGCCTAGCCCATGTGCACCTGAAGCTGGGAGCTCATGTTGAAAGTGGCTGATAAGGCTGTGCTTTTATAGGGTTTTGGCTATGTCTCTCTGGAGCATATCACTAAAGCCATAGACCCTTGAAGGAACATATTCTGGTAAAAGGAACACTGAGAGGAGTATAAGGACGAAATTCTCTCCTGAAAGTTGTCTGTAGCTTCTCTCCTGCTGCGGCGTTATTGCCAAAGTGATCACATGCCTCCACCCTTGAGGGATGGGTTTAGAATTTCTCTCCTTGGGCATAATGCTGCAAGGATAGCATCTAAAGTGGGAGTTTGGTAATGGAGGGGGAATTTAGTTATCTCTCCTAACTCTATTCCACAGGGTCTCTTGTTTCTGTTTATACAAAATAAAAATTACATCATCACAGAATTTTAGAAACAAAGGTTTATGGAAGCTCCAGTTATGGACTGTGACAAGACAGAAATCAAACGATATTTGAAGGGGTCTGTTTACATGTCTGTCATCTGTCCCCCCCACTGGAGAGGAGTTCACTGAAGCCAGGATCCAGGACTTGTTTTCTCCTCCATCTCAGTGTCCAGCACTATGCTGTGCAGGAAGCACCAGCCCACATTTGCTGAATTAATGAATGAAGGCATTGATTAGATGGAGGTTGAAGCCCAAACTCTGCTTCTCTCTTTCTCTCTCCCCTCAACCTCATCTCCCCCCACCCCATGTGTGTGTGTGTGTGTGTGTGTGTGTGTGTGTGTGTGTGTGTGTTAAGCCACAATAACAGTATCCAGCACATACTAGGTCTTCAATAAATACTTGTTAAATTAATTGCTGGGTGCTCCTGTTGCCTCAGTCTCTATGCTAATCATTTAATATATAGCAACTCATTTAATTCTCACTGCAACCACAAGAGGTGGGGATGATTCTCTACATTTTACTACTGGAGATTCAAGGGTCAAAGAGGTTTAATAACTTGATCAATTTCACATAGCTGTCAGGAGTTGCAAAGTCAAGACTTGAATCTTAGCCTGGCACTAAAAACTAAGCTTCTGTGTTCGACATCCTCACTTGGATGTCAAGCAAGGACATTTGGGGCCTATTTTGTACTCCATGGGACTCTGGGAGTTTCTGCATAAAATGGGCCTGGTGAAGTCAGCATTTGGGAAGAGGCATCAGGGAGCAGGACTGACAGTACCATGGGGAAATTCATCCAAACAATAACAAATGGAAGGCAACGAGAGGGATGTGTGGCTGGCTTAAAGGAAAAAGAGGTTTAAAGGATATGCAGGGGTCTGGGGGCTAGGGGATACAGAAAATGAAAGTATTTTGGGAATAAAACACACAGCAGAGTTAAGAGATGTGGATGTAGGGACATAGAGACAGCAAGATTAATTTATCTTAGAGCATGTTGAGTTTGAGGCTACCAAGGAATATCTAGAGGAAAATGTAAAAAGGTAATGCC
The DNA here is from genome assembly GCA_963924515.1 of Vespertilio murinus. NCBI lineage: Eukaryota > Metazoa > Chordata > Mammalia > Chiroptera > Vespertilionidae > Vespertilio > Vespertilio murinus. Next base: position 23,024,690 of record OZ004716.1, read on the forward strand.
CCTTTCAATGTCTCGAGGTAGAAGTCCATTAAAAATAACATGTTTAGCCGAAACCAGTTTGGCTAAGTGGATAGAGCGTCAGCCTGCGGACTGAAAGGTCCCAGGTTCTATTCCGGTCAAGGGCATGTACCTTGGTTGAGGGCACATCCCCAGTAGGGGATGTGCAAGAGGCAGCTGATCGATGATTCTCTTTCACCAATGTTTCTAATTCTCTATCTCTCTCTCTTCCTCTCTGTAAAAAAAAATCAATAAAATATATTTTAAAAAATAATAAAAAATAACATGTTTAAAGAAGTACATATTGTCTTGTATAACTGAGTCATGGCTACCAGAGCCCACAAACTTAGGGCTCTGGCAGTCAATATCCCCCACTGCTGGAGGGAAGATAAGGTTTTCTCTATTGACAACCCCTCCAGAATCACATAGAGCAGTGATTTTCAACCTTTTTCTTTTTATGACACCTCATGAGAAACTAATTTCTAAAATTCTGTGGCACACCAAAAAATATTTTTTTGCTAATCTGACACATAAAAAAGCCATCTGACACCGGATGACTATTGTGTTGGCTGTTGTCATTTTTTATTTATTTATTTTTTTTGCAATCTAAGGGAAAAGAGGTCAGTGATCCTGATTAAATAATCAGGTATTGCATGTTTTAAAAATTCTTGTGGCACACCCGTTGGAAATCACTGACATAGAATTATGGCTTAGCACTTCAGTGCTCATTCTAATGAGTAGATTGGTGTTTATCATTTATTCTGCAAGAAGCACATTTCAGAAAGAGGATCATTCAGATGGCAGAATTGGAGAATGTGCTCTGTCTTGATCATTTTTTAAAAAGCACTTCCCGCCTTTTTTTTAAGTCTTTTACTGTGGGACTCCAGGTGACAGAGTAAGGAGTGCACTTAAGAAGAGGAGCTGCCCTAGGCAGTTTGGCTCATTAATAGAGCATTGGCCTGTGGACTGAAGGGTCCCAGATTAGATTTAGGGGCACATGCTCCAGTTGTGGGCTTGATCCCCAGGGGAAGTGGTGGGCATGCAGGAGGCAGCTAATCAATGATTCTCTCTCATCACTGATGTTTCTAATTCTCTTCCTCTCAACTTCCTCTTTGAAATCAATAAAAATACATTAAAAAAAACTTTAAGACAAGGAGCCTATGCTGTTAGGTAACTGAGAGTCTATGTAGGAAAAGGCAGCAGCCCCTTTGCAGCTTTATTGCTTGTTTTGTTCACAGTTACCTGCAATATGGCAGGGCTGCAGATGGATAGAAATATGCTGCAGTGTAACACATTTACAGCAGGGGGAGAAACACCCCCAGAACACAACTGCTCAATGCCAAAAGCTGTCTTTGCATTTCCTAATCTTTGTTGCTTTCTGAATACAAAGAGACAGATGATTATTGCAGTAATTGGCAATTGAGCTGTGGTCAGATGCTCAAGAAGTACTTTAAACAGTTGATCATAAATATAAAATCAGAGTATTATGATTCACAGGAGAGGAAAATGAAAGCAGACCCTGGTAACAAAGTCTGAGATGGAGCTTAGAGCTAGGATTCAAGCTGGGTAAATACAGATCTTGTTTTGTTGTTGTTAGACCTCAGCTGAGGAAATTTTTTCATTGATTTTTAGAGAGAGAGAGAGAGAAACATTGATGTGAGAGATACAAATTTACTCTCTCATTGACTAGTCGCCTCATGAAGGGCTGGGGATAGAACCTGCAACCAAGTTACATGCCCTTGATTAGAATCAAACCTGTGACCCTTTAGTCTGTAATCCGTGCTCTATCCATTGAGCCAAACTGGTCAAGGCCAAATCCAGATCTTTAAAGCAAGAGAAGGGGTGTTCTGGGCTGGGTGAAACCTGAATTTTCTGGAACTGTGTGATGAACATGGAGATGCCTCCAGGTCCTTCCTCAGGAAGGACTTTGGCCCCAGCTGTGTGGTCAGCAGACGGTCTTCAGCGGTCAGCCCATTTCTCGGGTTGCTTCGGCTGGAAGACCTACAAACAATAAGTGATTGGAGGGCATGTGGCATGCTGAGTAATGACCCTCCCTGGAAGTTGTACATATTCAGAACCTGTGAATTGGTTACCTGGCATGGCAAAAGGGACTTTACAGATATGATTAAGTTAAGGAGTTGTCAACCTAGCCTAAATGAATCTGAATGCTTCACTAGAATTAAAAGGCTCTTCATTTAAGAGCCTTAAGATTTGTAAATTAGCAAACACTACCAGAGTGTTCTATATAAAAGAGACAAGATGACAATTCTTACAGTAAAATGTACATTTTTGAGGAGAATCAGTCCTGCATTCTTCACCTCTGGATGGCCCAAGATCGTAATCTTCCAGATGTCAAGTGGTCTGGATAATGGATGTCTTTCCTAAGTTCTTCAAAGAGTGTTAAATATATATATATATATATATATATATATATATATATATATATAGGCTTTGGTGTACAAAAGAACAGTTCCAAAGTTTAAGTCCTGTCTAGTTAAAGTAAAATAAAATCTACTCTTTATGCTTTAGCTCATTCTGATTTAGGTAATTATGTTAGCGTGGCTAAGGTGACATCATTTTGTTTCTTCACTCTTTCCTCCGGTCTTAGTTGGGGAGATTATCCTGGTGGGCCCTAAATATAACAATGTCAAGGGTCTTTGAAAGAGTGAGGTAGGAGGGTCTGAATCAGAAGAAAATGTGATGATAGAAGCAGAGAGAGAGGGGAGATGTGATGACAGGAACACAGGTTTGAGAGATGGATTTTGAAGATGGAGGAAGGGGTGCAGCAGTCTCTAGACGCTAAAGAAGGCAAGGAAACAGACTGACCTCCAAAAAAAAAAATGCAACTGTGTCAAAACCTTGACTTTATCCCCATGAAATCCATTTCAGCCTTGCGACTTTCAAAACTGTGAATAAATTTGTGTTATTTTAAGCCTCTTTTAAGCCAGAATCGTGGTAACTTTTTCCTGTAGCCATAGAGAATTCATACAGTGTATAAAGGCCCAGCCATCCTAGCCCAGGACAGGGCACTGCCACAGGCAGAGCATTCTAGCTCTAAAGGGCCCTGCCATGTGAACCGGGCCTTGTATTATTCCTACCTCAGAGATCTAATTACTTTCTGCTCACTTCTGCTTCCTTCCACTCTGCTCAACAGGTGTTGATCCCAGGGACCCCCCCCTCAAATACACAATGAACTTCAAACCCTATTCTGAGTTGGCTTCGCAGGGAGTTTATGCTCTGTTGATATCAGCTGGTGTCCCATAGTGATTCAGAATCTGAGCATTGGGTCAGTCTGTTTTGACTTTCTGATTTAGTAATCTTCACTACGTGCCCTTGCCTCTTGGAGACTCAGTTTCCCACACTGTAAAATGAGGATAAAAACTCCTACACTAAGGCTTGTTGTGGGGCTTGATTTAGACCACACATGTACTATGTGGTACAGGGCCAGCCTTGAGGTAATTCTCAATAATATTCTTGTTGAGAGAGATGATGGTACTGATGATGGTGGAATTAACACTGGTGGATGTTGGTGGTGTTGCAAATGTCCTGAGGTGAGGACAATGTCCTGAGAATTCTAGGGCTTTGTGGGACAGGCCCCTGGCTTATGGAAGACAATATTTGTAGAAGGCCTTGGGTTGTTCACCTAGTCACACCCAGGAAGGTCAGACTGATTTCTCACAGCCCCCCTCCCTTGTCTTACTCTGAAGAGAGACTGCTGGGTTCTGGGTGAATTCTACCCTCCATTCTGGAATCCAGATACATTGAACATCATGTTCCAAACTGGGCATTGGCCTGAGAATTCTTCCTGGGGTTCATAATGGCCTTAATTTCTAGGACTTGGCTTTACTGTCCAAAGGCCCAGACTCTGGGACTGTCTGTCAGTCCAAGGAGATAGATGACCTGTGTTGGATCTAGGGGTATTGCAAATTATATCTCACCATCTAAGACTAGAAACAGGGGTCATGTGAGGACCATATAAAGAGAGAAGGCAGGAGATAACTTTTAAGTGATCATCTGAGTTCAAGTGACATTTTTCTTTTACTTGAAGCATAAATTACATTTATGGATTTCAGTTATAAAATCCCTCCCCTTCCTCCCAAAATATAGCCCTTTGAAAAGTCTAAAGAGTGACTGTCTTGCTGTCTTGCTTTCTTTTCTGGCCTCAGATGCGATAGCTTGTCAAGAAAGCACAGTTTGCAGGTGAGCTACTGAGGATGCTCCAAACAAAAACTGCCACAAAAGTGCCAGAGGACCCAAACTTGTATTTAATTTATAGTTTGTAAGTCCTCAGCATGGAGCTGGCCAAACAATTCCAACTAAATTAAGTTCCACTCAGTTCTCCTGGGCTGGGCCTGTGGGTGCTAAGTCCTAGCTGTCAGTGCAGCTTCATGGCTGAAGATAAATCACTGCAGAAAATGGACTATAATGAAAACACTGACAGACTCTTCAAAGTAATGGAGCTCGAGAGTCTCCCTTTTGTTACATTCCACGTATTATGCAATTACCGCCTCGAAAATGGCCTTTCCTTCATTCCTGAGAGGAGTGTCCTAGTTTCAGAACAGGGACTGTAGGAGTTGGTAGGTACCTTCTTGCTTGAACTGTAGGCAGGTTAGGTCCAGTCAGGGCCAGACCCATTGTTGACAATTGCAGCAATTTTCTATTTCACAGAGGCTGGAATTGGCCACATCTAATCACTAGAATCACTGCACTAGGAGCTGGACCAGGCAAACAGGCCAGCAATCATGCCAGTCTACAGCATAGTTGCGCACACTCCAAGAAATAGATTTTATGCTGCTTTCGTGTTGTTTGGAAGCGGAGTGACTGAACAAGGAACAACTTTATAAGGATGTCTATTGAGGTAGCCATGACCAGTGCCACTAGGGAAGGGGTCTGGCATAGTGAAGACAGTGTCAAGGTACAGTTGGGATTTTCCTGGAGGATGTGTAGCCCCTCAAGAACTTTTGGGCTGCTGTGCCTCTCTCTGGTCTGTTTCTGAATTTCTTAACTACTCCTGTCTCTGGAAGCATCAAAATCTGCAAGAGGACTCCCTTATTGGCAACAAGTGAAAATGTGACCTCGAAGAAGTACTGGGAATCTTTTAAAAAACAAACCCCTCAAGCTGACAAGTTAAATGTATTGAACCACATACATGTGAAGTTCATCTAAGCATAGGTATGATGGGATTCAGAAGGCCAACTGATATTTCAGGGTGTCCCCTTTCCTCCTCTCATGCTGATTTCACACACTGAGAAATTCTAGGTTGACATACTCTTAATTCCAAGATGAATGATAAAAGATATGGTGTCCCAATATTTAAAATATGTTTCAGAGCTCAGAGCCACTAAACCAACATTGCCTTGGAAGGTGAGGTATTGGCCAGGCTTGGGGCCATGCCTGTTCCTAAAGCAGTTGCTGTGACAAGAAAATTCTGTACTCTGACTGCCTAAGCCTTGACAATACCTCTTTGTGGAACAAATGAGGGAGCCCGTTAACTTTGGGACACACAGAGGGTTAATAAGGGTTATTTCCAAAAGAAATAGGATGCAGTTACTTTGAGAACTGGGGATTGTATATTAGACAGGCAAAGGCAAAAATTCGTCCCTAGAAATGACTTCAGTCTCCCAAAGAAGCTAGCTAAGTATTTGGATGATTTTCTTCACAATCAGAGTTAGTCACCCTCAGCATTGGGTATCATTTTAAACTTTTCAGTTTACCTAAACTACATATCTTCTTTTATTCTTTCTCTTAGTCATCACTTTGCCCACATTGATGAGCATGAATCACCCTGAAGCATTGAATATAGATTCCCAGCAGTTGCCAAGGAATTGAAAGGTGACAACTGGAAAGGTAGGCAGTTAGGTAAACTTTGATGGATAGGAAGTGGGAGATATTTGGAAGCAACTGGGCAGATATATTCTTGTTCCTTTCACCACTGTGAGCTCCTTTCCATAAAAATCTTCCAGAAAAATCTTGTGTCCCAAGTGAACACACCTTCTGAGAGACCTGTTATACATTTTCACAACTTAGTGGCTTAATGAAATACAAATTTATTCTCTTTCAGATCTTGAGGTTGGAAGTATAAAATGAGTTGGCCGGGCTGCATCCTCTCTGAGAAGAATTCATTTCCTTGCCTTTTTCTGCTTCTAGAGGCTGCCTGCATTCTTTGGCTCCTGGCTCCAGATGACTCTGCTCTCTGCATCTGTTGCCCCATCTCTTTTCTGACTCAGGCCCTCTAGTGTCTCTCATGTGAAGACTCTTGATATTCCATGAGTCTACCTACATAATCCATGACACAAGATCCTAAACTTAATCACATTTGCAAAATCACTTTTGCATTGTCAGATAACATATTCACAGGTACTCAGGTTTAGGTTGTGGGTGGTGTTTGGTTTTTTGTTTTGTTTTTATTTTTGCCATTATTTAGGCAACTATAGCCTGTGATAACTCTTTGAGGCTTCCTGCAAAGCCCTGGACAGCTTAGGCCTGCATTGAATATTATGTTTTTTTCTTGCCTCACTTTACTGCCTCATACTGACACCCTGGGCTTGCACATATCAAAAAAATCTTTCACTTTGATCTTTGCCTTCAAGCTTCAGAAAAACTAAGGTGAAGGAAACCTCAGTGAGTTCACATAAGGTCTTATGAGTTCCTTCTCTGAACAATGAGTCACATGTACAAAGTAGTGGTGTTTTTCTCATCTATATCTTTAGCCCACAGATGGAATCTAGAACATGCTCCACAGATGCTTGAATGAGTGTGTGGATGAATTAACCTTTCAACTATCCTGGAATTCTTGGTTCAAAGCTTACTTTTTCTGGAAAATTATTTACCACAGTTCCCCACCAATGTTGGGTGTGTATACAAATTTCATTCTTCATTTTTATTGTATACATTTGTACTCAAGGGAAGAATAAAAAAAGTGATCTAGAAGAATAATTGTTTTTAAAAATATAGGATCAGGCCCTGACTCCTCCTTTCTTGGCTGTATGACCTTGGATTAATAATTTTACCTGGTTTGTGTAGCCCAGTTTCTTTGTTTATGAAATGATACTAATAATTATATTTACCCTATATAGTTGATGCGACAATGAAATCTGGTGACATTTAAAATGTATTCAAAACAATATTATCAATTTGTAGTTTCTAAGTTTCTGACTTCATGTACTTTTTATATATTCACTAGAGGCCCAGTGCATGAAATTCATGTATGGGGGTGGTGGTGGTGATGCCCCTCAGCCCAGCCTGTAGCCTGTCCAATCTGGGACCCATTGAGAGATTTCTGACTGCCTGTTTAGGGATCGGGCCTAAAATAGGCAGTTGGATATCCCTCTTGCAATCCAAGACTGCTGGCTCTCAACTGCTTGTCTGTCTGCCTGCCTGCCTGATTGCCCCTAACTGCTTATATCTGCCAGCCTGATCACCCACCACTGCCCTGCCAGCCTTATCAACACCTAACTGATCCCCTGCTAGCCCAATTGCCCCTAACTGCCCTCCCCTGCAGGCCTGGTCCCCTCTAGCTGCCCTCCCCTGCTGATCTTCTAGCCCCTAACTACTCTCCCCTGATGGTCTAATCTCCCCTACTGTTCTCTCCTGCAGGCCTGGTCGCCCCCAACTGCCCTCTCTTGCAGGACTGGTACCTCCTAACTGCCTTCCTCTGCTGGCCATCTTGTGGTGGCCATCTTGTGTCCACATAGGGGCAGCCATCTTTGACCACATGGGGATGGCCATCTTGTGTATTGAAGTGATGGTCAATTTGCATATTATCTATTTATTAGATAGGACTAGGGACCCAGTGCACAAATGTATGCATCTTTTATATATATATATATATATATATATATATATATATATATATATATATATATAATTGATTTTTTAACAGAGAAGAAGGGAGAGAGATAGAAGCTTAGAAACATCAATGAGAGAGAAACATTGATCAGCTTCCTCTTGCAGACCTCCTACTGGGGATGTGCCACAACCAAGGTACATGCCCTTAACCAGAGTCGAACCTGGGACCCGTCAGCCCACAGGTTGACGCTCTATCCATTGAGCCAAACCAGTCAGGGCAAATCTATGCATCTTGAAAGAAACTATGGGCTGCAAGGCTGCAGTGGGCACAGACGTAGTCTTGAGCCCATCCTTCACATTCCTGCTCGGTCCCTCCTGCCTGGGCCCCCAGTCCCCACTCTGCCTGCAGCCCGTTTTCCACTGCTGCTGCTCCCACATGCTGACAGCATTGGCCCTGCTCACACTGGCTGAAGGCACAGAGCAATTAGGGCCAGTCCCAGCAGTGGGTGTGAGTGGGGCTGGCACTATCAGCAGGTGTGAGTGGCTGCTGCTGCCCCAATTGCACACAGGAGCAGGGGCCAGTGGAGAAGCCCTCAGGGGTGATTGGGGCCAGCAGCTCCTGCTTGCATCTGCTGATGGCACCAAGCAATCAGGATTGGCACCCGGTGTCGGCTGTAGGTGCAAGCGGGGCCAGTGCTGGCATTGGGTATGAGCAGCAGCTGCCAGCAGTGGATGCGAGAAGTGGATGCTGTTCCTGATCACCCCTCAGGAGCAGAGGGAGGTGGAGAAGCTTTTGGAGGTGATTGGGGCTGGCACTGGGTGCCAGCAGCAAGTGCGAGTGCCAGGTGGGACTGTAGCACATGGGAGCAAAGAATATTTCATAACCACCAGAGACTCACCCTCATAACAGCAATCGGTACCCCGCCTTGGTCTGGTGCCCCTGCTTACCTGCTCCACCATCCTGCTGCAGCTAATGCCTACCATGTTTCACACTCTGCTACTTGCTGCCAACGCCTGCCATATTCCACGCATGGTAGTCCATGCACGTCAGATGTTCAGTTGTTTGATTGACCTGCTGTTTGGTCTATTTGCATATTAGGGTTTTATATATATATAGGTAGAATATAAATTTTATACATTTATGTATAATTCTATGAATGAATGCATATTTTTTTCTGCACTGAATTTTCTAATTGGATTGCTCAAGAGACCCTTTTGCACGGCTGAATGACCTCCATCTACAACACATTCCTTTATATCGTCTTCCAGTTAGAAATAGCCATGTGTCAGGATCTATACAACTACATATAACTCAAAACCTATAGTATAGGACTTTCCAGAAAGCTTTCCCATTCTTTATTGGAAGAGTCATATTCAGTAGAAATGGATAACCAGACTTTGTTTCTCTCATTTTGTGTGTGTATGTTTTGTAGATATGATGCTTGGAATTCCTGTAGCCATTTTGTAACATGAGGAAATTAGCATAAGAAAAAGAACAAGAAAATCTTACCAAATCTTGATGTTAATTGATAGTGACCCTTGAACCAACATTAGCAGTTTCCTGCTTTCAGATGTTTTTTAATTTATTTTTTATTTGTTTTTCTTGATTTCAGAAAGGAAGGGAGAGACAGAAACATCAATGATGAGAGATAATCATTAATCAGCTGCCTCCTACGTGCCCCCTACTAGGGATCGAGTCCACAACCCGGTACATGCCCTTTACCAGAATTGAACCTGGGGCTCTTCAGTCCACAGGCTTATGCTCTATCCATTGAGCCAAACCAACTAGGGCTCAGACTTCTTATTTGCACCTTTTCATGAATGATACCAGAAATTTGGAGAAGATGATGGGAAATGTAAAGACAGCCAAAAAGAGAAGAAAGGAAGGAATAGTCAAATAAGTCAGTATTTCTCTTTGTATTTTGAATAATGATAGAAAGGAAGAGGGGGTTCAAAATGAAAACAAACTTATACCTATCTCCATAGTGGATTGGAAGCAATTGGAAAGCAGTGAATGTGTATGTCATCTGCATTATACCTGGCATAGTAGGTGTTTGTTGAACAAATAAAGGAAACTTTCTTTTCACCTTTTTAAACTTTGGGCAAGACTATCTGGCTCATGAGAGCAGTTGGGATGACAGTTGTTTGGTCCACTTCTGAACACTATACTATTTAAATATAGCATACAGCCTTAGGGGGCCAGCCAGGTAATTAAACATCAGAACCGGCTAGCTATACCAGTGTTAGTGAAACTCACACATTTATTTATTTATATTTTATGCCCCCCCCCAACCCCACCACACATATTTAATCTGAATCTTTAGGAGGAAGGGCTTTCCAAACACTTATTCTAGTGTGTAATTCTCTCCAGAGGATTTCAAATAAGGAACCAAATTTGAAGTGAGTAGGAGACGCTTGATTGTAGTCTTGGTCTCTGTCCCAACAATCATATGATCCAGTGGAAGACATATAGAGATCAATAGATTTTAGGATCCTATCTGCCCTTGCATCCTGGACACCAGGTGCAGCTGTCAGCATCTTACCCACACTATGGAGCCTCTTCTGACTGTGGCCTCTCGAAAGGCAGGGGAAGGTTTCTGCTGGCCTCAGCATGTCTCATCCCATAGCACCAGTACAGTACCACATTCATAAGTGGGGCACATTCTGAGTCTGTTGTAAAAAAGACCAACACTTCTGCATTTATCTTCATAATCTCTTATGGGGAGAGGTGGGGGAGGAAGCGAAGGCAAGAGAACATGTTCTTGAGTAATTTATTCTGTTCCCTTCTATTAATGAAAGGCATAAAAATAAATCCATATTTCTATTCAACTCATTTGAAGGACAAGTCAAAATCACACCATTAAAAATTAACATCCCAAACAGATTGTACATTGCTAGGGATGAGTTGAAAACCAAAGTAGAATAATTGGCCAAATGACTCTACAGAATGTTGAGTAAGACAAATTAACTCTCATTTCCAGTGGTTATAATATAAAAGAAGACAGATCATCTTCATTTTAGGCCAGGAAGGTTTGAAGGAACAGCCCAGCATATTTTATCTGAGGTGAATGAGGATCTAGATAAGAGGTTAAGGTCAGAGCTATAGGGATTTCTGGAGCACTAAATTCATCATTAAGCAAAATCCATTATATCCTGTGAAATCCACAGCAAAATTTCTGGATTGTTTTCCTTCTTGGAACCATCTAAGGTCTAGACTGTAAAGTTAAACCATCTACTAAGTTTATGATGGCCAAATAGATCAATGCCCAATATATATTTTCTGATACCATCTATAACTGTGAAATCCATTCATCTGTCCAGCCAGCCAGCCAGCCAGCCAGCCAGCCAGCTAGCCAGCATTTATGGATGATCTTCCTGTGCTGGGGCAGATGATACAGTGATGGATTAGACAGAAATATTGATCTCAAAGAAATTAGCCCAGTGCATGGCGTTAGAATCTTTTTCAGTCTCCACACTTAATATTTTGAGCTAGGTAATTCTTTGTAGTAAGGGGTGTTGGGTGAATTATAAAATGCTTAGCAGTGTGTGTGGCCTCTACCAATAGATTCTAATAGCACTTTCCCCTCCAATCATGATTATCAAAACTGTCTTCAGATCTTGGCAAATGTCCCCTGATTAGGGAGAGCAGAATTATCCCAAGTTGAGAAACATTACTTTAAAATCATATCCTAGCCTTTATTCTCAATGTACCTTCTTATTAGTTGTTTATTTAACTAACTAGCGGCCCAGTGCATGGATTCATGCACTGGTGAGGTCCCTCAGTCTGGCCTGTACCCTCTCGCAATTCGGGACCTCTTAGGGCATGTTGGAATGCTGGTTTTGGTTCGATTCCCTCAGGCCAGGGAACCCCACTAGTGCAAGAATCCATGAACTTGGTCAGTTTCAACTCAATCCCCACAGGTCACAAATCTGTGCCCCAGGCCTCTAGTATGCATATAAAATCTGTGGTTAATCTCTTCCTGCCCTCCTTGTCCCCCCTTCCCTCTGAGATTCATCATCTGTTCCATGTTTCCATGCCTGTGCATTGAGTGACTGGTGGTCAGTGCACATCATTGTCACTGGTTGAACAGTCCCTTAGGCATATATATATTAGAGGCCTGGTACATGAATATTCATACACTGGAGGGGGGCATCCCTCAGTCTGTCCTGCCCCCACTCACAGTCCAAGAACCCTCAGGGGTGGGAGGGGACCTGGAAATCAGGGAAAGCAATGCCCCATCACACCTCTGCTGCTGCCACTGCTGGCAGCGCAAGCCTTGGCTGGTCCTGGTTATCTGAGCCTCAGTCAGCCCTGGGTGTCTATGCACCTACCATCCAAGGCTTTCCTGAGCCTCGGGCCAGTCCTGGATGGTTGGGGGCTGAGAGGAATGGGTGACACTGAAGGCAGGTGCATAGATTGGCCAGACCTACCACATGCATGCTACCCTGGCAGGGCTGAGGGGACTGGGTGCTGCCTTCTTTAAGGATGTGGCAGGCAATTAGCATATTCCCTCCTTATTGGCTGTAGGCACTACCATCTTTGTGAAAGAATGAAGATCAATTAGCATATTCCTTCTTTATTAGATAGGATTGTTATTTAATTGTGCCATATTCCCAAAAACTAACACATTTTCTGCCACAGAGTGAGTATGTGGTAAATCATTGCAGGTTATGTGAGTGAATGAATTAATGAATGAATGTCTGTATTTGTAAGACCAACCTTTTCCTGAGGATTGACAGGCTGTTAGAAGGACATTGGGTTTTGGCCATACACAATGCCAAGCAAGCAATATATTCATTCAATCAAAATATGCCTTAGGTAAATAAGAAAAAAAATGCTTTTGGGTGTTTAACTGTGTGGGTCTGACAGATAATTGAGCGGTTGGATTTTTCAGTTTTAACAGATTGGTTTGCCATCATGTAGCCACAATAACAGAGCAAAGTAACAATCATGTCTATGTTTCATTTTCTGAAGAGTGTTGCATGAGCTCACAGTCTGGCCAATTAAATGTGACCGGTTGGCACTCCCACACAAGTTTGAGAACATTGAAAATAGCTCTTGGTAAAAGAAAAAAAATCCAAGTTACAGAAAAAGTTGCAACTCTCCCAAGATTTTATATTTCAAAAGCAAGCTTGCAATGGTAAAATTGTTCTAGGTGACAGAATAGACAAACCATCTATTTTGAGTCTATTAGTATCAAACTGAGTGTTGACTCTGTGGCCAGTGATCATGTCATCTGGTGGAAATTGATACTTTTTTTGTATGCAAGGAAATAATCAAGCTTATACTCCTGTGGGACTTAGGTTATGAGACCCTTGACCATGATGTCAACTATTTAGAGGGAGCCTTGATTTTCACTCACCAAACTTTCTTTACTTCCTAATGCTTAAATGAGGCATAGCTGATAGTAAAGAAGAAAGGCTCACCTACCTCTTTTGTTCTCAAGCCTTCCAGACATAATTCTAGTAGGCTCATGTGGGGGAGGTTATATCAGTTATCTGTTGCCACAATAATGCTGAGTAACAGACAACTGTAAAGAATTATCATAACATGGCAATGACACTTGTTTAGTCTAGAAATATAAGGTTTAGCTCATTTTGTCTGGACTTAGCTGATTTTGGGTGTTATGTGATGTGTGTATGGGATTAACTGAAGGTTAGCTAATTAGTTCTTCTGATCTTGGCCAGGCTTGCTCATCTATATGGGCTATAGATGGCTATTGTTGATATAATAAGTAGGTTCTTGGCTAGTATTACTGGTAATACTTTCATTCTCTAGGGACTAGGTGTGAAATGGGCTTATGGTAGTGGCAGAGGTACAAGAGCTTGCATTGTGTTCCATAATATTCCATTAGCCAAAGTACATCATGTGGTGGAGCCCAGGATTAAGAGGTCAGACAGAATGTTCTGTCCAGAGTAAGAGTACCCTGCAAAGTTACATGGTCAAAGGCATGGGTATCAAGAGGTGTGATTAATTATAATTGACTAGAGACCCAGTACACAAATTCATGCACCAGTGGGGTTCCTCGGCCTGGCCTGCAAGATCTGGCCAAAACTGGTGTCCAGGATTGCAAAAGGGTGCAGGCAAGGCTGTGGGACCCAACCAGTGCAAAATTGGGGCTGAGGAGGGTCAGAGGAGGTTGACCAGCCAGGGAAGGACTAAGGAGGGCTCCAGGATGTGTCTGGCCCATCTCGCTCAGTCCCAATGGGCAGGACCCCAGCAGCAAGCTAACCTACCAGTCAGAGCATCTGCCCCCTGGTGGTTAGTGCACATTACAGTGAAGTGAATTGTTGAGTAGTCTTAGCATATCATTAGCATATTATGCTTTGATTGGTTGAATAGACATTAGCATAATTATATAGAATTGATACATCAATATACTACAAAGTCTAAACTCCAGGAAGTATTGGGGCTTGAAAATCAAAATAAATATGAACAAGAAAATCCTTGTAGAAATGTTCAGAGAAAGATGAAGGAGGAAGAGAAGGATTGATGACTCCAGGATCGCTTAGCCACCCAGCTGCTGTTTGGGTTCTATTTTTTCTAGTTAGGAAGAATGTCTTCACACTGGAAAGGAAAGGATAGCACAAACATGAATAAGAAATAATTCAGGGTGAAAATATTTAGCTTCCTATCTATTTTATATTTGAAGTCCCATGGGGATTACATCTTAGGCCATTGAAATATTTGACCACAGCAATGCTGATAATGTTATGAGGCATCATGGATAAATGATAGAGGCTTCCAAAGAAAATAGGTTGTAGATGGTTGACCCTTGACATTTGGAAGAAATATCTCCCTAAGACATCTGCAAATTGCTTAAGTCATGAGAACACTGGAGTAACATTAATTCCCTTGAAATGTAGTTAGAATAATTAAAAATGCATATCAATGGTTTCATCTAAAGTGATTCCTAAAGTAATTAAAAATTAAATTCTCTCATTTTATGACTTTACCTGGTGTTACACTTTTTACTTATGTCCTCTCATAATATTATGTATCGTGGAAGTTAATGTTATCTGTGTCATACATTGTACTAAGGCATTCATACATGTGGTCGCATTTTATTCTCAAGAAATCTCATGACTTGGGCATCATTGTTATCATGTTATAGATGATAAAACAGAAGCTCATGAATCATACCCAAAGTTTGTACTAAGTCTGCCTAATGACTACCTTGTAATAGGGTGAAAAGAAGTGAAGTCCTATCCTAAAAAATTAGTAGTGCAAGTAGGAGATCAGGAAACCTCAGCTTGCCAGCAATTGTCATGATTAAATAACTTAAAGTTTTTGTTGACCACAAATTCAGCAGAGTTAGGGTGCTGCCAAGAACTTGTAAGTAAGCACCAATTCCTTTGTAAGGAGGTATGTGGTTTTGTCAACAGACTATGCCATTAAGGGTGCCTGATTTCATTCAGTTAGGGATTATTAGATTAATTAATTGGTAAACTGTACCTGTAGCCCTTGTCTTAAGGTGATACATTTTAATAAGGTCATTGACAAATTGGAGTGTGTCCAATGAAAGAGAATTAGGAGGGTAAGAGTTTTGTGAAACCATAATATTTAGGAAAGGATTAAACATAGAGTTTGTGTAACCTACAACCAAGAAGACTTAGGGGTAATACAGGTAACTTTCTTCAACCACTTTAAGGGATTCTATATGGAAGATG
Source organism: Vespertilio murinus (assembly GCA_963924515.1). Lineage (NCBI taxonomy): Eukaryota > Metazoa > Chordata > Mammalia > Chiroptera > Vespertilionidae > Vespertilio > Vespertilio murinus. The sequence continues at coordinate 23,040,146 of OZ004716.1, forward strand.
ACACAGTCTTATTTAATACTGATCCAGAAGTCACAGCAACAATTACATGATCTGCAGGCCAGCACTTGCAGTTTGGGTGGTGAATTGATTTGAGATGTGGAAGCTCCATAAACAAGAGGAGTGCAGACAGAGGTGCCTGAGAGAGGGCTTCTGCCCTGAGAAGTTCCTTTTCCCCATGTCGACTTCTGAAATAACTTCAGTCCTATGACCAGAAGTATTTACTGAATTTTTCTATATACTCAGCCATTATGAAATGACTTATATAGGAAACTAGAACTTCTGTTCTTGTATGAAATGATGGATGAAATAGTATTTTAAAGGGGGCATATTTATTCCCCCCTCCCGATGTTTCTTGTCATTTGTCCATTAGTGTGACATCCCTGGACTCTGTCTCTCTGCTCCCTCCATACCATTGAAGGGTGAGAAAGGAGACTTATGTGCTATGCAGTTCAGAAATAATCAATTTGACTTTCTCATATCAGAACCCCATTTATTTCTCTTGGGGCCCACAGAATCATAATTCCTCTGTTGGTGCCCTGATGTTGGGAAGCTACCCAAGTATAATATTGCCATTACTGTTCTATGTAGATAAGTCTGTCATATTTTTTATATTAGTACTAAGAATCAGGTTGGCTTTCACCTTAAGCGACAATTCCAGATTAGGTTTTTTGGGGGAATAGAGGAACTATGATGGCATTTTATCTTTCATTTGCTCATCTTATGTCTAAATTTGTTGAGAACTCAGAAAAAGAAGAGGTTGCTATTGAGTAGTCCTTGAGCAACTCAACCAATATGAGACGAAATATAAGACATCAAGTTACCACATATTGGATGTTTATTCTCTGAGTAACAATGCTTTACTTATACTATCTCCTCTGACTATGCCAACACTATCTCTGGTGTTACCATCTCCAGTTTACAGATGTAAAACTGAGATTTAATCAAGTTAGGAAGTATGAAAGTAAATTTCAATCCATGTCTAATTTAGCCCAAAATAAAAAAGTCAAGGAGTTCTATTCTAATAGAGTTGAAAGTATATATATATATTTCTTTATTGATTTCAGATAGGAAGAGAGAGAGGGAGAGAGAGAGAGAGAGAGAGAGAGAGAGAGAGAGAGAGAGAGAGAGAGGAACATCAATGATGAGAGAGAATAATTGATCAGTTGCCTCCAGCACATCCTCTACTGGGGATCGAGCCCACACTCAGGCATGTGCTCTTGGCCGGAATCAAACCTGGGACCCTTCAGTTCATAGGCCCACGCTCTATCCACTGAGCCAAACTAGCTAGGGCAATAGAAAGGGTTTTTTTTGTTTGTTTGTTTTTTTGTTGTTAATCCTCACCTGAGGGTATTTTCCACTGATTCTTTAAAGTGAAAGGGAGGAGGAGAGACACACAGACAGACAGAGAAACATCGATGTGAGAGAGACACATTGATTGGTTACTTTCTACATGAACTCCAACTGGGGCCAGGTATCAAGGTACATGCCCTTGACTGGAATAGAACCCGAAACCCTTCAGTCCATGGGCCAATGCTCTGTCCACCAAGCCAAACCAACTAGGGAATTAGGGTGAGAGAAAGGTTTTGAACTATAGAGGATATTGGCAGTCAGAGAGGGGAATGAGTATCAGGAGCATTGAGTGCGTGAGAACCAGGCTAGTTATTAGATAGACAAAGGAACTAAAGGAGGAAGAGAAAGGAGTGTGGACATTCCAAGGATATAAGCCGTCCCAGGAATTTGTCATCATTGTCAGATTCATCATTTTCATCATAAAACCACCATTTATTGACCTTTTACTATATACCAGAGACTGCTTAAGTGCTTTAAGTCTTTTATCCCATACTAGAGGCCTGGTGCACAAAATTCATGCACTTGGGAGGGGGGGAGTCCCTCAGCCCAGCCTGTATCCTCTCATAGTTCAATATCCCTTGGGGGATGTATGACTGCCAGCTTAATGCTGTTGCAGAGGCCAGCCATGAGCCCAGATTCTGGCTCAGTGGCACTCCCCTAGTGTCTGCCCCCTGTTGGTCAGTGTGCATCATAGTGACAGGCCAATGTTCGATTTGCATATTAGCCTTTTATTTTATAGGATAGATTTTTTATTATTAATTTTTTTATTGATTAAGGTATCACATATTTGTCCTCAAACCCCATTTCAATGCCCCCTCCCACTCATGCCCCCACCACCCTATTGTCCTTGACCACTGGTTAGGCTCATATGTATGCACATAAGTCCTTTGGTTGATCTCTCCCTTTTATCCCCACCCTCCCTTTGAGGTCCAACAGTCTGACCCATGGCTCCTTATCTCTGGGTCTGTTCTTGTTCATCAGTCTATGTTGTTCACCATTTCCCCTTGATGAGTGAGATCATGTCCTACTGGAAATATACTTATAAAAATAAAAAATGAGACAAGCAATAATCGTTATGCTGAAAAGCATATGAATCAGTCTGTAGTGAGCTTCTTTCTGGGCCATCAGTTCTTTTGAGACCTAATTTCAATGTCAAACAGTTCCTTATGTGTACATGTCAGCAATGATATTTCAGTTCTGGATGGTGGGCAAATGGTGGTATTGCAGGTCCATCCTGCTCTGGTTTGGTCCTGGGCAACTTGTAGTGATACACAGCTGCTGACTGCTACCATGGTAAGGTGTCATCAGCGACTTCCATCTCTGGACTGCTATGGCAAATATAGGATAGTTTTTAATGGCTTTATTGAGGCATTACATTCAATAAACTGCTCATATTTAAAGTATACAATTTAATAAATTTTGACATATGAGTACACACATTAAATCATCACCAGTCAAGGAAATTTTCATATCTACCAACCCAGAAAGGTTCCTTAGGCTTTTTTTTTCTAATTCTTCCCTCATTCTTTTCTCCCCTAGCCCCCAGTTCTGTCCTGAGGCATCCACAGATATGCTTTCAGTCACTAAATTTGAATTTTCTACAATGTTATACAAATTAAATTAAATAGTATGTACTTTTTATGTTTGACTTCCTTCACTTATATTGAGAATCAGCGTGATTATACTGAGAGTCATCCATGTTGTAATGTATAGCAAAAGTTTATTCCCTTTCTGTTGTTGAGTAGTATTCCACTATGCAAATATAATGCAACTTGGTTATTCATTTACATTGTGGTTGATTTTGAGATTGTTTCCAGAGTCTGACGATTACACATAAAGCTGTTATGAACATCTTTGTTTAATTCTTTGTGTGCACAAATGCTTTCATTTAATAGCCCCTATTTAATCCTCAGAACAAATGAATGGTGTAGTATTATTATAATCCTCATTTTATACAGCAGGAATCAGAGGTCCCCCACAACCAACTACCCTGCCCAAGGCCTGTGGCTGATTGGCAACAGGGTTAACATTTGAAACCAGATCTGTCTGACAACCTCATGTTCAAAGTCCCTTTGTGCTACTGCATCCCCATGATGAGAGGAATGCCCTCACTTGGAAAAATGAAGACATTTACTTTTTCACTCTAAGAATGTATTTCTAAGACTGTCTTTACTCCCTGTCATGGTTATCCAGATTGGCCGCTGTACCCAGACTCTCAGAGAGCAAGATGAGCATTCCCACTGAGTATTGTAGTTTACTCACCAACAAAAGATAACACCTTAACAGAGGCCAGGACCTTTTCCTGTCAAGACTATGAGACTATATCTTCACTTATGGAGTAACTTCTAGACCCTGAAAATGAAAGTTAAAAAAAAAGCAGATAGAGGAAACAAAGAAAGTGCAAACAGCCTTATGCAAATTCATAATCCAAAAGCTGAGAATTTGTGGATGAAATGAATCCATAAAGAGCACTCAGCTAAAGAATCACATTGAAAAGTCTTGGGAGTTCAGTTGCTGCTGATTTCCTAGGGTCCCAAGCAAGCATTATGAGGAAGTCCTGCCCACATTTCCCCTTATGAATCTAATCCGAGTTTTTTCCCTGTGCTCCTTCTTCATTATTATTCTCCAATGGTTGATTCATTTCTGTTTGGGCAGCTACTACTCTGTGTAAGGTGGCAGTGTGAGAGAAAAGCCTCCACACAGTCCTGCATTAAGGAACTTACAGGCTAGTGGGGGAAGATTGATAGGAACCAGATGCTTTGCAGGGCAGTGTGTCAATTGCTACTGATCAAGGTATACCTGAAAGATACTATGGTAACACTGAGCAGAGAAACTGAAAGAATTAGGGAGGGTTTCCCAGAAGAGGTGCCATTTAATTATTTAATATTTTGCTTTTGTTTTCAATATGCACATATGCACATCACTTAATATGATAAGTAATGCAAGCATTGGTATGGTGGTAAATGTTTGACAGTTTTTTGGAAAAAATATATATATATATTTACATACATACATATATACATGCATTTACTATAAATATTACTGATATAATGGATGTGTAGCATATAATTTACAACTAACAGTAAAATATACAATATCCTTTACTGTAAATTTTATGTATATGGGCAATTGATTTTTCACAGAATACTTTAACTGGTATTTGCCAAACTGTTATATCCTTAGCCAACCTATGGTTGTAGCTAAACAAGTATACTTCTGACATGTCAGCTGGTTAGTATATTTATTTATAAAACAAATAAATAAAGTAATGTTTTAATGTTATGTAAGACAAAACTGAGACAATGGAAACATGTCACTTATTTATCAATGAGGCACATGTTTACCGAATTAGATACTAATTTTTTATATTATAGTCTGCATTATTAACATTTCCTCCACCACTTTCTTAAATTTAGACCATCATCAAAGCCATAAATAAACCCCAGGCTTGCAGTGCTTGCCAATTTCTGTGGTGTAAATACTCCCACATTGGCTGATTTCAAGCTACCCACATTATTTCAATTGAATATGGAGTTGGGAAGAGATGTGCAGTTGCATCCCATTATATAGAATCTGTATCCTACAAATGTAGATATAAATAGCCTCAAAGCATAGGTATTAGTAAAATTAGTTAGATAATTAAGAAGTGAATATTCTCAATTGATTACCTTTTAAAATATAATTTAGTTATACATTTACATAATTTATTTTTTAATAATGGCTCAGTCTTTCAAAACTCCTGAATATTAACAATCGAGAGTCAATTGGGATATATTACTAGATATATCTATACAGGGTGAGCATTTCCTCAAACTTTGTTCCCTTATTCTATCCCACTTGCAGTTTGTGTTGGTTTCCACACCCTTCTTTTTATACCTGCAAATAAATGCAAGAACATGCATAACATCTATATGACTATAAAGGGTTGGTGTGTCTACATTGTCCGAGTAATATCATGCAATACCATAAATGTTACTATGTTAAGGATGGAGCACCAATAAGTAAATGAAATTAAATGCTACTGTTACAGCAAATTTCCAAGTGGTGGGAAGACAGACAACCAGGCACTGGGAAGATTCAGAAAATACATTTTTTTATTACAGGAAGCACCGGTGCTGGCTCAAGGGAATCGCTACCCAAATCTGAGCACTGAATGTGGGCAGGGATTTCCCTTTTATCCCCTTAGTTTCTTTGTCTCCCAAATATGGAGTAGGCTTCTGGACTTTTCATGGGCTTTACAGCCCCTGAGACAGTTGCAATGGGGGAAGTGAGATAGTAGCCAAGACCCTGTCTGGTGCTGGCAGTCAGACTCCCTTATGGGGATGTGTATGGTTTTATGGTCTCTGTAAGATAAGCATTCAGGAAACAGATTTTTGCAAGGCTAGCTGGGACACAAGTGGAAAGGGAGTAGGGCTTAGTTACAGGCTAGCAAGCATATACATTGGAATGAAGGTTGAGGGGGAGGCACAGCCCAAGCTGCCAGTCCAAGCTGCCTTTATACTATCTTTTTTATATTCCATCACAAATACACACACACACACACACACACACACACACACACACACTTAGGAAAATGGAGTCATGTCATAAACACTGATTCGTTGATGTTATAATTGTATTCTTTTTTTTTTTTTAAGGGATAGCTTGTTTTGCTCTGCCATCTCTCTCCCCAGCTCCACTTTAGTCAATTGCATCACTCTATCCTAAAAACCCTCTGTTGTATAATATTCAAATGTTTCTTCATCCTTACATAACTATAACTATGCACACATATACATAGGGTTTGTTTAAAAATTTTTGATTTATTATACATAACATCATAATATATATGCTTCCTTGCATCCTTTACTCAACACTAGTTCTAATCTCAATAATTGTTCTAAATATCATTCTTCATTTATTTGGTTGCATAGTATCTTATATAATAAAGAGGTAATATGCAAATTGACCATCACTACAACACACAAGATGGTCACCCCTATGTGGTCAAAGATGGCTGTCCCCACGTGGACACAAGATGGCTGCCACAAGATGGCCAACAGGGGAGGGCAGTTGTGGGTGATCAGGCCAGCAGGATAGGGTAATAGGGAGGGACCAGGTCTTCAGGGGAGGACAGTTTGGGGAGACTAGGCCCGCAGGGGAGGACAATTGGGGGGGACTAGTCTGGCAAGGGAGGGCAGTTAGGGATGACCAGGCCAAGGTACTGGCAAACATCAGATGTCATCTGCCAGCCTCCCAGGGCAGGCCCAAGGTAAACACAGCTGGCCAAGGCTTGTGCTGCCAGCAGTGGCAGCAGCAAAGGTGTGATGGGGACATTGCTTTCCCCTGATCGCCAGGTTGCCTCCCACCCCTGAGGGCCCCTGGACTGTGAGAGAGGGCAGGCCACACTGAGGGACTCCCCCCCCCCTTCCAGTGCATGAATTTTCATGCACAGGGCCTCTAGTAATATAATATTTTTTGGTGTGAATCTACTATAATTTAGTACATATCCCCTTACTGATGAGCCTTTATCATTTTGGCATTTTTCTTCTCTTGGAAGAATGCTGTAAAAAATGTCCTTGAACATCCTTCTAGCTTTATGTACTTAAGCTTTTGTTTCTGTAGGGCAGAATTACAGGAATGTGGTTTCTGGGTTGAAAGGTATGTGTATTTTTAATTTTAATCAATATATCCAGATAGCTTTCCAGAAACACTTCACATTTCTACCAGCAATAAGTGAGAGAAATTTTCCATCATTCCCACCAGCAATAGGTCTTAATTCTCTTTTAATTTTTGCCTGAGACATGAATATAGTTGCTCTTCTGTGAATTGTCTATTCACATCTTTTGTTCATTTTTCCATGGGATTGTTTCTTTGACAACTTGTAAGAGGTATTTTTTAGCATAGTTATTAACCTATTATCTGTCATCTGCATTGCAAATATATTTCCAAGTCTTTGGTTTCTCTGTTAACTAGTAAAAATGTTATCTCTAGATAGGTTTATGGAGTTTATAGTTATTTAGTTTATGGTTTTTGGTTAATGTTTATGTAAAACTAACACATGTACTTTGTTTTTCCTTTAAAACAATAGGGTTCCTCTTTTGTGTATGAAGATTTTCTATCCCTAGACTAAAAATATACATGTTCTTGTGATATTTTTTGTATAACATTTTATATTAGGACTGTTTTTTAATTTGGATCCTCTAATTTTTTTCCACCCATCATTTTTCTATTCTTATTCTAATTCTATATTGTTTTGTTTAGAGTGGCTTTGTAGTGTGTTTTGATGTCTGGTAAAAAAAAGCAACCCTCATCTTTAGTCTTTATATATGTGTATATAAATTTTGGTGTTCTTGAGCATTTTTCATCTATATGAACTGAAGATTATTTTACCTTTAAGGAAAAGGAAAGGAAAGTGCTACTCTTGTCTTAATAGGAATATCATTAAATTTTATATATTTATATGTATAATTTGACATTTTTATGATATAACTCTCCTTAATGAAAACCTAGTTTCACTTGTTTAAAATCTGTTTTATATTATCCAATAAAATTTTAGTTTTATTTCTATAGGTTATATAGCCTTTTTTGTTAAATCTTTTTCACTATTGTAATTTTTAATCACTATTTCCATTTTTAATTACCTATTACTAGTATAGAGAATGTATTTCCCCTCAAATTCTTCTTATATTCTTGAAACACATAAAATACTCGTTTTATTTATATAATTTAAAAAAAATAAATTATGATATCATTCTATATATGCAATCTAATTCAACACCCATAAAACAGAATTTTACTGTTGTTTTGTTTCGTTTTAGGTCTATTTTTTAATATTCTTATCTTATGGCATTGGTCAGACTATTTAGACCATCCTGACCAATTTACTAGTGATTGTGGCATCTCTATTCAGTTTCTGAATTTAAAATATTTATTCCAAAGTAAATGAACTTTTTAAAACGATACCAGATTCAAACATTTTCTATTGATTCTTATTTTATTTAGAGTATGTATTAGGTATGGCTACAAAAATTTATTAAATGCCTTTCAGCTTATGTTAATATGATCATATTTTTCCCTTTTATTGTTTTTAAAAATATATATTTTATTGATTTTTTACAGAGAGGAAGAGAAAGGGACAGAAAGTTACAAGCATTGATGACAGAGAATCATCGATCAGCTGTCTCTTGCACACCCCCTACTGGGGATGTGCCCACAACCAAGGTACATGATCCTGACCGGAATCGAACCTGGGACCTTTCAGTCCACAGGCCAACACTCTATCCACTGAGCTAAACTAGTTTTGGCTCCCTTTTATTGTTGATGTAATGACTTGTGGGAATAAACCTTCTAGTACTATGAATTGAATCTAGAACTGTGAAGAGAAGTCCTCTTGGAGAAAACGGGCAGGCAACTTGCCTTTAAAGTAACAATTACAAGCTGGAAAGCAGTGCTTCTAAACTTTTCTCTTGCATGTAAGTGACCTGGGAATCCTGTCAAAATGCAAATTCTGATATGGCAAATCTGGGGTGAAGTTCCAAAATTCTACATTCCTAACAAATTCCCATGTGGTGCTGCTGTTCCTAATGCATGGACCACACTGAAGTTTGACAAAATAGTGAGGACACAGTTAGTGAGTGTAGGGGACCGGGATGCATTGCGGACAGGGTCAGTGGAGGACTCTCTGCAGAAATGCTTGTAGCTGAGTTTTGAGTAGTTATTGTGCACTCATGCCAGGTCAGAAATCAACACTGCAAACTCCTAGGGTGTGTTGTAGGTGGGATCAGTGGAACCTGCTATTGTTATTGACGGAGGGATGAAAACAGAGAGAAAAAGACCATGTTTAATCTCTTGAATAGTGATGTTGAGAAGAGATGGGCTTGTTTCTGGGAGGTGATGGGGTGAGGCCAGTGGAATATACAAGTGGAACTGCTTGGATGGCAAGCTGAGAGGTAATGCTTACCAGACAGAGAAGGACAAGGAGTGGAAAGTTGTGTCTCAGTCAGACTCAGATGTAAAGGGATTTCACACACACACACACACACACACACACACACACACACACTGCCTACCATGTGTCTACACCAAAGAATACAACACTGAGTGAAACCAGACTCAGTCCTTCCCTCATGAGACTAGCAGGTTAGCAGTTGATGTGAAACTATTATTGTGATATTGGTAAGGAGGGAAGCAGTGCAACTGGGAGCCAACTTCAAGAGGAGAAACAGCCTCCACCAGAAGGGAATAGTGGCCCTGTGATCTAAAAGCCTGAGTTTGCCAGACCATGCAGATGGGAACTAGTATCCAGATAGAAGTCCTCATGGAACTAGAGACACTGGTTGGCTGGCGCCCTGAGAATGGAGTGGTTGAGCACCATGCAAGATGAAGCTGATGAGACTGACAGGGGCCAGTACTCACAGTCATGCTAGAGTGGGAATCTCTCTAGGAGGAAGACTGGACACTAAATTTGTTAGGAATGTTAGGAATTACTTGAGTGTGTGGAAATGGTTTTTCTTGGGGGAAGGGGCAGGGTCATCCATCATTAGCTGTAACCATGTGCACACATTTGCCAACATCGCTGTTGGTACTTTAAAAGATCACAGGGTAGAGTGAGCCAGCCTCACTTTTTTTTCCTCCACCTCTGTCATCTCAGCTCTTCCTGCCTGACCTCAAGGCAGTTCCAAGTTCCTTCTTTTTTGGATGCCAGAAGAGCCAAATTGTACCACCGTGTTTATACCATTTCTCCTTGAGTGCCACAGTGAGGAAGCCCCTGCTACCAATGATTACTTTACACTAAAGTGAGCCTGCCCGATAATAAAGGCTTCCAACCTTCATTAAATATATATCATGTACCAGGTGCAATGCAGTATGCTTTCCATCCAGAATTAGCTCCTCTAGTCTCCCCAGCAACACTAAGAGATGGAAAAGGGGGAAGAGAAAAGAAAGGGTGAGTCAAAATAAACATGTTTAGCTTTAGTTGATAACAACAAAAATCACTCAACAAATACTACTCCTACCATGTGCCAAGTAAAGTTGACAACACTGGAGAGATGTGAATGGAAAGACAGACAAGAAGTCCTGTTGTCATTGAGCCTGAATTCTAGTGAGGAGAGAGACTATTAACCCAAGAAAGAGGCCAGATATAAGCTGCATTAGATGGTGAAAAGTGCTAGGGAAGGTAGAGCTGGAAGAGTGAGTCAAATAGAAGGATTTGCAGTTTGTATAGACTCCAAGAGGCCTTTGAGCCAAGGTTGAAAGGGATGAAGGAGAGGAGGGAAAAGGCCAGAAATGAGAGTCCCACAGGTGTGTTCGAGGATCTACAAGGAGTGGAGTATGGCTGGTGAAGCAAAGAGTGGGCTGACATCTGAGGGGTGGGGACACCTTTGGAGGACTTGGGTGGGTGGGCTTTGGCTTTTACTCTGAAGATTTTTGAACAGAGAGGTGATGGTCCTGGCGTCATTTTAACTCATGTCTATAACTGCCATATCAGAACGAACATGTTAAAGGAACAGGGTAGAGGGCAGATGTGAGAAACACCTAGTTTCTTCTTTCCTCCACTATCACATGTGTTTGAGCTCCATTTTTCAGAATTCTCTGGAGCTCCAGAGAGCAAGTTCGCAAATAAAAATGCGTATCAGACCAGGAGCTCTCCCGGCCCTCCCCCTCTTGGCACATGCTCCCCCTCAGGCTTCCACTGCTTGCACACCTGGGGCTTGTTGATAATGCTCTTGATTATCTTTGTTCTCCCAGCCTTCTCTGAGTTTGTAGTTTTCTATTTGCATACTTCCCTGAGCTTTTTGTGATTATCTTCCCATCTTTACAGTTTGACTCATTATTTAAATAAGCGTGAGGTAGATACAAAAATGCCAGCTGGAGGAGCAGACTGCATTGGTGCAGTCAGAAGGAAGGTAGTGTGCAGAGCCTGTGGGACACGGGCCTGCCGGTCTGCCATAGGGACCAATGTTCCCACACAGCTTCTTGTGGCCTCCTGTACCAGCTCTGCAGCCCTGTGTCTTCAAGTTCCTGATGCATTGGGACTTTACTGGGAACATCAAACCAATGACATCTCTCCATATGACCTCTGAGGGGGCACTAATTTGTAAATGTACAGATCCCCCTTCCCTAACTCTTTTCCAATTAGCTTAAAAAACCCTCAATGAAATAGACGGGTTTCACTTTTCTCTCTCATTTCCAAGTTTGGCCTGCCAGAATTTATTTCTTTTGTTCTAAATGCACATAGATGATGTATTTATCAAATGCCAGGCGTGGTACCGGGTACTTTGTCACTGTGTTCAGTTTGCATAACAACTCTAGACTTAGGAATTATTATCTCCTTATATCAGATAAAGGAAACTCAGATGCATGGAGATGAAGAGAATTGTGACTGCCAAAATTTACAAAGAAAGCAATGGAGAAAGTGGGTTCAAACTGTAGTCTAGGCTGTTCCCAAGCCCTTGGTTTGTTCTGTACCTCCTCCTTTTGGGGAGTGGGGAGTGGAGGGTAGGCTCTACCCTGACTTTCCCAGTTTGGTCCACAATGTGAGCAAGGTCAGAAGAGTGAGAGGATTTCCCACTTGTTGCCACCACCAACTCTGCTGGGGAATGATGTGGGTGACAGCTTTATGAAGTTTCTACAGACAGGCAGGCGCTGAATGTCAGAATCAGGACCAAGAACATCTCAGTGGACTGGAATGAGGGGTTGAATCTAACATAATGATATTTAATAAATTTAATAAATGTAAGCTTTGGCCCTGGGGTGCAAAATATTAGCTGTCAAAATATAGGTATAAGAAAATCCTGGCTTGCTGAATAGATAAACAACAAAATTTACTGAGCACTTACTGTTTGACATAGTAATAAACAAACCAGGCACAACTTTTGTCTTCTCAGGTTGATATTCATGGGGGTGGACAGAAGCAGAACTAAGTACACAAAAATAGTAAGTCAGTAGGGTTGATGAATGTTGGGATGGGATGGGCATAGGTGTCCAGGTGATGAGATGGTGACAAACAGAAGAGGACATTTATTTAGTTCTGGGGACTGTTGTAATCAGAAAGCTCAGGGCATGATAGTGGCTTCTAAAACCTAATCTTCAATAGGGGCCATAGAGTGCTCAGCATTGTGCCTAGTAGTTTGGGGAGGAGTTGTTCATGCTTTCATTTAATACCTATTTATTGTACACTAATTGGAAGGTACTGTTCTAGGCAGTGGTGATAGATTGCCCTCTTGGAGTTTATGTTCTAATACAAGAAAGAGACAATAAACAAATGCTCAAGTAAATTTACATGTGACATTTGGGGGTTAAGTGCTATGAAGGAAAATTAGATAGGAGATAGAAGGTGATGGGGCCTCCATTAGGGAGCATGGACAGGGGAGAGCTCTCTGGGGACTGTGGTTAAGAAGAGACCTGAATGAGAAAGTGGAATAATCATGACAATATATGGAGAATGTATTTGGGCAGTAAGTGCAAAGGCCCTGAGGCATGAAATGAGTTAGGGTTGTTCTAAGTCTAAGACAAAGCTTTTGTCACTGATGTGAAGTGAGCATGTCAAAGAAAATTGGGGTATGAATCTGGGGAGAAGACAAGGTGAATCCTATGAAGCCAATGGGCAGGGGTGAAAGTTTGGATATTTTTAATAATTGAGAGGGAAAGGATTGGAAAATGTTTGAACAGGGCATTGTGATGGTCTAATTGGAACTTTAAATGGCCCACTCTGCTGCCATGTGGAACATATATTTCTAGGGGCAAGGAGACTGGTTATTAGGAAGTAGTGGAGAGAGGGTTGGATTAGATGGTGGATTGAAAGTACCTCAAGTACCCAGGCAAGCCCTCATTGGAGACCCAGGATGCTGAATCAGGCTCCTTGAAGCTCCTAGGGCACAAGAAAGCTTGTGGGAGCTGTAACTTGCAGGAGAGAAGAATCTGTGTTTTTCTCAGAAAGGATTCCATACAGCTTTGTGAAAATTCTTAATTCTGGAATGTATATTGGAGTCACCTGGAGCATAGCCCCGCCAACTCTTGGCCAATTAAATTAAATTTCTTGTTTGGGATTAGAATCTGGCATTAATACAGTTTTAAAAGCTCATCTGGTGTCATGCTGCCCTGCTGGGAGCTCAGCATCTTTGCCTCATCTTTGCCCCATACAGAGATCCTATTTTCATCTGCTGCAAAACAGAGCGGTGCCCTGGAGGCTGCTTCTGTTTCAGGGTGAAGCACAAGAACTTTCCCTTCCCTTTGCCGAAACCGGTTTGGCTCAGTGGTAGAGCGTCGGTCTGCGGACTGAAGGGTCCTGGGTTCGATTCCGGTCAAGGGCATGTACATTGGTTGCGGGCACATCCCCGTGGGGGGTGTGCAAGAGGCAGCTGGTCGATGTTTCTCTCTCATCGATGTTTCTAGCTCTCTATCTCTCTCCCTTCCTCTCTGTAAAATATCAATAAAATATATTTTTTTTTAAAAAAAGAACTTTCCCTTCTCCACACCAGCCTCCCTGCTGGTCTGGACACTGTTCTCCACACAAAGATGGGGTGTCTCTGACTGACGCCTTTTACTTCTGCCTGCACACCCAGCTCTTATGCAGGGACATGGCTGATTTCAGAGTCCCAAAAGGACGAGGGAAATGCCTTTCTCAGTCACCTGACTCCACAGGTGTGTTCCTCCTTCACTCAGGAGACCACTCACCCTCCTGCACATCAATTCACAGAAAGTAATGCCTGGGGACAGACTGGATCACTTGGCCTCCATGTTTAATCTTCACTGAGCTTCGCCTGAAACCCCCCAGCTTAATATTTCTCAGCTAAGTCATTCATTTGGAGTTAAACTCAGACCATTCAGCATTTTTTATTATGTTTTTATAGGTCCCTAACTAGAGTACAAACACCTAGAGGGCAGGATCTGTGTTTTATCCATCTTTGTTTCCCTTGGAGAACTTAGCACTGTGACTTATTTATGGTGAGTGTTCCCTCAGTATATGCTGATTAACTGGCTGTTATGCCAGCCCCAGAGCTGCAGCGTTCTGTGAGGGTCTAGGCAGGGACAGAGTATTTGTCTCTCTGCCTATTCAGTTGTAACAATAGATCAAGGCAAGACTTCAATTATCCTTCACTTTCATTTCCAAACTCTCTTCTCTGTTCATTCTATTGAAAATGCCTTGTGACAGAGAGCAAGACGCTGAGAGAGGAGATGCTTTCAGAGCTTCAGGAAAGCTGTGTAGCACGAAGGACATATTTCAATGAAGTTATTTTCCACCAAGGCTAATATTGTGCTTCAATAATTCAAGCTCTAGTGAGCTCATCAACAATGTTTGCCTTTAATTGTACCACTTATACCTAGTCGTATGTTACTTTCTATGTTTCTGTCTAGCTCCATTTCATCAAAAGGGTTTTCTTGTCTTAGAAAAGTTGCTTTAAGTTGGACAAGCATGCATAGCCATCATGTTTAATTATCTCTTCTGTCACCTTCCCTCAATCACTTATTAAAGGATAAATTGTTCATATACTCATTTAAATACTTCTTTTGTGATTGAATGGAGGAAGAAAATTGCATATTGGACCAGGGTGAGGGGAACCTTCTGCCTAAGGTCCCCCTTGGAGAACCCTTAGCTTTTCCCTGAAAGAGCACATAGTCAAGGCCCAAGGAGCTTGTGGTTGCTGTAACTTGTGGGAGAGGAGAACTCTGTTCTCTCACAAAGGATTCCATGCAGCTTTGTGAAAGCTCTCAATTCTGAAATGTATATTAGAGTCACTCACAAAGTGGGGAGGGGCAGAGAGAGGTGGGGGGCGGGGTTAGACTCTGGTGTACCACCCACTCCTGATCATTTAAATAAAAAGCTCTTAGTTTGGGTTTGGAACCTGGTATTGATAGTGTGTTTTATTTTTCCCCCTTTTTTTTAAAGAAACCAAAGCCAAGTTGATTTGTTCATTTCTTGCATTTGAAGTTTAGTATATGTGCTACTGAAGAGAGCACAGCACTGAGACAGCTTTAAAAGCTCCCCAGTGAGTCTGATGTGCCGCCAGAGGGGAAGACTACTGACCTCGACCAGTGGTTCTCAACCAGAAGCAATTTTGTCCCCAGCAGACATTTGGCAATATCTGGGACATTTTGATGGGCATTTTGATTTAGGGGGGTGGGGCTGCTACTGGTATCTAGTGGGTTGAGGCCAGAAATGCTGTAAACATCCTATAATGCACAGAGCAGCTGGCATCACAAAGAATAATCCCTTCCAAATATTAACAGTATCAAGGTAGGAAACCCTTCCCTAGAAAATTAGAAAAGCAAACACACACACACACACACACACACACACACACACACACACACACACTGTTATTTGAGTGTAAATATTCTTGCAATTACATTACCTCATGTTTGTATGATGCATTATGGTCCCCAAAGCAGTTTTATATACTTCACTGGATTTGATCTTCATCATGACCCTGTAAGGGAAATATCATCACCATCTTGGTTTTATAGATTAAAAAACCAAGGGTTAGGGCAGTGAATGACTTCCCCAAGACCAGAGGGCCTTCAGTTCCTCAGTTAAGGCCCTTCTTTTTCACTAGCAGAAATGGCAAATGCATGCACACAAACATTTGTGTCCTACTCACGGTAAACATGCTAATTAATCATTCTTCATTCCCATTGAACCCTAGTGCAGCTTCAGAATCCTTCTCAACACAGCATTCCAGGAAGCCCCTTTGGGGTTGGCATGTGAGATGAAGCTTGTTTGTCACATAGCCTCTCCAACCTAAACGCAAAACCTCTCCTTCACTAAGACAATCTTGTTGAAAGAGATATGAAGGAGAGTACTTAAAAGTAGAAGGGTTCTTGAACATCGGCAGGTGTTCAGACAATCTGTTTAGGGAATTACAATGTTAGCAGCATGTGTTCCTGCCTCAGCCTATGAGGAAGTGGCACTCTTCCCTAACCCTTATATTTCTTTATAACTCTATTAGTGCGTTTGGCTCTCACCATATGTCGCTAACTGATGTACAACGGAAGTGCACACAGTTGTATTCTTCAATTGGTACAAACTAAATATCTCAGCATCTTCTTGAGCTCGCTAGTATCTTCCTCTCAAGTCCAAAACATGACATAATTACAAGAACATGAACTATGGTTCATGAA
The DNA here is from genome assembly GCA_963924515.1 of Vespertilio murinus. Lineage (NCBI taxonomy): Eukaryota > Metazoa > Chordata > Mammalia > Chiroptera > Vespertilionidae > Vespertilio > Vespertilio murinus. The sequence goes on from OZ004716.1 coordinate 23,056,598, forward strand.
GTGGGCAGGACAGGAGTCAGTGCACGTTCAGTTAGCAGAGTGGAGAAGCTAGAGCTGGCAGCCCCTGCTTAAGCCCCAGGCACAATAAATTGTGACACGCACAATTAAATGCCTAATGCCTTTGAGAGATATGCAGTGGGAGGAATACAAGCAGGGGAAGAAAAGCAAGCACAATTAGAGATTAGCTCCATCTCTCAGCAAGGCAGTTGATAGGGAAGATACAGAAAGCTCCGTGGACCATTTGGCCCCATCATTGGGAAACAGAAGCACAAAAGTAACCAACTGCTCCCCGAGGCAGTTTCAAAAAATTGTATGAGTCACTTCAGAATGAACAGGGAGCCCGGCCTGGCTGTGTCACTCACAAGTGTCCATAGCATCAGTCTCCAGCATGAAACTCATCTCATAATTCAGGTGAAGAGATGGATTTGATATGACATGAGGCTGCCTGACACATGGGCCCAAAGGCACTTTAAAGTGAGGCTGCAGAGATATTCTGCTGCTGTGCGCTTCCATCACAGTGGGGAGGAGGAGAGGTTGGGCACCCTTTCCTGTTGGGTATGCTGCACTCACAGTGCAGAAGCAGTATTTGGGTGGGTCTCAGTAACAAGACAACTCACATCTTCCTCGCCTTTTATCATGAATATGGCAGCAGACTTTCCATGAATGGCACCTGCTGTTGCCCTAAAGCAATGGTAGGCAAACTGTGGCTCGCGAGCCACATGCAGCTCTTTGGCCCCTTGAGTGTGGCTCTTCCACAAAATACCATGGCCTGGGCAAATGTATTTTGAAGAAGTGGCATTAGAAGAAGTTTAAGTTTAAAAAATTTGGCTCTCAAAAGAAATTCCAGTCATTGTACTATGCATATTTGGCTCTGTTGACTAATGAGTTTGCTGACCATTGCCCTAGAGTTCTGGTCTCTGCCCTGACTGCCACTTGGAGCCGTATAGGTAGCTGAACTCTAGGGGAGTTTCTATCTTCCTTTGCTGGGTTAGCATCTCTGAAAGGCAGGGACTTTTGTCTTTGTTTATAGCTTTAGCCACACATTCTCTATTAGTGTCTCTCACTCCATGAATGAAATATCACCTACATATCAGACCTTGCCATGCCATTTCAAAGACCTCTGCCACCATCAAGGTTACGTAGTCCCTCTTCAATGTCATTGGTCTCATTTTCATGGATGAGAACAGAGGGTGAGAGTTAATTAACCTGCAAAATATTACACAGCTGGTAAGTAGCAGAGCTGAGACTTGTACCAAGTCAAGCTCACAACAAGAGCAATATCTTTTGCCTGGCGCTGCTGGTCTTAAGAGGAGCACATGGGAGTATGTGAATGAGTGAGCACCTTCCTCTGTTATGGTAGACCAGTCATTTCAGCCAACTAAGTGGTTAGGAGAATGCAAAAATCATCTTAATTTGGTATTCTTGAGAATAACATTTCTATAAGTGTATTCTTGGAACAGGAAACCTCTTAGTTGTGAAAAGGTGTTCCATCAAACACCTAAATGGATTTTAATCAATAAAGAATTTGGGGAGTACCATCTTAGGGGAATCACACCTTTACATTAGCAAAACAAAGGCTCTAAATAATTCTGCATTGAAGATGCAGAATGTTTAATGCAGAATTTGCAAAATCTGTGTGTATTCAGAACCTTTTCTTTTTTCCCACAGGCAATCAAGCAGTAGCTCCCAAGACACTGTGCCCCATTTATGACAATATCATCATCTGGAGATGGCCCACCATTTATTAGTATGTCAAGCTAATATTAATAGCTCCACAAAATGAAAACACACTCATGTTAGTAAGCAGATGCTCCAATGACAAATCTCACCATGATTGATAAGTTGGAATCAATTCAATACTCTTAAAAACAGGGGTTTAAAAAAACCCTTAGAGATTGAACTAAAATAGAATTTCACTGAAGACATAAAGAGTGTTGAGAATCTGAATTCCAGTTAAGTAAAATACACAAGGATTTATTGAGCCCTACTAGATGCCAGGCTCTACTGGGTATTGGAAGGCAAGTAAAATGAGACAGGCCTGGTATTGTTTGTCACAGGGCTAGTGGGTTTGGGTCTTTTCCTTTAGGTGTTTCTGAGGGACAATGAGGGAACAACTACTTTTCTGCCTCTGAGACTCACATTCAGTTTACATCTCTATTTTTTTCTTCAACAGCCATGAATTAATTTATCCTTTCATTTATCCACCCATCGCCCTGAAATCACACTTGGCACATTCTTAAGTGGAAACTTGGGTCTCTTTCACTTGTCCAGGGTTTTAGACCTCATCCACTGATTCAGACTTTTTCTGTGTGACATCCTGTGATATCCTTGGGCCCCACTGATCTTCATTACATTACTTGTTCTCCACTTCCTGGCCCATTAGGCTTCCCATCCCTGGCTGATTCATTAATCCAGGCCTGAAACTTTATGGAAATGTTCCAGGCTCTGAGTACCAGGCATTGTGTGGGGCTACAGGCATGAGTAGGACAGGGTCTTGGTTCTTGTATTAGTCAGGGTTCTTCAGAGAAACAGAACCAGTGAGATGTCTATGGATATACACAAAAGAGACTTATTATGAGTAAATGGCTTAGACAATTATGGAGGCTGAGAAGTCACATGATCTGCCATCTGCAAATCAGAGGCTACGGAGTGCTGGTGGTATAGTTCCAGTACAAACCAGGGGAGATTATGTCAAGGCAGGAGAAGATGGATGTTCCCATGTAAGAAGAGAGAGTAAATTTGCTGTTCCTCTGACTGTTCTATTGCCCTTAGTAGAATTGATGATGCCCCCTTGCATTGGTGAGGGCAGATCATTTTCATCAGTCTATTGATTCAAATGTTAATTTCTTCTGGAAACACCCATACAGACACATCCAGAAATAAGCATTTTAGTCCAGTCAAGTTGACACATAAATTTAACATCACAATTCTCCAGGAGCACAGTATGGTGAGGGTGAGAGAGATACAAGGATGATATGATAAACTCAATGATGGAGGTGAGCACAGAAAGCAACCACAGAAGCAGCATGGGCTTCGCAGAAGAGGTCTTAGTAATCTAAACTTGAAGGCTAGGTAAGATGTGTCATGAAAACACAGATGATTGGCTTGATATTTGGAGCAGAAAGAGCAAATGCTGAGACACAGGAATGAAATGGGAGGTGGGGGCGAGATTATGGTGTCCTTTTTCAGTCTTCCCATGACACTTTTTTTTCTCAGCACTTAGCTCAAATCCAGGAAAATTCTGGTGACTAATACATGCCAGATACCTCTCAGTCAAATGAAGGAAACAGGCAACAAGCCAGGAACAAACCTAAACTTTGTGATTAAATGTATGAACATTATTTAGTAGGAGAGCAAAGCAGGAACTGGGGCCCTACTTATTGCAGAGTTTACCTTAGGGCTGAGACCCAAAGGTTGAGAAGGTGCCAATGTGGGGAGAGCAGGGGGAGGAGTGAGCAGATGCAAGGGCTTTGAGCAGAGAGGGATGGAGGAGGCTGTTTAAGGAATTGGGAGAAGTGTGCCTGTGCTTAGAGTGTGGTGGGCAAAGAGGAGAGGGGCAGCAGGGGCAGGTCATTTTGGTCTCAATGAGGAGTTTGGACATGGCTATGAGGAGATGAAGTAATGTTGGAGGAGTCCAATAATATTTTCATTTTCAAAGTAATGATAATTAAAATAAAATAATAATAATAGCATGATTCATGGTATTAAAGAAATTACTGATAATTGTTTTGGGTGTGATGATGGCAAGGTAGTTAAACAAACAGTCTTTATCAGTTAGAAGTTCATAGAAAACTATTTGAAATTGAAATGAAATAGATTTGCTCTAATATAGTTCAGAAAAGTGGGGAAAGAGATAAACCAGTCTTGGCAAAATGGTAATTATTAAAGCTGGGTAAGGATACATATGGTTCATAAAACTATTCTCTTTATATTTTGGGTGTTTGAAATTTTCAAAATAAAGGAGTTTTAAGGCTTGTGAAAAATAATTGTATGCAGTAAGTTCTCAATAAATGGGAAATTGTTAATAATAGCAATTGCTTTTTATTCAGCATGTACTGCATGGTAGTTTTTGAGTCAATTACTTTATTATATGCATTAGTTCAAGGATCTCCAGATTTTTATTTATTTTTAATTTTAAGCCTCACCTTCTTAAATTAAAAAAATATATTTAATTTTAATTTTTTTTTTGAGAGAGAGAGAGAGAGAGAGAGATGAGACAAACATTGACCTCCCATACATGCCTAACTAGGGATTTAACACGTGACATAAGTATGTGCCCTTATTGAGAATTGAACACACAACCTTTTGTACAGGACAGTGCTCAAACCAACTGAGCCACCTGGCCAAGACATGATTTTTAAATTGTATGCCTCATAAACAAAAAGTATTTTAAGCACTAGTGGTTATAAATCTCCCTTTTAAACTATCTTATGATAATTTCCTTTGGATGGGTTGGGGCAGCATTTGTTCAGCTCACATTATATCATTATTTTCTTTACCTTTTAGGGTGGCTCATGAAGAACCTAATAGAAGGGGAAGAAAGGTGAGCTCTGCCATTTTCTGGTTGTTCACTTATATTTACTTTGTTAGTATTTTTAAAATGGGTTCTTAGCGGTAATGTTCTTTTTTTTAACTCCTTTATTCTGTGAGCTTGCCAGCTTAAAAACTAGCTATTATAATGCTAAAGTCCATCTACCTGGGCACACATAAAATGAGACACAAGGTAATTTGCCAAAAGGAAATGAATGAAATGTGGGGATGCTACCAGCTATTCTGCATTGAATAAAAGAGAAATGATTTTACATACAGATCTAAAATGGTGCCAACCATCTATACATACATTAAATATGAATGACGCTTAATTTTTCTTTATGTTTTGAGGTGAATTAAATAAGTTAGATATTAAAATTCTGATACTTTCTTCCTCCATACCTTGGAATGTGCACACTCCACTTTGCAGATCTCTGTGATTGTTGTTGAGTTCTCACCACAATCCTGGGAGAAGTGTGCCTGTGCATCATTATCCTCCACTTTGCATATGAGAATCCTGAGCCCAGGCAGGTTAAATTATTTATTTGGGGAGACTTATCTACTTATAGGCAGAACAAGATTGAAACTTAAGAATGCTAGACTCAGAGTTCATTACTCCTTAATCATAGTGAGAGTTCCCAGTCCTTAGCATTGGACATGGATCAGGCAGTGAGGTGGGCACCACAACCATGGTATTATAGAGGACAGAGAGTCAGCAAAGCTGTGTCACTTCCCTATGCTTAGGCTTGTATATCTGACTATAAAATCTATCTGTCTGCATGTCAAACCAAGTTCAGCACTATGTAGCTTGGGCCAAAGACTTTCTCTCTCCAAGTCTCAGTTTCCTCAATCTTAAAATGGACCAACAGGAACATCCACCTCATAGAGCTTTTGAAATATCTGGATTAGACAATTGATGAAAAGTAAACATTCTATCTAATAAAAGAGTAATATGAAAATTAACCATCACTCTGCTACACCTACAAGTCACACCCACAAAGTCATACCCACCAGTCAATCAGGAGCAATTATGCAACTTAACCCAACCAAGATGGCTGTGGGCATAGAGAGCAGGAGAGAGGCTTGGATTTCCTGGGCAATGGAGGAAGCCAAGCTTCCCACACACCCTGGCTGGCCCAAGCCTCCACTTCAGGCTACAAAGTTTCAATGATAGAAGATAAATAAATCCCAAGAAAAATGGCAGCAACCATGGAGCTGGAGAGAACAGGAGGCTAGGGTTGTCCCTGGTGATGGAGGAAGCCAAGCTCATGCAGTCCCAGCTTGCTTTGGCCTCTGCTTAAGGCTACAAAGTTTCAATTGTAGAAGATAAATAAATTACAGATACCAGGGCCTCCACTTGGGTCACTGGGACAGCATGGGAAAACCATCACAGGCCCCTTGCCCAGGCTGCTCCACCCCCAATGGGAGCCCCCACCCTGATCTGGGACACCCTTCAGGGAAAACCAGCTAGCCCCCTCCCATGCACCAGGCCTCTATCCTATCTAATAAAAAAAGTAATATGCAGATTGACCATCACTTCAATGCACAAGATGGCTGTCCCAATGTGGTCAAATATCCTTCCTCCATGTGGTCACAAGATGGCCACCACAAGATGGCCAGCAGGGGAGGGCAGTTGGGAGGGACCAGGCCTGCAAGGAACCGCAGTTGGAGGTGAGCAAGCCTGCAATGGAGGGCAGTTAGGGGTGTCAGGCCAGCAGAGGAGGGAAGCTGGGGGCAAACTGGCTGGCAGGGGAGCAGTTAGACACCAATCAGGCTGCCAGGGGAGTGGTTAGAGGGTGATCAGGCTGGCAGGCAGAAGCGGTTAGGGGCAATTAGGAAGGCAGGCAGGCAAGCAGTTGGGAACCAGCAATTCTGGATTCTGAGAGAGATGTCCTACTGCCCATTTAGGGATGTCCAACTACCCAGTGGGATTGGGCCTAAATGGGCAGTTGGACATCCCTCCAGGGGTCCCAGATGGGAGAGGGTGAAGGCTGGGCTGAGGGACACCCCCACCCCCATACATGAATTTTGTGTACCCAGCGGGCCTCTAGTTAAACCTATAATTATTATTGTCCTACGTACTGGAGGAGCCTTACTGAAAAGTCGGAATTTCTCTCAAATATCAATATATATTGGAATGAATGAATGAATGAATTACCCCAGTATTCATTGCCCCAATGAATGCATTATCCTATAGATCCTCAAACTCCTATGTGGATGGACCGTGGTCTTGTGTTTTACCCACAGTGAAGCTGCCCAAGGCCTCTTGCTGTCTTGGGAAGGGGCATGGCATTTCCCTTGCCTTGTTTGAATCTCATCCAACCATTTCTGCAGAGTCTGTGCTTCAACCTTTCTCCTCCTGCCACCCAGAATAAAAATTGGGCTCATCCATTCTTACTACTGAGTCAGGAAGCCTGGAGAGAAAAAGGCCAGCATGGACATTGCTTTCAAATTTATGTGACAAGGACACACATTTGTCTTACATTCTGAGAGCAGAGACAGGCCTGGAATTTCTACAAAGGTTTTTTTTGGTTTTGTTTTTTTGTTTTTTACTCAACAGATATTTTAGCACCATATTTGAGCTCTGCAGCAAAACAACAATATCTAGACACTGGAAGATAGTTGTAAGAAAATGGATCTACTCTTAAGATTCAAGTATGCTGCAAATTAAAAAGAGAAAAATTTCAGGGATCTCGTGTGAAGGAAGGGTCATCTGTTCAAAGTACCCAGAGTAACAGCAGTGTCCAAAGTGGAACGTGAAAAAGCTGTGATATATTGAACATTCATAAGATGCCTGGCACTGTGCCAAATGCTTCTATTATCTTTTTGAAATCTTGTAACAGTCTGAAGTTGTTACTAATACCACTCAGAATCCCAAAAGAAAACAGATAATCAAATTAGGATAATTTTAAGAAGGTTTATTTGAAAGGGTGCTATTTACAAAGGTGCAGGAAGATACACAGGAGCCTCAAAAGGAAGCGTGGTACCTTGGGACAAGTAGCAGCAGAGTTGTTATCACCCTTAGACCAAAGAGCTGAGCGTCGGCAGAAGTTGTCTAATCCCAGAAGGAGAAAAGCCTACCTTGAGTAGAACCAGGGCTTACAGGGGAGGGACACAGCCAGCCTAAAGCAACCCTTTGGAGTTAGCAAAGGTAATGAATAGCCTGACTTCCGACTCTTTCCTTTCCTGATTCCTGCTAGGGCTCCCATTGGCAGACACCAATCAAAAACCAGAGGGTCAGAGAGCCTGTTAGTATAGTCTAGGGTTTCACAACCTCTGTACTGTTGATACTTGGGGGTTTTTAGTTCTTTGTTGTTAGGAATCCTCCTATGCACGGTAGGATGTTTAATAGCATTCCTGGCTTCTACTCACTAGAGGCTAGGAATGCTATTAAATAGCAGCTTCTTCAGCCCTGATGCCCAAATAGTCTTCATATTTTCAAATGTCTCCTGTGGGGGCAAAGTCATCCCTGTTGAGAACCACTGGTATAATCCACATAGGTGGGTCTACCAGGCAGAGAGCAGAGTGCATTTGCATAGAGAGTGGATCCAGAGAAAATACCCAAGAGCAAATTTGTACTAGTCTTATTTCACTGCCAGGGAAACTGAGGTTCAAACAAACCAATGCTTGAGTTTATTTTTAAAAATAGTGGAGAGTTGATGCCTCATAATCCTTATAGTAATAGTAATAATAGCAAACGTTTACCTAGGGCTTACTATATGCCAGGTATTATGCAAAGTACTGTATGTCTACTTATGCTATATTCACAATAACTAAGCAGATTTTATTAATCTCATTTTACAAATGAGGTGATGGAGGCCCAGAGAGGTTAAATAAACTCTCCAAGGTCATACAGCTGGCGGGTGGGTGACCTTGAATTTAACCCCAGGCCATCTGTCTCCAAGGTCTGTGTCCTTATCACAAAGCTATGAAATGTCCCACATACACAAACATTTTCATATCCTTCAATCAAATATTTGTACATTAAATGGAAATCTGTACTTGTTTCTCTCTGAGCAATTAAGAAAGAAGAAGCAAGACAAGTGTTTATCAGTCAGTAATTCCAAAAATATCAAAGCAGATTATGTTCAAAGTTCAGGCAGGACATATCACACTAATGGTCATGAATAATGGCCAAATAGAAGGGGGTTCAAACCCAATATTCCAAAATGATTAATTAGCCCAAAATTCCTGCATGGCATGCTAAGTACACAGATCGAGTTGCTCAACTCATATGTGATAAAACCTCAAGAAACAGAGATTATACCAGAATAGAAACAGAAGTTTGTACATTTTTAATAATTCTGACAGGCAAGATCAGTAAATTAAAATGAGAGCATATGAGGCAAAGAGGTATAATGTTGGCTAAATAAGATTCTAACGTTGTTAAAAATAAAATATATGCAAAATTGTGGATCTGAAAAGCCATATCTTTAGGATGCATTGAATACACATTATTCAGCCTATGAGCAGGCTCGTGTTACCTTAAGATATTTAACCTCAGCTGGCCTGAGAACTTACCTTTTACTTTGGGCATGGTGTAATAACTGCAACCAGGAAAGCTGTCTGAATGTTACAGTGAAAACCCTAGAATAATAAAAAGCTGCACAGCAATAGCCCCCAAATGTTAGAAGTACAAGAACAAAGGTAATGAATCAATGAATGGGATGTTTGGTGTTGTCTTCAGTACATTTGTAAGCATTTTATATCTCTGTGTTTTGTCTGCTCTTGAAAGTGTCTCAAATTTTCAAGATTCATACATTGTGTATGTAGCAGCTGCTGCTGGTGTTTCACCCATGTGCTCTCAGAGCCCCTCTCCATGAACTCCAGCTCAATGCCAGACAGCCTGCACTACATCTTTGTCAATGGTTGTTCACAGGCTTCCAGAACCCACCTGCACATGTGCATAGGATAGACATCCAAGGTAGACTGGAAGTGCCTTGGATTAACTACCTCCATCACTACTATGTAGTAGCCCCTACCCAATGATTGACAGGTATGGGAATATAGATACCTCAGTTCCTTTCCCCTTGGCCTGGATAATATTGAGGCATGGTTTTACATCATTTACCTGAGCTTTCTTGCAAGAATAAATTTCAATTACCCGCTGTGGTAGCTGGTTGATAACATACCTCTCTGGGCTGACTCTCTCTCTCTCTCTCTCTCTCTCTCTCTCTCTCTCTCTCTCTCTCTCTCTCCCTCTCGACTCTGATTCTCAATCCACCCCCACCCCCACCACATCCCTACAGCTTTCAAACATATGCATATTCAAACATTGATCAAGGAATGTCTCTGCCGGAATCTTACCTAAGAGTCTACTATTGTAATTGCAGTTTAATTCCTTTAAAGGATGTTAGTCAAATTTGTAAGCAACATTTACATTATCAAAAGTGTTGTTTTGAAAAGTTTGCTTTATGATCTAATATGTGTCAGTAAATGGAACATTAAGCAAAGTACACATATTTGTGGTTGTTTGTAACCAGGCACAAAAGTCCCTCAGACATTAAAGAATATATATCTACATCTGATGGAAAACTCCTAATCCACTTTCTAGAAACAGCTCACATGTTAGGGTTTCATGGAATCCCTAGGGTGAATTAGCTGTTTCATTCTCTCTGCTCATATTTATGAAACTTCATAAACAATGTTGTATTATAATTAATCTGTTTACATAATATGTCTCCAAAATTATTCAGAATTCCTCAAAGGCAAAGATTAAGTCTCATTTGCCTTTGTCATTCTCATACCCTGACCTGGCCCTGCTACATTGTTGGCTGCAATATTTAGTTGTTGAATAACAAAGGAATAAATGAATGAATGAGTAGATAAAAGGATATTTTTGTTCAATATATTATATTGTGTGTTTTTAAGGACTGAGACTATTTTATTTATCATCAAACCCACTTCAGCCCTATGCATAGACCTTAGCAAACAGTTGGAGCTTGTTGCTGAAAACTAAACAAGTGAATAAATGAGGGAATCAACCAATAAATAAATGAATGATGAGTAAAGCATATAGTCAACCCTAGATTGTTTTGGAGCAATGACTGCCAAACATAGTTTTCCTTTCATTGTGTTGGTAGAATGTACTAGTTTCATTCTTGATTATGTTTTGTTAATCAAAGAGCAATATCCTTTTAGGCATTAACTTATGTTACATTAGGGCTTATCATTTAGCTTCTCAGCCTAATTTTAGGTCTTATAAAAAACTATTGAGGTTAGGCAGGACAAACTCTGAAAGAGCAGAGAGGAGTAGAGTTGAGACGGTGGGCCACGAGGGGGGCTGGAGTGTGAGGAGGGCTAATTTTTATGTTCTGAGTTTGTCCTTCATTATGTTAGAGATTTCTCCTACCTTTGTATTACTCATAAATGTAGTCAACGTATTCTTATATCACTGCAATACAGACTTTTTGCCAGTTCAGTCCATGGCACACTTAGGGGTACAGTCACTCAACCATCTAAGTCAGTGGTTGGCAAACTATAGCCTATGATCCAAATCCAACCTACAGAGTGTTTTCATAAATAAATATTTATTTTTACATATCTTTTATTGACTTCAGAGAGGAAGGGGGAGGGAAAGATATAAACATCAATGATGGGGGAGAATCATTGGTCAGTTGCCTCCTGCATGCCCCCTACTGGGGATCAAGCCTGCAACCCAAGCATGTGCCCTGGCTGTAACCTCCTGGTGCATAGGTTGAGGCTCAACCACTGAGCAACACAGGTTAGACAATAAAGATTTTAAAAATCCTCACTTGAGGATATGTTTTTATTGATATTTAGAGAGAGAGAGGGAGAGAGGGAGACAGAGAGAAATATCAATCAGTTGCCTCCTACATGTGCCCCGACCTGGAATTGAACCCATAACCTAGGTATGTGCTCTCACTGGAAATTGAGCCCAAAACTTTTGGAGTACAGGATGATGTTCTGACCAACTGAGCCACCTGGCCAGGGCTCAATAAACTTTTATTGGAACACAGCCACACTCATTTGTCTATGTGTTGTCTGTGGCTGCTTTCACACTACAAAGGTGAAAATGAGTAGTTATAAAAGAGACTATTTGGCTTTCAAAGTTTAAAATATTTATTTTCTGACCATTTACAGGAAAAGTTTGCTGATCTTTGGTATAGGCAATGATAAATCAACAAGTGAACCTACATTTCACTATATTATGCATGAGGCCTAAAAAGGGGTCTTGTAGTTCCCTATTGGGGGACTCATGATGCATTGTGCTTTGCCTAGCTTTTCTCTATTGTCATAGTAACATCATCAAGGCAGGAAATGCAACTATGTAGTTCAAATACCTCCTCATGAACCAAAATAATTTCTATTAGGAAGTAAAATGTTGACTGAACATATATCTGAGCACTGTTTTGGGAATTCTATCCCTGTGGTAGTGAGTCTGGGCTAACCATCCTTGGCTGAAAAAGGCTCGAATAAAATGGTGAATGAATCCTTTTGCTTGTCTAACATTCTCTTTATACAATTCCCACAGATGACACCTCTGTGATTCTAGATTAAGCTAACAACTGGCTTTATCTCTATGAATCACATTTTTTTAAATCTGCAAGGTATTTTTCAGAGATAATGTGAGGATCAAATGAGAAAAAAATAATGGTTATAAAAAAACACTATGATTGCCTACATACATTGGGGACTTTTGCCAGGCATCATGCTGGATGTTTTTTGCCTGTATCATCACATTTTAATCTTCATAAAACACAGTGAACATTGTCTCCATCTTACAGATGAGACAGAGAGATTAAAGAACGTCATTTATTCAATAAGTACTTATTAAGCACTACAGTGTGGGATACATCTTTGGACAAAATTAACAAACACTCTTGTCCCAGTGGGTGTGAGTTGGGATGCACAATAACTAATGCATTACACATAATAATAACAGACTTGTTTAGTATGATAAAAGATGGTAAGTCCTACAGAAAAAGAAAGAATAGAACAGGGAAAAAGAGATTGGTGGAGAAGTGGTATTATTTAAATAGAGTGATTAAGGGTAGCCTCATTGATAAGGTTATAGTGTAAACCAAGACTTGAAGGAAAGAAGAACTTTAGCTCCATGGACATCTTGGGCATGCCTAAAGTCACTGGGTTAGTTTACTGAATCAGTATTCCAACTTAACTCCATCAGACTTCAGAACCCAAACTCATAACTACCAAGGTTAAGGAATGCTAGCTAGTTCTGTTCTTGGTGCTACCAGGAAATGTGCATCCTTGGCCTTCACTCTTTGGCTGGGATTTACCCACTTCCTCAAAGTGTTCCTCTCTAGGTCAATGTGGCTGCACCATCTTTGCCTCTCTCTGATCACATGCTCTGCCTTTGTTTCTGGGCCTTTTAAAACTCACTGCCTTCTGAAGGCCACAGTGCCACCTTGCTAACTTTTCCCCTTTTCTTTCTTACTGGAGCAATTTGGATGCTCTCTTTACAGTCTTATTAGAAACTCCCATGCTTTTTAAGTCATGTAGCTATTTAGCATATAAAACCCATGCATACATTTTCTTTGTTAAAGCAGACAGCTATACTTTTATCTTCTTTGTAGTTATTGTTGTTTGCTCATGTAGCCAGAGTCACTTCTGTCACAACCACAGAACTCCGATTACCAAGTTTCCAAAATCCTTTTTCCAAGAATTCAGAGTTTATATCTGCCAGTGCTGGTTTTTCTCTTTCTGTATGATTAAGAACCTCGGGAAAACAGATTTTACTTTCCTGTGACCTCTGCCACCTCCTCATCACTAACTCATCTTTCTTCCTTAACCCAGGGTACGTCCTCAGTCACAGGTCAGCTCACTGCTTCACCAGCACTGAAAGGATAAAACAGTCCCCAGTGTAGAAAACCTCCAGACCCTCTATTTTTAGCTGGATCCGAGCAGATATCTGGGTAGTGCAAGTCTCCCTTAATCACTACCACTTGTCTGGATGCCATTTTTGAGTCCTGCATAAGGAAGGTTGAAAATAGAACCTATCTCACAGGGTTATTGTGAAGATCAAATGCAAAAAGTACACACAAAAATAGTGTAGTGGCCTGGCCTACGAGGAGGACTTCCCACATATCAGCTCTCACCTTTGGGGGAGGCACTTGCAGTGGAGTCTGGCGGGCCTGCATTTCAGGCTGGCTCCAGCCCTTACCAGCTTCGTGGTTCTGAGTAATAATTCCCACACTCCCTGTGCTGTAAAGCTAGAATGATAATATCCATTTCTGTGTTAAATTAGATTAAAGATATAAATATATATATATATATATATATATATGCATAAAATAATACATATGAAAATGCTAAAATAATATCTGGTTATTAAATCAGAGTAAATGTATACAATGTATACAGTAATATGTGTAAACATGCTTGAATAATATCAACTTAAGTATTGATTGAGCTAAAATTTATAAAATAAAAATTCTGTAATATCAATTTGACTGATTGATATTACAGATGTGTATAAAATGATGTGTATAAAATGATTATCAGATCAATAGTATATTGTATGATATTAATATGTATAAGAGCTGAGTATAGTGTCACTAAGACACTACATAGTGAATTACATAGTAGGCACTTAAAAAATGTTATGTACCAGTGTTATTATTTTTGTTTATATTGTCATCATATTGCCCACAACATCCTCCTCAGTTAGTATTAGGCTACATTGCTTTTAAGGTCATTTTTGCTATAAAACTCTTTTCTTTGGTGGTGTCTAGTAAGTGTCTAATAGTAATAATTCTAATTATACATTATATCCTTTAGGCATCTATTTACCATTTTCAGATGGTCTTTTCTTCAGTAATCTTAAGAGCTCTCATTTGAAAGTGTCTCTGAACAGAAATTGGCAGTTAAATTGGGATTTTACAGGTTTTATCTGCATCAATATTTTCATACCAGATCTTTTAGAAATTCCAGAGTTCTCAATTTGTCCCAAGGAAAGAAGTCATATATATATATATATATATATATATATATATATATATATATATATATATATATATAAAATAAGAAGGGGAGCTGAAACCGGTTTGGCTCAGTGTATTGACCGTCGGTCTGCGAACTGAAAGATCCCAGGTTAGATTCCGGTCAAGGGCATGTACCTTGGTTGTGGGCACATCCCCAGTGGTGGGTGTGCAGGAGGCAGCTCATCGATGTTTCTCTCTCATCAATGTTTCTAACTCTCTATCCCTCTCTCTTCCTCTCTGTAAAAAAAAGATAAAATATATTTTTTTAAAAAGAAGGGGAGTGAGCATTACATTTAAAGACAATATAGGAAGGCAAAGACTTCCTACATGTAAAGATAAGAACCAGTCATAGAGAGTAAGTTATTTGATTTAGAATTTAATCGAAGAAAAAATATGACAAGGTGACACCATGAGAGTATGCTAGAGGCTGTGTGGGGACCAGCCAGAGGGGAGTGGTAAGCTGAGATAATAGTTATTGATCATCCCTGGGTCATGACTGTGCACTGAGTACCTTTTGTTGTCCCTCCAGGTCCACTCTGCTCCCCTTTCTTGCTCAGTGCCCCCAGTGGCTCATCTATATAGACTCAGCAATAGTGCTGCTTGGCCTTTTGGCTTCTGGTTAGATTATCCAATGGAGAGCTCTAGGAGGGAGGACAGAGGGTGAAGGTGTCTCATTCAGGCTGGGCCCCTTGACTGAAGGTCACAAGTCCTATCAGGGTCACCTTCTCTCAACATCTGTCTCCTGCTGGGCCAGGAATTTTTGAAGTGGAGTTAGACTTTAAGCTGTGTGAGGATAGACATGATATCTTTCTTATCATTTATGCCCTAAGGCCATGGCTGGCCACAAAGAGATACTAAATTAATATATTTCAATCAAATGAATGCATTGTAGTTGCCTCGCTAAACTGCATTCTAAGAAAAACCACCATCTAAACTTGCCTTTTGTACCAACTGTGAAAAGAAGCCCCATTCTCTCTGAGCAGTGGTTCTTAGAAAAAAAGGCTCTTAAAAACCCCATCCACAAGCTGTGACTGCATCATATTAGTGTTTCTACTGACTGGGCTTGAGGTCCCAGATGTTTGAGTCTTTTATTTTACAGCATTTGCTTTTCTGTAAAATTCCAATTAATTGAATTGGAAAAGCTATAAGCCTGTGACAGAGAAACTCTTTCTTTTGACAAAACCTACACGTTATAAAGTCTAAGATTCCTCAGTCTCTTCTTTGCTTAGGTCCCTAAGGCTAAATAACCAGTTTGACTGATTTTCTGTTTTAATTTGTTTGGCTGACTAGCTAGAAATGTTGATATCATAGGCCAGAGGAACATTTGATGAAATTATGTCATAACTTCATAGAGCATTAAGGGACAAAATGGGAATTTCAGGGATGCGTGCTCTTACATCACATGTTATTTTTTCCTGGAATTTGAAAATTTATTTTCTTTCTGTCATTATCTTTCCTCAGAGCATCAATCAAGTTTTTTCTTTTTCTTTCTTTTTTTTTAACAATAACCACTCAATTCCAGAGTCCTTCAAATTATATCTCCCTTCAACCACTTACATCTCAAATGTTAGAGATTCTATATGAGGTCATGTCTCCCCTTCTACATGTAGTCTGCTCCAGTTCATTCCAGGTAAAACTCTTTGGAGTTGCATTGTGTCCACACCTCAGGGATGATAGGTGCTCCACAGAGCTCTAATGAGGGGAATCTCCACTGCCCACCAGCCTGCAGAAGATTCAACACAGACTTTTCCTCCAGGACCACTCCTATGTGCCAGCTGCCTTAGGTTTGATTTCCTGAGGTCAAGTCTGATTATGGATTTGTGTACATGTGGTTCACTGAGGGGCTTCTCTGAGGAAAGACCTGAGAGGGTGTAAAGAGCAGTAGAATAATAAGGAATGGGGAAAAGGTTCAGCAAGGACACAGCATTAGATAAAGTCTGGTCTTAGCATGATTCATGGGGTTCTCTGGGGCACAAAATGCCCCAAGAAGTTGTCATATCATCCTTTATTGACTGTGGGATGCCCCTGGGGAATGATATATTCTCTGGGTGATGTAGACATTTGATTCTCAAGGAAGTGGAGTATAATTCCCCACACCTAAGTAGTGATTTTTTTCCAAGGACTATAGCATGGGGGAGGGGAGAGTAACCTGACACACATTACCTCAGCCAGGTGATCTAGGTGAACAAAAATGACAAATCATGTTGATAGTATGTTCTCTGGATATGATGAGATGGAAATAACACTTTACTTCTATGGCTTTCCTCCCCTAACCTATAACCTTAGTGTAAACAGGAGAAAAAAATCAGACAAATATCAATTGAGCGACATTCTACAAAACACCAACTAGCACTCCTCAAAACTGGTGAAGATACATAAACAAAATCTGAGACATTGTCACAGCTTATAGGAGCCTGAGGAGACATGATGACTAAGTGTAATGTGGATCCTAGATGGGATCCTGAAACAGATAAAGGACAATAGGTAAAAACTAAGTAAATCTGAATAAAGAAGGCACTTTTACCAGATCATGATATTAGGAAATAACATTTACATTTTCCTATATCTTAAGGGCCAGGGAGAGAGCTGTAGATATTTAGAAAATGTCCTGACATCCCAAGACAGAAGACCTGAGATGTTCTTGCAAAGAAATCTCTGAATGGCTTACATATCTGGAAGGATATGTATGCATTCTGTAATTTTTTTTCAAACAAATGCACCTTTTTAGCAAAAGACTCAGTATGTCTTAGCTAATGGTGTTCAACTAACCACTATGTTTTTAAGCTGGGGAAGAACAGATAACTGGTGGGATTTAGCAGTCATCACAATAAAGAATTACCTTTAGGAAAAGAAAGTCTGATAAGCAGTGGCCATAAATGTTTCTTTCCCATATTACCACCAATATCAAAGGTACACATTTGTCCTGTTAATTAGTTGCCAAGTGACAACTACCAGGCCATGAGGCTGCCAGAGGAATCATTGCTAATGCAGGTTTTATACTCTCCACTTATAAAACGCAATTGGTTTAAGACTGTTTTTGAAGGGAAGAAGCAAGATGGCATTTAGTATGGGGAAACTTTTATTTACAAGCAAACTTAGGATAACAGAATGGAGATTACCATTCATAATTATCTGCTATTATGAACCTGAATGACAATTATTATAAAAATGCCTCCTCTCTCCAGGGTAAAGGACAAAAATCAGTGCTACTGTTAATGGAATCTATTGTCTCTGGTTCCTCACCTCTCTAAATCTTGCTTCTGTTGCTGATTTGTTATTCTTATTTTGCCAAGAATTTTGTGTCTTCTCTTTGTTACTATTTATTAGTCAGCTTAGGCAATACAATGCTGTTATAACAACTCTGGAATCTCAGAGGCTTAAGATAATGAAGACTTATTTCTCTCTTGTGATATGTCTTCTCATATCTTTCTAGTTATGTTGTCTGGCACATGGGGCCCCCAGAGGAGAACGAGATATTAAGACACATTAACTCTTAATTGCCTCAGCCTTAAAGCCATGTGTCACTTCCATTCGGAGCTCTTTGGTTAGATCTAGTCACAGGGCCTCAATCTAACTGCAAGAGAAGTAGGGAAATATAAGGTAGCACATGGCTATTTGGAGAATATTTTCTGCCAGATATTGGATTTTTATTCTGAATCCATTGTGTGTGTGTTTTTAAGATTTTATGTTTGCAGCAAAATTAAGAGGAATGCACAGATCTTTCCCATATAACCTCTTCCCCAACCCATGCATAGACTCTCACATTATCAGTATCTCACACCAGAGTGGTATGTTTATTATAACTGATAAACCTAAAGTCCATAATTTACATTATAATAATCACTCAAAGTCCATAGTTTACATTATGGTTCACTCTATTGTTATAGCCCATATTCTATGACTTTGGGTAACTGTGTAATGACATGTATCTGTCATTATGGCATCATACTGAGCATTTTCAGTACCCTAAAAATCCTCTGTTCTCAGCCTATTCATTCCTCTCTCATGGTAAGCCCTGGCAAGTAGTTATTTTTTTTTTTATTGTCTCCATAGTGTTCCCTTTTCCAGAATGTCATGTAGTTGGGATCATACAGTACATAACATTTTCAGATTAACTTCTTTCACTTAGTAGTAATATGCACTTAAGTTTCCCCCATGTCTTTTCATGACTATAGTATTTTGAAGATGATAAAGAAGTATGAGGCCAATTTTTAATTTGTGTGGCTACTTAAATTTAAGTGTAAATTAATTTAATTTAAAGATTCGATATTTAGTTACACTAGCTACATTTCTAGTGTTCAATAGTACATGTGGCAAATGACTGTCATATTGGGTAGCACAGAATAAAACAGTACCAGTATTATAGACTCTCCTAGAGTATTCTAAAGTGTTCGAGAACATTCTGGCATATTCTAGAACAAGTGACTGATTAATATACGGTGAGTCTAACAAGTTTCTAGAGTTTCCCAGTCCTCTGATTTAGGCCTTCTTTGGTGAAAATTAGCCCAGTGTACTGTAGTGACTATGAAGTAGTGTTAGGCAGACATCTATTGTGAATTAAGCTATGTTGCAGGCTTTTGTGTAAGATTTGCTGAAACAGTAGACTACATGGCTAAAGAAAATTTGAGATTTTGTAATTTTTATTGAAGAAATGAATAATTTTTGTTTACTTGGACATTTGCATTTTTTGTAGTTTAGCTTTTTATGACTTGAAATTTTAAAAGTGTGGCTTAAGAAATTTTAATACAGATTTGCACTGTCAATAAACACTGTGAATTTATTGAGGCATTATTAATTTGTTATAGTTTTGAAACTTGTATTGAAGTATAATTAATAATACATAAACACATGAACTTGCACACTTTGTGGGGGGGTTTAAGTAATTTTCTCTGTATTTTTTTACTTTTAAAAGCTAAAAAATACTTTAATTTTGTTGAGACAATTTTTTTTTTCCTTTTGAGTTTTTCATTGCTTTGATGCTTGGAAGCTTTGAGCAAAATCAGTTAATTTTTACTTTTTGGAAACTTAAAAGTGTCCTGGGTATACATTTAACTTTTTTTTTATAGGCATGGTGAGTTTTAAAATTTTTTAAAATTTATTTTTATATTTTATCGATTTTAGAGAGAGGGTAGGGAGAGGGTTAGAGAGAAAGAAACATCAATGAGAGGAACATTGATTGGCAGCCTCTTGCATGCCCCCTACTGGGGATCTAGCCCACAGCCTGGGCATGTGCCCTGACCGGGAATCAAACCAGTGACCTCTTCATTCTTGGGTTGACTGAACTACCAGGCAAGGCTACATTTAACTGTTTATTCTATATAGAACTTATTAAATGAATTAGAACCCATAAAATTTTTGAAATAATTTTGGATATTGTGTACTCTTATCTAATTTCCAATTTTAGGAGGAATATTACTAGGGTCTCATTATTAAATCTGACAGTTGATTTTACTTAGTTTTTGTGTCACATTAAGTCAGTTTAATTTTATCCCTAATATACCAGAATTTGTTTTGCTTTTCATTATGGTTAGGTATTACATTTTATTGATTTATTTTTCAGTGTACCTTAAAATTTACCTATTGATATGATGTATTACATTGTAGATTTCCTATTGTTAAACTAACCTTGCTCTAAAAGACTAAACTAGGTTTGGTTGTAGTAAATTTGTCTCCCCTTGACTTATTCATACATTCTTATAATAAATACCTAGTAAATGTCTCCTACATGCCAGCACTTCTTTAGGGGATAAGAGCTCAGCAGAAGGCAAATAAGAACTCTGTCCCCAGGGGGTCCCAGTCAGGGAGGCCACACACACACACACACACACACACACACACACACTGAAATATGAAGAAAAATGCAACACAGTGAGTGAAGAGTGGAAGCAGAGGAGGCTATATTTTAGATTGTCAGGGAAGGCCTCTCCAGTGAATTGAATGAAGTGATGAGAGAAAGATGACTCTGGAGAAATAATCCCAACTTAATTGTCCATCTGGGAGTTTCTCAGCTCTCAAAGGTGCCTACCTGATTTAATTTCCACATTGTTTCTTCTGCTCTTCTTTGCCTTCAATGAGGGGGAAGGTTCTGCTACTGAATTTCCAGTGAGCCTCAATAGAGAGCTCTCAGCGTGGCATCTTTCTCATCCTAAGCATCTGTCCCTCCATGTGGCTGCCCTGGCTCTGCGAAAATCCACACTCTGCCCATTTGTTAAAGAACAAAACTTTTAGAGATCCATGTTCTTCTTTTCCCTTATGCCCATTATTTCTTTAAGTTTGTTCCTTTTGTCATCCATTCATTTAGTCTTTCTTTTATTCATTTGTTCAACACATCATTTCATTAGTGGCTTCTTTGCTCTGGATATGGTATCATTGTAATTTTATTAGCACTTCCTTAGAGGGTAAGAGGTGTCTTGTCAGCAGGCTGGGAAAAATTCCCTTAGGCCCACTTAAGGCCTCCTTGGGTACTGACTTTTCTCTCTGACCAGATCTCAGTGCCGCGCACATGCACAAGCTCATGCTTCAGACTCAGCAAGCAGGTAACTTAACTCTTTAGTGCAGGCCTACTGCAGTGGGGGCGGCCATTTTTATCCCAGCCTGGCTTCTCTGTTTTTTGTTCTTCATTGTACAATGTGGGCATGGGAGACCACGTTGCTAGCAACAGGGTTTTTCCTTAGGTAGCCAAGTATCTCTGAATTAAAGCTAATCCACAGCACAGGCCAATGTTACTGTATTTTAATGAGTGGAAATAAAGAGGAGCCATTAATGGGCCCGCCTATGACCCTAGTTCTGAGTATCTCAGAAGGATGTTATTGGGGATTGCCTTCTATTTCTTTCATGGGCACTGTAGAAATAAGGGCTTTAAGAGAGTAAGGGGTTGATGTGTTTCCTACTTTGGGGGCATTTCTGCTGTTATAAATTAAAGGATTGAACATATGGTGTTTATTCCAAAAATGTGCTTTTCCATCAATCCTTATCAATGCAATGAGAGAAAATTCCCCTTGGGTTTTTATCATGTTTTTTTTTCCCCCTACAAAGGCCAGCTGCAGTCCGTTGTTTGTATCTTCAAGCGTATTTTAATAAACATTTGGAAAGAGGCAGATATAACAACCGCAGGTGTTCTGTCTCTATGTTCACCCAGAAGTGTCCCTAAGAAAGGTTTTCTAATAGGATTCTGAAGATGGAATATGCTGTCTTTATGAGAATGTGTTTCCAGTCTATGGAGATGTTCAGACATGAGCTGGGTCATCACTTGGCTGTGCTGCTGAAATGGTGATTCCAAATGTCTTGAGTCAGGAAAATAAGTAGGTTTTACCTTGTGCACTCAGTCTGATGGATAGCTTACTGGCCATCTGGGCTCAATAGGAGAAGTGTCATCATCCATTAACAAGGTCTCTTCTAGGCAAAGAGAGTGGGAAGGGTAGAGGCACACAACTTCATGTGTTTGTCTCTGGAAAAGGAATTGAATTAGATCTGTAGTGCACTTCAAACACTGAAAATTCCAAGAGGAATAACCTCTGTATTCCTGTCACATTAGTTTATAGGAACATGTATTAGCTACAGCAGTGTTTCCCAAACTTCTCTCATGATGAGAATCACCTGGTGGAGTTGTTAAAATACAGTTTCCTGAATCCCAACTAAGAAGTGCTAAACAAGAATTTTTGGAAACATATAGGCAAAATTATATACTTAACTAGTGCTCTAAGCCTAGAATTATATACTTAACTTAGAATTGTATACAATTCTAAGCTTAGAATTGTATACTTAACTAGCTTAGAGCACTAGTTAAGTATACAATTTTACCTATATGTTCCCAAAAATTCTAGTTTAGCACTTCTTAGTTGGGATTCAGGAATCTATATTTTAACAACTCCACCAGGTGATTCTCATCATGAGAGAAGTTTGGGAAACACTGAACTAGAGCAATGCTTAAGGAAGGATCCAGAAATTAAGTATCCTAGGACTTCCCAAGTGGACTATTTTAGAGATGATAAAATGCATACACATTGGTGTTATCTCTAGGAAGTCAACTACTGACAGTGTCTGTTGATTTTCTTTATTTCATTTGTTTATACTGAATCACTGGTTTATACTGGATGATTAATGTATGTATTCCTCACTAATTAGCATTTACTTTATGCTATGCCTTGTGCTTGATTTTCTAGATAGAAATGGGTCAAAGAATGAACAATTCTTAACTCTATGGGTTCCCAAGATAGTGGATTCACTTGAGGGTTGATGTTGAGATTACAATCCTTAAATTGCATGAAGATTTTCAGTATTTAAATCTAGCAGAGACATCTGCTTTTTAACCCAGGATTTTTGTTGGAACAAAGTTGGGAGCTGGCTGGTAGAGGAAGAGAGGCTGCGGCAAGGTTTAGGCAACCTTCTTTTCACAACTTCCGGGGATACAACAACATTGAATTCACATCTTCAATTCCTGCTGGTGGTTAAGCAGTTGATGTTTTTTCCTCACATTATGGAAATGATATCTGCCCTTAGATATATAGCATGGTGGTTACAAATGTGGGCTTTGGCATCTGAAGTTAGCTCAAATCCAAGTCCTGTCACTTACTAGTTGATAACTCAGAGCAAGTCCCTTGACTTCTTATCCTCAGTTTCCTCATCTGTAAAATGGAGATGGCAACAGGACTTACCCACACAGAGTTGAAGATTAAAAAAGATGATTAAAACATTTAGCACCAGGAAGCTGGACAATAGTAATCAGTTTGTTTAACATAGATTGTGTGTGTGTGTGTGTTTCTACTGCAGATCCTAAAAGCTTGAAGTTCCATGCAGTAGTCAGCTTCATTCTGTATTCACTCTTTAAAATTAATCTTTAAGTTGAAAATAGGAAGCAATACAGATGATAATAATATCCTATAACCTTCCCCTGCTCAAATGCCACACTTAAACTTATTCTAAACCTATTTATTCAAGCGTGCTGCTCACTTCCAAACGTATTAATAGTGCCCTCTACTGCCCACAGCAGGACAGCTTGATGGAGCTCCTGGGGCAGCCAGTGGGATGTGGGTCTGAGCATCTGGCTCTTTAGTTTCTCCCTCTCATCCTTAGACACATTTTCCTTCCAATTCACAGTTCCATTTATCGCCTGCATTTCCAGCTGAGTTCTGAGTCATCAATTTCAACCTTTAATTCAAGTTTGTGCCTGGACCTGAACCAAACCATAGATAGATACCCATAAAGGTTGTGCAGATGAGAATATACAATTTTCTTGCCTTTGATCAGCTGCAGGCCAAGATTTGTTCCGGGGAAGGGCAGGGGGCAGAATCCAAGTCTATTTGCTTTTGTTAAACATCAAACTCGTCATGCCCAAACCTGGCTGAGTGATTACCTAAATCTGAGCTGTGAGCAGTATGGCTAGCTCTGTTTATCCATTGTGTTCACTTTAGTCTTGTTTTTACAGCCATGTAAAGTCATAACTTCCACAGGATGGTGCTCTAAATCTGCTCACTCTGTCCTTTGTGGTGGTCCAGGGTTATGGAGAAACTACAATGGAAATAAGAGTAAGGCCTTCTAATAAATTTAAGCTCCATTTGAACTTCACCTCACTTAGAACCTTTAGTGTAATTGTATCTTCTCTCACAGAAATAAGATGGGAAGACATTGGTGATGAAATGACTAGAAAATCCTTGTCCCTCATGCCTAGTAGTGCAGGCTAGACACAGGGAGATATTGGGGAAATGTGAGGCAATGAATTTTCTGCAATGGAGTGTGTTTTTGAGTAATGAGGCAACAGTTTCAGATGGATTTGCCCTGCACATCACACTCTCTCTGTACTTCCATTGTGGCCTGTGTCAGAATGGCACAGCCTGAGTCCCTAGAGTAAAAATTCTAACTTCTGACATGTCAGAACCAGAGATCTTGGCATCCCCAGATCATAGATCCTGGACACTGAAGCCAACCATCCATGTTAAAGAGAAATGCGGCACAGCTGTTGTGACTCAGTGATTGAGGGTTGAATTATGAACCAGGAGGTCACAGTTCAATTCCCAGTCAGGCCACATGCCCCAGTTGGGGGCTTGATCTCCAGTGAGGCACATGCAGGGGGTAGCTGATCAATGATTCTCTCTCATCATTAATGTTTCTATATCCCTCTCTTCCTTTCTGAAATAAAAAAATAGATGTATATTTTAAAAAGAGAAATGCAAAATCCAAAATAATGTATATATACTTTTATACCCAAGTGTTCCACTTGCTTCCACATAGCTATACAATACACTGTATCACAGTAGTATGAATAAAAGCTTTGGAATCAGACTGATCTGGATTTAAATCCCAGCCATTCTATTTACTAACTCAGCAACTCTGGTTAAGTTGCCTCTTGATGTTCTTACTTTTACTCAGGAACACTTATTCATGTCCAACAGAATTAAATTTGGTATTGCATACAGATGCTTTGTAGAATGACTGACACAATTCATGCTAGCTGCTATTTCATTGATGGTGTTATAATGGAAAGCAGCTCGTCCACCCATTTCAAAAAAAGGAAGCAAATGATGAACCCAAGGAAATGGCAGAGCTGAGTTACTCTCCTCTCTTAAAACCTCTCACAGTTTGTTGATCTGTATACTTCTTGTTAGTCTTCAAGGGTTTTCAGATCTCATGTTGTTGGCTAGTATGATTTCTATAGTTCCCAGGCAGTCATTTTATAGATCTACATAATATTTATATTGCAGAATAGTTTTAAGGATTAAATACAATACTGTGTGTGAGCACTTACATATACACGGAATGGCCAAATTATAATGATTTCTGAATGCATAATAATCTGGCCACTCAGTATATATCCTATATAATAAAAGGATAATATTCAAATTGTCCCGTCAACCAGGAGTTCAACCAGCAGGCGAGCCGGCCAACTGCCCATGTCCTCTCCCCCTGGCCAGGCTAGCCAGACCCTACCCATGCACAAATTCATGCATTGGGCCTCTAATATATATGAAATTCATGCACAGAAGGAGGGGGTGGTAGTGTCCCTCAGCCCAGACTGCACCCTCTCCAATCTGGGACCCCTCTAGAGATGTCCGGCTGCCCATTTAGGCCTATCCCAATGGGATCGGACCTAAAGGGGCAATCAGACATCCCTCTCCTAATCTAGGACTGCTGGCTCCCAACTGCTTGCCTGCCTGCCTTCCTGATTGCCTCTAACCACTTCTCCCATGCCAGCCTGATTGATGTCTAACTGCTTCCCTGCCAGCCTGTTTGCCCTCAACTTCCCTCCTCTGCCAGCCTGGTCATCTCTAACTGCCCTTCCCTGCAGGCTTGATCACCTCCAACTGCCCTCCCTTGCAGGTCTGGTGCCTTCCAACTGCCCTTCCTTGCTTGCCTTATCACCCACAAATGCCCTCCCTTGCAGGCCTGGTCCCTCCCAACTGCTCTCCCCTGCTGGCCTCTTGTGGTGGCCATCTTGTATCCACATAGGGGCAGGATCTTTGACCACATGGGGGCAGCTATTTTGATCTTGTGCGTTGAAGTGATGGTCAATCTGCATATTACTCTTTTATTAGATAGGATAGAGGACTGGTGCATTGGTGGAGGCCAGCTGGTTTGCCCTGAAGGGTGTCCTGGATCAGGCTGGGGGTTCCCTTGGGGTATGGGGCGGCCTGGGTGAGGGGCCTGTGGTGGTTTGAAGGCCAGCCATGCCCCCTGGCGACCCAAGCAGAGGCCCTGATATCTGGAATTTATTTACCTTCTACAATTGAAACTTTGTAGCCTGGAGTGGAGCCAAGCCTTCTGGTTGCTTGTGGCTGCCGCCATTTCTGTTTAGATTTGTTTGCATTCAATAATTGAAACTTTGTATCCTTGAGTGGAGGCTTAAGCCAGCAAGGGCAGGTAGAAAGCTTGGCTTCTTCCATTGCCTGGGAAACCTAAGCCTCCCTCCTGCTCTTTGTGGCTGCAGCCATATTGGTTGGGATTAATTTGTATACATGCTCTGATTGGTTGATGGGCATGGCCAGTGGGTGTGGCTTATGGGTATAGTGTAGGTATGGTCAATTTGCATATCACTCTTTTATTAGGTAAGATATATATATATATATATATCAGAGATCATAATAATCTGGCCACTAAGTGTATATAATAACTCTAGGAACTCAAATAGGATTGTCAACTTCTTATCATGCCAAGTAAGGAAATGCACACTACCATCCACATTCAGCATTTCAGAGGAAATTAAAATTATATATAATGTGAATTTTAACTTCTCTTTAGCTTAGATGGTTAGTTTAAGTGTTTAATGCATACTTTTGTGACTCCAATATCCCCAGTCCTGGTGTGTAGAAGTTAGAATTTTCACTCAATGGATATAGTCTGTGCCATCTGGGGTATCCACACCTAACCAGTATTGGTCACAATGGTTAAAGAGTTTGGCTGGAACAGTAAAATCATTTACCTATATTGAATAAATCTACGGCAGAACTTAAAATGTCCATTTGTGGAGAACAGATGAAAATTTAACCTCCAACCAGCTCTTTGGAATTGTTGGTATGGAAAGCAGGGAGCACTCACCTTTCAGAACAATTTGGGGCTCCCCAGTGACCAACTCCAAGAGGGTAGAATAGGAGGATAAAGGGAGACCATCAGTACTGCTTTAAAGGTCACCTCTAAAGCATAATGAAATCCTAATCTTCAAACACTGATTTAAGTCCTAGTAAATAAATAATGCATGTTTGTGGATTAAAAAAAAAAAAAAATATATATATATATATATATATATATATATATATATATATATATAAATGCAGTGGCTTTAATTTCCCCCCCATTTCTGTGACAGTGTTTATTAATCCAGCCAATAGAGTTACTTTATGAAAATGGAATATGTAATAGTTCTTCATGTACAAGGAAGCACTGTTTCTCCCCAAACCTTAGTTACCTGAATTGTTCTAAGATTATTTGTAAAAACTGAAATTTGGTGATTTAAATTTGGTTGATTTGGAGAAGTGGGGATTTAAGAAAAATAAAGGTCACCTCAGGCAGATACACTTTCCAAAATGGCTTAAGGATTAGAGAGCATTAGGAGCATGATAGAGATGCATGGAGTTTAACCAAGCAATTGAAAGTGATTGGCAGAGATTACTGAGACTTATGTGTTCTTCACTTTGGTGAATAACCAAGTCCCCAGAGACCAGCACCAATTAGTCATCTTACTCCCTGAGTGTGTCTCAGACTTACCAAGGTCTGGTCTTAACTAGAAAGGACACACCAACTTATGGAAAAAGGTTACCTCTGGCAATGAAGGGAGAAAAGGAGCTCAGCTATATCTATTTCTTAACAGAATATAATCCCCTCTTTAGGAAAGCACAGGCACAGTAGTATGACAACCTGCCACCCTAAAGGGGTGGGTTTCCAATCACCCTCACAGCATGAAAATCATTCCATATGGAGACCTAAAAGAAAACAACAACACCAAAACCGGTTTGGCTCAGTGGGTAGAGCGTCGGCCTGCGGACTGAAAGGTCCCAGGTTCGATTCCGGTCAAAGGCATATACCTTGGTTGCGGGCACATCCCCAGTACGGGGTGTTCAAGAGGCAGCTGATCGATGCTTCTCTCTCATCTACTCGTATGACAAAGTCATCATAGCTTAGGAGCTAGAGAGACATGGTTGGAATTCTGGTTGTACCATTTCTGAGCTGTGTGGCCTGGGACGATGATTCACCTTGGCTGACCTATGTCCATCAGTGCCCTTTTCAGTATTGCAGCCACCAGGCACATGTTGGTACTGAGCCCTGAAATGTGGCTGGTGTGACCAACAATTTGCTGCAAGTGTCAAGTCTCCACAGGATGATAAACACAGTATTAAAAAAAGAACAAACTATTCCATTAATGATTTGTACATTGATTACATGTTGACATGTTGAACTGGTAATATTTTGTATATATTGGGTTAGATAAAACTTATTAGAGTTAACTTCATGGTTTCTTTATGTGTTTCTGTTTTTCCCCAGCACTTTATTTTTCCAATTATAGTTTACAGTCAATATTATTTTGTTTTAGTTTCAGGTGCACAGCGTAGTGGTTAGACAATTATATAATTTACAAAGTGGTGCTCCTGGTATTTCCAGTACCCACCTGGCACCATACAGCATTATTATATTATTATTTCCTATGCTGTACTTTATATCACATGTGTTTTTGTTTTTTCAAAATGTGGCCACTAGAAAATTTAGTTGCTTTTGTGGTTTGCATGTAAAATCTGAGGTGTCTGTTGTTCTATTGGACAATTTTATTCTACAGAATTAGGAAGAGGATAAGAGGATGGGGAGAGAAGGCAACTATAAGGAGAGCCCTACTATGTGCCAGATACTATACCCTGACATAAATTTCCTGGCAACCCAACATAGTAGTTATATTTATTTTATCATTTTATAGATGAGATTATTTACTCATAGATCAACGGTTAATAAGTGCCAGGAGGTGATTTGAACCCAGGTGTTTGGACTCAAAAGTCGAATGTCTTACTATTAATTATTGCCTTTGCTGCAGTCAGAGGTGCTTAGTAATAACTACCTTACTGAAAACTGTTTTAAGGATTAAATGCAGTGTTGTGGGTGAACCTTGGCTTAGGAGGCCTGATATAGTAAAAAACCCAGAAACAATAACTGCAATTATTGTTTAAAATAACAGAACAAACAAACAAACAAACAAAAAAGGAGAAAGAGGAGGAAGAATGGGGAGTGGGGTGGCCAGGAGGAGAAAAAGGAGGCGGGAACAGGAAGGAGAGAGGTGGGGTCATATCATCCACACCACCGCCCTAGGTGCCAGGGGCTATCTTGGGCACTTTAAGTACACTCTGTAATTTAGCACTCACAGCAAGCCTGGCCAATCTTCACTAACCATTTCAGTCTCAAATTTCTGCTGGAGTAAGTGCAGCAATGTTTACCTGTCAATTGAAGGCTCTATTCCACTCACAGACCTTACCCCACGGTCTGTTGGGTGGGTAGGAAGCTTGGTGGCAAATGAAGGTGCTGGTAGGGACTGGCAGCGATTGAGCACATGATAGAGATGAGGGGTAGAAAGGGTTTGAGTTTCATAAGAGAAGAGCAGATGCTCTATTTTTAGCATCTGATTCACTCAGGAAATTTGGAACACTATTCTAAGCAATTAGAAACTGTGAATACTTAGGAAAGTATGACCAGTTGTTGAATGTGTCATTAAGGGTGGGGGAAGGAAAAAAGAAAGATGATGGAGCCTTACTAATAAGGATCATAATTCTAAACTATTTAAATACCAATGGGAATGGAAGAGTGGTATTTTCCTTCAAAGAAACTTATTTCATGCAATTGACCTTACCCTAAAAATAAGAAAAAAGAAAGTATACTTTAATTGGACTAAATAAAGAATCAAGCTTGTGAGGCATTTGCACTAACATAAGTTTTAAAAGGAGAAAAATGTGATTGTAGTATGTATTGATTGGGGGATTGGAAAGTTCTGGTGACAGAACTTATACCCTACCCCTAGCCCTGGTCAAGTTACACAAGACACAAAGTCTGTAGGTCAACCATTCTGCTGCTCTATGCTTCCTTAGTCAACTCAAAGCACAGAGACTATCTCACTCATGAGAGACCAAGGCAAAAATCAACCAAACCTCAAAGGGTCTGAATTGGCTCAGTCGTTTTCCACACCTGCCCAGTTCTGGCTGGAGATTTGCTATATGTTACCTCCTGGAACCCTTCCTCTAGCCCTCTGAAGTATTTATTTTTACCCCTCATTTTACAGGTGAGATAAAATGATTCTGCCAGGCAGAATAATTTAATTACAAGTTGGCAGAGGCAGAATTCTAAACTGAGTTGATTGGACTCCCAAAGCCTTGCTGACTCCACAATGTCCTGTGGTCTTTCCTTTCAATCCCATGGTCACAACTAGAGATTTCTCTGCTTACACTAATTACTCAAGAGAGTTCTTGCTGCTGTCACCTGTCAGAGTACAGGGCTGGCTCACTTCAGCCCACATCCAGGGCTAACCCTGTAGAGTTAGGATGGAAGGGGGAGTAGGAGATTGTGCTTTTTAAAAATGCACTTGTCCTTGTTTGGAAGGGGGGAAAAAGCAAGAAAGAAAAAGAAGGTTCAGAAAAGAGTCACAAGTTGCTCAATATTGTCTGTAAATAAAATTAGTTGTTAATAAATTCATACCTTATAGATATGGCTTCATATCTATATTAGAGGCCCAATACTTGAAATTCATGCAAGAATAGGCCTTCCTTACCCTGGTTGCTGGCACTGGCTTCCCTCTGACACCCAGGACCCAGGCTTCCCTCCAGCTGCCAACAGACACCTGGGACCCAAGCTTCCCTTGCAGCCTTTGCTCTGTCCAGGAAATCATTCAGAAGGTCTGGAAAGATGCCTGGTCTAATTAACATATTATGCTTTTATTATTATAGATTATTATAGACTAGAGGCACAATGCATGAAATTCCTGAAAAGGGCTTGGCCCCCACCTCTGGTGCAGCTGCCTAGGTGGCTGCCTCTACCTCAGTCCCCACCCGCTAATGCAGCTGCCTCAACCCTCACAGCCGCAGCTTCCTCCAGAAGATCATCACGTCTAATTAGCATATTACTCTTTTAACATTATAGATTATTATAGACTAGTGGCCTGGTGCACAGGCTCATGCACATTGAAAGGAAATTAATTGGAATGAATGTTTTAATATTGCTATTAATCTTTTCTCTATAATAGACGTGTCAACCAAATTCACAATTGACAATGACAGATTGAAACACACATATGCAATTGGCACCAGTGAGAGCTCGATATGTATCACAGATGTGTGAGTCAATTTAGTCTTTTATAATAGAGAATAAACTTGCTTAATTGTACCTTCTTTCTGATGTAGCTAAAGTTCTTTCCAGCCCAGTGAAGCACCCCAACTTCTCTTTCAGGTAATTGTTAGAAACACAGCAGTAAATTTCAACATGAAGCAGATTATTATTGTAGATCATGCAGGGAGAACAAAGGGTAAAATATTTAACTACAGCAGTGTTTTACTATATTCTGCACAGTGAGAAAACCTGAAGTTATTTTTAAGGTCCACCATTTCTTACTTCTTTTTAGATGAGTCAAGTTTCTAAGCTTTCAAAATCAACATTTTCTGGCTAATGAAAAGAAAATAGGATTCCACAAGTCTCCTATCTGTTTACTTCAGGACTTCTGTGAGGATCAAATGAGATGAGGTATGGGAAAACACTTCACAGACATTTGGTTAAAGTGTGAAATGTTTGCACCTGGTTATAAAGCCAGTCATGTTCCTGGGCTAAAGAAACTGCAAGAAGGCTAGTCATCACTAGGAAGAGGAAGCCGGGTGTTGCTATGTGATGTCATTACCTGGAGCCCACAGGGACAATTTCTGGGCTGGGCTTAGCTGTGGGCAACATTTTGCGCCATAGAGTTTTGGCAGTATTGGCTGTGATTTGGTGGGCTATTGCCCCAGGGTGCTGGTGGGGGCCTATATTCCATTTGGGGGAAGCGAGTGTTGTTGCTTTGTGGGCACCAGGTCATTGGTGCCAGTGCGCCTCATGGCAGCTCCTACATTGGGTGTCTGCCCCCTGGTGGTCATTGTGAGTCATAGCAACTGGTAGAACAGTCAGACACTTAGCATATTAGCCTTTTATAGGTATAGATAGTGTACATAAGCATATGTGTGTGAATGGTGGTTTGGTTATTAAATTTTTTCAGTGTCTATTATTTTTTATAAAACCTAATTGTCCCTTTACAGTCTCTAAAAATCTGGCATCTGTCACTTGTCTTTTAAAAAAACAAAATGATTAATTGATATGGTTATTTAAATTGTTCAAGTAGCAATAAAATACATGCTAATCATCAAAAATTTAAAAATCCCAAATGTGGAAACCCCATTCACTTGTCCCACACTGCCTTCAAACTGTTCCCCTTCCCAGAAGTAACTACTGTTATCAGCTCAGTATGAATCTTTGTAACCTTTTTTGCAAGCATTTTCATGTATAAGTACATATAGAAATATGATTTTTTTCTTATATCAAAATGTAGTCCTGTACTATGTATTATTCTGCAACTTCTACTTTTATGTTATGTGCCTTCTTTTTTCTTGGTGTCTATATACTGCCCTAGTACAGAGTTACCAAAATTCATTTAACCATCCTCTACTGTTAGATATTTAGGTGATTTCTAGTTTTTCAGTATTATGAGGGTAATTTTTTATTTTTCTTTCTAGGGAATGCTTGATGTTTTACAGTCAACATATGGCTAAGTAAATAAGATTTTTGTTGACATTTTGCTGTCAAGTTCAGAACTTTTATTATACAATTTATCTCTTGAATAATCTAATATGTATTATCACTTTCTAAGTTTCAGTTTACAAGGCCACAGTCATAAATGTTGTTTTCTCTAGACAATACATTTCTAGTTTCCATAGCTAAGAGTCAGTAACCAGTAGTGATGACCCTGCCTTGGATATTACAGCAATGGTTAGGAATGTATAAGTTGGAGAAAATAGAAAAATGACATGTTGGAGATTAAAGGGCTGTAATTCAGCCTACTCCTTCCCTGTGGACCCTTATCCAATTGGAAATAGGCATAAAGAACCAGGTTATTATCAAGTGAAACCTCAGATGTATTAATGAGGAAGACCAGGACAAAGCCTTTCAAATTCAAGGGGTTTTGATTAGTTGTGCTGGAGAATACAGCTAGGACCTGAGGTCGAAATGAATGTTTCTGCAGATAACTCTTAAATCTAGACCTTGGGCCTCTCTGAAGTGAAGCTAGTTTTTCAATAATTATTCCTAGCAAGTTTCCAGCCAGCAGAGGGTTTCATTTGTGGGGGAATAGAGTTATGCTGCCTGCTTATTGATCATTGGTAAGTTGCCCAAATGATGTCAAGCTTTCCCCAGTCTCCACAGAAAAATTAGTCTGTGACCCTCCACAGGAATGAGTGAGTGAGGATATACCAGTACCAAAGAGGGCAGGCAGAATAATTCTAGTCTCACTCTGTCCTAGGGAATGGAATAGAGGTGCCCTCATGGAAACATGTAAGGAGGAGAATTAGTCTCTTCAACATAGCACATAATTTGGCCTGCTACGTTGTTTTACTTTAAAATTACAGAATATATATATATATATATATATATATATATATATATATGCCCAGCAACAACAGAAATGACCAGAATGACCAGTGGACCAGTCAAAATAATGCATAGTGACCACCGGGGGGCAGACAATCAATGCAGGAGCTTCCCCCTCCTGGTCAATGCACTCCCACAGGGGGAGCATCACTCAGCCAGAAGCTGGGCTCCTGGCTGGTGAGGGCAGCTGCAGCAGCAGGAACCTCCCCGACTCCACAGCAGTACTACATGGGGATCAGGCCTAAAGCAGCAGTCGGACATCCCCCCAGGAGTCCAGGATTGTGAGAGTCTCAAGGACTTGGGTGCTATGGGCGCTCCTGTAGAGGAAGCAGTTACCATGGATAGGTTCCATGTAAGTCCAATTTCAGCCAGTTTTTTTCTTAACTATTCAAACATATGAACTTAGAGCATAGCCCCTCTTGGTGCCGGCAGAAGAGCCAGGACATTGGAGGGCTGGTGTCCCAGAGAAGGGGCCCATGGGAAGGAGTTTTGGGCACATGGAGACATGGAGATTAGGGGTAGACTGGAATTTCTTTTTCTGTAAGCAAAGGAGAAAAATAGGAACCACTGTTTTGGTGGCTGCACATATCTCCCCCTTGAGCCCTGCAGGCTTGCATGCTGTTTGCAAACATGACATTCTGTGCACAAGTGCAGAGAGGGTGTGCCCATGCTGCCTTTAGAATCTCTTTGGTCTTTTCCTCCTGGGAGCGGGGTTTCTTTGGTGTGAATTGCGTGAGATCTGACTTTAGAGGTGGAAGGCTGTGCCCCAAGACTGAATTCCCAGAGGGGGACTGTGCCCCAGTTACTTTCCGGGAATGGCACTGGGAACCATTCTTGACGTTGGGCATGTGTTTGCTACACTATGTGGCCCACGGAGCTGTGCGAGTAACTGGGCATAGTGAGTGGAGGGAAAGGAGGGTAGACCCGAGGGCTGCTTGCCTAGGTGGTCTGGGTGTTGGCCACAGCTGGGAGGTTGCTGGGAGCAGTGGGAAAGCCTTGGGATTGAGGGAGAGACCCCAAGGGTGTCCCAAATTGAGCCCTGGGGTTAGGGAGTTTGGATAGTACAGGAGGCAAAGGAGTACATTTAAGCAGTCCCTGCGCAGCAGCATCCTGTCCGGAGGTGTGCCCCAAAGGAGGCGAGAGGGTGGATCTGGGAGGGACCCTAGACTGCCCGCTGCCATGGCACAGGGGGGCAGGAGCAAGTGGGAAGATGGTTTGGCTCTCAGTGAGCCTAATTTCGCTGTTTAACTGTTGGTGGTTTACTGAAAGTTTTTGAAAAACCTCTTTCTGGGAAGGTTTTTCTTCACCCCTCTTCTGCCCCCCCCCCCCCCATTTTTCCTCCACCCCCTCCGCCCCAGGCCAGAGGCTTGTGATTCAAAATCTCTAGCCAATCTCTCCCTGCACCCAGTTTTATGGAGTCTGGCTTGTGGCTTCCCCGCAGGTGAGAAGCTGGGGGGGGGGGGGTTTGGGGGTGGCGTGGTCACAGAGACCTCAAAGCTGAACCACCTGGCCCAGAGCTCTATCCCCCTGGAGGCATCCAGCTGCAAACCTCTGACTGGATCAGTGGTGGGGTGGAGAGCTGCAGACCCATTAACTGGATCAGTGGTGGGGTGGAGAGCTGCAGACCCATTAACTTGATCAGTGGTGGAGTGGAAAGCTTCCTGGGAGGGGAAAGAAATGAAACTTGGGGCAAGTACCAAGGGTGCAGTCCAGGTGACCTTCCCCTCCCAGAAAGATGCTGTGCTCCCTATCTGCCCACACGCCAAGAGATGAATGTGGATTCCCAAAGAGGCAGGCTGGGGGAAGGGAGCAGTTACTTCTGACATCCCAACCCTTTGCTTTAAAGCTGCATTCTCCTTCCCTAATACGTATTGCTTGAATTACAAGATGGTTTGTGTTTAGACATGGGATAAATGTGGGGAAAGCAAAGTCCTGTGCTTTAGAATAAAAGAGTCTGGAGTCTTTGGGGGGGGTCTCCCCTCTTCCTGGTTGGCTAATATTCACGCAGGAAGTTAACCCTAGCTCCTCAGAACCCATCCTCGCTGGAGTGTTCTCTGTTTTGTTTGCTTTTTCTTTCACAAGTTTTTTTTTTTTCCCCCTAACCTCTAAACAAGCAGTTGAACATCTTCTGAGGGATTGTGGACTGTGAGTGACTACCATAGCTTATAAACTGCTACATCCCATACACAGTTAAACAAGGAAGGTGGCTTCTGCAGTATTTGAAAAAGAGATCAGTGGCTGCTTAATCCTAATCCTAATTGATAAGAGGCATCTCCAAACGTTCCACATCCTGTTTATTCTACATGAGGATGAACATGCATTCCTGTATATTGGGAACAGTCTCTTAGATTTAAAAATGAAAACTTGGCAAGGCCACTCTAACACTGAAAAAAAAAAAAAAAACACAGGATGATGCACCAATGACAGGCATTCACTTTGGCTTGCACATTTTGTGGTCAGCCTTGATCCTGACACATAACTGTGTGACAAAGCCAATTACTTAACTTCTCTCTGCTTCAGTCTTTCCACCCATAAGATGGGGAAAATGGTACCAATGCCTCAGAAGGATCATGTAATATACTATATTTTATAATCGGGGCAAAAAAATTTAGCTGCCCATACAGCAGCAAGATATCTTTCACCTGTATGAAAAGTATGATCACTGGTTCATGCAGCGTCCAGGATTGCGAGAGAGATGTCTAATTGCCGGTTTAGGCCTGATCCCTGGTATCTAGCCTAAGCCATTAATCAGACATCTCCTGAGGGGTCCTGGATTGTGAAGGCACAGGCTGGGCTGAGGGATCCCCCATGCATGAATTTCATGCATCAGGCCAATAATATATATTTGTTTATTGTCATAGGAAAAATTTATGGTGTTGAATTTTGCCTCCCCCAAAAGATAGAACCATATCATAATACTCATTTTTTGTGTGAATGTTATCTTATTTGGGAAAAGGTCTTTGCAGATATAGTTAAGTTAAAGATCCCAATAGGATATTTATATCTCAGGATTAACCACATGGTCCTAAATCCAATGACAAGTGTACTTGTAACAGACAGAAGACAAAGGGGAGAAGGCCAGGTGAAATTGGAGGCAGAGATTGGAGGGAGGCTGCCACAAGTTAAGGAATACCAGGAGCCATGAAAGCTGGAAGAGATGAGGAAGGATTTTCCCCTAGTGCTATCAGACAGTACATGGGCATGCTGACCCCTTGATTTCAGATTTTTGGCCTCCAGAGCTAGGAGGAAATAAATGTTTATCATTTGTTACAGTAGCTATATGAAACAAATAAATTTATCATAAGAATGAAATAGGAAGTGATATTCTAGTCTAAGGTAGAAATATGAGAATATTTAGATAAGGCCAGTTGTCTTTGCTCTAAACTCAGCTGTTTTCTATCACCATTTTGAGAGATTTTTCTCCCCCCACCCCCATTTATAACCTATTTATGATTTTTTTCACCCAAGCTCATTCATGGCTGCCATTGCTGGTGGATTGTTTTCACTTGTGCCAGAAGGCAGACAGACCTTTTGTAAGCCATGCTTACCACAGCTCTCTTCTGCTTACCAGTGGAATCTTACCACTATATGTCCAATAACTCAGTCCTCAGTTCACCCACATTGGTCTGTCATTGTACCAGGTAGATTTATTAAGAGTACACTTTTTAGCATCTTGGTCTTCTTTGGTCCTTTATTACCCATCTGTACTTAAAAAAACAAACCTTTTAATTGAATTTATTGGGTGACATTGATTAATGAAATTATATAGGTTTCAGGTGTATAATTCCATAGTACATCATTTATATATTGTATTGTGTGTTCACCACTCCAAGTTAAGTCTCCTTCCATCACCATTTATTCCTCCTTTACCCCCTTCTAACTCCTCTACCCCTCTTTCCTCTGGTAATCACCATACTGTTGTCTGTGTCTATGAGTGTGTTTTTTGTTTTTGTTTTTGTTTTGCTCATTCCTTTCACCTTTTTCACCCAGCCCTCAAACTCCCTCCCCTCTGACAGCTATCATTCTACTGTCAGTATACTGTCTGTATCTAGGAGTCTGTTTCTATTATATTTCTTAGTTTATTTTGTTCATTAGATTGCACATATAAGTGAAATCATATGGTACTTGTATTTCTCTAACTGGCTCATTGCTCTTAGGGATCTAGTCATTCACCTTCTTGATGAGAAATTTATTGAACAACAGATTGAGCAAACTTAACTTTGGGAAAAGTTGTTCTTCCAATGTTCAGTTCATTAAACCTGCTCCAGGCCATTGGTGATCCTAACACTAAGATAAAAATAACAGGCAGAGAATTCTTTGAGAGAGATCTTCCTAACCAGCATGGAGTCCTTTAGTAAGTATTCTCAGAGTGTCAGCTTCAAGGATGTACTACTGGTATAGTCACATAGTGCTTAGTTTAGTCTTAAAATTATTAATAATTTCTGAATGGGGGCCCCACATTTTCATTTAAAAATTTTATTGATTTTTTACAGAGGGATAGAGAGAGTTAGAAACATCTATGAGAGAGAAATATCAACTGCCTCCTGCATTCCCCCAATGGAGATATGCTCACAACCTAGGTACGTGCCCTTGACTGGAATTGAACCTGAGACATTTCAGTCAAGGTACTTGCCCTTGACCAGAATCGAACCTGGGTCCTTTTAGTTTGCAGGCTGATGTTCTGTACACTGAGCCAAATGGTTTTGGCCCATGTTTTCATTTTAGATTGGACCCTAAAAATTGTGTAGCTGGTCCTGGTGGCTAGCATGGGCCTGGGGAAGTTCCTATAGTAAACTACCTTCTCCATTGACTGGCACACCTTGTGTTTATTGTTGGTTTATTTTCCTTTTGTTATGATATGCCTGAAGGACTTTGGGAGGCAATGCTCTAAAGTCAAGCATATAGGCTCAAGTAGTGGTTGTCAACTGCAGAGATTTTTGTATACTCTCTACCCTTGGAGATACTTTGCAATATCTGGAGACATTTTCAGTTGACACAACTGGGGGATGCTACTGGCATTTGTAAGTTGAGGTGAGTGATGCTGTTAAACATCCTATAATACTCAGGCCATCCCCCAGCACAAAAATTATTTGGCTCCAAATGTCAATAGTGCTGAAGTTGGGAAACTCTGGGTTGGAGCCCAGCCACTCAAAGGCTACCCTTTCAGAAACACTGAGGACCTTGTTGGAAATACAGAATTTTAAGCAACATCCGACTACTAGTGTCATAATTAGACTTTTTAACAAGATCTCCAGGTAACTTTTATAAACATCAACGCTTGAGTAGCACTAGGCCTGAGCAAAATGTACCTGGTTCATGCTTAAGTGTCCGCACATTTTCTTTTCTTTTCTTTTAAATATATTTTATTGTTTTTGGTTTTTTGGTTTGTTTGTGTTTTGTTTTTTTACAGAGAGGAAGAGAGAGAGGGGGACAGAGTTAGAAACATAGATGAGAGAGAAACATTGATCAGCTGCCTCCTGCACACCCCCTACTGGGGATGTGCCCACAACCAAGGTACATGCCCTTGACGGGAATCAAACCTGGGACCCTTGAGTCCGCAGGCCCATCCTCTATCCACTGAGTCAAACCGGTTTTGGCACGTTTTCTGATTGGATGATTGTCCTTCAGAGTTAGAAATCCCAAGTTTGAACTCACAGGGAGAGTGTGGCTTGAGGGAGAAAAACCTGAAAACAAACTCAGCACAGAGCAATAGGACTAGAAGTCAAGGCAGAAGAGGAAGTGGGGGAAGAGTCCCCAGGGGAGCCAGGAAGGCAGAAGTCCAGAGGAATGCAGTAGGGACAGTAGTATGCAAAGTGAGATGGGGCTATTGGTTCCTCAGATCATAGAGACCTAAGGAGGGTTTGAATCTTACTTGCATGTTACTCATTGTGAAAGGTGGGTAGAGAGACTTTTTATAAAGGAAACACAATGGTGGACATATGCGTTTCTGACCATCAGAGACCACTCTATGTCTAGTTGTGTGTCTACTGGACTCAGGATGTGAGCACTGCTAGAGTCTGCCAATAATTGCTCATGCTGCCATAACAGTACCACAGACTGAGGGGCATGAACAGAAGAAATTTATTTTTTTCACTGGTATCTTCTCCCCATGTCCTCACATTGTCTTCCCTCTGGGTTTGTGTCCTAATCTTTTCTTACAAGGACATCAGTCATATTGGATTAGGGCCCACCAGTATAACCTCATTCTAACTTAGCTATTTAATGGCATTATCTCCAGCCGAAACCGGTTTGGCTCAATGGATAGAGCGTTGGCCTGCAGACTGAAATGTCCTGGGTTCAATTACGGTCAAGGCATGTACCTTGGTTGTGGGCACATCCCTGCTAGGGGGTGTGCAAGAGGCAGCTGATCGATGATTCTCTCATCGATGTTTCTAACTCTCTATTCCTCTCTCTTCCTCTCTGTAAAAAAATAAAAAATATATATTAAAAATAAATAAATAAATAAATAAATAAATAAATAAAGGTATTATCTCCAAATGGTCATAATCTGAGATACTGGGAATTAGGATTTCAGCATATGGAGTGGTGGTGGGCACAATTCAGTCCATTGCCTTCTGCTCCCAAGTACTCTTAAACATTAAATTCTCCCACTCTTCTTCACTGGGCTCTCTTAGTCACAAATGTTGGGCCTTTTCCCATATGATTCTCCCCATTTAGCCATGAGGTTCATTTGTTCCTGGGGAGCCTAGAATCCCATTGAGTATTAAGCGTATGGGTGCTGAGCTCCTGGAAAACAAAGTTAGTTGCAAGCCAATAGTCTACTCTTCACTCCAGAAAGCATTTTCCTCTCTGTGGGTACACCACACTATATCAAGGGTCCCCAGGTTAACCAGGGAAATTACTAGTAAATGATTAGAGCATGGTTGTCTCAAGGTTTTGGTAGATAGGTCAAAGGAAGATGAATGCAAATACATTTTTGAAAGCACACTGCAGCTATTGTTGGGTATAATGAAAACTCATTAAGCATATTAGCTGCTGATTTTATAATTAAGTGCTAACATTTTCTGGATGATAACCTAAGTGACAGAAGTTATTGGCCATTTGCAAAACATGTTTAAACAAAAAAGATTCAGAGACAAGAAGTGTCTCTCGTTTTAATTATGCTTTTGCATCATAAAAACCACATCTATTATCGCAAAGCATAATAGATGTGGAGTAGCTGTAGAAAACATCTCACTTCCTTTGTTTGGAAACAACATTTTACATTTAGAAAGAAAAATTCTGTCCAGTTGATTTTATTCAAAGGAGAGGGTGAATTTGAGAGAGCAATCTCTGCTGTCTGGGAATAACTAACTATCCATGCCCATCAAACATTGGTAAAACTAGAAGGGATGGTTTGAAATTGTGCTTGTTTTTTAGCAGTGCTGCTTCTTCCAGGTCTCTGGGTGGCTACTGAGTCTAGAAGGGAAGTTGAACTACTAAGCATAACATCTTGCTCTTCTTTACCTAGGAGCATACTTTCATGTTTCACTCCACTCATGAGTGGAGGGAGAACTTCTTTTCTTCCCTTTTCCTGAGACTTTCATAGACAATCAGCATTAGCTCCAATTTTTTTTCAGATGGCTAAAAGAAAATTATTGATCAGTCCAAACATTACATTGGCAGCGGAACTACCCCAGCTGATTGTACTTAGACTTTTCAAAATTCTTAGGTATGACTCTATGGCCAATGAACTCTGTGCCCATTGGGCCTAGTAATGGCCAACTTAATAATGGAACTTCTGAAGCACAGCATTCCCTACCTCTTTGTGTTCACTGCCTTCAGAGGACAAGCCATCTGTCGTTATCCTGTGTCAGTTAGCTATTGCCATGTAACAAACCATCAAGAATTTAATGGATTAAACAATGACCATACACTACTTTCCATGAGTAACTGGTAAATAGGTTATTGTACTGATCAGGTTCAGATGTGGTTGATCTCTAGTGGGTTCACTAATGCTTATACTAATACTAATACCTCTGTGGTCAGTTAGCAGATCTATTTTGAGGTTAGATAGTCTACAATGACCTTTGTTGAGATAAGTCAGTTTCTCTCCCCTTCCTCCCCCCAAATGTCTCTCCCAACTCTCCTACAGGTGAGCCTGCACCTATTCTCATGGCAGTTGCATAGGTTCCAGAGAGGATACAAAATTGCTCAATTACCTTAACAGGCCTATGGTCCCATTTGCCACAGCAAGTTACCAGATAATTAGAGGTTCTATTGAAGACCTCAATAGAGGAGACATGGAAAATTAGTATATCAGTACAATCAGTTTAGGTGTAATCCCCTATTCTATATATATATATATATATATATATATATATATATATATATATATTGATATATTGATATATTGATATATTGATTTGAGAGAGAGACAAATATAAATAAGTTGTCCTACTTATTTATGCATTCATTGGTTGCTTGTTGTATGTACCCTGACTGGGGACCCTCACAACTTTGATCTATTAAGAGGACACTCTAACCAACTGGACTACCTGCTAGTGCCCTTCATTATTCTATAGACTGTCCATGGACCACATTCAGTTACCAAGTCTAACTGAGGTTCGACTGGCCTGAGTCAGAGTAATCAACATGGCTCTGTTAATCTACCCTTCCTTCCTGAAGGGATGATATTTTTCCCTTGGTTGTCTCTTTGTTGCTATGTGGAGAGGTACAGACATGCTTAGAGTCATGAGATCATGGGCACTTCAGGGTAATAGGCCAAAATTGCATCTTCCATGCCTGGAACATGTTGGGAACTGAAACAATGGAAAAAATAAAATTCTGTATTTCTAAGGTACAGCTTAATTAAACTCAGATTTATCATTGATCAAAATCTCCCACCTAAAAGACCCTTGTTCCTCACTTCATGTGGATATTTGGCTCATTTACACCTCAGTTATTTTGCCTTCCTTACTTGGCACTAACAAACCATCTTTGGAGAACTGGTGAAAATTTGAATTGTCAACCAATGTGTTGGTTGACAAATATCAGAGCAGTAGACATGGTTCAAAATAAGGAGCGCTTTGGTTATCTTTCTTGAGTTGAAAGAATTTTCAGACTTCTTAGTACACAAATCCAATGTACTTCATTCACCCATAGAGTATTGGATCTAGGACGGCTTATTAGGTGTTTTGTCTACTTGCTCGATGTCTATTTATCTCTCCAAATTGTGCCTAATTGTTCCTTTCTTTTTTAAAATATTCCTTGAATAGTTATAATTAGCCAACCCCCATTTGTATGACCTAATGCACTTGTATATAGACTTTTAATTCTTTTTTCATTTATTTGTTCAGTAGATGTATATTGAATTCTTTCTATGTGTCAGGTACTCTTTTTTATTGTTTAAAGTATTACATATGTCTCCTTTGTCTCCAGTTTACCCTCGACTGCCACTCCTGCCCCTCCCTGGATAAGACCCCACTGCCCCAGTGTCCCTATCCATTGGTTATGCTAATATGCATGCATACAAGTCCTTTGATTGATCTCTTACCCCGCCCCACTCCCCACACCTTCTCTCTGACATTGGACAGGTTTCTTTGTCTCTGGATCTATTAAGATCTTTGAACAAAAGTAATGTCTCCATTCTCATGGAGCTTATATTTGAAATGGAGGTTCCATAATGAATAAATAATCAAATAGATATATACTATATCAGATGCTAAGGAGAAAAATAAGGTTGGGTAAGGGGCAATGATGGTATATGTGTGTGTGTGTTGGGGAGTGTGGGGGCCATATTAGACAGTTGGTTAAGAAAGGCTTTTCCATAAGTTGGGCAGATCCCTGAACTTCATGAAGGAGTGAGCTACATGGACATTTAGGGGAACACCTCCTAGGGAAAATGTATAGCATATGGAGCATCAGGCTTGGCTTTTTTGAACATCAAGAAAGCCAGTGGGTTTTGACTTAACAGGGAGAGAGTGTTGGGCATGAGAACAGGTATATGGTAGGGCTTCTGAATGTGTGGGGCATTGTAGGCTAAAGAAATAACTTTTAATTTTGTTCTATGTGGTATCCCATAGAATAAAACATCAATGTGGTAGACAGGATAATGGCCTCCAAAGATAGCCCCATCCTAATTTCTAGAAACTAAACTGTGAATATGTTTCTTTATATGACAAAATAAACTTTGCCGATTTGATTAAAATAAGAATCTTGAGATGGGGCAGGCCCATTGTAATCACCAGTGTCCTTACAAGAAGGGTCAGAGATGGAGATCGAGATGCAATGTCAGGAACAGAAGCTGAGGTGGTACAGGGCCTTGAGCCAGGGAATGAAGACAGCCTTTAGGAGCTAGAAAAGTTATGGAACAGATCCCCTTCTGGAGCCTC
This sequence comes from Vespertilio murinus, assembly GCA_963924515.1. Lineage (NCBI taxonomy): Eukaryota > Metazoa > Chordata > Mammalia > Chiroptera > Vespertilionidae > Vespertilio > Vespertilio murinus. The sequence continues at coordinate 23,100,543 of OZ004716.1, forward strand.
CTCTTATACCTTCTGCTTATACCTCCTCTTATACCTCCTCTTATAACCTCTGCTTATACCTTCATTTTAGTTAGTGAGACCTATTTCAAACTTCTGCCCCCCAGAATTGTAAGATAATCAGGTTGTGTTGCTTTTAGCCACTAAGTTTTGTGGTAATTTTTTTTTACAGTTGAAGTCACTAGAGGGTTTCAAGAGAAGTGTGATATGGACTGACTTACATTTAAATGAAAATTTACTGGATACCTATGTGGAGAATGTAATGAGGAAGGCCAAATATAAGTGTTTTCAAGAGCTCAAAGAAGAGATAATGGTGCTTGACTGTAGGTGGTAATGGTGGAGAGAAGTGCAAAATCACTACGTGTTTTAAAAATGGAATCCATATAACTGAGTATATAAAAGATTGGTTGCAGGGGTTGGGAGAGACTGATAGATAAGGATGAGTCCCAGATCTTGAATTAAGTCCCTGAAAAGAAGGACTTTTATTTATTGAGAATGATTGAGGGATAAATCAGCTTTGGAGGTGTGGTGTCTGTGGAGAAAGAGAGTAGGTCAAGAATTCCATTTGGACATATGTTTGAAGTGTTTGTAGACCATCAAAGTAGAAGTGTCAAGCAGATGACTTTTTTAATGAATTTGGAGAGCACAGGAGTGTTCTGGGCTAGAGATCTAAAGATAAGAGTTGTCAGCGCAAACCAATGATCTTTAAGCCAATGGGAATGGATGCAATTACCTAGGAAAGAAACGCAGATTGAGGAGAGCACAGATTGAGGAGGGCATGTAGGGGCATTCCATGTAGTTGCCTGGGTTAGCAGTACTCTCTCTTGTCTGTAATTCAGGCTGGAATAGAGAGTTCTGCTAGAATGTTGGTGTGAGGAATAAATAACTGAGGAGAGTTCTTAGTTACCCATTTCCCTCGATCAACACTTATTCATAATGGAAAGCCATGGTACTTTCTTAAATAGATGAATAAAATCACATATTTAAGAAAGACAGCAATCATATCAACATGCATACTATGATACCCTATGGCTGAGTATATCTGTGAAAGTGCTTTAATATGGGTTCATCATATAAATAATGATTGTAAGAAAAGGGTAAATACTTGGGGGAGCAGAAGGAAGTGCACTATATGGAGGGAAAGATGGCTGTCAGATTGATTCATTTGCTCTTATTGACTATCTCTGCACTATAAATCTCAGTTGAAGAGTCTCAGTGTATCAAAAATGTGTGCCTGGAAACCCCAAACAAGAGTACAATGGCTCACCAGGGAAGACATTAACCAACCTAAATGCTGCTTTCCTTCCCTGAAGAAATCTCCTCCATCTGTGCCAGAGTCATTATCTCTGCCTTCCTTGGAAAGGAGGAAATTTGCACTATCAAAAACAGGATTTGTGTGGCCAACCTGATTCAGAGGTATTAACTGATAAACTTTCCAAATGAAGAAGAGAATTAGTCCAAAGTTCTCTCTCCATTTGCTGGGTAAATGATGCTGGAGCCATGTGCAAAACTTTTTGCAGAAAGGTGAGCAAATTTCTTGGTACCTTGACCCATAGACATGTTCCAACAAGAGCTCTATTTCAAGATCTGGGCCAAATATTGAGGCTTCTAAGATTTCTTGTACATACAGTTTGTCCCAAAATAAATGTATATACACTTTAACAGCTGATAGTTTAATTCTGAACATGAAATGTTATGTATAAAAAATTTGTGCCTGGAAACCCCAAACAAGAGTACAATGGCTCACTAGGGAAAACATTAACCCAAGAAATGCACTGTATTATAATAAACAGTGCCTTTATAATTATTCTAAGTGTGTGTATACATTTTTGGGACACACTCTATATCTATGGGACAGCTAGGATTGACATAGGGGAGCTCTGTTCAACATATTTTTATTGTTGGGTCCAGGATGAAGGAGTAGTATCTGTCTGGATGAGATATCATGTAGAGGTTGGAAGTGCTCATAGGGATGAGTGGAATGACACATTAAAGCCTCAGTTCAGAAGTGATGCACTGTGGCTTTCATCCACATTTCAACGGCCAAAGTGAGTCATAAGACCAAGTCCAGTATCCATGGAACAGGGAGCATACTGTTCCCATGAAGGTTGGGGAAAGGGAATGAATATTTACCAAATGATAAGCTAATCTTTACAGAAAGAAATACTCATATTTCTGTTTTATAGATGGGAAAACTGAAACACAGTAAGATCAATGTCATGTCTGTGAAATATTTCTCAGTTGAAACTTAGAGAAAGCATTTTGTATTGATTACTGAAATTGTTATGCACTAGGCTATTTTTTTTTGCTTCTCCATTTACTTGGTCACAGATATAGTTATTTTCTAGAAGGTACCAGAATGACTCTCCTGCTATCCATAGAATGCCTAGATGACAGTGATTAGGTAGTGCCCAGGTCATGTAGTTACAGGTTGATCAGAATGACCCTCAGATAATTTGGATGATCGCTTATAATTGGATTGCATAACACAGTTTTGAATATTTTCTTTTTCCAAAATCAATGAGCTATTAGTTAAAACCCTTGTTCCCAAGAGATCAGACCATTACCATTTAATGGCTTGAAGCTATGACAATGTGACAAAAATAATTAATTGTTCAAGGATCAATCCATATTTTCCCAGCTGTTAAGATAGCTGAGAGCCCGGTAGCAGCATGGTCTCAAAGGCAGTCTGGTTTGGTCAGTTTGGCCAAAATAATTCGGCCGTGTGTCACATTATGGTCCCATAGTGAAGACTGAGGATTCTTTGTACCTATCAGATTTTCTCAAAGCCCAATTTCTGACACTATCCCTTTCTTCCTTCATCCTTAAGAAAAAACAGTGACAGCTTCTTCACCTATCTTTGATGCCATGCCTTGGCTGTGCTACTCTTTCAGGAAGAGACATGACCTACATTGTTTTTCTTGCCATGTGCATAGACTTGAAAAACAGACCAAAAGAGAAGAGATTGGCGGGTAACCACATAACTGTGATGAATCCCAGGACACAAGGTCTCAACAGTACCTTTCTACACAGAATCCTTCCAGAACTTCAAAGACCAGGCTCTGAGAATGGCCTGGATCCTTGAGAAAAGGCACTTTAATTATTCACCAAAACTCATTTTATTTTTCTCCTGAGTACACAGATATTGCCCAGCCTTCCTCGTTCAAGCATGTCAAAATTGCGGCCAGCGGGCTGCATGCAGCCCGGCCCACCGGCCACGAGTTTGACATGCTTGTCAGCTGAAAGGGTTCATATGATTGAGTTATAGCCAGTGAAATATGGGCTGATGTGATTTGCACAACTCCTAGGTCCACTAGATGTAAACCTCTGACATGCACTCCCCACACTTTCTCCCTTTCCATCAGCCAGATATCCTCAAGAAGGTTAACATTGGGACCACAGGTTAAAGGTGGCAGATTTGCCCTCCAACCAGTAAATCCTGCCTTGGCCTATTACATGAAAAGTTAAAAAACAAAACAAAAACAACATGTCCATTTTGTTAAGCCACTGGTATTTTGGGGTTTAACTGTTAGTAGTTAGTAGTACACTAATTAATATGATTTATGATTTTTATTCACATAATGAAAAGCTCTCACTTTCCCATGTCTCTAAGACCTTTGTTGGACATGGTGGACTATTTTAGGACCCAAATATGTCCTTCCCATTTTTAAGGCCAAAGGAAGGTCCCCATTATCAAGTCTCATATTTGTCAATGATGAAACTGGTGACAGCTAACATTTATTGAAAACTTACTTTTTGCCAGGAGTTTTATATATACTTTATCACATTTTAACCTGAAAAATCCACTGAAGTTTACCATATTCATTTGACTGCTGAGGAAATATAGGCTTAGATAGGCTAAGTAATGTGCCCAAAACTGCAGCTAGACAAGTGTGGAAGTAAGGAATGAAGCCTTGTTAGGGAATGCTAGATAGAACTTGTGCACCAATCATTAATCCTCTGGCTGCCCTTTCTCCAGGCAGCCTCAGACTCCCACTTCTCCTGGCCATCTCTGGAAACCAGGGGTTGCTTTCTTGAGATTCCTGAGTGACTAAGCTCTCCATGCATGGCCCACCCCATCCCTTTCCCAAGAGCCAAGCAAAAGGACACTCCCAGTGCGCCATGCTGCAACACCATTCATCTTCAAGGGGCTGCTCTTTGGAGACAGGCCTCCATGAGCCAGCCCTTTCATTAAAAAACCCCTTCTTGCCCTTTTGCTCACCCACACTGTGTGTGTGTGAGCGTGTGGGGGGTGCGCAAATCCACAGGAGAATCTTTCCCATTCGCCCTAATGATAGAGAGACTGATTACTTATGGCTCTGCTTTCCAGATTGCTAGATTTGGGAGCAGTGGGGAAACACCATCAAGGCTACCACGTCAAAGCATAGACTTTGCAGAACAATGATGAATGGGCTTGGAGAGGCCTGTGCGTACTCTCTCAGCATAATAAAGTGCTGGCTAGCAGACTCTCGCCAAGAGGGGCGTAGACATTCCTTGCTGGAAGCAGGCCTCCTTTTCCTCTTTCTGGCAGAGGTCTGAGCTCCTGACGCTGTCATTCAACCTTGGTATCAGTTTCCAGGAAAACAGTCAAAGGAAGCTCAGAGAACTAGCACATCCCTGGGAGATGGCTTGGGGTGAGAGGGCAGGATGGCAGTGATCAAAGAGCAGGGTTTCTGAGCCTAAACTCATGGTGTGAGGGTGGAGCTGATCCTATAGTTACAATTGAGGCAGTGTGTAGAGGAGTGGTCATCAACCTTGCTTGGGGTGCTTGCTCTATCACTTCTTAGTTGTGAGGCCATTAATTTCTTAATCTCCGAAAGACTCAATTTTCTTTTGTGTATGATGGGGATTTTAGAAATAATGCTACCTTAAAAGGTGAGGGCTTGTGCAATAGGCAGAGAAAGTGCTCAGCAGAGTAACAGCTTCTATGATGTCCATCTAGGCCACTACCTCTTAGGCAAAGTTTGTTTGATCAACAACATTTCTCCAGGAAATATTAGGTCCTGGGAAGAAAATTATATAGAAGTCCATTGGGGTTCCTGTGGTCATATTTTGTGGCTGGAGTTCAGGTTCAGATGGAGAGGCAAGATTAACCCTTATTTCTCTCAGGTGGTGAGAGTCTGTCTGGAGCTGAATGGTCTATAAGTGAGGTTGATGTGTTTTTCCCAGTGAATGAGCCATTAGCTTGCCCCATTTAACCTCAGTTGCCTGTGTCCATCTGCTTCCCATCTGGAGGTGGCACCTTCTTTCTATCATGGGAAAGGCTGGGGAGTGTTACTGTAGATGAGGCAGAGGCAAGGAAGAGGGAGAGGCTGACCAGCAGGGCAGTGGTAACCACTCGGCTTAGATCCCCAGAAGGTGAAAGTGACCATAATCTGTAGTGGAACCAGAGGGACAGACTATTGCCATAAGGAAGGACCCTTCTTTAATTGCAAGGACACTTATAAAGCCCTGTCCCATGTAGTTTAGTCTAATGGCAAGTTTGTATTTTTAAAGATCTGGTAGAGACAGAAATTCCAGTATCTCTATATGTTCTCAAACAGCTAAGGGGGTTGCCTTGTTTGGATTTCACCAGAGTATAAAGATCCCAAGAACACTGTAGGAGGAAAGGGAAGAGAAACAGATGTGGTAGACTGGAAAGGGGGACCCAATAGATTTCCATGGACTAATCCCTGAAACCTGTGGATGATAAGTTACATGGCAAAGTCGTTGCATATGTGATTGTTAATGTTCATGAGATGGACAGATGATACTAGATTATCTGGGTGGGGCATTAAAGCTCTTGCATTCAAGTATCTTATAAGAAGGAGGCAGAGGGTGATTTTACACACACTGAGCAGAAGGCTGTGTGTTCTCAGAGGCAGAGGTTAGAGTGATGGAATCACAAATCAAGCAATCCCTGTAGCCACCAGAAGCTGGAAATATTCTCCCCTAGAGTCTCAGAAGGGAACATGGCCCTGCTGAATGATACCTTGATCTTGGACTTCTGGCTTTTTTGTGGTTTTAAGCCACTAAGTTTATGATAATTTGTTACAGAAGACCTATGAAACTCATACAACAGGGAAGGAAGAATGTTATTCAGGGTGTGTTAATAAATTGATTTTCTTTGTGGGCAACTGGGGCTTAATCCCATTGGGGGCCTCTTGGAGCTCTGAGGCCACACCTTCCAGCTGCCTCACCTGAGGGGCACGAGAACTTGAGTATTTATTCACCAAAACTTTTAGTCAATGTTTGGTGGCTACTCTTGGGGGCATCAACTCCCTGGCTCTATGGACTGCTCTTTGCAACATGGGAATGAGCTATCCACACCAGAGAATTTGTCAGCATGGTTGGAATGGTGTGTTGAGGCAACAGAGTCTGCTCTGAAGGCTACCATGGACTCCATGCCCATACATAATTCACTGTGGTTACACTTTGTTTTTTTCTTCTTGTTGTGTCTGAAATACTCATATAGCCAGAAGCCTTTCACTCTTCCAGCCCAGGACTCCCTTTATCACTCATAGCATCCTTGTTCTTTCACCTTTGATATCTCAAAACTCTGAGTTGGGAAAGGGGGGACTTGGTGAATTTCTAGAGATGAATATATTTGGTCCCATGGAAATTATAGTAAGAGCCAAAATGAGAAATGGATTTAGACATAGGATTGTAGAAATGAATTTCCTCCCTGAAGAGAAATATCACCTGGGCATTCTGATGGTCTGCCCTCTCCCCCTGCCATTGCTTCTTCAGAGCATATTTCTCTGGGTTTCAGGTGTATTTGGGTGAGGTACTGAGGACATCCAGGAATATTAATTAGCCATGTAGGATAATTCCCAGGTTACAACTCAGTTTTACAACCAGTGTTTTAATTACTTCTGATAATGAAAAAGTAAGGATAGTATTATAACTGTATTAAACATTTTAACCATTACTAATTATTAACCATTATAAACCAAATCCATTTTACAACAGAGAACACTGAAGCTATGTGTTTGCTATTCAAAGTGTGATCTGTGGACCAGTAAGGTCAGCATCACCTGGGAACTTGCTAGAGCCTAGGCTTCCTCCTATGTCTTCTATGCGGCTTGAGGATAGGGAATGGGGCCGCAGAAGTAAATACTCCTATTTTCAGTAGGCTTCTTCAAGAGGTTCCCTTGGGGTCTAAGGCCCTAGTGATACATCAGGCAAGTCTCTGTGATCTTCCCATTTTCTCTTCCTCCAAGTTGATAGAAGAGGCCTTTTTTACTGCTGGGCCCAGTCTCCAGCCCTTTGCAATTGTATGGTAAGTGATGGGAAGTCACTACTTGGCATTGTGAGAGTGGGGAAGGACAAAGCCACTTCTAATTTTAATTGGGGTGTGGGAGGAGCCAAGAATTTAGGGTCTTTTTTAGTAAATGGCTTCCCCTGACTCCCTCTCTTTGCCTTTTCTTCCTCTTCCTGAGACCATATTTTGCTTTGCCTAAATTTGAAACCCTTGCCACCCTTCTAGGCCCCCTGCTCTGGTAGTGCTGTCAGAGTCTGCTTCCTAAACCTTTCCATGTTCTAAATAATCTCATAAGCTCTTTTGAATTCTCTTGCTCACGTAATACGGAGAAGAGCCGCGCTATTATGCCAAAGCTGGCTTCTCCCATGAGCCTTTGTCACACAAATAAAATAGATGTTTGCTTTGTTCCTCGTGCTCCACTTTTTTTACACTCCCTGGCACAGGCTTTTTAACAGAGTTTATTAGAAATGGAAAAGAAAGCCACTAACGACAGCAAAGGGCGCCTGAGCATTCTCCTGATTCTAGCTCCTGCCCTTCCCTGATGCCTGTGTTTTCGATAATGAATGTCACATGGGGACTGGGAGATGAATGGGGGCTGCCAATTGTAAGCCATTATTATGCTCAGTTCTTGGGAGTTGGCGAGGGGTGCCACCATCAGAGCTCCCGAGCTGCTGCGACTAGAGAAAGCACTTTCCTTGCTGTTTTCCAATGTCCTCCAACTCAGCCCAAGGTCTTTTTTGTGTGATGATGCAGAGGGGGAAAGCACTCATAACACCAATACTTGTTTCTGGCTTTGCCACCAACATGCACTGAAGCCGGGCCACATGACAGAAACTTTTTGTTTCCTTTAGTGTAGAGTGAACCTATAAACTTGTTCTTCCTGCTTCCTAAAGTTGCACTACTTCATATGTTAAGATATTCTTCCTTGGATTAAGAAACAAGTATATAGTTCCCTCTGTGTACCCCAAGGTTGTCTGCTGTTGGTTGTTTTTCTGCAGGTTTCCAGAGAACAAGGCTAACCTAACTTGATAGGATAATAGACAGATGTGCAGGAACTTGGTAAACTGTCAAGTGCTGTGCTCAAGTTCAATATTATCGATGTGAAGTGGAATAAAGGCAGGATAATATGGGAAGGGGTGGCTGAGGGGAGTGATAGATGGTAGGAAAATATGCCAGACAATGCAACAGAGATAATGATTGTCTTAGTCTGTTCAGGCTGCTGTAACCAAGTATGACACACCCAGTGGTTTGCAAACAGCAGAGATTTCTTTATTGCAACTCTAGCGGCTGGGATTCTGAGATCAGGGAGCCAGCATGGTCGGGGGAGCCCCTCTCCTGGATTTCAGACTTCATGTATTTTCATGTGGCAGAATGGGCAAGGGAGCTCCATGGGGTCTCCTTTACAAGGGCACTGATCCAATCTATGAGGACTCTACCGTCATGACCTAATCATTCCCCAAGGCCCCACCTCCTGATACCATTACCTTAGTAATTAAAATTAATGAAACAGTTGCGGGATTGGAGCTGGGGTGACACAAACATTCCAATCCTAGGAATGATTGTAAAATGGTTGGTATGAACTTCACCCCTGTTCCCTCATCTCTGAACCCACTCTAGGTCATCAGAGTCCCTCTTGGTATGATATAAAACTTATGCTCAATTTTTCAGTCAGGCCTATTTCAGTCAGCATGATTATCAGTTTCTTTGACAAATACGCTCTACACCTATTAATATAGCTAGCCTAAAATTGCAATGGCCATTTTGTTGTTGTCTGATTGTTTTTGTCAATCGTGTTTCATTTTAGACTATTTGAGGTTATGGTCAACCAATGCAGCCCTATCTTTTCTCTTAGAAGCTGGCATCAACTTACCTCTCCCTGATTCTCCATTATGTACATAGTTTTAAGAGAATAGCTTTGCTCTAATAAATAGTGACATTTTAAGTAATTTTAAATGTTGGCAGCTTAAATAAGCATGATGAGTAAGGGTCCAGCCAAGTGGATAAATCCTTGTATGGTTGTCTAGGGACTTAAATGGAATTGGTGAAGTGGTGACCAGATGCACACAGGGGAGGGAAGGGGCAAATGGTAAATGTGGGAGCCCCAAAGTGATCCTGGGCTCCCAGTATTTACATCCGTGTAACCTAGGTGTATCGGCTAATAATGCATATTTTTTTCAATAGCTGGAGTTACACACATGTTGATATACAAGTTGATCTGTATGCTATTTTGTTGTATTGACAGCAAGTTTCAAAACTTAATGTGTCAAATTTGCTGAAGGTGTTAGCAATCATAGATACACTTAAAAATGTCAGATTTCGTGCCAAAAAAAGAACATATGCGGGAAGTTTTAATTCATTAGTTTGAAGAAAAGTGCTGCTGAAAGTTATATCAGGAAGCTTATGGTGAACATGTTCCATCTCAAGATATTTGTGAATGCTGGTTTGAATACTTCATTTGTTTTAAATTTCTTTATTGATTATGGTGTCACATAATTGTCCTCATCCCCCCATTCCCATCCCAAACCCCTCCCCATATATGCCCACCCCCTGTTGTCCATGACCTCTGGTTAGGCTTATATGCATGCATACAAGTCCTTTGGTTGATATCTCCCCCTTGCCCCACCCTCCCCTACCTTCCCTCTGAGGCCTGACTTTAAATACTTTAAAAGTGATTATTTCAATGTGAAAGATGAAGAACATCCAAGTCAACCAAAATGTTTGAAGACCAACAATTACAAGCATTATTGGATGAAGATGTGTGTCAAACTCAAAAACAATTTGCAAAAAGATTAAACTTTGCTCAGCAAGCAGTTTCCTATCATTTACAAGCTATAGGAAAGATTTTAAAGGAAGGAAAATGGGTGCCACATCAACTGAATGAAAGACAAATGGAAAACCTCAAAGTCATCAGTAAAATGTTACTTCTACAGCAAGAAAGAAAGTCTTTTTTTTGTATTGAATTGTGACTGGCGCTGAAAAGTAGTTTTATTTTGAGAATCCCAAATGTACAAAATCATGGGTTGATCCAGGTCAACCATCAACATCGACTGCAAGGCCAAATCGCTTCGGAAAGAAGACAATGCTCTGTGTTTGATGGGATCAGGAAGGTATGTTGTATTAAAAGCTTCTAGAACCAGGTGAAACCATTAATACTGATCAGTACTGACAACAAATAATTAATTTGAACCAAGCTTTGATTGTGAAACAACCATAATGGGCAGAAGACATGGCAAAGTAATTTTGCTTCATGATAATGCACCATCACACACTTCAAAACCAGTTAAAGACACATTAAAAGATCTCGCCTGGGAAATATTAGCCCACCCACTGTATTCACTAGACCTCGCTCCTTCAGATTACCACTTGTTTCAATCAATGGCACACGCACTTTCTGAGCAGCACTTTAAAACGTACAAAGAAGTGGAAAATTTGGTCTCTGAATGGTTTGCCTCAAGAGACCAAAGTTCTATTGGGACGGTATCCACAAATTACCTGAAAGTGGGGGAACTGTGATATGTAGCTAGCAATGGACATTATTTTGAATAAGGCACATTTGAGGTTTCTCTTGAAATTATCGTGTTTTCTTTTATTACAAAACCAGCATTATTAACTGGTACACCTAGTAATATCCTCCCACAATAACTCAGAGGGCCAATCAAATGTGGTGGTTGTTAAAGTTTGTCATAAAGGGCATGCAGCTTCCACCCTGGCTTTTTGGATCTCTCCCTCTGAGGGAAGCCAGTCACCATAACAAGAGGAAGCTCAAGCAGCCACATAGACAGATTCAGATGAAGAAAAACTGTCTCCTACCAAAAGGCACTTTGAAAGTAGATTCTTCAATCTCAGGCAAGCCTTTAGAAGACCCTCATCTGGTCAATCTTTTGGCCACCAATAGAGATCGTCAAGTCAGAATTGCCCTGTAAGCTGCTCCAGAGTTTCTAACCCATAGAAACCAGATAATAAATGTTTATTGTTGCTTTAAGCCAGTTATTTTTTAAAATATATTTTTATTGATTTTTTTAGAGAGGAAGGCAGAGAGATAGAGAGTTAGATACATTGATAAGAGAGAAACATCGATCATCTGCCTCCTGCACACTCCCTACTGGGAATGTGCCCGCAACCAAGGTACATGCCCTTAACCTGAATCAAACCTGGGACTGTTTAGTCTACAGGCTGATGCTCTATCCACTGAGCCAAACCAGTCAGGGCTAAGTCAGAGTTTGGAGGCAATAGTAGGTAACTAATAGAGGGAGTAAAAACTTGATGCCAGGGAGAGCCGAAGGTCAAAACCAGAGAAGCCGATTTTTGCTTTTAATCTAAAAGTTTTCACAGAAAAAAAGGACCCAATTTAAAAATTAAAAAACTTCATAGTTTATGAGAACTGCATTGCAGTAAAGAAGAAGGAAAGTGCGGAGGACTGAGAAGGTGGGGCAGTTCTGTACCATGCTGCCTTCCACTGGTTAAGACCTCCAAGAGCAAAGGCCTACCGAGGTGAGGATGCCCCTACTGTCACCTGTAGAGGGGCAGCACTGAGCTGGACAATATTTGTGGTGGTACTGCTTGTCCTGGCTCAGGGGAAGCGTTCCACTAAGTCTGAAAGACTAAGACATCGCGGGGACTCTCCGTCACCACCCGCGGCCTGCTCTGCCAGGCCTTCCCGCGCGCTGTGCTGGCACTGCGCCTTCCATTGGCAGACCTGGAGAATCCTCTCTCCGCTGCCACATGGCCAGGCCAAAGCATCAGACACTACCACCATGCGGATTTTAAAACTACAGGGAAAATTGAGCCACAGGAGCTACCATCGCTGCCGCACCCACCGCCGCCCCCAAGAATGGGAATCCACCGAAATCAGAGCTCACTACGCACCGGGCTCATAGAGACTGTGGCTTCAGAAATTAGCCTCTGCATCCACAGAAGCTCCACATCCGCAACAAAGAGGACACCATTGAGGGAGGACTCTCCCCATGCAGCCATCACAGCCCGCCCACAATCTTCCCAGCACACCCACCATGCTGGGAGGGAGATGGAGAGCGCTGGTGAGGAAATGGCACAGTGCCTTCCATTGCCCACCCAGGCGAGCCTATCCTCCGATCCCACATGGCCAAGCCGAAGCTCTCACCACCACCGCCATGTGAACTTTAAAACTACAGTGGTAATTGAACCACAGGAGCCACCGTCAATATTGCACCTGGCACCGCCACCCGCCACTGCCGCCGAGAATAAAGGAAATCCACCAAGAACAGAGCTCACCACGCCTTGGGCTCAGGGAGTGGGCGACCTCAGAACTTAGCCTCCATGTCTGCAGCTGCTCCGCTTCCACACCGAACGAGACACCTTTGAAGGTGGTCCCCCCGCCAGCAACCATCTCAGCCCAACTGCAGCTGTCCCAGCCTGCCCGCCATGCTAGCAAGGAGCTAGCGTGGTGCCTCCAATATGCGACCCCAACACCCTAGAGGGGCCGTGTGCCCCGGGTGAGCCGAGTGTCCCAGGGGGCCGTGTGCCCCGGGTGAGCCGAGTGTCCCAGGGGGCCGAGTGCCCCGGGTGAGCCGAGTGTCCCAGGGGGCCGAGTGCCCCGGGTGAGCCGAGTGTCCCAGGGGGCCGAGTGCCCCGGGTGAGCCGAGTGTCCCAGGGGGCCGAGTGCCCCGGGTGAGCCGAGAGTCCCAGGGGGCCATGTGCCCCGGGTAAGCCATACCCCCCAAAGGGGAAGGGTGTCCCGGGTGAGCCGAGTGTCCCAGGGGGCCAAGTGCCCCGGGTGAGCCGAGTGTCCCATGGGGCCAAGTGCCCCGGGTGAGCCGAGTGTCCCATGGGGCCGAGTGCCCCGGGTGAGCCGAGTGTCCCATGGGGCCGAGTGCCCCGGGTGAGCCGAGTGTCCCAGGGGGCCGAGTGCCCCGGGTAAGCCGTACCCCCCAAAGGGGAAGAGTGTCCCGGGTGAGCCGTGTGTCCCAGGGGGCCAAGTGCCCTGGGTGAGCCGAGTGTCCCATGGAGCCGAGTGCCCCGGGTGAGCCGAGTGTCCCATGGGGCCGAGTGCCCCGGGTGAGCCAAGTGTCCCATTGGGCCGAGTGCCCCGGGTGAGCCGAGTGTCCCCTGGGGCCGAGTGCCCCGGGTGAGCCGAGTGTCCCATAGGGCCGAGTGCCCCGGGTGAGCCGAGTGTCCCAGGGGGCCGAGTGCCCCGGGTGAGCCGAGTGTCCCAGGGGGCCGAGTGCCCCGGGTGAGCCGAGTGTCCCATGGGGCTGAGTGCCCCGGGTGAGCCGAGTGTCCCAGGGGGCCATGTGCCCCGGGTAAGCCGTACCCCCCAAAGGGGAAGGGTGTCCCGGGTGAGCCGTGTGTCCCAGGGGGCCAAGTGCCCTGGGTGAGCCGAGTGTCCCATGGAGCCGAGTGCCCCGGGTGAGCCGAGTGTCCCATGGGGCCGAGTGCCCCGGGTGAGCCGAGTGTCCCATTGGGCCGAGTGCCCCGGGTGAGCCGGGTGTCCCAGGGGGCCGAGTGCCCCGGGTGAGCCGAGTGTCCCCTGGGGCCGAGTGCCCCGGGTGAGCCGAGTGTCCCATAGGGCCGAGTGCCCCGGGTGAGCCGAGTGTCCCATGGGGCTGAGTGCCCCGGATGAGCCGAGTGTCCCAGGGGGCCATGTGCCCCGGGTAAGCCGTACCCCCCAAAGGGGAAGGGTGTCCCGGGTGAGCCGTGTGTCCCAGGGGGCCAAGTGCCCCGGGTGAGCCGAGTGTCCCAGGGGGCCATGTGCCCCGGGTAAGCCGTACTCCCCAAAGGGGAAGGGTGTCCCGGGTGAGCCGTGTGTCCCAGGGGGCCAAGTGCCCTGGGTGAGCCGAGTGTCCCATGGGGCCGAGTGCCCCGGGTGAGCCGTGTGTCCCAGGGGAAGCAGTGGGACCCAGGGGAAGGGGCGGTGAAAACCAGAGGAGGAACGGACTCTATTCATTTGGTCCTGAGATAGTCACCATAAAACAAGCAGACTGCCAAATGACAGCGGGGAGGGGAAGGAGACCTGGGGGGAGATAGGATAGCAACCGAGGGACTGGTATGCATGAACATAAGTACAACCAATGAACACAGAACTCTGGGGAGGGCGGGCATAAATGGGAGGTGGGGGGGGTGGCAATGGTAAACTATGTACACAGAAAATACCTTAATAAAATGAAATTAAAAAAAATAAAAAAAAAGAAGAAGGAAAGTAAAATAGCCCTTTCTACACTACTACTCCAAGACCCCAGTGGATGCCTGAAATTGTGAATAGTACTGGTCCCTAAGTATGCTATGTGTTTTCCTACACATTACATACCTGTGACCAAGTATAATTTATATATCTGGCATAGTAAAAAATTAACAATAACAACTTATAATAAAATATAATAATTATAACAATACACTATAATAAAATTTATGTGAATGTTCTCTCTCTCTCTCTCTCTCTCTCTCTCTCTCTCTCTCTCTCTCTCTCTGAAAATATCTGATAACTGACTTGATCACCAAGATAGCTATTTGGTATACTAAATGACTAACCTATGAGTAGCACATAAAGCATGGATATACTGGAAAATGGATGATTCATGTCTTGGTTGGAACAGAGGGTATTGGTGAGATTTCAGCACGCTACTCAGAATGGAGTGCAATTTAAAACTTATGGATCTTTTATATCTATAATATTTCATTTAATATTTTCAGACTGCAGTTGATCACAGGTAACTGAAACCACAGAAAGTAAGACTAAGTAAGTAAGATAAGGGGGACTACTGAACTAACCTTTCAGAAACCTGGGAACTACCACACCCTAAATCCTTAACACATCAAACTACAGGCTTTAAAAAGCCACAAATACAATGGAAGGCTCTTGTGGACGTTGCCTTGTGGTTGTCCGGGGAGGAGAGATCTTGCAACGTTCATGGTGAGAAGAGAAAGCCTCATGAGGCTTGGCAGAGAGGAAGAAGGTGATCCTTGACATAAATTAGCAAACTTCAAAAAGGCTTTTTGAAAAGCATACAAGTAATATATGTTTGAAATAAATCACTATTTTTTTTTGTCCAGTGAAACCTGCAGTGTCTTTAATGGATTCTAGCCTTTTACCAAGGGAGTAAAGCTTTGAAGATGTATAAAGGTGCCCTGGTGCGGGCTGCGTGAAGTAAAGCACTCTGGCTTTCTCATTAGTTGAGATTTTTTGTTTCTGAATATGTGTCAGTTGAATAAAGTCTGAATTAAGTTCAGTTGACTGTGGATTGTCATCAGGATGAGGACAAAAATAAAAGCTGGACTGTAAGGATCTGGAGCTGGTGGAGCTGGGTTGCCAGGGCCAGGGCTGGGGGCCAAGTGAAAACTACTTGACAGTTGTTACAAACTGTGCTGTGTTGATATTTTTAGAGGGACTGTAAATCTCTATGACTGTGGCAAGCAATTCTCTTCTCCACCTGGAATTTTCAGGACTTATTTTCCAAAAGTTCAGGGTGACAAGGATCTGTTCTTTCTTGCTCTGAGAGAGCCACACCAGGCAGCCTCTTGTGTGATTTTCACTTTCCTCCAGAGAAGGCCCTGTTCTCCTCTCTCCATGTCTGCCCCTGTACCATCCCATGGTATCTGAGGACTGGATGGAGGGTGCCCATCAAAGCGGCTGATACTTAGCGGAGATAAATTCCCTTAGTCTGTTTTTGTCTGTGAAGCTCCTGATTTCACCTTCAATTTTGATTGATAGCCTTTCTGGGTACAGTATTCTTGGATTCAGACCCCTCCTTTGTATGACTTTGTATATTTCATCCCATTTCCTTCTGGCCTGATGAGTTTCTGTGGAGAAATCAGTTGCTAGTCTGATAGGGGTTCCTTTATATGTAACTTTCTGTCCCTCTCTGGCTGCTTTTAAGATTCTTACTTTGTCATTGGTGTTTGCCAATTTAATTATAATGTGCCTTGGTGTCAGTCTTTTGGGATTCATTTTGCTTGGGACTCTGCAAGCATCTTGGATTTGTGTGAGTTTTTTCTTCTCTATCCCAGGAAAGTTTTCTGTCATTATTTCTTCAAACATTTTTTCTATGCCTTCCTGTTTCCTTTCCTTCTGGAACCCCTATTATTCTAATATTGTTTTGTATTGTCCCAAAGTTCCCTTAGGCTCTCCTCATGCTTTTTAATTTTTTTCCCCAGAAGCTGTTCCAATTGGGTATTTTTTTCCATCTTGTCTTCTAGCTCACTGATGTGGTCCTCTGCTTCTTCTAGTCTACTCTTGATGCTTTCTATTGAGTTCTTTACAGTAGCAATGTCATTTTTAATTTATTCTTGGTTCTTCTTCATTTCCTCTTGGTTCTTACTCATATTGTCAAATTTGTCTCCCATTCTTTTTAGCCATCTTATGATCATTACTCTGAATTCTTGCTCTGGTAGGTTTCTTGCCTCTAACTGGTTTACTTCCTTTTCTGATGATGCCTGCTTTTCTTTCATATATAGGCTATTTCTTTGTCTCCCCATAATCTCTCTTTTCAGTATGCCTAGTTATGTAGTTCTCTGTCTCCTATAAGGGAGAACCCATATGACTATCAGCTGATTTCTCAACAGGAACTGCTGCTGACACTTAGAATGATTGTTATTTTCAAGATATTAAGTTGTGTTACCTTTACCGTAAGATGGGCCTCTCAATGGGATATTTTTTTCTGAATTGAAATAAAGTGCAACCAATTTAAGCAATAAATAACATTGGAGAATTTTTAAATGACGGTAGTAATGCCTTCATCCAGGCACTCAAAAATATTGGTCATTTTTACATTTCCCACGAGCAAATAAAATGACTACAAGAGAGTTATGGCCTAGTCAAGAATGATTTACTGACAAGATCTTAAATCCCTCTTGAAACAAAATAAGCCAATCAAAGCAAAGCAAATCTAAAGTAATAATAATAATAATAATAATAAAAGGGGATAAGGGGAGAAGAAAGAAAGAAAGAAAGAAAGAAAGAAAGAAAGAAAGAAAGAAAGAAAGAAAGAAAGAAAGAAAGAAACTTATTGACAGTTCTGTGGGATATAGACTTTACTTAGCTCCTATCTTCTTCTCTCTGTGGTTCAAATTCCCAAGACAGGGAATTGGATTGGCAAGACTGTTTCAGGAACCTTCCCAGGCAGGCAGAGTAGGAGAGCATTGTGTTTGGGAGGTAGCTTTATAAATGAAGTAGAGTCATCAGATAGGAGGGCCATGCACTGGTCAGACAAACCAGATTATCTTCCACACACTTCTACTGTGGTGGGGAGTACTGTTTAGCTTATAATCATGCATAGATACAGAGAACACTCTGATGGCTGCCAGATGGGAGGGTGGTTGGAGAAATAGGTGAAAAAGGTGAAGGGATTAAGAAGTACAAATTGGTAGTTACAGAATAGTTATGGGGATGTAAAATACAACATAGGGGTTATAGTCAATACTATTCTAATTACTATGTATGGTGTCAGATGGGTACAAAATTTATTGGGATGATCACTTAGTAAGTTATATAATGTTTAGTCACTTGGATGTACACCTGAAACTACTGTAATATCGCATGTCAACTATAATTGAAAATTAAAAATGATTGTTTAAAAAAGAAAAAAAATACTAGGCTATAGTTTCTAGATAAAGAAGGAAGGAAAGAAGGGTAGGAGGGAGGGCCAGAAGAAAGAAAATTACACATCATGAGTATGCAATGCAATAATTGTGGCATACTGAAATTATTTATAGTTTATATGAAATGCAAATTTAATTGGGAATCCTGTATTTTATCTGGCAGCCATATCCAAGGTTGTCCTTCTCCATTGGAGCTGCCACAGGAAAGGTCTTGGGAGAATTTAAATCGAGTCTTAAACTAAATTCTCCATGCTCCAGGCTGCTTGTGTCCATGTGCTGCCTGTTTTCTGTGATCTGTTTTCATTTCGGGAGGAGCAATCTGGCGTGATGAAAAAGCAGAGAACCTGGCTCTGAGATCAGAATCTGTCACTTAGAAACCGGGGGATGCTGAGACAGTCTTTTCCTTTCAAGATACCTCTGTTTCCTCAACTAGAAATCATGGATATTCATGCCTGTTTCAGCAGATTGCTGTGGGGGAAAAAGTTTATGCAGGTAAAGTTACCTAGCAGGTTACAGCCATGTAATAGTGCTCAAGTCATACATGTGTCCCCCATTTCCTTTCCTCCTTTTAGTCTGAACAGAAACCCCAGTACCTGTTATATTTATTGAATACCTATAGCCCTTTATATGCCAGGAACAGGATAATGTTCTGTGCAAACATTGTCTCATTTAATTCAAGCAACAATTGAGTGAGAGTGCTACTGTTCTCATCCTCAATTTGCTGCTGATGAAATTAGGCTCGTGTTGGTACAGGCGAGGCCCAGGGACATAGTTTCTAATTGACAGAAATGGGGTGTAAAGTGCATGGGTCAGAGTGCATGCTCTCAACTTTCACTCAAACTCATTTCATTGCACTCATAAAGCACACAGCCACTGTGTGGACATGGAGCATTTGCAGTGCTGGACCCACTGTCCGTCCATGTGTGGTTCAGTTGGCAAACCAGTCATTTTACTATATTTGTTGCATGTTCACCAGATTGCAGACTTCCTTTCGGGCACTGAGGATGCAGTGATGATCAAGACAAAGGCCTTCCTCATAGAGTTGCCATCCCAATAAGCAGACACAAGAAAGACATGGCATTAAACTGCGGTATGTGATATAAAGAAAGATAAACAGAGGAACACGAGGTGTGACTCAGGGCTAGGGAATAGAAGAAATCTATTTTAAGTAAGAGTGTGCATGGGAGGCTTTTCTGAGAAGTGTCATGTGAGCCAAGACCTCAAGAAGATATGAAAAGATATGGGTAGAGGGTGTGGCAAACAAAATTAGCACAAGAAAAAGTCTGGGATAATAGAGCAGAGCTAAGAAGCAGGTTTGAAGCTGTGTGCAAAAAAGGAGGGAGGAGATGAAGTTAGACCTAAGCAAGGAGTTGGGAATTTAGTCCTCAGTGATGGAAGATGCACGTTTGTGGGGGTGGCTCTTCCACTTGTGACCCACACAGCTGATCACAGCTGCAGGAGAAAGGCCCCCTGCCTCCCAGGGGCGAAGAAGGAAAGCAATCATACCACTTATCGCCCCAGTTTGAAAAGTAATTGCAGACACATGTGAAAAGGGCAGGGCAATCTTTTCTGCCAATTATGTGCCCTGCTATTAGGCGATTAGAAGCTGGTAAAGTCGTGGTGTGAGGGATTAGCCGCACAATTCCCTCTCTGTCACCTCTGCATTTCTTCCTCTCCCAAGAGTGCAATCTTCCCTCCCCAGGTGCTGCTCTCAGCTTGATCAGGTGCCCCTCTCCCCCAGTTATTCCCTGAGCATACTTGTCCTTGTCTAGAAAAGGGGAAAAGCCTACAAGAAACCTTACAAAACTGTAGTTGAAAAGCAAGGCTAAGTCTGTCCGACTTCAAGATTGCAAACTTGTATTTGCAACAATATTCGTGAAGACTGTTTGGTCCTGGGCTTTTCCAAAGCTCCTTATCAAACAGATTGTGCTGGTCCTTGTTGCACTCTCATGCACATGGTGCCTTTACTATTTTATTTGGCTCTTGTGCCTGTGCACATCTGCCCATTTCTTTGAGCATTTCATTCACTAATCCATCTGTCCCTTCATTCTTCAAGCCAGTTTCTAATTAAATACCTATTTTCTGCCTGGCACAGAACTGCTCTTTTTTTAAATTAAGGTCTAGTGGTTAAGAGCTTGGAGTTCAAATAGCCCTGAATTCAAAAGTCAGCTCAGCTCCTTTGGTTATTTCTACAGTAAGATTTTTTTTTTCATCTGAAAAATAGAGATTATGTCAAAATAGATTTTTTTGTCACTCTAACTCTCTTCATTCACCCTCGTTCTCAGTGCTGTAGAGAAGGGATCTTTAGTGTAACACCCCATTCAGTTAAGGCATGGCAAGGGTTAACAGCTGCCAGAGAACAGCATTGGTTTGCAGGTGACCCACACCGGACATGAAGATTGCAGGGCAGGGCAGCTCTGCAGGACATGCAGTGTGAGGAAGACGGGACTTATGGGCCTCGAATAGCTGAATGAAGCTGGAAACCTGGGAGGAAGAAACAGGGGAAGGCAAAGGAAGAAGGGAGTAGACATAAAAGAAGGGGGCTTCCAAGCATGCATTGAAGAGTCTACATCAGCTAAGCTCTCCTGTACCGCGACTACTGCATACCTTGGTTGGCTAAGGGAATGACTTCAGGAACCAAACTGGTTGGGCTCAGGTCCTGGCTCCATTCCTTGTTCACTGTGGCACTCTGGGACCCTATACAAGGCATCTAACCTCATTATCTCATCTGTAACAAGATCCTTAAGCAGGACTTACCTCTGAGGGTGGATGGAAGGGTTCAATGAGTGTATATGTGGTCAATGCCTAGAATGATGGCTAACTCAGAGTAATCATGAAATAAACTTTAGTAATTACAAAATTCTCAGTGTTTTCCATGCTCTCTCTCCCCTTTCCTGACTGTATTTCACCACATCACTTGCTACCATTTAATCTTATCTTACTTTTTTAATGCTCTTCATTCCCTCCCCCAATCCACAACTACTCAAGTTCCTTAAGTCTGGAATTTTCATCTGTTTTTTTCACTATTGTATATTTAGCATTATTTTCTGGAACAGTAATTGACACAGGAAATTATTGAGTGACTGAAAAAAAAATGAAAAAAAAATGAATGTGTTACTATCCTATGAACTCTGTGTTCTTGATTAGCACTGAGTGATAATGCACTGACCACCCAACCTTGCAGATATTGTGAGCATAATGATTGTATTTTATCATAATAACTAGAGGCCCTGTGCATGAAATTCATGCACAGGGTGGGGGTGTCCCTCAGCCCAGCCTGCACCCTCTCTAATCTGGGATCCCTCTCATAATCTAGGAAGGCTGGCTCCCAAATGCTCATCTGCCTGCCTTCCTGATTGCCCCTAACTACTTCTGCCTGCCAGCCTGATCAACCCCTAACCACTGCCCTACCAGCCTGATTGAAGTCTAACTGCCCCTCTTCCAGCCTGTTTGCCATCAACTTTCCTCTCTGCCAGCCTGGTCACCCCTAACTTCCCTTTCCTGCAGGCTTGATTGCCCCCAACTGCCCTCCCTTGCAGGCCTGGACCCCTCCCCCCAACTGCCCTCACCTACTGCCATCTTGTGGTGGCTATCTTGTGTACACATGGGGCAGGATCTCTGACCACATGGGAGCAGCCATCTTGTGTGTTGGAGTGATGGTCAATCTGCATATTACTTTTTTATTAGATAGGATAGAGGCTGGTGCATGGGTGGGGGCCAGCTGGTTTGCCCTGAAGGGTGTCCCAGACAGGGTGCAGGTTCCCTTGGGGCAGTTGTTCCCAAAGTGCGATACGCGTACCCCCAGGGGTACAGGAAGAGTTTGGTGGGGATATGCACTGCACCGTGCTTAGCTGTGCCTAATTCTATGTTCTCATGCATCAAGTCAAGACAATCTTGTGAGGCATGAGATGTTATTTATAATAGAACATTTATTTATATTTTATTATGAATAATTTTATTTTTCGCTTATTATTATTTTGTGTATGTACCTAAAAATAAATATATTTTAATTGTTATTAAAATACATCCTTTTTTTGATGAGGGGTACTCAGCATTAAGAAAATTATAGAAGCAGAACACATATGTCAAAAGTTTGGGAAACACTGTCTTAGGGCATGGGGTGGCCTGGGCGAGGGACTTGTGGTGGTTTGCAGGCTGGACATGCTCCCCCGCCCCCCCCTCCCCCATGACCCAAGTGGAGGCCCTGGTGTCTGGGATATATTTATCTTATACAATTGAAACTTTGTAGCCTGGAGTGGAGGCCTAGGCCAGCTAGGGCAGGTGGAAAGCTTGGCGTCCTCTGTCACCGGGGGCAACATTAGCCTGTTCTCTCCAGCTCTGTGGCTGCCACCATTTTCCTTGAGATTTATCTTCTATAATTGTATAGAAGAGAAATCCACGCCTCCCTCCTGTTCTCTGTGATGGCAGCCATGTTGGTTGGAGTTAATTTGCATGTTCTCTCTGATTGGCTGGTGGGTGTGGCTGGTGAGCATGGCTGGTGGGTGTAGTGGAGTGATGGTTAATTTGCATATTACTCTTTTATTAGGTAGTATACTGATATCCACTTTCACTGGATTGAAGAGCCTAGCCACTGTAAGAATGCAGGGTAAGTGCCCAATTATGTTACCAGTTAGTTAAATTATTGCTTTCTATGGCGTACCCCATCCTTTAAGCTTGCATTATTCCTTTTTTAGTAAGTGACAGAGTGAAACTCAAACCTGGGCTATCTGATTCCAAAGGCTAGACTTATTAACAGAAAAGGAAACCAAGGCTTTGAGAATATTGATTTGTTCTCCACTATGGCACAATTAGGCCATGGAAACTCACATAGGACCCAGGTGCTTGGACTACCAGATCAATGCTTTCTCCCTATTCAACCCAGGGAGGTTTGCCTCTCATTGGTCACCAGTAAAAGGCAATACTCATATTTTATGTATTGCTGATTAGAATTCGATGAGAAAAACATGAGTGTGAAGTACTTGGAAAAATGCTTGGTACTTAATAAACTGTAGCCCTCATGGTTATTTATCATGTGTGCATGTATCAATGCATAGATGTTAATTTGAAATCCTATGTGTGCTTGGCACTTGGCTCACTGAGGAGGTATATGATAATAAGACTTGGTTCCTCACCTTAAGCCAATGATGCCAAGGGACTCCAATAAATGAATAGTGATATGTTTAAGGTGAAATCAACCCAGACTTGGGTATATCAGGGGAGACTTCCTGGAGGAAGTGGCATTTGAAGTAGTTGGTTCCTAATACTGAACTATGGCCCACCAAGTTGACTTTGGCCTGCACAAGATAAATCCTAGAAAGTATCACGTGCAAAGATCCTGTTCAATGAATTAGATGTTAATTTGAAGTCCTATTTGAGGTGGATGAAATGATAGAATGTTCTATATGGCTGGTACTTAAGCCTTGTTGGGGAAGATGAAGCAGAACTGTGTAGAATCTTTCTGTATGGCACTGAATACCAAGTTAGTGATTTGGACTTTTAACTTCAAGGCAATAGGAGACATTGATGTTTTTATGTATATAACAAGAACAGATACAGAAACAAAGTTGCTTTTATTTATTATTGCATAAAATAATACCTAGATCATAATAGTTACTTGATACTTATTGCTTGAATTAAAAATTGCTCTAGCAAAATATAGAAATTGGGCTGGCAATCTAGAGATTGATGCATAGTTGTTAATTTGAAGTCCTATGTGTGCTTGGCTTGATTACAGAAATATGCTTCTTTTTATTATATCTTTCCGGTTGGGATCAAAACAATTGCTGAATGAATGAATGAATGAATGAATAGTTGTCCTGTTCTACTTTCTTTATTAAGAGAGGAGTGATTTATAGAAATGGAAGGCACATTAGCTGAGAGCAATAAAGTAGGTAAGTCCTAAAATAAATAACTGTTTACCTCCCTCCACCCCAAAGAATAATAACTGGGCTATGAGCATCTTCTGGGAAAATGCTGAGACACGTCTCTTCACCCATCAGGTTCCATGACAAATAATGAGAATTTTTTGTCTTCTTTCTTGACATTCTGTGGTCTTCAGAGTCTCCTGGGGAGAAAAAGTAAATCAATAGATTCATTACATGAACAGGAACCTGGCACTTTGAAAGGCTTTAGATGAATTCCAGACCTGCTAAGTAAGAGAAAATGGTGAAATGGTATTAAAAATACTCTACCATGTCTTTTTTAGGTGTGCCCCAGCTCAGCTCAGTTTCCCCTGATTCACCTTGGGAAACTGGTTCCTCAATTCATCTCTGTCATTCCCCCACACCCCATATGAACTTGGTCTTGGCAAAGAGAATGGAGTATAGTCTACTTGGGTCACCAACAGAGTCCCTGTACCCTTAATCTGATATTTTATGCAACATAAGGCTTGAAGTGTGTACACACTTTGTGTTGCCCATATTTTTGTATAGTGGTTCCCTTTCAGATTCCTGCAGTCATTAGCCATCAGCCACTACTTGGTATTCCTGAGGAGGTGAAAGCATCTAGAGAACCACCCATCCATATATTCTCTTTGGGTATAAAATCATCTGTTTCTTCATTTATTAAAATTTTTTTTAAAAGCTATCAAATGCCTGTCATGGTGCAGACATGCTTCTAGGTCCTGGAGTGCAATGATCAATCAACAGACATATAATTGTCATCATGAAACTCACATTCTAGGAAGGAAAACCGGCACAGAGAGAAGCAAACAATAAACAAAATAATGACAAATGATAGAAAATGCAATGGAGGAAACAAATAAGGAAACAAGTGAATGAAGGACGAGCTAGTGAGAGATGGCTCCTTCTCTAAAGAAGTGGCATATAAACAGTTGTTGGGAGTCTGAGAATGACCTGGAAGTGGAGGAAAGAGTATTTCATATAGAATACCTAGAATGTGCAAAGGCACTGGGGTAGGGAAGAGCTTAGCATGTCTGATGACTGAGAGTGGAACAGGGCAGAATGAGCAGAGGGGAGAGTGGAAATGGGGTGGATTTGGAGAGAGAGGCAGGAGACAGCTCTTTAAGGCTTCCTGGACTGTGGTGAGTTTTCCTTTTCTCTCATTTGCTAAGGAAGTGTTTTGATTCAATGTATATTTGCTTTTGCGTTTTATACAATAAAATGGGAGCAGTATAGACAATTAACCTTTGCATGTGGAGTATTGCCACTGGGTGGGGACACATATGACAACAATTTGAAAATCACTGCTATAGGAGATGCTGATACTTGAGGTGTATTATTTGATAGTTTGTTTTGCTGCAGTGTAAGTATGACAAAAAGACCTATAGCGCTAGGCAGGACCTCTCCTATGCATCTGCACTCTTTTATTGACACATCCTTCTCACATCTACTGTCTACAATTGGGCAATGTGGGGGCAAGGCGTATCCGAGGGAGAGAAAGACAGACATCCTCCTCGACCTCATAGAAATTGCACACCAGCCACTTTAACTCCATAAAAAGCTCAGCTTAAGGAATAAAAGAAACTTGGATTTGTCTTTTCTGGTGCTCATTTGGTTAAATCCAGACAGCTGTCGCACATTCAGAATCATTAAAATGTAGTTTTCTGGGCTTAACTTGCTTCACAGATTAACTTTCCCCAACTCATTATGGTGGACCTGACCTTGATCTATCATAAAGGACCACAGAAATCATTAACTGGGTGGGTTGCTTTTTATAGGAGCAGTCCAATTTTATCTACTAGAGGTATTAGCAGATTTGGATTACATTGTAAGTAAATTTATCCACTACATGCATTCATGGATCTGCCTTGCATTGTAAATAAATTTCCCAAGTAATTGCTAAGCTATGGCCTCATAATTATGCTGGCATGAGAAAAGCAACCAGAGACAGATTCAGTAACTTTGCAGTAAATAGTCACAAAGGAGCCTAAGGATTTTCTAGGAGACAGTCATACTGGATTAGGTGGGTGGAAAGAGAGGACTATTTGGTGAATTTTTATTTCCAACAAGTTCAAAGGTGATGCAGAGGTGGTCTACGGGTCATACTATGAGAAACTGATCCTGAGAAGTAACCCCAGTACCTAATTTTGGGTAAGGGAGACACCTAGAGGGGGCTCTTAATGGCTTCCAGTTTATAAGATAAAATTGGTGTCTGAATGCCCAAATTTGTTACTTAAGGAAGGACTGAAACCTTTAAAGACAATTAGGCAAGTTGAATTTAGGTCGCCTAAAAGTCACTCCAGGCTTTATTTACATGCTAGTGTGGAAGTCATGGTTGTATTAAACATATATTAGTGCAGTATCTCAAAAGTCAAAGGAGTATTTTCTGTCTTAGTCTTAGATATCTGAGCTTTTTATAAATTAAGGAAATTAAGAAGGATGTCACATCCCAAGGGTCTTTCAATGAAGATCTCCAAGCACCTACATTCTCACACTAGCCTTGCCTTGTCATAGGTTGACCTACATGGCTACATGTGAGTGCAGAGTGTCAAGGTACAGAATGCTTTCCAGGTGGGAGGACTGAACTGTCACCATCAGGATATATTTCTGGTAGGGCAGTACATGTAGGGGAGGTTCATAACAGCATCATGCATTGTTAAGTACAGAAGCCATTTATCTTTACAACAAAAATCCTTTGAGCACCTCCTTTATGCCAGACACTGTTCTAGAAGCTAAGCACACAGCAGCAAAAAGACAGATGTAGGAGAGATAGACAACAAATCAAAGGTGTAATTATTGGTTAGCTATTGATACCTAACAAACTACCCCCCCCAAATTTAAAGCAATCATTTATTTTTAGTTCACATACCTGTGAGTCAGCTAATCTGGATGGATTTCTAGGTATCAAAGCTCTGTTGGCTTTGCTCAAGTTTCTCTGGGTCCATGGAGGTGCTCATCTAACCTCCTATGAGCAGTGAGCTCAAATGTTCCTTTGAGGCATTGATAAATAACCTAGTGAGAGGAAGCTGAAATGCACAGGGCCTCTTGGAGCCTTGGTTTTTAACTGGCACCCCATTACCTTTGTCTCATTCCATTGGTCACACCAAGTTCATATGGCAAACCCAAAGTCAAGAGGTAAAAGATGTAGATGCAGGTTGGAATGAAGAATTGAGACAATAATGAAAGTAACCACTTATAATATAAGGCCAAATAACAGAAAGGACAATGAAGAAATATAAAGCAGGTTCATGGCTCATGCAGATAAAGGATGGGACTTTTGGTAGCCAGGGATTATGGAATGGTGTTGTTGTCATACGTTGGGTATTTTTAGCAGGCTAAAAGCATTGAGGGGCTGTAGCTTCAGCATTACGTTTTGTTATAGTGATGGATGGGATGGACTTCCCTCCCTGCTCTTCAAGTATCAAGTGCTCCTGCACACCTGATAACTATTGAGTCTCATAAGAACATCTATCCAGTTTATCACTATTCTATTCAAATTCCTGATGACAGTGGCAAATTTAAAGGGTACCACAATTTGAATAAATTATCTCTGCTGGATGATATTCCAGTTGCTCCTCTCCACACACACACACACACACACACACACACACACACTCATGTGCCTGTATAGATTACACACAATCACTGCACATACTCACACAGCCACCTCCACACACTCAGAAATCATGTCTTCTCCACATCAGTCAATGAGAGGAACGTCTCAATCCCTGGAACCTCCGGAAATAGCTACAGACTATTGGGTGACGGTTCCACCAGCTCCAAAGCCAGGCTGATGTGCTTGAAAAAGGAGTGTGAACCTGGAATGTGTCTGAACAGAGACATGGCTTCTGGGGAATCCACAGCTGCAAAAGCTGCTGGGGCTCTTAGAGGGCTGTAGTGGGGGAGGTAGAGCAGGGCTAATTGGGAGGTGGATTTTAGCTTCAGTATTTAGTTGCCACCATCAATCAATCAGCCAAAAAGCCCTCATTAGGAAGCTGAAGGGAGACTAAGGCAAAACAAACAAACAAATAAATGGATTTCTTCTTCAGAAACCTGCTATCACTGGAATAAAATGACTTTTCTCCTATATTTTGTTAAACAAAAACCATGATATTTTTGGTAAAATGTACATTCTGTGAGAGTGGAGTAAAGGATAGAGGGGAAAAGTAATATAATTTTTTACAATAATTCTTGGAATGTTGCTATGTTGTTATTAATATTGTATGGATGAAAAAAAATGGGTTTGAGAGTAAAAGCTACTTGCCCAATATAAGAGAAGTCCAGAAATCCCAATCCAGGTGTAAATTTTTAGACAAATTTCTTTACAACTTCCTAGCCTCTATGGTTTCTAGAAATGAGCCCCAAGGCCTAAGAAGACTCTGAAAGTTATATTTACAACTTATTACAACTCTCAACACCTCTCCTACTGAAGCAGGAAGGGATGGGGACTGGCCCTATGGTCACACCACCTGGAGTCAGGTGATGTTGGCTGGAGCCACTCTGCCTGCCAGTAGAATAGTTCAAGGACAAAAGCCCAGAACCTTGGGGGAATGCCTGCAATTACCTGGATGGAGACAGACTCAGCAGAATTTTGGCGAGGCAAATCTGTAGCTATCTTTACTGGTACTCTCAGAGGTACAAGTTCATCTGCAGCCTAGGAATCACAGCCTCCAGTTATGTGTTGTGGGTCAGCACCTTAATTCAATACATTGATGAAGCTGAAACAACCTCACCCAAGATTATTATCCTCCTTTAGGGAGCAGCTGGAGTTATGGGAACACAAAGGTTCTTCCAAAATGGCTCTATCAGGGTCATCTCCCAAGGACTATTCTAGCCTCAGAGCTCCTCAGGGATTGGCCGAGTACTCTACTGCAAGGACAGCTGTGTTCACCTTCTACCTCTGCCAGTTTGTTTCCCTCCCTCTTGTAGCTGTGGCTCCTGAGAACACTCCCCAGTAAGCCACTTGCACAAAGCTCCATCTCAGCACCTATTCCAGGGAAACTAGTCTATCTCACACTGGTGATTAAATACTTTAGCCTTGAAGTGATCCCTGTTGCTTTTCTCACAGCTTATTGGCTAGAACTAGTCACACTTCTTCATGCTAACCACAAGGGGGCGGCAAGTGCAACCCTTCCATGTGCCCGAAAGGGGGGAAAACTGGACCTACTTGGTGAGCAGCAGTAAAAATAATGGAATAGGGAGACCATAGAAAGGTCCAACAAAACTATAAAATCAATAATACTGCTTTGTACTTTGTACATGTGCATTCCTGGAAACACCTACTCTTAGTAGTGTTTCCTGCCTGCATGTCCACTTGTGGAAATGTAGCTGGAACATCATCTTACTGCCATCATTACTCCTTATCATGGTTTATCATCTGCCAAGCTGTCCTCTGCTCTGTGTGTGTGTGTGTGTGTGTGTGTGTGTGTGTGTCGGGGGGGGGGGGGGAGGGGGCTCTGCTCAGTTGGCCCCTGACTCTGCCCTGGAATGGAGAAAAATCAGGATATTTTATGATGCCTTGATTTGAAGCAGGTCTGGCTCCAAAGAACCTTGTTTTATTCTTACTGGTGAGCAATGTGGGGATGGGTCTCCACGCACATGGGTTCTAATCTGAGACAAGTACAGCATCTATCAAACACTGTGACTGCACTGCTTAGAGGCTCAGGGGCAATGCTCCCCTGAAAAGAGGACAGTGGAAAGCTGGAAGAACAGAAGTATTCACCTTTCCTGGCCTCTTTTGGGAGCTGTTTGGCCAACATTGCCATCTGTTGGGCCAGCACCAGCTAAAGCAGCCAGGTGGTCAGATGGCATTGCATCTTCATTAATGACCTTGGGGCCACATGAGATGACCTTGTGATAGAACAGCTGACAATGAAATAATTTTTAAGGTGCATCAGTTTACATTTATTGTGTGCTTATTTTGTTACTTAATCCTCACCACATCCTTATGAGTGCAGTATTTTATATATATAAAACGACTGGACAGAGGCAGAGATAGTATGAGTCACTTATTAATAAGTTGTAGAGCTGCAGGTTAAGCTTAGGCAATGTGACTCTAAAATATTTGTTCCATTCCACCCTCACTACCTCTTGAATGAGTCTAGACATCTCTTTTACACATTCTAATGATGGTCTCCATGTTCCAGGCCCCGTGCCAGATGCTAGGAGTACAGCCCCATCTCCTGGACCATGGGTTAATGTCCTGCTAGGTTAGATAACACATAATACACTTATTCCATTATTTTGCATCAAGGGAAATTATGTCAGAAGATATTCACATGCTAAAACTATGGAACTTATATATTTCTCTTATTGCTTTAGCCACCAGGAAGCTCAGATCTATATCAGAGCAAATTTATTAGACTTTGGGTTTAACATTTCAGTTTTCTGATTTATTGTCTTCTGGCACAGATTTTTTATATTGGTTACATAAATTCTATTGCACAAATATCCTATATTATAGAACACTTTAAATCCTTTTTAGGAGGCTGCATGGAAATGACAGCATATGGTCTTTATTGCATATTCTTAGGTTCCTACTGGGAGTGACAAACCTAGCTATCCCTCTTATCCTCATTTCCATAGGACTCCATTTATAAAACCCCCTGAGACATGGATACTACTGTTCTGAGTTTTGGGGGAATAGGTGGGAGCTTCCAAAAGATCACATCCATATAGAAAATAAAAAAAAAAGTTTCCTCACATCGTGGTCCCAACTTTGGAGCCAGATGAATGTTTGTGGAGTAGGTGGCCAGTCAGATTCTCATCTGGGCAGTTAATAAAGTCTATTGCCCCTTGATGGATTTTTTTTCCTGCAAGCTAGAATTGATCTGTCCTCTTTGTGATTTGTGTGATGGCAGGGAAACACCAAACACCATCATGACTAGGATCACATGGGGAAAAAAAGAAAGAAAAAAAATCCATTGCCAAGTCTTTCCAGGCGTAGAAAGGGCTGGAACTGTTGGGGTCATTTTATTTGATTTATTGGAAATAAAGTGGATCTTATTAACATTTTAATAAAGAGAATCTTTTTGCACTGGGCTGTAAGTGGCCGCCAGTCCCGGTGCAATTCCATTCTCTGCATAAGTGGAATCTGCTGGCGATGCCCAGCGTGATTTGTGAGGCTGGGCCCCAACAGTACAAAAAAGCAAATGGGCTGCCTCCTTTGAGGGGCTCGCTTTGCTTTGCGCGAGGTGCTCTCCCCGTATCTGCCATGCAAAGCGAGGGAGCTTTATGAAGGAATCCGTCTTGTAAAGCCATTGGTCCTGGTCATCAGCCTCTACCCAATGCTTTCGTGATGCTGCCGCTGATCTATTTGGGAAGTTGGCTGGCTGGCGAGGCAGAGCCTCTCCTCAAAGCCTGGCTCCCACGGAAAATATGCTCAGTGCAGCCTCGTGCATGAATGAAAACGCCGCCGGGCTCTTCTAGTCGGGCAAAATGCAGCCGAGAACTCCGCTCGTCTTGTGTATTCTCCTGTCCCAGGTAGGGAAGAGGGGCTGCGGAGGCGCGCCCTGCGCCGGGGTTCTGCATTCCGATCGCCTGATGCCCGCAGAGTGAGGGGGCTTCGGGGCGCGCTAGGGGAGTCCTGGAGCCGTGGCACAGGCAGCCCCGGGCTTGGAAGGGAGGTCATTCTTCCCGGCCCCAGAGATCCTAGGGCGAATCTGTTACCCACTCCGCCTTGCCTGTGTGTGTGTGTGTGTGTGTGTGTGTGTGTGTGTGTGTGTGTGTGTGTGTTTTCGCTCGCTCCCGTGAGGGGGAGAAGGAAAGATCTCCGGAGTCCCGAGTCCTTTATTTTGCAGGCAGGGGCTACATTCTCGCCTACATCAAGTGGGGTAACTTTCATTCGCCTTCTCCCAGAGGCTCTTGGAAAAAAGACTCAGTTGGAAAAGACTCCAAGGAGTCGTTATTCTACAAAGCTCAGCGCGGAGCAGGGAAGCGCCGCCGGTGTGGGGACTGAGGGTTGCTCTGCGGCTTGAGAGGATGGCTTGGCATTGCTGACTTCCTGGGGCTCCGGGCCCCTCACCCAGCCCAGCGGCTCGCGCTGGAAGGTGCCTCGGGCTTAGCCTTGCGCAGCGGCAGCGGCTGCTGCTGTCGCTCAAAAGCGCCCGCGGCAGGCAGGCAGTTGCTCCTGCTTGGGGGTCCTTTCCTTCCCCAGCCTCGGGCCAGGAAAGACGGGGTGCTTCCCCTGTCAGGGCACAGGCCCCAAACCCTCACACTACACCCCATTTGTCCAGCTTACGGAAGCTTCAGCCCTGAGTCTTGGCTGCCGCCTCTGCTTCTTTTCTTGGGCGGGCGGGCGGGCAGGCAGGCGGTTGGGAACACAGAGAAAAGTTCAAGCCTTGCCCACCGGGGCCACAGCTGCCTGTTAACCCTCTGAGGGGAGCACCGCTGTGTGAGGGAAGCGCCCTGAGATTCCTAAAAGGGGACAATGGAGACACAGTACTCCAGCAACCACCTATGTATCCGAGAATCTCTGGAAGTTTGTGCGTAGGAAAGCAGTCCTGGGAGGTGCGGGAGGCTAAGGGGCACGCCCAGCACAGCTCTGGGACCCAGGTCTCCCTGGCAGGCTAGGAGCGGAGGGAAGGAGACAGGGAGTGCCTTGGGGTGCTAGGAATGGGTGTTGAGTTTCTGGCCAGCACTCCTGCGTGCCAGGGGAAGAGGCACACGTATGAGTGTGTAGGTGAGTGGGAGAGTGAGCATCGAGGGTCCTAGACAGGGGCAGGTTAGGATGAGGAGGTGCAGTGCAGCCTTCTAAGGGGAGACCACTGTTGGGCCAACATTAGGGTTAGACTTTGGAATCTGACCCATGTCCATGGACAGCACTCAGGGTGGGGGTGGCAGTGTGTGAGAGTACTTGGAGGCAGAGTAAGGTGCCTTGCTGCTAAGTCCCCTTCCCCCACTCATACTCCTCTTCCACCAAGGTTTGCTGGCTGAATCTTTTAGGGTTCCTGTAGCCTTAAGTCCTGCCACAAATCCTATGCCTGTCTATGAACCAGTTTTCCAGACTTTCTGGACTAATTATTTGTGAGGCTGAATGTAGGTATATGCAATCCCAATTTAGCAGGGTAGTGCAGAGAATGCTTCTAATTCAGGCAGGTCTGTTCTGCCATATGCTAATAGTACCACTCTGGGCAAGTTGCTTAACCTCTATGGGCTTCCAGATTTTCCACTGTAAAATAATCTTATCACCTCCATAGGCTTGCTAGGCAGATTGTATTGCATTCAACAGGATGTCCCAAGTAATGCAATTACCATGAGGCCTGGCTCACGGGGAGCTGTCGGTGTCTGGGAGCACTCACCACTACCTTACCTAGGACTTCATAGTCTCTGTGGGCATGCTTTACCCTCAGTTTGGATTCCAGGGCTTGCCCAAAGTTATGCCTTCTTTTGAACAAGACAGACCACATGACAGCACCCAGCAATCTTTATGCACTGGGGGCTCCTCACATGATGCCTTTTTGCAAAGCAACTGGTGTGTCTCCTTAGCCAAGGCCCAGCTAACACAGGTGGGTTATGAAGACTCTCAGCTCACTCCGTTCCTTTAAAATGAATTAAATTGCCTGCCCTGAGAAGCATATTTCTCTTTTAGGTTATTATGCACAATCAGAGCAAATGTCCACATTAGGTCAGTGATTGATATCCTGGTAGCAGTACCACCTTGCAGAGGAATCATGCTGGTGCGATCCAGTTACTCAGCAAGAGGCTTGAGTGCCGAGCTCTGTGTGCCATGGTGGGGAATGTCTTGGGGCCTTTGAGTCAATAAGAAAAAAAAAAAAACTTTCCTGAGGCAGAGAGAAAACAGAAGAAAGGGAAAAACAATGTAATAAAGCAAATTAATCACTCAGCCCTCATGGTGTTCAGGCAAGCATGTGTGTGTTTTTCTACCTCAGTAGTAAGGTGCTAGGTGGAGCTTTGGAAGATATAAGTCTCTTCATTGGCTTGGTTGTTCTTTTAGGCATTTTGGGGTGCAGGGAGAGGAATTCTAACCAATAATGGCTGGGAACTGGCAAAGTTAAGGACAGTCATCTCTCTTTTCCCCTGGGTGTTTTGAGAAATATTGTCCCAGAAGTGGCCTCTGGAATTTGGCTGTAATAAATAATAAAAAAAAGAGCAGCATGAGCTAGAAATTCCACTATAAATATGACTCCCCCTCCCATATTTGGGTATCACAACTAGCCAGAAGTTCTAACAATAAATGAGTAATCCTCCTAGAATTAGGATTTTAGGGAGTGGTTCAGGTTTGGAGACCAGTCATTTGGAAGTGACTACAAATGTTCCAGAATTCTGAAGTGTTGATTTTAAAATGGGAAATCCTTTCTTGGAGTCAGAATCTTGACTTGTAGGATTTTAAGTAAGAGTTAGTGTCTTCTAGTGCCCCTTCAACTTCCTATATTATATTTTAAGGAACGTGTTTTTTTGCAGAAGCATTATGATGAGGATAAAAGATTGAGGATTGCAGAGAACACCCCTGCCCTGAGAAGGGGTCAGCCTGTGACAGCCTAGGAGACTTCAAAAGCACTGGGGAAACAGAGATATATGTGGTGAAAGGGATTAAAGGGGTAGAGTTAATGTGTCTGAACAATTTTTTTAGCAAGTCCTCAAAGACATTCAATAAACTGCAAGGCTGAATATGTGATCTGGAATTTATGTAATGCCATAGTTTGTATTAAAAGCCTCAATAGTCATTTTAGCTAATCTCTCCCATGCTGCCCCACCCCCCAACCCATTCTCTCCTTTTCTATTTTGAGCTCTCAGTTTTCCACTAAACAAAATCTATTTCTGGAATATTCTGTATGTGTTAAAACTGCCCAACAAACCAATGTACCCAATAACTGCATTATCTATAAGTACCAGCATTTAGATGTGTGCATGGAGTCTCAGTCTGAAATTCACTGTTTAGGTAAAAGTTCAGCTATCCTCTTGAGGATATGCTTCTTTCATTCCCTCCTTAAAAAATAAAAATAAAAACAAAACAAAAAATAACAAAAATAGTACTTTGAGGAGTAGAGTTAATTTCTATTTAGTGGAAAGTAAGGAAAAGGAGGGAAAAAACCACTATGGATTCAATTCATACGTGAATGACATATCATCTAAATAGCCAACAATATGTTCTAATTATCTTTCTCTCTGTGTGTGACTGTGTGTGTGTGAGAGAGTCTATCTCTGTGTGTTTTTATCTTGTTTTAATATCTGTTGAAAAATTTCTCCAGAAGAGGGCTCCATCCACAGCATTACAAAATTCTGAATCTACAGCTCATATTATAAAGAACTTCAGTATAGCAGCTCCATTAAGACAAAACTACTGTCCCTTTTCCCAATTATTTGCTACAATGAGAAGTCCTGTCATTTTGCACTGTCTTTCCTTTTTCTTTTCTTCTTTTTCCCCCTATTGTAGTTGCTTCTGTTCTATTTTATTCTTCTACTATGTATCCCCTCTGAGTATTAGAGCAAGGAACATTTCAAAGACCTTTGTAGACAATGCAATATGAAATGCAAGGAAGTTCTGAAATTTCCTGGCATTTGACTACACTTGGACCTAGCTTACTCTTCAGGCAGCCAAAAGGCAGACACAGTTCTGCCTGTGGAAGGAGATAATCTGCCCCATTAGGTAACTACCCAGAAGAGTGAGTCATGAGCCAGATCCGCTCACCCTTCAACACCAGTTGAAAAAGAGAGGGAAATATCAGTCTGCATCCAATTACAATAATCAGTTGGACAGAATCAAATCAAGTGACCAGTGGTTTTGGCAATGTTTCCACCTGGCTGTCTGCAAGGTGCCCACACGCCTGGGAGGATCTGACCCTCCTGACAGATGCTGCCAATACAATGCCTCACAGCCTGTCTCCTCTGCAGCCACCCGGGGGACTCCAGGCCTGGATCCCCCTACCTGAGCAGACTGTATAAAAGATGACTAGCTGGACTGTAGGATCCCCTGCACCATCACCATACACTAAGTATTGGCTTTATTTTAGGGTTAAGGCAGAAAACTACTTTCTCTGCTGGGAGAAACAGCTAAGAGCAGGCTAGAGAAGGAAGAAATGATCTTTCAAACTTGAAATGCAGACTGAGCCAGTTTTTATGGAGGTGAATGGTCATCCTTTGGTTTAGCAGATTGAACCTTGTAATGTCAGTTTGTTGGTGCTGAAGCCCAACCTTCTCAATTCTGCCAATCTGGCTTTTGGGTAGAGGTTACAGAGTGACAGCCACAGGCCAAATGTAGCTCACAGATATGTATCTTCTTTGGCTCAAATGTTTTGTAAAGTGGGAAGTTGTACATTAAAAAACAAACAAACTGTTGAACAAAAACAGACCCAGAGAAAGAGAAGCAGTGATCAGGCTTTCAAACCTCAGAGGGAAAGTAGGGGAGGGTGGGGGTAAGGGGGAGAGATCAACCAAAGGACTTGTGTGCATGCACATGGGCCTTGCCAGTGGCCATGGACAACAGGGGGTAAGGGCACATGTGGGGAGGGGTTTGGGATGGGAATGGGGGCATGAGGACAATTATGTGATACCATAATCAATAAAACAAAACAAAACAAACAAACATAAAACAAATCTGGGTTTCTTGTATTTCTTAAAATATCAGAAAGCCAGGCACCCTAGAGCTGCATTTTTACATGGCCTCACCATTGGAGCTGAGTTACTACTGCCCCCTTCAGGGAGGACAGGCCGCTGTAGTTAGTCACAGCCTCCACCTCTCCCTACTATTCACCTAGCCTCGTGGTCTGCAAACTGTGGCTCGCCAGCCACATGCGGTTCTTTGGCCCCTTGAGTGTGGCTCTTCCACAAAATACCAAGGCCTGGGCAAGTCTGTTTTGAAGAAGTAGGGCTAGAAGAAGTTTAAGTTTAAAGATTTTGGCTCTCAAAAAAGAAATTTCAATCGTTGTACTGTTGATATTTGGCTCTGTTGACTAATGAGTTTGCCGACCACTGACCTAGCCCATTCTCCGCCCTGATTTTATCAACTTGCTCCTATAGCCATTTGCATTGGGATGTCTGCTTTCCAAAATTTTGTAGCTTCATGCAGTTACTTTCTCAGTGATAGGCTATTTTAATAGTTTATTTTTTATTATTCTGATTGAATTCCATTTATGTGCACTTTGGAAAAACATGACCAAGGAGATTGTACCTTTGCTTTGAGAATATTATTACCATCAGTGCCATTGGGTGATTAGGGAGTATCCAGAGCAACATAACACCCAGATCATTGTTTCATGTAGAATAGTTACACCCAGGGAAGTGACACACCACAGCTTTGAGGCAGTGTGAGAGCTGGGATACCAACAGATTGGTTCACCCAACATATTATTATGCCAGCCAAGCGGCTCTGAGATCACTGGATAAGATGTAGGCTCCAGTGCACTGGGTGCAGCGTTATACAGAGAGCATCACTGCCCTTGGAGTACAGGGACACACTGGGAACTGGCCTCCCATCAGCATTGCTCACCCACAGTGTGAGTATAACCAGAAAATCACAAAAACATCTTGCAGGGTACTCTGGAAGCACTTAGCTAACAGAAAGAGCAATGTAACGTTAGCTCCATAACATTGTTGCCTAGAGTACTTTTATACACAGTGCATTGGTACTCCAGGCACTATCTGGGGTTTGTGTAACTGTTTTTAACAGTTAACAGCCACTGCAGCCCACATATAGTGTTAATGCTATAATTAATGTTCTCTGGCTCTGTAAATACTAGACAAATTTGTCCACTCATCCCATTCTAGCAGATAAGCTTCAGATAATTCTTGTTTTCCATAAGTACAGACCCCAAAGGTTAGGGTAACTATAACTATACACATATACAAAAACAAAAAGTAATTGTTTTTCCTCCGTCAGCTGCCAACATAAGTCAAATTCCTAAAAATTAGCATGAGCAATAGGCAGGTTTTGACATGTCATGTCTCATTTCAAAGGCCCCACTTAGTGTCACCCGATCAGCACAAAGCCCCTGTGTCTCCTAGCTGAGCTCAGACTGCGCTGGTGGAGGGCAGCAGCTGCTCAGCCTAGAGCGGCCCTGCCACATGCCTGGGCAGGGCCAGGAAATGAGCTCAGCCTCTGAGGAACCTGGGGACCCTGCTAGGAATGTGGCACCTCCATCCCTGTCTTATACAGCCTGCAGG
The DNA here is from genome assembly GCA_963924515.1 of Vespertilio murinus. NCBI lineage: Eukaryota > Metazoa > Chordata > Mammalia > Chiroptera > Vespertilionidae > Vespertilio > Vespertilio murinus. Next base: position 23,138,373 of record OZ004716.1, read on the forward strand.
CCAAAGTCTCTTTCCTCTGGGAGTGGCAGGGAACCGCTTTTCCACGTGTCACAAGAGATGGTACCTGCAAATGCCTGAAGCTTAAGTTTCTGTGATAATCTTCCTGTTAATTGATGTGGGGTCTGTGGAAAGCTGTTGGATTCTGCCCGCAGAACCCATAGCTGAGTCAGGCCATGCCTTCGACTGCCATAAGCTGCTGGGAATCTGGGATCATCTCACTCCAGGGTTACAAACTCTGGCTTACAGGCCAATTCTTGCCTGCAGCCTGTTTCCATGAGTAGTTTTATTGGAACACAGCCATGCCCACTTGTTTATATAATTGTCTATGGCTGCGCTTGTGCTATAACAACAGAGTTGACACCATATGGCCTGCCAAGCCTAAAATATTTTCTCTTTGGCCCTTTACAGAAAAAGATTGCTGACTTCTACTCTGACTCAAAATTACAGCAAGAGAGGCTGCAGGGAGCCTTTTCTAAAAGCAGGAGGGCATTAAGGGTCTGGCCATTAGGAATTGTCCCCCCATAAGACCTGAACAGTCTAACAACTTAACTTTATGGGCATTCATTCACCTGGGAACAAATGGATTCAGTAAATATCTATGATATCCATAGAAGACCTACTATGTTCTCAGCTGCTAAGAAGGGCTCAGATCCCAAGGAATTCCCTGGCAGGGACATATCAATTGATGAATAATTCAAAACAGAAACAACTGTTATGAGGGAAGGAAACACAATTGTGTGAGGGAGGTCATGCCATAATATATATTTTGCTTGTCTGTGCCTTGTCTTTCTCCCCCACTAAGATGTAAGCTCCATTATAGTACATGATGCTGTCTGAGTGGTTCTGTATCTCTAGGGTCTAGAACAGTACCTTCCATATAATTGGCTCTCCATAAACGTGAGTGAATGAATGAGAAAATGAATGAATGAGTGAATGAATGAAAATAAGAAAAGCACTAGACCCAGATGAAGAATCTGGGAGGCTTTTCTGTTAGCCTGATGCCCAAGTTACAGTCTAAAGGAGTAGTGAGGAAGGAACACTACAGAGTATGGGCTGGGAAAGGCATTCAGAGAAGAAGGCACAGCTTGGTAGAAGTCTCTGGGCAGGAAGAGACATGGCACAGCCCAAAGAGAGTGATGTGAGAAGCAGCTAGAGCCACTGGGGCCTTGCCAGCCACCGCAAGGATTTTGGTGTTTGTCCTGGAGCAATGGGCAACCATTGTGAGTAGTATGGGGAGGATACAGTGTGACAAGGTCACCTTGGCTGCAGGGTAACAAATGGATTGGGTATGAGTGGAAGGGAGAAGCCAGTGTAGGCCTGAGATCCTGGAAAGAATCTAGATGAGTAAGTGACAGTGCAGATGAGAGTAGACATGCTTCTCAGAGCATTCAGGAAATATTTAGGGAAGAATGTGGCAGGGCATAATAACTGGGTTTGGAGAGGACAGAGCGAGGGCCAGGGAGGGGTTAAGGATGCAAGCTTGAATTCTGACTCTTTCAGTTGGCAGGAAGATAGAACCACTGGCCCAAACAAGGAACCCAGGTGTTTGACCCAGTAAACAGGATCTGAGGGCCATTTCTACGGGGTGTTAGCCAGGCTGCAGTAATGCTCCTTAGGAAAGGCATCCGGGGCCCTAGTTACACTGGTGCCCACAGAGCCTATCTGTGCTTGCATCTGGGATGGGCACTGTGGAGGCCTGGAAATGCCCTTGACTAGAGAGACTAATGTGTAGCTTCTATAATTAACCAATCTCTGAGGCTTTTCATGCAAAAGATATTTGAGTGAAACATTGCCAAGGCCTTTAATCGTTTCTTGAACATTCAATCAGCAGCAGTAGAAATATTTCTTACATGAAGCAAATAATGATCCACTACTTTCAGCAATCGCTTTGCGAATGCTAACAAACCTTTGTTTCAGTGTATTAGATACAGTCTTGCTGACTCCATGTTTCTAGGCATCACAGCAGAATCTTCCCTGTTTGCCAATCAGTGGTATGCTAGTAAACGTTAACATTGGCGCTCTTAAAAAACTGCAATAACAACCAGCAGCACAGTGACATTATCCTCAGAAGGTGAGGAATGTACAGTTGTCCACTCACTAAGTATTTATCAAGGCATTTAGAGAATTCATAGGTAACACAGTGGAAGTGAAACCTGCTCTCATGGGGCTTATAGTCTGCTGAGGGCATCCAATGAGAAACAAGAAAATAAATAGCTGAAATAATACAAATTTGGTAACTGTTATAATAGGAAACATTAGGGGCTAAATTAGTACTTGGGGAAGGTTGGCTGTGCCCCCTTCTTTCTTTTCATTTTCCTCCCTCCCTCCCTCTCTTCCTTCTATATTTTCTTTTTCCTTCCCATAACTTTTAATACTGACAAAGTGCCAAGAGTGCTGGCAATTTGGGGACCCAGAGATTAATTCAACATAGTTGTGGTCCTCAAGGGAAAATTATGGAGGTTAATCAGGGTCTTCAGTTTGCCTGGAACCAGAGGAGCAGGCATCTTGTACTTCTGAGCTTGGGAGAAATGTGTTTAAATCCTGGCCTATGATCTCACTTCTATGTGGAACCAAATGAACACAATAAACTGACGAACAAAATAGGTCTAGAGACATGGAAACAGGGACTAGACAGACAGATCTAAGAAGGTAGGGGAGAGGGAGGGTGGGAAGAAATTAACCAAATAATTTATATGCATATATGTATTGCCCATGGACACAGACAATTGTGTGGTGAAGGCCTAGGACAGGAGCCGGTGGAGGAGGGGAATTGGGGGTGGGGGTGAAAATGGGGGACATCTGTAATACTCTCAATAATAAAAATAAAAAGAATCCTGGCCCAGACATTTGCACGCTGTGTAAACTCAGATAAGTTACTTTACTTTCCTCATCATCCATCTCCTCCTTTGTCTAAACAAAAAGAGAGTAGCTATTCTTGCCCAGCAGGGTTTTCATGAGAATTAAATAAGTGTATGCTCATGACTTCATCTTACCATTGGCAAATGCTAGGTGCAGAAGCAAGGATGGTTGTCTTATCTTTATTTAACTCACTGTATTCCAAGGGAGTTTATGGCTTGAAGGTACCATGGCGCCTCGATCTTGAGCATCCTACTAATTTAGAGGGGGGGAAATACATGCGTATTTTAAAATTCACAGACATTTAAGAAAGTAAAGTTTGTTCCCTAGAGAGGGATTTGCCAGTTCCCATATTGGTAGCTCCACAAAGATTGTTGCCCTGGGGATTTCCTGCCTCATAAAATCATTTGATCTGATGGGATCTTATCTTCTAGATATATCTTCCCAGCACCTGTCATCCAGGAGGCTTTATCAGGACAGTATGTGTGTGGATGTGTGTGGAAGTGTCTTGAACACTTATTATTATTATTATTCAAAATGCATAAAAATGACTGTGGTAAGTTCCTTGTACTATACAATTTTCTGCTATGTTCCCGTTGCATGCATTTTCTCAAATTGTTGCTGCAATCCATATAAATTCTTATCTCTATTCTTATATATGAAAAAATAAGTTCATTATTTCTCTTATATGTGGAATCTAATGAACAAAATAAACAGACAAACAACATAGGTACAGAAACATGGAAGCATGGATCAGACTATTCTTATATATAAAGTTCAGAGTGGTTGGTTATTTTATGTAAGGCCACACAGAGCTATTTGTTGTGCCTCAGTCCTTCCTTTTGACTGAAAAAAACAACCCACCCACATTGCATGCTTCCTCCAGCAAGAATGGCTATTCTGGTAAGAACCTAGTTGCCCTAAGAAATGTGGTACTACTTGAGGACTCAGTCATTGCTGACTTTGATCAAGGTAACTATGCTGGTAGTCAACTATGGGATATAATTCTCAGGTCCTCCTTAAAATATATAATAATATATAATAATTTAGCTTTTGTAGTAATTATCTGCACTACAATTCTTAAGGACTTCTTGCCACTCAAATTTATATTGGTGTTTTGGATTGATTTCCCTTAAACAGTAGAGAAGACGCAGGCTTAGATGCAGGGAGCTAATATGGGAGGTAATCCCAGGGACAGAAATGAGGAGTGTGAAACAAGAAAGCAAGAAAGCCAATAAAGACTCCCATTGAGCTGGTTACTGTCCATGGGCTCATTACTGCTGGAAGATCTGTGTAAAATTCACTTCAGAATGGTCTTTTTGCAAGAGAGAAGGCTGAAGTATATATCCACCTACATTCATCTTCCATTTGTAAAGGGTACCCCCTGGCACCATTAATTCCTCTGTGCATCCCTGTTCAGCCTTTGTGGTTCTGGGGGAACAGCTATGGTTTTGGAGAAGTCCTGAGCAGAAGCATGGAGAGGCATGATGGGAGCTTGAACTGGCAGCATATGTTTAGGGAGGACATGAGTATGTAAAAAAGTCTCATTTGCCATCATTATGTGTTACTGCAAACTTCCTCAGTGGAACTAATGATGGAGGGAAGTTATGGTTGTTGTTTTCTTAAACCCTCCAGATTTGGTTTAGCACCCACTTGCCAACACTCTCTTTCCCACTAGATGGTACCAGTTTGTCAAAGCCCTGGAATGTTACCCTAGGGCTTCATCTTGGACTCACTATCTTTAAAAATTATAAGGCCCAGTGCTTGAAATTTATGTATTGGGGGTGGGGTGTCCCTCAGCCCAGCCTGAAAGCTCTCCAATCTGGGACTCCGATAGGACTGGGCCTAAAAAGACAGCCGGACATCCCTCTCAAAATCCAAGACTGCTAGCTTCCAACTGCTTGCCTATCTGCCTTCCTGATTGCCCCTAACGGCTTCTGCCTGCCAGCTTGATCACCCCCTAACTACCCCCCTGCCAGCCTGATTGATGCCTAACTGCTCCCCTGCCAGCATGATTGTTCCTAACTTCCCTCCCCTACAGGCCTGGTCCCCCCAACTGTCCTTCCCTGTAGGCCTGGTCCCCCCTCTAACTGCCCTCCTCTTTTGACCCAGTCACCTCTAACTGCCCTCCCTGGAGGTGTGGATCCCCCCAAACTGTCCTCCACTGCAGGCCTGGTCTCCCCCAAACTGCCCTCTACTGCAGGTCTGATCCCCCCAACTGCTTCCTCTTCTGGCCCAGTCACCCCCAACTGCCCTCTACTGCAGTCCTGGTACTTCTCAACTGTCTTACCCTGCTGACCTGGTCTCCCCCACCTGCCCTCCCCTGCCAGTCCTGTTACCACTAACTGTCCTCCTTGGTGGCCTGATCACCCACAAATTCCCTTTCCTGGAGACCTGGGACCCCCCAATGGTCCTTCCTGCAGGCTCAGTCACTCCTAACTGCCCTCCCTTGCATGACTGGTTCCTCCCAACTGCTCTCCTCTGCTGGCCATCTTGTGGTGGCCATCATGTGTCCACATGGGGGTAGCCATCTTGTGTGCTGGAGTGATGGTCAATTTGCATATTACTCTTTTATTAGATAGGATAGAGGCCTGGTGCACCAGTGAAGGCCAACTGGTTTGCCCAGAAGCATGTCCCAGATCAGGGTGGGGTTTCCCTTGGGGCATGGGGTGGCCTGAGCAAGAGGCCTGTGGTGGTTTGCAGGCTGGCCAAGCCCCCTAGTGACCCAAGAGGAGGCCCTGGTATCTGGGATTTATTTATCTTCTATAATTGAAACTTTGTAGCCTTGAGCAGAGGCCAGGGCTGGTCAGGAAGTTTGGCTTCTTCCATCGCCGGGGAAACCCAAGCCTCCTGCTCGCTCCATGGCTGCAGCCATCTTGGTTGGGTTAAATTGCATATTTGTTCCTGATTGGCTGGTGGGCATGGCTTGTGGGTGTAGTGGAGGCACAGCAACTTGCATATTACCCCAAGTACTTGCCCCTGTGAACCTCCATAATGTTTGGGGGAGAGATAATACAAAATGGACAGGTAAGTACATGATGTCTGTCAGGTGATGACAAATGCTATGGAAACTGACAAAGCAGGCAAAGGGATGGACGGGGGCAGGGAGGAGCACAGCCCTTCTTTTATCTGTCTGTCCTCTTGGCTAGTAGTAACAGATTATTTCCAACGGTCCTATAAACCCAATTCTGCCACCAACCTCTTATGATTATGCTTATATAGTTTATATGGCAAACTCAACTGCCTGTTGTTGGTTGATTTCATTTGTCTGGAATTATTTGAGTTGTGGCTGTTATAGGCACACAATAGAGTCTTTACTCGGGTTAGATTATAAAGTCAAGGTTTAAGGCAAACAATTGTTATAATTAACCTTGAAATCTCTTGTTTCCCTTTAAATTTCAATGTGTGTGGTTTTGTATATGCAACCCCATATTATAATCGATATGTATAATGCATGCAGAAAATGTGCAGTGTATAATAAAGAATATATGCATGATATAATTCTACAGTATTTAATTGCAGGGCTTAAATTGTGTGAGTTTTTTTGTTTTCTTTTGTTTTGTTTTGTTTTGTTTGTTTTTTTTGGTGGAAGAGCTGGATTTCCATTAGTTAAATGTGCATATGATAAGACTTTACTGTATTCATTTAAGCTGGTTTCCTAATCATATAATTCCCACCAGGCTGTGTACTAGGGAGGGCAAGAGCTGTGTGCTCTGTGCTCTATTGATCTTTGGATTCCCACCACCAATCATATGCTCTGGGGCAGAGGAACAGCATACTAAAAATTAAAGCAGTAGTGACAGTAAAGGAGGTTGAGATCTAAATAGTACTTGTATGAGCTAGGCCCTGTGTGAGTACTTTAGATGTATTAATTAGTAAATTTAATCCTCCTAATGACTTTACAGTGTATCTTCTATGATTTGAATTCCATTTCACAGATGGAGAAATTCTGAGAAAATTTGATAAAGAACACACAGCTTTTGAACTCTGGGACTGAGATTCAACCGTAGGCAGTCCCAGACACAAAAGGCTTCAAGCTATGTGATTATATAAAATGAAAAGAACTATCTACAACAGGCAAATCCATGAAGATAGGGGAGTAGATGAGTCATTGCCTAGGGCCTTGGAAGTGACTGCTAATGGGTATGGGATTTGTTTTGTGGGTAGTGGACATATTCTGAAACTATATAGTAATGATGGCTACACAACTCTGTGAATATACTAAGAACCACAGAATTGTATATTTTAACAAGGTGAGATTTGTAGTATTTGAAGTAGGTCTCGTTTAACAAGCAAATTGGCAATTCAACCTCAGGGCCATCTCTGAGCACAGACAACCCTTTCTACAAGTTTTCACCACACTCTAGTAGTATTCTACATCTTTACTTATATCAACTCAAAAGGTCCCTGTCATTCACCCCATTTCAGAGATTAGAAAATTGAGGCAGAAAGATGCTGAGAAACTTGGGGCTGATAAGTGACACAGGCAGTTCTGAGTCACTTTTATATATATATATATATATATATATATATATATATATATATATATATATATATATATTTCATTCATTAAATGCAATCCTAGTTGTCCAGAGCTAATTCTTCAAATTAGAAGAAATATTCTAATATCGCCATTTGTCCTTTTTTTTTAATAATAGAAGTGTCCACCAAATTCATAATCGACAATGACAGACTGAAACAGACATATTCAATTGGTGCCAGTGAGAGCATTATGTATAGAGATTAGAGGCCAGGTACATGAAAATTCATGCACTGGAGGGGGGTCCTTCAGACTGGCCTACCCCTGCTCATAGTGTGGGAGCCCTCAGGAGCGAAAGGCAACCCGGTGATAGGGGAAGATGATGCCACATCACACCTCTGCTGCTGCCACTGCCAGCAGCACAAGCCCTGGTTACCTGTGCCTCCAGTAGGTCTGGGTGGCTGGGGAACTGCCATCTAAGGATTTCCTGCACCTCAGGCTGGCCCTGGGCAGCTGGGGGACTCCAGAAGCAGGCGTTTGGAGCAGTTGCTGCCCAGCAGGGTGGAGGACACTGGGCATTGCCATCTTTGAGGGTGTGTCAGTCAATTAGTATATTCCCTCCTTATTGGCTGTGGGTGCTGCATCTTTGAGGTTGGGGCAGTCAATTAGCATATTCCCTCTTTATTAGATAGGATCAACTTGCTTAATTAGACCTGCTTCCTGATTTAGCTAAACTTTTTTTCAGCCTACTGAAGCACCCCAACTTCTCTTTCAGGTAATTTTCAGCAGTAAATATCAACACAAAGCAGATTATTATTGTAGATCATGCAGGAAGAACAAATGTTAAAATATTTAACTGCAGCAGTGTTTGACTATATTCTGCCCAGTGAGAAAATCTCAAGTCATTTTCAAGTTCCCCCATTTCTTACTTCTTTTCAGTTGGGTCAAGTTTTTAAACATTCTAAATCTCCATTTTCCGGCTAATGAAAAAAAAATATAGGATTCTGCCGAGTCTCCTGTGTACTCCAGGACTTCAGTGAGCATCAAATGAGATGAAGCATTGGAAAACACTTCACAAACATTTGGTTAAAGTGTAAAATGTTTGCACCTGGCTATAAAGCAAGTCATGTTCTTGGGGTGAAGAAACTCTAAGGAGGCTAGTCACTAGGGAATGGAAGCCTGGCATTGCTACATGAAGTCATTATCTGGTTTCCACAGTGATGTTTCCCAGCTGGGCTGGGCTGTGAGCCACATTTTATGCCATGAGATCTTGACAACATTGGCTGCAATTTGGTGGTGTGTCACTCTGGGGTGGTGGTGGGGCCTGTGTCCCACTTGGGGGAAGTTGAGTGTTGGTTTGTTGGTGTCAGGTCTGCAGTACTATTTCTTTTTAAATTTCCAGTGTGCATCATGGCAGCTCCTGTATTGAATTTCTGTCCCCTGGTGGTCAATCTGCGTCACAGCTTCAGGTTGGACAGACCAACAGTTAGGATATGGTTTCTCAATTTTGTTTTGCTAATTTGCAAAGTGGAATGAAATCCACCTTTGTCTCCCTGGATATTATTCCCATCAGACCCAAGTGTCTCTGGTGTCAGTCCTGGCAGAAAAGCAGGTGTGTTAGTGTGCCTGACTTTTAAAAGTAATGAGCATAAGTGCTCAGGAAGAGAGAGAGGGGGGAAAGGAAGGTGAGATGGTGAGATGGAAAGAGGGGGAGAACTGGGCAAAAAGGAAAAGCTAGGAGGGAAAGGGAACAGGGAAGGGAGGGAAGGAAGAGAGGTAGAACTGAATTGATATGCTAATTATTATTGTATTCAAATTACTACCAGATTGCTGAAAGGATTTACCCAAATTAATCAGAATGATTGGCACCCCGTGGTGTGGTGGTGGGTTCAGTTGAAGAATTCCATAGCTTGGCAATGAGAGGGTAATCTAAGGCAGGGGAAGAAGCTCTTGCTCCTTGCATTCAGCACTCAGCACACTCCAAATCAAGCTACCCCCTGCAATAATAATAATTTAAAAAAAAACCCTCTCCCATCAGCACTCTTCTTCCCGAGATCTCTTTTGATTCTAAAGCCCCTTAAACATGGAGTGGACTTCTCTGTGCCCTCATTCTTAGGGTGATGATTTTTATTTCTCTTTCAGATTTAAAATTCAGAGTGATAAACCATGAGCCATGTATAGTGCAACAGGAAAGGGAAACAGGGCTATTTCCTGACCAGGATTGCCTATTTGTGGTCCTAGGAGGCTAGGGTTTGTAAAGGCAAAGCAAAGGAACTGTAACTACCTTCCTGGTGGAGCTCCTCCAGTTTGGGCTGGGGAGTCTGACTCACATGGGGTTCTGTTGGGCTTCTCAGGATTCTTAAAACCTTCCCAGGTTATAATAGGAGACCTTACAGAGCCACATGAGTGTCTGATTCTGCCCTCCCTGATTATTTTTCCCATACAGTATGAAGAAATATTGGTTCAGTGGGAATTAATAAGGACTCTGGAAAAAAATGGGTGTATGAGCTAATATTCAGGGAAAGTCTGGACTTCCCAAGAGAAGTAAACCAAGCTGTGCTTTGGTTTTTTACAACCGAATATCTCTGAGGCTTCAATGTGCATTTAAATTTTAAAGAGAGGCTTCCCAAGGCTGCAGGTCTAATGCTCCCCTCAAACTCTCATGTCAGGAAACTGCATAGCATGTGCCATGGTTCACAGGACACATGGATAAAACAGGCAATATAGTCTCTGAACTTGGGCCTTGACCACCAAGGCTTCAGGGTCAGCATCACCTTGTAGCTTGTTAGAAATGCAAGCTCTCATCAGGTCCTACTGAGTCAGAGTTCCTGGGGTGGAACTATCTTTACATTTCCACCCTCCAGGGCATTCAGATATTCCATTAGGTTTGCAAACTGCTGCTGGGGGAAGAGGCTGATGTTGTACTAGGTAAAGGGGGGATATACCTGGGCCAGGAACTTAGCTCCCCTGAAGCAAAAGCAAAAGTTATGAAAGGAAGACCACAAAGATACAGCATTGGGGACTGAGAGTCTGCTCCATCTCACTGGTATTTACTTCTCTGAGGCCCTGAGCTGTGTTCACAGGATGCCCTTAGTGCACTGGCAGACAGGAAGACCTGGGATAATGACCAGGAAGCATTCAGGATGTCTCTGTAGGGGGTGCAAAAACTTCACCTGTACCCATTTTGGGTTGTCATCAGGGGGGTAGTGTCTTTAAGAAAAAGACAGATTAACAAGAGAAAAACCAACAATTTATTAACCAGGGGGAAATGAGTAATTATCGGAGGTGACTTAAAACTTCAGCTTAAAAACCATCTTCTGCTAAAGAAAACACACACACACACACATACTACCAAGAACTAATCACAATTGGTACCTACTAAATTCTAAATTCTCATCTTGGAATTAAGGAATCTAAGGTGGACCAGACAGAAGCAGATGCTGCAGTTGCTGATCTCACGGAGATTCCAGACACAAGGGAAAAGGGCGAAGGGACGAGGCCAGGGAAATTTATAGCCATTGGGGTTTGAAGCCCATCCAGAATAAATCTTTGTGTGCCACTGTGAATCTTTACCAATCCTTTTAGTATCTGCCTATGATTCTTACTCAGGAAGTACAGTCTATACCAGTGGTTCTCAGCTGAGGGCGATTGTGCCTCTCAGGGGACATGTGGTAATGTCTGGAGATGTGGTGGATTGTCACAGTACAGGAGAGGGTACTGCTGGCATTTAGTGGATGAGGCCCAGGATGCTGCTCAACATCCTACAGTGCCCAGGACAGCCCCCACCACAAAGAATTATCCCCACCCAATACCAGCAGTGCAAAGTTGAGAAAATCTGGTCTAACTGTAGAGCTTCATATATACCCAGCACTGTCATGCCTTTATTATTATTTTTGTATCTCTATCCTATCCTATTATTACTAGGAAGCCAGAATCCAGAGTTACGTCTGTGAAAAGTTAATGAGTAAGAAGCTGCAATACATATTAAATGTATAACTTTTCAAGAGGTAAAACCATAATTCACAGGCAAATGTAAATATAAATTCACTAATTTATGAGGAGACCAATAAGATGATATGGCAATTTAAAAAACCATTCTGTAACTGGACAATCAGTGGGTCTGGGCTGCCTGTCACTACTTGAGCCAATTCAGCAGAGACAGGGTTGAATCATATATGAGCATTTATTCCAATAATGCCTGCTGGCAGTATGGGAGAGCAGCAGGTCATCCACAAAAATCTGCTCTGTCCCCCACCATAAGCCAGATGTTTATATTGGATGGAAGGACAAAGATGATGCCAAATGGGCAGTTTACAGATAATATGGGCTGGGGATTTGCAAATACCTGTGGGTATGCAAAGGGCTAGGGGTCTTCAAAGGGCTGAAAATATGTAATGGGCTGGGGGCTCTGATTTCTGCAACAAGGTTGTTAATCTTCCCATGATAATAGGCAGCACCGAGATATGAAGGATGGGCCACATATCCAGGTGAGCTCCCAGGGCCCAGGTGCCACTCCCAGCCAGGTTAGAATGCACTTTCTTCTGAATAAAACAACCATGGTTAAAAGAGCATGATTACTATTTCTTGTAATTATAGCTGGTCCCCAGGATTCTATTTCTGCCCCTAACAATATAAGAAGCTGGGTTTTTATAAGCAATCTGACAAAGAAACATCAGTATGAGATTGCTGAATTAGGCAGTATGAGATTGCAACATATCTAAACCTTTGGGGTTATCTATTCTACTAGACAGAAATTATTTTCATTATTTTATGAACAAAAATCAACAACTAACTGTTCATTTTACTAAGTGTAGGATCTTTGACCAAGAGCAAACAATGAGATGAACTGAGAATATGCTCCTAGACATCTTCTGGTGGCCTTTGCCCCCAGATGATTTTCAAAAGATTTGCATCAATCATTTTATCCTTATTTACAAACTTTGCTTCAAACACATAGCTTTTTATTTACTAGTGCTGCCTTAGTAGAAATGGTCTATTGAATGTTGGACTAAGAAATGAAAGTAGGTTGAGGAATAGAGGGTGATGGGTGGAAAGGTTATAGTAGGTTTAGGTGACAGAATGCATAAATGCCATTTGTTACCTGCCTTTGAAGAAGCATATGCTGTTCCAGATGCTTTACTCAACACTGTTAAGTGGGTTTTACTACCATCCCCATATTTAGATGTGGGAAGTGAGTCAGAGGGAGAATAAGAATGTCAACAGCAGAAGTAGGTAGAGTAAGGAGAAAACAGTATGGGATCAAGACTGTAGGGAAAGTAGTAGAATTTAGCCAGTTAGAGAAAGAAGAGGATGTTTCAAAATGGAGCAAGCATGAATCCAAATTTGAGGCAGAAATACTCATAGCATGTTTAGGGGAAACAAGGAGGCTCTTCTGTGTGATAATGAGTGTGAATGCAATGTGAAATTGGATCACAGCTATTAATAGGGTCAGTATTATTTTAGCCAAATGATCTTACTATTGCTACATGATAGTGCCTGGCAGTACAACATGGTGGTTAAGAGCCCCGGCCTTGGGGGACGGTGGAATTACAGTTTGAACTCTGCTCAGTCACTGCAGGGCTGTGTGTCCAGGGGCAAGTTTCTTAACCTTTCTGTGTCCTGTTACTAGTCCTATTAAATGAGGACAGTGATACCTACATAATTCTGCTGTGTTGGGGATTCAACACAACCCTGAAGAATCCTAGTCCTTGACGCCCTTAATGATTTAAGTCCTTGAAGAATAGAAGTTGGTACTTTGGAAAGAAGATTCTAAGAGAAGGCTTTAGTGCAATTAGTTAATCTGAGAGGTGATTCAGGGAAAACTGGAGAAGTGAGGCAAGGAAGCGGAGGGGCTAGCATATGAACAGTCTGTTATTTAGCCAGTTGCTACAGTGGGTGCCTGGAGCTTAATTCCCCTGTGGACCTTTGGGAGCAAGTGTAGAACACTTCAGAGCCATCCTACCTTAAGGACATGGGAGCTTTGGAGTTCATGTCACAAATCTGAGTAGGCATTGTTTTGGGGCTGTCCCAGGTAGCATTGATTTTGAACACTACTGGACTGCTGGGTATGGACTTTGGTCCCAGAGAAAGCCCTCACCAGAATGGGGATTTCTGTAGGGGGAAGTTGGGCCAGCCCTCTAATGGAAAGCCCAGAGGGATGTGGCTTAGAGGTGTCAGGGAAGACCTCAGCACCTATTAGAGTCAGTATCAAAACTTCTAAGAACAGTAATGCCCTTTATACCAGTAATCTACATCTGAGAAATTAAAGAAACTGTTAAATACAGAAAAATATAGAAACATCCTCTGCATTACACGTGATAGTCCAAATTGGAAATAACAATACTCAGCATCTATCAAGTGTTTGCCATGTGCTTGGCTCTCCTAAATGCTCAACAAATAAGATACATTTCTAGCAAATGGAAACTGGCTAGGTGATTCAATGGGATGTTACATAACCATTGAAGAGGATGGTTATTAAGACAATAATGACGTGAAAAAAATCAGAAAAGTGAGAAATTAATACCAAACAGAAGACTGTGTGTAGAATAGGATTCCTTCTTAGCAAAAAAAAAAAAAGACTCTATGTATGGGAAAGGAAGTGGATTCTGAAAGGAAATTTATCAAAATCTTAATTGCAGTTTTGTTCATGTAATGGGTTTGTGAGTGATATTTCCCCTCTAGTTTATAAATCTTTATTGATGTGCATGCACTACATTTATAATAAAAATATAATAAAGTAGAAAAAGTGAAAGAAGAAAAATACATCTAAAACAGGTTGTGGAGATCCATTGCTTGTTTTGAAAAGGGAATAACATAATGGAAAATGATATTTCAGAAAAATTAATCTGGGAATGGTGTGGAAGATGGATTGTATTGGCAAAGATCCAATGTAAGAAGTCCACCTTACAAACTAATAAGAGAGTATGGAAAGAGCCAGTTTTAGAGGCTTGGTATTGAATGGGATGATATAGAAGAAAGAGAAAAATACCAAAAATAATCCCAAAATTGTAAGGCTAATTAAAAATGTGAGAATGACAAATATATACTGAACACCTCTTTGAGCCAAGTTTCTTTGCATCAGCTATCTCATTTAAACCTAACAACAATCTTATCAATTATTTTCTTAATATTTCTGTTTTGCAAATGAGGTCATAGAAGATCAGAGAAGTAAAATGACTTGTCCAAGATCACAAAAATCTGAGTTCAGATAATTTTTAAATGAACTGGATCAGTGGTTGGATGGATGGATAGATGGAAGGGTGAGTAGATGGATGATGAGTAGATGAAGGATGGATAGATGCATTGGTAACCACATAAAGGGGAAGAGATATAGGCTTTTATAATGTCAAAAGAGAAATGAAAATATAAAAGAGAAAATTTCAAGAAGAAAGTTTCAGATATATTAAAAGAAAAAAAGGACCTGGGGAAAGCACTAGATTCACAAGAAAAAGGGGTCACTGGTTCTCTTTGAGAAGGACATTCCATTCAGGTAATGAAAAACAGGCTCAAGCTTCAAGAGAAACTGAGGGGCCAGAACATTGTGCAGCTCATCTATGAAATGACAGGTCAGACCATATAGGAGATTAAAAAATGTAAATGAAAAAGAATATATTTCATGATAGAAGAGGGGTGATTTAATAGAATGAAGGGGAAAGGGGAGGATGTGAAGGAGAAATGGAAAAAGGAAAATAAATTATTGGACAAGAATGAGGACACCAGACTATCTGCACTTGAGTCCCAGCTTCATCACCCCGTGACCTTGAGAACATTCTATAACATTTTTACCTCCTCTGAAAAAATGGGGAACACAGTAATAACCTCCTTCTCACTGGCTTCATGGGAAGATGAACTGAATAATATAACACATTGTGATTCAAAACTGGCAGGGATCATGATGTCTTAACTGTCACAATAAGTTCCATTTACTAGAAAAGAACCACAAGCTTTAGGTCAAGAAAGTAAGATTAGTCACTTGGAGAATGTGCCCCCAAGAAAGTATAGCTGAAGTCCCAACATTGGACCTCTAGGGAGAGCAAGTGGTCAGCTCTTTTAGGTCAGTTCTCCTATTCTTGAGAGGAAAATAGATTTTTGTGCAAGACACTATGCTGGCTTTGTTAGTGAGACCTTGTGCTGTTTGCAATAAATAAAGCATATTGGTTTGTATTTTTGTTGTTTCTTCTTCTTCTTCTTCTTCTTCTTCTTCTTCTTCTTCTTCTTCTTCTCCTTCTCCTTCTCTCTCTCTCTCTCTCTCTCTCTCTCTCTCTCTCTCTCTCTCTCTCTTACTAGAATTAATAAACAGAAGCTGCCCATTGAAGCAAAGTTAGAAGGAGTTCTGGAGAATGGCTAGAGGAGCAAAGTAATAAAACCCTGTAAAAATCCAAGGGCACAGATGAAGATGCATCAGATCTCAGCAAGCACCCTGAACTCAATACCCTTCCTTTATCCAAGAAAGTTTTATGCTGTTATAATTGATGCCTGGAGCAGTTGGCATACTGCAGACTCAGCATGAAGATCCTAACAGCTTTATTAACCCAGCCACTTAGCTTTTCTGAGCACAACCCCTACCCTGACTATTTTAACTCAAAACTAGCTCAGTCCCCAAATGTTAGGATGAAGAGGTTCGATTTAAGACATTTCTCCAGTGGGTTCTCCTCCCAAATCCCCCTGCCTCTCTACTGCTATCTGCTGGCAAGTTTTATTGGAGCTCAGCCTGCTCTCCGCCCGCTCTTCCCCTTTGGGTTCATGTAATTTGCCAAGGAAGTTTTCTCTTAGGCTGAGCCATCAGGAACGTTGCATGTCTGGAATCAATTCTGCATTGTATAAAGATCCATCTGTACACCAGGCAGAAGAGGCTCCTGTTTGCAAGATAACTCCTTTAGGCTGGTTGGAAGCCCACTGGGGCAGGGCAGTGAGCAGTTTAAGTAAGAAAGTAAAAAACAAAACAAAACAAAAACAGATGATGAGGGGTTTGCTTTGCCAGGCTAGAATGGGCTTTCTTTTTCTGTGTTAATGAGCCTTATTGGGCACAGCTGGATAGTTGCCTACTTTGGTGGAGAGAGGGTTGTGAAGAGCACTTTCCACTGGAAACATTTCCCTGCTGGCAGGAGGGACCCCATGGAGACACTGTCAGCCTGACATAGTTTCTCCAAGGATAGAACTTTAGTGTGCTTTGGAAATAAGACTAAGAGCAATCATCATCATTTGTGTTTTAACAATAATTAGTCAATTAAATTACACTAATAATGAACTTATAAATAAATAAACAAACAAACAACAGCTAACATTTATGGAGTACCATCTATGTTTAGGTACTCAGCTAAGTATCTAATTCAAAACTCCAAATTCTGGAGCTATTATAATTCATCTCATTTTATAACTAAGGAGTTTCCAACATTCTTCACTCAACCCTCAGGAGGCACATATGTCATTTTGCAGTTAAGAAAACAGCCTCAGGAACCTTGTTTATGTTGGCAAATAATTCGAAGAACCAGGATTCAAATTCAGATCTCCTGACTCTATACGATTTTATTGGGAGAGAAGAGGTGGTGGATATTCCTTTAATGCCTCTGTGTCAGGCCTGAAGAAAAGAGTTTATTGTGCATTGTCTCAGTTCTCAATCAGGACTTTTCCACCTTACAGATGAGGAGACTGGGACTCAGAGAAAGGAAGCCATTGGAAGAAAGTCACATAGGTAAGGATAGAGCTGGGGCTTATAACTTCCCATTCTATCCTGTAGGTTTTGTCTGTTACTAGTACCTCCCCATTTCAATTGGAGAAACAATACCACGTGATTTCCCAGGAAGGACAGTGAGAGGGTGACTCAGGCCTTGACCTTAGGACTTAGAATGGGTTATTGGTATTGATAATTGAACAGGATGCTAGAAATGTGATTCTGGCCTGGAGGGAAGATCAGACATGACCAAGAATTCTGGAAGGACCAGTTCTGGTCTATCAAAAGAAATTTGGGGCCTTTTATCTTCCTTGAAGGCTAGAAGTTCCAATTTTCACTTTGAAAGTAACAACTTGCTGGCCCAACCTTTTGTTGCTGCCTGCCTCTGCCAGGTCACAATCCTCAAAGCAAGTCTCAGAGCATGCTCACGTCACAGCACTTTCGAAGGAGATCACTGTCTATAGCAAAGCTCAAGTCCTGGAAAGGAGATTTCAATTGAATTGTAGAGTTGAATTGTCATTTCTCTTGTGTCTTGTGCTTTGGAAAAGTATTATTGGTTTGTCATTCTGGGCTGTCACCAGTGACACCTCCAGGCTCTGAAAGGTTACAGGAAAATAATAGGCCTTCTGGCAGTTTCCAGTCTGGTTATATTTTTCACCTGGGCCAGGATTGTGCATGTGCTTTTTATTCGTGACAAGATGAGAAGAGCTGGTTAAATAAGGATCAGCTGCTCTTTATACATCTGCTTTTCTGATTGATGGCATCAGAAAGCCATTCATCTGGTTTGAAGATAGACAGGTGGTTGCCTTCACCACACTGTGGGCTTTTGAAGTTCACCCTGTGATGTGATTACAGAAAATACTTAGCTTATGCTCCAGGGGAAAAGGTTGACCTTTGATCCTACTCCTCATTTGATCATAGGAAGTCATAGTTTAATTTCCAGTGGGGGCATATGCCAGCTTTGCAGGCTCGATTCTCAGGATGGGGCATGCAGGAGGCAGCTGATCAATGATTCTCATTTTGATGTTTCTATCTCTTTTTTTCTGAAATCAATAAAAATATATTTTTAAAAATAAATAAAAATCACACATTTGGAGGAAGAACCAACCTAGGAAGCTGCATTTGCTTGTCAAATCAATTTAACTGGCCTGATTTACCTAGAGTTATGGTTTTTATGGTTAAAACTGCTGACCTTTAAAATCTGTGTGTTTTTTTCCCTTCGACAATCTCTAGAGGACATATGGTCTAATGTGAGTCCTAATGGGAATCCCAGAATCATGCCAGGACTGTGGATTCCAAATGAGGAAAGTGCATGTAATGAAATGACAATCATAAGATATTCAAGACCATTGTCCAAACTGAGAGTGTATGTTCTTTACCCTTCTCATTCATTCATTCATTCATTCCATTGTTTATTAATTTGACATTCCTAAAGAACACATCATATGCCAGTCCTGTGGTGGGAACTGGTGATAAGGAGGTGACCAAATTATAGTCCCTCACTCCAGTATCTAATAAGGCTAAACATACAAGGTAGGCACCATTGTCAGGATGGAACTAAAGGATCTGGGTGTGCAGCCACTGTGGAAAAGTGTTTGGTTTGGCTTTGATAGATACCCTTAGCCAGTTTTCCAAAAATGGTTGCAAAGAAGGCAGAGTGGAGCTTCTGAGAACCTGATTGTGTTTTATTTCTTGACCTCAGTGCTGTTTGCACGGCATCCGTGGAAAATACTGAGCTGTATCCTGAGGCTTTTCAATACTTTCTGTAGTGGCTGGTATAATTTAAATGAAAAATAAAGAAATAAGGTGTTAGTTTCAGGCTCTTTGGGAGCACAGAGGAGAGAAGGGAGGGAAAGGTTTGAGGAAGGCTTTCTAGGGGAGATGATGTTTGAACTGGGAGCTGAAGCAGAAACTGGAATGAGAATTGCTTGCACAGACCCTCATTGGGAAGGAGGCCATAGAGTAGAGGGAGCTGGCCATTGAGGTTGGGAGAGCTATAAGTTGCTGCAGCCCAGGATGTGGGGCTAAGAGGACTGAGGGGCTGAAGGGAAGGGGACTGAACTTCACCGACAATTTGTTCTTAAGACAGTGGGAACCCTGAGAGATTTTTAAGCAGCAGAGTGATACTGCCAAGCCTGGCTTTTCCAACAATCGGCATGCCTGTGTTGGGGTGCAGGATGGGAGACATTTAGGCATCTCTGCAGCAGTCTCATCAAGGAAGGCATCCCATTCCAGGTACTGAGGGAGGACAGAAGGAGACAGATCAGAGATAAGGCGATCTCATGCAATCAATGAGACTTGTTAATAACTGCAAGGTGGAGGTTCGGGGAAGAGATGGGGGGGGGTCAGGTCTTTTCTTCCAGCCCAGACTATAGTAAGGATCACTTAGATAGAAACACTTGGACCTAAGAGCTGATTTCCTTTATTACATCCAATTACAAAGATTTTCTCATTAGTCATTCCAAAAACATCTACTTCATGCCTATAGGTGCCAATCAGTGCTGGAGTTTCGGAGGATATCCAGATGGAAGGATATCGTACCTCGAGGATACACCTGTAGAGTGTGAGGAGATAGTAGGTCTGATTCTCTCTGACTTAAACCTCAGACAGTATGTTTGAGTTTATGCAGTGGTGTTGATTTCTTATGTGATTCAAGGTCAGTTCTCCGGACCTTGCAGTGACAGTGATATGGCATCCCCCAAATCCTGTGCAAAATCTTTCTTTCCCCTTGAATAGTTTTTAGCCAAGCATGTATCATTGTGTGAATGTTTGAAAACTTCTCCTGGTTCTCAGAATGCAATTCTGTCAGTGCTGAAGGCTGTCAATTAAATGAAGATTTAGATAAAGGCTGTATGGGAGAGAGAACGCAATATTCTTAAACCTGATAATGGTTTCCTTCAGTCTGTTTGAAACTCTCGCATAATCCTGACTGACTGGCTCTCTGCTTTGGGCATTCCCATTTACTGGACAACTTAATAACATTTAAAATGTTTGGCAACCTTTATTTAGGGGCAGATATTCTTATTGGAGTTGGTAAGTATATTAATGCTGTATATTTAAAAGGGAGGAATCAGGATTTAAGTAGTTTCTTTTCATATTCAGAACATGTCTGCTTTGGAATAGCAAGGAGCACAAAGAGGTAAAAACAGGCTCTCACATTATATTAAACATGGGGAACATGTAATGACTGTCATGTGCCTTGCCCCATGCTAAGTGCTTTTCTCCTATAACCTCATTTACTCCTCCTGAAGGTACTGAGGTGGATGCTATGACTGTACCTGTGCTATGCAGGTGAAGTAGCTAAGACCAATAGCTATGCTACTAATTAGTTGTAGCCTGGTGATTCTCCCTTTTGTGCCCTGGGATACTAGGTGGGCTTCGGGAATTGAAGAGAGAATTCAGAAATAAATCTAAGACAATTTCCCACTATATCAGAGGAGCCATCTGATTGTTCATTCATTCATTCATTCATTCAACACATGTATTAAGTGTCCACTATGTGCCAGGTATGGTTCTAAAAACCAAGAAAGCAGCGATGGACACAACCAAGTCCCTGAAGGATGAAGTGTAATAAGGATGCTTATTTCCATAGTGGTGGAGGATTTTGTGTGAGGGTCCCCAGGAGAGAGGACATTTCAACTGACACCTGCCTGAAGTGTAGGAGACAGACATATAGGTCTATGTGGGAAGAAATATAAGAGGTAGAGGGGAGAACAATCAAGTGTATGTTCCATGGTATGTTCCTGAAATAGTGAGGCAACCACAGTAACTGGACCAAGAGTTGGAGATGAGATTAAAAGTCAGATTGGTTAGGTCACAGGGAGGGTCTGGATGTTATTCTGAGAGTAGTAAGAAACCATTGAGAGGAGGGCAAAGCGGTGACATCATCTGTTGCTATGGGCAGTAGAGGAAGGCTGAGCAATTTAGAAGTCTGCAGAAGCTCACAGTCTGTTTTCTTATTTACATACATTACATATAATGTTACATAGATTAACCCTTTTAGTCTACACAACAGCCAATGAAATAGGTATTGTTGTCATTATTCCTTATTTTAACAGTAGAAAAACTAAGACTCAGAGTGGGCAAATTGGGAGAGGAAACCATGTTGGAGATAGTCAAACAAAGCAGTAGGAATGAAGGTGGGTAGAGGCATTCCAAGCAGAGAAATCAGTGGTTCAAAGACTTAGTTAAGGTGGAGAGAAAATGGCTGACTGTTCAAAATGTCTATAGAGAGAGGCAGTGGTGCATGTTTGCATTTGAATGGTTTTTCTGTACAACCTTGGCTCAACTGTGTGAAACATTTGTACCTGGTTGCATTTATTTTTTCAATATCTAGATAAACTTTATTTTTAAGAGCAGTTTTAGGTTCACAGAAAAATTGAGTTGAAAGTTCAAAGATTTAATATATACTCCTTGTTCACACATATGCACAGCTTCTCCCACTATCAAAATTTAGCACCATAGTGATACCTTTGTAAAAATTAATAAACCTACATTGACACATTACTACTCAAAGTCTTTAGTTTACCTTAGGCTTCACTCCTGATATTGTACCTTCTGTGGGTTTGACAAATATATAACATGTACCCACCATTATAGTATCATATAGAATAGTTCCCTACCCTATAAATCATCTGTGCTCTGCCTTTTCATTCTTCCCTCCTCCATAACCCCTGGCAACTACTGATTCTTTTATTACCTCCATACTTTTGCCTTTCCTAGAATGACATATAATTGGAATTATAGCTTTACAGATTTACTTCTTTTACTTAGTAATATGCATTTATGTTTTCTCCCTGTCTTTTCGTGGTTTAATAGCTAATTTACTTTTATTGCTGAATAATATTCCATTGTCTGAATATTCCATAGTTATTTATTCATTTGCCTACCAAAGGACATCCTGTTTTCCTCCAAGTTTTGGCAATTATGAATAAAGCTGGTATTAACATGTGTTTACAGGCATTTGTATGGACACAAATTTTCAACTCCTTTAGGTAAATCACAAAGAGGGCAGTTGCTGGATCAAATAGTGTTTTTATTTTTGTAAGAAAATGCCAAAGTCTAACAATAATGTGAATTTTCAAAAACAGAAAGTAAGACTGTATTCATTTATAAGTTGCAATCAGGTTGGCTGAGGTTCTAGGTTCAGAGGAAGTTGTTGAGAAAAGGGAGGAGAAAAAATGGTGCCTCAGAAGTCACAGGAACCGGGGAGCCTCAACAATCCAATATGGGAACGTGGAAAATTTGTGCCAAAAGTGACTTAAGTCATGGCAGACAAATATGGGTATATCGGGAATAATATTTAGAATGTTTAACAACAAAATATGGCATAGGAACCACCAATCATGATAGCCATCTGCTGAAACCACTCATTATGGACATTTCTGTGCTTGCAAGGGTGTGGGGGGAATCCACATGGGAGCTCCAATCGGCCAGAGTCACTCAGTGGTACAGAGACTGATCTTAGAGCAGGACCTGGAAAAAGAGGAATGGTCCGAGGCCAGGGGCAAAATAGAAGAATAAGAGATGTAGGGCCCAGAGAAAACCTGCTGGAGGGTTGAGTTATATTTAATCCCACTTGCTGCATACCTGGAACCGAGAGGAGAGCAGCTTCAAACATAAATTATGTATACGCATGAACAAAGACAGAAAGGGAGCACAGAAAAATGAAAACAGTTTGATTTGTAGGGCTTTCAGCATCATGGATGATTTTTTTTCCCTTCCTTTATTTAGAGGTCTGTTGAAGCTGCTACAATTTTGTTCCGGCAATAAAAGTAAAATATATGTTGATCTTCACAGAGATGAGAAAAGCCTTTGGAAGGATGTAATTGGTTAGAATATTCGTTAGGTTTTAAAAATCGATTAAATTCATTGAAGAAGTCACAAAAACAAACCAAATGCCATCTTCCTTCTCAAGAACGTGGCAATGGCCCCTTCAAGAGGCTCAGTCTCTGTGATGAGCCGGTCATTTAGAGTGTGACATTTCATGCTGGTGGATATAGCTGACCATTTTCTTTGCCTCCTCTCATCCTGCTTGTTGTTCCTGCTGACCCAGTGAGGTTGGCATCAGGCTCTCCCCTCCTGGTGCTGGAGCGAGAGATAGTCCCAAGGACACATGCATCATCCATTGCAACAGATTAGCTCTGATCACAGCCTAATTACGCGAAGTGCAGCCAAACCCCTTATTTATGCTTTTCTGGGGATAGGAAAGAGAGCTAGGAATGGGTAATTAAGGGACATTAAGAAACGGACTAAAATAATTGCTTGCTGTCCTTTAATACGAGCACTACTAATGAAGCATTATTGCAGGCACTGAGTAAAGAGATTACTGCCAGCTCATTTCTGTGGGGCATTCAGCAGACCCTTCTTCCCAAGTGGGGGATTAGTGCAGGTACCTCCATGGAAAAAGCCTGGCTATCAGCAGTAGCACCTTGTAGGCAGTCCAGCCTGTCATGTTGCAGCAGGGGATCTGTGCAACTCCTAAAAGGATACTAAATGCATATAGGAAGCTCTATGCCTTACAGTTAGTCTATGGCAAATATATGGGCACATCTGCCTTCTATTCTTTTGGAAATAAATGCAAATTGTAGAAACCCGGCTTATGATTAAGAACACAAAGTATTGGGGGAGAACCTCAGTTAGGGAATAATGAGTTAATACTTGGGTCTTCACACACAGAGATGTGCATCCCATCAAAATATCTACTAGAGACAATTAAGAAAAACTAATGTATGCCCTTAAATTAGATGAGTCTTCAAATCTGCAGTAATATAGTAGCTACTAGTCACATGTGACTATTTATGTTTAAATTTTAATTAGCCAAATTAGAGAAATTAAAATTTAACAGTTAATTCCTCAGTTTTGTGAAGTATAATTCAAGTGCTTAATAAGCACATGTGGCTACAGGCTACCAGATTATACAATGAAGATATAGGGCATCTCCATTATTAGAGAGATCTGTTAGGGCAGCATTGGGTTAAATGATGGTATATGGTATTCTCAGAAGAATGAGTTAAGTACAGATATTCTGGTATAAAAATGCCTCCTTTGTGTATTGCATGTAAAAAAAGTTACAAAACTTTATGATATTAATGTTACTTAAAAACGAATGCAACATTCATAGTTTTTGTATGAGTGTAAGTAAAATAAAGTGGAAGAAAATTCATCAAATTGTTAGCAATAGTTGTCTTGAGAAGGACGAGATGGACATTTACTTTTTAGTTTCTCCACTTACGTATTGGCTGAATTTATTTCAAAGAGAATGCAGTACTTTTGTACTAAAAAAGAGACTAATTTGATGAGATCCCATGAAGAAAATTGAGAGACATAAATAGGTAGTTTTCTCTCTTTAGGTCTTTAGTTAAATTAAAGTATGTTTATTAAGGCCACCTGAGTGGGGTTGACCAGATGGCCCTTTAAGAAGGGGCATTGTAAGAAGGGAAAGGGGGTGGTTCGTAGCAAATCCATTCCTGATGCTCTCAAAACATACCAACAGGCATGCCCTCCTTGTTTCCTTGTCTTGAATGTTCTGTTCTGGTAGGAAGACAAATATACTTTATAATCAATTCTTACTATTAATCTTTGGTTGAGTCAATAGAAGCTTCTACTGTGGAATGAGGCAGAAAAACACTGGGCTTAAATGTCAAAGAGCATTTGGGAGACATATACAGCCACAGATACATGCCAGTCAGGGAGGGCTTTTCTGCCATTTAGTAGGGAATAAAAAGATGTCTTCCAGGCTGGGTGGATGAGTGCATGAGATGCCCTTATCTATCCTGTCCTAGAGAATTTACCTCTCTGTTGGTTTATTACTATGGGAATAAAGCATATGTGTGGAGAAGAAACACTTTCTTTTTTCTTTCCCTTTAGAAATTCATCTCTGTCCTCCAGCATCCCAGACTTTTTACTCTTGGGTAGAGTCACTTGAACTTTGAGGAAAGTTGTGCTGCCTCTGCTTCTGGAGCTATGAACTATGGCCCACTGGGCAGAGTCCCTTGACCTTTGAAACTGTCGCCCTACCTCATAGGGTGGTTGCTCAATGTTAAAGGGAGAGAAAGGGTAATGAAGGGGTTAGGCAGTGCTTGGCACATAACAAGGTGCTCCATAAAAAATGTTAGCTGTCACTCAAAGTAGTATTACTTTGTGCTAAGCAACGTTGCAGAACATTAAACTCTTACCTATTCTTGTAGATGTGTACCTCCTCCCCAGATGAAAGGACTGTCATTGTAGGGTAAGAATGGACTGCCACACTTCTTTCTGTCATTTTGGGTCCCTGACTGTGACCTTCACCAGCTAATTGGTAAACTCATGCCAAGTGACTGGTGCCTCATAGTAAGAGGGAGCTGCCAGCCAGGGAGCCCTGTGTATTCCCTGGGTCCTGTCAGTGCAGTAGGTGGGTTATAGACATCCAATATGACTCCAAAGCATAGCTCTCTGAGGGAGAAGACTGGAAGTCTTTCCATTTTGATGGCAGGGAGAAAGGATCCAAATTTTTCTTGTAAGTTTCCTTGAAACAGGCTCAGTGCTTTTTTTGTTGTTTTTTTCCAATGATTTTTAAAAGAATGGAAAATTTTGTTTATTTTTGACCATTAACTGTACTTAGAATTTCACCTCTTGAAAATAAGGATTTACGTTTGCAAAGTGACAGATTTTTATACAAAACAATAACAATATAACTTGTATTTTTAGTATATATATGGTTCATAAGCATTTTATACACAGTTATATATGCATATGTGCATAATCATATATATACTAGAGGCCTGGTGCACAAATTGTGTACCAGTGGGGTCACTTAGCCTGGCCTGTAGGATTAGGCTGAAACTGGCTCTCTGACATTCCCTGAGGGGTCTTGTATTGCAAGATGGCACAGACCAAGCCAAGGGATTCTATTGGTTCAAGATCAGGTCTGTGGAGATATGCAGAAGGTTGGGCAGCTGGGGAGTCAGGGGGAATGTGGGAGGGCTCCAGGGTGTGTCTGGTCTAGTATGGACCTCAGCTGCCAGCTAACCTACCGGTTGGAGGAGCATCTGCTCCTTGGTAGTCAGTGCACATCATAGCAAGGGGTTGAGCGACTTTCGCATATCATTAGCATATTACACTTTGACTGGTCAAATGGCTGGTCCGATAAAAGACATGTTAGGCTTTTATTATATAGGATTTATACACCAAATGGCCAGATTATTATGATCTCTGAACGCATAATAATCTGGTCACTCTGTGTATATCCTATATAATAAAAGGCTAATATGCAAATTGTCCCCTTGACCAGGAGTTCGACCAGCAGACAGGTCAGCCAACTGCCCATATCTCCTGGACAGGCTGGCAGGACCCCACCCATGCATGAATTCATGCACTGGGCCTCTAATACATACATACACACACACACACACACACACACACACACACATATATATATATATATATATATATATATATATATATATATACAAACACACACATATATATGTAATATATATAATACATAACTCAATATAGATATAGATATAGATATAGATATAGATATAGATATAGATATAGATATAGATATAGATATAGATATAGATATAGATATAGATATAGATTTATAAAATCAATGGCTAGATTATTAAGCGTTCAGAGATAATAATAATCTAACCACTCAGTTTATATGTGTGTGTATCTATTCATATACACACAGGGTTGATCTTCCATAAGAAGTCTGTATTTGTGAATGTACTAAATTCCCACATCAGTACTCACAGCACTTCTGTGGTCATTTGCAGACATGCACAGAGCAGTGAAAACTGAGTGGTTTCATGGGCATGTTTCAAGTGGAGGCTGAACAAGGCCATGCTCTGCCTTCTTATTTTGGCTTTCATGGTGCAAACAAGTGTCCTTTTGGTGGTTTTTTAGTACATTTCTTTTCTTTTTTACATTTTTGTGCTTTTTGTTGATAATTTTAAAATGACCCAAGCTTAATGCTGAAGGGCTGCTAAGTGTCCTAAGCACAGAAGGCTATGATGTGCCTTATGAAGGAAATACATGTGTTAAATTAAATTTCATTTAGGTTTGGATATTGGTTCTGAGTTCAATATTCATGTGTCAACCTATGTATATTAAATAAGCCAACTTTTTACATATTAAATTTAAACAGAAACATGCATATATAGGTTATATATTAGTTGGTTGAAAGAAATGTTGTTATCAGAGGCTCCTAATCCTGTGTTTCCATTAGAAAAATTGGTTTACTATTTACTAATTTATTCATGGTAACTTTATAGACCATAATTGTCATGAATGAGAACCAATTGTTTATGTAGATTTCCTTAAATCCTTCCAGAGCCTTTATGAAAGGGATAGACTATTGTGCTCTTTGTCCTGGATTCTGGGCCTGTCACAATGTCCCTCTGTGCCTATATCCATCATACACCTGATTTTGTCAAGGCCCATAGCTGCTGAGGAACCTGCTCAAGGAACTTGGTGTATGTTTATCTTTAGGTGTCTTTTCATCTTTCCAAGCTCATGCAACCAGACACGTACTTAGGGGAATGGATGGCTTATCATTCATTATACCAATTATGCCACAGGGAAATCCTTTCTGTATGCATTACATATTAGAGCCACTTCAAATGCAAGGTCCCTGGACCACTGCACAGCAAGGCAATTACCAGTACTCCCTCTCTGATGGACAGATGGCCACACACTGTGTTTATTGCTTCCATAGGAGAGATAAACTTGAGTGAGTACCTTGAGCTAATCTCCCATTCTCTGTTGGGTAGGCAGTAGGCTGTAGGAGACAGCACAGGCATTAAGCCAGACTCACTTGCATTGGAGTCTGAGCTCTTTCACATAAAACAGTAACAATCTCTCTCTCTCTCTCTCTCTCTCTCTCTCTCTCTCTCTCTCTCTCTCTCTCTCTTATTATAACCTAGGCACTATGATAAGTGAGGCATCACACGACAATATGGATGGTACTATTAACATCCCCATTTTCCAGAAGATAAATTATGTGCCCCAGATAATACAGATGAAAATGGTGAAAACAGGATTGAAGTTAGGTTGTTTAAACTCAGAGCCAGCCTTCCTTCTTACCAACCAAATGATGCTATTCCACACTCTTAATCATCGGGTCCTTGTCAGAATGGATGATGACTCCAACAGAAAACCAATATAAAATGCATTGTGCAGGTTCTGTCACTGGATTCATAATAGGGCTTAGTCTCTTCTTTAAACATCTGTTCTTTTGCTCCCAGGCCAACTCTGAACATTCGGGTATCTCTAAATTGACAAGGAATTTCTTCTTGGAATTGCGTCTTTAGAAGTGATTTAATATAAACTTACTCACATTGCCACACCTATTTGTAGCATAAATAAAAGAGATATTGAAACTCAGTACATCAGTCTTTAGTTACTCCCTAGCTGATTACCCCATAAAGCAGAGGGCTTATATGTTCATATCATACCCAGGAAGATAATTCCAGAAAGTCCCTGAGTGAAGCAGGGAAGGAGGATGTGAGGAGATGATATTGAACTGAACAACTCCAAATGCAACTAATTGATGATAGATTTGCAGGAACCTTCCTTTGCAAAGCCTGCTTCCCAGGGCTGTGGGGTCAAGAGAAGAAGGAAAGATTTATTCACTTATTCAGCACTGGGGCCCGATGCAGGAAGATTCATGCAAGAATGGGTCTTCCTTCCCCTGGCTCCTGGCACTGCCTTCACTCTGCCTTCCCATGCTGCCTAGAGGCCCAGAGTGGCTGGGGTGGTGCAGAACACCGGTGTCCCTCCCTGCCCCTGGCTGCTCAGTGCCTTCATATGCAAATTAGTCTGCCATCTTTGTTGGGTTAATTTGCATACTCACTCCTGATTGGCCAGTGGGCATCATGAAGGTCTGGCCAATTAGCATGTTCCTATTTTATTAAGTAGAATCCCATGTGTTATTGGCTAAGTGTTCATTCAAGGGGCTTTCTTTTCC
The DNA here is from genome assembly GCA_963924515.1 of Vespertilio murinus. Classification (NCBI taxonomy): domain Eukaryota; kingdom Metazoa; phylum Chordata; class Mammalia; order Chiroptera; family Vespertilionidae; genus Vespertilio; species Vespertilio murinus. The sequence goes on from OZ004716.1 coordinate 23,167,335, forward strand.
TTGTGCGCTTGGATTGTGAGTACATGAATGGGGCACCTCTATAGGTACAAGAAGGAAACCCTAGGGCAGAAGTTAGGAACCTCTTAGGCTAAACAGGAGCTGAGTGCTGTCTCATTACTCCTACTTGACGGAGACCAGAGCTACTCAGAGCATTAAACGAGGCCAGAAGGCCACACAGCAGTGCGTACTCAGTGTCTGAGACCGTCAGGCAGTTGCAGTCACTGTCCCACCTCCATCCATGGCTCTGCAGCTCATGCCTGCTTTCCAAGACCCTGTTCCTTGCTTTTCTCTACCTCTGTCCTGCCATGATGCATTATTGCAGGCAATGAGTCAAGGCATTCACATTGTTGTTAGGGAGCCTTTTCAGACTTTTATGTTCTACCTTCAAAGCTGTCTCAAAATGAGATAAGTGTAAGCCTAATATAATTTTTCAGAAACACCTGTATTTGTCTAGCTGACCTAAGATTAACACAGGTTCTCATCTCTACTTGAATGTTACTCCAGCTATTGCTACACAAGTACCAGGGCTGTGATCTTAGTCTTTAGAGCTCATCTGTGCACCTGATGCTATGAATACCAAGTAGGCGATATAGGATGGCTGACACCCTACCTGGGAGACAGTGCTAGGCTACCCAGGGAGTTTACATAGACTTGCAAAAGTTTTTGCAAACCATGGGTTTTGCAAACCATGTAGTATCTCAGTTCAGCTACTCTGGTGAATCCTGGCACTTAAGACTTTGGTTGTCCCCTGTGTCCCATGGGCCATAATCACAAGGTGAGTAATGCTTCTCAGGCTGGGAAAGCAAAGTTGACAAGAACAGCAAATCCTAGAGAGGTGTCAGATCCACCGATTATTAAAGGGCAGCTGCGACACATTGCCAAGTCTATTATTGGTTTTAGTGGACTTGACTTCATTCCACAGGGGACAAAAGAAGTTGACAGTTAAGTATTCATGGTTTGTGCTGGCATAAAGGAGATGATTCTTACCCCAAAGCTACAACTCAGGGATATTTGGGTGGTGATTTTGCTTTAAGCAAGAGTCTAGGCTATTTGTTTCATTGGGATGATATGAAAAATAAAGATATTTTAGGACCATGTTTCTGATGCAGAATTCCTTGCTGGGGAGGGAGGAGCAGACAAGGCATATGTATTTTAACAAGCTTCCCGATTTGATTCTGGTGCTCACTGTTATAGTGTAGTCAGCAAGTTAGGCCTGGAGTACTCAAAGCTGTGTCATGACCCAGCACCATCTGGGAGAAAAACAGGAAAAGTTGATAACTGCCTGTGCCAAAGGGGCTCTGAGCCCTTGCTTTTCTCTATGATCTGTGTCTCTTTAGACCTTTAACAAGTTCCAGAATGTCTGCGGATACGAGTTTTCCCCTGTGAAATGTGGAGATGATAACAGTGCCTGTTATTATCCTAGAGGTGTGGAGGATTAAATGAGCTGTACCCAGGGTGTGCCAAGCACAGAGGTTTCTTTCTGACTGCATTGCTCTCATTACCATCTACATCAAAGAGGCTGGATCAGCTGGCCCACAGGCTAGGCATGAGCCTCAGATCAGAAAAACCCAAGAATTGCTTTTAGAACTTACAGAGGGTCATATGTGAGCCATGCTTTCCAAAGGCACGGCAGGAAACCTACTAGGGACCTCTCGGGAATGCCATTCTTCTCTGATGGACTTTGGGCATGATCGGACACAAGGAAAGTGTGCTGGATAGCACTGAACCTCAGACCAGAGGACAACTTCCTCAGACACCCAGTAGAGACTAGACGAGCCTTGCCCTGGCCTTTCAAACCCAGTGGGTTATATTGCCCTGTCCAGCTCTTGAGAAATGGACATGGGTATGATATATCTTATCCGTGGCCACATTAATAAAGTCTAAGAAAAAATAGTGGGTCTTTTAGGACTTACCCATTGAACCTTTTATTTTAAACGACATATTCTAGTACTAGCATAATTGTAATTCTGGTAACATTACTTATAATACTGTCTTCAGTCCTTAGAATTAATTTGACTGGAAAAATTCCAGAAGGACCTAAATGTTTCTCATTAAAAGCATTATAGATAACATATTGGAAATTCTAACTAATTGTAATATCACCCAATGTAAAGATACCCAATTAAGAGGCAGTTTCTTCTCCTGTGATTAGTTGGAAAACTTTCCAATAGGAGTATGGCCTCTAGAATCTAGATCCATTAAGCAGAGATAATTCAACTGAACCACTTCCCCTCCCCCCATAATTACTCTCTCTAGTGAGAGATATCCCAGCCAGGTAGGCTTGCAGACACGTGTTCCAAACTCTAGCCAGGGAGTTGAAAAATGAATTTCTGTAAGAGGTGTATGTGCTAAATATTTCTCACAGCCCCTTTGGCAGAGATGTAGTCTGTTTTGTTTTGTTGTGTGTTTTTTTTTTCAGTATGGAAAATTCCTTGCTATTTGTACATCTTTCCTTTAAAAACTAAAGAGAAATTGTCATGCTCTCTTCATTCTCAACCTGCCTGAAGGAGCCAATACTGATGGGAAAGCAGCCTCTGTTGGGTAATGGATGCTAGTGGCAGGGTTTCAGGTTCGGCCTGGCTTTCTTGAGTCACCGAGTATATGGGGCTTCTGGCTGGACTGTCCACTCCTTGTGTCTGGAAATTTATTGGGGAGGTTTAATAAAGCAAAGCAGGGATTTGCCAGCTGCTACCAGAGTATTTGACCTCATGCTGAATTGCAAATGCTCCCTAATCAGAACATTTGAAAGCCATTTAGAGGGATCAGGAAATAACCCAAAGGTTGTGAAGAAGAGTTAGAATAGCAGTAGCTGTGGCCTGGTATTAAGAAGGAACAACTGCATCTTTCTTCTTCCTTCTACTTTCCTGCGTTGAATTTTCCTTTAGGTACATATAAGTACGAAATGAGAAAAACATAACAAAGTCAAAAGCAACAGCAACTCTGAAACCAATGAAAAGTTTACTTCTATAAGGATGTGTGAGTTTATAGGTTGTGCAAATGTACCTGGATGCAGCAGGACAGATGTACACAGGACTGGCAAGTAGAAGGACAGATGAGGCTTTAATTAGAGGGTGAGCTTTCAACAGAGTCTTAGAATGGACCAGACGTTTGTAGTGTTCAGAGTATATAGATTGGCTTGTAATTTGGGGTAGTCGGGTATGAAACTTAAAGACACGTCCATGGATTTCCCTTTAATAAATCATCTCCTCTAGTAGTCATTTTTCATCAATAGGCAATTCAGTAAAAGTTAGAATTGAGCATAATGTTGCATATCATTTTGGAACATCTGGTCCTAATATGTAGTAACAGCTGTTTAGTACCTGAGATATAAACAAAGCATTTTTCCGATGGGTGACACTGTTTATCCTCCTGCAGGCATAGCGTCATTGAGGTAAGTCTGCTTCCTAGTGTTTCCTGTTATGGATAATAGTGATAGCAACAATATCAATAATGCAGTGATGATTATCATATATTGTTTTACTTATATGCCAGATACTGAGCCAATCATCAGCCTTTTGTCAATATTTAGTGAAGAAAAAAGTTATGAAGCTAGAGAGCCACTCTGCTGAAAGTCGAACTGAAGTCTGTTCAATGCCAAGGCTTATGTTCTTTTACAATTATAATACATTGCTCCTAAGTAAGGCAAATGAGGAAAGGATACAACTGTATATGTCATAAATGACAAAGATAACAGAAGGAAATTCAGAAGGATTTTTTAATGGTCTTTCAGAAAGTAAGGCTCATTTTTGCCATTGTATTGTATTGTGTACACCATCACCAGGTGGCGGTATTATACCTTGGTCACATGAGTCAATCAACAAGTCTTGTTTCACACCCCTCCCCCCCCTAAAATTCAAGATGGTAACTTCTTGAGCAAAGCCACATTTATAAACATGGCTTTACAAATCTTCAATCAAAATCTTTAACATCAAATTTTAAAGAAAAGAATTATACCTATGTATCCCAATGTCAAAACAAATAAATCTTTAAAGCAAATTTCATAAAATTAGCTTTAAGATCTATAGATGTGTTTTTATTACTAACTCTTTTAACCATTATTCAAATAACATACTTTAACTATAATCCTGTACACAGGCTTTGGTAAAATGCTAATCTTTGTGAACCCAATTGAAATTTAATACCTTAGCTTCTCTAATACTCAATTTCTCAGTTCTGTATTTGGGTTTCTAAAGACTTTAGTTATTTACCTTTTGGGTTTCCTTAAGTCTTTACTTTTTTTTTCTTTCCATTTATGACCTATTGTTTTATACAAGGGGCTATACAACATGAGGTAGACATGTGTCCAAGAGTAAGAGAAAGAGAAAGTTATAAACCCGAGAAGCCCTTTTGTACTGAGCCTTACTAAGAAGTAAGAATTTCTTTAGATGACTTCCTGTCCCACCCTCCTTCACTCTGTCACTATCACCTATTTTGGAAAGAATGACTGCATTTGTAGGATGCTCCCAGGGACCAATACCTACCTTCTCTTCTATACTCTCTCCCTTGGTTTTCATTGCTTATGTAAAGAACTAAGACTTGGAAGTGGGCAGATCTGTGTCCAGCTTCTAACTGTAACTTTACAGTTGTATGAGTTTGGGCAAATTATTTAACTTCTTAAGCCTCAGATTTATCATTTGTAAAACAGGAATAAAATAGGACCAATAACAATAGCTACCCTATGGGTTTGTTGTGAGGATCTACTGAGATAATATATGCAAACTATTTAACAGAGTGTCGTGCTCATCATTAAACCTCAATGATATTATTGTATACTTGACTCATACATATATTTCTCTGATTTTTCTCCTTAGCTCATATATATCATCACCTTAAACTTAGATCATTTGTACACTATGATTGCTATGATTACTCCTTCAAGTCATCTCTAATCACCCTATTTCCATCATTTATATCAATGTTCTTTAAATCACACAGATTCAAAATGCCTAGGATCTTTTTATCTTATTTCTTTAATTTTTTAAAAATCAATTTGAGAGAGGGGGGGGAGGGAGAGAGGAAAACATCAATGTGAGAGAGAAACATCAATTGGTTGCCTCCTGCATGCACAGTGACTGGGAAAATGAACTGGTGATCTTTTGGAGCACAAGATGACACTCAACCTATTGAGCCACACTGGCCAGGGCTAAATTTTATTTTTTAATTATACTTTACATGTAATATTATTTTGTTTGTTTTCAGATGTATAGCATAGTGATTAGATGACCATATACTTTACAAAGTGTTCTCCCTGATATTACCAGTATCCACCTAAACCCCATACATAGTTATGAAAATACTAGAGACCCAATGCATGAGATTCATGCATGGGTAGGGTCCCTAGTCCTGGCCGGTGACCAGAGCCTATCAGGGCCATCCTTCCCCTGGCTGCAAGCTGCTGGCTGTTGAATGCCAGTGCCTTCCTTTGTTCCGCACCGCCCCCTGGTGGTCAGCACATGTTATAGTGAGCATCTGAACTCCCAGTGGGTCAAACTCCCAATGTGACAATTTGCATATTAGCATTTTATCATATAGGATTATTGACTATATTCCTATGTTGTACTTTATATCCCGGTGACTGTTTTGTAACTACCAATTTGTATTTCTTAATCCCATAACTTCTTTTTACCCAGATCTCCAACCCCCCCATCAACCATCAGTGTGTGCTCTGTATCTATGAGTCTGTTTATATGGTTTTCATTTATGAGTAATTTAGATTCCAGATATGAGTGAAATCATATTGTATTTGTCTTCCTCTGTATGACTTATTTCACTTAGCAAAACACCCACTAGTTCAGCCATGGGCAAACTACGGCCCGCGGGCCAGATCCCGCCCGTTTGGCTGTTCTGTCTGGCCCATGGAACCAAAAGAGCAGAGGGTTCTCTTGCTCTCCCCTCCACTCCTTCACCAGCAGCCCAAGATGAGAGTGCCAGCATGGTCAGGTTGCTTTTGTTCTGGCCCTCTGGTCCAGTTCAAGAACCCATTGTAGCCCTCCAGTCAAAAAGTTTGCCCACCCCTGCTCTAGTTTCATCTATGCTGTCAAAATATTGCTAAGAGAGGTATCAGAGATTTTACTGCATATCTTTTCTTCTAGGAATTCCCAGTATCATTCTAACTCTTCTGTCACTCAATTCATATCCAATCCCTTTGCCTCATATTGTGTATTCGCTTTCCTACACACACCTCTGAAATAATCATTCACTGACTTCCATAATTTCCTCTTTTATCTCCCTTGGAAGATGTCTCTTATAAGCCTTGGTTCTATTCTCTTTGAAACAGTCCTTCCATTGAATAACCTAGCCATTTTCTATAGACTTCCTTGTGACTTTTTTGGTAGGAGGAAATATCATATTTCACTTAGGAAAGGAAACATATTTTACTTCTTTTGTCCTCCCTCAGTACCTAGTAAAACACCTGGCCCCAAGTAGGAATTTGACAGGTATAATGTGTTTGATTAATTTCCTTTTCCCATTATTTCTCTTTGCCATCATTTGTCCCTTTCTTTTTTCATTCATTCAACCATTCATTCAGTCAGTCATTGAACACTAACTAAGTTTCATGCTCATGCAGGAGCTGAGAATACTAGTATAACAGTTCTCTCTAGGGGCTCACCAGCAGGGAAAGGAAGAATCTCCAAGGTGAGAGCTTTGGGAATTAACATTTTCAGTGCAAAAAGCATTTATTGGGCACTGACTATAACTCAGGGACCTCAACAGGCACTGGGTTTCAGTGGTTAACAAGATGGACACAGCCCTGGTGGAACTCACAACCTAGCAATTAATTAGGTAAGGAATAATTCCATGAGCCATGGAGCTTACAAAAGGGACAATGTGACAGCATAATAAAAATATTTTTATCCTGTCTGAGTTGGAAGGTCTCTCTTTCAGTTTCTTCTGTATGTAAACAAGTTTGAATATTGGGTGCTTGACAGGTGAAGATTTGACTCTGGGTGGTGGACACACGGTGCAATATACAGATCTTATAACATAGAAACCCACACCTGAAACCTATATATTTATGTTGACCAATGTCACCCCAAGCACTCAAACAAACAAACAAACAAATAAATAAATAAATAAAATTGGGTGTAACACAGCTAACAATAATGTGTGTGAGAGGAAGGGGAAGGATGTTCCCATAAGAGTAGACAGAAGGAGGTATGTGGGTTGGTTTTGTGTGTTTTGAAGTCCATGGAATAAAAGGTGTGTTTTTTTCTCCTTCAAACCTTTAAAAGGTGCACTCTAGGTCTTGACAAGAGAGATAAGAGTTAATTACATTGGTTCTTCTGTTTGTATACTTCTTTCCAGTTAATGATACACTTTTGATGCTACAGCCCTAAAATTTGTACCATCAAAATTCTAAACAATCTTCTACTTGTAATGGGAGAAGAATGAGCAGAAAATCCCACCCCAGATCAGTAAATCTTATCTTTTTATTGTGACATTGTGGCCCTTTGCATCAGTTTAAGGAAATAACCATCTTTTTTTAAAATAAATTTTTATTGTTCATATTATTACAAATGTTCCTCATTCCCCCTCCTCCATTGCTCCCCTCCACCAAGTTTCCATCCCACCCTCTGCCTTTTCCCCATCCCCCATTGTCCTCATCCATAGGTGGACAGTTTATGTTCAGTCTCTTCCCGCCCCACCCCCACTTCTTATTTCCCCAAGAATCATCAGTCCACTCCCCTTCCATACCTCTGATTCTATTATATTCACCAGTTGATATTGTTCATCATGATTTTTTACTTACCTTGGTTTTTAAAATTCACTTGTTGATAGTTATGTATTTGTTGTTTATAATTTTTATCTTAATTTTCTTCCTCTTCCTAAAGAACCCCTTTTAGCAATTCATATCATTCTGGCTTGGCGGTGATGAACTCCTTTAGCTTAAATTTATTTGTGAAGCTCTTTATCTGGCCTTCGATTCTGAGTGATAACTTTGCTGGGTAGAGTATTTTTGGTTGTAGGTTCTTGCTATTCATCACCTTGAATATGTATTACCATACGGAAAACATATTGAAAGAAATAGTGACAGAAAACTTCCCCCACCTGGGGAAAGAAAAAGACTTACAAGTCCAGGAAGCACACAGAATCCCAAACAAAAGGAATCCAAAGAGGACCACTCCAAGACATAATTAAAATTCTAATAGCAAAAGACAAAGAGAGAATATTAAAAGCAGCAAGACAAAAGCAGGTAGTTAACTATAAAGGAGCACCCATACGACTGTCAGCTGATTTCTCAACAGAAACCATGCAGGAAATAACCATCTTGATTGGCAGAATTGATAGCTTACATTTAACTGTTTTGTAAATTGCTCCTTATAAAGATCTCTTTATTCAAATCAGATTAAAGACTTCAACTAATATTGTAATTGAATCACTTGGTTTTTTATCTCTGATTTAAGACACTTTAAATGAATAGGAGGTTTAAGTAAATGAAGAGATCATGAAAAGTGTTAGCAGTTCTTCATATAGTTAGGAAATATCCTCTCGCTCTGTCTCCACTATGTCAAGATTTGAAATTCTTAGTTAACTTCAGCATGACTTGATATCTGGACTCAAAAATATCTTGATTCTTGTGTTCCTAATTCTTCTCCAGAGAAGTCCTTGGATCAGAAACACAAAACCAGAGGGGAGCTGTCACTGGAGATTACATAGACGGAGGATATTTAAATTTGTAAAACATTATTGAGAAATATGAGACATGTCAGTCATCTCCTGTGCTAACATTTTTTCAAGTGAATTATTTTGTAGATGTTCAAAGTGGGAGCATATTGGAAAGAAAAAAGATAGAAGGAACCAAATTATTTATAATTATGTATGTGTTGGCAGGACGGGGGCTGCCATCTGAGACACAAATGTATAACAAAGAATACATTATCTCTTTATAGATAGAACTTGGCATAGTTTCTGGCTTCCAAAAGTCATAATCTGTTAATTTGATGGATATCAAAAAGCCATAATCTGTCAATCAGGTGTCAGAAGAAAGTGTGTCTCAGGGCTTTGAAGTGTAATGTTTAGAATGTTGCTGTTACCTTTATTTTCCTTCTGATAGTAACAGGGAGAAAAGATTCAAACATTCTCAGCATAGTTAGGAAGTGAATATTATTTTAGCTGTCTTAACAATTTTGCAACTTAAAAGTGTCATTGGATCACTATGCTGTATTTTAAAAAGTGTAAAAATCACCCTGCACTTAATTAGATGGAGATAATTTCATACTAAGATTTTGTTGACATTCCCATTATACCATCACTTTCTTGTTATAATGTGAACAGAACCTGAGATTATTTTTTTAAATAAATTTCTGTGAGCTATCTATTACTTCTATATACTATGTGGGTAAGTCCTTGAAACTTCCTGATGGGTAATGAAGAAGATGCTCTAGTCTATCAATGGAATGTCAAATTGATGGAAAGAAGACAGAAAAATAGAGCTATTCCAGAACCCAGTAAGTTTGCCAGTAATAGTGAAAAAGAACATCATCTTTCTCTGATAGGAAGAGAAGAATTAAATGCCATAGTCCCTTGATGTTATAAGACATATTTCAAAATTGAATGGAGTTACATATGCCTCACTATAATTACTTCAGTTTAGATGCCCTTACAGGTACTTTATAAATTTTTGGTTAAACTATTTCTGGATTCACCTTTTTGTTCACAATAAGTATGGCAAAGGAATATTGTGTTCCATTGCTTCCTTTTCTCCCGAGGTCTTGTTAAAGTTAAAGTTGAAGAGAGAATTATCCTGCATATCTAGTTTAGCCTTTGTGGCCTCTACCTTTAACACAACCACCTAGTTAAAAGCAGAAGCTAGGGAGGGCATCAGTGCTCAGAAGCTAAGAGAAATGGGTATTGCTTTTCCTGCAAAAAATTCTATTCTGAACCTTTAAGCTGAAGACTAGTTCTCTTTCTCCTCAAGAACCAGCTTCCTCTGGGGTTTGCCCAGACACACTCACCCTGCTATTGCTCAAAAGATGGGGAAAAAGGGAAGGAGGTAAGATTTTTTAATACACAATCTGTGCCTGGTAGTATTCTAGTTGCTTTGTATATGAACACTTATTTATTTTCACAGTGATCTCATCCATGTCCATGGTTTCAATTTCATCTACCTGACCACCAATGGCTCATATATTGAGCCCTTCAGTTTAGTCATCTCCAAGCTCCAGTGCTGTATAACCCATTAGAATATCCCAGTTAACATCCTTCTTTCATGTCTCAAAGTCACCTGGACTCAACATTTCCCAACCCAATATGCGGTCTTTACTCCTATACCTCGTGGCTTTCTATTGTTCCCTACCTCAATCCACAGCATGACTCATCCAATTTTATTCTTCTCTCATTATAAAATTTAAATCCTGCCTCCTAAATATCAGGAATACACTTATTTCTCTCCATCTTCATCACCAGCACTCTAATATGAGCTACCAGTATTTTTTTGCCTTGATACCAACATGGCCACCCAGCTGGTCTCCACATAGTCCCTCTTACTTTCCTTCTAACTCTTCTCCCCAGCCAGAGTGATCCTTTGAAAGCTTTGATATGATGCATCTGATCATGCCAACCCTTTGCTTAAAATCCTTTAATGGTTTTTTATTGCTTTGGGATTTAAATAAAAAATAAATCTTTGACATGAGGTACAAGGTCTTGCAAAGGATGAACTTACTATACCAACTGTTCCAAGCTCCTCTCACACCACTGTATACTTCATACTACAGCCACACTTGTCTTCATTTGATGGCTGAGACCATCATGCTCCAATACCTTTATACTAACTGCTTTCTCTATCAAGAATCTACCCATAACCTATTCCTGAGCATACTTCCTAATTCAGACTCATCCCGAGGTCAGCTTTACTGCCAATCTAAGACCAGAGACCCCTTTTATTATCTCTTGTAATGCCAAATATCTCTTTTCCATAGACCAAGTAATAACCATCATTTCCATTTAATTATGGTGAATTTGTGATTAGTGTTTATCTTCCCCTGAAACTCAAAAATATACAAGGGCAAGGACTTTAAAAATTATTATTGAAGACCCACCACTGAGCAGAGCTTAACACTTTAGATAATGTTTTTAAACTAGAGGCCTAGTGCATGAAATTCTTGTACTGGGGATGAGGGGTGCGTCCCTCAGCCCAGCCTGCACCCTCTCACAGTCCAGGAGCCCTCCGGGGATGTCCGACATGTTTAGCATTGCCACCACTGCCACAGCACTCACCAGCTGTGAGCCCAACTTCTGGCTTAGCAGGACACCCCTGTGGAAGCACACTGACCACCAGGAGGCAACTTTTGCATTGAGCATCTGTCCCCTGGTGGTCAGTGTGCACCGCCATTCTGTCGATTTGCATATTAGCCTTTTATTATATAAGATAACTAATAAAGAATGACTGCATTATTGGATGCATGGGTTAAAATAGATAGAATTAGTCCCTTTTAACAAATTAGAAGATCAGAGCTCACTCTAAAAATCAGAGTTCACTCTAAGTGAGATTAGAGGTATCAGAAGAAAGATTAGTCCTAGGGTCATAAAACTTAAGACTATAATATCTATAGTAATGCTGATATTTTTTAAAAAGATCCTTTGAAAAAATATAATAAAATAAAAAAGATCCTTTGATAATACTACACTAGTTATTTTCAGTTTGTCACTCTATAGTTTTTTTCCTATGCACATGGAAGTTTTTGAGGATAGGACCTAGCCAGGTGTGGGCAAACTTTTTGACTTGAGGGCCAAAATGGGTTCTTAAACTGGCCCCGAGGGCCGGAACAAAAGCATGGATGGAGTATTTGTGTGAACTAATATAATTCAAAGTAAATATTACATAAAAGGGTACGGTCTTTTTTATTATTATTTCAATAGTTTAGAACAGTGATCTGGCCCGCGGGCCATAGTTTGACCACGCCTGACCTAGACTCTCTAGTTAGAACAATATATTTCCTTCTCTGTTTTTCACTGTTTCGATGTTTTCAAGGTGTCCCTGCTAAGGCTTTCTGCAAGTGCCAAACTGATCCTAGCGAACATGGGTGCTGACCTTGCTCCCACACATTTTTCATCAGAATTATTGTTGTCTGCTTGGTCCCTGTTGAAAACTTGATTGCTAATATGATCTGGGAAATATATAGTTGCAAATATAGCATAATTTTAACAAGTTGTGGTCAGAATAGCAAGAAGCACTGCATGGAAGTGCTTGAAAACTATTCATCTCCTGTCATCTTTCCCCTTTACATTGGCCTCCAAAGTCCCCATGTGAGCTACCCAGCACCAAAAACTTCTTTTCTATGAGAAAAATATTTGTATCGATGGGTGAGTTCATGGATGGATGGAGGGGTGGATGGATATATGGATAGGTGCTTTATATTTTTATCTCAATATAGATTACAGGTCTAGGACCAAAAATAAGTGAGATAAATCTAGATTGCATTTTTTAAGTTGGTTTAAAATGCAATGCATAGTAGACAGAATTTTTTTTCTTAAAACCTCTATTTTTACTTACATAATTGCTCCAGTTGTACTTTTAACAAGGTGTGAGAATTTCCTGTTTACTTATCTGCTTTTGATTTAAATGTCCACTCCTTAAGGACAAGGATGGGACTGTTTATCTTCTTATCCCTGTAGACTTGCATAATTCTGGCTAGTCTTAGATACTCAGTATTTTCTTGAATGAAATATACCCTTCTCTTGATGACAATGAAGCATGTTGGAAGCATAAGTGACTGATTAGGGTGGTGAATCTCTGTTTTGCTTTATTGAGAAACTAGAGGCCTGGTGCATGAAACTCATGCACAGGGGTCCCTCAGCTCAACCTGCATCCTCTACAATTCAGGAGCTCTCAGGGGATGTCCTACTCATGGCTCAGGCCCACTCCCATGGTTCTCTGCTCTCTGTGGAGCCTGGGAGTTTTGCTATAGCCATGGAGGTGAAGCCCCATGCCCTACTCTCTGCCTGCCTCCGCCATGCACCATGCAAAGTAAGCCCCAATGTCCCACAGTGTCCTCTGTCTGCAAGGCCTGGGAGCTTCCCCAACACCGACATACTAAGGAAGTCCCCATGCCCTGTTGTCTCTATCTGTTCTTGCTACCTCCTTACTAAGGAAGCCCCCAAGCCCTGCTGTCCAAGTTCTGTCTGCTGTGACTGGGTGGCTGACTGGCCCAACTGCTGCAGCAGGGTGGAGTGGGAAGGCTGGATCTTCCCCCTCCTGTGGTGGATCCAGCCTCATCACTTGGTTACCTCAAGCCTGTGTAATCTCTGTCTGCCCACCGCTTGTTCCATGAGGGGCTGAGTGGCCCAGACTCTGCAGCACCAGTGGATCAGGAAGGCTGGATCCATCCCCTTGGGGTCAGACACCCCAGCAGCGGGGCTAAGGGGACTGGGCACTGCCATCTTTTGTCTATGGGAGCTGCCATTTTTGTCTGGAAGTAATGGTTAATTTGCATATTACTCTTTTATTAGGTAGGCTATCTGCATACTTTTGGTGAAGTCAAGGGCATATGACTATTTCTGTGCAATAACTCTGCCTGTCCTTGAGAGTAGAGAGGTTAGAGAGCACTGTGTGCAGTCTTCTCCAGGAAGATCTGTGCCACTCTCTGAGTAATCTGTATCTTAGGCAAGGAGAGACTATTAGTCACAACAAATATTTACAAAACAAATCAACTCTCCATCATCCTTGATTTAGCCTGCACTCACCCTAGAAAGCAAAGCCTAATATAGGGGATTGTTTGATTCCAAGAATCAGGATGGGCAAAGTAAGACAGGGAAGAAGGGGCAACTTACTCAAAAGGTTCAGATACAGGATGGTTATCAATATTGGCAACCAAGACACTCCCTTAGGATCCTAAAAGAAGAACCACAGAAATGTTGATCTCTAGGAAAGTTTCCATCCCCATTGGTCAAGCTTGCCCATGGGTGTCAAATTCCTATCATCCTTAGGCTGTGCAGACATGATTGACCCTGAGGTTCCCCTGGCCATTCCATTGTAAGGTGTCTGAGAAACCTCAGGGCAGAATGGAATGGGAGGTACAGCTAAGCCTAGGTGCTGGATGTGAACCATATGCTGGGAAGCATGTGGAACAGGATGCAAGAAGTATCCAGCACAGCCTACTAGTTTAGATATGGACTTTAATAGCCATTTATGAGGTTCCACATCCTCCTAGAATGGGCTTATGAGCCTGGAAGGTTAAGGCCCGTAGGATGCCAGAGGAGAGACACTGAGGCAAAAGATAGTCCTGAGCATAAGGTCAACATAATATAGTGAATATGAACCCAGGATCCAGTATCAAATATTCCTGGTTTTGAATTCATCTCTGCTGCTTCCCAGCATAAACTTGAGAACATTATTTAGCCTGTCTCAGTTATAAGTGCATCAAAAGAAAAATGGTGTCACTAATGGCAAACTCATACTATTTAAGTTTTGGGTCTTTATAGGTAGAACGTATTCATATGTTACCCGAGTAACTGGAAAGAATAAAACTATGTTTGAACCAATTTTAAAAATGAATCTGAAACAGATTTGTAACAGATATTTCAAAAAGAACCATACCACCCAGCCAGTGTGTCTCAGTGGTTGAGCATTGATCTATGAACCAGAAGGTCACAATTCAATTCCCAGTCAGGGCACATGCCTGGGTTGTAGGCTCTATCCCCAGTAGGGGGTGTGCAGAGAGCAGCCAATCAATGATTCTCTCTAATCATTGATAGTGCTCTCTCTCTCTCTCTCTCTCTCTCTCTCTCTCTCTCTCTCTCTCTCTCTCTTTCTCTCTCTCTCTCTCTCTCTTTCTCAATCTGTCTTCCACTCCCTTCCTCTCTCTCAAAAATCAATACAAACATATATATTTTTTTAAAAGGAACCATACCATGCATGGTGACCTTTTTGCTAGTGATAAAGAAAAGGAGGTAAGCACAGGGGTAAAGAGTGCCCCACGGGTCTTCTTTGGAATGGAGGGCACAAGTTCTACGAAAACTTGCTTCTCTCCGCATTGCCTACTGGGAGAAAACATTGGTGCTAGTGTACTGCCAGCCCTAGCCATCACTGGTTCAACATCTAGGAAGAGTCTGGGCAGGCAGACTGGACTCAGATAATGCCATGAAAAGTTGTAAAGACCAGGAGAGAGGAATTTGACACTAGGGTGGATGTGGGTTAACATAGTAGTTGACATTTATTGGGCCTTATTCTGAGAACCTTCTGCATATTGTCTGTTTGTCATAGATCATCTAGACAGGTAATTTACATTTTACATCTCATGAATCTGAGGCTTGGAGAGATTAAGTAATTAGTCCCAGGTCATGTGCTGGGAGGTGCAGAGCTGAGAACTAAATCTAGGAAATGTGATTCTAGATCCCACATTCATAATTGGCCTATTGCAATGCCTTCTAGCAATCACTGTCTAGTTTACATCTGGTCTGGGAATGGGGATAATAAGCAGGGGTTTAGAGTATTTCTCAGTCCCAAAGTTGTGAATAGGAATCATGAATTGTGCTTCAATGGTTGAGTAAAATACTGATGAGTTACTCTATCATTGGTCATTATTACATTAGTTAGGGTCCCAGCAGGAAAGACAGGCACACTAACTGGAAAAACTTGAAGAAAGTTAAATAGACTATTTAGAAAGATTTGAGATTTGAGGAAAACTAATGGAGGATAATGCAGTTCTTGAGAATTATTAGCAACAAGAATCTGTTACTTCATTTAGGCCTATAACTGGCAAGAGAGAGGGGCCAACAAAACCTGGAGAGAAGCTTGGGACCCTTTGACAGCAGCCCTAGTCTTTTTAGGGGGACACACTCATTTTACCAAGACCAGAGCATCCCTGATCTTTGTAGAGCAGTGGTTCTCAACCTTCCTAATGCTGCAACCCTTTAATATAGTTCCTTATGTTGTGGTGATCCTCAACCATAAAATTAATTTTGCTTCTACTTCATAACTGTAATTTTGAGTTATTAATTGTAATGTAAGTAATTATGAATCATATTGTAAATATCTGTGTTTTCCAGTGGTCTCAGGCTCTACAGCAGCGGTTCTCATGAGGGCCTACAGACCATCAGAAGACATATATTTATTTTATGATTCATTAACAGTAGCAAAATTATAGTTATGAAGTAGCAAGGAAAATAATTTTATGTTTGGGGGTCACCACAACATGAGGAATTATATTAAAGGGTTGTGGCATTAGAAAGGTTGAGAACCACTGTTGTAGTCCAGTGGTTCTACACTCACTTTCCCAAGACCATACAGGCAGGGAGCTGGAGAAAAAAAAATGCCTGAACCATGCTTGCTTTTATCTGATAGCTTACAATGAAGACGAAGAGGAGTGACAGTTGATCTGATTTGGCAAACTGTTTGCAAAGACATATTCTTGGGGCACTTCTATGATGTCCAAAAATTGAGAGAGACTACAGTCCTTACAATAGAACATTATTCAACCAGCAAAAGACTGAACTACTGATATATGCAACAACATGATGCTATAGGAAGGAAGCCAGACACAAAGGGCCACATAGTATAGATTCCATTTCTATAAAGTGTCCCGAACAGTTAAAACCAGAGAAACAGAGAGTAGGTTGGTGGTAGCCAGTGCTCAGGGAGGAGAGAATAGAGAGTGATTTTTAATGGGCACAGGATTTTTTGGGAAGGGTGATGGCAATGTTCTGGAACTAGATAGTGGTGATGGTGGTATAACACCACCCTGTTAAATGTTACTAGTGGTAAATTGTGTGTTATGTGTAGTGTCAGGGTATTACCCTCTCCCAGAAGCCCAGCCAGGCAAGGGCAGGAGTTAGTAAACACCAGCCTCTGTGCCCTCCAGTGAGAATACAGAGAGGATATGCTCTTCACCTGACCCTGGAGGCCCCAGCAGGGTTGGTCTCAAGTTGCCTATAGTAGTTAACTGAGAGCAACAACCCTTTACTCCACTTTCCCCTCCTTGTCTCATGATCCCCCTCAGCTACTGATTCTGCCTGCACCTCCCAAAGTAAGCTCTCAAGCCCTTGTTTGAGGATTTATATAAATTTTAAAGTAATAATAGATAAAACGTATTGAATTCTTATTATTAAAATATATATTAAAGGAGACTGTCTTACGTTCATTTTGCCTCTCCTAGTTCCATGATAAAGCTGTCTTCATGTATCTGGCAAATAATGATCACTAATTCTAATAGCTATAATAATAAAAGTGTAATATGCAAATCGACTGAACTGCTTTCTGGATGTCCTTCTGGACGACCTTCCGGAAGAAGCCGAGGCTGCGAGGGCTGAGGCAGCCAGGTCTGCAAAGGCCTACTCTTCTATGATTTTGTGCATAGGGCCTCTAGTACTCCTATAGACAGAATTTCCTAGGGAGAGTGTCAGAAGTGCAGATTCTCAGACCCCATCTTCAGACATACTGATTGAGAAAGTCTGGTTTCGGGGCCTTGGGATGTGCATTTATCAAGCTCTCAGGTTATTTTTTTAAAGATTTTTAATTGACTATTTTAGAGTGGGAGTAAGAGAAAGAAATATTGATCTGATAACAAAACATCAACCAGCTGCCTCTTGCACCTCCCCTACCAGGGATCAAGTCTAGAACCTGGGCATGTGCCCTGACCAGAATTGAACCTGCAGCCTTTCAGTTGGTGGACAACACTCAACCAACTGATCCACACCAGCCAGGCATCTGGGGTTATTCTTATGCAGAATAGAATAGGAGCAGTGTCCACTGAGAAACACTGGACAGTGGGATCATGAGAACTGAGAGGGGAAGCCACTTAATGCAGGCATTTATGAGTATCTGCCCATGTAGTATTATTTCTGCAAGTGTGATCCCCCAAATTCTTTAGGGTTTGTTCTCTTAAACTGACAGAGTCTACATCCAAGTTAATTTCAGTATTTAATCATCATTAAGTAAAGAGAGAGTGAAATATCTACACTATTTAATTACATAAAACATGCTTCTGGCAAATTTTCCCAGTTGGAAATTCAAATAGGAAGTCTCCAAGGATCAAGGTTGTATTGTTGGAGGTGGACACAAAGTAATTGAGCTTAGCTAATGGAGATAATTAATTAAGAAATGGATGTGCTCACTTCTAAGAAAAATACTGTAAGGATCTCCCAGAAGGCTTAGCCTTCTGCTCTTGTTATTTTCAAAAGTCAGTGACATCTCGAGATTCCAGAGTTTACTCTGAATCATGGCCCCACCCCACTTAGGAATTGAGAGGGCAAAGAACAAACAGTTCCTGCGCACAGCTCAGCCCAACCCTAAAAGCATCTATCTCTACCTGCAGGAAATAGGGCCTGATTCGACCTGAGGTTCAAGTCCCAGCTCTCCACTTATTAGCTCTTTGCTCTTAGCCAAGTTATTTTACTTCCATGGGGCCCAGTGTTCTTATCTTAAAACCAGGAGTTGTAATTATAACAGAAATGTGTACTAGGGAAACACCACCCTGCAGGAAAACAGGTTATGAAGATCCTGCCCTGGGGCAGTCTTGCTAAACTTTCTGTCAACCCTGGATCTTGCTTATTTTCTTGCATCTGGATCACTTATTTGACCCTTTCTGCCCAAGTGTGAATGTTATAAGCCTAGCATCTGGCCTCATCTTTCTAGGTTGTCTGCTTGCCAGTTTCCTTCCTGTCCCTTTCTGGTTCCAAGTGTTATCTCAATCTTGACTATTATGCCTGGCTTACTGGGTCCACTCTTGATGCTTCCAAGTGGCAGTGCCATGAATCATCTAGCCCAATCCTACTTTTTATCACCCCAATGACAGGGAACAATCACCCCAGTGATAAGAGATTGTATTCAGACCCTTTACTTACCTACCTCTTCCCTAGTTGTATTGCACAAGGGTGGGGCAGGACAAGAAGTCCAGCCCACAAATATGATTGGACCAGCAGCTCTAAGAGGGCAGGGGAATAAGGGGCCAGGTCATAGAGGTCATAGGCAAGGCATATAAGCAATCATGGATTAAATATGCATCAGTCCTTTGGTCAAAACCACATTTATCTTGTTCACCAAGCTATCCACACCATCTAGCCCACTCAATAATTATGTAATGAGAGAAGCTGAGACCCAAGCCAAGGAGGCAGGGGGTTGATGTGGATGGTGTTTCTGCTTTCTGGTGATGGCAGATTTTACCTTACATGTTATTAGGATATGATAAAATAAGTCTTTTAATTTCTATATTGATGAAAAATGTGCATTTTATTCCTTTACATAACGAATAAAATCATAGCATATTTATCTTTGACTTTTCAATCTCCTTTTACTAAGTATCCTCTAGGAAGTTGGGTATGAAATGTCTTTTGTCTTGTATATCCTTTTCCTAAGACTTCATATTGCAGCAATTAAAACCATAAATGAAGAATTAATGAATAGCTGAGGTCAATGTGGTAAGACTGAGGAGAAGTCTCCTGGAGGGAGGCGGGGGAGAGAAGAGAGACTCAAGTCTATTTGGAGGAAATGGCCTAATAATGGGGAAATGCCCAGGTTTTAATACCTATAAACATCTATTAGTGTTAGGGATTAGAAGGTAGGCTGACAGAGTCCAGGTCCAAAATTCAGAACAAAAAGTTGACAGTGGCATCTGACATAGGTGTTCCTGCTGCTTATCTCATTAGGGCCAGATATAAATGTCACTGGGTCATCAGTCCCTTAGTAATAACCATGTGTCTCTGTCTGGTATATCATCTAGTTTTCCTTGTGTGAGTCAGCTGTCACAGATCGCCTAGATCTCTCTGTGCTGAGTAAGATCTGAAACTCGTCAGGAATGTGTGATGCCATTATTAATGATGTCTGCCATGGGCATAGGTATGGAGTTGTGTCATGCATGCCACATACTTACATCTCAGTTTACTTTACACACAGTGAAGCTAAGAACTATCTTAATAAGTGAGGACTTTTCCCAAAATATTTCTTTAAGATACTAATTCCCATCTGGAATTCCCACTAATTCCCACTAATTCTATACAACAGTTCTGTTTACAGTTGGTTTGTACCCCCTTTCCAGATGACTGACTGCTTTGACATAAAAGGGCAAAAGCATCATTTTGGGGATTATCCTCTATAAACATGACTTAAATTCTGAGTCAGACCTCAGCCCTAGACCAAAGTACTGCTTTCCTAAGGCCACAGGACCCTTCTGGGAGTTGAGGATGAGAAGGGTGTAAGACAAATAACTTGTGTCGTCTTAAAGAAAACAATGACATTAAAAAGTTGCTTGAAAATTATTAAATTCAACTACTTATCATGTAATATTTGGGAGTGTGGCAAATTTAGCCAAACTAAGCAAAAGTTAAGGCCAAAGGTTTACCACCTACCACAGAGTAACACATGCTTTGTGTATTTGCCCTTATAAGTAATTCAGAGCACAGCCATTGGCATGCAAGGCATATTTTGGAAAAATGATTCAATGAGAGGAAAAAAAGGTTCAGTTCTTTTGAAAGATTATGAAATCCTGTCCATGATATAAAAAGTGACATCTGGCTCAAAAAGTACTAGTTGTTGAAAAAGATGTGTTTGTGCATGTACAAGTGTGTATGTGGATGTGGATGGGTATGCATTTACATGTGTTTCCTCTATATGTGTGTGTTTGTGTTGCTTGTGTTCTGGTGTGAGTGTTTGTACATGAGAGATTTCTCCAGCTATGAGGAGGCCAGTGGACATTCAGCCAGGCTTGTCTCGGGTAGCTTTAGCCTTCCAGGCAAACCTTGTGTTCAGCCCTTAGCTCATGGAGATATCTGACCAAATCTAGAGTGCTCACTGTATCTAAGTATCATTTTAGATGCATGGACCAAAATGTGATCTTAGAAGCAATGGGTTTGTTGTTTGCTTGCTGAGGGACCCTGGATAAAATATTTAACCACTCTAAGCTTCAGTTTATCAGATATAAAAGTGAGAACATTGATTTTTTTAAATTTTTAATTTAAAAATATATATTTTATTGATTTTTCACAGAGAGGAAGGGAGAGGGATAGAGAGCTAGAAACATTGATGAGAGAGAAACATTGACCAGTTGCCTCCTGCACCCTCCACCAGGGATATGCCGCAACCAATGTACACTCCCTTGACCAGAATAGAACCTGGGACCCTTGAGTCCTCAGACCTACGCTCTATCCACTCAGCCAAACCGATTTCGGCAACATTGATTTCTTTACAAGATTATTATGATGATTCCATGTGATGACTTGTGAGAAAGATTCCAGCTCAATATTAGTAGGTTCTTGCTTAGTTAAACAAAGACATTGCCTACGGGGAAGCTCATTGCCTTTCTGTCTTCACAGAAAAGTATCTGCTTCAAATTTGTAGAATTGGGGAGAGAGGTGAAGGGGCTGACTCATATATATTACATGTAGGTGCTGGGGGAAGGTCAGCAGTTTACCTGTTTCAGACAGGTCAGATCCCCTCTTAAGACACTAAACCCAATGTAATAGAGAAGTTAGCACCCAAGGACAGGGGGATACAAGAGTGTAAAGGAGAAGACAGGATTTGACACAAAGAGTAACTAAGTCCTTAGCTTGTGGGGCACTGTGCAGTGGGATTTTCCAAATGTATAACAAAATGTAAGTGATATCAGACCAGGTTTACTGGTCTACATAAGATGAAGAGATCATTTGCAATAGGGTTGCTTGCTATTCTGATCTCAGCCTATCAAACTGAGGATCCCAAAACGGTAGCCCTGTTGGACCTCCCCTAACTGGACATCTTCGGGGTGGGAGCAGAGCCAGGCAAATCCTCTTGGACACAGACATGCTTGGGATTGGGTTGACAGAATGAGTTCACCTGTTAATTGTAACACTGCAGCATTGCAATGAGGGATTTAGATCCTCAGTGGTCACAGAGCTATAGGATAGCAATGATCCAAGCACCAAGGTGAGACCAGTGTTTGCGACTTTCTTTTTATGTGAAGTTGGGCATAATTGGACTTCTGCCTGGGATCTCTACAGTTCATAAACCTGGCCAGTTGCATGGCTCTTGCATCATGTGGGGATGAGCCAAGGGGTCTTCTTGCTCAGCACTGTCAGTAACTGCTTCCTCTGGCTGTTTCCTAGATGCTCTGCTGGGAACAAGTTTTTTGCTCCCAACACCAAGCACCTAAACACACAGGGTCGTAAATGAAAGCAAAGCCTCTAAATCTTCCTGAGCCTCAGCTTTCTCTCCTGTAAAAGGGGGGGGGGGGGCATGACCACAGGAAAGTTAGTGTACTTAATCAAATAGTGACTATTGCAAGTCCAGAACTTGCCATTGTTATTGTTCAAGACTCTGAAATCCATTAAAGCAGAGTCTGTGTTTCTGTGGTTGCATTTCTTGAGTTTGGCATCCAACGGGGACTTACTAATATTTATTGATTAAAACACTAACTATGACAACATAATCATTGATGGCATGTCTTGTAAACCATTTGGGGGTGTTTCTCTTAGTGTTTGTAAAAGGAAGTAAAGATCCAAGAATGATGCAAGTGAGTAGTCTCCAATTATCCACTTTATTTTTAATGTATTTGCAATATGTAATAATTAAAAAACAACCATTGAGCCCAACGAGTGTGGCTTAGTGGTTAAATGTTGACCTATGAACCGAAGCACCAATTGCTTGTGCCCAGATGAAAGTGAGAGAGGGCTCTGGCCCAGGCTCCCTGATGGTGGCCAGTACCCAAGAACACAGAGAGTCAGAGTCACTGACAACCAGAGCCCTTGGTTTTTACCTTGCCAGGGTCATATACTTTAGTTTAAGAATGGGGTCAGCCATCTTTCTCACCTGCTGGGCTTATGCATGGAACAATAATGTGCATAAAGAATGAGAACATTCTTGAAGGTTTAACACACTTATTCAGGCTTATTCCTTTAATTTACCTGTATCCAAACAATTTTTCAAGGTAAAACCAGTATGTCAAACTGCCCAGATAACATTACCTAGTACATTTGAGAAAATATCTGGGACACACAAAGTGAATTTTTCATCAGGTATGAATCACTGCTGTTAAAAATTGTTGTTGGTAAGCTTTCCCATCCATCCACTCTCTGCAAAGCCAATTTTATGAGTTTTATCTATTTCAAGGGATGTCATTATTATAATCACTTTTGTAATATCCTTTTGCATAGCATTGCTTTGTTTTCAAAGCCCCTCACAAGAGGCAGGTGACTCATGGCAAATGTCTTTGTCTCAGTTTGGGACAAGTCCAAAGGGCCATTGAGATTTGAGTTCCATATGGGATCTACAGAGGCTTCAGATGACATTCCATTGTGGGTTTCCTTGTGATGTATCTTTCAGAACAGTCCCCAAATTCTTCTGGATGCAGCTCTCTGTCGTAGAGCTGGTTTTCCTGATGAAGAAGGCCAGCAGGAATCACTGTCTGAGGCTCTGATCCTCAAGCTATATCTCGATGGTGAACAGGCATAAGAAAGAAAAAGTGCAAAACCCCAATGGCAGAAAAGGGTCTGGGAATTCAGGGCACAGAAAGGAGACCAGGGCAGTCAGAGTGAGTGGTCAATAGGCAGAGAGCCAACATGAGGTTAGAGAGGCTGGCAGAAGGCAATTCCTACAAGGAGGAGATGGGGTTTATTCAGAGTGCCAAGGGAAACAATCAATGGGGGTTAACCAGGGATGTGGCAATATTTGTTTTTTTCTTTAAAAAGGTCTTCATTGATAATAGGGAAAATGGATTTGTTGCCTGTGTAATCGCCCCCAATATGTCCAGGTCCTAATCTGTAAATGTTACCCTATATAGTGAAAGGGACTTTACAGATGTGAACAAGTTAGGAGTCTTGAAATGGGAAGATTATCCTTGATTGTTCCAAAGGGCCCAATTTAATAAGGGTTCATATAAGAGGGAAGCAGGAATCACAGAGAAGGGGATGTGATGATGAGCAGAGTTTGAAGTGATGAGGCAACAAGCCAAGGACTGGGAGCAGTTTCTAGAAGATGCAATAGGATAAGAAATAGATTCTCCCCTCAAGATTCCAGAAGTAACCAGCTCTGCCAATGCCCTGATTTTATCTCTATGAGACCCATTTAGGACTTCTGACCTTCAGAACTGTAAGAAAATAATTTGTGCTGTTATAAGTTCACCATAATTTTTTACAGCCACATGAAAAACTAATACAAGGAGACAGAAGATGAGTCCAGGTAGGCATAATGATGGAGGGTGGGAGCAGATAGTGGCAGAGGCTGGATGTCATCATGAGGTAAAATGAAGGGGGCTGACATGATTTAAAGACCCAGACAGAGTGGAGCTCACATTGCAGCTCCACCATCCCCTACTAAGTTTGGGAAATGCTCTAGGCTTAGGTTTCTCCTTTGTAAAATGGTTATGGTACTTAACCTCATAGGGGTGTTATTTCACTAAAATTAGATAAATTGCATCAGCAAGTTAGCATCAGATCTGACATTGTGCATTTCTTTGCCTCCTCTAAGAACATTCAGAGGGCCCATCTCCTCTGCCTCCTTCCTTTAACTCCCATCAGAAGCTCAAGTGAGGAAAGGTAACCATCATCAACTTCTGAAACTCCCTCTCTCTTCCTCTCTCTCTAAAACATCAATGGGGGGAAAAATCCTCATGTGAGGATCAACAAAAACAAAACAAAGCCTCCACAAAATAGTGCTTTGTTTTTAACCTTTTAGTTTGTGTTAATTAGTAATGCAGCAGCAGATGACTAATACATACATGAAAATCATGCCTTGAGTATTATTTGAAGACCTGCTGGCAAAATCCTTATAATCACACAAGTGTGTAGGACATTCCAGTTATCCCCTTTGCTGAAAGCAGCATTCTTTGTTTCAGGAAGACCACTGTGAAGTCCATGATGCGTAGACAAGCTCTAAACCTTTAGGCATTGACCCCTGATATCATTGTGTCAGGTGTAATGGAATATGCATCTTCCCGCACTGAATACTCTGCAAAAATGTCCGAGTGGACAATACATAAACATACCAATATGTAGGCCTACACAAAAAAGATCTGTGCTATCAATTCTTCATTAATATGCACTGCTGTGTATACTAGCATGTGTTAAAAGGCATAATTACATTTCAATATGTATTTGAGTTATTGACTTTAGGCATATTTCTTGGAAGGACAGGAGTAGGAAAAGTCCTTTGTTTTGGTTATTGATCTGAGGTGCTGTCGGGTGTCATAAAGCCCTCAGTAAAATTCCAGTAACTAGATTCTTCCATCCCTTGATAATTTTATTACTCTCTTGGTTCAACTGCCTTATCTGTGACTTCATGTATATACCAAGGTATAGTGAAGATCTGTATTAAATTTACTAAATGCATGACCTTGAGCAAATAACTTAAATAAACTCTGAATTGTAATGTCTACACATTGGTAAAACTAAAACTAAAACATACACTTAGACAATATAATCATAAAAATTCAATGACTGGCACTTAGTAGGTGTTCAATAATACTTCCCCTCAATAATTTATTCACAAGCACATAGAAATATTTACACTGAAAATTTACTTGACAACTAGCAGTTATGGCTACTTTTATAGAAAATGTGTCTGTCTTATAATAAAAAATAGCATTTGGCTCCAAGCACATGAGATTGAACAGAGTTATTTGAGCTACTTATAATAAAATGTGACAGGCAGACTTTGGTATTTCACCGCCCCAAGTTTCTTTTTTATGGACTTCTCACTATCATTGCCACGTTCAGCACTTTTTTCTATGTCAGTGTGATAGACAATATTCATATTCTTCTTGGGTAATTGCCTTTTTAGCTGAATCAATGCCTTGTAGGCTTGAGAAGGAGGCTGTTTTAGCTCAACTTTATTTATCTTATGATTATACTAAGACTATTAAACTGGATTTTCCCTCCTTCCTCTCCTCTTAGGCCCATTCCCAAACATCTCTCAATACTCAGCCCTTTTGTAAATTTTCCCACTGCCATGCCTCACATTTCCCAAATATTTATCTTCTCTGGCAGAATTTCAAATTTTAAATAAGAGCCTGATAAATGAGGGAACAACTAGTATGATTCATTCACTCGTTCATTCAAACACATTCTTTGAATGTTTATAGTGGGAGGATACAAGAGGGAGGGGGAAGGTTGCCAGTATCCCTCTGTATATAGAGGATACAACTGTGATAAATTCAGAAAGATGAAGTTCCTATAAAGGGTTCTCAGGTATTCTTTATGAGAATGATAAATGCTTAAAAGTGGCTAACTATGAAGGGAAGTTTCTCTACGTGGAGTCAGGAGGTGTTGGAGGAGTTAAGTGTCCTAAGGCTGAGGGAACAGCATGTGCGCTATCCTGGTGGCCAGAGAGGGTGTGGTGTATTTTTGGAGCTAAATGCAGCTCCTGGGCAAGAGTCTGAAAGGAGGCCCTGGCAGGCAGAGTCCAGACTCTAGGGGCCTGTGGACCTCATTGCACATTCCAGACTCCATATCCAGGGAAATGGAGGGACCGTGAAGTGAATAAGCAGGAAAACAGCACTATTAGAAAAGGATTCACATTTCACCAAAAGCTCTGTGGTTGGAGGGTGGGGAATGGATTGGAGATGACCCGCTTGGATGTGGGGCTATAGAAATATTCGGGTCAGATGTGATGGAGGCTTGACCTAGCATGGCTGCAGTAGAAATGGAGTAAGGTAGAAGGCATTTTTATTTACTTAGGAGGTAAAATCCACATGAAACAGCAATGGATTGGATATGGAAGGTGCAGGATAAATGGACATCAAGGATAACATCTCAGTTTCTGGCTTGCCTTGCTGAATGGCAGGTGTTCCTTGTCATTGAGCTGTTAGAAAGCACTGAAAGAAAAGCATATATGGGGAGGGATGGTAGTTTCCTCTAGAAAGCTTTGGCTTTCTAGAGTGATTAGACTTCAGGAAAAAAATGCTGAACTGTACTTTTAATTTATTATTAAAAGTGTTACAGATGTCCCTTTTTTCCGTTAACCCCCTTCACCTGCTTTTTGCTTACACTTGCAGGAACCCCAGTTAAAGAGCAAGCACTTCCCCACCAGTCTATACCAAACATACCACATTATCTATTTTAGGCTATCCAAACAGTGAATGCCTTGGTCTTTCAAAGGTCTCTGATTTACTTTTCCTTCTCCCTTGCTGCTGGAGAAATTAGAGGAAGTATCTTCCTCTCTGGATGCCGTAGGAATTTTAACTCTTTCTTAATTACCCCAGCTTTCCCTTTCCTGTCACCTATCTAATATCTTAACATCTTCATGTTTTTGGAAGTGATAGGTTAGTGTTTTGATCTTCTGAACCAATGAATTCAGGTAAACTGGCTTCCTCTCACAAGCCAGGTCCCACTGAGTGGTGATAGTGGCTGCCTCTATGTATATGAAGATTCTGGAGCCATACCTATGCTTAACAGGCAAGAATTCTGGGGTTAATTGATAGTGTCTGTCATGATCCCAAAATGGGAGAATGGTGTCATATGAGCCATTCATTTTTGTTCCTTCTTTACTGCTTCCCAATTGCTAGTTTACCTCTTTAATCTACTGACCTATCAGATATCCCAAACTTTTCTTCAGTATGTTGTTCTTTGGAGATTTCTGTATTCCCTCAAGTACACTATAAATTATATGACAACAGGATCAATTTATCTGTTTCTAATTTTTAGTCTCTTCCTTAGCACTTGGGTGCCCAGAGGGGTTTAATAAATTATCTTTAACTCTACTTTCTACCATTTCCTTTCCCTTCAAGTTGTCTCTATATATCTTCCACCAATGACAAGGTTAGCATGTGGCTCCTGAGCTGAGTGGGAGGAACTTCATCTCTTGTCACTCTCTTGGCTTTTGTGTGTGTTGCTCCCAAGGCAGCTTTGGAGTTAGAGTCCAATAGAGGAAAACTTGGCAGTATTGTGGGGTTAGGTACCTTTTGTCCAGACTCTCTCAAGGCTCTTAGCTCTCTTTTCAGGGGTAGGAAACTGATTTACAGTCAAAACCCCTGCCTGAATTGTAAGAAGCATGATTATTAAGTCATTGATTGATTCTCCATTGAGTTGGAACAGCAGGAGTTGTGAACATGAGGGTATGATGCTATACACTGCAGCCTGACAGAATTGAATTGAATAACTTTTGGATTTATAAGAGAGTACATTTAATTTTTAACAGATTATATACAAGATATTGAGTGACATTAAACACAGAGTTAAATCAACCATAAGCTATTTAAAGCAGCCTTGCAGATAAAAATCCCAAATCTACTGGTCTACCAAATATATTCTTTATCTGCACACATTTGTCTATTTCTTTCCACAACACTAAACCTATCTAATGCTTCTCTGGGAGTTATGTTTTTCCACCCCTCAAGCCTGAAATAAAGGTGACATCTCCTCTCTGTGAAATAGATAGGATTGACAAGGGGAAACTCCTTGATTTGTGATTGTTAATCCTTTGGTGACTACAGACCCTTTTCAGATTCTGACGAAATCTTTGGACTGCTTCCCAGCCAGAAAAGGAATGGTGTAAACATTTACAAACACATTTTACACACAATCTATTTGCTACATTTAAGATTTATTCCATTTACAATCACACCATAGAATATAAAAATAATCTTTAGTAAAAAGCAAGTGTTACTCTAAATTTTTCAGATAAATTATTACAATTTATTTCTTAAAAATTAGAAAAATACATAAACTATGAAAGTTAAACAAAAGCAAATCTAATTATGTTCAAAAGTGAAAATTAATGAGAACACTATTGTTTTAAAAGTGTAAGAAACTTTAATTGTCACAAGGTCTTTGGTATGGCAATTAGGATGTCATCTTCAATAACCAGTCAATTCTGCACCTTTGGTTTTGATGGTAACAAATGTGTAAACAGACTAATGTAGGTGGCAGCAACAAAATCAGAACTCTCATCACCAAAGAAATGCAAGCTGGTGTCAAGAAAATTGGGTTATAAGACTTTTCCCATTCTTATTTCATGATTTCTTTGTTTTCAGGATATTTGGATCAGCTATTTATGAATGGTTTTAATCATTTGATGCTATCTGTATTAATTATCTAATGCTGGCATAAAAATGACCCTAAATTCCAGTGGGTCCAAAATTATTTATTGTATCAGAAATAGCTTTAACTTGGTGAATCTGGTTCGGAGTCTTTCATGATATTATTGTCAAGATGTCAGCCAGGGTTGCAGCCTCATCTGAAGGCTTGACTGTGACTACAGGATCTACTTTTTATTTTTACAAATATTTATTCTTAAATGTACATCAGGCTCTAAAGACAGCACTTAATTCTAACTATAGGTGGCAAAAGATGTTGTTTCAGGGAATCTAGATGTTAACACAGGAATAGAATTAAGGATCACTATTGCCCCAGGCAGAATAAATAGTATACTTTTTTTTTTTTTTTTTTTTTTTTTTGCCAGATTCTTAATTCCACCTGTGGCCAGGGGTTCCTTCCACACAGCCTTTGCTTTTACCTTCTTGGGTTTCTTCTGCTCCTCTTGTTGCTTTTGCTTGAATTTCTTATCTAATCCATCTCATTGGCCTGCTTCTTGGCTTGCTTCAGGGGCCCCTTCTTACCACCTTCATGGCCAGGCATGGCTTTCTGCCCCTTCCCTAGACCCTGCCACCAGAGACTCTGGAGGATCTACTTATAAGATAGTGCCTTTACATGTCTATTGGCATAAGGCCCCAATTCCTTAACACATAAGCCTCTCCATAGGGCTGCTGGAGTATTTGCGCACATGACAATAGACTTTCCTTACAGTGTCATTTCTAATAGAGAGAAAAGCAGGGCAGCAACCAGAATGGCTTTTATGTCCTAATCTTGGCTGTCACACACCATCACTTTTCTTACACTCTACTTACTAGAAGCAAGTCAGTAAGTCCTGCTCCACAATTGAAGAGAGAGGGATTACACTTCACCTCTTGAAGGAGAAGGGTCAAAGAATTTGTGGACTATTTTAAAACCACCACTCTGTGTCATTAAAGAAAGAATTGTACATTCCTGTTTCAATTTTAAGGTGATTTGAGAAAAAGTTAACCATTAGGACAGTTCATTCTTGTTTCCAGATACTGAAGATGAAGACCTCTCTCTGCAGATGAAATAATGATCCTGGAAGATTAAAGCACTGGTAGAAATGAGAGTTCTAATTCCAAGGCTAAGCCACCTATATTTACCCTCTTTAGTGTTCTCTGACAAGTATGACTACCCTGTTGATCTCAGGAAAATATTTGTATTCAAAAGCAAAGATGAGATCTGGTAGGGATGCCTTAATCTTAATGATGACTGAGGAAAGAACTGTTTTCTTGGGTGTCTTCTGCAGGTAGTGAGTGAAAAGGAAGACAGCATAACATATCTTACTGTGTAACAAAACCTCAGTAGCATACGACAGGTAGCATTTATTGCACATGCATGTGGTTCAGCTGTCACCTACGTAGCTCTCCTTGTCTTGGCTGGGTTTACTTACCTGTTGGAGAGTTAGCTGACTGTTTGCTGATCTATGATGGCCTCAGCTATGATGACTGAGGTGACCTGGTTTTGCCCTATGACTCTCCCATCTTGTAGCATGTTTAGCTCTGGCTTGTTCTCAAAGTAATGGCAGAGGCAAAAGAGATCAAGTGCAATCATATCAGTGATTTTCAAGCCTGTTTGGCAAGCATTCCATTGGCCAAGCACTTTGTGGCTGAGGCCAATGACAAAGTGGGAGGACACATAGCATAGGGAGTGATGAAGAACCAGGGTAATTTTTCTCGTCTACTATGGGAAGGCAAAGAAATAGCCAGTTTTTCATTTTTAAAAATAGGGATCCACAAACTATTTTCTGTAAAGGGACAGGTAGTAAATATTTTAGGCTTTGCAGGTCACATATGGGCTTCTCCTTCTTCCCATCTTGTCCTTCCTGATCCTTTTCTTTCTTTTGCTAATCTTTTAAAATATAAAAACCATTTCTAACTTATAGGTTCTATAGAATTGGGCAGCAGGACAGACTTGACCATGGGCCATAGTTTGCCAACCCCTAGTTTAAGTGGGAAGAAGATCTTCATTCTGATAATAATTTATTATGTTCTAGGTACAAAACACACTAACATCTCTTGTTTTATTTGGTCCTTGCAAAATCCTGGTTGTTGAAGGTAGATATTAGTAATATCTTTGTTTTCATATAGGGAGAGATGTGAACTAATTTGGTAAACTGGGGTCTGGCTGAAGCAGGGGTTGACAGGGCCATCTGTGTTTACCCAAGGTTATCCTGCCAAGAACACGGCTCATCTCCACAGCATCTGAGGACTGGGCTTCCAGGAGGACTGCTAGTGTGAGGAGAGTATTCTTCTCCACCCTCCTGAGAACACACACTATGCAGGTGGGAGGGAAGCAAGCCATATAACCATGTTAATTTCTTCCCAATACAGGCTGATTGGGAGGGTCAGGAGGTAAGGCAGTTGATTCCCAGGCCTCATTTCCAATTCTTCATTTCCTTGGCGTTACCACCTTAGCTATATTTCTTACCTCTGACTTCAGAAAGGTTTCCTTTCTACCAGAAATCATTTGGAAATGATGCTTTAGGGAATGTTTTTAAACAAGTCTTCATATTGATTAAGATACTTTTAAACACCAAAATGTAATCAGTATACACATTTTGATTTTTATATTTAATCCACAAATATAGCTGTTAGCGTTTTTCCTTCTGCTACCCACGACTCTAAACAATGTCATAGAACAAACATAACAAACTATTAAGATATTCTCTTTTGTCTATGCCAAGTGTTATTTAGCTGTTGGGAAAGGAATTTTCAATCTAGTTTCCATAAATAGTAATAATACAGCTTATGCAAGCCCTTGTGGGTGGTACTAACTTGATATCTCAACAGTCCACAGAAAAAGGGAAATAAAATGATTCAGCCAAATAATTGGCTAGTCACTTGCCTGCAAGTTGTCAAACAGAAAGCTTTGTTCATTTATTCCAAGAATTGTTAAAATTGGCTTAGTCTAGAAATTGGGTTACTTTAGAATTATGGCCCATGGAAATATTTTCTAGGATTGTCCAAAGTATAATTTATGGATATTAGTTCCTCAGAATGCTGGAAAGTATTATGGAATCAAAGTTGCATTTGGCTAATCAAATTGGGGGATATCTAGGTTAAATAAAATTAAATTAGTTTTGTTGTTGTTGTTGTTTTTCTTTCCTGCAGGACTTCTAAGAGCTGTTAATACGTGAATGGGCATCCTAAATTTCCTATTAGGGTTACACGAGTATGCAGCAGCTTCCAAGTCTACTTAGCCAGGGGACCCTTTTGTTCACAGAACATCTCATGAAATTATATTCTAGAGGGAATACTTTGAGGATCACTATTAAAGTGAAATTCTACCAACACTTTATGCCAGAGGGGAACCTTGGAATTACCCTCACCAGTGAAGAGATATAGTGAATTAGTGGAAATTAAGCTATGTTTTTTTCAAATAATAAATTTAAACCTCAGTGTTTTAAGGAAGATATCACCACAGAAATCAGGGCTAGTTATATATATATATATATATATATATATATATATATATATATATATGTGCCTGGTGCACAAAATTTATGCATTAGGGGGTCTTTCAGCCTGGCCTACACCTTCTCACAGTTTGGGAGTCCTTGAGGGATATCCAGATATCCAGCTAACAGCTTAGGACCGCTTCCCATGATTGGACTGAAGCCATTAGTCAGACATCTTTAACACTGCTGTGGAGATGTGAGAGGCTCTCACCACAGCTGCTGTGCTCACCAGCCATGAGCCCAGCTTCTGTCTGGCAGAGAGCACACTGAGCAGCAGGGGGCAGCTCCTGGATTGAGTGTCTGCCCCCTGGTGGTCAGAGTGCATCATAGTGAACAGTCATTCCACTGTTTGGTCAATTTGCATATCAGCCTTTTATTATATAGGAATATATATCCATCCCTAGGAATAAGTAGTTTAGATTAGTGATTAAGCGTAATCACTTCACATATTCTAAGACACTAAGTTCTGTGCTAGAATTTTGCAAGTATAAAGAGAAATCTGCTGTCAGAACATCACAGCTTCTCATCCTGCCTTGAGTCTTCCTCTCCTCTTTGCTCTCATGCAAAATTTCGCTGATGGCATTACTAACATGATACATTTTAATTGCTTACTGCTATTACTTCCCAATATGTGAAGCCTTGTTTTCTCCATATGTAGGGATTATTCACAATGATTATCATTCAGAACACTAATCTGATCTCTAAAACTGCAGAAAGAGGTCATGTCTTTATGGAGGCTTATTTTCTCACTGAGCATCGAAGCACCATGGCAGGTACTGCTTTCCATCCATACTGGACATCCGACCTACCGTCCTGAGATCAGCTTCAGCTCCATGTGGCTAAAAGTGAACTTGCTATCTTTGCTATGAGTCAGTTCCTCTTCCTGTTTTTTCTCTCACCTCAACTAATAGCATTAACATCCCTTTAGTCTCCAAAGTTAGAAAGTTCTGAGATTTTTATTTCTTCCTCTTCCTTGACATATATTATTTGCCAAATCCTGTTGACTCTACATCTGAAATATTTCTCAAATTTACATCTCCTTTTCATTCTCATGAGCATTGGTCCAGTTAAAGGTCCTGTTTTTCTTGGATAGACCATGTAGTCGCTTTGCCATTATCTTTTGTTCCAACCAATTAATACTTCCACCACTATGACTTAAGAACCTTAACATTTCTGACTTCTCCACCTCCTTCTTTTCTGAGTGTGTTAAATACATTGTCATTCAGTCTTTACAATAGCTGAGATTGGTGCTATTACTATCCACGTTTTATAAACAAATAAATAAACAAATGGAAGCACAGAGAAGTTGTGTAATATCCCCAAAGTCATACAGGAATGGGTTTGTAATTTCAATCTGGAGGATTCTGGCCAGATACCTAAGCTCTTACCCACTACACCATGAACTCTGACAACATGTGGACCTTCTGGAAAACAACCCTGACTAGGGGAAAGCCTCATTTCAAAAATCTTCACTGGCCCTTTCTTTTCTACATAATAGGATTAAAACTGTTTTGAATGGTACATATACTTTTGTCTGAAATTATTTTATTTTGCATTCATTTTTTAAAAATCAACTCTATTAAGGTTTACATTCAATAAAATGCACTCATTAATGTTACATTTCCATTGTATTAATCGAATGATACATTTTTGACAAATTTATATCAGTGTAACTCCCACTGGTCAAGATATAGAATAATTTTATCATCTTAAAAAATCCCTTGTGCTCTATTGTCGACTATACCCACACATGCCTCTGACCCCAGACAACTACTGATTGGTTTTCTGTCATTATAGAGTAGACTTATTTTTCTGGAATTTTTGTATAAATGGAATCGTGCAGTATTTTGTGTCTGACTTTCTTTACTGCTCATAATGTTTTTGATATTTATCTATATTGTTAAATGTATCAGGAGTGGATTCCTTTTTGTTACTGAGTAGTATTATAATGAATATACTACATGATATTTATCAATTCACCTGTTGGTGGACATTTGGATTATTTTCAGTTTTTGGCTTTCATGAATGAGGCATCTCTGAATATTCAGATTCTTTGTGTTGGCATATATTTAGGGTGGTGAAAAGGGCTTTTGATTAAAATGGACAAACATCTACCCCCAAAGTAGCTCAAGAGGAAAAGAAAAAGTTTATTAGGTTCCACAACTAGAAGTCCTAGAGTTGACCTTAAAAGTTGTCATTAAAATAAAAGAGCCTTCCTCACTTTCTCTCTCAGATATTATTTCCTTTGTTAGCTTTCTTCTGACAGACTGTCCGTCATCATGGTGATAATGTGACTCCCAGCAGCAGTCTCAGACTTATAGTCATCCCCTCAGCAGCTCCACTAGAGAGTTTTCTTTTCCCAACACATCCAGTACTAACGTTTGAACTAAATCTATGTGGCCCTCGTTAGGCCATGCTTCCATTCTTCCACCAATGGTTATAAACAAAAGATTGGGATGCTCTGATTAGTCAGACCTTAGATGCATGCCTACTTCTGAAGCCAGAGATGTTTAGTAGTCAGCTCCACCCAACCACATCAACTTACATTGCATGGTGGCTCCCCAGGGAAATTGGAGCATTGTTACCGGAAGCAGGGGAATGGCTGAGTGCCGGGGAAACCATCAGTGACCTTCATTCATGGCACTCTGTCATGCCATTCCACCAAACACTCCCACCTGGTCTGTTCCTGAATGCTAAGAACCAGATCTCCCAGACATAGTAAATCACACCTTCCCCAATGTGTGCTGCAGTTTTCCTCTGCTTACCCTCATCCATGCTGTGCTTTGCCTGCAACATCCTCTGTGGCTGTGGCAAACTCACTCACTTTATAAGTCCGGCTAAAAAGCCTTCTACCTTAGAAAGCCTTCCTAATCATGCCTCTGCCTAGATTAGTCTCAGGGCACCTTATCTATAGTCTGACGTAGTTCTTACTATGAAATGTCTAATCATAGAATTGTTTCCTATGATCTGCTCCTCCCCTACTAGACACAGACAGCGTGACAGCCCATCACTGTCTTGCTCATTTCAGTGTTCTCCCGGGCCCCGACGCAGTGCCTTTTACACAGTACGAGCTCCATAAATACCTATCGATTGACTCTGGACTTGCCAGCCATTAAAAGAAGTTAATGGAGGTTTTCTGATTCCCTGAAGATTACTGATTTTGGAATGTTGTATCAGTCAAATTTCTAAGAATCAATAATGTCTTCTTTGGATTTTTCTGTCTCTTACTCAAAAATATGTATATTTTTTATTTTCTCTCTCTCAAATAATATTTTAAAAATAATTTTATTGTAGTTTCCCCTCCAATTTTAACAATATGTAAGCATTTCAGAAAATTTGTAGATTTAAAGATATAAAAATATATCTAGCTTAGAGCCATTGTGTATGGAAGGCTGGAGTCCCTACACATTCACCGACCTGCTCCCTTATCAGTCACATCTCAGTAAGAACTTCCCTTTCACCTTGGGCCTTCCCTCACCTCTCAGTTTTTCTTATAGGACTTATCCTGATAAAATTATATCCTCTAAGTTGACTTGTGTATTTCTGTCTCTCTGTGGGATTAGAGACTTGGTTTAGCTTGGTCATAGTGTTTTCCCATTCACAGAACAGTGGTTTGCACATAGTAAGTACTCCATAAATATTAATGGCATCAGATAATGAGGGCTGTTGTAATAGAGGTAACCATTACTTACATATTTTTATTTCATTCCACACATATAAATACTTATATATTCAGAAATATATGTGTCCATGTGTTTTATGCACACAAACACACAATACATACACACACATAGTATATCATAAGGCATGAGTAATGTAACTTAGGGCTACCACACACCCTGTCTGTATCCCAAGCATGTTCACTCCTTACTCACCATTCCTTCTGGCACTTTCTCACTTCAAACCCTGGAGGTGCACTGCCTGAGCCCTTTGTCTAGCTGCCTCTCAGCCTGCACTCAGGGCAGGCCAGAAGTGCTGGGGACTCACACCTCCATGAAGAGCCCTTAGCCAAGGACGAATAGGATTGTAGGGTAACTCTCCCAGCTCCCTTGCCCTTTTGGAGGGACTTCACTGGAGAGTGTTCACACCACTTCTCAGAGCCCCGAGTAGGACTGATGACTGAGTGGTAGCTAGACTGAGAATGTTTATCACCCTCCTTTCCCAACCCCATGCCATTTCCCACCTTCATATCACTGCTTGTTAGAGTCACCTGCTAAATAAGCTACTTGTATTCAACAACTAACTCTGAAGAATTCATTACCTGACTCTGGGAAAAACTAAAAATCGTTTTGTGAACAATAAGAAAATGGCCCTGCTCCTCTCAAATCCCATCTCACAGACTTTGCCTTCTGCCTCCCACTTCCTCTCAGCCCTGCACGGAGGGGGTGGGCACCCACTTACAGCCCTGTGTACTTTCTTCCTTGGGAAGCCATTCAGAGAGAACATCCTTATGCTGCCTCCATTCAGAGTGTAATCCTGCCCAGCACAGAGGCTTCAGAAATTCCTGAGGCATCCATATTATAGATGCCTCTGCATTCAGCTTTGCTTTTATCTGTTTCCAATTTCTGTTTTCAAGGTATTCCATTTTTCTCCTTTCTCCTTCATCCCCAACCCCTCCTTTACAAAAGCACCAAATAAAAAACCCATCACACTGCTGTTATGGAAAAAAGCTTTTGAAAAAGGAGGGTGGCATGGCTTGAATGTTTCTAGACTCTAAAACTGCAAGTCACAGACAAATGAAGGAATGGGGCTGGGGGGAGGGGGCTGGGGGCTCTGAGCCCTGGAAGGAAGCCCTCAGGCCACAGCAGGCTCTGGGAGCAGCAGTGTTTCTAACTTGGTTTGAATGTGTTGATTTGAGGCATCTGTCTTGCTGAATTCAGATTTGAATTATAGGTGTTACTGAAAGAAACATTAAGGTTCTGTCCATTGGGGCAGGTCTACCGCTCTCGCCTGTTAACTTTTCTGCAATGTTGTTCAATTTTATCTAAGCATTACTTCAACTTTGTTTTGGGTAGATGCTCTTTTTATTCATTCATTCCTGAATTCATTCATTCCACACTGACAGTAACTAACCGCGGGGACTACAAACTTGTCTAAGGCCCATTCTTTACTCGCAAGGACTCAAAATCTATTTCAGGGAGATAGACAAACAAATCAATAATTGCAATGCCTAGCAATTGCCCCAGGGTAGGGGCTGAGCAGAGTTGCTTAAGAGCAAGTGCTGCAGAGTCAGCCACACCTGGGTTCCTTGCCCTGCCGTGGGGACCCAAGAAGGTATCCTGGATGAGGAGGAAGGGGCTAGTTGTCAGGAGCCAAGAATATGGATTAAATAACCCTGGCTCTTTGGTCTCTGTTTTGTACTAAATTGACTGACTTTTATTTTATTTTATTTTATTTTATTTTATTTTATTTTATTTTGTTTTGTTTTTTGGACTGACTTTACTTAACTTCCTTGAGCCTCAGTTTCCTGATCTGTTAAATAGCTAGAATAATGTCTATATCATGGATTGTGCAAAAATAATTGAGATAGGGCCTCAAATGTGCTTGGCAGAGTTTGTAAAATACTATAGCAACTTAATAAATGTTCATTATTTTACAATTAAATCAAGCACAGGATGTTGGGAGATACCCAGTGCAGACCTGAGAAGTGGATGTAATTTGTTAGATGAGGTGATGCGTCACTGGAGCATGAGGAAGGTAAATGACGGTACATTGCAGGCAATGGATGGGCAAATAAATGGTTTCTTCTTTCTGTTCTCCAGGGCATGTGTGACACCCACCATATAACTGTGTCAAAACCTACAATTTATCAAATATAAAGCCAGTGATAGTAACAATCTGGCTGGCCACAAGGCAGTAGGATACAGACTAATAGGCTTTTTCTGGGCCATTATTTTATGATGGGTTGTCAGGTGTGTATCAGCACGAGGAAGGGCAAATACAACGGCCTTTCCGGGGCTCCCATTGATCAGGCGCGGTGTGCGGTGTATTTTTATTTAAGATTTGATTTCCTCCCTCCTTCTCTCTGGTAAGGGGATGTTCAGAGATGTAACAATTAGAACTCAATATGCTAATACAATTCTCATTAGCACAGTCATACAATTGCCTCTAGTGGTACATGTGCAAAGCCAGAGAATTCCCGGAAATTAGCTCTGCTTCCGGGCGTCCCCACCTGAATCTGTTCTCAACTACTTCGTGATTGCGAAGATTAGGCTCATTTTAACAGTGGGCATTTCTCTGGGCTGATGAGCTTAAAACTCATTCAAAAATTAATACATTTTTTCACTCTCTTATTTATTTATTTATTTATTTATTTTTTGTTTGGTGGGGCATATTTTATGACACATGTCTGCTTCTTCCTTGCAAATATTTCATTCGAAATTAATCTTTAAGTTTTCAAACTTCAAAGACAAAAGAAATCAATCGTGGTCAAACAGAATTAGGAGGCATTTCATAATTCTGAAGTAGAGCCATACTTGCTTGTGCTTTTCATTTTGTTTATGATTCTGAAAGATATTACTATTTTTCTGCCAAGTGAATTCCCACTTCATTAGAAAGGTGTTGATGCTTTTCCAACAGATTTTGGTAATCTGGTGTATTATTTAACAGATTCAGAAAATTATTTAATTTTCTTTTGTGGATTACAGCCTTACGTCTAAGTCATACTCATATTTTCCTGCCTCCCTCTCTTTTCTTTCACTTTTTCTCCATCCTTCACCCTCTCTGTCCCTTCCTCTTTCCTTCCTTTTCTTCCTTTTTTACTTTCCTTCCTCCCTCCTTCTTCACTTATACAAACATTTATTCCTATTATAATTCCTACTAGAGGCCCAGTGCACAAAATTCGTGCACAGGGGTGTGTGCCCCTCAGCCAAGCCTGCACCCTATCCAATCTGGGACATTGTTCTCACAATACAGGACTGCTGGCTCCCAACTGCTTGCCTTCCTGCTTTCCTGATTGCCCCTAATCACTTCTACCTACCAGCCTGATCACCCCCTAACCACTCCCTTGCCAGCCTAATTGATGTCTAACTGCTCCCTTGCCAGCCTTTTTGTCCCTAATTCCCTCCCCCCTGCAGGCCTGGTCCCCCCCCCAACTGCTCTCCCCTGCAAGCCTGAGGCCCCACCAACTATCCCTCCCTGCAGGTCTGGTCACCTCCATCTGTCCTCCCCTGCAGGCTTGATTGCCCCCAACTGCCCTCCCTTGCAGACCTGGTCCCTCTCAACTACCCTCCCCTGCTGGCCATTTTGTGGTGTCCATCTTATGTCCACATGGGGACAGCCATCTTGTGTGTTGGAGCGATGGTCAATTTGTATATTATTATTTTATTAGATAGGATAGAGGCCTTGTAAATGCGTGGGGGCCAGCTGGTTTTCCCTGAAGGGTGTCCTGGATCAGGGTGGGTGTTCCCTTGATGGGTGTTCCGTGGCCAACCTGCAAATCACCACATAGGCTACCCCACACCCTCTTGTGACCCAAGTAGAGGTCCTGGTATCTGGGATTTATTTATTTTCTATAATTGAAACTTTGTAGCTTTGAATGGAGGCCTGGGCCCGCCAGGGCAGGCAGAAAGCTTGGCTTCCTCAATTGCCAAGGAAACCCAAGCTTTCTGCTGTCTAAGTGGCTGCAGCCATCTTGGTTGGGTTAATTTGCATACTTGCTCTTGATTGGCTGGTGGGCATGGCTTGTGCATGTAGCAGAGGTATGGTCAATTTGCATATCACTCTTTCATTAGATAAGATTATATACCAAATACTATTTGAGGCCTCGTAGATAAATAAGACATAGTTCCTATGAGCTGATGGGGAAGACAAGTGATAAATAGTTTATAAGATAAGAGCAATGACCAAGAGATGTGCTGAAGAAATAGATGTGATAAGGACAAACTTTGGAAGGAACTGTGTGGTCATGAATGGCTAAGAGCTAGCCAGTAAAGTGAGGAGTCAGGGACTTCCCAGTAGTTAGCAAGGACATCCCTATCAGCATGTTTCATGCTCTGACCCTCACATGTAAAGTGCTAATTGGAATTTTCAAGTTGAGATGATGTTTTGAAGAACAGGGGTTATTTTTATTTTAAAATGTTCACAATGAAGTAGGTACATGTGCTAACAATTTTCCAAACCAAATATTTTTTTCTGGCTATTTAATGTCAACCTCCATTCTAAAGTAACAAAATCTGTTTGCATTTGGTGGTGCACTGACTAGTGAGATCAATCTTATCAAAATGAAAAAGATACTTAACTCAAGGAGTGTTGCAGAAGCCTTAGATTGAAGGATTGAAGTGTGTACCATCCGCCATTCAGGAGGAAAATAGCTTTTGTCAAAGACAGTTGCTTTGCTTCCTAAAGCATGAACTCAGAGGTACAATAATT
Organism: Vespertilio murinus; assembly: GCA_963924515.1. Lineage (NCBI taxonomy): Eukaryota > Metazoa > Chordata > Mammalia > Chiroptera > Vespertilionidae > Vespertilio > Vespertilio murinus. The sequence goes on from OZ004716.1 coordinate 23,208,118, forward strand.
TAGTCCAGTAGTTAATTTAGTTGTATTCAGCTTAACTAATTAACACTAATTCCATGCTTGATTTTTTTCCTCCCATTAACTGAACAAAAGCCATCTCTAATGAGTTATGAATACAGGGCCAGCTGACTTGCTATGTTGTGGAGATGGCAAATGAGGAGGAAGCTATAAACATCTGTAGGAAAATAGATAGGCAAAGACATGGTATTCAATGTATTTAACAATTCGTGCAGTGTAGGCACTGACCAATCAGAATGCACAGTAGTGTATGGGTGCTACCATGCTATTTAAAGGGTAAAGAGTAGGACATATCCTCCAAACACAGAAAATGACAGGCACACACTCATTCTTTTCTAATAGCCCCCAAAATCTTAACTCATTTCAGCATCAATTCAAGTCTGAAAATCACATAAATCTTATATGGGTGCGTCTCAAGTTACACATCCTGAGGCAAATTCCTCTTTAGCTGTGAACCTGGGAATCAAACAAATTATATGCTTCTAAAATACAATGGTGGGCACACATAAAATAGACATTTCTATTCCAAAAGGGAGAAATAGCAAACAAGGAAGGGACAATGGGTCCTGAGCAAGTCCAAAATCCAATGGGCAAATTCTTTTGCCATTTAAGGTTTGAGATCATCCTCTTTGGTTTAGTGAACCAGGCTTCCTGGCTTAGAGGCCATGCCTTCCAGAAAGACTGGAGTGGGGCCTTGTCCCCAAGGCTCTGGCCACTTCACCGGGAAGGCAAGGGTAGCCACCTTGCTATGTGTTGCTGAGAGTTTGAACTAATGGGAAAGGAATCATAGGAAGACAGCAAAGAAAGGCTAACAGAACTGACCAAGAAAAGAATTGGATTGAGAAAAATTGAAGTTCTCTTTTGCCAAAAGGGCTCCAGATGAGGCTTGAGATTGGATAACTTTTCCAAAGTCAGCACTGTCTTCTGACCTTGATGGCATCTGGTTGGGATCAACTGAGAGAGACTGCATTAAAACATATACATGTGTACTTTTAATATATATTTATATGTTTAATATACATATATATGAATATTTTATACTTACATATGTAATATATATATTCATTACATATATAAGTACATACACATATATAAATATTTAATGTATACCTCTCAGAATTAATCAATCCCATTCTATGCACGCATGAAAGAACTGTTTGATTTGGTATATCTTATAAAGTGTCACCTACTTTGCCTCTCAGTCGAACATTTAAAACAACGTTTTTGCATAAACAAGGTTGAGGAAGAAGCTAGTCACCTAACCTCTTCCGGTCCAGTGTCAGTGCTATGATATGTTGCAGCTGAAGGTCTGGGCCAGGCATCTGCCTTCCATTCTAATACCCCCTGGTGTTTTCTGCCTCTGTCTCCAGATCTTCTAACAAGAATTAATGTGGAAAAGTGGCATGTGAGTGACTGCAGTGTGGAGCTTCTAGTTATGATGATGAAGGAAGGGCACACAGTTTACAAGGAGATCTTACTACGTGGCCAGTGCCTCAGAGACATTATTTTCTTTAATCTTCCCAACAATGCTCTGAGTTAGGAGCTCCTAATAATTCCATATTATGGTTGGGGAAATGTGGTTCAAGGAAGTGAAGTCACTTGCTCGACATCATAACATTTTTAAAATGTTGGATTGAGAGAAAAAGCTTATAGGCAATAGATGTTGGATTTTAACCCAGGTGGTATTAATCCAGAGGCCTCAGAACTAACCACTTTGCTCTCCTGTCTTCCTTCACTCTATACTTCTCAAGGAGGACCTATACTACCTGATTATCTCACCTAACTTTTAAATTAAACCTGGCCAGTGTGGCTTAGTGGTTTAGCATCAACCTATGAACCAGGATTCCGGGTCAGGGCACATGCCTGGGTTTTGGGTTCAACCCCCAGTGTGGGGTGTGCAGGAGGCAGCATGTCAATGATTCTCTCTCATCATTGATATTTCTCTCTCTCCCTCTCTCTTCCTCTCTGAAATCAATAATAAAAATATATATTTTAACATACAGTAAAATTTACTTTTTGGGAGATGTATAGTTCTATGTAAAGATTCATATGTCCACCATTAAAATCAGGATAGAGTAGCTCTTTCACTCCCAAAACCCCCTAGTCCCACCCTTTCTAATCATATGCTCCCTCCCACCCTTTGGCTACCACTGACCCATTTTCTGTCCCTGTATTTTTTTTTACCAGCGTAATAATATCCAGCAACCTTCCTTCTATTGAGTGTCCCACTTCTACAGTGTTATGCCATTACCAATATGACCTTGATGAAGCTAATAATTCTTCCTGTGTCAAAATGGTCAGTCTTCATTAATTTGTACTCATTAGTTACAGCTTGTATAATTTAGAGAAAGTCTAAATTATAGAATACATATTATTTTATTCTTTTTAAGCACTCATCTCAGCAAAATATTATGTAAGAATGCTCTCTTTTGAGATTCGATTCATTAATTTATTAGCATTGATTTTACTTATATGTAAATGAAGGAAAGTTTAATATGAGCACTTGATTATTATTCTGTAACCAATTCTGCCCAATAACCTATGCAAATGGACCTCATTATCTCTTACTAGGCCTATAGTGATGGCCTGCAAACTCATTGCCCTGAGCCTTACCCATCATGTCTTTTCCATGTAACTTTCTCAATTGCTACTGATAAAATTCAGCATTAAAGCGCATCCTGAGTCATTGTCCATACCCCAATCTGCATTAATGTTTAACTCATCTGCCACCTTGTCCTATCCCACCCCTAAAGTTCCAGCTGCATGGCTGAGTCCCTGGTCTCTTAGGTTCTTGGCTGTTTCAGATACTTGGGTTGCTTTCCACAGTAGCTGCTGTTCCAAGTTTACTCATCTTCCAGGAAATATTTCTGGGTCCCAGCTCTCAACCATCAATTTATTTTTAAAAATCCTCTAAAGCCTTGCTTTTTCCTGGGGCCTACTCTCATATGCAGTTTCATTCAGATCAAGTGATCACTTGTCCTATTTCCTCTTGGATCCTCAAGAGTTTAGGGCATGTCTCCTCCCAGGACACATTCCTTGCCTTCCCCAAAAAGGGCTGGGTGGCCTCTCCCCTGCATTTCCTCTGCAAACACTTGGTGGAACATTCTGGTAAGGAAAAGAGCAGAGAAGTCAAAGGTAACAAAAATATAAAAAAGATAGTTTGGACTAGTGATTGCTATGATAGCTCCCAAATATAAAGTTCTGTGATCTGCTCTAAATCTTCATCAAAAAGCAACCAAAAACAATATATACTGAAAAAGACAAAGTATTAGAAAGCACAGATTCAAACTTCACCAATACCCTTACTGCTTCTGTGATCTTGAGCAAATTAGTTGATTTCCTAAAGCTTCTGTATAGTTCTTTTTTCACAGGGTATTTTGAGAATTAAATAAGATATTGAAAGTGCTGGGTTGAGAGCCCAGAGAAGAACATGGGCTCACTAAGTAATCCTGTGAAATGATTATCAGTGCCATTAGTATTCAAGTCTTATTTTTTTTTCACCATTAGAACCTTTCCTTATCTTCGTGTCTAGGCTCAGAGCCCAGAGCTTGGAAGGAACAGGCAGAGCTGAGTGCTCAGTTAGTGTCTTTTTGAATGAAAGGAACATAGTGAGATCAGGTAGTACCAGGGGAAGGAATTCTCCAGGAGGCATTTTACAACTTTCTTGAGAAAGGGGATACCTCTTCTGCCTCAGGCTAAGCTCAGCTCCTCATCCTGAGAGGACATTCTGCCCAGCATCTTCCTGCCTGGATGACAGAATCCCTGATTGTCCTTCCTAAAATCTGACTACACTTGGGGTATTGAAAAAGGGATGAGTCCTGGAGTCCGCTATCATACAGGAACACCTCTGCAACACCTCTGCTTGTGGCAATGGACATAAAAACTGCCTTCATCACATGCTTAGCTAAAAATGATTTAGAAGGGGATGTCTAGGCTAATTAAACTTGGCATATGAATAATGTGTATTGTCCAGCAACAATGAACCCCTCAGAAATTTGTGCAGACAACTAATGATTTTAAAACTACCTACAAACCTCTCCCTCTCTCCCCCGCCGCCACTGTTCCTGACAAAGGGTTGAGATTGCAAGCCAGCTGGATGTCTACTTATTTACATAAATAATATAGTATGAAGTCTTTATAATATTCCCCCTCCACCTTCTCTTTTCCGGGATAAATAACCCCCAATTCCTCAATCCATAAACCCCATTTTACACCCTTTTAATCTTTTTGTAACTCCCTCCTGCATCTTCTTTGGGCCCTATTGAAGCCTTATCTAAATTTAACAGGCATGCTAAACAGGCAATTAGCAACGATGAATCCATTAGAACCTGGGGCCCTTTTAGTCCCTAATTTGGGTCTGAGTTTCTCTCTCTTTCTCTATAAGGGTTACACAGAGGATTTCCATCATAGGCTGTCAATTTTGCTTTCCCACAGGATGTTCTTCCAGGGTCCAGAAAAGCCAGTCTCTGTAAAGGCAAGAACCAAAGAACACCCCTGAGCCCATTAGGGAAGTCTTTTCTTAATGGGTTTTGTGTGTGCCATGTAAGTGCCTGGGCTGTGGGGAGAGTTGATCTGCAACCTTGTACTCCAGGCTGCTAGAGGGCTGGAGGCAGATCTTGTCTGTCCTTCTCCAGGCCATTTTCTTATCTGACTTAAGATTGAGCCAAAGAACTGAGCCACCACAAATTGAAGAGTTTGTTTTCAACATGGAATGGTGTTCAACACATGGCTTATATACCACCCAACAGCCCACTAAAAGCTGCTAAGAAGAGAGGGAATTCCTGGGGTTCTTAAATTGACGGTTTTCTGATTAAAGGTTTTCTTACTAGTAATATTTTGACAGCAGAAGAAAAAGAAAGGAGGCCAGCAGAGCCCAGATTGTAGCTTGTCACTCTGCAAAGACCAAACCCCGTCATCGCCACTCTGTGCTTGCACATCAATGTCCCCTCATGGGTCTAACTTCTCCTGTGCTGCATTTCCCCTCCACAGTGTGGCCTGATATTTCTCAGGGACTCACTTGACTTGGTGCAAACAGTGGGGATGTATGTCTGGACAAGGATTAGCAAAAACAGACATTCCTGTGTTGCTACCTTGTCAACAATTTCAAGGTGAAACCCCTACCAGTCCAGCAGTAATTTGGTAAGGGAAATTATTGTTTTGTGCAAATATCAAATAAGATCCTTTGGGATTTTTCTTAGCATTACACATAGTTCTGGTCTAAAGATCAATTAGACAGAACCTACTCTTTATTACACGTTACTAATGTGGGAGAGAAACCAGAGCAGGGAGCTGGGCCTTCCTGTCTCCCAACACAAAGGTTTCCTGACTCGGTGGTCAGAAGCACAGGAATGGTGCTGACAATGGTCGTGGAACTCATTTGTGGCCACAGATGTCTGTAAGCTTGTGAGTTTCAAAGTTAGAGTGCCTTCTGCAACTGACAGAGCTTCTCATGGTGCTTAGGGCATCTTCTGAAAAGCCATATCCTGTCTTAAAGTACTTCATAATGTTCGCCAACTGCACATTAACTGAGGGAGTTAATAACAATTAATAATTGAGAGAGCATGACTGCAATACTTCAGGAGTAAATTTAGCAAGAGGTCTGTCTACGTTCCCAGTGCTGCCCGAAGACAGACCTTTTGGTAACTCTGGATCTTGACACAGTAGAATGGGTTTGAACTTTTCTATTAGGGCTACTGGACCAGATTCGCAAACTAGGTGGCTTAAAACAACAGAAATGTATTCTCTTACAGTCCTGGAGGCAAAAACTCTGAAATCAAGGTGTCAACAAGGCCATGCTCCCTCTGAGAGCTCTAGGGGAGGATCTGTCTCAGGCCTTTCTCTTAGCTTCAGGTGTTGCTGGCAATCCGTGGCACTCCTTGGCCTGTGGACACATCGCCTCAGTCTCTGCTTCCATCATAGAGTTCTCTATGTGTCTCTGGCCTCTTAGAAAAACATCAGTCATAATGATGTAAGTCCCTCTCCCCTTCAAAAAATAAGGTTATATTCACTGGTACTGAGAGGTTTAGGGTTCAAAATATCTTTTGGGGGGGCACAACTCAACCTTTAACAGACTTGGGTGCAGATGTTGTTGGTTCTGCCTCAGGTCAGAGGATCTGAGAGGAGCCACAGGCCTAAGACAACGGGAAAACTGCCTTCCTGGGGCTGCTGTAACAAATAGTCATAAAACTAGTGGCACGCATTCATTCCCTCACAGTTCTGGAGGCCAATTTTAGTTTCAAGGGACTGTCAGCAGGCTCTAGAGGCGAATTCATCTCTTGCCTCTTCCAGCTTTTGCTGGATGCCAGGATTCCTTGGTCTGTGGCCACACAATTCCAGTCTCTACTCTGTGGTCACGTGGCCATCTCCTCTTCTGTCTCAAATTTCTCTCTGCCTCCTTTTTTGCAGTGATATCTGTGATTGCCTTTTGTGGCCACCCAGATAATGCAGAATAATCTCCTCATGTCAAAATTATTTATTTAATTATTTATTTAATCACACCTACAAAGTTGCCACATAAGGTAACATTTATGGGGTGCCTTCTGCATCCTCACCTGTTACAGGTGGAAGTGTGGTCTTTGCTATGTCGCAAGGAAAGGGATTTCCTGAGACTTTCATGGGAGGATGGGTGATCTTTATTTCCCTGAAATTAAACCTCTGGGTTCCCAATGTCCCATTTCCTTCTATCCCACCATGGAAAAAGTCCAGTCTTGTCTTCAGCAGGACAAGAATTAAGGTCACTGCCCAGTGTCTTCACTCCAATTTAAGCACATTCCAACCCAGCATCTGTCTAGCTTAGCTGTGTTCTGGCCTCCCATTTTATCTCTTTCTATTAATAACTAGCTAATTGCGATGACAACACAGGAATTAAGACTTGATTTCTTTGGGGGGGGTCATTATTCAGCATAGTACAGTAGGGACTTACCTGTGAGTGGTGTGTAGGGACCAGCAGGCATCAGATAATCCCCTGAATGAGGAGTTTCTTCAAGGAAAAGCACAGGGCTCTGTAAGACCTGAGTTAGCCTGTGTGCTCAGGAAAGCTGTCTTAGTTTGGGTACCTGCAGAAGCAGACTCTGCAACAAGGATTTGTGTGCAAACTGTTTATCTTGGAGGTGATCCCAGGAAACACTGGTAGAGAAATGTGGAAGTAACACAGAAAAAGGAAGACAGCCAATAAATGGGTTATCATGCCAGCTGGTTACCTTTGAGGGCAACTGGAGCTGATCCCACTAGAGAGTCTGATGGACTGTGTGAGCATGCTTCAGTTACCCCTACCTACCAACATGTGAAGGGCTGGGGTATTCATGCACCAACTCTCCATCTGCCCCTGCTTGAGGGCAGCTCTTGGGAAGCTGTAGGCACTCTCAGTAAGCAGTCTCTGCAAAGTAAAGATGAGTGCAAACAAGATTCGTAAAAGCAACTCTGATTGGGAAGGTACCCAAAAAGAGGACCTCTGAACTGGACCTGAAGTGTAAGTAGGAGGTACCTAGCAATGAAGAGGAGAGGAGGGGGATGATGTTAGGAAAGAAACAGAAAGTACCACAGCCCTGTGGTCTGCAGGCACAGTCTATTCACTGGTGTTAAAGGAGTTCAGGTGGGACAGTGTCTCATTCAAACTTGAGAGCTGGCAGGTATGCCCTGGTATGGCTACATTAGTGCCTGTGGCCACTGTCTGCTCTGATCAGTTGGTGCCCATGCCGTAACAGTTGTTACATATTTTAGCAGCCTCCATGATGAGGTCAATATCTTTTTCACTGGGTGGCCATGACCAATAAATTAGATATTCCATGGAAAAGCAGGTTGCAATTGTGAAGTCTTTTATGAAGGTTAGGCTGTTGCTGGGGAGGTTTCATGTTGAAATATGAAAAGGTGGAAAAATTCAAGCCTCAGTGACCATTCTCAGGGGTTACTTGATCAGGACACACTTAAGTTGCTGCCATGGACCTATTATAATAATTTTGGCCTGAGATTTTCTGGAACAGATGTGGAGAGACCCTGTTACTTACAGCGTGGCAGCTAAAAGTCTACAGTTTCATGGAGTCAGGCAGTCCTGGGTTCAAGTCCCTGTTCTACCACTGACTGCTGAGTGACCTTGGGTAGGCTTCACTGACTCTCAGTTTTTTCACCTGTAGAATGAGGTAATGACACCTGCCTCACAGGTTACATGTGGAATGAAAGCATTGATGGTCACAGTGTTTTCTCTGTTTTTAAGCATTTGATTATATACACTTTTTTTTTATTGAGAAGGCTTTTGTTCATGCTGGCCAGCTCTTTTTGAATTCTTGCTTGAGTCAGTCAGTGAGTGGTAAAGATTATAAGATTTAGTTGAACAGTGGTTCCACTCAGCTCTCCCATATGTGTTTTCAGGAGAGCAGCCTGACGTAGGAGAATTAGTTTGAAATCAGGCTCCTAGTCCAGTTCCTATACTCATGGCAGGTATGAAGTGGGCCAGTTGTAGTTCTCTTCCCCTCAGGGATAAATAAGAGCCCCACCTCTTAGGGCTGAGGTGGGAACTCAGGAGGCCAATACAGGCAAAGTTTTTGTTTTAATATTGTAGGGTGACAAGACCTTAATAAATATGACCTTAATAAATATGACTTAATATGATTCTTGGAATAGAAGCTCTATGAGGGCAAAGCCCGACTTGGCTCATCCAGTGCTGGTTTCCTGTGCCCAAAACACAATCTAGCAAGTAGGAAATGTTCAATAATCATGCGATGAAAAAAAGTGAATGAATTAACTAATGAATGAATGAGCTTTCCTGGAGGTGGGATCAAGAACCTGCATTTCTGAGTTCTCCCCATATGATTATGGGATACAGACATGACTGAAAACTACTGGCCAAAATGTTTATTTTATAGGTGATGAAATTTCAGTTGCGGTTGCTAAGTAATTCACTCCAAAAGCACTTGGTTAACTTATTGAACAAACAGCCATACATCTTTTATTTAACAAAATCTTCATTCAGCACTTACAAGGTTGCTGGTGGTATTTAAAACCCACATTCTATAAGCAAGAATAAGATATTCCCTATTCCTTGATAAATTCTTGATCTGGTAGAGGATTCAGATACATAAACAAAAGACTGCATTGCATGTGCCATGGTATAATGTTTATGCACAAGGTGTGCTGAAGGAATACAGATGAAGGAGCATTGATTCTGACATGGGGCCAGTGAAGACCAGCAGTGAAAGTTATATTTGGGAAGGCTGGGGGATAGGAAGGTTAGGAGGTTCTTAGGCAGCTAAGAGTAAGGGATAGAAGGTACAGGGTAAACAAAGCATGGGAAAGGTCATAGAACTGGTTTCTAAGATTGTTAATTAGGCTGAGAGAAAGGCACTTCAGGTGGAATTAACACCAAGGTAAAAGGCCAGGAATCAGCATATAGATTGATATGTTTGAAGAATTAAAAGCTAAGTCATGTGCATGTGGTTTGAAAGATAGGGTCCACATTGTTCTGGTATTTGTAGGCCAGGGTAAAGAGTTCAGGTTTTATTCTCTGCTAGAGGCCTGGTGCACAGCATTTGTGCACTGAGGATCAGAAGTCCCTCAGCCTGGCCTGTGCCCGTTGGCAGTCTGGGTCCCCTCAGGCAATGTCCAGCTGCCAGCTCAGGCCCGCCCACAGGAGAGGGCCTAAGCCATCTGTCAGACATCCCCTGAGGGGTCCTTAGCACTGCTGCAGAGTCAGGAGAGGCTCCCACTACCACCGCTGAGCTTGCCAGCCATAAACCTGGCTTCTTCCTGGGCATTGCTCCCCATGTGGGAGCACACTGACCATCAGGGAACACATCTGCCCTCTGGTGGTCAGTATATGTCACAGCATCTGGTTGTCCTGCCTTTTGGTCAATTTGCATATTAACCTTTTATTGTATAGGATACAATGGAAGGCACTGGCAATTGCAAGCAAGGGGCATTCAATAACTCAAGTTTTAGAGTCAATCTTGCTACTATGATGAACACAGAAGTTAAGTTTGCAGGGGGGAGAGTCATCAGGATGCTATGAATGTAGCCCCGGTGGGAAATTACAGTTTGGTTAGACTGAGTTGATGGCAGTGAAAATGGAAGGAAATGCATGCATCACTATGTGCTTTTGTAAAATGTAGTTGGGATGTGCTGTGTGCTTGAGTTCCATAACCCTTCCCTCCTCCAGTGTCCCATCCCCAGACAAATCACACTGAAATTAGACCATGGTGGCAGGAGTATGGATTCAAGGAAGACTTGGTTTATATTGAAACCCAACAGGGCATCTGTGGAATAAAATTATTCCAAATGTTAATTCAATTTGATTCAACAAGTATTTTGAACCCTATTTTCGTTAAGACCTTCTCAATTTTAAGGGGTTAATACCCAACTCAAAATGGGAAATATAGAGTTCCCTAAACTGAAAAAGCCCAGGAAATTGAACTTCAGAAACATTTGAATACAGGTACTTGACTATTGCCAAATGGAAGAGGTTTCTCTTTATCTCTTGGATCTATTTTCTTCTATGGTGACTTAGCTTTCAGGCAGGTGCTCTCCATGAGGTAGCAAATGACTGCTGGCAGGCCCAGATTTGTAGCTAATAGTTTTAACATCTAGTAAAAAGAGAGTTGTTGTTCCCCAGCCATATTTCAGAGGGGTGACCATGATTCATCCAGCTTGGGTCCTATAAACATCTTTCGTTAAGATGGACTGTTAAGATGGACCATACTATGGTTACAATACTAACTCTGAAGCTGGACACTGAGTCATCTTGATTTCATAGATTAAATGTGGAGAGTGAGATGGTTTTCCAAAGGCAAGCTGGGCACTAAGAAAGGATGGATACTGGTAGACCAGAAGAACAGATATATTAGCATACCACTTGTATCTGCAGTCATATGCAAGGATCTGCCTCACTCTCCTACAGGGGAATCAGAGATGAATTATTTTGTTTTTGCCCTCCAGATGCACACAGGGTATTAGACACAGACACATACATAAGCTTCTTTAATATGAACCTGCCTATGATAAGTGTTGTGATTTGATCTCCAGCAAGTAACCTGTCTTTGTCTATTTTTTTTTAATTTATAAGGAGTATAGTCTAGTAAACTCTGAGCTAAAGTTGCCTGGATTCAAATGCTAGCTCCTTCACTTATCAGCTGTGTGCCATTGGGCACATAATTCAACTCAGAGCCTCAGTTTTTTCATCTGCAGTATGGAAATAAAAATAGTAACCATCTCATTGAGTTATAATGAAATAATCCACACAAAACTATTAACCTAATTCTTGGCACATGATAATCTCTCAATGAATGTTAGCTATTGTCACTATCAACTTAAGAAGTCCCTTCAACTTTACTTGATAGGTTTTGCTTATGTGTTTCGCTTCTGTTTTACTTAGGATAATTATATTCAGTGTCCCTGGCAGTGCATTCATGACTTGTAAACTAATTTTGACACAATCTCCATTCTTGTTGGTTTTCTGAGAAACGTTCCATTTTAGTGAATATGATAGCAGGATTCACTCATTACCAGGTTATTTTAGGCAAGACTGATTTTTAACTCATTACCCCGATAATTATTGCAGTTCTCTAGTTGCCTTTCTGTGCACAGACTTAATAAGCTCTAAAGATATGTGGTAGTGCTTTTCTTGGCTGAGATAAGAGAATTACTGAGGATCTCAGGTGAAAGTGTGAATAGATGCAGGGGGTGCCCTCACCAGCTGGGTAGCCTCTGACTGTGACAAGGGCTCAGCTCCTTTAGAAACCAATGTGAGATTTTATTAATTGTGGGGCATTTTTAGTATGTCTGATACTGTTAGGTTTGCATTTGTAAACGATATCCAGAAATAAGTTCATGAATGTGTGTATGTGTGCACACATATAGTTAGTAAGTTATATGCAAACTAGAGTCCTGATGCATGCATTTTGTGCAAGAGGCTTGGCCTTCATAGCCCCTCGCAGCCTTGGCCAGCTGGCCCTCGCACCCCTGGCTTTATCCAGAAGGTTGTCCAGAAGGATGTGGGCAAGGTCGTTTGGCTGTTTTGTCCAATTAGCATACTAGCTCTTTATTATATAGGATGGAAACCAGGATCTAGGTAATTCACCTTTAGTTCCTGAGCATCTTGGGGAATGGGAAATGTCAAATAGATTGGTTGGCTGTGTCCTGCAGTAGTTTAGGGTAGGAATTAGTAGACTTTCCTTATAAAGCATTTTCTGTAAATATTTTAGCTTTTCTAAGCCATAAAATCTCTCTTTCAGCTACTCAGTTCTGGAGATACAGTGTAAAAGCAGTGAAAGGCAATATGGCTGGCCCCTGAACAGCATGGTGGGAACTGCACAGGTCCACCTGCACACAGATTTTTTTTCAATAAATACTGTAAATGTATTTTCTCGTTCTTATGATTTTTTAAATAACTGTTTATTTCCTCTGGCATATTTTATTATGGAAATATATGATGCGTATAACATGCAAAATATTTGCTAATCTACAATTTACATTATTGGTAAGGCTTCTGGTCAATAACAAGCTATAAGTACTTAAATTTTGGGGAGTCAAAAGTTATATGTGGATGTTTTACTGTGTGATGGGGGAGGGTCAGCACCTCTAACTCCTGAGTTGTTCAAGAGTTAGCTGTATAGATAAATGAATGGATGAGGCTAGCTCCAATAAACTTGACTTGTAGGTGTTGAAATGTGAATTTCATATTGTTTTTATAGGACCCAATCTATTATTTTTCTTTTGATATTTTTCACCAGTTACAAAATGGGAATCATAGTGATACACCCTCAAAGGTGGCAGGGAAAATTAAGAGTTAGTGGAGATGAAGTGTTTAAAACTGGTGCACAGCACATACTTGAGAAATATTAGCTGTTGACCTAATCATGTACACAAGTAAGTTATTGCTTACTGTCTCCTATTGAATTCCCACAACCACATTATGAGGGAGGTAGTGTTATTATTTCCATTTACCAGATGAAAAAACTGAAGTGTAGGTATGGTTAGTTATTTTTCTGAGGCCAGAGTTAGACCAAGACTTATGTATGCAAAGCAGCAGGGAACTATATTGCTTTTGTTCTCTTTCTAATGATGCTCCAAAGATTTCCTCATACATCAGAATTCAACAATGGCTATCAAAACTGACCTTTAGCAAGGGGATATAGGAAGTCAAGAGAAGTTACAAAATAAGAAGATGGTCATGAAGAGGGAGTGACAAAGCAAATGCCAGTAACAGAGCAGTGGTCACTGCATTTTTTCATTTCTTTCCATTGTTCTCTTTTTGGACACATTTTGGAATTTGCATCTGGGACATCCCTGTTAGGTTTGCAAATTGCCTGATGCCACAGTTGCAAGATGCACATTTATTATCTACCATTACATAATTCTTTCCTCCCTAATGCACCAAATTAGAAGATTGGCTGATTTTCATTATCCCTAAAAAGCAAAATTTCTGCTTAAATCACAAGTGTCTATGATGCATTTAGCAGCTACAGCAGTTTCTAACCAGCAGTTATTCCACCCTATTCGCTATTTCCCTGAAAATAACCAGGTCTATTGTGATTTAGAGATGCATTAGCTCTACTTAGAGTTAGGAATCAATTTTGACTTCTGGGGCAGTCACCCAAGATTTATATGGTAAGAATCCATCCTATTTAGAGTTTAGTATATTCCTTCCTTTACCTTTAAAAGATCTAAAAAAAGAATCAGAGTAGATTCTGGAGGGATTTAAGTTACTAATTTTTTTTTTTTTTTACAAAAATCACATGTGATTAGTAGCTGGCAAGTTCTGCATGTAGGTCCTATGTGGTTAGTTTCCAAATTTCTTCTTCCGGAAAATAGATGGCTCCCACTTAGAGGAATCTTCTTATCATGGGATGGCCTTCATGACAGACCCTAGACCTACCTCACCCATCTTTGCTATGTATGTCTGCAGTGTTTGAACAGACCTTCCATTCCATGTCATGAAACCCATCATGCATGTTTTGGAGACAGCTCTGTCTCTCTGCAGGTTCAAGTGCCCCTGAATGAGAGAAAAGTTAGAATATGTTCCACATATCCCAGCTCCACCACTCCTTAATCAAGTTCTTGAGAAATGATTAATTGCTTACTATCTCTGTTTCATCTTTGAAATTGGGGCATAATATTGACACTATTATTAATGTTATGATATTGTTGTGAGAATTAATATTTTTAAAACACCTAGAATGGTGCTTGATGCATAGAAATCACTCCAAAAATTCTCACTGGGATTAAAAACATTAGGTAATAGGAACTGAGAGAGATCAAATTTCTTCCCCATTATAAACATTCAATGGTCTGCCATTGCTTTCAGCAGTGGTTCTCAACCTTTCTAATGCCGCAACCCCTTAATAGAGTTCCTCATGTTGTGGTGACCCCCAACCATAAAATTATTTTCGTTGTTACTTCATAACTGTAATGTTGCTACTGTTATGAATCGTAATGTAAATATCTGTGTTTTCCGATGGTCTTAGGCGACCCTGCTAGCCATTCTCAACCTGTGGGTTGTGTCTATATAGTGAAATCTACATAATGATATGTTACTACTCCACATCTCTTCTCAGCACTTCATTCAGTGATGTCACCATGGTAGCTTCAAATAAGCCTTAGTAGGCATAGTTCCACCACAGGAATTGGCAAACACCACAATCAGGGCCTGATTTATTGTTTTGTTGGTAATCTAAAATAATAGTTGGAAAACTTCTTTATGTAAAGGGCTAGTTAATAGATATCTTAGGCTTTGTGAGCAATAAACCCTCTGCCGCAATTATTCAATCCATAAGTTGTAGACTGAAAACAGCCATAACAAATACATAAATAAATGATCATGGCTGTGTTTCAATAAAAGTTTATTTACCAAGACAGATAGGAGGCTCATAGTTTGCTGACCTTTAGTCTAGGCTAAGAGTGATGAAGAAAGTGTTAACAATGCCAATTAAATGCTGAAATGTGTTGTATCTGGTAGCTGTTAATTTCTATATAGCCCAACACTTAAAAAAACTCTCTAATTTTTACTCATTCCTTGATTTGCAGCTTAAATGTGACTTCTTCAAAAGTCTTCCTCAATTCCCCCAAATCCAAATGAGTTCTCCCCATTATGCACACTTTCCTTATGATACTTGCATTAATATAGTTAAATGATGAATTTTGTGATGGTTTACTATCTTCTTTCACCAAAAGAATATGTGTCCCCCTGCAGGGATGGCCCATCTTCTTTATCATTGAGTCTTTGGAGCTTAAAACAGTTCCTTGTAAATAGTAAGCACTCAATATATGGGTAGTTGGATTGAGTTGGCATTTGAAAGAATGAAAATAAACTTTAAATTTAAGAGTTTTAGCATTAACTCTATCCCACCCAAGTTCACTAGAAATTAAGCACATTAAGTAATAAATGGCTATCACTTTAACATATTTGAAATCAGTTTTGAATTCCCAATCATTGCTAAAATTGATGCCCACTTTCTCCAGGTATAGTAAATATTTCTCATATTGTTTTTGACCTCTTTAAGTACAACCAAGGACAAATCTATTTCTCAAGCTGTTGCAAATGACTTGAATCAGGAAGATGAATGGAATGGAATGAGGGTTGTTTAAAAGAGATGTTCCCCTCCTCAACCTTGGTCAAGAAATGAGTAGTCAATGGCCACAGATACATCTCAGATGAAATCTAGGAACATTTTCTAACCCTTATCCTAGTGACTACATTCATATATGTGTTGATTTTCAAAGCTTTATTATAATTCTTCACAACAGTACATATTTTCAGATACACTAAGAATCTATTATTTTGGTTTTCTGTTTTCATGGGCTCTTGGTGTCAGTTGTCTGAGGATGAGTTAGGGGTCTGGGACTCCACTGTGGAGGAAGAGTCTTACGGGCATATAGGAGGGAGCTCCCACCTGGAATTTAAATAAGTTTGGGGCCTCAGAAGGAGGGATGGAAGTGAAGTTCTCTCAAGCAGGACTTTGCTATTTTCCTTTCTGCATTCCCCAATGAAAGCAAATGCCAGAAGGTGACCAGGTTTATTCCATAGGTATGTTCTGCAGTGCAAGGGCAGTTGTTTCTGTCAAGTCTTCAAAAATAGGGCAGAAAAATTTACATCTCAATATGCCCAACCAATGAGAGGACATGTGGAAAATCATTCCACTGGTTCTCCCCAATTCATTTTTCTTAGTAGAATTTCTTTTAGCTATATGAAAAAAAAAAGTGATCTCAAGCATGTATATGTGAGTTTTGGTTAAAGGCAGCTAGGATCCAGTTTGTAAACATGATCATTATCTTACCTGGGCAGAATGCTTATCAAAGGAAAGAGTTAATTATTTGACAGATTTGCAGCCATTCAGAGTTCCTATGAACTGAGTGATTTCTAGATGACAGGTTCTGTGCTTAGTTTTTTCATCATTATGATCCTATGAGATGTTCAATGTATATCTTCATCTTACAAATGAGAAAACTGAGGCTTCATGAGGTCAAATATAAAAGCACAAGGTCAAAGAGCTAGTAGGTAAGTGACCTGGGTCTTAAAATTAAAGTGGGTCCCATTGCTAAGTACTTTATCTATACTAATAAAAGGATAATATGCTAATTAGAGTGGATGTCTTCCAGATGTCCTTCTGGACAAAGCCACAGCGGTTGTGAGGGCTGAGGCACAACTTTGAAAGGCCCAGACTCAATTAGCCATGGGTGGCTGCAAAGAGTCCAGGCTCAGGCTGACAGTGGCAGCAGCGGGGAGGTAATGGGGACAGCCCTTTCCCCTGATCTTTCAGGTCACCTCCCACAGAGGGAGACCATACTGCAGCTTAGGCTGGGGCTGAGGCAGAGGCAGTTAGGGTAGAAGGGCTGGCCGGGGGGGGGGGGGGCAAGTTAGGTTTGATCATGCCGGCAGGGGGGCAAGGTAGGAGCAATCAGGCCAGCAGGCAGAGTCAGTTAGGGGTGATCAGGCAGGCAGGCAGGTAAAGGGGTTAGGGGTGGCCGAAACCGGTTTGGTTCAGTGGATAGAGCGTTGGCCTGCGGACTGAAGGGTCCCAGGTTTGATTCTGGTCAAGGGCATGTACATTGGTTGTGGGCATGTACATTGGTGGGGGATGTGCAAGAGGCAGCTGGTCGATGTCTCTCTCTCATTGATGTTTCTAGTTCTCTATCCCTCTTCCTTCCTCTCTGTAAAAAATCAATAAAATATATATTTTTAAACATGGGGGGTTGGGGCGATTAAGCAGATACACAGGCGGGCAAATGGTTAGGAGCCAGTGGTCCCCGAGAGCGAAGGGGATGTCCGACTGCCGGTTTAGGCCCAATCCCTGTGGGCCTAAACCAGCAGTCAGACATTCCCTGAGAGGTCCCAGATTGGAGAGGATGCAGTCCAGGCTGAGGGAACCATCCCCCATGTATGAATTTTGGGAATTGGGCCTCTAGATGGGATATAAAAGGTAAAATGAGTCTTTGAGCATATGAACAAAATAAAAACAAACATACAGGCATACAAAATACAAACTGGAGGAAATACTGAAATACCTGTTTATTTAACAGATATTTATTTAGCACCTCTCTTATACTAGTTACTGTTAAGGCCCTTAAAGCAAACAAAATCTAGCTTACCTCTTAGGGAAAGACAGAAGGTAAACAAAGCAATTAGTAAAATACAGAGAAAGTAAGGCAGGGAAGAGAGACAAGTTGAAATTTCAGTCTGTTGATAAAGGAAGGAAACATTTGAGTCAGGGTCTGAAGGAGGCAAGAGAACCAACCACTGGACTATTTAGGGCAGAGGTCACCAAATGACAGCCAACATATCAGATCCAGCCACCTATTTTCGTAAAGAAAGATTTTGCACTATCTGTGACAGTTTTCATGCTAAACTGACAGAGTTGAGTACAGATGCTCCTCAAATAATTGTTGCCAGTGGAAATGGAGTCCTTTCATAGAATGGTAAAAAAAATAACAACCACAACAAAAAACCTTTTCTGGAGAAACACATACAGGGGAGGATAAGGTGTAGTGGTAAATTTATTGGGGTTGAAATAAATGACTGCCCCCAAGTTTCTAGTATCTTATCTCCACCCATCCTGCAGTGAAAAAAAGTCTAACTTTGTCTTCATTAAACCCAGAAGAAAGGTCAGAGTCCAGAAATACTGCGCCATTTGTTCAGTCCATTCCAAAGCTTAATCTACTTCAGCCTCTGGCCCATCGGCTACCCTTATCTCTGTTCCCTGCTGCACCCAGTCCAGCACTGCATTACCATCTGTACCCAGGCTTTCCCTTGGAGCCCATACTTGGGTTTGAGTGGACCTGTGTGGCTGCTAGGCCCACATGACTTCTATGAAGAGAGAATGTGCAAGCATGAACACATGAAGGAACACATGTTATCTAGCTAGAGAGAGACCTTGCTTTTGTTAGGCTTGGATTATATTATCTTGGGTTTAGGAAGGGGCCAGCCTTCTTTCAAACTAACCAATCAATTTCCCAATTTTTCGCAGGTTTGTGCTGGGCCGTCCCCCTAATGAATCCATTTCTTAGACCTTCTTGAGTTGTGTCCTTCATCCAATCTCATCCTTTCCCTAGGATATAGACCTCCCTTTATGGTTGTCATCTAGGTTCCTATTGCGCATCTCGCCCTGCACCATCTTGGCTGCTGCTGGGCATGTGCCCAGATGAGGGATTTTCCCTTTATTGTTTTATCTCTCCCTTAGTAGTCCCGGTTAATGACAGGTAATGATTCTTCCAGTTTATGGAATTAGGCCCCGAGGGCAGAGGATGTATCCACTGGGGAGCCTCTGAACGTTGCAACTTCCTAGTGAAACAAGTTTATTGTTTTGTTTGTTTGTTTGTTTTTAGTTACAATTTTTTTAATTAAGGTATTATATGTGTACATTGCTTACCATTGCCCCACCCCACCTCCCATACATGCCCTCCCTCTCCAGAGTTTTGTGTCCATTGGTTGTACTTATATGCATGCATACCAGTCCTTCGGTTGATCTCTTATCTCCCCCAGATCACCCTACCCTCCCTGCTGTCATTTGACAGTCTGCTTGTTGCTTTACTGTCACTATATCTATCTTTCTGTTCATTAGTTTATACTGTTCTTTATTATCCATAAATGAGTGAGGGCATGTGGTGTTTCTCTTTCATTGACTGGCCTATTTCACTCAGCATGATGTTCTCCAATTCCATCCAGGTTGCTGCTAATGATGAGAATTTCTTCTTTTTTATGGCAGCATTGTATTCCATTGTGTAGATGTACCATAGTTTTCTGATCCAGTCATCTGCTGACAGGAACCTAGCTTGTTTCCAAATCCTAGCTATTGTAAATTGTGCTGCTATGAACATAGGGGCTCCCCCAGGTCCCACCGCCCCCCCCCAGGTCACATGGCTCCCCCAGGTCTCACCACTCCCCCGGGGCAAACAGCTCTCCTGGGGCACACATCTCCCCCGGGTCCCACCGCCCCCCCCCAGGTCACACGGCTCCCTCTGGTCCTACCGCTCCCCTGGGGCTCACAGCTCTTCCGGATCCCACCACCCCCCCAGGTCTCATGGCTCCCCCAGGTCCCACCGCTCCCCCGGGGCACATGGCTCCCCCAGGTCCAAGGTTTATTGTTTGATGCAACTCCCTAGTTTATTACCCTTGATATCTAATTCCCTTTGCTCTCTTCCATTATTAATATCTGACTACCTACTCTAACATTATGATGGGGTTACATCCTGATAAAACCATCATAGGTTGGAAATATTGTAAGTCAAAATGCATTTAATATTTCATTATAGAGAATCAATTGTTTACTCTTGTAATTGCATGGCTGAGTTGGAGATGCAGCTCACCATGACTGCCCAGCATCATGAAATAGTATTTTAGCACATATTGATAGCCCAAGAAAATAGCAGATTCAAAATTTGAAGTACAGTTTCTACTACATGCGTATCACATTAGCAGCATCATAAAGTTGAAAAGTTGAACCATTGTAAGTCAGGGACCATCTGCAGTTGCAACAAAGATTTTGTGGCTCATAAAGCCTGAAGTATTTACTATTTGGCCCTTTACAGAAAAAAATAAAAAATAAAAGAGCCTACCACTGATTCAGGAGAAGACTTTTCTAGAGGGAACAAACAACAAATGCTTGACGTATTTGGGGAGGTGGGTTTGGCTGGAGCAGAATGAGTGGGAGGAGATGAAGTTAGATAGGAAGTGGGCAGCAGATCCAGTGGGGCCTGTAAGTAATTATAAGGTCTCTGAAGATAGGGGAGGAGATGTAGGGTTCTAAGTAGGGTAGAGTGCTCATAACACTTAAGAGTTAACGGAATGCCTATGGATACTTGTGATACATGTACCTTCACAAGCTGGGGAGCAGTTCTGAGATGGAGTTTAGTATGCAGGATATGTCTGACCTCTCAGAATCAACATCTGTAGAAGTTTAGGGCAGAAAGCAGGAGTGGGAAGAAGGAAAAGTCCATCTATGATGTAGCCAATCACAGCCTTAGCCCTCACATAAGGACTTCAGAATATCTAGTAGTCATTAAATGTAGGTCTTTCAATGACAATAGTAATGACAACAAAGAAGCTTAACCTGAGGGGCTCATAGCTGAGGACTGTCTGCTGACTGTACTCCTAGCCCAAAGGGTGGATGGGAGGGTGGAGGGCAATGGACACATCATAGTGCCAACCATGTAGATATAGAGAGCGCGAGATCAAGCAAGACTAGTGTGTAGTCTGCTCAATAATCTGAGAGATAAAGGCAAATTATGAATATTTTCTGAAGTTAGATTCTTCATATATCCCTTATCTTTAGCCTAGATCCTTTCATTTTTCAGAGGAGCAAAGTAAAGGGGAATAAGTGAAAAGGAAATGTGATTCAAGGATTTATTTAAAGTTATAAAGTCTCTGAATTCAATGATTATTGCCCATGAATGGTTGTTGGTTCAATGTAACCTGAAGTTCTCCTTTTTCAGGTAGTATAGACAAAATTTTATATGATAACCAATGTTTCAACGACCTCCATGGAATAGAAACTGTCATGGGGCTGGGTCTGTCCCAGCAGTGTACTATTCATAGATTGGCCAGCAACAATGTTATGTTGCTCAACTTGGCATAAAACAATAGTTATTTATGCATCTTCATGGCGTGCAGTATTATCTCAGATTTGAGATTCTGCTACAGCTACATGAGTGGGCAAATCAAGAAAATGTATTCCATAATTTATTTCCAGTCTGACAAAGAGTATTGGATATAATAGGACAAGTAAGCTCATAGATTTTAGCACATTTATTGCAGTGTGATATGGTTTGATATGGTGTCTGCAAGCCTGTGGGGTGAAATGGAAGGTTTAAATGGATTCCAATTTTATTATCCCACTATGATCCGAGGAAAGCTGAGACCAAAATGTTGTCACCCAGCAAAGCACTTCATCAAATTCCCTCCCAGGCTGAATAGCACTATTCTGCCAAAGAAAGCTATCTGTTGGGTAGACTATTTAGCAAGTTACATTTTTAATGTGGGTGCCCAGCCAGCCAATGAAGTCTAACAGGCTTTGCTTACAGTGTGCACAGCTTGGCTATTTAAAATAAGGTTGACATTATGAGAAAAAACAGATATTACACTCCTAAGGATGATTTTAGAAGCTTCTGTACTCATTTGAATTCAGCAGAGCTGGCCAGGCTAGCCCAGGAAAACCTGTGGGAGTCAAATGAGAACCAATGGGAGCTATTTGTGAAAAACCTGAAGTGTTTGCCCAGCGGGTGCGACTGAATTGGTTGAACATGATCCCATGCCCCAAGGTCTCTAGTTTGATTCCATGTCAGGTCACATGCCCTGGTTGTGGGCTTGATTCCTGGCATAGGGCATGCAGGAGTCAGATCAATGTTATTTTCTCTCCCTCTATATGGCTTTCTAAAATCAATAAAAACATATATTTTTTTAAAACCTGAAGTGCATAAAAAATTAATTCCCCTGAGTTTCCAAGCCAGTCAGTGAGCCCTACTGTGGTTTTGCTGTCTACACCTCTCCCTTGCTTAGGGGTTGGTAAAAATCTTGAAACCATCTGTTCACTTGTTTTTCTTCCTTTAGACTTAAGGCATGTCCAGAGTTATAATGGACATGCAGAGGCCAGTGGCTAACTAGACCCTGGAACAGTGGTTCTCAACCTTTTTAATGTCGAGATCCTTTAATACAGTTCCTCATATTGTGGTAACCCCCAACCATAAAATTATTTTCACTGTTACTTCGTAATTTTAATTTTGCTCTTGTTATGAATCGTAATGTAAATATCTGTTTTTCCCATGGTCTTAGGTGACCCTGCTAGCAGTTCTCAACCTGTGGGTCATGACCATCCCTGGGCCAACAACCATCCATGTACCAAAGGTGACTCTTCTAGAGGTCATGACCCAAGCTTGAGAACTG
The DNA here is from genome assembly GCA_963924515.1 of Vespertilio murinus. Taxonomy (NCBI): domain Eukaryota; kingdom Metazoa; phylum Chordata; class Mammalia; order Chiroptera; family Vespertilionidae; genus Vespertilio; species Vespertilio murinus. The sequence continues at coordinate 23,230,490 of OZ004716.1, forward strand.
CTGCCTTAGAGCCTAAGACCATCAGAAAACACAGATATTTAAATTATGATTCATAACAGTAGCAAAATTACTACAAAATTATTAGTTATGAAGTAGCAAGGAAAATAATTTTATGGTTGGGAGTCACCACAACATGAGGAACTGTATTAAAGGGTCTCGACATTAAAATGGTTGAGAACCACTGCCCTAGAGGTTGAAGAAGACTTCCTGGAAGAAGAGATGCCTAAGTTTAGATCCAAAAATACAAAGAGGAATTAACCAAGCAAAGAGCCTCTAAAAGGTTGAGAATGTGTCATTCACTGACTCCATAAAAGTTTGCTGAGAGTCTGGACTCAAGATATACCGGTAAACAAGTCACAGTTCCTGCTTCAGTGAGCGAATGGTCCTAATAAACAGATCATTGCAATGCACAGATTTAAGTACCAGTGCAGAAGTCCAGGCATCATATTCTGGTACATAGTGGAAGCCTCTAAATATCTGTCCAATGAAAGTTTATTGTCTCATAATATTTTCTCCTTTTTGTTGCCTTTTGTTCAAATCGTAATTACTTGTTTACCAGTACTATCATTTTTCTCATGTTTCTCACCAACAAGTTTTTAGAAAAATTATATTACACAGTCTCTATTCCCACCTCCCTAGGACACACTCATTGTCTTGCCCTTCATTCCCTCAGGCACTTTGATGTGGTATCTGCCCATGCCACCTCAAGGAAAGGATTCTCTTGGTCATCCTGTGGCCTGGTCCTACAGCTTTTCCAATTATCTTCCTCCTCAGCCCCTTGATTGTGTTGTAGTTAGTTGATTCCTCTTCCTTTGGCTTCACAGATGTAGCATACTATTGGTTTCTCTTCCTCTTTCTGAATATTCTTACTCTGCCTTTCTGGATTCCTTTCCTTCTTCCCCAAACACATGTGATATTTTAAAAAAATCCTTCTCTTTCTATACTTTCCTATTAGCATTTGTTTCAAGTATCCTGTCAGTTTAATTTAGGATACAATGCCTAATAGTCTATATAGGCACATCTCGGAGATATTGAGGGTTTGGTCCCAGACCACAGCAAATATCACAATAAAGTGAGTCACACAAACTTTTTGGTTTCCCAATGTATATAAGTTTATACTATATTGTAGTCTATGAAGTGTGCATAATGACTTAAAAATTTATACACTTTAATTAATAAAGTACTTTATTCTAAAAAATGCTAAGCATCATCTGAGCCTTCAGCTAGTTTGTAATCTTTTTTGTGCTAATAGTTTATCTCAATACAGGATTGCCATAAATCTTCAATTTGTATGAAATGCAATATCTGTGGAATGCAGTAAAGTGAAGTACAATAAAATGCCTTATGCTTGTATGGATTTTTTGGACACTTTAGAACAGTTTAACTTGTATGTTGGGCATCTGGATAGCCCAAAGGCAAACAAACTCATGTCAGGAGCCAAGCTCATTCTGACTTACTAATATCACCTAACGGTGTTGCCGTTCTTCTAGTCATCCAGGCTGAAGACCTAGGGTTGGGTTGGAACTTTCCTACTCCTGCCACTTTGCTGCTCTCCAGATTTGCTCAGTGACTATATCCCAGGGATTCACCCACCTCTCTCTCTCTTCTTTGCTTTTCCATTTCATTTCCATTTTACCTTCCTCATAAGGGTCTGTGTTACCTCCCACTGGACAAAATAAATATAAACACAGAAATATGCTTCTTATTTTGCAATGGATGGGTAGTATGATGGCTCTTTTAGAATGATCTTACTATTAACCAGTAGTGTATATAAACAGAATCCCCCAAAATGCCCCCTAAGTATTGAATTTCATGCTTCATCCATACAGTCCTAGGCAGAAAGGATCCATGAGGTGGTAGGAATTTGAGGGTGGCTTCTCTATACTAGTCTATTTGATTCCTGAGCTTTGACCCCAGATGCAGGGATTTAACTCCACCTTCCCCACATTTATTTCTCCTTCTTTACCTCCATGACCTTTAGGTTCTTTGAATTTTAAAAACATCTTAATTGATGTATAATTGATATACAAAAAAACTGCACATTTTAATGGATACAAACTGATGAGTTTTACATATGCATACACTGGTGAAACCACCTCAATCAAGGTAATAAACATATCCATCACCTCCTAAGGTGTCTTTGTGTCCTCCCTTCTTCTGAGGTAAAAACACTTAACATGAGATATACACTTAACAAAAATTTTAAGTGCACAATGCAGTGCACAATGCACAATACATACACTGTTTGTTGTACAGTACTATCCACTGATCACACATTCGCTAGTTTCCATGTAAACCTGTCCTTGGGGATGGGCTAAGAGATTGTCTTTACTCTGTAAGAGTCTCTTGCTAGAATATGATGCATCTCATGGTGAAAGGTGAAATAGCTGCAAGATAATCAGTTGTGTGTTTTTTTTCACTGTGAAAATGTCTTATGCTAAAATAGTGTCTGAATTCTCACTTGATTTGAGTTACATAATACAGAGTCCAGTTTTTGTTGAATTTGCAGGTATAGGAAATCCATCCAAACAGAAATAATCGCCTAGTGGTACTCCTCACTTAATGTCTCTTCATTCGAATTCATTAACTTTTCAGAAGTTTTTAACACCTTATCCTCCTGGCCTAAAATGTTAAGAAACTCACAAGCTAGTTTCCAAATTTCTTAGACTAATATTTGACTCACCCTCACCCCATCTACCATTAGTATAATTTTCTAGGTTACTTTTCTCTTTTTCCCCATGTTGTAGTTAAACAACACTGCTGGAAAGAAATACCTTTCTGGTTCCTGATATCTGTGCCAATATCTTTCATTTCCTTCTCCCATAATGCCCTCTTCTATTTCCATATTTAAGTTTTATCTATTCTCCGCAGTTGGGGGAAATGCTCTCTCTCTGTGAGAACCAGCAGTATTTGTTCTGCCACTGGCTGTCTTACTAATTTTGGCATGCCTCACATACCACACACTTTCTAAAACCTTTTCCTGGACCAATCATTTTATTGTAGAAATGAATTATATATTCAAAGAAGCAGTTAGAAAAATATGCTTTGTAATCCACCTTTTAGAAACAAGGCTTTACATTTCTGCATTCCTAGGGACTGTGCCCTGACTACCATTTAGATGTGATAGTCACCTGCATTATAATCCTAATTGCATACAATTTTATTCTTTTCTAAAAAGGTGATATATTGGTAGCCTAACCCGATGTGACTTGACTATTATATATTTTGGTAACATTATAAATTAGGAAAAATCCTTTTCAGAAAACGGGCCCTCATGCTGGGCTAGACAAGCTGCCCAGCCTACTTCCAAATAAAGAAATCTCTTTCTCTACCAAGACTTGGCTCACCTGTAAGAGGGAGAAGTTCCCTACCAAGAACTTATATTTTAATTCAAATTTAGAGGCATTTTACCTCAGACATTTTGAAGTTCATCATGAAACATGATCTGTTTCCCTAAATTTAGTAGAACAAGAGAAGCCCAAGTAACACTTCATAAAAAGTAAGAAATCATTTCAGCCTTATACTGCCTGTTTAGATGACAAAGAAGAATCTGCGTATTTACTTTAAAAATGTTAGATGAGGAAGTGCTACTTTAAGTTAATGGAAGGCACATGTATTTGCCTCTAGTTACTTAAAATAATATAAATCTTGGCTTAATTGTATTTCAAAGAACATCTGACCTTTGGGAAAGAAAAGGGAAGTATAGTGACATGTAGACTTTTGTTGACCTTTCCAAAATATTAAAAAGAGTTTAAAAAAGTTTGTTCTGAATTGTGAGTGAAGTCTGTGGCACCTGTAATATTTACCTGAATAGTGTATATTCAGAATGGAATATAGTTTAATTTCTTTTAACTTTAAAAAAAAAAACAACTTTCTTTTCTCTGAAGACACTTGAACTTTGGATGTTGGCTACATATGAAAATGTGTCAAACACACAGATTCGACATCTCCAGACATTCAAAACTAATTATCCCTTAATTTGCATGTGAGAACAAATTACAAGCTAATAGACCATTTCCCTAGCAAACCTTTTTTAATCTTAATGAGCAGAATGAGGAAGCTTATTACAACCTGATTAGAAAGCCTCCACACCATGCAGCAGGTTGCTGCTTACATATAACATGATCAGGAGACAACAGAGAAGCAAATATTCTTTTTTTTTAAACTCAATGAATGCCACTTTTATTATATATATATTTTATTGATTTTTTACAGAGAGGAAGAGAGAGAGAGAATCATCGATCAGCTGCCTCTTGCACACCCCCTACTGGGGATGTGCCCACAACCAAGGTACATGCCCTTGACTGGAATCAAACCCTGGACCTTTCAATCTGCAGGCCGATGCTCTATCCACTGAGCAAACCGGTTTCGGCAGAGAAGCAAATATTCGTATTCACAACAGGGAGCTGAGCTCACATCTGTCCATTTAGTATTTTATTATAATTCATGGCAGTCCAGCAGGATCAATAGTCAATCCATTTCTTAGGTACAGTATGTGAGTACTTTAATTCTGGATGGAAATTCAGCTAATTCTGGTTGATGAAATGACGTCGTTCTGCACTTGCAAGGACTGGGTTATGTTTAATCATTACAAACTTCCAATTGCATTATCCTATCCAGATACTTCATAGGGAATCTAGCCCAATCCAAATTCTTTAGAAGTGTCTTTTTTTAAAAAATATATTTTTATTGATTTCAGAGAGGAAAGGAGAGGGGAGAGAGAAACATCAATGATGAGAGAAAATCACCAATAGGCTGCCTCCTGCACACCCCCCACTGGGGACCAAGCCCACAACCTCGAATATGCTCTTGAACGGAATCAAACCTGGGACCCTTTAGACTTTATCTACTGTGCCAAACAAGCTAGAGCTAGAAGTGTCCTTAAGTAGAGATGAGATGGATCTAGAAATTAAAGGAAACAGAAAATACCAGTCTATTAGTTAGTTGTTGCCATAATAATGCTTCATACAAACCATGTTAAAACTCAGTGACTTATCCATTGTAGGTTGTCTGAGGGGTTAGCTGGACAAGAGTGAGCCCAGCTGGGCTTGGTTCCAAAATTGGGTTTCATTCAGGTCTTCTCCATGTGTGTCTATTTTTCTGGGAACAGCAGACTCCCTTGGGGCAAGTCCTTTCCTGTTGGAGACTTAAAGTTCCCAGGTTAGTACATGAAAACCCTTCTTGAAGTCTAGGCAGGAACTGGCACAAGGTCACTTCCACCCACTGGTCAAAATAAATCATTTGGGAAAAATAATACATTCTGCCACAACTACTGTGTATTAGAAATTTTTAAAAAGTAATGATTCTTCAAAATGAGTTACCTCTTCCTCATGCTTGTATTTTTTAAAGTAAATATGTCACTCTACATTGGATAGCTTAAGCTAAGTGTATCTTGCTGTTATCCTTGACTTAATTCTCTCTCTAATTTTCTAAATGTATCCAAAACTTTCTTTTCTTCTACTTTCTAAAACACAGAACTCATAATGCCCATTCTTGGCTCAAAAACATGTCATGGTTCTAGCTGTTTTGACTCAGTAGATAGAGTGTCAGACTGTGGACTGAAGGGTCCCAGGTTCAATTCTGGTCAAGGGCATGTGCTGGGTTGCAGGCTCAGTCCCCAATTAGGGGCATGCAGGAGGCAGCTGATCAATGATTCTCTCTCATCATTCTTACCATTGATGTTTCTATCTCTCTTTCCCTCCCTCTTCCTCTCTGAAATCAGTCAAAATATATTTAAAAACAAACAAAAAAAAGTCAATGAATCCCTATTTCCCAGTGATATAACTCAAATTCTTGGCTGGCTTTATAATGTCCTTCACAATATGTTGAATGTCTCCTCTATCAGTCCTGCTGGACACTCTCTTCTGTCTCCCACCTGGTGAATGCTCATTTATTTTCAGAGCCCAGCTAAATATACAGCTTCTGCATATCCTTTACTAATCCTCTGTAGACTTTACTGCTCCCTTATCTGTGGTTTCCTAGCATGTTATACATATGTCCATATAGCACTTATATTAATAGTTTGGAATTAGTCATTCACATGTCTATTTTTCTACCAGTCTGTGAAACTCTTAACAATAGGGTCCATATCTCATTAATTTTCTATCCTCAGCACTCCTTTCTATGTCTGTAACCTGGTAGACTTCAGATAAGGTGGTTGGATTAAAATAAAGGAGATTTTTTTAAATGACTTTTTACTCATTCCCTTTACCCCCCCCCCCTGCCCCCCTGCAATACTCCCACCAACCAGAGTTGTCTGCCCATTCTCTGTCGATGAGTCTGTCTCTATTTTGCTTGGTAGTTCAGTTGGCTCATTTAAAAAAAAAAGAAAAAAATACATGAACAACAATGTGGTAATTATAGGGGGGTGTTGGATTTGGCACAGGTAGATATATTTAATCTCACTGACCATGAAATAAAGTACAAAGAAACAAATAAATAATATTAAAATTGGCAATTATTTTTATAAAAAGCTTGTTAGGATGGCAATATCTGGAATTGTTTGAGGGAGTATTAATGACAACTTTTAGAAATTTTTATCATTTTGTTTCAAAATACTTAAATAGACCCATAAGTGGTGAGCCAGAAATTTGATTTCAAAAGTAATATATCAAATGGAAATAGTTTATAGTGAAATTTTTATAGTGTCATCAATGATAGCATCATTTATAAGAGGAAAACATAGAAACACTCCAAATTTCTAACAACATCAGATGGATGAGGTAAGTCTTAGTGTAGATATAACACTGGAAAGTATGCAGTAATTAAGAAGGACAGTTAGTAAAATGGGAAAATGTTACTATATATTTTCCAACAGAGTAATTAGGTTATAAAACAGACTATACTGGATGATGCCAATTTTGTAAAATATAATGGGTTCTTGATATTTGCATTCTCTATAAGAAAAAATAGGCATAAAAATACAGCAAAATGTTTATAGTGATTACATCTAGATATAGTGATCGCAAGGTGATCTTAATTTATTTTTGCACTTTTATCTGAATTTTCACATTTTCCATAATGAGCATACATAATAGTTATCCTATATAATAAACGGCTAATATACGACTAGACCAAATGGCTGAACAACTGAACAACCAGTTGCTGTGACTGGCACTGACCACCAGGGAGGGCAGGGAACATGGTAGGCATCAGCCACGGCGGGATGGGGGAACCAGACCAAGGTGGGGTGCCAGTCACTGTCACCGGGGCAAACCTCTAGTGGTTACTGAAAATTCTTTGTTCTCGCAAGCTGAGGTCCTGCCCAGTGCTGGCACTTGCTGCTGATGCTGGCCCTGCTCCCACCCACTGCCAGCATCCAATGCTGGCCAATATTGCTTGACATCATCAGCAAGTGTGAGCAGCGGCTGCTGGCCCCAATCACCCCTGAGGGCTTCTCTACTTCCTCCTGCTCCTGAGGGGCAATCAGGGCAGCAGTGCACCTCAAACCTCTGCTGGCTACAGCCCTGATCACTTCACGCTGTCATTTGGTGTGAGGGGGGCTGGTGCCATCAGTGTGTGGGAGTGGGGCTGCCTGCAGATGGGACCAGGGGCTGAAGTAGGAGGAGCCTGGTAAGGGCTCAGAGGATGGGCCAAGATTTTCCCTTGTGCCCACCTCAGTCTCATGTCCCACAGTTCCTTTCAAGGAGCAGGAATTTGTGCACCGGGTCCCTAGTAGTAAATAAAAATACCTAAAAATAGTTTTCTTGCCATATAATTATGATATAATGACTGGTATTGTTAACTGGGTTTGTGAATACTCTAAATTATTACTTCAACAAAGCACTTTATATGTGAATTCTACTACTTTTGAGCCTTTACTCTTGTTTATTTTTAAATGGCTTACATTTTTTCTGTAATTAACTAAGAACTGAAATGAATTTTCTAAATAGAATTGTTCTAAATATAAATGCAAAATTCTGTTTTCTCTAATGTAATTATTCCTGATTGAAAGTAATTGCAATAAGGACTATAAAGGAAGATAAAGAAGGAATATAATGTATAATTTCCTTTTGCATTATTGTAACTCCAAAGAACGCATGCTCCCAACAGAAAAGTAATTTAAATTATATCACAACAAGTGCCATATTTTAAAATAGAAGCTATCCATCATGTGCTGAGTAAAGCTGGTAGCAACCTATATGTCTTAAGAATATACTGAAAATTCCACCATGAGTCCATTAGAAATAAATTGATTAGTTTAATTCCAGCACATGCTGAAATAAAGGATAGGTGACATAATATTTTTAAGTGGCTAAAATTATAAAACTAATTATACATTTAGAAAAAAAGAACATAAGTAACCACTATAAGATTTTTCTATTATAGAAATATTGAAAGCTATGTAATGCAAATATAAAAGTATAATAAACTCAGCAATTTTTTTCTTTTCTGGCCAAATATCTCTTTTGGATGATAATAGCAAATACTTACTTTTTGGACCATTTTATGGGAATTGGCATAAACAGGGAACACGATGGAATTCCATTTTTGAAGCACCAAGTTTCTCCAGCTATTTCTTGTTTGAAAGGTTAAAGAAGCCTTCAGCTGAGGACACATTGAATCTAACTCACCTCCCTTTGCTTGCTTAAGCCCATTTTTCTACCCCAGCATGGCACCCTCTGCCAGCTTGTTACAAAAATCTTTGGCCACATCCTCAAGATGAGAAGCAATACCTGGTTGGAACGACCCCCAAAAGCAAGCAAAAGAAGACCGGTTACATGAGTAATTATAGTAAACATTGAAAAATGGCCTCTGTTTAGGGTTCAAATCTCTCCCCCTTGTAGTTATTGTTCACATGTTGAACTTCCTGTGCTCCAGGTGGAACAAACCAAATTGTACATTATCGGTGGGTAGCAGTAGGTTGAGTTGAGGATAGCTTCCCCTGGTTTCTAATGGTTACTGAAAATCAGGAAAGGATTTCATATACCCAGTTGGTCTGGTTGTTCTATCTATGCACCAGACCTCTCTCTCTCTTTTCAGATATAAATATCTGCTGGTTTAGAGAATATCAGGTCCCTTTTGTTCCTCAAATTCCTGTCCCCTGCCGTTAAAGTTTCAAAGATAACAGGGTAAAAACAAAGATGCTCCCTTCTCACAATTGATGGATAAATTGAGTATTTACTATGTGCTGGGCTGGCAATGACTGTTCTGTCACATTACCTTATTTTAAACCCACCACCTGTTTCATGGACAAGGGGCATTTATATTCTTGAGGTATAGATGAGGAAACTGAGACACAGAGAGCTTTGATTATTTGCACAAGGTGGAGCCTGTGGAATGGCAGCTTGGCCGTGACACCGAGGAATGTTACTCATCACAGAGGCCACCTTGCAGGGCTGCCTCTCCCGAGAAACATGAATAACTATAAGCCTGGCAGCCAGCAGCCAGAGTTGCTTCTCTTGTGCAGGAAGTGGGTGAGTGGTGAGGGGCTATAGTCATAGCAGATCCAATGTAATGGCAAAGCAACAAAGCATTAAAGCTGAGATTCAGGTTTGGAGTCTCCCTCTTCAGAGTCTACAGGGTAATCCAGCACACTGTGGGCTCTGTAGAACAAAAGGATGTGGTTTAATTAGGCTGCAGAATTCACGTAGTTGATGATGCTTTCCCAGAGATAGCAGCTTTGGTTTATGGTGATTTTGAAAGAGATTCAAGCCTCAGTAGCGATGGCTGCCTTAATGCATTATTAAATAAAGATACAATGTGTAGTTCAGGACTGATTTTGATTATTTTAAACATGCTTTTTATCTGTTAATAAAGTATCATAAGGCCAGTAATAGAGACATTCTACAAAGTCTGAAAAAGAAGATAAAAGCTAAGATTACCCATAATCCTGCCTGGATATATATAATTATATTTTTGTACATTTTCCTTCTATTCATTTTTATTAGAAGTTTTACTTGCTTATCATCCTAGAATGTATGCAATTAAAATTTTTTATTCCTTAGATATAAGCATTTCCCGTGTTATCATAGCTCTTTTACAGACATATGACTTTTCATGGTGAGATCATTGAATTAATGAACCATAATTGATGTTGCTATTTTAAAAGTATTGAGTATTTACTGTAGTTTCTTGTTTTTATTCCCTTTCAGCTTGATGCTGCAAAGATCAGATTTGGTCTCTCCCACTCCACCCCCGCCTCCCAGCCGGCCCCACTCCACCCAACCCCAATAGGGGGCAGGGTCCACTGTCCAATTGCCCTTGGTCCCTCCCCCCAGTCAGCCTGGCCCTTATCTGGTCAATTGGGGCTGGCTGGCTCGCCAACCTCCCACTATCTCTGTCCCCACAGGCCTGGCCCTGATTTCTTCCAATTGGGGCCGGACAGGCTAACTCCCACCTGTGTACAAATTTGTGCACTGGGCCTCTAATTTAATTATAAAAGTTTGGTTTATGAGTGAAGTTGCCCTATCAAATAATATTTTCTAATTTGAAATGCCAAGAGGCATACTGGAAGAAATTAATTCACTTATCTTCCTCTTAAGTAGGTTGTTTACTTGTACATTTATATGTATAAAATGTAATTTTCCTAAGATCCAGAAGAAATTCCAAACCTACTTTTCTAATATTTTCTGACTTGTACACAAGTTGCAAGAGTAGCACAATGATCAAAGCTATTCTTAATTGTTTTGTATTGTTATATATACATATTTTTTGGTATAAGATTTTTTGGTATTTTTGATGATTGCTTACAGCAATTTAACTTCCTGAAATCTTAAAACAATTATTAGGGACCAGATTTGTGATTAGAGAAGCCCTGTTTTCTTTATTTTTTTGTGTGGCCCACAGTAAAGATTGCCACACAAATAGTAGATATGTTGTTAAATTGACTTAGTTCTCCTCTATGCCACACACTTTGGATAGAATGTGATTGATCCAAAAACGTAGAAATTATGCTCCTTCTTTGTAAGGAATTTATTTCCAGTGGACTGTTTATTGGAATGAAATTGTTGTTGTGCATGGATAATTGCCTTGCCCAAAGAGGTCAGCGCTTTTATTATGGAGCACAAACAGTGATTCTCAGACCAGCAGCCAGGGATCTGGTTAGAAAAGCAGAGTTTCGGCCCCTGCCTGAAACCTAGTGAATTGGGATATGCATACTCCATCCAGATGCCTAGGGAAGTGATTGTCACTTTAAAGTTAGAGAAGTGCTTATTTAGGTAGCTTTGGTCCCTCCTTAAATACCCTTTAGGTATAAAGGCCTGGGATGGATTCTTTCATATGTCAAGATACTTATTTATTTTTTAGTGCAGTGCTTTGTTTCCCTAGATCAACAGCATCAGTATCATGGGAAGTTGTTAGAAATGTGAATTCTTGGGCCACACCCCAGGCTACTGAATCAGAAATTCTGGGGTGTGGTGTTACTATTTAACCAGTTCCTCAGATAACTCTAATGCCTAGAGTTTGAGAACCACTCCTTTGATTCTAAAAAAAACTAAAAAGACCTGAATTAATTGTTTGAATAGAAGCAGAGACTTTGAAACTACTTACAAATTAGTGTCCCCGAAGGTGTTTGTTTGTTTGTTTGTTTGTTTGTTTGTTTTAATGTCTGAATGATTCAAATGTTGTGAATTATGTCAACTTTAAGGATTTAGGAATAGCACAGTATCAGTATTCCAAAGGCAAAATTATAACAGTTTTCTCTGCTTTTTCTTTTTTGACACTCATCAAAAGGCTATGATTAACAGAAGGGCCATTTGTTTGTACCAGACAACCTCTAGATTTCAAAACCAAGGCCTGCCTTCAAGGAGTTGCTAACACCCAGAAAATTTAGGGTTCAAATTTAACAAGTAGGTTCCACTTGACTTTTCCCTGTATTTTGCAAATGTAGAAAAATCCATTTATATTAGTATGATCTCTGTGGATCCAGAATTTTGTGCTCTGCTCTCTGTACCCCAGTATCCTCCATTTTTCTGTAATCCATGACTCATCAGCTTTCAGCATCCTACTTGCGGGCTCTGCTGGAGCCCTTGGTGTTTCTCCGTGGTGTGACTTAGCCATCTAAGAGACTGGACCCACAAATCCCATAGTAAATTAGTCTCATTACTGTAACTGAATTCACGTCCCCATCCAGAAGAGGGCTTCAGCTGCAATTGCACATGGCAGTTCATTTATTAAGCAGAGTGTGCTTTGTGTGGTATCAGCTTTCATTCTTACTTCCAGGAAAAGATGATAGCCTTTGTCCTTATTGTATGTGCAATTTGACAGTCAAAATGGGCTATGAGTAATCTCTTGGCAGTGTCAGGAACAGAGAGGAAATGTTTCCCTTAGTTGAACTTTGATTCTATGTGACAGCTTCTTCTTTTCCCCCTTTTTCTTGAACTGTGAGTTCAATGTGAGTAAGCAGTGTGACATATACATCTTCAGAGAGAGAGAAATATTGCTCTAAACTTCGTTAATTGTACATTGTATGAAAGTGAAGCATGTTGGTCATACTGTGCTTGCCAAAGGTCAGAATCAACTTGGAGAATCAGGATGTATCCGAAGCCTGTGTATACTAGATAATCCTCTGTACAGGCCCAGATGGCTCAAGGCCTGTCTGTGTACTCCTGCTACTTTTTGTTTGCCCAGCGCCTTCTCCTCTGCCATTGACTATTTTAAGCACTTCTACTTGAACTTTCAAATGTGTGTCTCTATCACCCCAACAGATACCTGCACCAAGCTGGCCCCAGATCTGTGTTGCTTGGGCTCAGTGATAGTACTGGAGATACATTTATGACCCACATGATGCAATCAAGAGTCCTTTGAGGAAACTAATTTGAGTGTGCAGAGAGTTGCTCATTTTCACTCTAGTTCTGGATATTAGGCCGACGTGGTGCTGTGGATCCAATTCTTTCTTTCTTTCCTCCCTCTCTCTCTTCCTTTTCTCATTCTTTCCATCTGTCCCTTCTTTTCTCCCTTCCTTTATTTTCACCAGCATCTAACATATAGCCAGGCCTATCTGTCCCAAGTAGATCCTGGAAAAAGATTTGGGGTGTTATCCAAGGCATCCCTTGAGATAAGCTTAACCGTGCAGGTGTTGGGACATTTAAGTAGTTGCTAATGAAGAGACTGCTCAAAGCAAGCAGAACCAAGGGCAGACTTAGGACGGAAAAGACCAAAAACCTTAGTTTCAGTTTCAAGCCTATGCAAAACAAATTAATTAACTGCTGGAGGAATTACACCACATAAAAACATACACAGTTGCAAATCACACAGCATTTTATTACTCACAAGTTTCTGATGCTGCGGATACAGGCTCAACGGGATCTGGGAGGTGGTGTCCTCTGGAGTTGGCAGTTGGGCTGTTCTGGTCTGGGTGCAGGGGGCCAGTGTTCTTCACCCGAGAGCTCTGTTGCATCTGCATGGGGGGTACTAGTCATTTTTCTGTTGTCTGTCAGGGAGTGGAGAGTGGTGTGGCACAGTGTGGTGTTGTCTGTTGGATTGGCAGAAGGATGTACCTTTGTGGCTGTCACAAAAGGCGAGCACTGTCGGCTGGTCAGAACCCATTTTTAAAGCTTGTTCATACCCACAGCATTTCAGGTGGCTATCAATGAATTACATCAATGCATACATGTTAATATTAACAGGGCAAGAGGATACGTGTGTTTATCAATCAGGGTGTGCACTTGTAGGTACATATCTGGAGAAAATACGTCACTCACATATGGCTAATCACTCTAGCAATGGAAGTTCAAATCCTTATCTATGGGCTACACACATTCAGGGTAGTGGGGTCTGTGTCCTTAATATCACACTTTAGGTTTGAGGAAAGTTAACTCAAACATTTTAAAACTTTTAAAACATTTTTTAAAAAAATATATTATATTGATTTTTTTTACAGAGAGGAAGAGAAAGGGTACAGGTGTGGGCAAACTACAGCCTGCAGGCAAGATGGCTGTTCTAAAATATTGAAATAAAAATTTAAAAAAAACACTGTAGCCTTTTATGTAATGATGTTTACTTTGGATTTATATTAGTTCACACAAACACTCCATCCATGCTTTTGTTCCGGCCCTCCGGACCAGCTTAAGAACCCATTGTGGCCCTCGAGTCAAAAAGTCTGCCCACCCCTGGGATAGAGAGTTAGAAATATTGATGAGAGAGAATCATCGATCAGCTGCCTCTTGCACACCCCCTTATTGAGGATGTGCCTGCAACCAAGGTACATGCCCTTGACCAGAATCGAACCCGGGACCTTTCAGCCTACAGGCCAAGGCTCTATCCACTGAGCCGAACCGGTCTCGGCCCTTTTTAACATTTTTCGAACATTTTAAAACATTTCTATGTATTACTATAACACTATACAAGGTACTCAGTGATATTTTTCCCAATGACTGACTGACAGAATTACTTTATGCGAAGGTCAAGGCTCCCTGTCTCTAGAAATATGGAACTAAAAGCTATCAGGTTTCTGTTTTTGTTTTGTTTTTTAATTCTGGGGCAAGTGCCTCAGTTGAGTCAAAGATCAGATTAAGAATCCTCAACAACCTTATACAACTAAAAGTGTAGGGATGTACTGTACCAGAAGACTTTTTTTTTCTATGTACTTGTGTGTGATTCCTAGCAGACAGAGGCTGAACTGAGTCAATGGACGTTACCATATGTCATAACACTCCAGGGCAGTGGTAAACAGAAATTAGGAAGCAGATGGTGGCGGGGGTGGGGAGAATCTGCAACCAGAAATAAGAATATCTTTATTGCTGAATAAGAGAGCAAGCCAGGTGCTGATCTAAAGGAGCAGAAGTTTCCTGAACATTCAGGAAGGATGTCCAATCTTAATCTGTATTTGAAAAGACAACCTCAGAGAGGACCTGAGTGTGTGTGTGTGTGTGTGTCACTAGCCTCTGCCTTTTTCTTGTGGTTTACTGTCCCCCTATTTTGTGAAAAGCTTGTGGGTTGTTCTCCTGGTGGCCCATCTAAGAGACCCCCACACTTGCTCACCCGCATCAGGTCGGAGTGAGGAGGTAATGACCTGACATGGGACTGAAGAAGGCCCAAAAGCTGAGCTCAATTCTGCTCACCATTCTTTTAAGAAGGCGGCCCTCAGATGGAGAAGGGAGCTATAAATGATAACACTTGGGGTTTTTTAATAACCAAAGGGGAAAAATATCTGAAAGAATCCTCCAGCTGATTGGGGTTGGCCAGAACAGCAAGGAAACATTTTTCAGTTCTACCTGGAACTTGATAATATTGAAAATTGCCAGAGACTGGCTTGTGCGGTTTCCTTTTCCCCAGAGCACAGGCAGAGATTTTGAATTTCACTTTTCTGTTAGAATTGAGTGCATTCTTTTGGCGACCACATACTGAGCTCTTTTTATGCTAAGATTGATCCTTTAAAACAAGCATCTTCAAATAGATCTTATTTAGACACATAAGCTTCAAACCACCACAGGGATAGACTGAGAGCCAGTCATCAGCGACTTGGAAGCATTATGGTGCTGGTCCCCTTCCCAGCTGGGCTTCTCTCACTCCCCTCTCTTCCTGAGCATCGGTTGTTCTTTCTGACTATCTTCCCCATTCTCTGCTCAGTCATATGCAATCTTCAGCATGTGCTCTTACAAAGTGCTACTGATACTGCCATAGACAAGGAATTTACAACGAGGAGACAGCTTTATGGGCATGGGTTACATGTAATTGCATAGTTCCTGTGCTCAGAAGGGGCCTTGTGGGTGGTGGTGGTGGGGTTTATAAAGAGAGAGAATTTCAAAATGGTGACTACAGAGCATAAGCCTCCAACCACAAGGCCCCTTCTGAGCACAGGAACTATTTGTCTCTGTGTTTTGTAAATGAAGTCCAATGGGACAATGGAGCATGCCCTGGGGGTTGGAATCTCACTTTAATGGCAGAGCCACCTCCCACTGCTTCCCCATCGCCCTGAGTCAGGTTCTTGGCTTCCTGCTCCCTGATCCTTCCCCTGTTCAGGGCTCTAGGCACCTGGAAGGGTTTATCCACACACTATGGATACCCTGTGCCTGAGGGAGCATGACATAGAGCAAATGAAAACCTCCATGACAGGCTCAGAGAGAGAGAGACTGTGGAAAAAAAGAAAAAAAGAAAAAAAAAAAGACTTTTGTCTGTTCTTTGAACATGAGGCCCCACATTTTCATTTTGTACCTAACCTTGAAAATTGTGTCACAGCCTTTAATGTTTATCCACAAATAGGGTCAGTGAGTGGATGAGAATATGGATCCAAACATCTGTGAGTATGGGAAATCATCCTCCAGCTTAAATGCCCAGAAAGCAGTCCCATGTAGACTAGCTCTGCTCTCAACTGGCATGCTAATTGATTCTGTCTGACTCACAGAAACATACTGGCTAAAGCAGCATCAAATAATGACTATGTCTACCCATCTAAATATTCTTCTAAAAATTCTGCTGCCAAATTTTGGGAAAACAAGGTGATGACTGAAATTAACTGAATGTCTCTTAAAGCAGGAATAGGGGAAACAAGTGTATTGTTTACAGTATAAATTAACAAGGCGGGCCCTTGACAATCAATACATGCCCCTCCTCTCCACCAAATCTCTCCTCATTATGTAAATAGGATGGCCTGAGGCACAAAAACAGTGAATAGAATAATAACTGGAAATGTAAGGGAGCTAATAGTGGGTTTATCTGGACTGGCAAAGTTTGTTTGACCCTGGCAATGAAGCACAGAGAGCAGCGCGCAGTAAGTAAATCTCTGTTAACCTGCTTCCATGTGCAAGCTCCTTTTTCTCCCCATCCTCAGCACCACACCCCATGTGTCTATAACGCTGTTAGGCAAACTCATTAGTCAACAGAGCAGCGGCAAACCATGGCTGGTGAGCCGCATATGGCTCTCCAGCCACAGTTTGCTGACCTTTGGTCTAGAACAGTTGTGGGCAAACTAGGGCCCTCGGGCCGGATCTGGCCCATTGGGCTGTTCTATCTGTCTCGCAGAGCCGAAAGAGCTGAGGGTTCTCTTGCTCTCCCCTCCGCTCCTACTCCAGCAGCCCAAGGTGAGAGTGCCAGCATGGTCAGGTTGTTTTTGTTGGCCCTCCGGTCCAGTTTAAGAACCCATTGTGGCCCTCGAGTCAAAAAGTTTGCTCACCCCTGGTCTAGAACAATATCCTATGCAATCCTTCACTTCTCAAATGACTTGTTTTGAATAAATACTTGCACAATTTTTTTTTTTTTTGATTGGGTGGTGCGAGTCTAAGCTGAAGCAAGTCCCAACTCTAAATTATGTTTCCTTCTGAAAATGTTCAATTCTCAGTCAGTGGTTATTCATTGGAAAGTACCACATGTCTGCTCAAACAAGTTAAGAAACAAGAAATTATTGGGAGGAGACAGAGGCAGAGAGTTCAGCCAGGCTTTCCAAAAGGACAGAAGTAGGAGGCAGAATATTGAGTCCTGGGAGACCAGTCATCTCTCCCCAAGAGGTGTCCAAGTTCTGATTTGTAACAATCTGCCTATTTCCATAATAAATAATACCACCATGCTGATTCCAAACTACCAAAAAGGCATCACAGAATGAGGAGTTGGGAATAGATGCATAGTTGCACCCCACTATATAGTATTTCTGCCATATAGATATATTATACAGAATTAACTCTCACAGCATAGATAATGATAAAATATAGTAAAATAATTAAGAATGGCTGAAACCAGTTTGGCTCAATGGATAGAGCGTTGGCCTATGGACTGAAGGGTCCGAGGTTCGATTCTGGTCAAAGGCATGTACCTTGGTTGCAGGCACATCCCCAATAGGGGTTGAGCAAGAGGCAGCTAGTCAATGTTTCTATCTCATCGATGTTTCTGACTTTCTATCCCTCTCTCTTTCTCCCTGTACAAAAGCAATAAAATATATTTTAAAAAAAGAATGATGCATTTTTCAGTAATTGTTGCCTTTGCTTTTAAGATAATTTATGTAACCATAAAGTTATCTAATTTGATTTTTAATAACATCAGTGCTTAACTACAGGTTCACAAAAACTCTGAAAATTTAAAATTGAACTTTTGGGAACAGTACATTTTGTCTTCTACATCTCATTGTTTCCTCCTTTTGGGGTTGGGGGAGCAGCCTGTGTGAGAAGGCAAAAAGCAGAAGAGGCTGCAGGCTTTGAAGGAAATGACTGTCAGAAGAAGCAAACAGTTGGCATCTCTAGTTAAGTCTCCCAACAGATATTTTATTTTGGCATAATTCAAAATTAATATCTTAACTTCATGTAAAATATATATATATATATATATATATATATATATATATCCATCCAGATATGTTCTTGTCTTCATTTTCTCTTACCTCTTCAAACATCTCTTTCTGACCAGTTATTGAATTGGTTTTTCAAACCAGCTTTCTATTTTCTGGAAAAGAGTTAAGTTTTTGTGTGGGAGCTCCTGAGAGTTGCCTTGAGACATACATTTTGCTTTCACCTATGCTAAGCAATATCAGGCAAAGATGAGGCCTTTTTACAGAGAGAAATGGTAGGCCTTTGTCTGTTCGGACTGCTGGATCAATATTGTTATCATTTGATTTATTTATTAATTTCTTTAGGTTTCTGAGGAGCTCTACCTTTTGTTGTGGTGATGATAGGGCAAAATGCAAAAACAGCTTCTGATTGACCTTTGCTATCTACTGTTGATAATGATCTCTAAAAGCCAACTTATTTCATTTTCATCCTTTTATTTATAATACATAAACCCCCAAACCTCAACTAGTGCTGGTCACAGTCAGTGGGTACTTCATGAGCCAAGAGTGCATGGGAGGATATTTTTGGTTCATTATTAGGTTTCTGTAATTAAAATGACATTTTGTGAGAGCAATCATGTATTTTAAAGGGAAACTCAAACCAATGCAGTAATTTCAAAGTTTTTATTACTATAATCATGAGAAACAAAAATTTTTTAGAAGTGTGTATATATGTCTGTGTGTATGTGTAGACACATGTGCACAAACATTGTAATAAATGGGCCTGATAAAACATATGAGTATTCTATTTGTTCTAGTTCCAGTTGGTCCTATAGGGACTATATAGACAGTACGCTTTTGGTTACAGTCCCCCAAATCTTTCCTCCTTTCTCTTCTGATTGAGGCTTACCCACAAGAACTATAGGGGGCTGTGGCCTATGCATTCAGCCCCAAGTGATGGCTCACCGGGTCAGAGCATTTACCTGCCTCCTCTCTGTCCCTTGGGTTATATGGCAGTGATTGCATTGGAAGAAAACTGGAGAATAACAAAGGAAGCTGCTTAAGCAAGTTGTGTTTGGAAGATTAAAAAAGGGAGTGCACAGAAGGATTAATTTGAAGTCTCTAAGGAAGTAATCTTGTTCAAATAATAGTTTTCCTTGTAACTATATTTTCTCAGGTTGGTTATTTCTGATAGGGTCTTCAATTTTCTGAAATCTTTTCCTTTAAATCTTTATTGTTAAAAGTATTAGAGCATTACATATGTCCTCTTTTTTCTCCCATTTCTGAAATATTTTAAAACTTAGATTCTAGCACCCTTCCTTCAATTTCTCATTCTCCTTTTATCATTCTGGTGCATTATTTGTTTGTTTATTCAATCCATTGTCTATTCATTTATTGAACTGACATTTACAGATGATTCAGGCAAATAAAATCCCTGACTTAAAGCTCTGGGGGCAAAACCAAATCCAAATCAAAATTTAATGAGAATTCATTGTGGCAGGGCTCACTGTTAGGAGGTATGGCCTTCTGGGGTCTTTAAGCCATTTGTTCTGATTAAATGCCTTGTTAAATATGTGCTATGAAAAAATTGTCATAGGAGTTATGGTAGTGGTATGAGCACAATGAAGAAAATATGGAGAGAGTCATTAAAATTTTAGTTGGAGCTCAGAGATGGGTCAGAAAAACTTTATAAATTGGGTTGCTTGTGCCTTAGGCATAAAAGCAGTCTTAGAGCATTCTAGGTGGGAATACTGCGGGAGTAAAGGCTGGAGGCAGTAAAGCAAGTGCTGTTTTCAAGTTTAACTGAGTCCACAAACAGTTAAAATGTTTAATGTTTAAGCTCTGATGAGGAAAGTTTTGCTTTTTCTTTTTTTTTTCTTTTTTTTGAGGTGGCTTGTGAAAGTTGAATACTTTCATTTATTGTGAGGGTAGGCTGGCCATGAATCTATTGGTTAAGTGTGGGAGCACTATCTGCCAATTAGATGGAGAGAGAGAGAGAGAGAGAGAGAGAGAGAGAGAGAGAGAGAGAGAAGAGAGAAGAGAAGGTCCCATGCTCCCAAGAAGGGCAACTGAAAACTGATATTCTTCTGAGAGGTGAGTAAGTAATAATTCATGGGTTTGGACTGCTCTGGTAATAATAATAATGATGATAGTCACCATTTTAAAAAAAGACTTTTTAAAATTGATTTTTAGCCCTGGCAGGTTTGGCTCAGTGGATAGAGTTTCAGCCAGTGGACTGAAGGCTCCACTGTTTGATTCAAGGGCATAAACCTTGGTTTCAGGCTAGATATCCAGCCCAGGTCAGGACACATGAAGGAGACAACCAATTGATGTGTCTCTCTCTCTTCTCTCTCTCTCTCTCTCTCTCTCTCTCTCTCTCTCTCTCTCTCTCTCTCCTCTCTCTCTCTCTCTCTCTCTCTCTCTCTCTCTCTCTCTCTCTCCTTCTATTCTTTCTAAAAAGCAATGAAAAATATCATCTCAGGTGAGGATTTAAAGATGAATGAATGAATGAAATTGATTCTTTAAAGAGAGAGGAAGGGGAAGGAGAGAGAGATAAAAACATTGATGTGAGAGCAAAACATTGGTTGGCTGCCTCCTGAATTTCTCCCACCAGAGATTAAGCCCACAATCCAGACATGTGCCCTGACAGGGAATCAAACTGACAACCTTTTGGTTCATGGGAAAACACCCAACCAACTGAGTCATATCAGACCAGGAAATAGTTACCATTTGTTGATCACTTAGCATAAACTAGACACTGTGTTAAATCTCTCAGATACTGTCTCCTTTAACCTGCCTGACAAACCAGGTGATTGGACTGTGCAGCAGTTCCTTGTTCCAATGGTTTAGCCTCTCCCAGATTTAGTTTTCCCTTCTTCAAATGGAGATCACAGGACTGTTGGGACAGTAAATGAGACAATGCTTGTTATGTGCTTAGCACAGTATCAGCAGGAAGTAGTGAGTCAGTGAGAATTATAGTATTAGCTAGTATTAGCATCCCTCTCCTCCTACCTAACAACTCTCTGGACTCAGTCATTCTCTCCTGGATTCCCATGCAGCGCTTGGTTCAGATCGTGGTCAGAGAATTTTCATGTTGTGCTTTAATACATCTACCTTCCTGTCTGTTGCCCTGCTTGCTTAGACTCCACAAAGGCAGAGAATAGTTTTTACCCAATTTGTGCCCCTGGTTCTTTGCTCAGGGTCGGCTCATAGCAGACATTTTGCAGATACGTGAATACATAATTACAACTACCTTATCTGCTCAATTTTCTTGATCCTTGAACTTCTTACCAACAGCCTCAAGTCCACAGATCTTTACCACTTGCTCAGAGATTTTAAAAGAATGTATATCAGGGGATTGGGCAGTTCTCACAAGCCTGGAAGGAAGCATTAGAGCAAAAGAAAGCCTTTAGCTCTAAAAAAAAATTAGGTCCCATATTTAATTGCAAGAGATAGTTGTGCTTCCTGGAGGGTTTTCAGGACAACTTAGTTTTGGGTTTAAATCTCAATGTCTACCTAATTGATCAGGTAGAAGCAATTTGACTTTTGCAACTTGGGAATGCAAGCTTTGGTAATGCGTTAGCTTCTTAAAATGTCATTATCAATCAATTTTGGGACTGGAAATCTCTGTGGCAGTTATGTAAATGTCAAGATAATGACTTTGCCTTTCCGGTTGTGTCTTTGTTAGTGACCCTCCAGCTTACTGAAGGCAAGAAATACTGTACCCATAATTAGAACAATGGTCTGACGGGTGCCAAGACCCCAACATTGAGTGCATAGATCTCAGGGGACATTTTTCTTGTACCAAATGGGAAAAAAAATGGACAAAACTGGGGAGCTGATGAATACTCTCCTGGAACATGTTAATTTGGCTCCTTGAGCTGGAAAAAAAAAAGTGACACTCCCTCAGGTTATGCTGAAGTAACTGAGACTTGAGAAATAAATAAGGAAGATGATGAGAAGCTCTGGGAACTCAGACAGAGCTGGACATCCAGATCTCCCAGAGATGGAAAGGTGGTTGAGGACCTGGAGGGAGAGTTATGTTCCCAGCTCTAGTGACTGGATTTTCATGTTACAACCTTGACCCGCAGGATTGTTATATTATTCTATTTGTTTTGCTTCTGCATCTCTTTTCATATATGTCTCCTTTTGATGGAGCAGTGTTTTCACTTTGCCTACTTCAAGTTCCTGGGGAAAATCTGATTGGCCAGAAGGTTGCATGGTCACTTTGAGCCAATCAGCAGAATCCAAAGAAGGGGTCATGTGGTAGAAACCATGGACCCCTATGCATAATTAACCACCTAGGGCACCTTCCTAAAGGGATGATGTAGACTTGTGCACTTTGATACAATTAGGCTATGCGTGTGGCAGGCATTGGGATGTTTCTGACGTATCAGAAGATGGAGTCATAATTAAACCTATGAATATTCACTAATCGTTGAAATTTAGGCGTGGTAGCCTGAGGTGTGACAATAACTTGAATTAGCACAACTCAGTTCTCAATTCTTCTTATTCACTAGTGAACCTGTAAAGCCCCAGGTATGATGGGGACTGGCAGTTGGCAAATTGATTTGATCCTCTGCCTTAAATGTATGTAATGGCCACTGTGGTTCTCTTCATCTAGGCCCATTGGCCCACCTAAGTTCACTTACCTGAGGTGAATAGTTTGCACCACCTCAGAAGCCTTTCTCTCTCTTCTCCTTCTAATGACTTTATCAGCTATCAGCACAGGGAACTTGCTAAGCAGCAAACAGGAGAATCCTGGAAATATGGGGAAGTTGACTACCTGGGATCATTCTTAACAGATGAGAGTAAGAAAGAAAATAAAACAAAACAACAAACAAACAAACAAACATACAAACAAAAAAACCCTCAGCTGTCTCAGCTTCCATTGAGACAATTCTGAGTCATAGTTCATATGGCTTCATATAGGGTCCCCTTTGGGGTTGGGTCCCAGTTGCCCAGAGCAGTAACCTCATTAATGTAAGCTTTATTTGTATATCTCCCTTCTCTGCCTCATTTTTCTACTTTCTTAGTTGTGCTTCTTGGGATAAATTTCCAAATATATTATCAATACCAAAATCCTTATCTCACTCTCTGCTTTTGGGAAATCCAAGCTAAGACAATAAATATTATCCCCATTTCAAGGGAGATTTATAAAGGTAAGGGCCATCATAGTCTTCATCTAAATAAAATGAGTTCTACTGTATTGCATATATTTATCTTGGAAGCAAACTTTAGGCAATTGACTAATATGGGAATATCAGTATAGCATAAAAATTACTTTGGTCTGTATGCAGTATTCCCCAGAATATTTAAGTTTTGCCTCATCAAGAAGGAGCATCAGGATGAAAGCATAATAACATGCTGAATGCAGCAAGTCTCAGAGGAACACATAATGGGCTACGTGTTACTCACCCCAAGTTCCTGTTTGTGACTCACACGGCCAGATCCTCCCTCTTGGAAGGGCTAATTGAGTAATTTCCTTCATCTTGCTGGAAATGTTGTGCCTTTGTTTCCATAATTTGGCAGCTTCAGTCTTTCCTGACAACTCTTCCACCAAAAGTAAGCTACACTTGATTTTTAAAGGCGAAGTTTTATGTACTAAAAAAAAAAAATTAGAATTTATCATCTTTCAAATGTACAAGTTTAAGAAAATACAATGATGATTATTTGCATTGATCATGTAGTTAAAATTTTGCAAAGATCTGGAATGGTCTATCCTAATTTTATCTTTTTCAAAAAACCTGTGATTTTATTGCTCAACTAGATGCCTGGTGCAAGAGATTCCTACAAGAGCAAGCCTTTCTTCCCCTGGCTGTTGGCACCGGCTTCCCTCTGACATCCAAGACCAGGGCTTCCCCTGCAGCCCCAGGCTCATCTGGGAGGTTCTCTGGTTTAATTAGCTTATTACACTTTTATATTGCACAATTCTCACAAGCATGGGATTTTTCTGAAACCCAATGGCATCTATTTCAGTGTTACTCTAAGCATATGAAATTCTGTTTTTGGTAGATGTAAGTGTGCAGTTCATTATTGATACTTCCTAACAGGGTGAAAGGAGTGAAGGCAGTATAACTCTGGCAATAACACAATTTAGATATGATGGGGACTGGCAGTTGGCAATTAGATTTGATCCTCTGCCTAGATAGTTCTCAAAAGGGAAGAGTTGAGATGTCTTCTGCTAGGAAGTGGGAAAGGACATTGGATTTAGGAGATGTCCATATCACAATCATTTGGGTACTGTCAGTTACAACCAGTGTAAGTCTCACCATTGCTTCTTTTAATAGATTTTATACCAATATAGGCTAAGTGAAAAATGTATTTTTAATAATATTTGTATCATAACCATTTATTTTAAATGATCTATATTTGGGACCTTATTTATAAAATAATATGCCAGGTTTTACATTTTTTACTGTAGTACCTCTACTACATGCTAAGAACCATACTGAATGGGTACATTATCAAACCTATGTGATAAACACTCATATTTTTACTTTTCAGATGAAAACATTGAGGCATAGAGTTTTGGGGAGCTAGCTGAGGTCTGGTATTCAGAATCAACACTGTTTGAACTCAGCTTTGTACTGTATTTTCATCTAAGAGGCTGCTGTTGGTAAATAGTTTGGGGTCAGTTGCTTTTAGCATATGGCATTGCATATAAATATGCTGGACAAGCTCAAGAGAAGGTAATGGCAACCTTTAGGCATGATCACAGCCATGCAATCTTTCAAATTATATGTTCTTCTTCACTTGTTTCATATCTCAATAATTTTCACTTGTTTAAGCTAGTGTTTTTCCAAGTTGTATTGTCATGAGTAGAATGTGACATTTTTGAGGTGGAAAAATGAGAATGGTTCAAAGCTGTGATATTTGGAGTGGTGACTAAAGTTTTTCCCCTAACTTATCTGTTTATATTATTGATTGATTTATTGAGGTATCACATATTGATTGATTTATTGAGGTATTTATTAAGGTATCACATATTTGTCCTCAAACCCCAATTCCAATCCCCCCCACTCATACCCCTAACCCCATATTGTCCTTGACCACTGTTTAGGCTCATATGTGTGCACATAAGTCCTTTGGTTGATCTCTTCCTTTTATCCCCACCCTCCCTTTGAGGTCCAACAGTCTGATCCATTTATTTTTTGACCAAAATTATTATATTTTGATAGTTTTTATTACTTTGTTAATTTTTATTGTATTTTGATAGTTTTCCTACTAGGATATATATCAATCTTTTAATAATTTTAGATAAGAAAAATGGCGGCTGTTTACTCTTGAGTTTTCACAGGTGAAATATGCATTAAATGCACAAAAGCTAAAAGACAAAAAGAAATGGCAATTTAAGCGCTTGAAAGGCTCTCTGAATGTTTTACAAAGTATGTCAAAGGGAGTTGCAAAGTGAAATCACAAATCGGCGGTAAGAAGGGAAGCAACTGGGCAATAGAACACGATGTGGACTGGTATGTTTCTCTTTTGTTTCCCCTAAGTGACCTGGACCTTGGACTTCAACCCATGCCAGTCTGCTTTATCCATAGTAAATATCGCCAAAATGAGAGGATTGGATGCAGTGATGACTGAGCTTTTCTTTCTGCTCCAAAGATACTCTGATTCTCAGGATTTCTAAGAGTTGTATGTCATTAGAATTGATTACCTTTAAATTGTTATCTACTCTTCATAAAAAGAAAATTATTCAAGCTTGTACTTTTTGGCACAAAATTTACCCATGACTTTTCTAAAATATTATCTCTTAATGCACAGAACTCTCAAGCACTGAAGCTTACTGGAACTACCACAGAGTATTAATAGAAAATATATGTGAGAGGATGTTATTTAATAAACCCTTAAGTCAGTAATTCAGTGATTCAAACCAATGTTACCTTTCCATTAAGAAGCCAAATTTTCAGCTCTGCCTTTTGTATCTGTGGCTCGCCCTGCCTCGTGCTGCTCAGTGTGGCTATGGTCCTGGCCGGCTCACTGCTTCCATGTGTACTGATTAAAATTCTCAGGCCGAACAGTGGACTCAAAAGAGGGATTTCCTGGAAAGCTGCGAGTTAAAGCTTGGGGGCTAAGTGAGCAAAGACCTGCTATGTCGGAGAAAGAGGATGGGAGCTCTGCTCTTTGCATTTGTTGTAAATGTTTTTTTAAGGAGCAGGTTCTCACTCTCGGGAATGCCCTGGGTGGGTTGGGTGGACACTCTCTTCATGATCCCACCATTGTATTGGAGTGATTAAAGCAGCTTGATGACTTTTTGAGGAAAATTAATTGTCCCCTGGCTCTCCTGGTGGCATATTAACTGCTCTAAGATGGCACGTACAAGGCAGGACATCCCTGGTGCAACTGTGTGAAAAACAACCAGCAGCGTCTTCTGTGTGTAGATTTTATTAAACATAGGACTGTGGGATTCCAGATGATAGCTTCCTCTTCAAATCCTAGAAAACACCATGGCACCAATATCCTCATGACTTGTTACTTCTAATTAGATTTTTCTCAGATGTCACCTTTCTACAAAGGTCATCTGCATCTCTTCTGTCTCCCATCACTCTCTGGCCCCTTATCCCACTTTTTCTTAATAGCACTTATTACATCTTGACATAGTAAATATTTTAAAGTTGTTTATTTTTCATTTCTTTCTCCACTCTCTAGAATGTTCTGTGAGTGTAAACTCTTTGCCTGGTTTGGTCCATTTCATCCCCAGACCTGGGAGAGCATAGTGAGCAGTCAGTAACTATTTGCTGAATAAATGAAAAGATACACAAGGAGATTTGAGCTCCCGATCAACAATATAAGTCCAAAGATAATCTTTACCTTAAAAATGCTCTGTCTGCACACATTTGGCATTTAATAGATATTTATGGAGGGCCATCCATTCAATAGATAAATAAATGAGCCCCTGAGTTGCCAAAGGGAAAACATAGAGTGGCAAGACCATGGTGTTGGGAAACAAATAATTGACAGCAACATCAATTTCTAGATGCTCTAGTTCTGAGTCCATGAAAATGCGCAATCTTGTGTAGCCTATTTCTTTGTCTATAGACGAGAGATAACTATTTTAACAACAATAACAATACGAATAACACCTACTTTGCAGCTTCTCACAAGGATTAGGTATGACAATGCATGGAAAACAATAAGCTGGGTGTGGGTCTAGGTCTGAGTAGCAGTAACATTCTCATGTATGCATATTTGGAAGCAAGCAAACGCATATTTGGGATGAGGGAATGCAACAGCAGATTCTGATTCTGTCCATCCAGGTCTTTTGGTTCCCCACTCTGCTGAAGCAAGATGGGAGGGGAAGTAGAAGGGGAAAGCTCAAATCTTCATCTGGAGTGGTATGGCAAAAGCTGGAATTTGTGGGGGAAGCAGATGTGAGAACAGAGAGGGCATTTTGAGATCCAAGTTGCCTTCCTTAAGAGGTTAAAACTATAAGGTAAAATGTTGTCTATTACTTCATGGGTGTATCTGAAGCCATAGCATTACTCTGGCACATAGTAGGTGCTCAATAAATATCTGTTGGCTAATGAATAAAGGACATGGGTGATTTTGGAGTTATTTTGATGTTTGGATTTGTGTCCCATTATCCTGTGAGGTTGAACCAAATTCACAGTCACTTCATTCATTCTTAACCCATTCTTTTCTTTATGGAATTCCATCATCTCCATGAAGTTTGTGGATGCATCATCAAGTCAATTTGAATGTCATTTTTTATTTCACTTTTTAAAGATACTAGTAAGTATTTGGTTCTTTGGATCTGTAGTGAATTTCAGAATTCTGTCAGCTAAACACCTCTTGAGGCCCTGATTACTGAGACAATAAACCCTCTAGAACCACAAGGGCTTCCTTGTTAAGATACTGCTATTATGCATCTTGTGAAAAGCCCCCTCATCATTAGCTCAATTCATCAAGTTTCCATTGAGTGCCAGCACTAAAAGTCTTACATGGAAATTGCTTCCCTACTTCTTCTATTTTAACTGTCAAAATCATAGACTACATTGTTTCAGACTAAAAACTTACTAACAACTCCCTGCCGATCACCTTGTTGTTCATTCCCAGCACTGGCACTGCCTGGTACCGGTATCAATGGGGAATCTACATTGTGAATGGCAATTATTATGAGAAAATCATGTGGCAAAAAGAAGAATAATTGTGTTCATATGCACATTTTTATACTTGAGCTTCTCATTGGAAAGGCATTTTAAGGGTGGCAAAACTGCTAATTCTAATATTAAACATACTTCTGAGGGATATTTCATGGCCCAGCTCTCTGAGTGTCATTTCTTCCAGTGGACCAGAGAAGAGAGTGGGAAGAAAATAAACTTTCATTGAGTGTCTACTCAGAGTTAGGCCTTGTAGTTCCCAGATATGGATTTCTCATTATAATAACTTGAGAATTACATGGGATTATCATTATTATAAAAGAGGATAGATTCTCACAGAGCTTACATAACTTCTCATAAAATCACCTCCCTACAGTTATATGAAAATTCAGATGCAAATTCAAGCTTCTTAAGGAATACACAGTGACTCCACATCCTACAGTTTCCACTTAAGAAATGAGATGTCCCAGGAGCTGCCTGCCTTTCACCACCTCACTTCACTGTCTGAACATCCACTATGAAATCACTCTTGTATTGCAAGGCAAGAGTCTTCTTTAGGCATCTGCTAAAATATCTTATGCAATGTGGGATGTCAAGCATAACCTCTTTTTAAGTCAAGGAAAACTTATAGACTTTAGGTTAAGATGCACTGAGAATAATTTGCAAAACCCATAAATCCAAAGCTGATATATTTAATACCAGGTACAGACTGTTTCTGAAGGTTTGAAATTCTCCTTAACTCTGGGAGGAATTGAAGTTCAGTCTTTGTCTAGGAATGAATCAGTCTGAGTACTGTGACAAAGAATAAAGATGCTACACAGATTCTGGATCATATAGACCAGGGTTCAAATCCAGGTCCTACCAGTTGCCTTCTGTGTCCCAGTATATGCCTGCCTGAGCCTACATTTGAATCTCGGCCAAACAACCTCTGTCTGATTAGCTGTGGGAAAGTCAATCTATTGAAGCTTAGATTACTCTCCCAATAAATGATAATATTTGTACCTCTCTCTTAGGGTTGTTGTAGGATTAATGCTTGACACAGAGTGGCCAGTATCTATAATAATAAAATAATAATATGCAAATCTACCAAACGACCATCTGGATGACCTTCCGAACAACCATGTTATGACATGCACTGGTACCAGGCCAGCCAACACGGGTGCGATATGATTGGTTGGAGGGCTCCACCATCACCCCATGATCGCCACAAAGAGGGAGACCCAGGCTACTGGCTGGTGGGGCAATCAATTGCAGGGTGGGGTGGGGGATGGTGGGCTCCATGATCTCCCTGTGGAGGCCCAGGCCATCCTCTGCATGGTGATTGATCACAGAGCTTCAGCCAGCAGCAGTGCTGCAGCTGGTGGGCGGGGCCTCCCTCTGTGGGGCAATTAATCAGGGGCCCTGTGATCAATTGCCCCACAGAAGGAGGCCAGGCCGAGACTGCACAGGCTGGGCTGAAGGACAACCCCCCTCCTGTGCATGAATTTCATGCACTGGGCCTCTAGAATAGAAATAATAATAGTTGCCTTTGTAGTCTATATCATCTAGTAAATTCCAATAAATAAGACTAAACTCCCCTAAATTGCTTTATTTTCAGCACCCCTTAGTGTAAAATATGATATGTCCTTTTATAGTGAAATACATTAAATCCTCCTAACATAGTCAATAGTAAACTTAAGCAAAATGATGTATAATGAAACCTGTTTTACTATAGGCTAATTGATATAAATAAGAATTAAGTTCCTACAGCATTTTTCAAAGTTATAGTGCAATAATTTTGAACAAAATAACATTACTTGTGGACCTACGATATAACAGTTACTTTACTTCAAGCCCATCTGTGCCCAACCTATTTTTTTAAAAAACTAACATTTAATTATAGAAATCTTCAAACCTACTGAAAAGTTGAATTTTGCAATGGGCACATGTACTCACCACCAAGATTCTACCATTAACGTTTACATCTTCCTTTTCTACCTTTCCCTTCCTAAATGTATTCTTCTTTCCATCCACTAATTCATCTTGGGGTTTTATTTTTTTTAAAAAAAGATTTCAGTGAGGAAGGGAGAGGGAGAGAGAGATAGAAACATCAAATTGATCGGCTGCCTCCTGCATGCCCCCTATTGGAGATCAAGCCTGCAACCCAGGCATGTGCCCTTCACTGACATCTAACCTGGGACCCTTCAGTTCGCAGGCTGACACTCTATCCACCAGTTTTATTGATAAGTCAAACCATCCAGGACCATCTTGTGTGTGTTTTGTTTTAATACATTTCATTTCAAAGTAAATTGCAGACACTGGTATACCTTCCACCAAAATACTTTAGCATGCAAATTATTAACTATTGGCGTTATTATACAATATATTTTTCTCTTTTGATGTAAAATTTAAAGACAGCAAAATATGTTTTAGATGTATTTTCTGAGTTTTAACAAATGCACACCTCTATGTAATCCATTACCCCAGAAAGTTCCCTCAAGCCCCTTCCTAGCCAATTCTAACCTCACCATTCCCAGAGCAACCACTGCTCTGATTCTACCATGGGTTAGAAGGGAAACCAGAGTGATGAATGCAAATCCCCAGAGAGAAAAGGACTGAGGAGTGAGGGCAAAGAAGTCATGGTGATCAGCTCCATTAGCAGTGAGAGAGAGCTGGGTTGAGGCTGGTGGTTCAGGAGCTAGAAGAGGAAAGCTGTCAGGAGGAATTGTACTATGTATAAATTCTTAAAATACTAAGTAACTAAGTTAATTTTCTGTGTGGCTGTTGGGAGTGCTTCTCCTTTCTACACAAATATGTCACATATGCTGAATTAAACTGCCAGGTAGTCCCTTACTATTGAATGGGAGAAAGTTTCCTAAGGTGTTTTTGTTCCCTACTGTGCCCTGCTGTTGGGAGGCCTCAATAGATACCTGCTGATTGCAAATGCAGCCTCTCACCTGCTCCGTCATTCTAGCAATTAGTTTTATTGATATTTGGGGGTCTGAACTTAATGTGTATTTGATTAAATTGACTGTTTTGGCCACTATAAGCTTTGTAGCAGTTGTGTGTGTCAAGGAAGTAGAAATTGGGCAATGGAGACTATTTTAATTTAGTTTCCATTTTATCACCGCCATAGTATGGCTGCACCCACCCATTAATGTTCATGGTATAAGGTTCTTTTTGTCTTAAAAAATATGGTATAATATCAATCTCTGTTCCTGTTGCTCTAAAATCTAAATAGGCAGCTTTGTCCATGAAGTTTTGTTCACACATCTAGCCTAGTGGTTAGGTCTTTTTATAACCAAGCAATATCCCTGTTGGAGGAGAGAAATGATCTGACAGCCTCTGGACATGTTTCTTACCTTTTCTTGTTTCTTACCTCCCTTAGCCCAGCAGGCTTTTCATAATTAACACTGACTCTGATTCAGTCTAACAAAGACTATCAGAAGCAATTCTTTGTCAGCAGACTCCCTTTTATGCCTTAAATATTTTTATTTTTCCAACATTTCAAGGTAGTTTGAAGGTCTCCCATTTTCTCTTGAGGGCTGGACATGAATGCTCAAGAGTGAGAATTGTAATGGCATCTTTCTGATTAAAAAGACAGCTAGTGAAATCAAGATAGAACATCAAATTCAGAGACATCATTAACGGATTCTATTTCGGTTAGGTCTAATCTTCTGTGGGGTCACTATGTTGCCTTCAATGAGTCTGACCATTTTATATCATTTAGATTGAAACAGACTCATCATGTCACAGGCAAATAGCTTTATCATATTTAATTTACCCAACACCATGTAGTAATCCCCGTGGTAATTTTCGCTCACCAGTGCTTGAAAGCGTGCTGCAACAAATAAATAAATCATCAAAGTTGCAGGTATACTTGTTAGTTGGTGCCATAGCAGAAAAAAATTGGCAAGTTACTGCAAAATGCTAATTATACTAAGACAATGTAAATGGTTTCATCAAAAGCAAAAAGAGCCAGATGGCAGGTTTTATATACCGTATCCTCATGTGTTAGGAAATAGGGTATGAAAAGGGCATCATGCCCCTGTATAAAGAAGGAAGGAGGAATAAAGGCAAATGCCTGCATCTTTATGGCGGACAGGCTAAACCTCCAATTGAGGAAGCTATCTGGAAAGGGGGAACATTGGAAAGGACATTAGTGTTGACATGTCTCATAATGCCATCCAGGATGTAGGTGAACTGGTAGCCCAGCTGCTGTCCCCAGCTTACACTACCAGAGCTAAGTGACAGCCAAAGTGTAGCGGGGGTTTGGGAAGTTATCTTAGAGGGGATCCTCTGGTTAGGTTGGTCTGCTGCCTGCTGTAGAACATGGCTGTGATTTAGCCTTATTAGAATACAAATTGGAAAACCCTTTAAAGAGAAAAGTGTTTGAATAGTAATGTTCTTCCTCGATTTCCACTCCTTACTACTTCACCTGTGTGTATGTTGGTTGTTGTTTCTCAACAAATCAATAAAAAACACTATTTATTCTATTTATTATAAAAGTAATTCTCCATAATTAAATAAAATTTGGAATATATCAAAGGAAGATTAAAAATAGTTCAATACTTTCAATAATAATGACTTAAAAAATAAAAAATAAAACAACACAATGAGAGAGAAACATCGACCAGCTGCCTCTTGCACACTCCCTACTGGGGATGTGCTGGCAACTAATGTACATGCCCTTGACCAGAATCGAACCCGGGACCTTTTAGTCCGCAGGTCGACGCTCTATCCACTGAGCCAAACCAGTTTTGGCTATGCATTAGTTTTAATTGAAGAATTGTTGGCATATAATATTATATTTGTTTCAGATGTACAACAATGATTCAACATTTAAATACATTTTGAAATGATCACTACATTAAGTCTGGTAACCATCTGTTACCATACAAACTTACTATAGATTATTGACTATGTTTTCTACATTATATCTCTATGATTTGATGCATGCATTTTAAGCTTAATTTTCATGTAGATGGGACTATCCAAAATCATATATTAAATATTCTGCTAAGAAATCATCATAAGTTTAGTCTATATAATTACATTAGCAATAATTATGCTTTGAGCTGTAATGCCATTTCATAGACAGATATTATTCCATATTTTTTACATAGCCAATTTTCAATGGATATATAATATTCTTCTGCTTAGTTATAACACATTTTAGTTAAGCATTCTCTTACTGTGGCACATTTGTTTTCAATGTTTACAGTGCTTTCTTTTCATATTTAAAAAAAATAAGTTGTGACTTTACATTAAAACTTGTATTCAACTTTATAAACCTTTACACAGGTTTCATTTTATAAATTTAAAATAAATTTTCACAAACATAATTTTTAATCATCATGTTTTTATTTAATGGCCACATTTTTTAAAATCAAAAGTTCTTCTAATAACATTTATCTCTTTCTTTGTGTTTAGTCTCATAACATTTATCTCTCCCAATTTTTACAATGATAAATAATATCTTGACTTATTAATTAATTAAAATGTTTGTATATGTCAAATATATACAGAACACCAGGCTAAACTGGTTGTCTGTACATAAACCTTTTCCAAGTTTAGGAATCTTTACTTAGGAAAGAAGTCTAAACTTGGTGTCATTGGACAATAGTGGGTGTTTCTAAGGGTCGGGGTAGAGGTTGCCAGATGGTTTTGGGAAGGGCTGTTACTAAGCTCTTCTGCCACCAGCATTCCCTGAGTGCTCATTTCACCTCTCCTAGGCAGTCAATTAATATTTTTCCATTGGGAGAAGGTAGAGACAATTGGGCAAGGGACCTGATTAGATCATAAATAGGTGCACTGGCTTTGTTTCTTCTGAGGATCCTTCTTGCTTGTTGCCCTCATTGCGCACTCTCTGGTGGTGCAGGTTTGGGGAAGCTCAGGAGTAAGGCATACTGCAGTTTTCAAATCCCAGAGCTGGACAAGTGGGATCAAAGCCCATCCAGGAGACCCATTTCCCCTGCAGCAGGGAAAAGTGATGGGGGCCTGTTCCAAGAAAGGACAGCTAAGGAACCTGACTCTGATTCCTAAGGTCAGTGTAAGCTCAGGGATGACTTAGGTCAAGAGCCCTGTTAGTTGTGAAGGCTCAATCAACAATGCAAAGTGAAACTCTGCATTCACTAGAGGCCAGGCACGATGCTCTCTTTAAAAATAATAATAAAAACAACAGCAGCAGCAGTAGCATTTATGAGGGATATATCACATGCCAGACTCTGTGTTAAGCTCCTTAGGTAATTTATCATTTTTTTATTCTCCCAACAGACCTACACGTAGGGATATACTACACCCATTTTACATATAGAGTCTCAGAGACTAACTTTCCCAAGTCACATGGTTTGTATAAGAATCAGAATTTGAACTCAGAGTTTTACAATGCAAGCTCTCAAGTACTATCTTAGTTGGGTTCCCCAGAAGCTGACTCTGGGATGAGAAGGTGTGTAAAAGTGACTCATTAGAAAGGTTCCCAGGGGGAACTAATAGGTAAGTGGGAAGGTAAGACTTAGAAGGGAGGAAGGTAAGTGAAGTTGTGGTATCAAGCAAAGTCCCATGGAGGTGATGTTGGCCTAATCCTCCAGGAAAACTGGAGATGATAAGGGTAACACTTAAGAGTTGGTCCCAGAGGAAGGGAGGGATCTTGAGTATTTACACCTTTGAACTCACCAATCCTTTTTAAAAATTTATTTGCTTTTTTTTTCTCATTTTTAAAGTTTCTTAATTAATTAAGGTATTACATATGTGTCCTTATTCCCCTTTTACCCCCACTCCCCCACCTCCCATATATGCCTCCACCCCCCTGTTGTCTGTGTCCATTGATTACACTTAATATGCATGCATATAAGTCCTTTGGTGACCTCTCCCTCTTACCCCCACCTTCCCCCATCTTCCCTGAGGCTTGACGTTCTTATTGATGTTTCTCTGCCTCTGGATCTATTTTTGTTCATCAGTTTATGTTGTTCATTATATTCCACAAATGAGTGAGATCATGTGATATTTATCTTTTCTTCCTGGCTTATTTCACTTAGCATAATGCTTTCCATCTCCATTCATGTTGTTGCAAATGGTAAGAACTCCTTTTTTACCGCAGTGTAGTTAGTATTCCATTGTGTAGATGTACCACAGTATTTTAATGCACTCATCTGCTGATGGGCACTTAAGCCGTTTCCAAATCTTAGCTATGGTGAATTGTGCTGCTATGAACATAGGGGTGCATATATCCTTCCTGATTCGTGTTTCTAGTGTCTTGGGATATATTCCTAGAAGTGGGATCACTGGGTCAAATGGGAATTCCATTTTTAGTGTTTTGAGGAAACTCCATACTGTTCTCCATAGTGGCTGCACCAGTCTGCATTTCCACCAGCAGTGCGCTAGGCTTCCTTTTTCTCCACATCCTTTCCAGCACTTGTTATTTGTTGACTTGTTGATAATAGCCATTCTGACAGGTGCATTGTTGTTTTGATTTGCATCTCTTTGATGATTAGTTACTTCGAGCAGGTTTTCATATGTCTCTTGGCCTTCCTTCTGTGGAAAGGTGTCTATTTAGATCAGTTGTCCATTTTTTGATTGGGTTGTTTATCTTTTTTTGTTGTTGTTGTTCAGCTGCATGAGTTCCCTGTAAATGTTGGAGATTAAACCCTTATTGTTGATATCATTGGCAAATATGTCCTCCCATGCAGTGGGGTTTCTTGTTGTTTTATTGATGGTTTCCTCTGCTGTGCAAAAGCTTTTTATTTTGATGTAGTCCCATTTATTTATTCTCTTCAGTTTCCATTGCCCTAGGAGCAGCATCAGTGAAGAAATTGCTTTGGCATATGTCAGAGATTTTTCTGCCTATGGATTCCTCTAGTATTTTTATGGTTTCCTGTCATATGTTTAAGTTCTTGGTCCATTTTGAGTTTATTTTTGTGTATGATGTAGGTTGGTGGTCTAGTTTCATTTTTTTTGCATGTATCTGTCCAATTTTTCCAACACCATTTATTGAAGAGACTGTCTTGACTTCAATGTATGTTCATGCCTCATTTGTCAAATGTTAATTGAGCATAGTGATTTGGGTGGATTTCTGGGTTCTCTATTCTATTCAATTGATCTATATGTCTGTTCTTGTGCCAATACCAGGCAGTTTTGAGAAGAGTAGCTTTGTAATACAGCTTGATATTTGGTATTGGCACAATTCCCACCTACGGTACTTTGTTCTTCTTTCTCAGGATTGCTGTGGCTATTTGGGGTCTTTTTTATTCCAGATGAATTTTTGGAAAGTTCATTCTAGGTCTGTGAAATATGCTGATGGTATTTTAATGGGAAGTGCATTGAATTTATAGATTTCTTTTTGAACCCACCAATCCTTGGTTAAGGGCTTCAGGAATGGTGAATGAGCCGAGGCTAAATGCCCAGACACTTCCTGACCTCATTGGGTACAGCCAAAGCAGATCCTGGCAGCTGGGATGCAACCTTCCTAAAGGGACATAGTGTGCAGGCACTGGCTCTTTCTGGCTTATGAGAGTTAGTGTTAAATTGTTAGGAATTTTGCAAGATAGTTAACCTCACATTGATAGCTTATAATCAGCCATTGGAATAGTTACATGATAGCAATAGGCTAATATTACAAATTAGGGCTTTCTCGGCCTCAAGGTGGTTGTTAAATATCTACCAGCAAACCGTTGCAGGTGATGACTATCAGGAGTGAAAGGAAAGCACACTGGGCCTCTGTGTGCAGTACAATGGCAGAGTGTCCGAGGAGGTGTGGATGGAGCACTGACAGCATCTGCTGACTACAAATGGGAGCAGGAAGCCCACGCCAGCCAACCCACCCACAGGGAAAGCAGAGGGTCTGAGACAAAGGGGACTGATGAAAAGGGAAGAGACCAGCTGGATTTGAGTCTCTGAACCTGGAGGTGGTCTGGGTAGGATACCAGACAGACAAAACCCAGGAAAAACTGAAGTAATTGCTAACTAAAGTATTGAGCACTTCCAGTGCCAGGCACTATACTAGATGCTTTACTTTGATTATTCTTCATAGGAGCCCTAAGAGGTAGATGAGATCATCATCACTGTATTCACCACCGTCATATTCATCATCCTTTTTTTATATCTTATTGATATTTTACAGAGAGGAAGGGAGAGAGATAGAGAGCTAGAAACGTCGATGAGAGAGAAACATCCACCAGCTGCCTCTTGCACACCTCCTACTGGGTATGTGCCCGCAACCAAGGTACATGCCCTTGACCGGAATCGAACCCGGGACCTTTCAGTCCGCAGACCGACGCACCACCACTGAGCCAAACCGGTTTCGGCTCATCGTCCTTTTTTATAGATGATGAAACTGAGATTTAGGAAAATAAAGTAACTCGTCCAACTTCATAGGGGAATATCTCAGCTTTGAATACCTTAAGTCAGATTCTAAAGGCAATACTTTTAATAAAAAAAGCCAGAATCCCTCTTGTGTCTACTTCCCATGAACTGAGGCAGCATGAGGGGGCAACAAGATGGTAAGGGGTAAGGGGATGCCCCAAGAGTACATGGCCTGCTTATCAAAAAAGGAAGTGTAGAGGAAGCATGGGAGCCCAGAATAGTTGTGCCTCAGAGTTGTGGGGAGGATGTTATCCAAGCCCCATCAAGTGATGGAACTTCCAGTAGACTCCTTTCCTCTCAGACTCAAGACTGGAGCCCAAGGCAGAGACAGGCAGAGGAGACCTTGGAGAGGAGCTGAGCCTGCAAAAACATTTACGGTCAGGCTGTCTGAATTCTCCTGTGCCAACAGAGATAAATGTCCCTTTTATTTTCTGTGGTTTTATTTGCTGTGAGAGCTACCACTTTGCAAAAGTTCCTCCTTTCCTTTCTTTGGTTTGCCCAGCCCTGGATTGATTGGTGGTCAGCAGCGAGGATGTGGAAGGGTGTGGAAGTCTGCCACTGTAGCTTATTCCTGCCATATCTGCCCTGCTAGGCCCACAGGGATCCCTTGACATTAATAGTTTTGTAGAGGGGAGTAATAGACGGACTTGCCCCTATGACATAGTGGGGATATCTTTGGAAAATTCATTTAAACATTAGCATGCTGCAGCTTTGTGTTTGGGATACTTTTATCCTATAACAGTCTAGAGCAGCCCTTTAAGTGTCACAGATTTCCAAACTTTCTTCTATGTATGTCAATCCATGTGTCTATATGCTCACTATTATGAAGTAACTTCACTGAAGTAAATTGAAAATACATTACATTTTTTCTTCTTCTTAATTCACCCAGGAGTATTATTTTCCTTTATACCTAAGTAAACAGTTAGTGGAATTGCCTTTTTAACAAAATCTGTTTGCTTACCACTTGGCCAAGAGTGTCTGGTGAGTGTGTGTGTGTGCCCTTGCATGTTTTTTGTGTAGCAGAAGGACATTGGGGGGAGATAACTGCAGGAAATGGGAAGGGGCAAGGTCATGGCTCTCATCCTGTCTTGTCACGGAGCTACCTTTGGCAGCCCTCGTGAATCAATCATTCCCCTGAGGAGCCAAATACATCTGCACATGTGTATCATGTTAGCTCCTCCTTTCCCTGGCATGTACACTTTTAGGGATGCAGTCTCTTCCCTTCTATGCCAGGAGCAAATTCATTTTGCCCATGATTTCAGAAGCACAGCTGAAACCTTGACTTAAAATCAAGCAATGGTTGGTCTTTGCAATTCATCTAATACTCAGAATCCTGCTCCCTTTTCCTTGTAGGAATTTGGGGGTATTGGGCAGTCAGTGATATATATTTAAGAGGAAAACCAGAGATATGGACCCTAAGTGCCATAGAATTGATTTATTTGAAAGTTCTGCCTCCTCTTCCCATGCAAAAGTTCAGGTAAGAACCTAGGGATTTACAAAGGTAGAGGAGTTTTCTCTCCCTTGCGCTCTGATAAAGGGTGTAGCAGGCTGGAAACAACTGCTGGGAAGCAAGGGATATAAATATTCAGTCATGACAAGTCTCCAAAGGATAAACCACAGCAGCCCATGCAATGTGCCTTCTGCACACAGTAAACTGACTCTTCTCCACACCCAGGCTGACATAGTAGTAAATTGATTCCAGGTGATGCTGATATTTTGTAATTATCACTATCTATAATTTTCATCTGGTCCCATTGAATATTTTGATCATTTAAAATAGAGTAGCATACCTAATAGTGGTCATTAGTTTTCCTCAAGGGAAAATTCATGGTTTAATAAATTCACATTAGAAATAACTTACTAAAATTACAATGGGCA
Source organism: Vespertilio murinus (assembly GCA_963924515.1). Taxonomy (NCBI): domain Eukaryota; kingdom Metazoa; phylum Chordata; class Mammalia; order Chiroptera; family Vespertilionidae; genus Vespertilio; species Vespertilio murinus. Next base: position 23,269,946 of record OZ004716.1, read on the forward strand.
TGATTAGATTCCCATTTTTTTAATAAAAAAAATGAAACAGTCTGATTTTATCCAAACTGATAACCCTTCTCTTTTAAACTGGTTCATTGTTTTTTGTTATCTCAGAGGAAGGAAAGAGGTCTGTAGCACAGTGGTGGTAATAAAAAATGTAATAACCCAATACACAAAAACAAGGGTTGTGTGTCATTTTACATTTGGCAATAGCAGAGTACTGTAGGTTCTCTTATTTTTTTTTGACTAACTGTTGATTGGAGCAAGGAAAGCCGTGTGGCTTTGAAACAAGGTCATATTTGCGGGAGTCAGTCCTCAGCCTGCAGTCTAAAAGGGGCTGTTTTGTGCATTTTCTGCAGCTTGCCTTTACATTCATTTTAGGTTCATTTTGGAAAATTAAAGGGGGCATTTTAATATGCAGGAAATGATTTTTTAAAGGTAATGAAGTAGATTTGTTTATTGCCGTTTGTTTGGTTGACATACATTTCACCTATTGGCTGATTACCCAAAGTTTCAGAATTCTCCATATTCTTTCAGCTCCAGGGAATGCAGGCCACAAGGAACCTGCCTATTGTTTCACTTGCTGGCAGTTCAAGTTTTGTGAGTTTATTAAGAGTTTATTAGTTGAGATTATTTTACTGGAAGTAAGCTATATTGTTGATGTGCATATTGGCACCTTGATGGTTGAAGCAATTCTTTATTCATTCATCTAGCTACCTACCCATGCACCATCCTCACTCATCAAGCATCTATTTATTCTCTATCTACTCACCAATTTATCACCTATCCATCCATCCATCCATCCATCCATCCATCCATTCACTCACTGAGTCATCCACTCACCCAAACATCCATCTGCTCATCCAAGCATCCAACCATTTATCCACACATCTGTTTATGTTTATCTATCTATTTATCTATCTATCCATCCACCTCTATATCTATCTATTCATTCACCCATTTATCTATTTATTTAACTATAAACCCATTTATCCACTCATCTTTTTTATTCATCTACCCACTCACCAACCATTTCATCCATCAATATACTCTTTAATCTATCCACACAACACCCCCCACCCTTAAAATAATCATTTAGCAAACATTTACAGATCCTGGCCTGCTCTCTACTTTATTCCTACTGTTGGTGAGTCTGCAAGAATCCTAACAGCCTCTAACTGCCTTTCAACTCCAAGTGCATGGCACTCACCTCTGCACAGGGGCCTGGATGAGGCTTTATGACTTTCCCAGAGGCCTCCAGTCTCTATTGAAACACAGCAGCTGTTACCAGGGGCAACTCCACTTCCCAAATAAAAGCATAGGCTCTATGGAGCTTTCCCAGGTGCTGTGGACAGTGTTGCCAAAAAAATGCCCAAGACCCACACAGTCTTTTTCCCCCATGGCGCTTAAATAGATTGGAAGCAAATGCTTGTTGACAACAGGTGTGGCTCAATATGAGAAAATGCTCCATTCTGTTTTGGCAGAGTTGGCACCAAGGGATATTTCCTGAGGAAGGAAAAGGCTTTCAGGAGTATAGGAGAACCATACCAGGCCAGAAAGTGCTCAGTTCCTCCCTTTTAGGGATAAAGGCCCCACAACTCTGGGAGCAAGTGTTCCTAATAAGGGCAGAAGTTTCCACCCTTAGTGGAAGGTTAGGTCAGGAGGGGTGGGCTTCCTGGCCGGGAAGCTCCAAGCAGCTGACTGATTGGCTCTTCTGTGTGATGGTGGGTCGTGGCTGCATCTTCATTAACTCGTCTAGATTAACCTGCTCAGCAAAAGCTTGCAAAGCTGTGTGAGCCTGCCTCTGCTCAGCTGGAGTCAGAGACTGGGCAGTCAGGGTACAGAGAGGCAACCTCCAGGAGGTAGGCCACAGCCCTGAGGTGACTTGACAGAAACCTCAAGGACATAGAGAAGAACTTTTTATTTATTTGAAAAGTCTTTCCTCCAATTCTTTCTATCCCTGAACTGTCTTAGGGGCAAAAGTAAGTTCTACATTGAACTAAATGGAATTGCTTGCTAGATAAGATTCTAATTTCAATGACAAGACTTCGCAGTTTTCTATTGCTTTGGGAAGTCCCTCCTCATAACTGTGACAGCTCATCCATACCCAGGGCTTTATGTGGAATTTCTAGGGCAGCATGGAAGAATGGGGAGAAATATAAGAGGCAAAGAGGGTCTCTTAGCAAGATGCACCAGTCATCTGACTATTCTCATAGATATTGGAGATTGAGTTAAAAGTAGAAAAGAAATAAGTGGAGATAAATAGAAGAAAAAAAATAGTTTTAATTTTAAAGACTATTGTCACTCGTTGCTAAGGCTGAATCCAATGTATCAGTATCCTAATGCATTAATTTGAGTGGGCTAAGTTGCAATAACAATTGACCCTGATATTTTAGTCATTTAGCAGCAATTAAGTTTATTTCCTGCTCACACAACAGCCTGGGTCAGTAGTTTAGGTACCAGAAACCCAGGCCAATGTTGACTCTACCATTTTCAATACATGGCTTTCAAAGTGACCCTAGACATCAACATCCCTATTAGCCAGAATGAAGAAATATCACAGAGCTGCTCTGAGAGGATTATATGGTTGGAGTCTAAAAATGGCAAGTCATCCCAACTTAGTCATATGACCATCTACCTACAAGGATGTTTGGGAAATGTTGTCCAGCTTTAAGCCCAGCTGGGCATTGATTTGGGTGGGTAGCTGGTGGTTTCCTCTACATATGGCTTTCATCATTATTGTTTGAATCCCTCTTTTATTGAGGGCCTGCTAGGAACCCTGCACTGTGCTCAGGAAGTGAGGAATAGCCCATACATGGCTAGAACCTAGGGAATGAAGAAAAAAGTGCTAATGGCTTATTATAAAAACTATTAGTGACCATTTTTATACAGGCTATAAGGGGAAACGACAAGGCACCATGAGAGCTGATAGCTATCTCTAGGATGAGGTGAAGGGGAAGCAAAGAATGTTTCCAGGAGGAAATTACATTTAAGCTACCAGCAGGAAGAGAAAAACTTAGCCAGTTAGAGGCACAGCAGAAGGGCATATTCAGAAGAAAATGACTGCTGGAATAAGGGAAGTGGATTGGATTGAAGAAATATGGTAAAGAGATAATGTAGGGCTCTCTTATCCTATATTATAAAAACATATTATGCAAATTGTCCCCATGATTAGGAGTTGTCTGGGAGTTCGACTAGGGGGTGTGGCCAGCTGGGGGAAGGTAAGGAGGCCTCAGCTAGCCATGGCATCAGGCGAACAGGGGAAGGGAGGGAGGTTCCAGTGGCAGCTGCTAGGGACCCTACCAGTGCACAAACTTTGTGCACTGAACCTCTAGTTCAGACATGTTAGGAAGGTAGCCCTGAGGTTCCAGGTACATAGGACTAAGTTAGCACTTGGCTCATTTGAGAATTTATCCTTTTCTCTGCAGTTTTATGAGCTTCTTGACTTCAGGCCTACTTAATAAAAGTAAGCTCTTTAAAATGGATGTTCAGAGAAGCTCAAATTTACCCTTAATCTGCACTTATGTGGACTTTGATTAGTATGCATAATAGAGTGGTATACCTGACCTCCACAGCAGGCAATCCCAGCACCAGTAAAAAGAGGTACAAGATAAATCACTCCAAGTAAGTGACTAATTAATCATGCTCTTGATTTTAATAACATATACCGTCTGTTCAAGATTCATCTGTCTATAATCTTGTACTCTATTCTATAAATTTGATAATCAGCAAAGTTACCAATGGATTCCTAATTGACTACAATTTATTTCCTTTCTTTTGGAAAAGTTAGGAATCTAGGCATACTGTATGAATGAGGCCAAATGGAGGAATACATGTTATTTTATCTGTCTCAAAACCCATCATTGATATTTCAGGATAATCTGTGGGACAAAATTGACACCCTCTCATTGAAAATGAAATGTGTAAACTCATTTCTAGAAATATCTATGCCAGAGAGCATGATTGCAATGAATGTATCTGTGCTCTTCCAAATCAGAAAACTATTATTTTCAAGAGTAGTTGGACAAGAATCATGACTACTTGACAGTAAAACATGCCTCATATGTGTGGCCTCAAAGAGATGTAAATTAACAGTATATGGGCTATGTGGGGGTTCATAATAAGTGAGTCATGGCTCTACTTATTTGGAAGAGGTAGCTCTTTAAAATAAAATACAGTTCACTTGTAAAGAGCTCCTCTATCTCACATAATAAAACAAGCCCATGGCCTTATTGCTGAACACTCTTCTTCATTGAGGCCTGTCTCATCCTGGCCAAGGCAAATATTTTTAGGTGGAATTCTGGAAACAGATTCTCCAAACTTTTTAAATAATCGATTTGACTTTTTTGCCTTATGAATTTATATAGCTAGGCATGACCAATCTCCTGGCATATATTACACTGTTAAAAACAGAATCCCTCCTCCTCCACACAAAACCACCAACAGATCATATGACTGGCGTGGAGAAAACAAACATACCGGTACATAAAAGTGTCTCATTTGACTCATTATATTATTTGGAAGAAAATGTCATTAGAAAGGATGATGTGAGTGTGTCAATACTGATGATGATAGGGAAATTCTGAGTATTTACTAAGTGCAAAGAATTGTGCTATGGATTTTAATTATGTAAAAAGAAAAAAATAGTTTATGTGCTGCCTTTTGAGAATTTATTATATGTGAGACATATGCATCACCTCACTTAATCATCAACATTAACTTCAGAAGTAGGAATTACTATAACCCTGAATTTAATAACTAGAGAGATATGTAACCTAGAAAAGTTAAGGAGTGAATGGATTTTTATAGGGTCTTATAACCACTGGGGAAAGGCAGGACCCAGTCCTTAGTCAGCCTCCAGGAAAATGACTAACCATATATGTGGTTTTTAAAAATAATTTAAGATATATTTACCTACAATTTGACATTCTATTCCAGAAATTAGGTGACCAATAAATTCACAGATGTATTCCTAATTGATGACAATTTATTTATTTTTTTCTTTTAGAAAACATAGTACTCAAGGTGTATCACAGTGACTGTACGGAGAGTGATAGAGGTAGAGGGTATACGTATTTTATTTCAAAGAACATCAAAGATACTTCAGAATAACCTGAAAATTAAAATTTGAAAGTCTAAAACCTGACACATAATTCCTGTGCTACACAGTGGACCAAATAAATGGGAGAATGGTGTCATTTCCTCCCCAAAAGTATCCCATTGCTACGTATCATTCACATGACATAAAGTCATCTCCAAGAAGTATACTATAGCCTCTGCACACACCTGGCCCTCTCCAGCATCACCCTAAGGAGACCATCCCTCTACAAGTTACAGCTGCTGTTTTTAACACCTACCTTAGGGAATCAGACTGAGTTAGTTCTTTGTGTTATTAACTGGAGGAGCACTTACATTTTCTGACATCTCTAATCTTGGAGCTTAGGGAATAACACAGATCATTTGCATGAAATTACCCCTCATTCTATCTATAGGCTTAGCTGGGAGTTTGTGAATTTGGCAGAAGCCAGCAGAGCTCACAGTTAATATCTTTCTCTCTTGCCAGACTCTGGAACAGGGTGCTGTGTGACAAAGAGCAGGGCAGATCCTTGGATGTGGAGCCCAGGTGAAGCTATTTGCATCCAATTAAAGAAGCAACAATCAGTGGCATTACTCACATGTATGACTTTTAATACCTTTTGGCTCATTAAGCCTTTGGATCAACTTTTGTAAGACATGTTGGCAAGAACATGGGTAGGGCTTGGGCACAGGTACAGGTGAACTTCCAGGTCCAATTGCCCACCAGGTTATCAATTATGTTTCCTTTTTGGACTTGCTTCTGTGCTCCAAAGGAGTTATCATTTGTTACTTTGACTGTTTCTTATCACATCATCAGAGCTAAGGAGCTCAGGTTGGATTCAGGTTGATAAAAGGTTGTTAGGATAAGTCCTGCATTTGTCCTTCTCCCATTTCTCTTGGGGATTTTCACACCTCAGGGTGACTTGGAGGGGTTGGGAGGCAATCTGTCTTCAGTTTCTATGTGGTTGGCTTGCTCAAAGAAATTAGAGATGTCACAAAATATCAGTATCTCTCTGGTTAATTACACAAAAAGCTAATTCAGTCTGAATCCCTAAGCCTGGGAGTTAATGAGAGTGATTGTGAACTCATGAGGTAGTGTCTTCTTAAGGTGATGCTGGAGGATATATAGTGTATGAAGGGGCCATTGTACCCTGTGAGTAGATAAAGCCCACCTTTGAGGGTGACTCAGAATTATATCAAGAAGGTGTCTTGAGAATGGATGGTCCAGGCATGGTGGTGTGCCATTAATAGGATATTTCACCTCCTGAGTGTTCAGTTTGAGAGCTGAGCTAGAGAAATGGCATTCTGAGTTGCAGAAATATGGGATAGCAACAGGAAATTCCAGTGTGAAGGACACCCTTGTTTCTACCAGAACAATTCATTATTTTAGCTGTTGTTTGTTTTAATAAAAAGATTGTCAGTTAATATTGTATTTGAAAAATAGAGTTACTGTACAAAGCCCAAGGATCTAAGTGATTTCTTCTCACTCTGGGAGTCTTAGGCCATCTGTAGGCCAGTCTTCGGATTCTGAGAGCTTTCACATCTCAGGTCCCAATTTCAGGCTTAATTTCTGACCAGTCTGCACAGTGAGTATCTCCTTTCCATGGGCAGGCATTGTGGGCATACTCCAGGAGAACTGGGATGACAAAACAATAAATAGATGTTTCCCAGTCTTGATACCCTCTGTTTCAAAATGGCTCCCACCTTCACTTAAAGAGAATGTTTCTTCTTTAGCTGCTACTCATTGTGACATGAAGAACTGCTTCCTCATCTAGATAGTCCTAGAACTCTAGGTGGAGACTGGCTTACTGATTAGTGGAATTTAAAATTATGTTTCATACACTCACACACTTCTTATAAAATACATTGCGAGAATGTAGTATGTCTATATTGAAGGCTTTAGATCAACATTTCTAAAATATGGCTTCTTGACATAGCAATAGGAATTAACTGGGTTCTCATATCTATTTCAGTATTCAGTTGTTGTGATATGTTGTTTTTGTTGAAGAAAATCCTGCCTCACACAGATATGTAGTTGAAAAGGAATGGGCATTTTAATAGTCTTTTTAGATAACTACGGATATTGTTCTTTGATACTCAAGAAGTCCTAGTTTCCTATAGGCTACTTGTAATTGGTATGTAGAGTCTGAAATCCTATCAATGAACCTTCCCCCTCCCTTTATTGATTATAAAGTATTACATATGTGTCCTTATCCCCCATTTCCCCCTGCCCCCATTAGGATAACTTTTTATTTTTATTTTTTTATCTTTTTTTATTCTATAAAGTTTTACATGTTTTCTTTTTTCCCAATTGATACCCCTCTCCCCCCCACCATCACCCCGCCATTCCCACCCCGGGCAAGTCCCCACCTCCCCAGTGTCTGTGTCCATTGGATATAGTAATATGAATGCATACAAGTCCTTTAGCTGCTCTCTAACGCAACCCCCATCCCCCAATTTGTCTCTCTGGATCTATTCTTGTTCATCAAATTATGTTGATCATTATATCCCACATATGAGTGAGATCATGTTATATTTATCTTTATCAGATTGGCTTATTTTGCTTAGCATAATGCTCTCCAGTTCCATCCATGCTGTTGGAAATGGTAAAAGAGCCTTCTTTTTATAGTGGCATAGTAATCCATTGTGTAGATGTACCACATTTTTTAATCCATTCACCTGCTAATGGGCAATTAGGCTGTTTCCAAATCTTAGCTATTGTAAATTGTGCTGCTACAAACATAGGGGTGTATATATCCTTTCTGATTGGTGTTTCTGGTTTCTTGGGATATAATTGAGAAGTGGGATTACTGGGTCAAATGGGAGTTCCATTTTTAACTTTTTGAGGAAACTCCATACTGTTTTCCATAGTGGTAGCAGCAATCTTCATTCCCACCAGCAATGCAGGAAGGTTCCTTTTATTGCACATCCTCTCCAGAACTTGCTGATGATAGCCATTCTGACAGTTGTGAGATGGTATCTCATTGCTGTTTTGATTTGCATTTCTTGAATAATTAGTGACTTTGTCAATGAACCTTTTATACACTGCATTTTATGAGAGAATAAGACTAAAATGCAAATAATACCTTGGAATTGTTATGAAAATGGTTTTAACCTTATATATCCACTGAAAGGGCTTCTGGGGTCCCTGGGGGCACCAAATCACACTTTGATAATGACTGATTTAGGAAATACTCCATTAATAAAATAGGGGGTAGATTCAACCTAACTGATTCATTAATTATTTACCCACTGCCTTGTTCATACAACACACAGAACCAAGTGCTGAAAAATATGTAAATAAATAATATACAATGCTTGCCTCATTTGGAGAAGAGAAAAACAAGTAATCCACTACATACTAATAAAAAGCCAAATGCAACAAGTGCTTGATAGCTGAGAGAGAGAGAGAGAGAGAGAGAGAGAGAGAGAGAGAGAGAGAGAGATTTTTATTTTGGTGTGTGGCCAATGGCAGGAGGGTGTTCCAGGCTTGGGCCATGCAAGCATGTACCTCCTTCAGAGAGTGGCTGGTAGTCAGTTGGTTCTGTAACATCAAACTTATAGAAAAATGGGGTGAGAAGAACAGGAAATTCAGTTGCACTGATTTATGAAAGGCCATGAATGCCTTGATCTTTATTCTGTAAGGAAAAAATATTTTCATAGGACTTCATGTGAATCACTGATGTAGGAAGAGTAGTTATCTAGAACTGTAGGGGAGATGTAAGAGAGAGTAACTTGGCACCAGGAGATCCATCAAGTGACAATTGCAATCATCCAGTGACAGCTGGTGTGGACAGTTGCATAAGTTTGGAATTGCTAAGGTCCAGAGAACCCACATGGAAGAGACTGAATTAACAGGGCTTGGAAGCTGCAGAGGGGATGGTGGTGAAGGAGAGGGAGAGCAGTCAGATGAAGAGTTGAGAGCATTCTTCTCCCTCATCAGATTTCCTAATAATTCTCTATCAGGAAAGTATTATTTTCTCAAAAAGAAATAAATTTCAAATGTGGAGACTTTGATTAATACAAGGAAAGAGTAAATTTAGTTCAATAATATGAGGGACCTTACAAGAACCACACGGGAGAAATGAGAATGTGCAGGAGAAGAGAAATGAATATGAATAGATTTTTTGAAACACTTAAGTGGCATCAAACCATAGTAAAGGGTATCTACTCTAATGTAGCCTTCTAGGGGGATCTGACTCTCCCCTAGAATTCAATCAGAGCCCTATTCTGAGCAATAGCATTGTGCTTTGCATGAGTTCTTTCATTTATTCCTGTCAATAACCCTTTGAGGAGGTAGTGCTGTATCTCCATTTTGCAGCTGAAGAAACTAATCAAAGAGAAGTTAACAAAGAGTAGAGGAATGATTTGAAGTCAAGGCTGCCTGATTACAAATCCAAGTTCTTAAAATCTTCTTTAGACTCCCTCCCTAAGGCTTTATTGTCCACCAACATTCCATATTGCCCTGAACTTGCATGGTTTGGCCTATTGCTTCTTTACCTCTATATTCTTTGGTAACTGCTCTGGCTGGAAATATCCAGCAGTTTCTCCTTGCTTTGACCTCCTAATTTTTACTTTTTTATATATGCGCCATTTATCTCTGAAATTTTCTCCAATCCTTGACTTCTTATACTTGTAACCTGAGCTAAGAAATGATTCTACAACTTATTTATGCTGAAACATAGGATTACGGTCAGACAGGTGGACATATATGCCCATCCCAGGGTGGAAATCATCCCTTACTCATTCAATCATTACTTATTCATTCAAAACCCATTCTCACATGCTTGGGGGATACAAAGTAAAAATATAATAGACCAATAGTTAGTGTTTTTGTATATACTGATATTTTATATCCCTCTTAGAGTCTGATAAAAACCATGGATCCATTATTCCCCATTTATAGAAATTTTGTCTATGTACAATTTTAGAGGTTTCTGTACCCCCTAAAGACCATTCATAAGGCTCTCCAAGTCCGGTTAAGATCCTCTGTTCCCACCACTAGTCTATAAGAACTTTGAGACAAAAGCTGTGTCATACATGCCACTGCACCAAGCACCGAGCACCAAGCATAGTCCCCAAAGATTTTTAATCAGGGTGAGTTGAATTGGCTGCATGACCCCATCCTCTGGAGCCCTATATTCATTTTTTTTTTTGCATTCCTACTATCTTGCCACACTCCAGAAAAGAAATGTATACCTTTGCTAGTCTAATGACAATTAATTTTGAAATTATTGCCTAATGCTTGACTACACACAGGCTGTATGACATCATTACAGACTATAGAGTTCCAAGAGCTAATTGATTTTAAGAAAGTCCACAGGTAATGCATGGCACACTCCCAAGGGCTTACAAGGGCTCCCACGAGAGGGACAACAGCATTGGCCTCTTATGTCAGAAAATCGTGCTTGCTGGCCTGTGTGAGACAGGATGACATTCTGACCAGGAAGCAGTCTTGACTTTGGATTTCAATCTGCCCCTGATGGAGTTATTCACAGATGGCTAAGTTAAATGCAGCCTTCATAGCACGGAGGCATTTCAGAAGCAGCTAAGCAAGTGGCCCATGAAATGGAGGCACTAGAAGCCTCTGGAAGCATCACCAATGCATCACCTAGTGAAGCCACTGTGTCTTTCCTTGGTAATAAGCATTTCCAAGGGCAACATGGGGCATTTCCATCAACCTGTGAGAAGGCAGGGTATGTAGGCATTGTGGACTCAGGAGGGAGTAAAAACAGGCCATAAAAATCAGGAAAAAAAAATGGGACCAGGAGCCAAGAAGATACTCTGTAAAAATGAGAGAAAGAGAGAGAGAGAGAGAGAGAGAGAGAGAGAGAGAGAGAGAGAGAGGAGGGAGAGAGAACAAACAAAAACAAACAAACAAACAAACAAACAAACAAACAAAAACCCAGCTCCACCCCTCCTGTCCAAATGAAAAAGCATTCAATTGAATGTTCTTTATAGAGGTGAGAAAATACCTTGTGGAGTTCCCAGTGTTTCATTATTCAATTGAATTTTGTATCTCAAGTTTCAAAGACCATTCTCCTGAATGATTATTCTTATTTCTGTGTCAGTGTACCCCTTGCTCAGTGAACCCCTACTGGACCACGTCATTTAAAAGTCAAAACCCTTAATGTATTTTTACACCCAATATAGTAACAGAGCAAACTTGGTATCACTCATTTTATTCTATAGCCTCCTTCCTCTTGTCTGTTATGTAGATTTCTGTGCTACTAAGGATGCTTGGAATCCATAGGGCTGCTCCCCAAACTCTTTCTTAATTCTGTGAAAGGCCCTAGAGAAAGAGATTAGAAGGCTTAGTGGATGCAGCATTATCTCAGGGCAACCATTTAAGCAGAAGATGCTCCTCTCAGAGGTATCCACTTGAAGTTAGAAAAATAGGGGATAGCCTGGGGCATTGGTGAGTGGTTTTAAGTCAATCAGTCTATCAGGAGACCACAGGCCTGTGCAGGGTGGAAATGTTCCAGATAATTAATATTGTCTGCAAAAGAGCTTTCAATGAGGCAGCCTTTCCTGGAAGAATCAGGAAAGGGCACAGGATATAGACCCTCCCAGCAAACTCACTAGTTCTGCAAAATAATCCTTTGTTCTTTTTTTGTGTGTGTGTGTGTGTGTGTGAGAACATTGTAAATCAGTTTCAAATCATTACAACATCAAGGAGGTTATTTTTGTTTTTCTACCCTGAGATGGAAATCTGGGGGTGGAAAATTATTTCAAATATTTTCCTTTTGACATAAACTAGTCCAGTTGGCTGATAAACAACATAAAATAATTGTTCAAAAGTTTCACATCTGAATCACATAGCACCTAGCACATTTTGTTAATTTAGAAAATATTTGATGATACTGAATTAAACTTAGGTTTAATTATTTATGACTGAAATGAGTAGTTATTTTTCAAACCTTAACCAAATCCTATGAAATAAAAGAGTGATATGCAAATTAACCATCACTCAGCTACACCTACCAGCCAATCAGGAGGAAATATGCATATTAATCCAACCACGCTGGATGCGGCCCCAGAGAGAGTAGGAGGGAGGCTTGGGATTCCCTGGCGATGGAGGGACCCAAGCTTTCTGCACACCCTGGCTGGCCCAGGCCTCCTCTTAAGGCTATAAAGTTTCAATTATAGAAGATAAATAAATCCCAACAAAAATGACGGAAGCCATAAAGCTTGAGAGAGCAGGATGCTAGGGTGTCCCCAGGTGATGGAGGAAGCCAAGCTTCTGCAGACCTGGCCTGCTTTGGCTTCCTCTTAAGGCTACTAAGTTTCAATTATAGGAGATAAATAAATCCCAACAGAAATGGCTGTGGCCACAGAGTGAGTAGAAGGCTTGACTCCATTCCAGACTACGAAGTTTCATTTATAGAAGATAAATAAATCCCAGATACCAGGGCCTCTGCTTGGGTCACCAGGGGGTGTGGCTGGCCTGAAAACCACCACAGGCCCTTCACCCAGGCTGCCTCATTCCCCCATACTGATCCGGGATACCCTTCAGGGCAAACCAGCTGGATCCTGCCCATGTACCAGGCCTCTATCCTATCTAATAAAAAAGTAATATGCAGATCGATTATCACTTCAATACACAAGATGACTGCCTCCATGTGGTCAAAGATCCTGCCCTGATGTGGACACAAGATGGCCACCACAAGATGGGCCACAAGGGAGGAAAGTTGGGAGGGACCAGGCCAACAAGGGAGGGCAGTTGTGGGCAATCAGGCCATCAGGGGAGGGCATTGGGAAGGACCAGGCCTGCAAGTAATGGCATTTGGGGAAATCAAGCCTGCATGGGAGGGCAGTTAGGGACAACCAGGCAGAGGAGGGAAGTTGGGGACAAACAGGCTGGCAGGGGAGCAGTTATACATTAATCAGGCTGGCAAGGGAGTGGTTAGGGGGTGAACAGGCTGGCAGGCAGAAGCAGTTAGGGGCAATCAGGAAGGCAGGCAGGAGAGCAGTTGGGAGCCAGCAGTTCTGGATTGTTAAAGGGATGTCCGACTGCCCGTTTAGACCCAATCCTGGTGGGGTCTAAATGGGCAGTCAGACATCCCTCAAGGGGTCCCAGGTTGGAGAGATTGCAGGCTGGGCTGAGGGATCCCCCCCAACCCCCTCACCTGCATGAATTTTGTGCACCAGACCTCTAGTATCCTATAAATATAACATCCCTTCACCTTTAATATTTCAAAAACTATGGTTTTCATTTCCAGCTGTTATGATATTTTTATCTCTGAAGTTGTAGAAAAATAATTTAAACCAATTTTTACTACTTCAGTTCTTTTGAGGTTGATTCTTATGCCTGAATTCCTTTTTCACAGAACATGAAAACTCCCCTTACCTCCTGCACTGGGAGAAAAGCTATTTGTTTCCAGGATTCAGGGCTGAGTAATGGTCTAGGGTAGTGGTCTGCAAACTGTAGCTCATGATCCACATGTGGCTCTTTGGCCCCTTGAGTGTGGCTCCTCCACAAAATATCATGGCCTGGGTGAGTCTGTTTTGAAGAAGTGGTGTTAGAAGAAGTTTAAATTTAAAAAATTTGGCCCTCAAGAAATTTCAATCATTGTACTGTTGATATTTGGCTCTGTTGACTAATGAGGTTGCCTACTAGTGGTCTAGTGCTCCTGGTGCTCAGAGCTCTCTGCTCCATTCTAAACGTAACTAGCACTGGATTCAGCTGAACACTCAGGTGGACTCAGAGGCCCCACCTTCCTCAGCTCAGTGTTCCATGGTGTTTGATTTGCATACTCATCTCCAACAGACACACACATCCCTTCACCAAATGGCACAGTTAGATGAGAGAATCCTTTGTCTGTAGTTAGCTAACTGAGGTCTCTGCTTGGCTTCTCTAGCTTCTGATCTGAGAGCACTAGTTCATGGACAATTGTGCAAGCAGACTAGAAATTAAGGGTTTGTGCCAACTAAAGTTTCTGCGAACACCTTCATTTTGTTAACTCAAGAGACTGTGTTCTCCATCTTAGCAACCTAAGCTAAGGAGAGGGGCAGTGGGGAGGGAGACAGAAAAGGCCAAATGACATGTTGGAATCAGTTTGGGCTTAAAGGGAACAGGGAAACCTCAAAGTTGCACCCTTTCTAAATTATGATGATGAACATTTTTCAGGCCCTTTGCATGCACCAGTCTCTTGTCCTGCATTATTTTGTGAAATGCTTAACCCAACTCTTGTATCATGTAGTATATTACCCCATTGTACAGATGAGGACACAGAGATTTAGGGAGGTAGAGCATTTTACTCACCCAAGCTCATACAATGAGTATATAGTGAAACAGAGCCCAGCACCCAGCATGTTATCTGTAGACCCTTTACCTTTAGCAACTACACTATTCACCCATTCCTCACCAGGGCTACTGGTAGCTACTTCAGACACCAAGAGGAGGAAAACAGCAGCTATGGTCACATGGCAAGGCTAACCAGCAGCCTCTGGACAATGGATGAACAGATTACTCCGACACAGTTTCACTGTGAGGAAGAGAGCGAAGAGGCTCCGTTAGCCAGGCAGACTCTACTGCCGGCCTAGTTAGGCTTTTATTGGATTTTTTATCTTTAAATACAATCAGTAGGATGAGTACTCTTGGGAGGACATAAGTGTTTACATTGTCCTCTAGGCAAGGTCATCCAGGGATTAAGCATAAGAATTCCAGTAAACACCCCATGGTCTGCATATGCACAGATTTGTTTGGAAAGGTCAAGGAATAATTAGGGGTTCCCCTAAGTCGTAATTCAAGTAAACAGAGCAGGCAGCCTTCTACACATGACCCTTTTATCATCATATCCTCTTTACAAACTTTCCAACCAAGTCTCTCGTGCTCCCCAATAGTAATGAACTGGCCCCTCTTTGCCAAGTTCTATCTTGGATCATGATGAGCTATTTGGCTCATCCTGAGGAAAGTACTCTAATTCCTAACTCTCTATCTCTTATATGCTTTGCAGGTATCGAAACAGATTATTTCCCTATTTACAATGAATTATGATTGTGTCCCTAATACAATGGGAAAAAAAGTTGCCACCATTCATTTATTTACTTTTTTTTTTCTTCCATTCCATAACATTTTTTTGTGTCTGTTGTTCTTCAAGAATGCTCTGGGCGCTAGATACAACTCCATGAACAAAGCTGACAAAACCATTGCCCTCTTTGAACTACAGCCTAGAGTTAGGTTCCTTACATACATTGTCTTATTAAATTTGACAGCTCCCCCGAGAGGCATATCACAAATAGGAAACAAAAGTTCCTGAAGGTGGAATGGCTGGGCCAAGGTCATGTAGTAGCAAAGCTAGGTAAACTCAATTATCTGATTCTAGCTAGAACCTGTGGGTTCTCTCCCCCCCCCCCTCAGTCTCTTCCCACTATGGATGTATAAAGGGAGTACATGGGTCTCTAGATGTAACAAGTCTTCCCTGGAATATTCTCTCCTATTCCTGCTCATCTCTTCATTTAGAGCTGACTTCAACACATCCCCAGAGTGCATTCTCAAAATAACTCCAGCAACTCATTATTTTATTGAAGTCAGATACTGAGACCCTGTGCCAAGTTAGCCATGAAAGCCCACAGAATGTTTTAATATTCCATTGAAGGGGGAGGAAGGTAGAGAGAGTTGGCAAACATTCTCTAAACCAGACCAAATAGTAAATATTTCAAGTTTTCTATAGCAAAAGGTCTGTATTACAACCATTCAACTATGCAGTTGACAACAGGTGAATGAATGGGTGAGTCTTTGTGCCAATAAACCTTTATTTATGGGCACTGGAAAAATATTAACTTGTGGTATTTTGGCTTATTGCACTGAATCCAGGAGTGATTTAAAATAATTAACACCTTGTTAATTCAGAATGGACTGCCTGTGTCTGGGGTTCCTTACTGTGATAAGCATTACACTTTAGTTGCTGAATTAAACGAAGGTTGTGAGGGATCCCAGAGGAAAGCTTGGCACAAGGCAGGGGACTCATGGGTGTTGGAGTATCAGCTTTTTATCCAGGGGCACAGAAGTATTCCAATGTTTCTACATGGCTGTACCTGTGTGTACTGGCCGAATGCCAACCTTGCCCACATAGCCTATGGGAGTTTGCCTTTTCCAACTAGACTGAATGCCCATGAGAGATAGGGATTCTGTCATCTTTTCTTGCCTTCAAATGAGCCAGCACAGTGCACATTTGATGGGATTCATCCACAACTATGCACTTGGCATCAATTACTCCTTATTCTTTCATAATTTGACCTTAAAGTCCAACAGTCCAAATGAGATAAAGTTCCAGTTTTTCTATTGTAATACTCTTAATAGTTTTTCTATAAATTACTCTTTTGTTCTGGGAAAGAATGGTGACTTTTCAATTAATTAAGGTTTGCTCTTTACTGTGCATTACTAGTGTGATTTGATAGAACCCAGCTTTGGGAGACTCACTCATATGGAGCACAACTCAACTGTGCTCATTTGCACACCCAAAAGACAGTTCATGAATAAGTTAGAGTAAAGGCCACAGTAGCCACAGAAAGAGCATTGCCACTGTACACTGTCTGCCTAGATCTTGGACGAAAGGTGGCAAATAGGTGATACTTGTGCTGCCACCAGTCACTTACCTTGTTTCAAAATCCATGACTTCCCTCCTCAAGATCCCAGAAAATTTTTGTCATATCACTTCGGGCAGCTACTACCAATGGGTCAGAATTAAATCAGGAAATTAAACCTTAATCCAGAATGCTATTTAACTAGAAAACAAAGGGACCTCCTCTACCCCCACTCAGAGAGATGATGATAATTCTTTTATGTTTAGGAAATAGCACATTATTTAGATTCAGGTTCAAATGTTAATTTAATTTAATACTCAAGATGTATCCATCATTTGGGTGAGAATCTAGTGAATAATGGGCATGTGTGTGTGTGTGTGTGTGTGTGTGTGTGTGTGTGTGTGTGTTTATTTAGATCTGATAACTAATAAAACAGAGAGAGACCTTGGCCTTTGCAGGAGACATCTTTAGTGTGTCCTTATCACTGGTTAGTGCTTATTTTCTCAGGAGCGGAGGTCATGTGCATGCAGTGATTTACTCTGTCACCATATGGGTTCAGATTTAAGATACCATTGGGCCATCACAAAGTAATCAGACACTTGCTTCCTCAGGTATCTCTGTGTTGAGGAAACTTTCTCTGATGACTAAACTATGAATAAATCAAAAACAGACTCAGTGTCTTGAACTGGAATCATGAAAGAAAAAAGTCTGTCAGTTATTGACTATCTACCAGATCCCAGGTTATCCCTGCAACTCCATTTCGCATAATGTAAATAGTAACCCCATGGGGTAGACATTATCATCCCCATTTAAAAAATCTGGAAACAAGAGCATCCAAGTGATTAAGCATTTGGGTAGGAGCTGCACTGCCAGAGGCTAATATTAGATCTCAGGTCTGTTGCTTTCAAAGCCCTTTTCACACTACCTAAAATATTCATGTACCAGATGAAAGCTTTTCTTCCCCCCCCCCCCCGATTGTTTCTTAAATTTGTAGCTCTGCTTTCAATATATGGTTTCTTGAAATGTAATGATGTGATTATACTTCTGGTTATTACTCCCCAACATCACTTTAAAAGAAATTGACATATGAGGCTGAATGGATAATAGCAGGGTGAATCATAAATGCAGGTCAACCTTTCTAATGTGGGCTTGGTAATGTCTGACTTACTCAGAACTGTTTTTAGAAGTCATTTCCCCATGCCAGGACAGGAGTTATAAGCACAAATATCCACAGAGGCTGGGTTTCGGGGGCTGGGTTTCCTAGAACACACATGCCAACCAAGAGTAGGGGTCTTGATTCCATTAGGATGATTTCTGGGTCTCAGCAGGTAGACCATGGAGAGCTCCAGCTGGCTCATTGGAAGAGACCTAATGAAGGAATGTTTGCAAAGATATGGGCAGATAAATACTTTTCCCAAAGTCACTCTCTTCTCTTCAATTTCCTTCTGGTAGTCCACATTTGAAATTTGGAGGGACATCAGAAGATCTAGCATTGGGAGTCAGAAAAAGTTCAAAAATTGGCCAAAGTCTAAGAGCTGCAGAGATAGCAACTTACACATTGCTCAGTATTTAAAGAGATTGTTGTAGTTTATTTTTGGAGGAGAAAAATGGGCCATAACACAAGGAACCGGCTGACTGGACCTGTTTTCTCTTAGATGGTTGGTTGTCAGAGTTCCTGGTGGGTAATTTAAAATTTGATGTTTTTAAAGGTGATAAAAATGAAAGAATGAGGGAACTGGTTGACTGATTACCTAAAACAACTCTATTTACTTTGGTCACTTGTAAAGAATAGTCTTTCCCTTCTATATGTCAGAGGCTGGTGTCCTGATAGCATCCCAAGGTCTTGAAACTTCCAGGTGGTTACCATGTGTTGTGGTTATAGACTACAGGAAGGGTGTGGTTGTAGTCTGTAGGAAGAATGTGGTTGTAGAGTATAGGAGGGGTGTACATATCATTCAGTATTTATTTATTTTTTTCTTATAGCATTCTTCAGATTTATATATTTGAAAGCATCAACTACAGTTTTCAGTGGAGACATGACCAGGAAATATTGTTTTCCCAGACCTTATTTATCCTTTTCCCCCCTTTTCTTTCTTTTTATCCTCTCCTTCTTCATATCTAGAAGCAACATCAGAATCATAGCTAACAATTATTAAATATCTGCCATGTGCCAGGCACTGGGCTAAGTCCTTAAATAGATCATCCTTACTTAATACTGACAATAATCCTAGGAGAGCAGAGTTTCATTCTCTCTCTCTCTCTCTCTCTCTCTCTCTCTCTCTCTCTCTCTCTCTCTCTTTCTCTCTCTCTCTTTTCAGGTTCAGAAACTGAGGCCCAGGGAGATGAAGTAATTTGCCCAAAGAAGTTAAATTATTTAGAATTTGGCAGATGTAAAATTCTAATTTAGGCAGTCTACAGCAGAGTCCTCACTTAACCTCTAAATTTCACACCTCTTTTAACTATTAAACATAGCAATTCCACTCAGAAAACAATAGATAAATTTGGAGATAAAAGACTATGCAATGATCTCTCCTCCTGTTCCCAATTTCTTTCAGCATCTTTAAAAGCACTGGGTTAACAAAGCTAGAGTGTGATCAAAGAAAAATCTAATGCATGGAAATTTTTGTTGTAGGATTCAGTTGCTTACATATAATTCATTTGTAAATTGATACTAATGAAGTTGGTCTTGAAATATTGTATACAGCCCAAATTAGGAGCTTGGAACCAAATCCCCTTTTGGACCACAAATCATTTACTCTTGCCAAATTAGAGTCTAGAGTAATTTACCATAAGATGGGCTTTTAACCCTAAAATCTAGATGTACTTAGCAGTTTGCTATGAAAGTACATAAGCATCTAGAAGCTTATTAAGAGATACTATCAGGTATCAGAGATACTTAATATCTTATTAAGAGATACTATCAGGACAAACACATCACTTTACTGTTTGTTTACCCCTTAGCCCCCCAATATTATTAATTCTGCTTTGTAATAAAAGAAAAATGAACAGAAAACATTTAGTATTAATTCATCGGGACTCATTTATTTCCACCAGTGACTTCTCAGAGAACATTGGTTCAATTCATTTTACCATATTTAGTCTCTGATGCAGGGAAGGTATGTCTCCGTAATTAACAGAGATATTTTTCAAATAGAAAAATATTGTTTTTGTCTTTTTCTAGAAAAAAATTTTAAAAACATGGTGGCTACTGAATATAATTTTCTAAATGCAATATATATATATTTTTTATTTCCAACATGTGTCTCTATCTCCTGATATTATAGATTTTGGCTTATGGCAACCCACTACCAGACTTCTAGCTGTCAGATTGGACAAGTTATTGGCTTCTAAATAGGAACAGTAAAACTATTGTCATAACTGTTGCAAGCAAAGAGCATCCATTTTCTAAGTAGATGTTTTTTGAGTATTTGCCTACTGTACACAAATGAAATTGCACTTTGTTTTGTTGGATATGGTTGTTCCCATTGTGATTAAAAGATACATAGACTACATAGACGCTTTGGTTGGCATTAATATTGCATATTTGTCTGTCTATCTTGTCAATAAGATAAAGCTTGTCTAATCTTGCTTTCCATTTATTTGTTTATTTGGGGTTAACCAAATTTGAGATTATGTCAACAGCCCTTCTCATTGATTGAAGAAGTTGGCTCTCATTCTGTGGGCTAGATATTTTTTTAAAATTCTCATATATATCCCAGTGCATGAATTCGTGCATTGGCTGGCCTGCCTGCTGGTAGAACTCCTGATTGAGGGGACAATTTGCATATTAGCCTTTTATTATATTATATTAGTGGCCAGATTATCATGCATTTAGAGATCATAATAATCTGGCCACTCAGTGTGTGTGTGTGTGTGTGTGTGTGTGTGTGTATATATATATATATATATATATATATATATATATATATATAATTTTTATTGATTTCAGAATAGAAGGGAGAGAGAGAGAGAGATAGAAACATCAATGATGAGAGAACATCTTTGACTGCCTGTGTCCTGCACACCCCCTACTGGGGATTGAACCTGCAACCTGGGAATGTTCCCTAACTGGGAATGGAGATGTGACCTCCTGGTTCATAGGTCAAAGCTCAATCACTGGGCTGTACCCAGCCAGGCATATGAATATCTTGTATCAAGACCTAGTTCAATGGATTTCTCAGTGAATTTGGACAAATGATGGCTATTCACTTCCAAAAGGTAGGGTTTTTTTTTTTGTTTTTTTTTGTTGTTGTTGTTGTTTTTGTTTTTTTTTTTGGTATTGAAGAGATCCCTACAAGATCCTCTACACATAAGCAGAGTTCTTAACTTGAGATTCATGGAACAGAGACCAAGAAATGGACTTTAGGTGAATATATGGTAAATATGCCCCAAATCATATATTGTTGCCAGATCCCATTATTTAGAAGAATTACCTAAGATCATTGATTTGTAACCTTTCTGGATCATAAACCCTTTTGTTAATGTGATACTATTTGTGAAATATGTCCACACCTGCAGCATTTTGTATACATTTGAAAGTTGGTGGGCAGCCAGGATTGAGAACAGTAAATAGGGCTACTGCTAAGGACTATGAAGTCAACAATACTTGACTCTTTAGACAAGGGTATTGACTCAAGGCAACACGAGGAGCCAGCATGACATTCTGGGGCCAGTAATCAAGGAAAGTATAAAAATTAACGGGAATAAACTAGATAACAAATTGAAAATGCCACTTTAGTTTCTTCAGTGAACCCATACACAGCATATAAAATGATTCTAAGTAATTTTTTTAAACCCAGAATCTTTTAACAGCTTTTGAACTATTGTTACTATAAATGTATAGATTGGGATGGGTGCGGGTGCAGTTCTAAAGGTTTGTCATCCACACTCATGCAAAACCCAAATGTCTTAGATTCTGTTCCCCAAAGCAAATACTGACACAAGGATTCAATGCAAATAATTTATTTGTGAAGTGATAGGAAACTCCGGTAAAAGGGTAAGAGAATAAGGAGTGCTATAAGGAATGAGAGGAAGGCAATAAATTGTGTGTTGATGGATGTTACCATTGTGGGTGAGTGAGGCTCAGTCACATTGAGGACCTCTGGAATCTGTGTTGAGACACATCAGGGCTTCACTACCCACAAAGAAAGGAAGCTGAGGAATCTGTCTACCAACTCCCTCTCTTAGGTTGAGGGTTGCTTCCAGGGGCATTACTTCCTGGTTCGTCCAACCCACCACAGAAAGAAATGTAGATGTTGTGAGAATAATGAGCCCTAAGTGGATATAGGTGGGGCAGTAACAGTGTCTACTGCACCAGCGTCACATATTATAGAGCTGACCCTGATGAAAGAGGTGGCTTCCTCTGCTCTTAAGAATGCTCTTTTCCGCTTTTAGTGGCATCAGCACAACTAGGGTAGGTTGTCCATCTCAGGGTTTTCTAAGAAGGGAGGCATAGTGGATCTGCTTCTCTCCTGGTACCGTATCAGGGAATGATAGGCCTTTATGGCATAGCACAAGAAAGAAAACACCCACAGTAGCAGCAGTATGTCTACAGTGCATCTTCATCTCCCATTCCCTATTCTGTTCTGTCTCTCTGGTTGCACCTTACTCCCCCTTTCGCATACCCTGAAGACCAAGCAATGCACCCTAGTCAAGCACAAGAGATCAGAGAATCCGTCAATGGATGAACAGATAAAGAAATCTGTTCATCTCTGCATGCATATATGCAGTAGAATATTCTTTAGCCATCAAAAATTAAGAAAATCTTCTATTTGTGAAAACATTGATAAATTTGGAGGACATTATGCTAAGTGAAGTAAGCCAGAAACAGAAAGACAAATACTACAGGATTCCACTTATCTAAAGTGGAATCTAAAGATGTCAAGCACAGAAACAAAATAGAAGGGTGCTTAGTAGTGGGGGAAATGGGGAGATGTTGATCAAAGGTACAGACTTTTATTCTAAGATGAACAGCATGATGACTATAGTTCACAATACTTTATTGACACTTAAAGGTTGCTCAGAGTGTAGATTCCAAGTGCTCTTACTACACCTAAAAAAGTTAACTATGTGAGGTCATGGATATAATAATATATATATATATATATATATATATATATATATATATATATATTGTACATCTCAAATATATACATTTTTGTCAATTATACTTCAATAAAGCTGGGGGAAAAGTAGAAAAAAAAAGAGAGCATAAGGACAGAGTAGCTATGACTAGTGGATATAGCTTTAAAATGGAATGTACTGGGGAGAAGTGAAGGTACCTTTACCAAAACATTCAGGCAACATACCTATCTCCCTTCTTTGGCTGCCAGAAAAGTATACTTGAAGTGGCCAAGGAGTAAATTTCCATTTGTCTCCCAACAATCACAGTTGCCTCACTGCCTTCATCTTTCTCATATGTTTGCTTCATCTTTGCTGGTTTCCTCACTTTAAAAACAATTTCCACTGAGGGCCCTATACAAAATCAGGGATGCTAAAACATCCGTTTGGATCCCTGAGATGGCCTCATCCATTCCTGTTTGTTTTCCCTCCATCTTGCTGTTCTATGGCAGAAACATGGCTGGCCCCAGAGATCAGATTGCATAAGCACTCCCTGCTTTAGAAAAAGGCACAGATTGCACTTAAGTGTTTGCTTTGTTGTTTGTTGGCCTGTGCCTCTCACTGATCTTGGGTAGGTCTAGACCACCTTCAGCTCAGCTACCTTCTCCCTGACAGAGATATGGCCTGTGTTGCTGGGAAAGCATCATGGAGACTCAGAGTTAAAATATTTAAGTTGACTTCAATTTTTAATAATTCTTTTATCTTTGAAGGGCTACTATAATTATTTTTAAATATGTTTTTAAATTGATTTTTAGAGAGAGATAGAGGGAGAAGGATAAAGGGATAGAAACATCAATTATTAGAGAAAATAACCAATTGGCTTCCTCCTGCATGCCCCTTATGGCGGATCAAGTCTGAAACCCAGGCATGTGCCCTGACCAAGAATCTAACTGTGGCCCCCTGGTTCATGGATCAATGCTCAACCACTGAGCTGCACTGGCTGGTGAAGGGAAACTATGATTTGTTTTCTGGAAAACACATATCCATTCACCCTTGCTTATTAGGCCTGCATCATCTCAGAATGTAGGAAGAATCATGGTATTATCTTTCTAAGTTAATGACTCTCTCAACACTCAAGACTCAAATTATTTGGAATGTCTGAACAGCTCAAACTCAATAATGTTTTTTTTAAATGCCAGAATGTGAAATTATCATCATTTTTTAAATAAAATTTAGAAAACAACTCAAATGTTCCTGCTGTCAGTTTAAGCCTTTAGGCATGGTAGACAAAAAATAAAAAGAAAAGAAAAGAAAGAGAGAGAGAGAGAGAGAGAGAGAGAGAGAGAGAGAGAGAGAGAGAAGAGAAAGAAAAAGAAACAACAGGAATTCATATTATCAAGATCACCATGGGTTAGGCACTCTGGTCCTATTTTATGCACCCCTTCCTTGATTTCCAGTGGATTTGACAATTGATGAGTAGAGTCACTATGAGGATTAGTACATACCTAGCCCTGGACATGACTCATGGTGGACACTCAATATTTGGCTGAATCCTCTCTGCTTCTACCTTCTGGTGTACATAGCAAGTGCTAAACTTATATAAAGACCATTATTCCCTAGATTAGATTATCAGTGAAGGGAAGGAATAAAAGTGATGAATTGATTGATGAGCCATCAATACAGTTAGTGTTGAAAAAGCTGTATCTATATTATAAGATATATTAGGAAATTGAGAAAAAATAATCTAATGTTATCAAAGTATGTATACCATTTCCTCAAATTTGCTTTCCCACCTTACCTAACTCCATATTTTCATTTTTATTACTCATAGTTACTTATTTAGAAGACATCCAAGGTTGATACATTCACCTTATCCATTCATCTTTCATTATCCAGAGGCTTAAAGAAAAAACATCAACATAAAACACTAAGCATCAATAAGGTTCCAAAGCTCTGGCCAGTGTACTCAATGGTTAGAGTGTTGGCCTGTATGGGAGGCAACCAATTGATGTCTCTCTCTCACACTAATTATCAATGTTCCTCTCCCATACTTCTGCTCTCCCTTCCACTCTCTCTCTCTCAAAAAAAGAAATATATATATATATATATATATATATATATATATATATATATATGTATCCTAGGGTGAGAATCAACAACAGTAATATAATAATAAGATTCCCAAATTTGTTATCACAATTGGGAGTGTAAAGTTTTTTCATTTTTTTTCATTTTCATTATGGGGAGCCTATCTTCACTCCTAGCCACCATTATAATGTATTTTTTGTTCATATTAAGACCACAATATGACAGCCCTTGATGGGAAGACAAGTTAAACAACCCAAGAAGGAGGAGGGCCATGTCCAGAAGAAAGAGGTGCTTACATTATTAAGTTGATTGGTGTCCCTTAAAACCAAAAAGTAACAGTAAATTTGTGTATTTTCTGGCTTTTCTACTCATTTGATGATTAAATCCTGCAGCTGTCCAAATCTAGTCCTTGGCTTATCTCAGCTATGCAGAGTGGCATGGCTGGTTCAAGCTGTCCATGGAGAAACAGATGAATGAGGCAAAAATCTAGCAAAATGCCAGAAGAGTGTTTGGGCATTATACCAAAATGTGGTTCAGGGGCCCGCAGGGATCTGGGACCAAGGCCAGTAGCAGATAGTTAAAGACTACAATGAGATGTGCCCAAATATGAGCATTACAAGTGGGAGCACTATTCCATGAATGAGAGTCAAAGTCAAAAAGACTTCATAAAAACACAATTTACGGACTGAGCATGAGAATCTGATTTGGGACTTTTCTCATAGCCTAGTGATTTCTAATAGTGCTTTTGTTGGAGAAAGTCCTGGGAGAGTCTAATTTTATTTTAAAGCTGTAGTCTTGCCAGTGTGATGTGAGTATGCTGTACTTTGTCAGATATAGATGAGAAGATACTGTAGAAGGTACTGTTTTGTTAAACTCTGGGTAATAAATAAATAAGACAACTGTCTTTGTTTTCTAAAACGTTATTGTTGCATTTCTGTTTTGGTCACCCTTTCTACCAGTTGGTAGGAACTAAAGTTCATTTATTGCCTCCCTAATCCACTAGGTTTCTATCTAATTTCTGTTGAGCTACATGCTGCCAGCACATGACTGGTGGGAGGCACTATGGCTTCCACTGAGATGTTAGTTTAGGTATCTGGATTTCGGTCTTCTCATCCCGAGCTTATGGGTGATTCAAGTATTTCAGCTCTCTCTTCACTGTTCAGTCCCTTCCTAAAACATATGGGAAATGCAGGTCAGAGAGATCAGAAGTTATTGTTCATTTTATCACATCTGTTGCACTTTTCCTTCTCCTTCCAACCCAGGGAATTTTTTACCCGGACAATAGGTGGTAGTACCATGGATCATAATCCATTCTTCTCTGTCATTTGAAGCACAATATTGTATATCCAGATTACTTTTAAAATTTAGGGATTGAAATGTAAAACTTTTGGCTCTTAGAACAACAGTAAAAAATTTGAATGTTTAAAACTTTAAATTTGATTATTCTTGGTATCTCTCTGTTTTATAGCAACAATATCTGTTCCCTGAGGCAAATTATGGGAAATGGGGTAACAAATATAGACAAATGTGTGTGTATGGGGGGTAGATCTCATTTAATTTTTGCTCAAACTTTCAGCCTGCTTGATTGGAACCTCGGGTGAGAAATGATGTTTTGTTTTGAGGAGATGAGTCCCAAACACTCAGGCAGGAAGAGCTGAAGAGTTTGCATATTTGTTTTTAGGACTCATAAGGAACAATGATTAGTAAAATATGGCTGTGTTTCTTCAGCAGGGAAATTTTAGGTCCACAGAGACAAAGGCTTTCATTATGTCATAGTAAAGAAGAGCAAAGCATAACTGAGGAACACAGAGTGTAGATAATAAGGTATAATATGTTCTTGTATATACAAGGGAGTACTCATGAGATGTGGGTACAGCACTCATCTGGTGGCTGAAATTCAAGGCAATTAGAGGTAGGAGAAGAGGTAGTTGCCTTTAAGAGAACAAGACCAATAAAGTTTTTTTTTGTCCAAATGACAAAAAACATCTAGTTTCTAATTATATGTTTTTGCATGAGACCATTTTTTAAAACAAAAAACTCAAAATTTTTTTCTGACAACACATTGCCAGATTTAGGCACACAACCAATGTTCCTAATGTTGTGTAAAAAGGAAGGAATTGGACAGATTGTTAAGAAACCTGTTATTCTACTTGCTTTTATTTGTTTAATCCTCTTGAACGAATGGCCTCTTTCATATTTTTGCCTAAAAGAAAAAGAAGAGTTGAAATGTTTTGGCTGTTTTGCAGAAGAAATAAAATCAGGTGTTTTTTGGTTGAGGATGGAAGATCATTTCTTTTGCACTTTGGGCAGCATGATAAGTAGGGAGAGGTCTGGTAGCTGGGAAAGGCAGCATGAAAATGGTGGAAAATTTTCAGGCCAATGGTAGGGGCCAGGGACCCAGTTGGAGTGGATGAATGACAGTTAACACTTAGATATAAGAAAGAAACAGAAGAGTAAAACCATCTAGATAAAAATGACATATCTTGATTTTGGTGCTAAGGAATCCTGGAAGATGTACCTGTTATCTTGAAGACCCCTCCCTGTGGGTCTAAGGATAACTCTCAAGCTAGAAGCTTTATGTGTTGTTTTCTTTTTTTAAGAAGATAAAGGATAGTCTTCGTTTTTTATAAGGGTGAAGGGAACAATTAACCTCAAGATTTTACCCTCCAAAGCCATAATAAAGTCTTTTGTATGGGGAGAAAACCTGCCCACGGGTAAGCATGTGCAACTGGATCCACAGCAATAATTCTTGGGGAATTTAATGGACTCAAGTTTCTTCCAAACTTAAGGCATGTACTCATCTATAGCTTGGGTAATTTTTAAACTGTGTTCTTTTCCTCTTAAAATGATCAAAGGGAATTGCTTATTATCCAGGATCAACTTGTTAAGGGGAGACAGCATATTTCCTAATTACAGTGTTTCTTGAATGCACATCTTACTGACCTCTAGGCAAGAGACAAATTGGGAGGAAAGGACAGAACTCAGTAAAAAAAAAAAAAAACTCAGAGTGTTACTCTGGTTTCCAGCTGACTAGCTCAGTGACCTTGGACAACCCTGTAATCTTTTTTCATGTGCTTCCACATTTGCAAGATGAAATGAGATGGGATAATTCCATGAAATATTTCTTTCTCTCTGCTTTAAATTTTTTTTTTAGAACTGTTGACTTTTTGCATGCATGAAATAATTTACTTTCTTCTTTGAAAAAATGGAACTCATTTTCTAAGATCTCCATCTCCCTATATTTCTGTTAGCAAGATCTAACAGCCTTTGATATTTCTTTGTCTACTTTCTAGGGAATTACAGACATAGAATCATTTGATTTTGTGGAAACACTTAGTAAAAAATTGTCACTGAATACCTTATGCTTTCCCACAGTCCTATCAGAGAGAACTCCTACAGCAGACAAGCCTAAGATGACATGAGAGGGATTGCAAAGACCAATAAATAGGAGCATGAGAAAAGCTACCACAAAGAAGATTCTTTCTCTGTCTTTGAGGGTATAAAAATATTGACTTACTTATTAGTAAGATGATTTTAGAAAAGTAACAAGTGAATACCTACTATGTACCAGGCACCATCATTAGCCCCCATTTTGGCTATGCCATCTGCTTTGTAGATGAGACTATTGAGGCACAGGACTCACCTGGGAAGTGAGTGGCTCAACTGGTTTTAACCCAGGAATTTAAGTCAGAAGGTAAACAAAAATTAAATAATCACAGATAAGAAATTACAAATAAGTCTCCTACTACCCCTAACTTCCCCTTATTCTTAGATGTCAACAGCATTACCATTTCATTATGCAATGTACATTATATATTTTCCCATGTTAATACATGAGGGAATGCCTCATTAATTTTAATTCTATATTATATTCATGGTGTGGGTCTACCATAAATCACTTTATTTAACCTTTTCTTTATTAATTTTCACTATTAAAATTGATCCTATAATGGGCATTTTAAAAAATATATTTTTATTGATTTCAGAGAGGAAGGGAGAGGGTTAGAGAGGTAGAAACATCAAGGATGAGAGAGAATCATTGATTGGCTGTCTCGTGCATGCTACCCACTGGAGATCGAGCCCACAACCCAGGCATGTGCCCTTGGCCAGAATCCAAACTGGGACACTTTAATCTGCAGGCCAACACTCTGTCCACTGAGCCAAACTGGCTAGGACTATAGTAAGCATTCATATATATATATATATATATATATATATATATATATATATATATATGATTTTTTACAGAAAGGAAGAGAGAGGGATAGAGAATTAGAAACATCGATGAGAGGTAATGATCAGCTGCCTCTTGCACACCCCCTACTAGGGATGTGCCTGCAACTAAGGTACATGCCCTTGACCAGAATCAAACCCAGGACCTTTCAGTCTGCAGGCCGACACTCTATCCACTGAGCCAAACCAGTTTTGGCTGTATTAAGCATTCTTGTACCTGTTCCCATGTGCACATATACAATTCTTTTTCTAGATACATTTGAAATACTAAAAATATATATGTATGGGAAGGGCAAAGGTAGGTTTACAGTTGTTCAAATGGAAAATCCTATCTAATAGATGAGTAATATGCAAATTAACCATCACTCCAACACACAAGATGGTCGCTCCCATGTGGACAAAGATGGCTGCCCCAATGTGAACACAAGATGGCTGCCACAAGAGGGGAGTGAATTTGGGGATGACCAGACCTGCAGGGTAGGGCAGTTATGGGTGACCAGGCTGGCAAGGGAGAGCAGTTAGAGGTAACCAGGCTGGCAGGGGAGTAGTTAGATGTTGATCAGGCTGGCAGGGGAGTGGTTAGGGGGTGACCAGGCTGGCAGGCAGAAGCAGTTAGGAGCAATCAGGCAGGCAGGCTGGCAGTTGGGAGCCAGCAGTCCTGGATTGTGAGAGGGATGTCTGACTGCCGGTTTAGGACTGATTGCACTGGGATCAGGTCTAAATGGGCAGTTGGACATCCCTCGAGAGGTCCCACATTGGAGAGGGTGCAGGCTGGGTTAAGGGACACATACACCCTCGTGCATAAATTTCATGCACTGGGCCTCTAGTAATATGATAATTGACAAATAATAATACAAGAATAAACTGGTAAACTCACAGCTATAAACCTGCTTTTGCATAACCATATATATATATATATATATATATATATATATATATATATATTTATATATATATATTTGTGTATACATACATATATGTATTTTTTAAGATCTTGCCAAATTCCCCTTAAAGAGGTGTTAATACTAAATTACCTGCCCCTCCACATCTTATGAAAGTTATGTTTTTTATACCATCACCAACACTTGATATTATCAAACGTTAAACATTTGCCAAGCTATTATTACATTTATATTTTTCAAGTGCATATTCTGATCATGATTGAGTTTGAGCACCTTTCAAGTAATTTTCCTCC
This sequence comes from Vespertilio murinus, assembly GCA_963924515.1. NCBI lineage: Eukaryota > Metazoa > Chordata > Mammalia > Chiroptera > Vespertilionidae > Vespertilio > Vespertilio murinus. The sequence continues at coordinate 23,300,118 of OZ004716.1, forward strand.
AGAAAGGGTTTTCAATCAATAACAGGAGAACGACTGAGGCCTATTCTGTACTGTGTAGGAAGCCAGTGAGATTCTTTGCTAAGAGGATGCTGCCTGGTCATTTGACTTGGAGGTCCTGGACACGGGGGAGTGGTAAGATCACACTCATTAGGAATTCACATGGGGGCCATAAAGAAGGCTGAGCAGGTTATTAAAGCATGTAAGTGATGGCACTCAAACCTAACAGAATGTTAACCCTGAAATCAGGCCTGAATTTACAGCCATAATATCTATCTTTGGATTTGATTTTATGGTTTTACCCTTGATTTATGTGTGTGCCTTCCTTAGCATCCCATATCTCAAGCAACATAAATGTATTAAAGTAATGGAATTTAGCAAATATGTTACAGTTACCATCTTTGTTCCCAAGAGAGGATTTGGAAATTTGACAAATATTATAGCTTCCATTTTCAGGACCCATTTTCTGAGCAGTTTCACTAACAAGTCTCCTGATTTACCATGCCATTAACAAAAATAATTCTTTCTGGACAGCAGTAAAGAAGTGGATTAGCACAATTTATGACTTTCTCAAGATACAGATAAGGTGCCTGTTAAGAAAGAAAAAAAAAGGACAGGTTTTTGATTAACTGATACATAGACTTGCTTTTAAGATACCTCAGTTCATTTGTTGTAAGCTCATCTGTTAAGGACAGTGTCCGTCAAGGAGGAAGCCTGCCACAGCCCCATGTCTCAGCAAGGTCTCCTGTTTGCCAACAGTGATTAGGAATTACTCAGTTGCTGACAGCCCTTCGTCATTGATTGAAAGAGGAAACCTTGTCTACTTCAAGCTGAGGACATGGCCCTTAGATTTTCTCCTTTAAATAAAATGTTTTCAAGAGACAATTTTTTGAATGTGTACCCAACCACGTACACACCATTAAAAAAAAAAAAAAAAAGAGCAACCTGCAATGAGCAGAGATGTAGATTGGTTGTGAACCTAGGACAACAGCTCATTAGGCAAAACCTGTCCTTTTTCTTTGTGAAAGTCAAGGAGGAAACAAATGTCTGCCAAACAGAAGGAGTAATGAGGAGCCTGTCAGGAAGGAAGATATACAACTCTGGGAAAAACATTAGAAAGTTTCCTCTGCTCCATGGGAACTCTGATTATGTCTCTGTAGTCCTTGTATTCACAGGATCTCAAAGTGATTGGGGGCCCATTACAAAGTTCCACTCTAGCCTGGCAAGAGAGGTGTCCAATGTGACCAGGGTGCCTTTATATGGCGGTACAAATTTCATGGTCATCCAGGCTGTGGCATTAGCCCAGAACTTTGAGGTCCCTAGATCTGATCCCAAACTCTTACAAGCAGATCATGGGGTCAGCAGAGATTCCCAAGTACATGGTAGTGGTGGTGGTGGTAGTGGTGGTGGGTAGGCTTCTGGGAGAGATTAACAAACTGATGCTTATAATTCAATGCTTCAGTCAGTTGAGAACTTTAGGTGTGAAGAATATGAAGCAGGGGAGAGAAGAGGTGATATGGGCTTGGCCATGCAGGGCTTTGTAGGTCATGTGAAGGATTTGGGCCTTCTTAAAAGCAGGGTGAAGTCCTTAACAGGATTCAATGTGTGTATTTGTCAGGTGGGGGCAGACATTGGGCCTTGGGGGTAACAGTTTTAATTAGATTTCTTTTTGAAACTATTATTCTGAAAATACAAGGGTTCTTAACCATTTTATGTGTTGACCCTTTTGTCAGTCCAGTGAAACCTGTGGCCCCCATCTCCAAATATTGTGTTTAGATACATTGGTTAAAATATTTAGAATAATGCTAGAACCTACTTATACTCTCTGTATACTATAATAGTTTGATGCATTTTTCAAATAGCAAAGAAACATTTTTGTGAGAGAGTACTATCTATGCAACCATGTTCGGGAGTCAGTTTATTCTTACAGCTCATAAAAGCTGATTGCACACATCCCTTTTCAACTCTGTGTTCAGTGATATCATGTTGAAAGCTTGAATGTGGCCATGATGGGAGTATTTATACCATAGAAATTGGCAAACATTGAATATCAGCCTCTCCCCGCACCAAGAGCCAGTTGTTCAAACTCCACTACAGGCCTACCTGGTTTGGCTCAGTGGATAGAGTTGGCCTGCAGACTGAAGGGTCCCACTTTGATTCTGGTCAAGGGCACATGCCTGGGTTGCAGGCTCAATCCCAATGGGGACATGCAGGAGGCAGCCAATTGATGATTCTCTCTCATCATTGATGTTCCTATCTATCTCTCTCCCTCTTCCTTCATCTCTGAAATCAATAAAAATGTATTAAAAAACAAAAGCAAACAAACAAACAAAACCCTACCACTACAAATATATATCACATTTGACATATACAAATCATATGATATGTATATATTAAACCTCTGATCAAATTCTGTTATTTAAGGCATTAATAAATAAGTATGTATAGATAAACTTTATTAATTTCTTAAATAGAATTTGATCACAAGTTTATTAAATATCATAATTTTGATGCAGTGATGGATTTAAATTATATTTCAGGATATCAGCAAATGCTAGAATGTGATATTTCTGTCTTTAATTGATGACAAATTATTAGTTATAGTTAATATTACTGTCATTTCATTATCTATATATATATATATATATCCTTGGTTAAAGGACATGCTGAATTTCAATTAGTAGGTCATAGCAATATTCCAAATGAGCAGTCATGATATCTTGTACTCAACTTAGGAGATAAAGAGATGTATATGGAATTACAGATAGTTAACAGAAAAAGTATACAAAAATTAGGGATTTAATGTTATGGAAGTAAGGGAGGTATTGGGAATGATTCCTAGGGTTTTAGCTTATACTACTGTACTTACTGAAAATGGAATATGAAAAATGGATAGGTTTTGGGAAGATAAGTGTGAGTTTAGTTTGGGATCAGTTGAGTTAGAGATGCCTCTTAGGTATCATTGTGGAATATTAAATAAATAGTGGGATACAGCATCTGGAATACAGGCATAGTATGTTCTGTGATCAGTCTTGGGTTGAGACAAGGGTAAGGTGAAGTTGTTCCTTGGTGAAGAATCATGCTTATCTGAAATGTGCCATTCTTTTTTTTTTAAATATATTTTATTGATATTTTACAGAGAGGAAGGGAGAGAGAGAGAGAGAGAGAGCTAGAAACGTCTATGAGAGAGAAACATTGGGGATGTGCCCGTAATCAATGTACATGCCCTTGACCGGAATCGAACCTGGGATCTTTCAGTCCGCAGACCGATGCTCTACCACTGAGCCAAACTGGTTTCGGCTGAAATGTGACATTCTTTTAGTTACTGTCTTCAGACTTCATTTCCTACATTCTATATCGCCTAATAATCATTGTGTCATCATATAGCCTTTGCAAACTGGTAAGATGGCCTCATTTTAGGAGAATCATATCAGAGAGTAATGACTATCCTAGTAATGACTATCATAGCCACCTCACTGGATCTGCAAGTCCAGAAGAGAGGCAAGGGCAGTAGATGTACACTAGGGATTATTAATATGTTTGCAATAATTGGAGCTTTCATCCTATTTGAAACTGCCTTGAGGAAAAGGACTGATTGAGAATAGTAACTTCGAGTATTTCCAAATTCAGTGGCTAGCAGATGCGGACAAGCCTACAAATGAAAGTAGAGAGGAACAGCTACAGAGATAGGTGGAAATCCAGGTGAGGTTGTGGGAGACCATGGGGGAGGACTTCAGTAAGAAGAGAGGAGACAGGTAGACTGCAGATTGAAAAGAAGACGGAAAATTCCTCATTGAATCTATTGAGACCAGTGGGAGCTCATTTTATGGGAGCTTTGTTGGGGGAGTGATGGTGGTAAAAGTCATTTGGGAAGAGAGGAAATGGTAACAGAAGTTAAAGACACATTTTTTGAGAGAAATTCAGCTGTTAAGGACACAGATAGTGAAGTAGTTAAAGGTAGACGTAGAGCCAGTACAGATTTCCCCCCTCTTATTCCTTCCTCCCTTTCTCCTTCGTGTTCTCCTTCATTGTTCCTTTTGTCTAGAAAGAGACACCTGCCTATAAGGAGGATCCATTTGAGACAGCAGTGAAAATGCATGGGAGAGAAGTAATCAATGATGGTATTGTTAACATAAGAAACATTCAAACCTGCAAAGAATTTCTGTGAATTTATTTGAGCCAAACTGTCAACAATTGCCATGAAACAGAATCTCAACTAATTCAGATAATGCTCTAAGGAATGTCCTTTTTTTTTTTTTTTTTTTTTTTTTTTTTTACCTAGTTTATTTATAAAGGAGGAGACATGAATTCCATTAGTGATAGATTAGAGAGATAGGAGAAAGCAAAGTGGGGAAACCTCTGGGACTGGATAAAAAGTAAAATGATAGGCACATGCTTATTTTACTAGTTAACTGGCAACAATCTTATATAATAAAAGGCTAATATACAAATCCACTGAATAGCAGAACAGCTGGTTGCTATGATGCACACTGACTACCAGGGGGCAGATGCTCAACGCAGAAGCTGCCCCCTGGTGGTCAGTACACTCCCACAGGGGAGCACTATGCATCCAGAAGCCCTGAGCCCGGCTCACAGCTGGTGAGCACAGCAGCAGTGAGCACAGTGGCAGTGGGCAGTGGCAGAAGCCTCTCTTACCCCTGTGGCAGTGCTAAGGATGTCCAACTGCTGGCTCAACCCAAGACTGATTACAAAACATACTAAGCTATCAGTCAGACATCCCCTGAGGGCTCCAGGACTGTGAGAGTCTCAGGCTGGGCTGAAGGACCCCTTTCTTGCCCCCCAGTGCATAAATTTCATGCACTGGGCCTCTAGTTAATAGATAGCAATAACATGAGGGAATCTGTGGTCTCTGCTGTGGTCCCCTAGCACATTGGTTGTGCCAAAAGGGGTTTAGAGAAAAAGGGAAGTTACAAATTACCCTGACATCCCAAAGACATATTATAGATGCAAAAAGACAACAGGCTCAGTTAAGATCAAAGTTGATCTTTGTCAGAAATATCCTGGCCTAGGATATGACTACCCACCATAAACTGCTTTTTAATGAGAACATTTTAATTTCAGACCATCCTTTGTGGTTACTTTAGGTCTCTGAGTTTGCAGGACCACCACTCAGGCCTTGCCTGAGCTAGCCAGGTTAGCATGTGGCCCTTTAATCCACAGTATAAAATTTCCAAGAAGGTAGGAGGGGGGTAGACTTTAAAACTTGGAGGAAATGTTAAATTTTTATTGCAGAGAACTGAATGAATGAATGGTTAAATGAAAGATGTTACCATCATGTATTGCCCCATCTTAAAGAAGAATTCTTTAGTGGCTCTGAATGCAAAGTAATTTGCTCCAGGTCTTGGAGTGGTAGAATGCAGACCCAGCAGGTCTCTAGAGAGGGCATTGGTCCCTTTGTCTCAGAAGCACATGTTGGTGGTTGGGTGGCATTCACCTCTTAAGGACTTCACATATCTGCGGGGCATGTAGGAGAATGTGTGATAAAGTGAGTCTGATGTTGTACTGCTTTGTTGATGTTTCCTGAGCAAGTTTTGAATTGGGGTTGGGGAGGAATGATCTGCGCAGGAAAGATCAGGTTTAAGGGCCCTGGGTGGTTGAAAAATAACAGTGCTATCACTGGGGAGGGATCTGTGGTGCAGATGGGTCAGCGGCTTCAGAGACACCCTTCTCTCTTCCTGGGATCAGAGCTGCAGTATCTCTGAGGTGCCAGGCCCTGCTTACTACACCAATTCCACTTCCAGGGGAGGGTTGCAAGCCTCTCAAAACACAGAAACTAAAACCATGTTGACTGATGTGGACTCTTCTATGGATCAAAAGGCTCAGTAATAGCCGGATCCTTTTTAGTGTTTCTCTGTAGATAGTCTGCCAAGCTACCTGGGGTGAAGATAAAAGGCTTCAAATAGGCAGCAGCTTCCTGGGGGCTGCCTTTAGCCACTCATGTTGCTGCTTTGGCCATGCGGACCCCAGGCTGCCAGGGCAGCCTTTGCATGTCTGACTGCCACCTCAGGCCCCATGAGCCCCAGATCTCCACGCCTTCACTGCTGAAACACGCTGAAACAAACTTTGGAGTTTAAACTGCCCGATACTCCCCTTCCTATGTCCTCTGTTATCTGCGCTATTTTGGAAAACAGAGGCCTGGAAGTTCAGTCAGTCTTAGTTATAATTATCTGCTCTTCCTAATAGACTGTGGGAGTTTCTTGCCTTCTCTGAAAACTCAATTTCATCATCTATTCATTAGAGATAATCTTGCCTACCTTGTGGAACCATTGTAGGTATCCATCCATTCAACAAATATTGGCCACAGTGCTGGGTACTAGGGTCTAACTCAGCTGTGGGCAAACTACGGCCCACGGGCCAGATCCGGCCCATTCGGCTGTTCTATCCAGCCCAAGGAGCTGAAAGAGTGGAGGGTTCTCTTGCTCTCCCCTCCACTCCTTCACCAGCAGCCCAAGATGAGAGTGCCAGCATGGTCAGGTTGCTTTTGTTCCAGCCCTCCAGTCCAATTTAAGAACCCATTGTGGCCCTCGAGTCAAAAAGTTTGCCCACCCCTGGCTAACTACACAAAATGAGCATGATCTCAGGGAGCCTCCAGTACAAGATATGCCAAAGTGCCAAGTCCAGTGAACACATTTAAGAAATATCTCAGTCATTTTTCCTTGTCCTTCATGCACCAGGCTCGGCTGAAAGTGCCACTCTTGCCCTATCTGATGCACAGTAAGGTGCTTGGAGGCATTGCATAGTTGGACTGCATTGCATAGTCTCTGTGAACTTGTGGGTAGAGTGGGGTCAGGGTCAAAGAGCAAACTGAGAACAGCATGTGGGCATCCCCATTGCAGCTCCACTTGTTACTGGCCACAGGACCAGAGATCATTTACTTGCCTCTTGGCCTAAGCCTCATTTTCCTCACCCACGCAGTAGAGACATTAACGGTATATGCTTCTGAGGATTGTTGCAAGAAATAAATAAGCTAGTGCATGTCAAGTTCTTAGAACAGTGCCTGGAACTTGGAAACTGCTTGATAAATGGTTAGGTATTATTTCCATTTTCAGAAACAAGCTACTTCCATTGGAGTTCACCAATCTCAAATGGAAATAAGATGGGAAGATTAGTTGAAATTCTGCACCAGACTCTATCCCCCACCCTCATCTCCCTTCTGAATGCTGTTCCATTCCTCATCTCTCTTCTTGGGTCCCATAAATGGATCTCCTACTGCAAAGAGTGTGCCTAATAGCAGAATATCACTTTACTGGTACTATTTGTTGACCATCCATTATACTGTGGAGTCTCAACAGCTTTAATTACAATGATTTGAGGTTTGTTCGAACATTGTATTTCAGAGAGTTCATGGATGCTTTTAATTTAATTATATGCAGTTTAATGCCACAAATGACTGTTTGAAAAAAAGGAAAATGCTGTGTGTGTGTTTTCTGAATGCAAAACACATATTTAGAATTGATAAAAATACATTAATACCTTACTGTGTTTTGTTTCAGGAAAAAAAAGTATCACAAAATATGTGACAGTAAGTGGATGCTGGAACGCTTGGTCTGAGGCTTGATACTGGTTAAGGGAAGGCTGTGTGAAGGATCAGCCTTGTATGCATGTCAGGGGCCCAACACCACCCACAGGGGCCCAGTGTCAGCCTCTCTCCTACAGAAACCCATGTCAGTCCTCCAAACAGGCACAATCGTGCTCTTCCTGCTACTATTGCTATTTATAATAATATTTATTCATTGCTATCTGAGTTTATTCATTCAGCAAATATTAATTGAGCACCAAGTATGTGTCAGGCACTGTTCTGATGATGTAGGTGTGGATACAAGAGACAAACGCCTCTACCTTCCAGGAGTTTACATTCCAGAGCAGAGGAAAGACAAATCAAGTCAGATGTGGGCTTGTGCTTGAGTGTGGAGTTGGGAAGCCTGTGAAGAAAAGGTAGGGAGGGCACCTCCGAGGAGGGATGGCTGTATTGTACATAAAGTGGTCCGGGAAGGCCTTCCTGAGAAAGCAGCATTGGAGCTAAGACCTGAAAGGGCTAGGGTATGAGGATCTTCCAGGCCCCGTACCAGTCCCTACAAAAGTCCTTAGGAGGAAGGGCACCTGGTGTGTCCTGGGAAAGGACAAGGAGGCCATTGTGGACTGACAGGGAAGATGAGGTTCAAAAGTTTTAGAAGAGAAAGATTGTGTTGAGGCTTTTCATTGTCATCAACGTTACCACCACCAAGCCTCTTACTGAAACTCAGCAGGGACCAGGCCATAATTCCTGCACCCCTGAAACTCAAACCCTGCAAAAGAGACAATTAAAGGACAGCGTGATCCTTGCTACCAGTGGAGGGGGCACAGGTTTGAAGTGAGTTCAGAGGTGGGCAGAAAACATGGCTTAAATTGAGAGAGGATATGAAAAACTTTCTAGAAAAATATCCAAGACTCAATGTACTTGTGAGGCTAAATAGAAATCAGCCAACAGAGCTGGTCAGAATCAGGCTATGCTTTGCTGCTGAAAGAATCCTGAAATCCTATTCTGTAGTTTTTCTTTTTTTTTATATATATATTTTTTATTGATATTTTACAGAGAGGAAGGGAGAGAGATAGAGCTAGAAATGTCGATGAGAGAGAAACATCGACCAGCTGCCTCTTGCACACCCCCTACTGGGGATGTGCCCGCAACCAGTGTACATGCCCTTGACCGGAATCGAACCCGGGACCTTTCAGTCCCCAGACCGACGCTCTACCACTGAGCCAAACCGGTTTCGGCTTCTGTAGTTTTTCTGATCTCTTTTTTCAACTCTCTACCCACTCTTCACCAGCTCTACTGTGGGTCTTGTTTCTTTTTTTGATCCGACTCTGGACTTGGAGAAGGGTTCTTCTCATAAGTTATGATCATCCCTGCATTCAACAGCATCCAAGTCCACCCTCCTTGTTCAACATATTGAGAAGCAGTTCTTATAAATGCATGTATACACACATAAGTTTTATATAAATGCATGTATGCACACATACATGTACATATCTGTATATGACTACATGGATAGTCTTATACATGATTAGGTAGATGCATGCATCCTATATAATAAAAGGATAATATGAAAATTGACCGAATGGTGGACCAACTAATCACTATAGTATGCACTGACCACAGGGGGCAGATGCTCAACACAGGAGCTAACCCTTGGTGGTCAGTGCGCTCCCACAAGGGGAGCACTGCTCAACCAGAAGCTGAGCTCATGGCTGGCTCACACAGCAGCAGCAGCAGCGCTAAGGACCCCTCGGTGGACATCCCCTGAGAGATCCTGGACTGTGAGAGGGCACAGGCCAGGCTGAGGGGATCCCCCCCCAGTGCATGAATGTTGTGCACAAGATCTCTAATATTTAATATTAGGAAATACATGTATATGCACATACATGCATGGGTTGAGTGATGTATGCATGTGTGCATACTTTAGAAAGCCTACTTGTGCAAGAGCCTCACAACTGGTCTTCCTTTTTCTGTGCACCATGCCCTGCTCTGAAGATGCCCTCACTATCCCTGCTACATGTATGAGGTATTTGAGGCTTTAGGAATTTAAGTTTCTTACCCAAGTTCCAATAGCTGGTGACTTATGAAGCTGGCATTCGAACTAAGGAATAAAAGAAAAGAAAGCCCATTCTATCTTATTGCTTAAATGATGTTAACAGAAAGGGGGATGACAACAAAAAATCCAATAAATTGTAGATATGGCCCTTGAGCTGCTCATAGAAAATACCTTAGTACACAATGTGGTAGTTTTCATGAAAGAGAAAAAAATTATATGGGAGCATAGAAGAGAGAATGGCATTTGAGTTGGTTCTTGAAGGATGAGTAGGAGTTTGCCAGGAAGGGGTGAGAGGAGTTAAGATTTTGCATTTCATTTAAAGTCAGAGGTATCATTATAACAAGATGCCAGAGTTGGCCTTTGAATGTGTTTATAAGGTTCTAAACACCTTTGGCTTAATAAAAGAAATAGGGCGTTTTTCCGAGGTGGCATCTGAGACTTGGCCGCAGGCATCTTTTAGCTGCAGGCAGGTGATCTAGGGCAGTCTCCAAAAATGGTGCTCTCCTCTCTCTGCCATTACATTTGCATATTCATGTGTCTGCACACAGAAAACAAGTGTGCCTTTAGCGATGTCATAACTTTGAATAAGGAAGGGAATGTGGTTAAAGGCGAAATGAGTTATGCCTTTATAAAGCATGTTCAATGGCAGAACCTGCTCCCCTCTGAGCACATTTTGAGGATCCGAAATCATGAACCGGTGCCCTGCTAGAAGGTGCTGTCAAAGATCTGGTGGGCACTGTTTCAGCAAAACCACTGGCCATGTGTGATTGCTTCTATTAATTTAATACTAAGAAATACAAGATTGAGTTTTATGAGAAAGAGAGGGGGGGAAAAACCAAACATATGCTACATTCCACACTTAAGTTTCCCTGTTTAGGGTGTCTTTATTGCCTCAAAGTAATCTTCTGATTGCTCCATGAGTAATCCCATAATTACAAAACCAATCAATTAGTTCACCTGAATTAATCAGGTAACATACTTTAAGCGGCTACTCATGAAGGTAGATTTCAGCTAACTTTCCAAGTAAAGGAGACATTGCACTTTTATAGCCACCAGCAAGGGGTAGTGACAGAGATTCCAGGCTCAGAGGCCAGTTCCTTCATCCACATTTAGAATTACTATGTGAGGAGCAATGCGCCAAAGGAATCAGGAAGTCCTAACCCATTCATTCTGTCCAGAGCCCCCCATTGCCTGGATCCGACTGCTCCTCCTTCCCCTCTGGCCAGTTGTCCCTCTCTTGGGATGAGATGTCCCTAACACTTTGGCTGCCCATTTCATTCTTTTATCTCTGGCCAGGTGGTCCTGGAAGAATGGCACGCCAGAGACAGGGGGAATGGGGCATGTTTACGGATAGTTTTCAGGAGCAAATGCACTGAGCAGGGACCAGGTATCACTGAAGGGGGAAAGGTATTTCCTACCCACCCTCTCCTCTCTTCCCTCCTTTTCTTCCTTTCTTCCATGGTATTTATTGAGTGCCCTTGATGTACTAACACATTGTAGGCGCTTGCAATACATTGCTGAACAAAAAGAGCAAAGATCCCCAGGCCTGTAGCATGGACATTCTAGCAGGAGAGAAAAATAATACAAAAAAGTCAGTCACAGAATATTTTAGAAGGTGACCAATGCTATGGGAACAACAAAAGTAGGTAGAGTAAGAGTCTGGGATGCTGGGGCAGTAGACAGAGCCACTGGCTGGTGTTAAAAACGATGCGAGAAATGTTTCTGAGACTTGGAAGCAGGAGTTAGAGGAGGGCACACTGTGGTATGACAGGCCAGAGTCCATCTGAGCTCTGCCCATGCATGTACATCATCAACTTCTCTCAGTTGCTTCATCTTTAAAATAGAAACAACTTGCCAAAACTGGTTTGGCTCAGTGGATAGAGCATTGGCCTGTGGATTGAAAGGTCCCAGGTTCGATTCCGGTCAAGGGCATGTACCTTGGTTGCTGGCACATCACCAGTAGGGGCTGTGCAGGAGGCAGGTGATGGATGTTTCTCTCTCATCGATGTTTCTAACTCTCTATCCCTCTCCCTTCCTCTCTGTAGAAAAATCATATATATATATATATATTAAAAACTTTAAAATAGAAACAACTGTATCTGTCACTTACAGATGTGGGCAGGAGTAAATAAGATAATATTGGAAGTATAACTTGTTTGTTTATACCACATCTCATTAAAATGACAAGAACAACAACAACCACACCAAGGAACTGAAATAGTGTGTGTAAAGCACCAAGCACAGGGCCTGGCACATGTTGGGTATTCAGTACATGTGCAAATCTGTAATCATAAAAGAACAGACAAGCTTGAATGTTGCACTCTTATACTGTATAAGGCACTGTTCTAAATGATTTATAGATATTAGCACACTTTACAACCCTGTGAGGCAGCAATTATTTTATGCCCATTTTATAGATAATAAAACTAAGGCACAGAGGACTTAATTTCTTCAAGGACTTAAAACTAGTTAGTGGAGGCAGGATTTGAACCCAGGCTTTCTGCTTTTGGAACTGCACTACAGTTACCCCCAGGGCTCCAGGATGTGGAGATAAGCCATTCACATGGCAATTACTTATTTATTTATTATGTATTTATTTATTTTAATTTATTTTAGAGAGGAAAGGAGAGGGAGAGAAACATCAAAGATGAGAGAGAATCTTTGATCGGCTGCCTCCTACACCCCATAACCCGGGCATGTGCCCCTGACTGAAATCAAACCTGGGACCTTTCAGTCCACAGGCCAATGCTCTATCGACTGAGCCAGACCAGCGAGGGCTTGACAAATATTTATTGATAATCTACCATGTGGCAGGTCTGTAATAGGAACTGAGGACACAGAGGTTAACAAGATGGACGGGACCCCTTCCCCAAAACATCTGAGTAAATGTGAGACTCACACTTTCCTACCTGAGAGATCTGGGTCTGAAAAGACATTCTTTCATGAGAATGATCCATGCCTGCTCCAGATTTTCTGGGCATGGTCATGAATGTAAACATTCCATCTCCTTTTGGACACTAATGCTTCGCTGTGAGCATATGGTAGGTTTTCTTTGTTCATCTGAAGAAGTCTGCCTCTTCTTTTGCAGAGCCCTTCCCAGTAAGTGTGAGGGCCCTGCCTCTCCTGATAAGGGGTGAACCTTGTGACTTTTAGACTACGATCTCCTCATTAGATAAAGCCATCAGTTACAGTAGAAATGATCATTACTGGTGAGCTGGAGACCTGCTGCTGTCAGGGAAGATGGGCAGCCATGGAAGGGTGCAAACTGATGAGTATTTAATCCTTGAACTTTGACAGCAACAATAGTAGTTGAAGGTCTATAATGCATTCGCAGCTCTCATCTGACATTTTCCTCACATCGTTATTTTTCTGGTTTTACTTTCAAATTCCCCATAGGACCATTGACATGCAATTCTGAGGGGGAATTTGGAACATTAACGACTGCTTAAAGCAAATGAGTAAGTGTCTTTTCCAAGAAGAAATTACCTTTATGGTGTTGGCATAAAGCTATTTTTAAAATTTACACTAATGAGGAGGCAACCCAGTAGATGACTAAATTCCCAGGCTCTGAGTTAGCCCCTGCAGCCTCCTGAGTTCAGCCTGTTGTGGGCTCCGGGCGGCCCTGTCTGGTTGGGCGCAGATGCAGGGGGAGGCCTGTTTGCTCAGCATTCCTTTTGTCCACATCTGATTGGTGAGAGCCTTGACAAGCACCACACAGGAATGGACATGGGCTCAGGACCGTGAGCTCAGACAGTCCTGGAGCTGGTTGTCTAGAAGGGAAGGAGGACACTTGCCAAGTAAAAGCCTCCTGGAGGTCTCAACTGCAAACCCTCCTGGAGGAGGGAGAGCAGCATCTGTGACCTTGAATGGCAGAGGTTTTGAACCCTGCTTGGGCTCGGATGTGGTTATGGAGGGCTTCCCTAAAGAAGATATACTTGTCCTCAATCCTGAATGAAGAGTAGGGTCTAGATGCAGTCGTGGGCAAACTATGGCCAGATCCGGCCCATTTGGCTATTCTATCCGGCCCACAGAGCCGAAAGAGGGGAGGGTTCTCTTGCTCGCCCCTCTGCTCCTTCACCAGCAGCCCAAGATGAGAGTGCCAGCATGGTCAGGTTGCTTTTGTTGCAGCCCTCCGGTCCAGTTTAAGAACCCATTGTGGCCCTCGAGTCAAAAAGTTTGCCCACCCCTGGTCTAGAGAGACAAGGAAGCAGGTGAGAGAACAAGGGTTCCAGTGAGCCCATGCTTCCTAATCCTGGGGGTCCCAGCTCCAGTGATGTGAGACCCATGGCACCCACTTATTGGCTCACACCCACAGAGGTTTTCCTTGGTGGTAACTACAGCTGATGTGTACTCATTGTTTACTATGTAACAGGCACTGGCCCTGGTCCAAGTCTGAAAAAAGTGACAATAACAATGATCAAAAAAAAATGCAGGTTAGTCATTACAGCAGTGTTTGCTAACAAACAAACAAAATGTGAAGTTTCTCCAATGGTTTGATGAAAGGGCCTTGGATTGAAGAAACAATGAAATGCCTGCACAAATGAACACTATATGAATAAACAATGAAATGCCTGCAAAAATGAACACTATATATCTCTGAAAAGGAACCAGGGGTATGGCTGTAGACTATTTTAGAATAATCTTCAGATATATTATTCAGGGGGAAAAATGAAGTGGTGGAAAAACAGTGTGATACTGCCCATCTTATGGAGGGTGGATGGGAAAGAAGAGGTGTCTGTGGTGGTGGCAGGGGGGTTCAAATTGATATAGAAAATAACTTTTAAAATATATATTTTATTGATTTTACACAGAGAGGAATGTAATCTCTCCCAGTCTGGGGTTGTCCGGGCTCCGCACTGTGGGTCTCCGGCATGCTTGCTGTGCGTGGCTGACGCTGGAATCACGTGGTCCTGAGAAGCTTGCTCACTCCCATGTCCTGTCTGGGGAGGGAAGACTGGAGCTGGGCTAGGGCTGGAAGAACTGGGGCTCCCCAGGCATCTTTCTTTCTCTTTGTGGTCTTTCCAGTTTGTGGGCTTCCAGGTAACTGTTCTCACATGTTTGTTCTGGGCCCATGTATCTGCCCTGCAAGAGGCAGGCCTAGCTGTCTTACCATCTCTGATTAGTCTCTGAAGTCACAGTGTCAGTTTTGCTACCTTCACGTTTTGAGGCAGTTCTGATGCCCACCAGGTTCAAGTGAGGTGAGAGGGGAACAGACTTCTTAGTGAGGAAGTGGTCAGGTCTGGAAGAGCACGTATGACTAAAAATAGTGTTATACTCATATCTTGGAAATATAATCTGACACAGTTACCTGAAGTGAGAAGTAAGGGAAAAAAATACAAGGAAGGAAACACTTTAAAAAAAATAGACCTTTTTTCATAAATTAAAAAATGAAGCTAAATAAAGAAGCAATTCTAAAATTCAAAAGTCAGAGAAACAATTGAACCTAAATGTGTACTCAGGTAATAGCAGAACCTGCAGAGAAGAACTATTCCCAGTGACTTCAAAACAGTAATTGGACTACATTCATTAGGGGCATATACTGTAATGGCAATTGAATAAAGCTAAAAAGGGAAAATGTAACTGTCTTTGGTAGTACTATTGTTAAAAGTAGCATTAATATTATTCTTGATATTCTTGCATGTATTGAGAGATAAAGCAAATGAATAATTATGTTAGCTTTAAAGAGACTTAGTATTTCAAGGTCTGGAAGGAACAAGAAACAGATGGGAGGTCATTGAGATTTATTTAAAACGTTGGAGCCCAGAATTACAAGTAGAATTATCAATATGAATTAATTATGTATTTTATCTTAAAATTTGATAATATTCTATCTCTGTCTGATGAGGAACATAAGACATTTTTGGGGGGCAGACCAGCAGCCTGACTCTATACCTAGTTAAATAGTATCCTAAAGCACATTCTTGCTAGCCTATAGTCTAGTCACGGCCCTTTCCTTAATTATATGGTCTTGAAAGACCTATTTACCTAAATACTCAAATTTTACAGAGGCCATAAACCATAAACAATACACAGCCCCCAGAGGGGATAATCAGTGCTGGCGCCAGGCCAGGCCTTTAGGTGTGGTCTCATGGCCCTCATGGCCCATGAATGATCCCGAAGTCTGATCCATATTTGGGGGACAAAGAAACCACAGGGTATAAAGAGAAAGCTTCCTCCATATTGGCTTGCTCAGGATTTGGAAACAGGCTCCCCTGAGACACAGTACTAGTACATCGGGAAATAAATGTGTTTTTTCCCCCTGTATCTCTGAGTACTCCTGTGTATTTTTTTGGTCACCTAGTAAATTCTGTAACATGTCTGCTAAAAATGCCTAGAAATAGTGAGCAGCCCCATCGCAATGAGCTTCCTTAGCAAATAGATTATGGTTTGTAATGACCAATTCCCAAAAAATGCAACCAAGTCTCTATGAGAAAATGGTTGATTTTTATCTCTGGACTGGAAGTTACCAGATAAGTCTGTAAAATCTTATTCTATCTAAAAGCAGGGACGTTACCTGATGCTATTAGGGTCATGTTATTTAGAGAAACCAACATCAATAGGCTGAAGATGAGACGATTTGAACATCAAAACAAGACTAGTAATTTCAGTGGATTCAAACCTATCAAATGTGTTTAAATCCATATGTTCATAATGACTGTGAAAAAGAAAACTACTTATTAGTCACTTTTCAAAGATTCTAGAGACCAACTCATTATTTTAGAAACTGGTAAAGTAAGGGAAAGAACCTAACACTTATTTTGTATTTCTTTTAAGAAGCCCAAGGTGAGATAATTACAGAGTTAGGGAAGGGAATTTCTCTTTACAATAAATAAATAATGAAGATTTGATATAATTAGGATATCATGAATGTGCAAACTCTCTTTAATGAATAGTTCTAGGCAATGATCATCAGTGGTTCCTAACATAAAAAGGGTACTAGCAAGGGATCTGAATTACTGAAGGAAAGTCACACCACCAGTATGTCTTGAGCCAAAAATGTTGAATCTGATCTGGCCTCCAGAATATAGATATCTATTTACAGAAAACACAGTGGCTAGGTGCACATGTCCAGTGACATCTCAGGCATTGAACCAGCCAACCTGACATTGTGAAAACAACCCAAATTGTTCTATGAAAAGTTGTAAAGACAAAATAAAATAAAATAATGGGAGCTCTATCAGTTTAAAAAACACACACAAGAAATATATGTCAAATTAATCATCATGTTTGTTTCCAATTGGAATTCTGACTAAAAGTAATCTGTAAAATTACTTTTTAAAAGTAATCTGTAAAATTACTAA
Source organism: Vespertilio murinus (assembly GCA_963924515.1). NCBI lineage: Eukaryota > Metazoa > Chordata > Mammalia > Chiroptera > Vespertilionidae > Vespertilio > Vespertilio murinus. The sequence goes on from OZ004716.1 coordinate 23,317,009, forward strand.
TTAAGGCAAATATGAACACATACTGGATATTTGGGGACATTTAAATACTTGTTATTTTTCTGTAGGTGAAGTAATGTATTGTGTCTGTGTTAGAAAAAAAAACTTCAATTTTTACAGACACATTATAAATATTTGCAGATAAATGGCATGATTTCTGGAATTTTATTTACAGTAGCCTGCAAAGTGGATGGGTGTTCAGTTGAACAAGGGCAGCCATGAATTTAATGTTGATTTGAGTAATGGATACAGAGAGATTCATTATATGTCTCTCTCCACCGTGGTGTTTGAAATGTTCAGCATGAAAATATATTTTTTTAAAAAAAGCTCTCATCTATGATTTCAGTCAGTAAATATCAGAAAACGGTCAGACAGCACAGGGGCCTCTGTTAGCTGCCAGCACAGTGAAGGGCACTGTCTCCGGTCACCTGTTGGCCACTGCGGAATTCTCCAGGAAAATGTCAGGAGTCTGCTTTGCATTGTTCCATCTTTAAATAATGTCTCGCTTTCTAGGAGAAAAGCGACTCATTTTTTCCCCTTGCAGTTTCAAAAACAAAATAATAGAAAAACTTCTCATTAGATGAAAAGTGTGTTTCATTCAATTTTGAATTTAGTGAATAGTGAGGACTAAAATCTCCTTGGCCTATTTCTCTTAGATCTAAACAATTTTAACAAATATTTTCAAGATGCATTGTCTGCAACGGGAAAGGCAATTTTGATTCTGAATTACTTTGCTATAAATAGCCACACAAGAGCCAAATGAAAACCTGGAGTCAGAGTATTGCTTTTGCATGAAGTCAGGCTATTTTAGAACCACCGTACCTTCTGTATGGTTATAGGCTTCCATTGGCCAAGTCAGAATGCTGATTTTAATAATGAAGGGGGACAAAGATTTAAAATGGTCATGCAGGTTTTATTTTCTGCATACAATCTCAAATATAATCCCAAACTTGAAGCCTTGATAAAATTTTGAACATTTTAGTAATTTTAAATTGTTCAATGATGCACGTGATCAGAACTTCAATCATCTTTAAAAATAGGTGCTTCTATTATATGGGTATGTATAAAAAGTCCACCAGAAAAGTTAAATTACCTCTCATCTCAGGAATAGAACCCCATAACTTCCAGATTGAAGTACTATGGAGGGGAAAAAAAAGATGAAGTGCTCCAGTAATTTTAAATTTCTTCTTACAATGAAAAGTACCTGTAAATTACTGAATGTGGCAATTTGTTCCATAAGCTTTTTTGATTTGTAAGTAACTTGGTGGATTTGCTGGTGAAATACATTGGCAGGTACCTTAGATAATTTCAAGATTGAGCATACACATCTAAATGTGATTAAAAGACAGCATTCCCAGGTATTGACCGCAGGGAAGGGAGGTGGGTTTCCAAGTTTCTACAGCTGGAGAGGCTGAAAAAGCTATAGATGACTCTCAAGGTACCTGGAAAAGGCACTAAGAATGCTAAATAAAGCTAATTACAGAAAAATGTCACATGGCTGGCTTTGGAACGATTCTTCAAGCCCCTGGCATGCTCTGCTTACCCTCTGCCTGATGATAAAGTAGGGGTTATTTCTGTCTGTGGTTACATTTGTTTTCTATTTCACCCAGACAACACAGCTTCAGCTTTGCTCTGCTTATGTTAATTTATTTTTAAAATAATAATGTTGCCGAGACCGGTTTGGCTCAGTTGATAGAGCTTCGGCCTGCGGACTGTAAGGTCCCGAGTTTGATACCTGTCAAGGGCATGTACCTTGGTTGCAGGCACATCCCCAGTAGGGGGTGTGCAAGAGGCAGCTGATCGATGATTCTCTCTCATCGATGTTTCTAACTCTCTATCCCTCTCTCTTCCTCTCTGTAAAAAATCAATAAAATATATTTAAAAAATAAAAATAATAATGTTAATTTAGTAAAATATGCTTGATGGGCTTTTAGGACGGGACAGGGCGAGTTTCAGTATGTAATTTTCCAGGGATAGTGCCTTAATCATCTTGTGAACTCCTTCTTTGTATGAGGTCTTCATCTTTACTGTTATGGATAAGGATTTATTGTTTAGCCACTAGAGGGCTTTGGTTACTGGCTCCAGAGACAGCTGGATGCAAAGGGGTCTGTTGTCCAAGGGTCAGCAATCCAGTGAGAGACAGGTGAAGCCAGGGGTTCTGAGCCGTTAACTTTAACTGGGGTTTGGGAAGGGGTTCCTTGATGATTTTCTGGCACAGTGATGATGGAAGTCCTGTGCTACAAGTGAGGGTGGATAGGAAAGTATGTCCCTCCCCCAACCCCCTTCCAAAAAGTATACTGCAGAATCAAGGGAGTCAGCAGCCAGAGTTAGGCTAGCTTCCTTCTGGGCAGTGCCTGAATTCTTTTGTCTTTGGGCTTCACAAAATATTCCCCACTATGGGTAAACTGAGGCAAGGCATGAAATCCCTGGGGAGGATCAGGCCTAAAAACTGCTTTAAAAAGATCCATCGATGCCCTTTTCATTCCAAGGAAATAGGCCAGATATTGTTTGGGTCACTTGAACAGAACAATGATGGGTGAGGGCAAAATAGTTGTGAGGATATATGGTATAGGATGTCTAAGTGTGATATGAGTATGGCATGGAGCCAGAGCTTCCTGTTTGCTCATGATCAGATTTATCACCTGATGGAGATAGAATATTGTACCTTTAGAGGGGTGATGTAGGGGTAGACTGTCCTATTTCTGGCACTAAAGTCCTATGCCCTGGTCATCTTATCTTGAGATGTTAAAGAAGATGCATTTTCCAGATGGGCTTAGTCTGGTAGTTTAGCTCAATTTTAATTTTTAAAAATTTATCCTTATTGTTTAAAGTATTACAGATGACCCTTTTTTATCACACCATTACCCCCTCTACCTCTTCATTTCCCTCCCTGGGTCTTCTCCCTACTTTTTAAAAAAATATATTTTATTGATATTTTACAGAGAGGAAGGGAGAGAAATAGAGAGCTAGAAACATCAATGAGAGAGAAAGATCTACCAGCTGCCTCTTGCACACCCCTACTGGGGATGTGCCAGCAACCAATGTACATGCCCTTGACCGGAATCGAACCCAGGACCTTTCAGTCCGCAGACCGATGCTCTACCACTGAGCCAAACTGGTTTTGGCCTTCTCCCTACTATTGATCGTCCGTAAGTTATACATATAAATTCTTTGGTTAATCTCTTTCCCCTCTACACATATACACCCCTTTCCTCTGAAATATGCCAGTCTGTTACATGCTTCAATGTCTAGATCTTTTTTGTTCATCAGTTTATTTTGTTCATTAGTTTAGACATATAAGAGAGGTCATGTGATACTTCTCTTTCTCTGACTGGCTTATTTTGCTTAGCAAAATACTCTCCAGATCTTTCCATGCTGACTCACAGGGTAAGAGGCCCTTCTTTTTCACAGTTTAATAGTATTCCATTGTATAAATGAACCACAGCTTTTTTATCCATTCATTTATTGACTAGAAGCCCCATGCACAAAAATGTGTGCCCTGGAGGTGGGGGATCCCTCAGTCCTTCCTGTGTCCTCTCACAGGGGATGTCCAGGGGCAGGAGGCCTAAGCTACAGTCTGGCCTCCCTCTGCGGGAGGCAACTGGGTAGACTAATTAGGGGACAGCACTGCCCCCATCACCCTGCCATTGCCACTTGGCCGCTCTTTGTTGGGGGTGATCAGACAGGCCAATCAGGGGACAGTGCTTCCCCCCATTGCCCCTCTGCCACTGCTAGTCACCGCACCCCTCCCCCATCTCAGTTTCCTCCCTCTGCCTGATGGCACACACTTTGGCTGGCCTGGCGCTGCCTGCTTGTTGGCTCTGCCCCCCCCCCACCAACTGGTTGTTACGCAGTTTGGTCAATTTGCATATTATGTTTTTATTATATAGGATGGGCAGTTGGGCTGTTTTCAAACCCTAGAAATTGTAAAAAAAACAACAAAAAAACAACACTGCTATGAATATAGGGGTGAACATATTCTTTCTGGCTTCTTAGGATATATTCCTAGAAATGGGATTACTGGGTCAAATGGCAATTCCATATTTTATCTTTTTAAGAAACTCCATAATGTTTTCCATAGTGTTGCACTAGCAGTACATGAGGGTTCCTTTTTTTTTTTTTTTTTTTTTTTTTGCATCCTCGCTAGTACTTGTCCTTTGTTGACTTACTGATGAGAGCCATTCTGGCAGAGGTGAGGTGGTACCCATTGTTGTTTTAATTTCCATCTCTCTGATGACTAGTGACCTTGAGCATTTTTTTCATATGTCTCTTGGTCATCTGCATGTTTTATTCAGGTCTTCTGTTAATTTTTATTTCAGTTGTATTTTATTAGGAAGGCCTCCACCAGCATGACTTTTAGAACAATCCCAGAACCCTTTCTGGAGTTGCATCTACGAAGAGGAAGCTGGGCCCCTCACAGCTGCTTCCAAATCCACCATAACTCCTTTTGTATGTTTTATGGGCCAGGCTTTTAGGTAAAATTGTATGGGTCAGAAGCTTCCTCAGTGAACACAAAAGTGGAATTTTCAAGGTAGTGCTGGATGGTGGCTTTAGAAATCAGCAGGGACAAAGGATTTATGGACATGCACACTGTCTATAAGTAAGAATGGTCCCTGGAAAACACTTAGAAGGGGTTGGGAGGATCCAATCAAGTCAACTAGGGACTTGGAAATATGCACACATGTACACATGCACACATGCACACATGAACACATGAGCTGGAGAGAGACAGAGGAAGCACTGCCAATGAGGGGCCCATCTTTGCTTTTGACTTAATTTCCTGTTTGTTCCCGCCCCTGTCCTCTGTGAACATCTAGAAAAGGGGAACTATAATCTTTAACACCACTTAACTAGGATGCTGGGTAAGGAAGCAGGCACTTGGGGAGCCTGATCTGCCTCCCTGTTAAATCTTTTATAAACTCTTGGGCTCAGGAAGGAGGGGCCCTGGCTGAATTTGCCTTCATTCCACTCCTGTTTTCACTGCCACCCAGGAGGAAACAATTTGATTTGGGGCTGTAGGGGGTGAGGCAGAATAATGCCCTAGGAAGCCAAGAAAATCAGCAAGAAAATAACTATAAGGGGGAAAATCCAACTGGCTGTGTACTTCCAACCACAGGAGTTAATCAAATTCTGCTCCGTCTTACACAGCTGTGTTCAGTTTGTTTTACATTGTTTGGTGTGTAAAAGGATTTGGCTTTGTGTTATAGAACTAATTGCTTACCAGATATTACATGGATAGCAAAATACTTTATAAATATTAATTAATCTCTACCTAATTCCTTGGCAAGCGCAAATAACCAGTGGCATATTTATTGAATGTGTAAGCAATAATCTGATTTTTCAAGACTTGTTTTCTCTGCAGAAAGTTTCTCATCATCTCTAAGTGTCAAAAATGCTTCACCTCTTTTGAAAGGCATATCATATGCCATTTCCATAATGATTGTTAGGAAAATAGTAATAAGAGATGATGCTAAAAGTAACTAGCATTACCATTTACTGAATAGCCATCTTTTGCCAGGCCCTGAAGCAAGCATTTCATGCATATTATCCCATTTAATCCCCCCAATAATCCAATGAGGAAAATTTATCACTCCCTTATTTTTTCATAAGAGGGAACAAAATGTCCTAGGGCTGGAGGCCAGCAGGGCTGGGATCCGTACCCCACTCTGTCTGTAGTAAAGCTCATAAGAGCCACTTGGCTGCATCTTTTCTGCCTCTCACATTTGTAGAATATACTGGTCTTCTGCTTGTTGACTCCTCCATTCATTTATTCAGTCAAAAGTATCTGCTAAAGGCCAGCTCTGTGAGACACTGTGCTGGGCTCTCTTGTGCCAAGTGCCATTCTGAATCTCCAGGAGTAATTATGGAAGTCAGCATCTTTTCTCTTCTGCCACCCTTTGTGATACCGAGAGCAGTAAGCCCTGTTGTGTGCAGCAGGCAGGGTACTTCACACGAGGAACCTTCTTGAGCAAATGGGGAATGCCAGTGCAAGCAAAGAGTGGGATCTACACTTTGGTTTGCTTTTAAATGGGGGAGGGGTGAGAGCACTGAGAAGATTAGAGAATCAACTCTCTCTCTTGTCTAACGCTCATCATATGTAGTGACATATTTCTGTGTTCTTACTTATCAGTATTGTGCTATTTGACACTTCTTTTATCAGTATATACATACTGCTTAGCATAGTATCTGACCCATAAACATTAGTTAAATTATTCTATGAGTTATTTTGTGCATCAAGAAAGGTCAGTTACAATGATAGTATGTGCATATTAGAATAGCCATAGAAATAATCCCATCCCAAGCATGGTCCAGCTCTTTTTGGGGATGCACAGAACTTTTATATGGCAGGATTGGAATGAGCCATTGAAGGAAAACTGCCCCTTAATATATTGTATATAAAATGTCTCTGGTGCTGTAAAGGGGCTGGCATACAGAGGGTGCTTACCAAATCTTCCTTAGAGCTTAACAAATCTTCCTTGGAGCCGAAACTGCACCATGTGTTGTGATCAGTTCCCTATTTGCTCCCCGTTACAATCCTGGGCTTTGCTTTTCAAAATGTGATCCATGTAGCAGCCCATCGGCATCACCTAGGCTCCAAGGAGCTTGTCAGAGACGCAGTTTCAGTCCCCCTTCCCATATTCCCCCACACATAGACCCAGTGATCAGAATCTGTGTATTAACAAGATCCCAGGTGATTTGCATTCACGGTGAATTTGAGAAGCCTTATTCTAGGGGTTTCTTTGCAGTCAGTAATTGTGATTTGCAAATTGTCAGCATTTCAGAAATATCAACTAAAATCATATGCTTATTCCAGGCTTGGCAGTCATCAAGTTTCTCTTCATTGAGCCAGAATTCTATCAACTCAGTTTGGTAGATTATCTAAGAGGCTTCTATTAGTATATATCTAATATATATATAATATATCTAGATATATATAATATATCTAGTATATATCTAATGTATATATCAATTGTGTATATCTTTGATTTTCTTTTAAGTGATAGGGGTGGGGTGTTCCTAGGGAATGAATTGCAGCTTACAGGGAAGACCAAAAATTTTCAGACTGTGAAGTATCAGAAGGATACAACCAAAACAACACCTCAAAGGCTGCCTGGTGATGAAAGGGCTGAGGGCCCCAGCTGTGGATCAGGCTACCCCAAGAAAACCAACCACAATGTAAATGCAAGACAAAACAATAGTCACATCCGGGTCATTTCCCTTAGGAAACAGAAGGGGAAATAGGAAACAAATTCTTAAATACATATATTTCTGTTGATCCGTAAGCTTTCATGGGGCTGGCATTGTAATGACAACCTTCCTAATGATTAATTGAATTTCTCACCTTCTGTTCAAATGACTTGACCCCTTGGTTTTTAAATAACATCTAAGGGCAAAAAAGATCCAGGACTTTGCCAAATGACTTTTCAGGATACAGTGACATACAGAAACACCCATGCTGCCAGTTCCCTCCGCCAGCGGTGAAATTGTATCAAAGATGACCTTTTGAAGAAATAAAACCCATTATCACATGAAACGTGGTAGCTATAAAAGATCAACACTTGGAAGCCAAAGCAAAATCCCACATACGATAAATTAATTAGAATAGAAGTTACACAAAGCTTAGACCTTCTCTGTGACCGTTTTCTTATAATTACCTCCTCTTTAAAAACGGAACGGAATCTTTTATGTATGAAGATGTTACTGTTGACCCTAAATGCATTAAGAATCAAGAAGACATTTTTCACATATTGAAAATAAGATTTGATTGAATGCTTGCAAGTGGCCTAGTGAAGTCCCATTAAACCACTGTTTATTTTATATCATTATAAATGGCAGAATATTAGGCATTAATTATGAACATGAAACCAGTTAGAAAATAAGTTTTTTAACGTCTAGAGCTTGCTTTTCAACCCTAATGAGTCCATTGCCTTTGTTATAGCTTTAAATGTTTTAAAGCAAATAGGTACTCATGACTTCTGTGTAACTTTTCACCTTATTTTTGTCATCTTCCTCCTTATTTTTTGTTGCTTAATCAATATGGTCACAAAAATCCTGATGAAAATCAGACAATGCCATTTACTGAACTTATCTATAGGCTGTGTGAAGCCTGCTGTCGTCCACAGTTCTAATTAGATTCATGACCCACGTGCAAGATTCACAGTGAAACATGTCAATCTAATACTCTTTCAACTACTACCACCGCCCAAAAAAAGCAATTTGAAATTATTTTGGTAACATTGCCATGTTACAACAAATTTATACATTCAGATCAGTCAGCACCATTATTCTGAAACACAAAGGGATAGAAAGAAAATGAATTTGTTGACCATCTAGTGGGTGTCAACCACTGAAATGGTATGAAAACTTGACTGCACCCAGGGAAATAGGCAGATTTTGGCTCAGATGAAACTTCCATTATTTGGCAGCAGATGATAGGAGGCTGTGTTGGGAAGAATTCTGATATTGGGTCCAGGAAACATCATAAAAATGTAGCAGGGGATTAGCAATGTCTGTTACATGAACAAGCTAGAAAGAAATGGCACAGCTGTTAAATGTCACCCTGGAATTACACCTCCTTACACCTAAAATGAGTCAGTATGTTGTGGTAGCACTCCCAGAGGGCAGACGGAGGGAGGACCGATGTGAGAGGCCAGTGACACAGATCCATCTCCCAACAGCCTTCCCTAATTTGTACAGCAAGCAAACATCTCAGACTTTCCAGGGATTTCTGATTTCCAATGTTAATATAAATAATTATGTAGCACTTCGTTCTATGTGCCAAGCACATTAATGAGCCTATTCTTCACTGGCCCAGTAAAACAGTTAACCTGCTCATGGATGTCCCAAACTTCAGCCCTAGACAAGAAAGTGTCTCAGTAGAAGCTGCTTAGATAGTAAATGGTGACATGAAGATTCATGTCCAGGTCTGCTTGACTTCAAAGTCCAGATTCAACCCAAGAACCTAATGGCCTCATCCTAATCCCCATGCTTACTGAGCTCTAAAATTCTTAGTTTGCTTTCTTCTAGTCTTCTGTCACTCAAGGGACTTGTGTTCCTGTCACAACCAATAGAGATGGAAATTTGCTCTTCTCTATTCTTCTCTAATCCAGGACAGAGCCTAAGGCCAATTCAGCCACTTAGTGGAATCTCTCTTAGGTCCTCTCCAGTGTCATAGAATTCTCAGGGGACCCCTGACCAGAACCAAGGCTGGAAGAAAACCCCTGCTATAGGAACCAACAACTCAGGGGCCACTTGGTAGAGGAAAGTGTGTGAGCATAGTGAGGGTCTTTTCACAGTTAATACCATTATAATGTAGAACAATCTTATCAGGGAGCCTAGAAAAGATGAGTAACAATGCTATTGGCATTTTGTAGTTAACAATGCATCTTTATCCAGAAATGTATTACTTGCTTCGTGGGTGGGAATTGTCTCTGAACCCAGATAGGACTGGCTGTGACTATCTCATTTTTAAATAAAGAATAATTTTCTCAATTCAGCACTAGCAAGTTTGTTCAGAATAGAGGGTACAACTGCTTTGCATTTTCTCTCTTAATAATTTTTCTGCATCAGAGGATTAACTCCTGGCACACTGAATATAATTCTTGCTACTGGAACCCTGAAGGTCTTATTCTCTCTGTCCCCACCTGGCAGACTGCTTGTATCTTTCAAATTAATTTAAAAAGGTCAGAGCCTCATGCAGGAAAAGCAGGGACCAGGATGGCTGAGCTACACTCAACCTTTGGCCATTTGTGCTGAAGGAAAGGCAAGAGGGAGATTCAAAACTGCCAGGAGGTCCCAGTTCTTTATGCATTCCTTTTCTTTCTCCAGCCACAAAGCACCTACTCAGTGTCAGGCATAGTATCGGAGCCATCTGACATGGTCATGCAGCCATAAGAGAGATCCCCAGAAAAGAGAAAAGGAGAAGGCACAAAGGTACCTTGCACTGCTGAAGAAGATAATTAAGGATATGAATTTTGTAATCCTACGTGCCTTTGTTCAAGTCCCATCTTGCCTCTTTGCTGCTAATCAACTTTGGGTCTGAGCCTCAGTTTGCTCACTGTTATCATTCATCTGATAGATGTCTACTCAGATGGCTCCACAGAAACTGGCTGCAGGCTTCACGGGACTACATGCTAGTTGTTTTGAGAACATTACCCTCTAGAATAGAGGTCTGCAAGTTGTGGCCTGTGGGTTAAACCTAGGCTGGCACCTGTTTGCTTAGGCATGTGCAAAGAATGTTTTTTACATGTTTAAACAACTGCATTTTAAATGCTTATATAACTACCAACATAATGGCTTCAATTTTGCCTCTTGGTTCACAGACTCTAAAGTAGTTACTCCTTGGCCTTTTAAGAAAAAGTTCTGGAGCAGTGTTGACAATAGAAATCTAACAAGAGCCACATACATAAGTTTAATTTTTTTCTGGTAGCCACATTAACAGAAGAAAAAAGAAACAGGGGACATTAATGTTAATATATTTTCTTTAACTAGATACATCCAAAGTAGTAACATTTCAACATGTAAGACATACATAATTACAAATAGGACATTTTACATTTCATACCAAGCCTTTGAAACCAGTAGGCAGTGTGCTCTTACAGCATATCTTATGGGTGCCGGAGGCTTCCACATTGGGCAGCAGCTCTATAGAGTTTGACCAGCTCATGCTCCTCTAACATACACCGAGAAAGCACTGTGTATGATTTGGTCTCTTCTCTCTTCCCAAGATCACATAGCATCTGGATTCCATGCAGGAGCTGCATACAAAGCTGCAAATAGGGACCTCACCCCATAATTTTCCCGGGAAGAGTGAATAGAGTGTGTATCCCTTGGTCAGGTGACAGGGTCCTCTTTCTGGCTTTACTCTTGCTCTGCAGTTTTCTCAGCTGTGACAGAATTGACCAGTGGCCTCACCCAGTCTCCAGATATAACTTTCCCCAGGCTCCGAGGGTCTCAGCTCACACAGAGGAGAAGGCCAGGGCTGCTGGCTGTGAGGATCAGGCTGCATGCTTGCCACCAGCACACCGAGGTCATTTAATGCTTGGCCAGAGTTTCATCAGCTTGATCAGTATGACAATAAAATGAGTGTATGTTTGGTCACCCCAGGAAGTCTGCTCTGCAAACACTCCCGGAGGCCATGCTCCAAGCCCTGGAGCCTTCACCGCATCAGAGCCTCATTCGCTTGGTCCTGCTCATCAGAATTTGCCATGATTCACTCACAGCATGTGCCATGTGTCCTTAGTGAAATGTTAGAAATCATTTCTTTCTTTGTGGCTTTGAGTGCAGGTATGAAGCTCGCCCATAAAAGATTCTTCATTCGAGTTCATTGACAGAATGAATGATTGAATGGTGACACTGCTGTGTTTCTCAAACGTAAGATGCTATTGGAGGACTGTGAAAACACAGATTGCAGGGTCTCACCTCCAGAATTTCTGCTTCACTGGGTCTGAGGTAGGCCTGTGCCTCTGCATGTGTAACAAGCTCCCAAGCAGAAGCTGCTGGTCTGGAGACCACACTTGGAAACCCACTGATCTCAGTTAATGTGGCTTTACTTTCTTCTAATTTGGACTCCTATTTACCCTCATCGCACTCCTATCTCTGGCTGAAATTCCCTGTCTGCAAACCTTCCCAGATAAGTTATCCAGTTCAGAGTTTCTCCAACTCAATTATTTTATATATAGCCACATTCTCTTTAATCACTAACTTATATTTACTATTTGGGACAAGTATATTTAGAAAGCAAGTTTTCTGTCACTACCCTAAATAGAAAGTCAGTATTGCTTGCTATAAATAGGAAGTAAACATTACAATAAGGATAGAATTATTAAAGTAAAAAAATGTTCATCTGAGTATGCTGCCTAAAATAATTCCACATACTATAGTGGTATATGTAGCCCACTTTGAGTAAAACTGACAAAGGAGGCCAGGCCTAAAGAGATATTTCTCTTCAAAAGAACACAAATAAGTTCTAGAATAATGCAAATGATAGCATCTTGGCATTATTCACTGCTGCCTTTGAACAGCGAACATCACGCTCCATTCTGTGGCCAGGAATGCCATGTGACTGCATTCTATAACACCTGAGACATGGCTTCAAAGGGGCCAACCCACCTCCTACTTCTTTGTGACAAGATGAACTGAATTTGCTCAACCAATAGAATCATTCTAATTTGCATTTTCATAACCCACCCTTCCATTCTCCAAGTGTGACTTTTATTTTTAGGACAATCATTCTGTCAATGGATATGCAGTCTTCTTAAAGGGATATTTATCATCCTTGAAAAATCTTATTGCCAAATCTTAATAGTCTTTCTTACAACAAAGGCTCAAATTCACTGTCTAGATTAAGAGGTGGGGCTTGAATGAGCTTTGCTGGAGCATCTCATGATAAAATAGAGGAGAGTCTTAAAATGGACAACCCTTTGTGGTGGAAGTCAAACAAATACTGGAAAATATCCCTGAGTTTCCTGCATGCTGTGTGTGCTATGAGTGATCCTGGGGCCAGTCTCAGGACTGGGAGTTAGATCACTTGGGTACTCTGTCAAGTGGGCTGGGCTGGATGACCTTGAGGGAGGTACAGAAACTCTCTGCATCTTAATTACTTCATCTTTAAAATGTTTGTGGTGATGTCTGGAAGGGGTTGCCAACCAGAGAGACTGATGGAGAGAAGTACATGGCAAAGTCTGTGTGAAGAGCTTCCCTGGGTTCTGGCACCGAGAAAATAAGTGAAATGCACATCTGTCGTTGTGTCAGGGGCCCCAGGACTCAGCATAAATCATATGCATGGCTATGATTTACTACAGGGAAAGGATGTAGAGCAAAGCCAGCAAAAGGGAAGGTTCCTGCGGTGAACCCACAGGATACCCCCAGTTCCTCCAGGAGTGAGTTGTGGTGCGTGTCAAATGGTGCCAACCAGGGAAGCTCACCAGAGACTGTGTGCCCTAAGTTTTTATTGGGGGGTGCGCATATGGGCACATTCTGCCTGGAAATTAGTTTTTATTGGGGGCTGCTCATATAGACACATTATGCCTGGAAATTAGTGAAATTTCAGGCTTCCAGAGGGAAGGAACTGCTCAGCATGAACTATAGGTCTAGTGAGGTATTCTTATGGGGTTGGGTAGTGGGACTCTCCTGAATACAAGTACCCAGATGCCAGCTGGGGACCAATTTGCAAGAAGGCTTTTCTAAGATTGCAGACTCAGATCTGTTATTTTGACTATTTTTGTGCAGCAGTACTGGCCATAGGCCTCATCCTGCTCTTTGGCCTCATTCACTTTACTGCTCCCAGCTGCCCTGGAGTCCCCCCCATCAGTGGGCATATTTCTGCACCAAAGCCTTGCCTTTTACTTGCTACTACCTCTGCCTCCAATGCTCTTCCTGCCCTTGGCCTAAGTCCTCCTCATTCTCCTCATGAAAGATGCTTGCCCAACCACCATCTAATGTCCTTCCCCCATCCCACCACTCAGTTTTAATTTCTCTATAGAATTTAGCACTCTGAAATTAGCCTGTACTTATTTTCTACTTGTTCACTAGTATCTCTTCCCCTGGAATTAAGCTCCATGAGGGCAGAAAAACCTATCTGTTCTGCTATGATATCTCCAATGTCTAGTATAGGACTGGAGGTAGTAAGTGTTCAACTAATTCTTGTCACATGGATTTTTAAAATTATGAAATATTTAATTGTTATATATTCCTAAGAATACACAAAACCCACACATCCTTCCTATTTATTAATTTATAGTTTTTTGATACTTAAAAATATTATTTAAAATATTGAGCTTTCTACAAAAAATTTCCCCAAATAATATCATGAAGAGTCTGATACCACTAGGCTTTTCAAATTCTGGTTTTCCATAAGGCACCCTTTCTGCAGGAGCCTAATTTATTAGGAGCTGCTCAAGAAGCTCATGGATCTTTTACTCTCCAGGTGATTGTGGGCCCTCCGGTCTAGGGCCTTGGCTCTCCTGGTAGTTCTCCAGGTTTATGATTGAGGTCACAGCTACGGGTGTGCTGAGCAGCTTCCTTGGTTTCTCCAGGTCCACTCTATGCTTCTCCACCCCGCCCTCTGCCCTATATGGTGTTTCTCTGTCCCCTGGCCTCCAGTAGGCTTAGTCCGAGGGCCAGCAAACTATTTTCTGTGAAGGGCAAGATAATGCATATTTTAGGCTTTGCAGGCCACAAGGTCTCTGTCACAATCACTCAACTCTTGTCACGACAATATGAAAGTGTGCTCAGTTGAAATCAGTCTCTTCCCCTGGATTTTGAGAAGAGTATTTCATGGAACCACTCACGGAATATTGTGGTGTGGCAAGATGATTTATTTGTGATACAAAATCAAAGGAGTTCCCCTCCTGGGTTCCCAATGTCCCTTCCCATCTATCCCACCATAGAAAAAGTCCAACCTTATCTTCATCAATGCAAGACAAAGGCCGGTGTCCACAGTTGCTGTTCCATGTTAAAGCTTAGTCTTTTAGAGCCTGCATCGTCCGGCCTTGGTGACTGCTAGAACCACATGGATACATGCTCCCCGGTGAGAGAACATTGAATGAAAGGACAAGTGTGTTACTGGTAGAAGAGAGAGGAGAAAGAGGGAGATAGAGAATGAAAGTTAACTCTTTGTTCCTTGGGGTTTTAACCAAGCTTAGTTATTTCCAAAATAACCAATCTACTTCCCAACCTTTCTCAACTTATATTGGGCCCACCCCCTCACCAATAATCATTTTTCCTAGCTTAGACTGGCAGGCCTCTATGGTCAAGTTGACTTCTGTTGCACATGTGTTTACCTCCCCCTTTTGCTTTATCTCTTTTCCCAGTGACTACAGGGAACAGATGGGTGACTCCAGGTGTGTGTGTGTGTGTGTGTGTGTGTGTGTGTGTGTGTGTGAAGCTGTAGCTTCATGGTGAAGCAAATAGGCTATCCAACTGACTATGCTTAATAATGTCTGATTATTTTTACTTCCTTCTTATTAATATCTAGCTAACCATGGTAACAAAAGGAGATATAGGCAATGTAAATAGATGGTCATGGCTGTGTTTCAATAAATCTTTATTTACCAAAACAGGCACTGGGCTATAATTGCCAGTCAGTGCTTTAGCCAGTAGGGGACAAGAATAAGAGCTCAGAGAAAGGGAGGAGAGTAAGTTTCTACAGGCTGCTGTGTCCCGCTCTAGGGGTCCTTGCTCCTCTCAGGGAGTCCCTTCCATGCAGCTCTCTCTGTCCCTCTGGAGACTGTCCCTCTCCTGGACCTTTAGCTCCTTGACAAGATAAAGTTACTACACTGTCACTGGGATGTTGTTCTATGCCATGTGTCCCTTCTCCCCAACCCCTCCCATACTTTTGCTATTTCCTATATCCCTCTCTTCTCCAATGGCTCAGTCTTAGTGCTCCATCAGTTCCCTGCTGGGCTAGGGTATCTGGGGCAGAGGAGTTTCCTGTGATGGGCTAAAAATCCCAAGACTGGGACCCAGTTCTTCATCCTCCCTAGGCCCTTTTCCACTGCCTTAGTTCTGGCTATCAGTACCTCCCACTTGGATGCTGCCTGCTTGCCTTCTAATGGATAGAGTGGCCCCAGGGGACTGCTGCCCTCACAATATGCACCTCTCTGCTCCAACTTTCCCCCTTAGAACAGAGTCTGTAGCTAACGTCTTGACTATCAAGGGAGACCCTCCAGCAAAATATGGAGGCCCTTCATGTGAACATATTTTGCACTGTATAATTTTTTATTATACTTTTCTTCCAAATGTTAGTATGGATGAGATATGCTATTTTCCCCTAAGAAAAATCAGACTTACTTTGAAAGAGTAGTAGGATTAGCAGTAACTTTGGCAATTGCAGTAATCCACCTTGAGTTGAAATATCCGAAGGACTGACTCATGAAATTTTAGATAATTGAAATTGCGGACTCAAGTAGACATGAGGAAATAATATTTAATGCTCCCGTCAGACTATTTTGCTTCAGATGTTTTCTTTATTCTTAGCCCCAACCCTGATTAATACTTGTCTGATGGAGAGAAGAGACCAGCTCATCCGTACCTAAATTTAATGCAACTTATATTGGGGTTGTTGTAACTTAATATATTTGTATCTGGATCTACTTTTCTTGTTTGTTTTCAGTGAGAGGCAAGCTGAAGGGGCTGCCTGCCTGTTGTAGAGATAAGAGGGAAGGATGATCCTTTGACACTGCTGTGAGGTTGATGGAGAGGCTGTCCTCAGTCTTTGGAGACCAACAATAAGCCACTTTTATCACCTTAAAATGTCCGTGCCTTTGAACAAGTGGGCTTAGAGGAAGGGCCTGATGCTCTGGAAAAATATGAACTTAATGGTATAGACTGATTCAGCTCCACACACTTTAGAAGATGGAAACAGGAAAGTTCCAGAGGAGAAGGCAGGAGTGTTTTTCATGGTGGTGGTAGTTTCACTGCAACAGAGACAGCTCTGTGACTCATTCAGGGACACTTTTTTGCTAGGAGTACTGGTAGATGCAGAATGGAAGCTCAGGTGCCTGGGGAAGCTAGGAAGATAACATAAAAGAATGAAGAGGTTTGGGTGTAAGTTAATTTATATAAAGATGAATGCAAACCAGAAATCACTTTTAAGTTGAATTTAGGAAATCAACAGCACAACAAGTATAATAAAAGGCAAACGTTACTTGTTGCTGGGGTCAAAGAGGGAGGGTCATGAACTAGTGTGGAGGTAAAGCTCTGCCTATCAGGAGGCTATTCTTTTTTATATATATTTTTTTTATTGATTTTTTACAGAGAGGAAAGGAGAGGGATAGAGAGTTAGAAACATCGATGAGAGAGAATCATCGATTAGCTGCCTCTTGGACACCCCTTACTGGAGATGTGCCTGCAACCAAGGTACATGCCCTTGACCGGAATCGAACCCGGGACCTTTCAGTCCACAGGCTGACACTCTATCCACTGAGCCAAACCGGTTTCGGCAAGGATGTTATTCTTATCATCTGTGCGTGTTGCTCTGTTTGGCTCCAATCCCAGTGCTATTTCAAATACAGGCATTTATTTTAAAAAAATCCTTGATATTTATCAATTAGAAATTAATCCACAAACTAAAGGCCACCTTTACATGCCAATTAATCTTATTTTGAAGAACTCACTCAGAATAAGTGGCCATAGGGGCCTGTTGGCCATCCTACTCTGCACCCTCTCTGCTAGAGCATGTGTGTGGTTGGAGCAGTCTGTAGCTTATATTTGACTGTTAAGGAAGACTAGTGTGGCTGCCCCATGTGTGTTCTGAACACTAGTATAGGCCTGTAGACAAACTTTCAAGGTCAAGTTGATTATCTTCCAGTTTAGTAAAGCACATCTCCCTAATTATGTCAGAAGGCAGGATTAACTGATCATTTGAGCTAGGACTCTGGGTAAAACATCAAAAGCAGCATTTAAATAAAGTCACATATCAAGGATTCATTATATTTTATTTTACTATTAGTATAAAACCAAATTATGGTGGGCCATTGCGCACCATTAATAAGTGCTTTCCAGGCTGTTTTAATTTATATGTAGTGGAACCCCATTCTCTATTACAAAATATCACTCCTAGAAGGAGGGAAGCTCCACTTGGTGTCATAGTCATTCATATTCATAAAGGCTCTGCAGAAATCCAGGAAAGTTTTGGCCCAAACAACCAGAATTAAGAACTGGCATACCCACTGCCTGCTGGAGCACCTTAGGTCAGCCAATAGTGCAAATCTTTTCCAACCCTGTATCTGGTGACTCCTGGCCTTGAAGTTGGCCATGTTGAGAGTATTTACACTACGGAAATTGGCAAATATTACAAACCAAAGCTTTTATTTCTTAGAGAGCCAGTCATTAAACATTTGCCAATGTTTCTCTGAGTACCACTGCGGAAAGGCCTCCTATTTTTTTTTCTCTTTGAAACTTGATACCATCTTGTGTTCTATTTAGACATTATATTACTATCTTGCTTGCTATTCTAGAAATAGAAAGCAGTAAAAATGCTTTTTTAACTGTTTTCTTTTTTCTCTCTTTCTACCTTAGTTTATTCTATATTGCAATGTTCTTTTTTAAAATATTATTTTGTTTTTTTAATTTAAATTATTTATTGATTAGAGTATTATATGAGTCTCCCTTTTCCCCATTGACCTCTCCCTGGCCCCTCTCACCCCCCAGCACATGCCCACACCCCCTTACTGTCTGTGTCCATTGGTTTTGTTCATATGCATGCATACAAGTCCTTTGGTTGATTCTTATCCCCTCACCTTGCCTTCCCTCATAGGTTAGACAGTCTCTGTTCAATGCTTCTGTCTCTGGATCTGTTTTTGTTCATCAGTTTATTTTGTTCATTATATTCCATAAAGGAGTGAGGTCATGTGATATTTATCTTTCTCTGACTGTCTTATTTTGCTTAGCATTATGCTCTCCAGTTCCATCCATGCTATTGCAAATGGTAAGAATTCTTTCTTTTTTACCACAAAGTGCTATTCCATTGTGTAGATGTATCACGTTTTCTTAATCCACTCATCTACTGATGAGCACTTAGGCTGTTTCCAAATCTTAGCTAGGTTAATTGTGCTGCTATGAACATAAGGATATATGTTCATAGCAGCACATATCCTTTCTGATTGGTTTTTCTGGTTTCTTGGGATATATTCCAAGAAGTGGGATCACTGGGTCAAATGGGAGTTCCATTTTTAGTTTTTCAAGGAAACTCATACTGTTCTCCACAGTGGCTGCACCAGTCTGCATTTCCACCAGCAAAATAGGTATTTACATATGTCTTTCCTGTGCTCTGTGTTCCTAAAAGGGGTTTGTCCTGTTAATTGGTGTGTAACTTGACACTAACACATAGTAGGCACTTCATAAAAGTTGCTTATATCAATGAGTGAGTTCTTCAAAATAAGATTGATTGGCATGTAAAGAGCAGTCAAACAATTAGGATTTAAAGAGAAGATGCAAATTCTTTCACTCCTTCCCTGGGGGAGGATATGTGGTGTTCTGCTTAACATAATCAATTCTTTGACTTCAACACCATTTTTTTTGCTGGGCTATTTAGTTTCTTCTGGAACTTTCAAAGACAGAACCTTTAGCAGAAAAAAATAATTTAACAAGATAGACATTTAGTTCAATAGGAGAATTTTCCTGGTGTGAAAAAATAAATTACAAAAGGACTTTGCCTCTGAAAGATAATTAATAAAAAGCTTCCTGCATGATGACAAACCTGACATCTTGTCTAATGTCTAGCAGAGAAGAAAGTGTTGAGATTTGCAGTTAGAATAAAATGTTCCACTTCACAGCAAAGCCAGGCAGGATCTGATAATTACTTCTAAGCAAGAAAAGGTCACAGTCTATTTGTTAAATTGACACAACCTCAGGATTGTATCCGTAACTATTGACCGTCAGTGAGGTCTTCCTTTAGATATTCCTGATTTCAAACATAAGCATTGCCCAAATGTAGGTGATTATGGAATTATACCCTCTTGGTCTTTGGGATGTTTTGTTTGTTTGTTTTAATTTCAGCTTTATTGAGATATAATTAATAAACAACTTTGTTGTAAAATTTGTTAAAAGTATATAACGGTGATAGGACACACATATACATTCTGAAAGGATTCTTCCTATCTAATTATCTATTTAATTAACATGTGCATTACTTCACACATGGATCCTCTCCTTTATTTTTATTTTTCGGTTACACCCTTGAACAAACCTCAACCGTAGGACTCAGTGGTATCAACAATAGCCACCATGCTTTACATCAGATCCTCAGACCTTATTCATCTTATACCTGACAATCTGTATCTCTTTCCAACCTCTCCCTATTTCCCTCATCCCTGACAACCACTTTTCTACTCTCTGTTTCTATGAGCTTGACTTTTAAAAATATACATATATTCAACATATAAGTGATTCTATGTAATGTTTGTCTTTCTCTGGCTTATTTCACTTAGCATAATGCCCTCAAGATCTATCCATGTCACAAATGGCAGGATTTTTTTCTTTTGTTGCTGGATAATAGTTCATTTAATGTATATTTCATATTTTATATTATATATTTTGCGTACACACACACACACATACACACACACACACACACACACACACACACATTAATCTGGAAGAAGGCAGTTGGGGCATTAATCAGCTGCCATTTCTCAGTGTCGAGGGCTGTGCCAAAAACATTAACTTCTCTGCATTCCCCAGCTCTGCTTGGCTTCACGTTCACCTGGCTCCTACAGTGTAGGTGCAGCCTGCGTGGAATGTGAAAACACTGCGGACACTCTGTGGGGCTAGTTCTAGCTCTTAGAGAACTGCTCACTGCAATTGTGCCCGAGTTGGGAGGTTAGCCTAGGCGACACATGCAGGCACCAATCTTCTGGTGTGCTAATCCTCAAACCTCATTTCTATTCATTTAGTAAGTCTCCTACCCATTATCTCCATAGTTTGAAGGTTTTATGTAGAGACAAGACAAGTCTTCCAGGGACTAGCACACAGTAGGCATTTAATATTTGCATAATTTAACTTCCTGAGGCTGCTAAATCTCACCCAAGAGTATTTCATATAAGGAAGGACTCCTTTGTTTAACTTAAGGGAAGCAGGTTTTATCTGGCATTTGGCACCATTAATCTAATCACTAAAATTTTGTAAGTAGACATAAATATCACTAATGTTAAGGCCTCCTGTTTCTGCTAGGGGCCAGCCAACCAGATCTTCCTAATTAAAATAACTAAAACTCTTATAAAAAACTCTATCTTTCTTTTAAAAGAAACCAATTGAGTCTAGCTGATTAATCCTGGAATATTAATAGTAAAGAGTTAATTACGTTTAACCAAAAATTGTGATTTCATGGAGTGGGTTATTTTTGGCTCTGTTTAGCCAGACTTGAGGAGGTTATGCCTAGGCAATTTAATCCTATTTTGAGAAGACAAAACATTTTCAAATAATCTTGAAAACAGCCCAGAGCTTGTTATCCCTGCCAAATTGCTCCCTGCTTCTTCAACGGGCATGCTTCTGTGCTTACACTTACCCACCCCCTGGTGGAACATGCTAATTCTTTGCCACTTGAAAATGTCAGTCATCTTCACAATATCTGTGGCATGGTCCCAGTTTCTCTTCTCAGCCTAAAGAGTGTGTTGTTCCTTCTTATGTATATTCATAACATTTTATATATACCCCTCTACATTAATTTAAGTAATAATAAATGGTAGCAATTAACATTTATTATGAACCAGTTACTGTCCTAAACATTTTGGTTTATGTTAACTCATTGAATCTCACAACCAATGAGTGTAGATAAAATTATTGGATTTATTATGTAAATGAGGAAACTAAGGCACAGAGATGTTTAGTAACTTGCCCAGAGTCACATTTCTGCTGTTTTCCTTTGAATATTGAAAAGTTGCTGTGTGCAGCAACTAAGAGGTAAAATTGTGACTTGATCCCAGGTAGTCTAGCTTAAGAATCTTTCCTTTGTACTGCTTCCTAATTCCGAATATATATAAACTTTTATATACTAGAGGTCCAGCACGCATGAAATCGTGAAGGAGTAGCTCACTTCCACTTGCCTCAGCTGGCTGCCCCGCCCCACCCATTGATGCCCATAGCTCATTGCCCCCGCTCCGCCACCTATAGTCCTCTGCTGGTTGTAGCTCCCACCCTAGTAGTTCTCTGCCACTAGTAGCTCCCACCCTACCCCACCTCCCATGAGAGCTGCTATTCGTTTGGTCATGATGACATTATGGAGTGATGACCATGGCCATTCTATATAAGAGATTATATCATATATCATATATCATATATCATATCATATCATATCATATCACATTATGTTATTTGCCTGTATATCTACATTTCTTTCTAGATAATAAGTTTTCCCAGGGATTTGTTCATTTCTTCATCTGGAGCATCTAGCCCAGGCCTGAAAGATAATAAAAAATTTAAATTTTAATCAAAAGGAGTTAATGAAAAAAATGAACTTGACCACCTGTCATAACAGCAGATCAAAATGCTTCTTCACTTGAAAGGAACAATTTCTAAAACAAAAGGAATTATGCCTATTTATACTCAGAAATGGAGCACTTATTTCTATATCATGATTTTCAGATGGCCTTGTCCAAGGGTTCCAAAGCCATGGCTCTTTTCCCATCTCCCTTTCTTCCTCCCTCTCTCAATTTCCCTTTATACTTCCAAGTGTCAGCAAGGCTGCATTCCTTCTTGGGGCCATAGGGGTTTTATCCCTCTTCTCCCAGTTGCTAGAGCTCTATTGCATTTCTTGGCTGGTGGCCCCTTCCTACACCTTCAAAGCCAGCAAGGACAGATTGCGTCCTTCACACACCAGAACGCTGAGACTTGGCTTTCATGGTAACATCTCCTCCTCTAACTCTTCAACTCTTTCTTCCATTTTTAAGGATCTTTGTCATTGCATCTAAGTAATTCAGGATAATCATTCTATTTTAAGGTCAGCTGATTTTTTAACTCCCTGTTGCTATGTAACCTAACATATTCATAGGTTCTGGGATTAGGACATCTTTGAGAGAGCATTATTATGCATCTTACCTTTCAATAATTTGAGGAAAAGATACTGAGTAGCATTCACTTAGAAATGAGGTCTAGAATGTGGATCTCAAATTGTATATGAAGACTACATCAGGACTCACCAAACTGGAAGCTTTCTTCCCTAACATTTCCTAAGAAATGCAGAATTATTATTATTATTTTTAATAATGGCTTCTTTGCCTCAACATATATTTTGAGGTTGCTCCAATTTTTTGTTTGTTTGAAGTATTAGAAATAGTAATACATATGTCTCCTTTTTTTCCACATTGAACTACCCCCGGCATCCTGTACTCCCCAGTACATGGCCTCACCTACCCCCCTCCCCCAGTGTCTTGTACCCATTGGTTATGCTTACGTGCATGCATACAAGTGCTTCCATTGATCTCTTATAGCCACTCCCACCAAGCTCCCCTGCCTTCCCACTGTAGTTTGACAGTCTGTTCAATGCTTCTTTGCCACTGTATCTATTTTTCGCCATTTATTTCCTTTAAAAAAATCTTGCCTCTGCAGACTAGAAATAAACATATAACAACAAAAAATGTTTGAGTCCCCATTTCAATGTCCAACAGTTCTTTATGTGCACATGTCAGCAATGATATCTGGATGGTGGGCACATGGTGGTAATGCAGGTCCAACCTTCTCTGATTTGGTCCTAGGCAACCTGCAGCGATGCACAGCTATTGACTGCTAATGTGGCAAGGCGACACCAGCGTCTTCCATCTCTGCACTATTTCTCCTCTTGTCTTCATGGTTGGAGCAGACCTATCAATTCCTCTCTTTTGCAGGAATCCAAATGGTCTTGGAGTTGTTTTCTGAAAATATACCAACATATTCTTGGTCAAAAGTTAATAAAGGAATATTTTTTATATAATTGATTTGGGATCCTTTTTATCTTTGCCCAAAAGATTTTCCTTTGTCTTATTTAGACACCATGTGTGTTTTTCATGGGTGTCTTGCTGTTAGCATTACAAATGAAAATTAATTTTGTAAAGTAAAATTTTTATAAATGTAATTTACTTATAAGATATTTTTCCTTACATGATATTTCCCTACTCTCCCCCCATTTTTTTGGTTAATGCAGTCTTGATAACCTTTTAAAATATATTTTATTGATTGTAGAAAGGAAGAGGGAGAGAGAGATAGAAACATCAATCATTAGAGAAAATCATTGATTGGCTGCCTCCTGCATATTCCCTACTGGGGATCAAACCCACAACCTAGGGATGTACCCTTGGCCAGAATTGACCTGGGACCCTTCAGTCCTCAGGTTGATGCTCCATCCACTGAGCCAAACCAGCTAGGGCCAGATAATTATTTCTAAGTGTTAGTTACAATAACATCCAAGAAAGTGGTGGTGTTCTGTGTTCCTGAGGAACATTTTTAAAAGTTCCAGTTCAGAGGAAGAGTGGATGACACAGTGAGGGTGTGAATAGGTGCCACTGAGCGTGTATGTACACAAATGTGTGTGTGTATGTGCACAAGTGTGTGTTGTGTTCAAATGCATTTCTTTTCCCCATGCTCTCCCTCTGGGCAGTGCGTCTTGATAAGCCCTTTCAGGACTCTGGGTTTTTCATCTCTGGCAGAATAAAGAATCAATCAAAATACATTGCTGTAACATTTTTATATCCTGCAAGTCAGAGATAGTAGCCTTTCTTCCCTGTCAATCTAAACCCCTACAAGCTGATTCCAATAGACCAACTTGAACAGGAGTAAAGCAAAGGTGTTTTGTGTCAAGCATAAAGTAACTGTCCATCCACGCTGATAGCAAAAAGCGAGTTAGTCAGTGAAAGAACAACTAGGGGCCAGGAGACACTAGCAAGTTCATTTGGAAAAATCCCATCTTGGAGCTGACTTAAGAGAGGATGAGCTCTGAGGTTGTCCACAGCCTGCTGAAATAATTATTTGTGGCAAGAAGTCTCTTAGTATTTATGGTTGTTTGATTACAGTTGTGTGATGCATTTCTTCAGTTAAGATGTTTGCCCCTGGCCTCTGGGGTGCATTAGTAATGTTTGGTGTAGAGGACCCTCTTCTCCACCCTTTCCTGTTGGGTGTGCACTCAGCCAGGCAAGCTGCTGTGCAAACCCCCAGGCCTCAGGGATTGCACCTGTGCGGGGTGGCTTCTTGTTGGGCAGTTCTCCCAGGTGTTTGTCCTCTAAGCAGGGGCTGACATTTGGCCTCCTTCTATTGGGTGACCCTGCCAGCTTGGAAGTCCTTCCTTCCCATTTTCATAGATGGAAAAGAGAAGGCCTTTCAAGGGGAAGGCCTGATGTAATGAAAATCCTTTCATTTCTCCTCCTATTGGCCATTGCTTCCTCATGTGGCAAAAATTACTGCAACAGAGCACACGGCTATGGGAACTATTGTGACAAGAAACTAGAGACTCATAACAAGAGTTCTTTGCTTGAAGGGCCTATTTCTACTAAGTCCAAAACAGTTGCAAACTCACATGCCTAGAGGGTCAGACAATTGTGTAGTTGAGTGGGAGCAGTAGAATAGGGAGAGGTGCAGACAAGGGCAGCTCAGACAGGTGTACGCTACATAACATGATAATTTAACGTTTATGACAGATGGCATGACTAAATCCACCACCTCGGCTGGCCAGGTTCATCCCATATGCTGCCAGTTGGCAACCTGTACTCTGGGACAGAAAAAAAAAATCATCTTTCTGGCAGCGAACTCCAAAGTTGGCTATGTTCTTGAATCAGTACTTGTCAGGATAAACAAAAACCTTTTCTGTTTAAAAGAGAAAGCTCTGAATAGCAGAAAAGAAACAGGAGCTAAGAAGAGAAGCGGGTATAAAGAGCTTGATGTGAGGATTTGCTATCCATGCATACGTTTAAGGCAGTGGCTTTAGACAGAGGACGGAGCTCTGAGCTCCAATTCGAAAGGCTGTATGGAGTCCTCCCACAGCAGCACACCTCAGCTCACAATGGAATTTGATGTGCTTATTGTGCAGCTGACCCTGAGATGCAGACTTCCTCCTCATCTTCCACCTGATTTGGGTTTCTCCTGTTTCCCTTTGAATATTTCTGAGTACAGTCTACAACTGAAAAGTTTTATAATGGCAACAAAAGTAATATTGTGATGATATTTATAAATATTTATTCTGAAGAATATCAGTGAATCTGTATATTGTTTTAAACCTAATATATAACAACTAGAGGCCCTGTGCACGGAATTTGTGCATGGGGGGTGTGTGTCCCTCATTCCAGCCTGCACCCTCTCCAATCTGGGAGCCCCTAAATGGGCATTCAGATATCCCTCTCATAATCCAGGACTGGTGGCTCCCAACTGCTCACCTGCCTCTGCCTGATTGCCCCTAACAGCTTCTGCCTGCCAGCCTGATCATGCCCTAACCACTCCCCTGCCAGCCTTTTTGATGTCTAACTGCTCCCCTGCCAGCCTGATTGCCCTAACTATCCTTCCCTGCAGGCATGGTCCTCCCCCTCCCACTCCAGCTGCTCTCCCCTGCAGGCCTGGGTACCACCAACTGCCATTCCCTGCAGGCCCAGTTGCCCCCAACTTCCCTCCTCTGTGGCCTGGTCACCCTTAACTTCCCTCCCCTGCAGGCTTGATCGACCCAACTGCTCTCCCTTGCAGACCTGGTCCCTCCCAACTGTCCTCCCCTGCTGGCCATCTTCTGCTGGTCATCTTGTGTCCACATGGGGGCAGCCATCTTGTGTGTTGGAGTGATGGTCAATTTGCGTATTACTCTTTTATTAGATAGGATAGAGGCCTGTTACATGGGTGGGGGCCAGCTGGTTTGCCCTGAAGGGTGTCCCAGATCAGGTTGGTGTGGGGTGGCCTGGGTGAGGGGCCTGTGGTGGTTTGCAGGCTGGCCACATTCCCCTCCCCCTGCTCCCCCCTCCCACAGGCAACCCAAGTGGAGGCCCTAGTATCTGGGATTTATTAATCTTCTATAATTGAAACTTTATAGTCTTGAGCAGAGGCCAGGGGAGACCAGGGTGGTAGGAAAGCTTGGCTTCCTCCATCACCAGGGAAACCCAAGCCTCCAGCTCGCTCAATGGCTACAACCATTTTTGTTGGGATTTATTTATCTTCTATAGTTGAAACTTCATAGCCTTAAATGGAATTCAGGGCCGGCAGCATGTGCAAGAAGCTTGGCTTCCTTCATTGCCAGGGAAACCCAAGTCTCCTACTTGTTAGTGGCTATAGCCATCTTGGTTAATTTGCATACTCACTCCTCATTGGCTGGTGGGTGTGACTTGTGGGTGTAGCAGGTCAATTTGCATATAACTCTTTTATTAGGTAGAATAGTACTACTACTACAAATAATAAAAAGAGCAAACATTGATTTAGTAATTACATAAGGCTCTTTACAATATTAACCCAATCCTCATAATAATGTATATGATGCTATTATTTTCCCATTTTCCATTTGAGGAAACTGAACTACAGGGTTACTTGGCTGAGGTCACAGCTGGTAGATTGGGATTCATACAGAACCCATGTGGCTCTATCCTGTGCTTACCATCTGTCTGAACATGAATCTGCCTTCATAAGCAGACTGATTGCAATTTTCAAGTAATGGAAATCCTTTGGTGATCATAAAATTTGATCTTTGCTGAGCTTCCACAGATGTATTGGTTACCTCTTATTTATGAGGTGCAAGCAAAGGCATAAATGGACAAAAGAACCACATGGAAAGAGCATTATTGCCATGGCGTTAAAGACACATTTGGAATGTTGCTCACAGCATATATCTTGGAAATTTTAAACAGAGTTTGGGGGAAAGTATTCCAGGTAGTCTGGATTCTTTTTTAAACATAATTTTGTCAATTCAGAGATGAATTCCATAAAATCCAGAGGCACAAAGGAATTAAAATGAAAAATAAGAGCTTGTTGTTTAAAAAGACAAGTTTATATTTCTCTTCATTTACCCAGTGAATTCTGAACCATATTTGAGATGGAAGCAGGAATGTTTTAGTTTCTGAGCCCTCTTTATGAAATTAGACTCCCTGTCCCCAGCTTTTACATGTTCCCAAAGAGGCCTATAATTTCCTTCCCAGTTAAATTGAATTTTAATCAATAAATTAAATTATGACTTGTTACTGCCTCTCACCTTTTCTAGTCCACACTGACAGCACTCACTGACTACTTACATTCTGCATGGTACTGATTGTTTTACCTGCAGCCCCTCCCAGTGCACATCTTATTTCCCATGTTTTTCTAGATTTGAAAATTGAGACAGAGAGGGCCCATGAAAAATGCAAACCATCCAGTCAGTAAAGGATAGAGCCCAGATTTGAACCATTAAAATGACTCTGGAGTTGTTGCTTTGACTGCTGCACTGACTGCTTCTCTGTGAGCTCCAGGACCACCCCTGGCCAGTGCTCACTGAGCCCTAGAGTTCAGTGAGTATTGGGGAACAAGTGGATGGGTAAGTGCAGGGAGGGGTGAGTGAATTAATTACTCTACTAGTGCTTACCTCTCCAAGTCACACCTTGCCCGTGAAATTGTTGCACGCTTTTATATTATTAAGCATTTAGCCGAAACCGGTTTGGCTCAGTGGTAGAGCATCGGTCTGTGGACTGAAGGGTCCCAGGTTCGATTCCGGTCAAGGGCATGTACCTTGGTTGCGGGCACATCCCCAGTAGGGGGTGTGCAAGAGGCAGCTGGTCGATGTTTCTCTCTCATCGACATTTCTAGCTCTCTATCTGCATTTAACCCGAATTTTGACTGGTCAATGAAGTGACCCAAGAATTTGCAAAAACAAAGCTGGAGCCTCCCATCATTCCACCCTCCCTAAGGATCAGCAGTTGGAAAAGGTTTATTTTTCCTTTATGACTACAGAGGAATCCTGAATAGAACCTGCCAATGAATGAGGACAGAGTGAGTTTCAGAGAGACAAGAATGGGAGATTCACCCAGACTCTCAATCAGTTCTGGATCCTTACACTCAGGCTCCCTGGAGAAACATCATCTCCGACGGTCCTAAGGGATGGCTGGTTTACTGGTCTGGGATTTGTGAGCAGAATTAGCTGATTAAAAGGTTAATGTATGATTGTAGACACAGGGTGCCTGGAGGCAACCTTTGACCATTAGCTGTTTAACTGAATTAATGTTGGCCAGTTATAGATCTTCTGCTTGCAAATTTTCCAGCTAATTATTCTGAGTCCTGAATCTGCATTCTGTGTGTGCCACTGGGTTGTCAGCATTATGATTGCCTCAGCAGTGATTTAACCAGAGCTAGCTCTCAAAGCAAGGAGACATTTTACAAGCAGGACTGCACCGACACTGGGCTGCAGCATCTTTCCCCCTTTGATTTTAGAAAGATGATGTTGGTCAGGGTGATGACTCTCCCGTTGCAATTTCTCTGATGTTTCTCAGGCCGCTGCACCGCGAACCTCCAGAGATTGATGGTTGCTCTTGTTCCTTGAGGTTCAGTGCATTTCAGAGGCTGGTATTTAGAGAGAAGCTTTGCTTCCACAGCTCCCAACCTTTTGTACACTCCTTTGAGTTTGCTGGTGGGGATGGTAATGAGCTTCCTTCAACAACCTGTGTGCAATGGTTAATTGTGTTCTGGTATCAACTTTTGGTTTCCCAAGAAGCAAATGCCCAGGCAAGGATTTGAGAGCAAGTAGCTTTATCTGGAAGGTGATGTCAGAAAAATACCACCAGAGAGGAGGAAATGAGCCCAGGGAGAGAAGACAGAAAATGGAAGGTGCATTATTAAGTCAGATACCACGGTGGGCAACTGGAGCTCAAGTCCACTTGGAAGCTGTTATCTCACCTGAGGGGCCAAGGAGGGAGCTGGGGGGTATTTGGCACCAGCTCTCATCAGTTCTGGTCACAGGCTTCTCCTGGGGTTGTGAATTTTCAAAACCCTGTCCTGGACCATGCTAAGGTAAAGCAGCCTCCTACATGCAGGTCATAGAGATATCTCAAGGAAGATAATGCAAAGTCCCACGCCACTTGGGAAGCCTGTGGGGTATAAGAGGGGCTCTGACAGTGAACCCCTAAACCTGGATTCAAACTCTGCCTCTACCATCCTAAATGAATGACCTTGGGCAAGCATTGTTAACTGCACTAAGATGCCAGGCTCCTTGTCTATAAAAATGTATCTTATACTAGGTACATTGCAGAGATTAAAGGAGATGATGCAACTAGCAAATTTAGCACAGTGCTGCATAGTAAGGGATGAAAACCGTTACCACTCATAATTTGAGTATATAGAGTATCTTCTCCGTGCCTGTATATGTGGTAGGTGCTTAGAAAGAGAGATGATCCCTACCTTCATGGGGCTTACCATCTTTGCCTACTAAACCTACAACTATTTCTTACTAAATTATCCCTCATTCAGGAATGTGCCATTTTATGTTCCAAAATATATATCCTAAGTTTTTGACCCCTGGATGAAGTGTTCCAAGGGCTTTCAAAGGCAAAGCTGAGGCTTTGGAAGCAATTGTAAATTATAAATGTTCCAATAGCCAAATTTACAAAAATAAAAGGTGTGGTCAAATTAATTTTAATAACATTTAGTCCAGCCTATAAAATATTATAACTTTAACATGTAATTCATATAAAAGTGATGAATTAGATATTTCACTTTATTTTTGTTTTTGGTATTCAGCCTTCAAAATCCAATATGTATTTTATACTGACCATTTCAGCCCAGCTACATTTTAAGGGTTCTGTAGCCATGTGTGGTCATGGCCACCTTCTTGGACTGTGAAGGTTTAGTGGACCCTAGAATCCTTTTAGAAGTAACTTTCAATGGGGTAGTTAGTTTTCCTCCTTTTCACAGATGACATTGCTCCCTCGCATCTATGAAAGTGAAGGAGGTTTTAACTAAGGCATTATAGAAAATTGACAGATTTTGTAATGAAATTTCACACATGGAAACTGTGGTGAGAAGCTTAGCAGGTGTAAAAACCTGACTAACTTATTTCTTTAACTGTAACTGAATGGAAACTGGTACAGATGTTCCCATTTGCACGTTTTTCAAATCTCATTGCCAAAACAAAATTGTTGGCAACCACAGGAGAAGCATCGACTTACCTCTTCATTTGGGAAATGAAATTAAATCCTCAGCTAATTTCTAAAAGTCACAGATCTGGTAAAAGGTAGCAAGCCCAACACATGAGCTGATGTTAAAATATTGATGGCTCTTCTCAGGTGCTGCTGCTAACATCTGCGGACAATTTGGACTGCACTCCTGGGTTTCAGAAGAAAGTGTTCCACATCGATCAGCCAGTGGAATTCATCGAGGACCAGGCAATTCTGAACTGTAAGCAATGTCACTTGATATTTCTGGCCTTTTCTCATATTTAAATTCACCAATGTCTGTTAATATGTCTCAGGATGTGGTATTTCTTACACTAAGCATTTTTCTACCCATTATTCTCATTCTGCTTGGTCTAGAGTGGATGGTCTTGAATTAGGGTCTTGCCAGCTTAGAGGTGAACAGTCATGTATATCTAGTATTTGATCACTGGGGAGTGTTTTCCAACCACTCCCACAAAAGGGGGCTGCCACCTTCCGATGTGAACATTATTCTGTGCAAAAGAAATGAAGTTCATTTTGCCTGGCAGATCCCTGAGAGTAGAACCTTCCTGTGGATCACTGTCCTATCTGCACTACATTGTTCACAGCATTAGATCAAAATAATGGTGAGAACAGGATGTTGGCTTCTGGAAATTTTTAGGTATAGAAATTCAAAATTCTTATTATTTTTTAAATTTTATTTTTATTGTTGACATTATTACAGATGTCTTCCTTTTATCCCCCACCCCCATTTGCCCCTCTCCACCCAGACCCCACCCTTCTCTCCCTCTGGCCGTAACCACATTGTTGCCTGTGTCCATGGGCTATGCATACCCGTGTTTCCCTGAAAATAAGACCTCCTCCGAAAATAAGACCTACTTCATGGAAACATAATACATCTCCTGAAAATAAGACCTAGCGCATCTTTGGGAGCAAAAATTAATATAAGACACTGTCTTATTTTCGGGGAAACAGGGTATGTGTTCTTTGGCTATTCTCTTCACCTTTTTTTATTTTTTTATACCACCCACCCCTCTGACCTCACCTCTGATGTCTGTCAGTCTGTACCATGTATCTATGAATCTGGTTTTTTTTGTCCATCAGTTTATTTTGTTCATTAGATTCCACACATATGTGAGATCATATGGTATTTGTCTTTCTCTGACTGACTTATTTCACTGGGCATTATATTTCTTAAGGCTAATAAGATGGTTTTCAGAAAAGAGTCAAAACCTCTACTGGTTATTTGTGGATTAAACTCAAATCCTCCAAAATTCCATTCAATTTCCTTAAAATATGCTCAGATCTGTGGTTATAATCTCTTTATGTTATTTAATGCTGATATTATATTGTTTAATCTTTATGACAGCATGGAATACATTGCTAACCTCAGAACAAAAATAGCTTTAGCAGAGTAGAATTTACCACTGATGGTAGACAAATAACCATTTAATTGTGGGTTCTTGAGCACTAATCTTTAACACTTTGGAATGAAGGATATGAAAACAGTGTAGTAATTTAATCAGATGCTCTGAGGTCCCTTCAGGGAAGATAATTGTACATTTGCCTCTCTGGCCTCAGGTTTGCCTTCAAGGCTGGCCCCCATTCCTTCATTCCTGTGCTGTGGCTGGCATACTTATAGAACAGTTAAAAAAAAAAGACAGCCTGCTTGATTAGATTGTTCTGTGAGACTGGAACACAGTTTAAAAGTTGAAAGGAACACAATAATGAAGATGCAATGTCGAGCATCAAGGGAGCTATCCAAGGTGAAGCCCAGGCACATCTTGATGCAATTACGCCAATGAAATCATTTCAATAATTAGAGTCTGTAATGACACGGTGCAGAACTGGCACAATAAGTGAATTCCAATATGTGATTTCATATTCATTTGATCCCTGAGTATGACTCTTGGGTCAGGCCATCAGAAACCCTCATTTGTCTTTTGATTTTGCTATTAATCAGAATCAATATATTTCAAACAAAACTTGGTTTATGAGAACCATTTTTCTGGGTTTCCTCTCATGTGTCTTAGCTACTCTTCTTCACTTTCTCTTACACACACACACACACACACACACACACACACCTCTTTTTTTTCCAGTGATCATCTCCAAATGGTATCTATATTAACACATGTGGAAATGTGAAGCCATCCTGAGTATGGAAATTAATAGTGTTGATATGCAAAGCAGGCTCATCCTAGTAAATGTGATTGCTTTTGTAATCTTCACTACACCAAACAGCTTTTAATTCACTGCTGAGAAGCTGGAAACAATCATATTTTGGGAGATCTTTTTAATTTAAACTAAACCATACTGTACATTCCAATATCACTGGTGTGTGTGTGTGTGTGTGTGTGTGTGTGTGTGTGTGTGTGTTTTCAATCCCTAAGTAATTAAATGGGTTATGGTTGTTGGTTCCGTGTAAGCTAGTAAATGGTAAATAGAACTGGGTTGAGTATCAATGATAGCACATTCAGGAAAAGTCAGTGATATTGGAATTGAGAATTTTAAATATTTATATGTGACTTTGTGTGTGAATTATAGTCAGTAAAGTCTGACTACCCCTTCTCAGTGAAACTGTAGGTCCATATATACCATGTTTCCCCGAAAATAAGACAACCTCCAAAAATAAGACCTACTTACAGGTTTCCTTCTGAGTGAAATATAAGGCATCCCCCTGAAAATAAGGGCCCCAGGATTCACAGTTTGTCTGGTTTGTGTTGACAACTACCGTACTACCATATCGTATACAGGTAATAAATTTCCTTTATTTTCATTTAAAAATAAACGTGTACCGTATTCTTCTTCATGAAAAAATAAGACATCCCCTGAAAATAAGACCTAGCGCATCTTTGGGAGCAAAAATTAATATAGGACACTGTCTTATTTTCAGGGAAACAGGGTATTACTAGGGTGGAAAAATACATGGAGCATATCTAGTTAGGTACTTTTGAGTTCATCTCAAATCAATGGACAGAGGTTATGAGTATAGATCTTGTGAATATGTTTAATTGTACCTAAATGAAGAAGAAAGTTTTTATAGATTGGAGATGGCCTGTTGGATATTGTTTGGAAAGTCTGGATTTCCAGAAGTAGTAGAAGAAATTGATCTATTCCACTTGCAAGAGGAAATACAAACTCAAGATACTGAATGAACTTTTTTCCTAACCAAGTAACATTTTAAGTCTCTCCCTTCTTCATGCCTCCCCCTCCCTCTTTCTTCTCTCATTCTCAGTTCTCTCATGCATTTCCTCATAGTTCAACACAAGACCCTTCTGTCTCTGAAAAATGTGATTAAGAAACTGAGTGATGAGTACTGTCAGCATGAACACTATATTGTAAAAGGCCAGCATCTGGATAAAAATGGAAAAGGATCTAACAAGACCAGAAAGTGTTAAAATACATATTTGAGGTTAAGATCCAGGAAATGGATATTTTAGTGATATATAAATATAATCTGATATTCTAGGTAATAACAGATATTAAAAGAAATCAGGTTTCTAACATTATCTTGGGCTTATGTAATTTTCTTTTTCCAGTTTTCCTTTATATTTGCCCTATTTAAGAGCTTTGATTCCAATCATTGTGAATTTCCAGAAGGTATAAACACAGCATAATCAACTGTTGTCTACAATTTTCATTATTTTATAAAGTTGTCTGATAGTGTTGTCTCCTTGCCTGACAGACCTAGTACATCTGCTCATGGTGCATACATCTGCTCATATTTCACTTGTTCTGTCTTCAGCTTTTAGCAAATTATAAGGAATGTTTATTCTGTCCACAGCTCCCTGCTCTTTTTGTTCAGACAGTAATATATCCTTTTATCTTTTTTCATCTTTCTCCTCAATTCTCAATGACTTATCTTTTTCTACTTTAACTGTTACTAATGGTCACCTCCACTCCTTTTATTTCCCTAATATTTTATTCACTGTTCACTTCAATACATCTTTTCTTCAGTTGTTCTAAAGCCTTTTATTTTCTTCACATCCCAATAACTCTTTATTCTACTCTCCTTTCCACTAACTAAACTTGCTTTCGTCTTTAAAAGGCCATTTTCAACAAGCTTCTAGGATGAAAACATGGCATCCCACTGTTTCCTTTAATGTGACCAGGGGATCACTTTCATGGTGTCTCTCACTGTGTAGAGCAAAGCCCCCAACTCATGATAACTTAGGCAAAACTTTACTGGCTTCATCTCAGTCTTGAAAGGTGAGCTGGGAAAATATCTGTGGTTATTCCTCTATTTGATGTGTATAACAAGAAGAAAGGGGAAGATAGCCTAGAAAGCAGAAATTCAGGAAGGAGACATTCATTCCAGGTCTTTGGTCTCAGGGAGGCATCTGTGATAGATTTGTGGCAAGAGGTCCCTGGTGACCTTCGACACCCAGAACTATCTAACATTGGTTGGTGTGCTCACTATTTTGGCACCGTGAGATTTGGGTAGTGTCTCTAGTGTTAGCCTCCCAGTTGTCACCCAAGCTCCAGAATAGCTGGCCTGGAAATCTGACCAGCTACCCAGCTGATAGGGAAAAAGACCAAGTGATAAGCCCCTATCTAGTGTGGTGGAGAATACAGAACAGCACATTCTGCTTTTCCCTGTCAGCTGAGACAGACCGCCTGCTTTGGGGGGCAGACCTGTGATCATCATGTTTGCTAGGGAAATTATGACCCTCTAGCCTTTGTTAGTGGGAGACATCTCCAACTACCATTGAAGGACAACCATTGGCCTCCAGCCACTATCAGGTCAGCACTTTTCTTGTTTATCCTTGTTTATCCTTCATGGATCACTCCTCTGGGACCACACAGATACACAGAGGGAAACAGCCACACCTGAGTTCACCTAAAATGAAAACTTCTAAGAACTTACATTTACTGTATTTGCCGGCGTATAAGACGATTTTTTGGCCCTGAAAAATACGTATTTGCCGGCGTATAAGACGACTGGGTGTATAAGACGACCCCCTAACATTTCCACTAAAAATACAGAGTTTGTTATATACTCGCCGTATAAGACTACCCCCCACTTGGAGGCATATTTTTCAGGGCCAAAAAATCGTCTTATACACCGGCAAATACGGTAATAAAGGACATGCATTACTCAGAATAGGCTTGGTGTCAAACAACCCCAGTGACATAAGAGAATAATTTTTATTTTTCATTCAGGTCATGTGGGTGCAGGTTGGGCTGCTTTTTTGGGTAGTTCTCCTCCAAATGGCTGCCCTCCAAGTGGGAACTTGAGGACCCATCTTACTTCTAACTTGGTCCTGCCATCTTGTTCCTTTCAATCACTCTTCTACCTCCAAGCTGCAAGACCGAGGGACAATGTAAAAGTATGGGGATTTGGCTCCATACTCTTTATTGGTTGAGCACTGACCTATGAACCAGGAGGTCACATTGTAATTCCTGGCCAGGATATGTGCTCTTGTTGAGGGCTCCATCCCCAGTGAGAGGTGTGCAGGAGGCTGCTTATTAATGATTCTCAAATCATTGATGTTTCTATATCTCTCTCCTCCCTTCCTCTCTGAAATTAATAAAAATATTTTAAAGAGTATGGGAAGATACCCCACATGTTTAACTACCTTAGCTCACAAGGGACATGCATCATTTCTACTTCATGCTATTAGATACACCTAGTCATGTAGGCATCCTAACTACAAACAAAGCTGGGAAATGTGTAACACTTATGTTTAGTGTAAGGTGACCAGATGTCCCGCTTTTGGTGGGACAGTCCCAATTTTTAATAATTTGTCCTGTGTCCCCGCGTCCTTTTAAAAAAGTCCCAAAAGCGGGATGTCTGGTCCAGTGGTTCCCAAACTTGTCTGCACCTTGGAATCAATGGAGCTTTGACAACTACTAATGCCTTTGTTCCACCCTAGAGATTGTGATACACTAGTAATTGGTCTGGGGTGTGGCCTGGGGCTTTGGAAATTTTAATAGATCCCTAAATTATTCAATTATCTAGCCAAGTTTGAGAACCAAAGCCCCAGGCCACACCCCAGATCAATTACTAGTGTATCACAATCTCTAGGGTGGAACAAAGGCATTAGTAGTTGTCAAAGCTCCATTGATTCCAAGGTGCAGACAAGTTTGGGAACCACTGGTTAGTGCATTCTCTCACTCTCTATACAGATCCCAACAAAACAGTGTGACCCAAGTTTCAAAGAGACTTCCGAAGAGACAGGGAAAGACCACAAAGGAAGCAGCTATCTCAGAGTACCTGGGGCCTACACGGGAGAGAGGACAAAGGTCAAGCAAGTGAGCGAGGTCATGTAACTGACTAAATGCTGCCTTTCTAATCAGGGTTTGCTTCCCCTGAGCCAGGGAGCTTCCTCCCTGCTCCCAGGTGAAAACACCCAGGGGAGGGACCTCACCTTCTGATGGTTCCGATAAGGAGGAGTTCCAATTGCATCCTCCTGATGATTATCATATTGTGGTTAAGCTCACACAATTGTAAACTCACATTGACTAGGGTTGAAACATATGGAACAGTCACATGCTAACTATGTGACCATGAGTGAGTTATTTGAATCATCTGAGTTTAAATTATATCATCTCTCTAAGATGGAAATGACAGCCCTTACTTCTAGAGTTGATGCAATACTTGATGGGAGAGTGCTTAAAACATAGCTATGAATAAATGGAAGTTGCTATTATTATTACTATCATTGCTCTTGTTGTTATGTTAGGTTCAATTTCCTTTTAGTGGCCATCTAAACAGAGCGATTTAGAAGATAACTTGCGGGCATTATACATCTGAAGAGATAAGAAACACCTAAAGGAGTGATTCTAGGATTTGAATTTCATGGGCCAGTAGATTTTTCTTTTTGTAATCTTGGATTGATAAGACTGCATTTTAAAACATTATCTTACATTTGGATATGTAAGAAAAAGCAAGCAAATAAATAAGGTGAATATCCCCATTTACTTTGTCTAGAATTTTTTAAAAAGGTCATTTGGCAGCAAAAACAAAACAAAACTAGAGTAAAGGCTAGTTACAGAAAAGAAGGGAGTAAATTTAATTTGAGTAAATTTTGCTTTGTAAAAAATGCACAAAAATGCCCCTATTTACCTAGTTTTGGTGGGAAATCACTGGTCTAAGGCATTAGGTTACTGTTACATTTTTTGCTCATGACTTTTCTGATAATTCTTCTGAAGTTTCAATATATTTGTTTGTTTGTTTTTTCTTGAAAGGCAGGAATAACTCTCAAAAGATTTCTTCATGAAGGGGTACATGCCTATGCTGATAGAAAGAAAAGAGAGAGTGCGTTTTTAGAAAATACAGCAAGTGTATATAAACTAGGACCAAATATGAGGGCTTTAAAAACATTTTCATTGATTTCAGAGAGAAAAGGAGAGGAAGGGAGAGATGAAAACATCAATGATTAGAGAGAATCACTGATAAGCTGCCTCCTGCACATCCCACATTGGGGATTGAGCCCACAACCCAGGCATGTGTCCTGACTGGGAATTGAACCATGACCTGCTGGCTCATAGGTGGATGCTCAACCACTGAGCCAAGCTAGCCAGGTGCAAATGTTGGGGATTTTAAAATGCACACCCAGAGCTAACCATGGTGGCCTCAGTGGCCTTCACGGCTGACTTAACTATGCATTCTCTCATGGTAGGGGACCCCCTGGAGCCTCATAAGAGTCATTTTGTGCCCATTTCATAGGTAAGGATACTAAAGCTGGGCTACTCAAGGTTCTGCTTACAATTGGTGATGTTGAGATTGGAACCCAGGATTTCAGTGCCTTGGCTTTTATCCAGAGTTCACAGTCTAGTGTCTTATAATTTTTGTTTATGTTGGTGGTAATATGTTAAGGAAATTTGTCACTTAATTTTTCCCATCCACATTTATCAACCTGGATGAGATAAAGAGAGAACCTCATTTAAAAAAAAAATTGTCCATAGCTAAGTGCATGCTTCCTCTTTAAATAGAAAAATATAGAAATAGTGCCTCTTTTTCCCTTGTTTTGGGTGAATACAGTGCCAGGTTATTCATGACCTTGCATTCCTGGCTTTCCACCCTCCTCATGAGTTCCTTTAATCTAGGCACTGCTTGGTCATCCCACTAGACACATCCCACTAGACACATCCCAGTAGACACTGACCTTGGTTAGTGGCAGGTCATCCATAGAGTGCGTCCTATTGCATTAATCATGTTTGTACTTAACATACATGAGTCAGGGCTTTGGAGGGTGTTTTTAATTGACTATAAATCAAACAGGGAACTTGAAAAATGAAGGCAATTAATGAAAAAGCAATCTGAGAGGTGTTTTGCATCCTAACTGAGGAAATACATCGCCAGTGAATTAAATGTCAAAACAAAGGCCCTTTTGACCCTGCTCAAAATATTTCATTTGGTTGGTAATAAATGAGTGAACTTTCCAGCCTGGCATGTGGGGAAATGCCTGTTTCCCGAGTTCAGGTTGACTTGGGTTTTAGTCATTCTATATTGTTTACTTTCAGAAATTTCCTAAGTTATTTTGTTTTCCTTTACTGTTTTAGTAATTTTTAAAAAGTGATAATGTTATTTGCATTTTCTGGTTGTGCATCACACGACTAACTTGTATTTACTCTCAGATGGGGAGATTGATGAACTAATTAGTGAAATTATTTAACATTACCTATACTACAGTCCAGAAAGGTCTGATTAAGGTTGAAATGTCAAGTGCTATATTTGTTTTAAGCTGTTGTGACATGCCAAGAAAAATTACCCTGATGTCACTTAGTTCACTCCACCATTATGAAGGTAATTATACTTTGGGTCAGGATAGGGACTCCTATTTGCATTAGCGAGAATTTGTCCTATATTTAAACAGAGTCCTATAGAAATGTAATATATGTACATGTTTGCCCTTTCCTCCCACCAACTGTTTGTAACAATCTAGTAATAAGTCAATTAATATTTATTAGGATTCCCATAAATGAATTATACTAAGTACCTCATTTCATAAATGTAAAGTGATATAATAAAGTAACTGCAAAATAAAAAGTACACATGTACAAATTAGGGGGTAATAATAAAATGCTAGCGATCCTCTCTTTAGACTTGGGTCCCAAATTAACTTTGAAGCTTGGGAAACATGAAATGACAGAGAGGGAGAGTTGAGGAGATGAGGAATGCAGATGCAAGGGGAGCTCTCTGGGCATCAATTTTTTTATCAGAAGAACTGAAGAAATAAATAGACAGAGGGATCATACAGTCTGCCCTTGGGCTAAATTTGCTCCACAGATATGTCTTATTTGGCTCTCCTTGTTGGAGTCTAGACTCTAATGATTCATGAAAGAAATTTGTTGTCAACGTTGAGGATTTAACTTTAAAAAATTCATAACTTCCAGGATATTGGCCTCCAGAACATAGACCCCAGAGGCAGGCTGCCTGGATCCAAATCTAAGGTCAGCCCATTACCAACTAAATATCTTGGGCAAATTATGGGGAATTTGCTCACCGTGCCTTAGATGAGCTTGGAAAATAAATTTATAATGATAGTAATCTTAATAACTTGGTCTAAGGCAGGGGTGGGCAAACTTTTTGACTTGAGGGCCACAGTTCTTAAACTGGACCGGAGGGCCAGAACAAAAGCAACCTGACCATGCTGGCACTCTCATCTTGGGCTGCTGGTGAAGGAGCGGAGCGGAGAGCAAGAGAACCCTCAGCTCTTTCGGCTCTGCGGGCCGGATAGAACAGCCGATCTGGCCCACGGGCCATAGTTTGCCCTCGGCTGGTCTAAGGTTTAAATGTTAATCTATATTAACATTAACCATTCACTCTCAGAGGAGTCCCATCAGGATGGCCACCAGAAGCTCCACCTTTTATGTCTCCTGCTTAACAACCCAGAGCATCTCTTTTCCAAGTATCTGGCACACATCTCATGTTAACTCTCTTGGTCCAGCTTGGGCCAAGTGCCTATCCATGAACCAATCACAGTATCCCAGAAGAGTTGGCTTCCTTATTGGCCAGACCTGGGAAACACAGGGCCATTCTTTGAGGAAAGGAGTGTTGTAGGGCTTGCAAAAGCAAACGAGTCCACCTGAGCGTGTTTTCCTCTATCGCTCAGGTCCCTTCCAGTCCTAGCAGTTAGTGACTGCAGGCTGTGCTCCGTGCATGGGGATTTTTGGAATGCAGCGCACAGAAGAATGGACGTGTCTCTTAGGTGGCAAGGAATGAGGACAGTCATCATGCCAGGTTGCTCACTGGTGATGCTGGTGAGCAGACTGCCTCATTAAGGTTGTCACATTCTATCAAGTGCTGCCATATGGCCTTACTCTTTGACCTGTTGAGTGTCTGTACTCACATGATTCTGGAGCTGGACTAAATATCTGTATCTCTGTTTTTCTTCAAGGAATTAAGAATACAATAGTCCCCTTCTTATCTGCTCCTCTCCTATCTTTGGTTTCTGTCACCCGCAGTCAATCGCAGTCTAAAACTATTAAATGTGAAATTCTAGAAATAAACAATTTATGAGTTTTAAATTGTGTGCCATTCGGAGCAGCATGGTGAAATCTCATGCTGTCCTACTCCATCCAGCCACGGATGTGAATCAGAATAGTTACTTATTTTATCCCAGGCGCTGTACTAGCGTCAAAGGATACAACTTTGAATCAGAAACAAACGATGCCTTCTATGTTGAAGCTTTTATCCTTGCAGAGAGAAAGAGATGGGCATGATAGAGATAAACACTTACAGAACCAGGGAAGTGATATGTGAAAGCTGAAGATAAGTGCCGTGAAAGAAAAAAGACAAGGTCGGTCCTGTGACAGAGGTTTCTGGAGGGCTGCTACATGAATGGGTGCCAAAGAAGTTTGCCATGAGAAGTGAGACCTGAAGTACCGGAAGGAATCAGCCAGGGGGAGATAGGCTTGGTAAACATTTAGGCAGAGGGACCATGTCGTCATGTATAAGCGCTAAGATGAGAATAGTTTTTCATGTTGAGTTACTGTGGTCCAGGAAAGTGGATACCATTTTATCCTTTTAATCAACTCCCCTGTAAGTGGCATTATAAGTCCCACTTCAGAGGGGAGGGCATAAAGGTTGTTTTAAGGACCCAGTGTCTCAAAGGAGGTGCCCATGGTATAGACGCGCTCTGATCCCCTGGCTCTGCATGCTCTCCCCGCAGGAAATGCTGTACTCAGTTTCCTCCCACACCAGTGCTCCTGCCCTTTCCTTTGAGAACAGACTAGGGTGTTCCCGAGAGCCTCACAGGGCTCTCCATGTGGATTCCTTGCCCCCATCACTTAACAGTGGATAGTATTTCCGGTCACTCAACCTCTCAGCTCCTCAGTTTGCTCCTCTGTAAAATGGAGGTAGTGTTTGGAGGATTGATGAAGAAAACACATGCAGAAGTGTTAGGGCAGTGCCTGCCACACGCAGGCTGTGCATAAAGGTTGTTGTCTTTATCATTTAACAGATTAAGGCTGGGGAGGAGAATGGGCACAGTGATGTTCTTGGGATGGGCAGTGCTGTTGTCTGCTCTAGGTGGCACAGATAATTTTCAATGAAATGTGGCTCCTCTTATCTGGAACACATTTTCTTCTTATTCCCTTCAAGTCTCCCTTTCAGGCATGTTCATGAACAACACATACTATTCCTTCATGTTTGGTCTCTTTGGGCTACATGTTAAAAGGATGCTCCCTGAAAAGCATTTGAGAAATGTTTCTTTTCAACCTCAGAGCCAGATGTGTTTATGTGTGTTAGCATTTAGGAAACTAATAAAGTGCATATGCTTTATATTGTACAACTCCACTGGGTTCTGGGGCAGCATCCTGTAATAAAACAGACATTTCTGCAGTGAAACATGAAGATTTACTCTAAGTAGGATAAATAAGACCACAGATACCATCATATTAGTTCGGGCTGGGTTTTGCTGCCAAATGAGTTATGAAAACAGTTGGGGTGTGCTGATCCTCTTAGATTTCAGAATTGGAGACCGCACTCCTTAGGAGAGCATCCCCCCTGAAAAGCCAGTCCTCAATCCGGCTACACTTAGTTGGCATCTTCAGGGCCCAGCTGCTTCTGGAGGCAGCTGGGTGTAGTGGTGGCCCAGCCTCCAGGTTCCAGCTGCCCTCCCATCCCCCCTCCCCGACCCTGCTTCTACTTCTGAGCAACTTGATAAATGATGTGTTGGCAGGCCATCCTGAAAAGTGGCCAACTGCTGCACCAGACTATTTTATCCCCAATTGAAGCCCAAGCACTTGTCAGCCATCCAGGTCTCTCTTAACTGTGTGTGTCAGCTGATTCCAGAGACCTCCCAGAAGATCTATTTTTAGCTAAAATTGGTTTTCATTTTCATATGTATATATTAAATTCCATGACGGCAGAGGGAATTCCAAATGAGGAAACATTGATTTTGAATAACATGAAAGAAATAATTAGTGCTTGAAAACACTTCAAACTATGAGCCAAAATCTCTAAGGAATATGGTTAGCACTGCATTTTTCAGTGGAAGGAAGTTTGTCTAATTAAAAACAAAAAGTGAGGGTGAGTGGGGATAAATCAGGCTAAAAAAGGGATTCAGCATTACATTCCAGGCCCTAAAACTGTCAGGTGGATACCCAGGGGGATGTGGTCCACAGGGGCATGGAGGGCCTGGGCTAGAACCAGGCCTTTGTCCATATTGGAGAGGGGTGGAGGAGCATGCCAGCTCTAATTAAGCTTCCAGGTGTTTCTTTTAATTTGGAGCAAGGTCAAGGCAGTTTCTAGAGTGAGTGAGGCCTAAGATGAAGATGTGTATAAAAATTATTTTATGCCCAAAGTTGCCTGTTTTGCTTAGGGAATAGCCTAATTAATTTTTTTATTTTTATTTTTATTTTATTTTATTTTTCTTTTATCATTTACATTTCTGATCAGGCACATTTTTGCAATGGGCATAGCCCAAGGAGAGGTGGTGAAAGTACTGTGTCAACTACAATTACAATTTAGTGACTTTATAAGTTCTGATAAACCTTCACCAACTTAAGATTTTCAACAGGGTCTTAATTAAAGGAAATCATGTAGCTCACAGGTTCATCCACAGAAGTGCCTCACAAGAACATAAGGCCTCACAAGAACAGCAAGTAAGGAAGTTCCAAGAATTTCAGCAGTGGAAGGAAACCCAGAGAGAGAACAGTGCTTTTCAAGCATTTGGGAGCAGAAGACAGGCTTTTGTTGTAGTTTATTTTGTTTCCATAAAATTCAGACTGGCACTTCTGTTAAAAAAAATCTGCCTATAATTTTGATAAGTTAAAAACATTAATCATAGAAATATAAAGTGAACATACGCCCAAGCCCTGGACAGTAGCTCAGTTGGGGGGTTCGATCTCTGATCAGGGCAGATTCATGAATCAAACAATGAATGAATAAATAAGTGGAGCAACATCTCTCCCTCTCCCCTCGTCCCCAATCAATCAATCAGCCAATCAATTTTTTTTTTTAATTTAAAGTGAACACAAGTCCAAATTCATCATTAAAAAAAACAGGCCAGCCGAAACCGGTTTGTCTCAGTGGTAGAGCATCGGTCTGCGGACTGAAAGGTCCCGGGTTTGATTCCGGCCAAGGGCATGTACATTGGTTGCGGGCA
Organism: Vespertilio murinus; assembly: GCA_963924515.1. NCBI lineage: Eukaryota > Metazoa > Chordata > Mammalia > Chiroptera > Vespertilionidae > Vespertilio > Vespertilio murinus. The sequence continues at coordinate 23,361,110 of OZ004716.1, forward strand.
CATCCCCAGGTAGGGGGTGTGCAAGAGGCAGCTGGTCGATGTTTCTCTCTCATCGACGTTTCTAGCTCTCTATCTCTCTCCCTTCCTCTCTGTAAAATATCAATAAAATATATATTTTTAAAAACAACAACAAAAAAAACCCCACAACAGGCCAATAAGATGATAAATCAGATTCAAGGAACATTTGAAGAGCTAGGTATTTATAGGCAATTTGATAGTAAAGGAATATTAGAATAATTTTATTGGGCAATGTACAAAGGTGTTTAATGTCCTACAGGACAAGCAATTAACTATTGGTTTTATTATTTCTACTGAATATTATTTGCAGAAATCTACAAATTAACATATAATTTTACTAAATATGTAACCTTCAAATAGATGAACAAATCCTATTTTACTGGAAAATTAAATGAAGATGTATATAAAAATTGTTTTATGCCCAAAGTTGCCTGTTGCCTCTGACTGTACCTGTTAAGTAATGCCTGCATTTAACTTTGAAATAACTTCACTTCCAAGTATAGTATTTCCTTAATTTGAAGTTTTAAAATATTTTTCTTAATATAATAAAAAAACTATTATTATAAAAATGAAAATAAAAAACCAAGACATACAAAGATATAAGCATTAAAGAAATTAGATTCAATAGACATTCTGCTCCTCTATTAAAGTGCTTTCAGTGATTGTGCTCATCTGGTCATAGGCCCTTTACAAGTTTGGACCCTGTTCTGAGGGCCACACTTGTATGTTTGGGTACCTTTAAAGAAACTGAGCTTCAGATAACTTTCAGTTTTGGAAGAAAAGCTCATTGACTTGGAATGGTGTCAAGAGTCCCCTCTGTGACCTGGGAGACAGGCCCAGCAACTGGAAGCCGATTCCTTGAAGACCTGGGTTTTAGTCATTTGGCCAAACTGCTCAGAGTGTTCCTCAAAAATCACCAGACAAGTTGTGATAATAGAGCAAAGGTACATTCACTAAATATCACTTCCATGAAGAGCACCACTGTGACCAAATCTTAGCAATGATTCAGAAGATGCAAGTTAGAGAGGACATTTGTAGGGTTCGAGGGAGGCTCTAGGCTCTTGTGATTTCAGGTAGGAAACTGGCATGGGGTAAAGTTCATGGCATACTAACCAGGTCTTTAGCTAAATCTTGATATTTATTTATTTATTTATTTATTTATTTATTTATTTATTTTCTCATAAATGAGCTGTTTGTCCATGTGGAACTATTCTCTCAGGTAGACTGACCTTCATGAATTTCCTGAAACACACAGTGAGGTTTGTACTGGTTGAGTCTTACCTTTCTTGGGGGAAAAAACACACAACAAGACAGGTAGACAGAAATGGTCTCAGTTCTTGCTTGAACTTAATAGCAATGCTGTACTGATGAGACTTAGTCCTCTCAGTTCTGGGTACATGATAGTTTCTATTTGTTCTAAGTCAGAACTTGCTAAACTTTTGTTGATGGAAAACTGTGGTGATAGGAATGCAAATGGGGAAAATGTTTTAAAATGAAATAAGGTTGGGGAATGCTATTTTTTGTTTGTTTTGTTTTCTAACTGAAAATTGCTCAGACCTTTAAAATGTGAAAATGCACAGTGAATGTTCTGCAGACCCACCTCAGGGCCTAACTTATTCCCAGTCTAAGAAAGCACTCTTTCAGTCCTCCCTAAGCGTCAGAGCTCCACTCACCTCTGCCCTATCTATCCAAGAAACTTCTTGAACTATCAGAATGCAAAATGCTTTTCATTCTCCCCTGGGACAGGGAAGATATGAGCCTCTGAGACTCAAATCTTGCCTTTCTTCTTGAGGAGAGGGAAAGGCAGAACTATATATATATATATATATATATATATATATATATATATATATATAAAATTCTTTCTCATTCTGCTGAGCTCATGGGAAATAAGAGAGTAAAATGCTTGGGAAAATATGCATCTTTACAATATAAAGCTCCATAGTTTCATGATTATGGGCTTTTTTGAGTAAAGCCAGACCTTCTGGGACCCAGGGACCCTTCCTATCTTGTCTCCCTGTCCAGCAGTATCTCTGTCTTCTTCACCTGGTTGAAAGGTCTCTGGGAGGGTGGGAACCTCTCCTCAATGAAATCCTCAGTTAGCTCTACCTAAACGTGGGGTTAAATGCTTGAAAATTAGAAAGCCTTTTTCTCTCTTGGTAAAGCCTGGATTTCAAGACTTATTTTGATAAAGTCTTTAGCTCAATATTGAATCTTTCACTTTGCATTCCTGATTCAACAGCTTAATCCTCCCTAAGGCAACAGATGCCTCTGGCAAATATGGGAGAGGTCATCTAAGAAAATTCGAAAAAAGCACACATTAAATCCCAGTGAATGCTCCTTGTTACTTGAAGCACAGACCCAGACTTACAAAAGGTTGGAAGCCACCCTATAACCACCCAGGAGTTGAGGGCAGAGATGATTCCTGAACCCTTCCTGTGGGTTCGAGCTTCTGACTGCTTGCCTGTCTTAGAATGTTCTCAGGGACTAGATCAATTTGAGCGAAGGGAGAGACATCAGTGCTGCCTACTGGCAGGGAGTCAGGGAGCAAGGGGCACTTTTAGCAAATTTACAAACCTCTAGGAAGTTATTGATGAATTGAGCACTAAAATCTGATATTTTTATCTTTACCCACTGCCAAGTACCAAAAGTTTATCTTCAATATTTATGCTCTCAGAGGTGTCATCTGAGTATCTAAGATTGAGACATTGAAAAGTAGGTCAGGTATGACTTTTCTGAGCATTGTAAAAGAGGCAGCCAACAGACTTTGCAGTGTTATATGAGCTGCCTAACTTCTTGGGGGCCACAATAGGCTTTCTATTTTCTCATGTTTCTCCCATTTGCTGATATAGTTTTCAACCACTCCACAATCATGAAACCAGCTACATCCATGATCGATACTTCCAGTGTGTTCCTCCTATTCTTAATCAGCCCACACTAGCTCTATACTGTTCCAGAGAGAGAAGCCAGTGTTGCTTGAAGTATAGCGGTCTGGAACATCTTATTATCACCCCAGCTCTGGTTTCCATAGTCTGTCTGGAAGACAAACACCTAGATTTGAATGCCAGCTCTAACCCTGGGGGAAATTACTTAACTTCTCTGAGTTTCCATTTTTGCTAAGAGACAAGCATTCAGTGAGATGCTGAAGGTAAATGTGAAGCTGACACACAGCCACTGCTCAGAAAATGGCAGCTACTTAGATCAATTAACATAATTTGATGATGGGTTCCTTCTAGCTCTATGAGTAAATGGTCTATGCTGATAGATTTTGTTCAGCCTCTTCCTGCCACTCCGCATATTTTCCAATTTGCAATGGGAGTCACTGGCCTCTTGAGTGCAACACCCTCTTTCTCTGTTACCCACACAATTCCCCAGTAAACTGGCTCTCTGCACAAGGGCCTGGCTGGTCAGAATATCTTTAGTTTATTAATAAAATGTTTGCCGTTACATTTACATAGTAGTGGGCTGGGTTGATTGCTTCAAGTATTGATGCTACTAACATGGATACTGAATGTTTTGCCTGCCAGGGGCCTTCATCTAGCTCAGCCTGAGCATATAGAACAGTGATTTGAATGGGAGCATTTCCTCTGTTATTTTGGTGATGGATTTAGGAAAATGGAAAGTAGAAAATTGCTTTGGTTTTGGACATTTTCCAGGTCCATCCTAGTTATGAGTAACACTTGCTTGGTTGGTTGATTGAAGGAGGCCAGCTGCTATTCGAAGAGCCCAAATCAATGGCCGGTGCCGCCTATTAGCAAACTTGTCATGCTCACAGTGGTGAAAAGCATCTTGTAATTATGAATTAACAATTTCTCTAGGATGCTATTTTTATAAGTTGATCAGTTCTTTAAAATAATATTGATATTAAGGTCAACTCTACTTTTTGTGATGGTATTCTTCAGAGAATTTAAATACAATGCCTGGCCTGAGTGGGCAAGTTCACACTCTGAACCTCAGTTTCTACATCTGTGGAACAGGTTGACTAATGCCCAGTTCCTGGAGCTATGAAAATCCAATGAGATAGAATCTCTGAGAACATTTTTAAAGCCTTTATGCATTACTCTCTGTTGCCCAGAGCCTCTTTAGGAAAGATTTCCCCCTGCATCTATGTCAGTCCTTTCCAGTGGAATGTGTAGTTTGCCTTTATTATTTCCAACCTCAATGTTTTGTTGTCGCTATTGGTTTTCTTTATTCTTGAGTAATATGTTTGTAAAAGTCATGCATTCAAGGGTGACTCAGTGACTGGGCTTATCCAAAACTTAAGGTTAAAGGGTTTGGGTCTGCAGGCCCAGGCCTCCATTTTAGGTTATGTTATGGGTTTGAGCCTCCTGAAAGCTGACCCTGAGATGGAGATTGGTGGGAGCAGGGCCAGTGATGAGCACAGGGGAGCAGCAACAGTGGGAGCAGTGCTGCTGGCAGACAGGTGGGGGTGGGAGGTCGCTGCAGGAGGGGCCAGGAAGGGTGTGGAGGATGGGCTGAGACCTGCCCCTGTGCCTACCGCAGCTTCTTATCTTAGCCCACAGTTCCTTTTAAGGTGCACGGATTCATGCACTGCACCCCTAGTAGAATATAAATAGAATAGCATTTTGTTATTTGGGTTTCAACATTGCATTTCATTATTATGTAACTTGTGTTTTATCATAGTGGTGACTGACTTCTGTGAAACCTGGGTTACAGAATGTCATTGCAGTGTACATAATTTTCTAGATAGACATTTTGGATTGGTGTTCTGGCATTTTCTTAACAAAAATAACATTATATACATTAGAATTATATAGGAGGCTGGAAAATAGCATGTCAAAATATTAGCAGAAGTTATTTCGGGGTGGTTGGATTACAGGGAATATCTGCTTTCATCTTTGACTTTTCTTTATTTCCTTTTTATAGTAAGGCTGTATTGCTTTTATTTTACAAAATGGTGTTAGTTTTTAAAATGTCTCTGTTTAACAATAAGCCATAGGGAAATGCCTTAAGTTCAGCAAATTTGATTTAGAAAAGCCTGAACACACACACACACACACACACTCACACACATATTATTTTTTCTTACATAAGATTCACATTGGAACATTTAAAAACAAGTAGCAGAAATTTCTAGAGCATGCAAATTATGATTCAGTTTAAAGTTCTGTTTTCATAAGTTACTGCCATAGTGTGAAATAAGGAACACAAGTGTTAAAAAAATATTAACAGCATAATAAGCACTAACCTTTATTAGTAGAATATTATTAGAAGCAGGCAAGGTTCACCTGCCATGCCCTGAATCCTTCCAGCCTCCTAGGAGGTGGATATGAATGCCATCCCCACATGACAGATGTGGAGACCAGGCATGAAGAATCACTTACTTCTAAGGTCATTGGGATTCACATCCATTCAGACTTTACCTCTACTGTCTCTGACCAGCACTTATGCATATAAGGCAAACATGGCTGGCTGTTTAAAGCGGTCACCTCTGCAGGGTGGAGCTGGAGGATCACAAGGGTTCTCTCTTCTTGACTATGCTGGGAAAATATGTGGAGATACTTAGGGTGATCCTTACTTCCTTTGGCTTTTTTCCTTCTTTCCTTATTCTCCTTCCTTCCTTCCTTCCTTCCTTCCTTCCTTCCTTCCTTCCTTCCTTCCTTCCTTCCTCCCCTCCTTCATTTTTCCCCTCCCTCTCCCTTCTTTCCTTCCTTCTCTCCTTTGTTTTTTCCCTCCCTCTTCCTCCCTTCCTTGCTTCCCTCCCTCTTCCTTATTTCACTCTTTACCTCCCTCACTTGCATCCTTCCTTGCCTCTTTCCTCCTTTCCTTTTTGAAAAAAAAACAACAAAACAAATTGAAAGGGCATACAAAATCTGGTCTTTTTAAAATTGCTGATACTTTTATAGATGGTCCCTCATTTTAACCCGTGTAAATAATTATTTTATACTCTCAGTAGGATTTTTACTGAGCCATTCTTTTCTGTTTACACTCTGATACAAAATTGTCTGCTCTCTTGTGATATTAAGATAAAATAATATTTTATTTATTAATGGAATTGTTTAAATGAAGAAAGTAAGTAAAAGCCTACTCATTTAATTCTTCTGTTTAATAAGTCCTAGACTTTGACTCTAACATGTGGAGGTCTGAAACGATCTGTTCTAGGAGAGAGTTCACTAATTTCAATTATCTGGATTTTATGATCACCTTCTATGGGTCGGAGATAGAATTTTATAGAATGCCATCACCTGAGGCTATGACAATGAGGTTTCACGCCATTAAATCCAGAAGTATAAGAGAAGGAATCAGAAATGAGAAGGCTTAATAGGCATGCCAATCTCATTGTGGAAAAAATGACCGACTAAGCAGATATGAGAAATTAAAGCAGGGAATATCAACTCATGATCCAACTATGTGTTCTCCTTCCTGTGCTACTTCTTATTAATTATCATCCTCATCATCATCATCATTACCATCGTATCACTTCAATTGCAGTTAGTAACAGGGGAAAGAGTAAGCAGCCCAATGCAGGCAAAGTTCTCAGACTTGAGTGATTATTGGAACCACCTGCAGGTTGAGGCTTGTGAAAAATGCAGGTCACCAGGCCTTGTGTAGTTCAGATTGAGAGTGATGGGGGGGGGTGGAACCAAGAATCTGTATTTTTGTGGAACATCTCAGGTGACTCTGATGTAGGTAGTAGGAGGAACACACTAAAGAAACATGGATACTAAGCCCATGCTTTGTCACCTCTCAGTCCAGACACTAGGTATCTTTCTGTCACCTCTTGGACATGACACGCAGTGTAAATTTTAGTTCCTCATCTGTATGAGGGGTTTATAGACCCACACTTTACTGGAAAGCTTCTGGGAGAAGTAAATGCAGGCATGTCCAGGACGGTGCAGCCTCTGTTGATTGTGTGGTCAGTAGAGAGCATTAGGGGAGGCATGTCCCTCACGCAGATCGTCTTGATGATCACTGCATCCGCAGTCCTCACTCTGTGCCTGGGACAGTGCTGGGGCTCAGTGAACATAGCGCATTGCTCAAGAACTCACTGTTGGAGCCCAACTGCTTGGGTCCAAATCTTGACTCTTTAATTTACCTTGTGATCTTGAGCAAAGAATTTCACCTCTTGCTGCCTCAGTTTCCTCATCTATAAAATACACATTATAATATGCACCTGTGGGGGTTTTTTAAAAAAATTTTTGAGGGGTGTAATAAAAATTACTATAAAGAAAACTCTACAAACAGTGCCTGGCCGGTACTAAAGTACCTCACAGAGTGTTAAATAAATACAAACACTGTGGATTGAACTCATGCATGTACTCATGCTTTTCTTTCCCTCTTTCCAACATAATGTAGACGTAGTCTCACAGTTGGCAGAATTTTAGAGTAGAGAGCACTTCAGAGAGCCTCAGCTCCTGGGGGAGGGAATCTGCAGGGATTAGTAGATGGTTTGGCAGCCAGCAGAGGAATGCTACTGAGAAAGAGAGGCTCCCTGGGGTGGGGGTGTCAGGAGATAGAAGTGGATTCAGCCTTTCTAATTAGAAGAGCTGACAGGTGACAAAATGAGGCTCCCTCAGTTGTCTGATGCAGGGGACAAAGCAAGTTATTTGGTTTACAGCAGCAACCTGGTACTTATAATTTTCAAGTCCTTGGAGGCACATTATGTGACCCGGGGTAAGCCCAGGGATAGAGGAGGATGTGAGAGAAGTCAGGGGGAATCTATTTCTCACATCCCTCATTATAGCCTTTGACTCACCTGAAGTTAACACTAATAGAACATTTGCTCAGATGTGTCATCACTGAAATAAAACACATTAAATTTAAACTCTGATTGCCCCAATTCATCTCTTGTGCAATTGGACTGAAAACAGCTCAGACCCAAAGGCATTTCCAAGCTTCTATCAGCCAACAAGACTTTGGCCATTTTATTTTATGAGATTCTTCAGCTTTGTCCAATTTTTGGATAAAGTCCTTTGACTACTCCAGCAGCCATACTATTTTCCTTCGATTATAAACTTACAATATAAAGTCAAAGCTGTGAAAACAACCCAGTGTTTCTCCACGTCTTATTTTCTAGCCAACGGTGGCTTTATACTAAATTCTCCTTTAGGAGAAAAATCTCATTTGCACATTTTCTTTTAGTTGGCTGGACTTACCCACAGATTCTTGGGTGATGTTCAGAGGCTGCTTTGTGTTTCGGCCTTGCATTGGAGTTTTTCTTCTGAGACTAAACATAGCAGTAGAAGGGGGATATTGTACAGCTTTTGTTCACCTAGAACTAAGTCACCGTTTAGCAAGAGATAATTACAAAGACCATAACATTTTGAGTACTGTTTTTTGCTTTGCATTATAATTCATTTTAATGTAAAATATATGTCTGTAATTTGGTTACCAAAGCAATATATTTAGAGCATTTGGTTATTCCTGAAAAGATACAAAGAAGAAAATTAAGTTATAAAATAAACACTAAGAAATAACCAGTTTTATGATTTTTCCTGACTATTTTTTCATCTTTTCTTTTATCCATCCATCCATGCTTCTGTCTGTTCATTCATCTACTATTCCATCTATCCATTCCTCCATCCATTTATCTCTCCTTCTCTCCTTAAATACATCCATTCAATCATTTATTCACCATTCTATCCATCCATTCATCCATTTATTGATCCATCCTTCCATCTGTCCATCAATTCATCTTTTCATTTATCCATTCCTTTTGGCTCCCATTTATCACAGGAAGAAATAATAATACCCAAAGAGGATAGTATAGTTTAAGAGTACAGACACTTCAGTGACTTGCTTTGTGCATTTAAATCCTGGTTGTATCATGTACTTTCTATTTATGCTTCTTTTCCATCTTCATAAAATGACTTTAATAATAGGGCCTACCTCGCCGAAACCAGTTTGGCTCAGTGGTAGAGTGTTGGTCTGTGGACTGAAAGGTCCCAGGTTTGATTCCGGTCAAGGGCATGTACACTGGTTGCGGGAACATCCCTGGTAGGGGGTGTGCAAGAGGCAGCTGGTCGATGTTTCTCTCTCATAGACGTTTCTAGCTCTCTCTCTCTCTCCCTTCCTCTCTGTAAAATATCAATAAAATATATTTAAAAAAATAATAGAGCCTACCTCAAACAATTGTGTCAGGATTTAATGGTATAATTCATATAAGATGGTTGGCAAAGTTCCTAGCATAAAATAAGTTCTCAATAAATATTAGCTAAGCTTATCATTATCATTACTCTTGCTTATTTTATTGAGTTGCCAAGATCTGATAAGAAAACATATAAAAATGCTTAATACAATGTCTAGCTCTTATGATTGCAAATGCAACAATATATACATATTTACAATATATACTTTATGTGTTTACATATATCTAAATACACACATAAACTTTTTGTTTGCGTTACTGATATCCATCTGTTTTATAATGTCATTGTAAGTGCTACTTTAATGTCTGAAGATATTCTGTAGTACAAGTATTTATAATCAAACTGTTTTAACTATTCATTTAGACTATAGCAAATTTCTGTTATTAATAATGCTGTGATGAACAGCATTATTCATAGTTATTTCCTTAGACTAAATTATAGAAGTGTAGTTGCTAGTTGTATATTGTACACAATTTAAAGCTTACAATATTGCCACAGTGCCCAGCAAAAAGTTTGTACTACTTTGCATTTCCATTGGAATACAATGGCCTCGGGTTCTCGCCAGCCTCATGTGTTATCTCTGCCAACGTTTGCCTTTCCAGTAGACAACATGTACCATCTCATTGCTATTTTATTACTTGCTTTTATTTAATTACCAGCAACATTGGCCATGTGTGTTTTTCCCCCCATGTTTATTTCTGTTTCTTAAAACTGTCAACTGATAATATTTGTGCACTTTTCCATTGGGGTGTTTGCTCTTTCTTTATGATTCTGCCAGAGTTTTAAAAATTTGACTTTCTAATTGGAAGCTTTTGGAATTACTCTTGTCCAATTTGTGAAAATTGGGCATGGGCTATCAACAGAGTTCTGAAACTTTGCATGTTTGCTATGACTTCCTACAGCTTATTGTATCCCTTCAGCCAATACCATTTTTAGGCAAGTGCCATTGAACTTGACCACATTCCTAAGTATCTGGCCTTCCTAGCTTTTAGTGGCTCCCCTTTCATCTCTATAATGTTTCCATGGTCCTTCTAAATGCCAAGTTCATTCCGCTGACTGAAGAAGAGTAAATGGTATCAATAGTAGGTTACTACATCTTTTACTATGTCTTGTGTGTCTCTACATAGTTGTGGGCTCCTATTTCTTTGTACTTCTTTTTAAACCTTTTAGATAGGATACAATGCTTTTAGATAGGATACAATGGTATTTGTGTAGGTAATGCCTCCCTTTAAATATGGCAAAGAAGCTATCAAAAGATCCCCCTTTTTTATTTGGAGGAAATCACTTTAGACGTTGTGATCAATAATTCATCTTCACTAATGGTATAGCGGAAGTCACCCAGGTTTTCTGTAAGGGGAAGATAGGACCTATTTTCTCTTCTGCAGGCCATGGGCTCTGTGTTGCAACTACTGAGCTCTATCACTGTAGCTCAATAGCAGCCATAGACAATAAGTATTTAACATGCCTGCTATGCCCAGTAGAATTTTACTTACAAAACAAACAGGGTTCCAACTTGGTCCATGGCCATAGTTTGGCAACTCCTGGTCTAAGTAAGAGAAAAGCGTGCTGTAGGGAATAGTGTGGGAGGAGAATACATTTTAGCTCATTGCTATTGTCAGGAAAGAGCCCTCAACATAGCATGGCTGTGGCCTTGATGAGGTAGAGAATTCCCTGGAGAACTGGCTTTTCTTCCTCCAGGCAGAAAACACCTGAGTAGATGAAGAAAAAAAAATGAGAATTCCAAAGCTATTCTTACAGCAGGGGCTCAGTCATATACAGCCTCCTGGAGTTAAGGATGGCTCTAAAGTATGGTGAATCCCCAGTCCTGGGCACAACATGGGGAGCTGTGTGGGTTCTGGCCTCTTAATTACATTTCTGAACCTCAACAATTTCCAGTATTATTCCAAAAACATGTGATTTTAGCTGGAAGGGCTGCATGTCAGGTATTTCACTTGCAACTTTTGGTGGATTTTGCTTTTTTGCTTTTTGTTTCTTTCGTTAGCACTATATCTTGAGACCAAGTTCCCAAAATCACCTAACAACCTTTGGAAAATGGCTTACATGTTCTCAGAAACTATCCGTCTGTATTCTCCTTGGCCTTGTATAGAAAGGTAAATCAGACTGGAGCCCCCATCACCTCATTACAGGATGCCCTTTTCATCGTACCCTTTCTATAATCGAGGAGAATAAAGGAGAAACATTTGATCTGGATGTGGCAGGGACTATCAACAAGAAACAGGACCGGGGTCATGGGACCTGTGTGACATGGGACGAGTCCTTTCTTCTCTGAATGCCTCATTTCCTCCCTCTGTCAACCGAGGGGATTGGGCTAGCAACAGAATGGCAAATGTGTGGCAGGTGTCCCATCACTCTGTCCTCATGGCCTGTGTCAGGCAGTGCTACTCAGTCACTGCATTCCTCTTCCTTATCTGGGGAAAATGCCTCTGATGCCGGCCTGCTCCAGTGGGCTGGCCCCACCCCGGCTGGGGTAGTTTCAAAGGCCCACGTGCTGTTGAAGTTCTGTGAACCTTACCACACGTGGATCTCAAGCAAGTTCTGTGCCTGAATGGGGATTATCCACTACTTTGGGCAGCACTGAAACATCATTTATTTAGCTACCCCTAATTCAGCTAGCCCAGTGGTTCTCATTTTTCTAATACTACAACCCTTTAATATAATTCCTCATGTTGTGATGACCCCCAACCATAAAATTATTTTCATTGCTACTTCATAACTGTAATTTTGCTACTGTTATGAATCACAATGTCAATATTGGTGTTGTTTTTTGATGGTCTTAGGCGACCCTGCTAATGGTCTCGACCCACAGATTGAGAACCGCGGCTGTAGAGCCTAACACCATCAGAAAACACCGATATTGACATTGAGACTCATTAACAGTAGCAAAATTAAAGTTATGAAGTAGCAACGAAAGTAATTTTATGGTTGGGGGTCACCACAACATGAGGAACTGTATTAAAGAGCCAAGACATTAGAAAGGTTGAGAACCACTGAGCCTAGCCCCTAAAAATGTAATGTTTGTCAGTAAACCTTTGCAATTTGCTTATGTTTTCCAGGTGCAGTAGTTTTCCGTTTTCTGTCTTGTGGCCACTTATAAAGTGTCTCTTTTGAGAAAGCTGGGGAGTTGGGTGATAGCTTTCCATTCATTCAAGTTAATGCTTCATTGTCTGTAGTGCTGTTGTTTTTAAGAGAATTTTTATGAATTTATTTGAGCCAAACGGATGACATGCTGGGAAGCAAGGTCTCAAATGCTCCCACATGGGGTGTTTTAAGATCCTGTGTCTTTAATAGATTTCCTAAGCTAATAATTTGCCTTTTTACTTCTCTGGGCTGTAGTCATTATTGCGGCTGATCATTATGATAAGCTACTCTGTGAAACATTCTCATATAAATGAGGGTCACTGTTTAGTTGGTTATTTTCTTTAACCTTGTTTTCAGTCACAGAAAATTATTTTGCTCAAAAATACCCCTGAAATATTTGAATGTCATGTGTTTGCAATACTAAAAAATATTGAATCGATTTATGCATGAAATTAACCACAATACTCTGGATTCAGGAAAATAATTATTCTCTCTCTCACCCACAGAACCACAACCACACACAACCCCACACGGGCGCGCGCACACTCTCTCTCTTTCTCTTTCTCTCTCTCTCTCTCTCTCTCTCTCTCTCTCTCTCTCTCTCTCTCCTCCTGGCTTCACAAATGAATTAGGGTTCCTCACTTTCAGTGGAATGGAGTGAAGGAAAAGGACAAGTAGGAAATTAGGATGAAATTGGGAGCATGGTGGCATCCATTTTCTCTATAATGTATAGACCTCAGAGATGGTCTGTAAGTTTTGGATCTTAACAGCCAAAGCAAAGAGGAAAGTCTTTGGTTCACAGTGTCCATAGAATAAAATCATTGCTCAAATGATATGAAGACCTGACAGACATTTCTGTTGTGGATTCCGAAATAGGAAGCACATATGATAGAGTTGCCTCTGCCTACATTATATTTAAATATTGTTTTAGAAAAAAACAAACAAGTAAATAGACAATCTGGTGTATCTTTATTTATTTGTTTGTTTATTTATTTTTTAAATATATTTTATTGATTTTTTTACAGAGAGGAAGGGAGAGGGATAGAGAGTCAGAACCATCGATCAGCTGCCTCCTGCACACCCCTCACTGGGGATGTACCTGCAACCAAGGTACATGCCCCCGACCAGAATCGAACCCGGGACCCTTCAGTCTGCAGGCCAACGGTCCATCCACTGAGCCAAACTGGTCAGGGCAGTTGTATCTTTTTTTTAATAGTTCAATCTAAAAGTCTTATCTCTCCCAATTAAAAGAAGGAATGCAACTGAAGGGCATGGCTGATTTAAGGTTTTCTACTGGAAAGACTATTCACAGAAAGGTTTGTTCAAGAGTGCAGGCTCTTCTTTGGGAAGTGGTGTAAGCCACAGACCTCCATGGGAAATTGATTTACAACATAAATGCATTTTTGAATTCTGCTTCTAGTACTCAGGTGTACTTTCTTTTCTCCTCCTCTTCCTCCTCCTCCTTCTCCTTCTTCTTCTTCTCTTCCTCCTCCTCCTCTTCCTCCTTCTCCTCTTCCTCCTCCTCCTCTTAGTCCTCCTCCTTTTTCATACTCCACAGATTCAATGCTATATCTAATTATACTGGCTCCAAAATGCAAAGCATTTGCATCTTAATACATTTCCAATAAGCCACCCATCTTTATGATTCTTGATGCTGAATTCAGGCACAGAGGATCTTTTCCCAGAATCTTGATTTAGGTAGACCAAGAGGGATCAGTTAGTGTGGTCAAGTAGTGAGCTCAGAGCCTGGTCCAAAAGAGATGCTCAGGGCAGGAGGTCTTTACCAAGACCTGTCCAGAACTGCCATCATCTGTGATGGGCCATTACACAGGCCAGGAAGACCAGACTGAGACTCTTCAGAAAGGACTGTTGAGTTTGATCCTCAGTCTCATTGGAAGATCTGGGACTTAATGGCCATCTCAAACCCTTTTCTTTATTGTGTCTTTGCCAGAGTTGGAAATAAATAACTGAGTTAGGCTCTCTGAGTTCAGCTCATCCAGTACCCCATTGGAATCTGAGGTCTCTGCCATGGAATCATCAGTAGATTAAGTTGCTCTTATAAAGAGTGAATTAAATAAATAGCATTCTTAAGGTGGAGTTTACAAGACAAACTTGCATTTATTGTCCTACTTAGTCTTCACAGAAGCTATAAACGTGGCAGGGCAAATGTCCTTATCTCCATTTGGAGGTAGGCACCTGAAGCCCAGAAAGTTCAAGTAACTATGATGGTAAGTCATGGAGGAGGGCTTTTTATAACTTGTTTTCAGTTATTTTAGTACATATCTCAGTGCTCACTTTATACTGTCCCTCAGCAGCAGGCAGCATGGCTCTCTGCACCCCATCCCAGCAGCAGCTTTGAGTGAAATGAGTCTATGTTGGAACTTTCTTGGAAAATCTGTTTTCTGAACTTTCTTGGAGACTCTTTATTTCCTGTATATCATAGATATCCTACAAGAAAAAAAAATCTGGTTTGTAGAAGTCAGGATGTCCCACTTCTTTTCTTAAAAAAAAACACACACAAAAAACTCTCAGTGCCTTTAGAAGGTAAAAGAGTAAAGAGCACAGTTTAGAAAAATCTTGTTTTAGAGCTGTGGGTGCCTCTCAAAGACTAAGACTCAAGCACTGTTCTGCATTCATCTGAGATTTCCCTGTTGATGGTATAACAGGAACTCAACCCATTGTTGAAAATTTTAAATGCATTGGTCATATGCCTTGGGTTGTCCACAAGTTTCCATTGTTCCTTTACCTGCTCATGCACTTGTCAGATACGTGTTATTACTATTATTTTTTTAATCAGAAAATACTGTCCTAGTAGAAGCAGTAGCTACAGAGCATTGCATGTTGTTGTGAATACCAGTGACCATGGTTGAGTAGACCACGGGTCCTGACTTCATGAACAGGCCGCACTTTAAATTCCCATATAATTAAGCAAAACAGCCATGCACTTAAGAATGAAGTGATTTAAAAATATCAGCTCCTATCATGAGCTAGCAAGAATTAAAGCACTTGAATGTTTTTTAAAGCTTTACTCAACCTTAAAATGTTGTTACTATCATACAAATGCAGAAAGTAAGGGTCTGAGAGCACTCCTGATGCTTAATAGAGTTTTGACTCCTCATTTATAACTATTAGCTCAAAGCTCTGTGACCTTGTGTAAGTTAGTTAACCTCTCTGTGCTTCATTTTCCTCTTCTGTAAAAAGGAGGGTTATAATATTATTTCCTGCCATGGTTTTTATAAATATTTTATGAATTAATTCATATATAATGCTGAGAACAGTGGCAGGCACAGAAAGTATCAATAAGAGTTAGTTGTTATTATTGATATTACATATATTACTTTCTCTCATATATGTAGCACATATGTATGCACACCCATGCACCCTAGTCTCACCCTGCTTATTCATCAAGATTGGATCTGGATGATATTTGGCCATCTCCAAAAATCAAATTCACTTTCCACGAAGAAAGATTTTTCTTCATAAAGTTTACTTAAAGAGGTTGTGTTGTCTCCTCTGAACACAGTTATCATAGAGGAGATCAAATATTTTTGATAAATAAATATTTTTTGGCAAATAAATCTGATAAGAGTAAGTGAGTCACATGACCAGAAGTCTATTTTGAAGGGGAAAACAGTAATTTCAGTGTACAAATTATTGTCTCATTACTTTATTACATACCCAAAGAGAGTTTGGGGTGGGATGTCTAAAAAATATAACAAAGCCACTACAAATTGTTTTGTCATTTAGTATTTAATTAAAAGTAACTAGGAAAACAACTAATTGAAATGCTCAGTGCAGTTTTATTTTTAATTCAACAATATGTTGACTGAGCTTTCCAAATTACTAAAAGCATTCAGGCAATTCTAGGAATTTGGATCAAGTAACCTTTCAGCTCTTCTAATTTAGAATGTTGGCATTTTACACGAGTGTCAAATACGATAATTATTTTTCACAGATATTGAACTTAATAGAGCAGTTGCTCAACACATTTCTGCATTTGGCTCTCCAAGATAAAGTTTGTAAAATTTGTGAGCTATGAACAGTAACTTTACTATATACTTGCCTGGCAATTGTCTAAGCAATGTGCCCTCAATGAATGAAAGGTGGGGGGGGGGAGGGGGATAAAACCAGGCCTCGAAGTTATTGTAGCTCTAATTGTGGACAGTCTCGATCCCTAAGTTCCCTATAAATTAGACATCATAGATTGAAAACAAACAAGCAGACCCAAACAGATAAATCTCACAATCACTAAAGCCAATTAGATATCTGAAGGAAAAGTCTGATTTTAATGTGTGACAGTGTCACACAAATACATATATGTTGGCATCAGCAATTTTGACAGATGTGGATTAAAATGGGAGGAAAACAAAAATAGATCCAGGGAATTTTAATGTGGTCTAAGAAATAGCAACTGATAATTAATACGATGCTAAACCTTCATTCTAAAATGAAGTGACACCAAAGTAAATAAAGTTGGAATGTGGATGGAATCAGCCATGAGTATGTAATCATTGATAATGTACCAATGTGATTCGTTTATGATAAGGCACACATTCTCCTTGTGGGTAATTGCTATGAATTGAATGTTTGTACTTCCCCAAATTCACGTGTTGCAGCTTCATTGCCAGTGTGGCAGTATTTGGAGGTAGGGCATTTAGTAGGTAATTAGGTCATGAAAGTGAAGCTCTTATAATGGGATTAATGCTCTTTAAAAGAAGAAGCTCCAGGGAGATGATCTGTCTCTGTGTGCCATGTGAAGACACAGCAAGAAGGCAGAACTCGTTCTCACCAGGCACCAAATTTACTGGCACCTTGATTGTGGATTTCCCAACATTTAGAACTATCCTATATAATAAAAGGGTGATATGCAAATTGACCCTAATGGGCGGAATGGCCAGGAATGACCAGGAATGACCACCAGGAAGCAGATACTCAATGCATGCAGGAGCTTCCCCTGATGGTTAGTGTGCTTCCACAGGGGAGTGCCACTCAGCCAGAAGCTGACTCATGGCTGGCCAGCTCAGTGAATGTGGAGGGAGCCTCTCCAGCCTCCACAGAAGCAGTAAGGATATCCAACTAACGGCTTAGGCCCACTCCCCACTGCCAGAGGGATGTCCAACTGCCAGCTTAGGCCTGCTCCCATCAATCAAACATTTCCTGAGGCGACCTGAACTGCAAGAGGGTGCAGGCTGAGCTGAAGGACATCCTCATCCCCCACCCCCCTCACCCCAGTGCACAAATTTTCATGCATTGAGCCTCTAGTATAAAATAAATGTTTGTTATCTAAGCTCTCTGGTCTATAATATTTGTTATAATGCTAAACTGACTAAGAGATAACACTTAGGGAAAT
Organism: Vespertilio murinus; assembly: GCA_963924515.1. Taxonomy (NCBI): domain Eukaryota; kingdom Metazoa; phylum Chordata; class Mammalia; order Chiroptera; family Vespertilionidae; genus Vespertilio; species Vespertilio murinus. Next base: position 23,378,687 of record OZ004716.1, read on the forward strand.
GTAATATATCACATATTTGCAAGCTGAGGAAATGGCTTTCTGTTTGACATACAAGAACATCAACCTTTTTATTTTAGAACTAGAGGCCTGATGCACAAAATCTGTGTACAAGGGTTCCCCTCAACACAGCCTGCACCCTTGCCAATCCAGGACCCCTTGGGGGATGTCCTACTGCGTGATCCCAGGAATTGAACCTAAACTGGCAGTTGGACATCCCTCTAACAATCCTGGACTGCTGCCTCCTAATCGCTCACCTGCCTGCCTGCCTGGTCACCCCTAACTGCCTGATCACCCTCACTGCTTCTGCAAGCTGGCCTGATGGCCCCTAACTGCCCCCTCCTTACTGGCCTGGACGTCCCACACAGCCTGCTTGTTCAGTTGTTTGGTTGTCCCTCACTAATCCTCCTGCCAGCCTGGTTGTAGGCAGCCATTTTTTGAGGACATGATGGTTAATTTGCATATTACCTCTTTATTATATAGAATTGGGTTGGGTATACTTGCCAAGTCTGGACCATTCCCAATCTCTCTAGGCAGGATCCCAGGAAGTAAGTTTCCATGTCTTTCAGGATGCAGGTGGCCTTTAGTCATTGGGCTATAGAATGCCACCCCTCAGCAAGCTGGGGTCTGGTTACATAGGCCTCCTGTGGACTTCAGTTACACTCACCACTGCCTCCTGCTTCCCACTCTAAGAGCCACCTTCCCTCTACCACTTCACCTGGATCCAAGTCACATAATTCTGCCCCCACCCAGATACCACCACTTCAGTAATCTCCATTATGGACTTCCTGCTTGACCATAATCCAGGCTGCATAGAGCAACCAGACACCATTCCCAAATAGACTTATTCACAATGTTGAGGAATTAGCACCTTTGTCTAGTTTAAACTTTTCTCCACCCCAAAAGAAAACGCCAGGCATACCTCATACTTAGTCTCTAAACTCTCTACCTCCAGCCCCCGGCAACCAGCAATACTGTTTTCTGTTTCTATGGATTTACCTGTTTGTGATATTAAAACACACACTTGCATGCATGTACACACACACACACACACACACACACACACACACACACACCACTTTCTGGCTTAACATTACTTTGTCCCACCATAATTAGGCTCAAACCCAAACTCCTTAGCATCCTCTTAATAATCAGATTCCTGCCCATTTTTCTGTTTTACTTCCAACCAGTCTTTGCTTTACCCTCTAAGATCCAGCCTCACAGGTTCTTCCCTCTATTTTATGAACACATCAGAATTCCTTACTGCCCCAGGGCCTTAGCATGTTGTTGTTGTTGCTCTGTTCCAAATCTTTGCATGTCTGGAGCTTTCTTTTCATTCAGCTCCCAGCTCAGATATCACCTCATAATGAGCCTTTCCCTGATTACCTCGTATCATCACCCTGTATTATTGTCTTTACATCACACTTCACAGTCTGAAGTTATCTTATTTATTTGTTTATGATCTGTTTCCCTACAAGGACAAAGATTTCATGGAAAGCAGCAGGCATCTCTTTCTTGTTCCCTGGTGTATTTGAAGTACTTTCTATAACAGTGCCAGGCACAGCAAGTTGGATCCTCTGTAAAGCAGACACCAAGACATGGGGAAACTGCAAGAAATTTCTTAGAGAAAATGCCTGGGAGAGAAAATGAGGAAGGAGCCAGAAGGCTAGGAGAGCTGTCATATCAAGATGCCCATCTGACCTTGAGTAAAGGAGAGAGGGAAGGAAGAAAGATGGCTTGGAAGCACCTAAGATTGTTGTTCAGTTCTAAGGAAGTTCAGCAAGGCTGTCAGGGAGATCTTGGGCCAAAGCCACCAAAATCATGAATTCCCCAGTAATGACACTGCTTTGGTATCCTGTTTAACTCAGTAACTTGGTGGGAGCAGCATGTGGAAGAATGGTCTTGGAAAAAGAAGTGGCAATGGACTTCCATGAGCATCTGCTGGGGTTGTTGATCAAATTCTACCTTTAGTTAGAGATCTTGGCCACCACAGAGGTGTACACAAAGTATTCAGTGAATGAAGAATGAATACCCACTCATGTTATGTTTATACCTGCCTCTTCCTCATCTTTTAAGCCTCACTTTTTGCTTTTTGTTAACCACCTTTTTAGCATCTATTATGTTCAAAGCCACTTGCCTGCAATACCTTACTTGATTCTCATAGCAACCCTACATACCATTTTTATCCTATATACCCACTTCTTAGGGACCTTCGAAAAATGAGGTTCCAAAAGGTTAAGTAACTTGTCAAAGCTCAGAAGCTATGAAGTTCCAGGGCTCTGTTTTCTAAAATTTAGCTGTTAAAGCTATGGAGGGTTATGGGTAAATGTATTACACATTAGTATGTGAAATGCATTTACCCATGGCCCTTAGAGTACACAGGGAGATGCATTGCCCTGCAGAGAAGGGTCCTTAAAATAGCAAGGAGCCAGGGTATGAGAATGAGTCCCAGGCTTAGGCGAAGGGACTAAGATTTGCATTCATGAACTTATATTGATCATTCCTTCCTTTCTTCTTTCATTCATTATTGGGCATTCATTCATTCACTCAGTAAACTCTTATCAAATATCTTTGCATACCAATCCATGAACTAAGTCTTTTTTTTTGTTTGTTTGTTTGTTTGATTTGTTTTTGTAACATCCCTTACATTTTCTTTTTAAAATATTTTCATTGAATTTATTTGGTTAATAAATTCAATGAAACTATATGTTTTTGAAGCATTTACCATCTACAAAGTCCAGTACAGGAAGCTACATGGGGCTCTAAAAATTTGAAGTGTGGCTGGGCTCAAGTGAGATGTATTGTGGATAGCAAATACACACTGGGTTTCAGAGTTAGTATGGAAAATAACTGTAAAAGATAAATCTCATGAATAGTTTTTTTCATTGTCACATATGAAAATTATAATTTTGAGTTATATAAAGTTAAATAAAATGTATTATTAAAACTAAACCCACATGTTTCTTTTTACTTTTTTAATGTGGGTATTGAGACAATTTGAAATGTATCTGTGTCTCAGACTTTAATCTTCTCGAGCATTGCTGGTGTATTGAACAGCACAGATACGTACTCTAAAGTGCATGGGGCTCTGAGAGCATAGCAAGGAGCAAATGACTGTGAGAAATGGTGACAGAGGTGGCACACATGAACTAGACCTTGATGAAGGGGTTAGATTTTGTCCAATGGATAAGTGGGGAATGACAGTCCTGACATGATACTAGTTTGGTGGTAACAAACTCCTTTGGGTTTTCTTGTCTGGCAAGCTCTTTATTTCACCTTTAAATTTAAATGATAGCTTTGATTGCCTTGCTTTTAGATCCTTGTGTTTCATCACTTTGAATATTTCATACCAATACCTTCTGTTCTGAAATGTTTCTTTTTAATGGACAAAAGTGTGGAGGCGTGAAGACAAAAACTGTTTCCAGTAATTTGGGGCTAGGATTCTGGATGATGCTGTTGCCTCAGTTGGGTTCCCTTGGAAGCAGATTCTGAGATGCAGTTTAGTGTGTTTATTTATTAAATTGCTTGTTTATTAAAGAATGCCCTTGCCTTTAACTAGTATTTGGACATCGGCTTCCTGGGGGAAGGGGGAAACCTTGGGTAAGGTGGATCTCTGCAGCAGTCCCTGATAGGAATGGAGGAGAGTGCTATTGGAGGGACCCCTGCCTTGTTCCATGTTTAGTACATAGGGGCTCGCATTAACTGAATGGGTAAGAGGAGGAACAAGTCTCTCTGATTTCAGGTGGGTACTTTGGAGTTTGTATAAATTACAGCCAAGACAGTGGTGAATTTGTATGTGTAATGCATTTTCCATGGCCCTTAGAGTACACAGGAAGACAATTTCTTGGTGTTTAAAAGATTACCCTTTTAATAATTCATTGATCTTAACAACACAATACATCAATCGTTTACAGCAAAGCCATGTTTTATCTGCAATGCACTTCTAAATGAAAGGTATCATAAAATAGCACTTAACTTTCGGAATTCTTACATTATCTCTAAAGCCCAGTTTCATATTTATTTGATGATAACAAATATCCTATTTTAATATCTAGTATAAGCCTTAATTTAGGAGCTCAGAGATAAATGAGGTGATGCCTGAAGGTGGGTAGCATGTGTGTGCGTGGGTGGGTTTGTGTTTGTGTGGTAAAATGTGTATATAGGTTTGACCTTATAGTTTATTGATAACATTTTCACATCAGTTGATAGTCATGCAGTGGGACATTTCTGCATTTTTATCTCAACTGACCCATTAGGTATGAACATATATAATAGAAAACTATCTTTCTACCCACACTTCTGATACCAAATGAATGAGGGTTTTCCCACCAAGCAATTTCACAACTCTCTGAATATAACTGGGTGCCCTATAGTTTAATTCATTCTCACACTAACTATGCAGAGTTATCAGAGACCCCATAAGTTAAGAACCTAGTTTCAAAGAGCTATCCTCACTTCATATGCCAATCTTACATCCTGGGGCCCCAAATTACCTACTTTTATCTGACATGGCTATATCTCAGGCTTGATAATTTGCTATAGTGGCTCACAGAACTCAGGAAAATGCTTCACTTTCACTTACTGGTTTATGAAAGGGGTATTGTCATGGATACAGAGATGCATAGGGTGAGGTCTGGAAGGGACTTGGATGCAGGAGCTGTTGTCCCCATGGAGTTGGAGTATGTCACCATCCTAGCACATGGATGTGTTCACCAATATGGAAGCTCTTCAAGTTGCATACTTTAAGAGTTTTTATGGAGGCTTCATTATGTAGACTGATCTGTTATTAACTCAATCTCAAACCATTCTCTCCTCCAAGGAGGATGTCTGTTAGCTTCTATGTGATACATTTTTAATCATGACTGGGTTTTTCTGGTGACCAGCCCCATTTTGAAGCTATCTCAGAACCCACCAATAGTTACCTCACTGATAATGAAGATGCTTCTGTCACCAGAAAATTCCATGTGATTTAAGAGCTCTGTGTCAGGAACAGGGCAAAAGCCAAATATATATTTCTTATGACATCACAGCAAACCTTTGGTAACAAAGACATGAACCCACAATCTCCTCCTTTAAAGAAAACAAAGTGAATTGTTCTGCTTTCAACATAAGTAGACTTGAGAATTAGTGAGATTTCTCATTATTTTTGTTTTTACTGGTCCCACTCTATCCTGGTACCTGACATTCTGGGTGATGAGTGTGTGTACAAGTGATTACCATGGCAGAAGTGTCATCATTGTTCCTTGTTGTCTTGAGAATAAAGATCAAAACCTATCCATATGGTCTTAAGCCATTGGCCTTCCCTGCCTCTCTTGCCCCATTTCACACTGCTCTCTCTCTCTCTCTCTCTCTCTCTCTCTCTCTCTCTCTCTCTCTCTCTCTCCCTGTCTTTCACACCCAGAAAGATGGCTCTGTGTTCACTGTCCCCAAAAATGTCATGTTCTTTCCCACCCCAGTGCCTATAATGCCTGCCATTCCCTCTGAGTCCCTTTCAGATAATGAATTCTTAAATTCCACTTAAATGCTAATACCATCAGAAAAAAAGGAAAAAAAAACAAACAAAACAAAAACACAAAAACCCTTCTCTTACTCTCAGATCAGTTCTGAAGATGGTCCAATTCCACAGCACTTCCTCTTTTCATAGTATTCACCGCCCTCACCAATATCCCCTATTTCTGATGAGTAGTAAAAACCAGGAGGGCAGATACATGCTTATTGAAAGCATAGCTGGCTGGGTGCTCACCACATGGAGAATGTGAATAAGAGAGTGACCATAAGGATAAATAAAATACCACAGACAGGCCAAGCAGGATAAACTCTGCAGCTGAGTTTTACTTGGATATTGATGATCATTACTGCAAGAGTTCCAGCGAATTGATGAGGCTGCAAGGCAGTTTGCCCTGGTTCGAAGAGTACACCAGCAATGAAATAGAGAAGACAGATAGAGAGTGAACTCTATCAAAAAGCTCAGCTGCCTTGGAAAGGTAAGAGATAGGGACATAACTTCAGAGGTGGGTAGAATTGGAAAAGAAGACTTCTATTTTTTTTTTTTTTTTTTTTTTTTTTTTAGTTTCCCAGAATAAATAAGCCTTAAGCATATTTGTAAGCTGCTGGGAAGTAGCCAGTGGAGAGGAAGTGATTGAAGATGGGAGAGAAAGTGAGAGTAATTGATTGAGCAATGTGCCCAGGAGACATGAGGGATGACATCAAGAAGATGGGTCAAGAGGTGAGCCTAGGAGAGGCCAGTGCTAAGGCAGGTGATATTTCTGCCCAGCTTTTTTCAGCTTTGGTGCAGAAGAGTGAGGAAAGCATCAATCACTTCCTTTCTGGCTGGGTAAATGTCAAGAAATTCTATGACAGAAACTTCCCTAGGCAGGAGGCTTGGAATTAATTGTGAGGATTAAGCATAAACCAAAAGGAGCAGGAAAGTTCTAAGCACTAAATCCCAGGACTAGCGCCTTTTCAGATCAAGGAAAAGCATCTGAGAATGATCAGGCAGCCCAGCAAGCTGCAGGGAATCTCTAGGTACTTGGAGATAACATTAATGGCCCCTCATAAGATGGTTTCATATGGGTCAAGATGTATTTTGACATTTTTTTTGTTGTGATTATACTTCCAAAAAGAGAGCTTGGCCTCTGGTATCTGGGGAGTAAAATGTCTATACAGGAGGCAAGGATGTTTTTGACCTTCTGCTGGCATTGTCTCATTGTTCTTGTCATAGCTTGTTTGTAAGCAATGCAAGTTCCTAAATTATGAATCTCCTTTAAATATGATTTATCTGATTAAAAAAATGTTGGTGGAACAGAAAGGATATGTGTGTATGTGTGTGTGTGTGTGTGTGTGTGTGTGTGTGTGTGTGTAAATGAATAAATGAGGTTCTTGAGTAGCCAGGGAGCAGACCTGAGGGCAAGCTGACCTGTGTTTTCTCTAGAATGATGGTATTAAGCTAAGACAGCAGGTTTTCTGTGCCAGTATTTTTCATGCACAGGACCCCTAATCTTCACAGAAAATCTGAGATGTATTACCGTAGCAACTTCATTTTCCCTCAACTAAATCGCAGAGATCTATTTTAGTGACTTGCCTAAAGCCACACAGCTATTGGGTGGCAGAGTGCTAAGAATCAAACAGGCATCTGTCTGAGTCCAAAGCTTGGGCCATTTTACCCATAATAAACTAGGAAAGAAATTGTCTCTAATTTTCCCACTTTAACGTAGGAAATAAATATAAAAGGCTTGTGTTGATGAATTTGAGGTGATTTGTGAAGGTTTGACTGCCATTTTTCATAATACCCATAGACTTTACATATTTATGTGCCTTGACCTTCTAAACCAATAAAACATGTTCTGAGGGCATTCCCTTTCTAAGTTTAAAATGATCAAACCTATTGGGAAGAAGGGTTCCCTTAGGACTTGCTTAATAAAATAAACAGAAATCAATTTTGACTTGTTTTTTAATCATGATAAATGAAGCCATGTTGGGGCGGGGGAAGTCCCAGCATCAGTTGAGGATAATTTTGCCACAGGATGCATTGGTCTTTGACAAGCAATTAAGAAGACCTCTGATTGTGGCTGGCAGTGCCACGGCTCAGCACACTCCTGATTAATTTCATCTTCATTCTTTCCTTGGGATTTATTTACTCATTTCACCTGGAATCTGTTTAGCTTCTCAACCTCTCACTTCCCCCTTTTTTCATGTGCTTCTTTGTTTGGCTCCCAATACCTTCACCTACCTATTAATAAGTGCCATCTTCATTTTTGTTGACGAGGTGCCACACTGTGTTGGCATTCATTCACTGTTCATTCATTAATTGATTTGGTTTTTCTGCCTTTGGAATCTTTCATGGTAGATTTCTCTATTTAAGATCACCTTGGTTGACCTTTTTTATTTTCATCTAGATATTCTTTCAAACCATAGACTGTCTTTCTTAGTTTGCTTTGTAGGGAGAGGGTGAGCTAGCTACAGCAGGTTTTGAAATACATAACAGTGAGTCCTAGCTGGTTTGACTCAGTGGATAGAGCATTCGCCTGCCTACTGAAGAGTTCTGGATGTGATTCTGATCAAGGGAATGTACCTTGGTTGCAGGCTCAATCCCTGTCCCCGATGGGGCATGTGCAAGAGGCAAACAATGTATCTCTCTCACATAAATGTTTCTCTTTCTTTATCTCTACACCTCCCTTCCACTCTGTTTAAAATTAAATGGAAAAAATATCCTCAGATTAGGATTAACAAAACAAAACAAGATAAAAATTTAAAAAAGAAAGAAATGCATAACAGTGAAGTCTGAAATCTGTACAAATTGATGGGTCTTTGAGAAGCTACAAAAGATGGAATCAACATCATTATTTTAATCTTTGTGATTAACAACCATTGAGAACTTTTTCTAGCCCAGGCACCTTGTCTGCATATTCCATCCATTATTTCTTTTAACCTTGGTAGCAACCCAAAGGAACGTAATGGGCAGGGGGCTCATTCTATGGACAAAGTGACTGGGACTTAGGGAATTTAAATCACATGAGCAGTAAGTGGTAAAACCAGTTTTCAAGCCTCCGTCTCAATTACTAATAGGATAACCCACAGCAGACACTAACTCACATGTGGCATCCTCAATAGCAGTGGTATTGGGCACCTTGGTTACATTGAGTTTAAAGGGACACACTATTGAATCATTAGTTTTCCAGTCTTGAGATGTATAAGTCGCCGCCCCTCTGGGTCTGCCCTACCTGGAGTCAGAAGCGACTGAGTAAGTGGTTGGCTCTATGAAGGGCTTTCCAATGCTCTCCCTGTCCCCAGGGGACTGGCCAGCATATGAAGTAGGGACATTGGGCCATGATCTCTGTGCTTTGTCCTCAGCTATTCCTTCCATCTAGTTCCTCCCTGATTCTGAGACTTCCAGCTACACACCCTTCCCCACCTTCCCATTCACCCATGGCACTTGAGCCCTCACCTTATCCTTTGGATGATTCTGGTTTCCTAGTCCTGACAACCTCTGGATATTGCTTCTCAGAGTTCAGTTGCCCTGGGAACTTTCCATGTGGACCCCACATGTTTTCTCTCACTTTAGGGGGGGGGGGCAGTGCACACAGGGTTAAGAGAATGGACCTTTACAGTGTTTGGGGCTTTATAGTTTGGTGTTAAACACTAAATTCTTTACTGTTTAAAGTATTATATATGTCTCATTTTCTCCCCATTGACCTCTCCTGGAATAACCCTTAAGCATCTTAATGAGGCAGGTTTATTAGCTATATGTTATACATGAGAACATTGAGGTTTGGAGAGGTTATACAGATTCCTGAACACTGAAGTTGGGGTAGGAAGAGGCAAATCAGACTTGGGCTCTGGCTGTGAGTTCTGTCTCCTCCAAAGCCTGGTCACTCTCTGCCCTCTACTCTCCTGGAACTCTCAGGATCCTGTGGTTTTCATCTGAACTGCTTTTTTTCCATTAAAATTATAACCTGTCATTAAAATATTGAAACACACAAATTAGCTGGTGCTAATTATGATATTTCAAAAAGTGGCAAGCAATTTAGAGTGAAATATAAAGGAAAAAACAACTAGATATAACTTGACATCTTTCCTAATAAACACAGACCTATGCCAATCTTAGCTTTATCTAACCCTGATTTGCCTCAGGTCTAAACAGAAGAGAACATTATGACTCATCTACCACATTAGCAGGCTCAGAGCATGTAAACATTTTTAGAAATTCTGGTACTTCAGAGCATTTTGGCACCCAAAGCTACTGCATGTAGCTTTCTATTGAATCTTCTCTCTGAAGAGAGGTTGAAGTGATGACTTTGAACTTAAATTGGGAGTTTTTTCCTAGACATCCTCATTAATTCCCAGCCCTCCAGATCCTTTATCCTTTATATACTTTGTGGTAAATTAAGACAGAATAGGATGGTGTGGTCTAGGAAGAGGGAGCTACATATGGATGAGTAATCATGCACTACAGTTCTGTGTCACTCAGCCTCTCCTCCTGTCACAGCATGAAGCGCGTTTAACTAGTCAGTATTTACCGGAGCCAGCCTCCTGATCCTGACCAGCTGGGGACTTGACTGGTGGTCCATTACTTCTTTTTTTTTTAAAAAAAATTCTTTACTGTTTAAAGTATTATATATGTCTCCTTTTCCTCCCATTGACCTCTCCAAAGCTGCTCTCACCCCCCCAGCACATCCTACTGTCTGTGTCCATTAGTTATGCTTATATGCACGCATAAAAATCCACTGGGCTATAATTCCCTTATGGGCCATAAGTCCCTTGAGGAAGCTGGGGTGTCCTCCATGGCTAGATAAGCTTGGGTTTCCTCCATGGCTCCAACTCCCATAGGCTTTGGCTCTATCCACTGCACTTTTACTTTTCCCTAGAAATTTCTCACTAAGTCTGTGAAATGAATAGCAATGGTTCTCCAGGGGAAGTGGGAAGAAGCAGAAGCAGCACATTAGCTCAGGGAACTGCTAATACTGATGGTCGTTTCCCAGAATCACCCATTATTTTGAAAAGAAAGAGGCTGACAACCACTGTTCTATGGATTGTCTCTAGGCCTACTTATTTTACCAGGGATGATACCAGGGCCTAGCAAAGTCACCCAGCATTTCATAATGTATCTAAACACTTAAAAGAAATATTATTTTAAAGGGAAGTTTGCCATTAGAAAAAAATAGAATGTTACAAAATGAATCCTCTGTGTGTGAGAATTCTTATATTCTTATACATATTTAAAAAAAATACTTGTCAAAGAAAATTAGAGCTCCTTGCACAATAATGTTCACAATGGTGACTAAAGAAAACTTATCAGAGATCATGTATATTTTAGAGCAGTGCAGTCTGATACAAATATAATGTAAAACACATACGTTTAAATTTCCTAGTAGCCACATTTAAAAAGTTAAATGAATGAGGTTTAATTAATTTTAATGATGTACTTTAGCCTAGTGTATCTAAAATAGTATCATTCAAACATATGGTTAATATAATACCTTATTGAGAACTTTACTTTTCTAAACTAAGGCTGTGAAGTCCAGCAGGCATTTTTTCATCCCTCACCCACATCTTGTTTCGGATGAGCCACCTCTCTAGTGAATAACCTCTTGGCTTCTTCTCTGCTCTGTGTTGTGTGTCTCTCCTCTTTTTATAAGGACACCAGGCATTAGATGTAGGGCCCACCCTAATCCAGTATGACCTTATATTAAAGTTAACTACATCTGCAAAGATCTATTTCCAGATAAGGCCAACTTCTGAGGTTCTATATGGGCATGGATTGGGGGGAGGGGTACCACTCAACCTAGTTTAGCTTTCAGTAGAAGTTTCCCCCAAGATCCATCAGTGCATCTACTCAGTAACTTAATCTGAAATGTAGAATTTCAGAAATAGAAAGCATATCTGACTGTCACCTAGTTGAGTGGAGTCCTTTCTTTGAAAGGACTTTTCATCACAATTTAGTCCAGAAAATAAAAGAGAACAAAGCACATGGGGGTATGTGTTAGGAGGAGGAGGCAAAACCCAGAGTTAACCTGTGACCACCCCCCTTTGCTCCTCACAAGGTCTCAGAGGACGTTCTTAGCATCCCTAAGGCCTCACAAACCTCTCTTTAATCATAATCAATTTATTGAATTGACCAAGGGCCAGTGTTTATAGAGACGCAGTAAGTTCTTCCAAATTATACCCCAGCTGAGTCTGAGCCTCACCTCTGCTATGAAGTATCTACTTATCTCTCTCTTACTAGCAGGATGGGAGACAGAAGCCAGCAGTCTATTTTTCTTTGGAAAGGGAAAAACAAAACATTGCAGAAAAGCAAATCATTTGCAGTTTGCAAAACTGTAAAAGAAAGTTCATGGTGAGGTCAAAGCCATGACAACATCTGTGCTGCCTCCCATGGATTTTCTGTTTCCAAGTAGAGGAAGCGCCCGGATCTGCCACCTCTGGGTCAGTGTGTGAGGAGGGGTCCATCCCCCCCATCAAGATTGGTTCTCAGCTCTTCCTGTCACAGCAGGTCTGCCTGGGGACCTGCTTCCGTCCCATTTTTAAAGAGCATTTTAGGTATTTTCCCCTCAAAGTAGAGATAGTGTGTCTTTGAATTCAAACCATGGTCTGAGTATTCTGAATTCCTTTTTAGAAAATGTAAATCAATCCTTCAAGTTTTTAAAATTAATAACCTTAATTTTTAGAGCAGATTTAAGTATACAGAATATCAAGCAAATAATACAGAGAGGTCCCATATACTCCTATCCTCCACTCATGCTTCCTCTGTTATTAACATTTTACATTAGTGTGGCACATTTGTTACAATTGATAAAGCAATATCAATACATTATTATTAACTAAAGTCCATAGTTCACTTTAAGGCTCACTCTTGGTGTTACACATTCTATGGGTTTGAATAAATGCACAATGGCATGTATCCATCATGTGGTAAATACAGATCAGTTTCACTGCCTTAAAAATCCTCTATGCTTCACCCATTCTTCTCCCTTTCCCCTGGAAATCACTGATTTTCTTACAGCCATCATAGTTTTCTCCTCTCCAAACTGTGGTATAGTCATAGGCATATAGTATGTAGCCTTTTCAGCATAGCTTCTTTCACGAAGAAATATGCATTTAAGTTTCATATCTTACTGTGGCTTTATAGCTCAATTCTTTTTCATAGCTGGATAACATTCTATTGTATGGATGTTCCAAGTTACTTTTCATAATTTCAGCCTATAAAATTACTACCTCTGTTTGTACCTGAAGTCAGATCTGCAGTAAGATTAGAGGAACCATCATGGGCACAGCCTCTTCTGCAGGAGGGCATCAATACAGCCATTCACCATTTCCTCACTAGCTTGCCCTGTGTCTGAAATGCACCAGTGCTTCTCTCTAATAATCTTCTAGAAAATTGTAGGCTTTAATTTAAAACAATACACTATTTGGGGAAAATGATATATCTGTTGGGTTTATTGAATCCATGATTCTATTGGATTACTTTATATTCAGACTGGAGAAGAATCTTGAGAAAGAGCAATTAGGGATGGGAAGAAGATGGGACAGTTGTGAAATGAGGAAGGCACAAAAAACATCTGGAACATTGACATTCCCCAGTATATTACCCCATGGGTGCCCAGGGCGATAAGTAGATAGAACTTGAGAGACAAGGTACCTTTCCCTGGAATCAACATTTCAAAAATGGTCCAGCAAGTGCCAGATGCAAGACCAAGTAGAACCCAGCTGGTACTGAAAGCTCCTCCCACATGGACAGGGTTGTTCAATGCAGGGCTGGTACAGAATGTAGGGGTGAAATCGCACTTTGTTGTGATGAACATGGAACCTCAGGTTAGCATAAGCACCTACCCATCAGCCATGGGCAACAAATAAATGCCCCTTTTAAAATATATTTTTTAAAAGAAAGGTTAGAGGCTATATATGGGTTCATTCTAATTTTAAAATAATTCAGAAAAAAAGAGGTCCTCTTTTCCTCCCTATAATCATATTCCTCTCATAAAGGTAAACACAATTATTAGTTTGATCGAGATCCTTCCAGAGCTTTTTCTGGATATTTAGATACACATATATATGGACATTGATGCATAGAAGTTTATGAAATAGCAGTTTATGATAATACTATGTGAGGTTTACTGCAATTGGCATTTAAAATTTTCAAGTCCTTTTTAACTGTTGCAGAATATTCTTTCAAATGGGTGTATTTACAAATGATGTACACATGAGGAGTTAGGCCTTTATTTTCAATTTTTACCAATAGGCATGTGGTAGAAGTATTCATGTTCACCACTATCTGGTTCTTTTTTACTTCCTGGCCATAAAAGATTATACTTCCTGCCTTTTTCATGTTAGCCATCATCAGGTCACTGGAACTGATCCCTGAATTGTATGTGGAAGTGACCCGTGTCACTTTCAGGCCAAAGCATATCATCATCAGTGTTTAATTCTCTAGTCTTCTCTTCTTACATCTCATAAGGCACTATCGTCTTGGTTACCTGGGTTATTGGGGTGTCTATGACCACTAGAATCCTGCTGCTGACTTGCATGGACACAGGGTATAGGCAAGAAATAAATCCTTGTTGTTCAGTTACAGAGACATGGGAGTTCTTTGTTATCAATGCATAACCCAACCTATTCTGGCTGACTCTCTACAGTGAGTTCCCTGTGCCTGCTTCTCTCTGCAGAGATGACAGCATTTCCTCAGAAATAAATGTCTACTGCAAAGTCAAAACGTTAAATTGCTTTTAAAGCATCTTTTTATATATCCATTCCCTACCTTTTGTCCCTTGGCTCCTCTGCATCTCGTGACTTTAGGCTCCTTCCTATTATTTATTCATGGTTTATTAGATAAATGTCTTCCCCAGACAAACCAGGAGCTCCCTGGAGTCCGTTGGTTCTTTGGCCCAAACCTCCAGTGTTAGTGATTGTTTCATTAAACTATAATCTCAAGGCTAATGCCTACTGGAAAATGTGTTCTGTCCTATAAGAAGGCTCCCGGGCTCTGAGTCTCAATCCACTAAACAGGCCATGTGGGTGTTTGCTAGTGCTTATTGGTGATCATGTGATATTGTTATTTCTCTCTGCACATTTCTAGTATGATTCACACTGTATAAAAGAATTACCTTTTGGTTTGGGAGATACTGAATTAGAGAATAGATTTCCAAAGCCCTATATTCTTCTTCAGAGCACAGTGAGGGTGTGCATTTCTACCTGAGGGGCAAGCGTGCTGCAGACTTCCTAACTGATGAGTTGACTTAGATCTGAACTGTGTGGCCAGTGGGGCAGCAAGTGTGTGTGTGTGTGTGTGTGTGTGTGTGTGTGTGTGTGTGTGTGTGTGTTGTTTTCCTGGCTGGCAAACTTTTCACCAGAAGTCTTCAGTGAAGATGCTAAGGTTGACGTAGATGCAAGGCTCAGCCCAGCTGTAGGACAAAGATGGCCCCATCACTTTTGGGCTACTGCATCCAGGGTGAGATTCCATATCATGAGAAACACATGGAAGTCAGAGCCAAAACAGAACTTGGAGAATCTATAACTCAATTCCATAGCTTCCACGAGCACTGCTAGTCTTTGCAATGTTCATTCATTCACACTTTTCTTTGGGGTGTGAGGCATAATGTGGTTTGTGTGAAAAATAAACATCTGCCAAAAGAGGAAAACGAAGAGTTAGGAAAGTTTGTCAATTCAGCTGAGTATGACTATATTTATCACTTTATTTTCATCATGCCTCTCCCCTTATCACAAAATTGCAATGGGACCCTGATGTCCAAAGCATCCTGGCATCACTTCTTTAAAAAATGTTTTTATTGATTTCAAAGAGAAAGAGAGAGGGAGAGAGAGAGATAGAAACATTAATGATGAGAATCATCCAGCAGCTGCCTCCTGAATACCCTACAGGGAATTGAGTCCACAACTCTGGCATGTGTCCTGACCAGGAATGGAACCATGACCTCCTGGTCCATAGGTCGATGCTCAACCACTGAGTCACACCGTCTGGGCTTGACATCACCTTTTTTAGGATTAAATCACAGGGAAGGGGCTCTGCAGAGGCTGAAATGTAAACCTTGATATTGTCTATTGCTCCTAGTACAACCCCGAATCAATCCTTCCTTCCTCTCTGTCTCTATGTTTCCATCTATAAAATTAGGAGAGTAATAGTATCCACCCCACAGCATGATGGCCAAGATTAAATGGGCTAACCCCCAGATGTATAATAGAAATGTTCTAAGGTTTCATAGAGGGGCAGTGCTCACACACTTTGACGCAGATGGCACCTGGTAAATGTGGACATTCAGAGGGTACTGTCCTCCTCTTAGCCCCCTCTCTCACTGCCAGACATAACCTGTAGGGCCTGAGTGCTGTTCATCTGCTCATCCCATCCCATGGTGCCTCAGGCTCATGGCCCAGAATCCTTTTTCCACCAAATTCCCCAATATCCTCACCATCTGCCTGCTGTGAGCTGCCCATCACCCAGTGTCCTGGAGCCTTAGCTTGAGTCCCTGGCCTTGTCCAGTCACCTTGGACTTCCAGGCACTACTCCTGAAGCTAAAATGCAAGTGATTTATTATCTGACCATGGCCCCATCCAACCCTCATTGCAGAGCCCTCGGAGCCCCCTAATTCTCATTGCTCTAATTTGACAGCTGTTCCTGCCCTTTCCTGAGCAATCCCCTCCTGCCATCACCATGGTTACCTGCAGGAAGAGCAACTTTTCTTCACTCTTCTTCTCTCCAAATCTCCAACCCACTCCCTCCTCCCATTTCTTGTCTGTGTCCCTTCTTTGAGACTTACAGACTCTGACTCTGTGTTAGTATGTAACTTTTCACATGTTTGTATTACTTTTCAACTATTTAGTAAGCTCAACAAGGTGGGAGATTGATATTACTGGAGCCCTCTGCCACACATGGAAGAAACTAAATTTGACCCAGCTAAATTAAAATTTTCTACTCAATGCTAAAACCTTTATGGGTCTCCACAACACGTAGGTGGAATTCAGACAATTACAAAATTAATGCCTGAGTGAATGCAAATAGGATGATGTGTTTTCATATAGCTGAGGTCTCTCAATCTAGTGTAAAATCCTTTGCTAGGTAAAGAAATTTCTTAAAGGAGATGAATGATTAATATGAAAGGCATGGAAGTACACAATTAAATTAAAATACTGTCAGCTAGAGTTACTTAGTTGGTCCCTGGGAGGAAGAAATCAATATAATGTGTCTCTTATTTTATTTCATTTTATTTTATTTATTTTTTATTTTTTAAAGTAAATCTTTATTGTTCAGATTATTACAAATGTGTTCCTCCCCCTCCCCCCTTTAATTGCTCCCCTCTACCAGGTTCCCATCCCACCCTCTGCCCTTTCCCCACCCCCATTGTCCTCATCCATAGGTGCACAGTTTTTGTTCAGTCTCTTCCGGTACCCCAACTCCTCTTTTCCCCAAGAATCTTCAGTCCACTCCCCTTCCATACCTCTGATTCTATTATATTCACCAGTTAATATTGGTCATCAGATTTTTTAATTCCCTTGTTCTTTAGTTTCACTTGTTGATAGTTACGTATTTGTTGTTCATAATTTTTATCTTTATCTTCTTTCTCTTCCTAAAGAACCCCCTTCAGCAATTCATATAATTCTGGTTTGGCAGTGATGAACTCCTCTAGCTTTTTTTTATTTGTGAATCTCTTTATCTGGCCTTCGATTCTGAGTGGTAGCTTTGCTGGGTAGAGTATTTTTGGCTGTAGGTTCTTGCTATTCATCACCTTGAATATTTCTTGCCATTCCCGTCTGGCCTGCATGGTTTCTGTTGAGAAATCAGCTGACAATTGTATGGGTGATCCTTTATAGGTAACTATCCACTTTTCTCTTGCTGCTTTTAATATTCTCTCTGTCCTTTGCTCTTGGAATTTTAATTATGATGTGTCTTTAATTATGGTGTGGTCCTCTTTGGTTTCCTTTTGTTTGGGGTTCTGTGTGCTTCTTGGACTTGTAAGTCTATTTCTTTCACCAGGTGGAGGAAGTTTTCTGTCACTATTTCTTCCAACATGCTTTCGGTATCTTGCTCTCTCTCTTCTGGGACCCTCATAATTCTGATGTTGGTTCGCTTGAAATTGTCCCAGAGGTTTTTTACATTATCTTAAACTTTCTGGATTCTCTTATCTTCTTGCCTCTGGCTCTTTGTGTTCTAAATCTTGGTCTTGATTCTTGCAATCTTCCAATTTGTTTTTAGGATTCTGTGTAATATTTTTTTTTATTTCAGACAATGTTTTCTTTACTTCTAGTTAATCCCTTTTTATTTCTATTTGATCCCTTTTCATATCCTCATAGGTCCCATTTATTTTATTGGTCTTTTTTAGGAAATCCTTGAAAAACCTTATAACTGTAGTTTTTAACTCAATGTCCATTCTTTTCTTTTTCTCCATCTCCTTCCTTTGTGTCCTGCCTCTTTGCATTTTAGTTGTTTCCCTGATTTGATGGAATAGTTTTGTGTGCTAGGTGTTCTGGTATAGTCCAGTAGCACAGCCTTCCCAGTTACCTGAGATGGACAGTCTTGGTGTAGCCATTTATGGTCTGGGTGTGCAGTCTTGTTGTTAAGCCTTGCTTATTGTTGGTATCATTGGGAGGCATTGATCTCCAAGCCAATTGGCTGTGTGGATCAGCAGTGTCTCAGCTAGGAGGGCTTCTGTACTCCACCTGGATGGGGTAGAGTCTTGGGGTGGCACCGACAAGCTTTGGTTCCCTGTCAGTCTTGCCTTAGGGAAGACCTATTCGTGGTGAGTCCCGCAAGATTGGTTGCAGGTGCGCACACCTCTTTGGTAAAGGACAAGACAAGCTTTGGATTCTGGTCAGTCCCTCCTTAGAGAAAGCCAGCCTCCAGGAGAGCTTCTGTGCTCAGCTTGGATGGGGCAGAGTCTCAGGGTGGTGCAGACAAGCTTTGGTATCCTGTTGGCCTCTCCCTGACTGGGGCTGTCTCTCAGAGCAATAGGGTGATTCTGTTTTCCTCCCCAACAAAAAAGCTAGCTGCGCATTAGCTCTCTGCTCTCTCTGTGCACCTGGAGTAAGCCATCAGTGAACTCGGCCACTCTCTCTGTGAGCCAGGAGTAGGCCAGTAATTAACTCAGCCAGTCCTCTCCGCCAGCCCTGAGCAAGCCAGCAGCCAACTCGGCCTGCTCTCTCAGGGCGCAGGAGTAGGACAGTAGCAAACTCGACCCGCCCTCTCCGTGCGTTGTGAGCAAGCCAGGAACGAATTCTGTGGCTGCCTTTTCGCACACACAGTTCTCTGCTCCTTCACAGTTTCTGAGGCTCAAGATGCCTTTTCTCTCCTTCCCAGATGGTAGAGCCTCCTCTCAGACAGCCCTTGGTGCTTCAGGACAATGTTTCCCCTGTTTTCCAGTTCTAAATTCAAAATTGTTGTGGTAGGCTGCATTCAGGTGTCTACCCTATGCCACCATCTTGGTTTCTCTCTAATTTGTCTCTTCTATTGATGCATTTAAGGATAGTAGTGCCTAAAAAGTGTCTCTTTAAATACTTTTTGGCTAAACATTGTAAAGTCTTTGCTTAGTCTTAATTTAAAATGCATAAATTTATGGATGGGGCCGGGTGAGCTCATTATTTGTATTAGTGAATGAGGCTCTCTGAGTAAATGCTGCTTTAATATTAATAATAATAATAATAGTCAAGACTGGTTTGGCTCAATGGATAGAGTGTTGGCCTGTGGACTGAAAGGTTCCGGGTTCGATTACGGTCAAGGGCATGTACCTTGGTTGCGGGCACATCCCTAGTAGGGGGTGTGCAGGGGGCAGATTGATGTCTCTCTCTCATTGATGTTTCTGACTCTCTATCCCTCTCTCTTCCTCTCTGTAAGAAATCAATAAAATATATTTTAAAATAATAATAATAATAATAATAATAATAATAAACCAACAATAACAACACCTCAGTAGAAATGCAACCCATACTTTAAAATGGACTTTAAAATTGTCTAAAAAGTGTTTTCTGATACAAAGTAAATCACAGATAAGTCCCCTCTCTCGCTCCCCCAAAGCCTTCCTTCCTACCCCCTAACCCCCGAGCAAATGGCAGGTAGTGGGTCTAAAGTGAGGGAGAAAGGTATGGACCTGTGATTTTCTTGCAGACATGTGCTGCTGGTTAGTCAGGACATCTGCAGGTACCTAGAGGGGGCGGCATATGTTCTTCCAGCCCACATGTGCCCTGACCCACTGCATTTAGAGCTTCTCTTTCACAGCCCAGGCCTGACACCTGCTCCTCCCACCCCACCCCAGGGGTGTAATAAGGGGACAGGGTAGAAGTCCAGGCCTTAGCCAGTAGAGCCACCTGTGACTAGGTCCGTGAGGCAGTCAGCAGGAACTGGTTGAAGCAGACTGTGCTGCTAAGACCAGTAGAGCATGTGAAACAAGCACCAGACACTGGAGTTGGAAAGTGCCTGGTGTGATGAAGTAGGGTGTGGATGGGGAGGAGGGAGCACGGAGGATTAGCTTATTACTTTGAGCATCCTAGAGCAGACCCGACAGGGTGTAGGGCAGTTATCTTACTTGGGAGATGAAGGAGACACAGGTGGAGCTATAAGGGCTTAAGACAGGGAAGGAAATGCAACTAGCTGGTGAATCTAAGCTGGTGTTAGTTAGATTGTTACCAATGGGAGTCATTGTATCTTAATCCTTAAGCAGAACTTTGAGAAACAGTGTAAGCATGCTCAGAGCTCCATCTGGAGCAAGGGAGCCCTGGGTGTTTGTGCCTCATTTACTGTCTGCCCTCCTTTAAAGGCTGACAAAGCACGAGTTGGAGAAAGCTCTCTGGCCATGCAAGGCAGTGCCACATTGAAAGAGCAACGGCCAACTGAACATACCCTACTCCTATGACCCAGCAATCCACTCCTTGGTGCTGAAAACTTACATCCACATAAAAACCTGCTCGTGGATGGTTCCAGCTTTGTTCATAATTGCCAAAGGTTAGCAGCAAGCAAGATGCTTTTCTGCAGGTGAATGGATAAACTTCCACACATCCAGACAACGGAATACTATTCAGCACTAAAATCAGATAATTTATCAAGCCATGTAAGGACATGGAGGAACTTTAAATGTATATCACTATGTGAAAGAAGCCAATCCATAAAGGCTCCATACTGTGCCATTCCAATTATGTGACATACTAGAAAAGGCAAAGCTAGGAGGCAGTGAGAAGATGGTGGTGAGCAAGGGTTCAGGGGTGGGAGGGATGAAAAGGCAGAGCACAGAGGACTTTATGGCAGTGAAAATCACTCAATATGACACTGTTGGTGGGTATGAATCATTACACATTTGTCAAAACCCACATGATGTGCATCACCAAGAGTGAATCCTTATGTAAACTATAGGCTTTGTATGAGTTCTGTGTCAATGTAGGTTCATCATTTTTAACAAGTGTCCTCCTCTGATTGGGGAAGTTGGTAATGGGGGAGGCTATGCATGTGATACATAGTGATTTGGCAGCTTCTTGCTAGAAGCTTCCTGAGATTCTAGAACAAGCTTGCTTCTACCTGGTACAACTGAAACCACCACCACCACCCTCTACAGCCCCCACCATGACCCACTTCATTAATAATAATACTAATGCATAAGGTGTGTTGAGTACTATTCATTTCATATAATATTTTAATCCATGTCATCTTTACAATAATGTCTTCAGGTAAATACTGTTATGGGGTGGGAGAAGGAGCCTATTTAGCAGTCTTAAGATTTAGCAGTTTTAAGCAGATTGTCCATTATTGCACAGTTAGTAAATAATGGGATAGGCCAGTTTTTCCAGCTCAACCACCTGCAAGAGTCTTAACCATGATTCCTGCCAATACTGTTCTCTCTAAAAGGACCCAGGCACCTACCAGTAGTTAACAAGCCTGATTTCCTCCAGATGGAGATATTTCAAAAAACTAACAGAAAAAGAAACTGAAGTTGTGATGATTTTTAAAGCAAATCATCTGTTCTGAAGCCTGTCAGAAATGATGCATTCAGAGCCTGTTCTTACTCATTGTGGAGGGGCTGAGGTGTGACATTCCAGAATCTACAACTCATGAGAGAGAAGAGAAGTTATATGCTCCAACGATACATCGTGTTCTCTGCTACAGAATGGCTCCTGAGTTAATTTCCCAGACTCCAAATTTGTTTAACTCATTATTTATAACATCACTAAATCCAGTGATACTAAAAGGCGCTACCATGAGCAAGTCCAATCCAATTTTAAACCTTAGAAAACATGTAAAATGTTTATTTTTCTCTCCCTTCTTCACTCTTATCAGGGATGGTGGATGGAAGCAAATGTTAAATTTGTCTGATGTGCAGTGGTCTAAATTTCACCAAATCCTAATTTACTTAATATACAGGTGGGTGGTTTTTTTTAAGATTGCTGATGAAATGTAACCCTGACACAGCTTAAACAGACCGCAGGCCTGAAGTTCTTTGCAAAATGGCCCAATTTGGTTGTTATAGCTCTAGTGTTGTATGTGCAGTGATCAAATCCTGTGTTTCCAATTGTCCTTTTTATGGTCAATTAAGATAGTCTTAGGATATAGATTTAATATCCAAGTAGTGTAATGTAACGGACTAAAGCGTGCTCTCCACTTAGGGGGAGGATGTATTTCAGTGCCAGTGGTTCTCCGGGTAAGTTTTCCAGGCTTCTATAGGGCTGAAGAGGCACATTTTAGAAATGGTTTTGTAAACTGTAATGAAGGCCTCTTTTTTAGCAGCTCCCTTCCCAAAGATGGCAGCATGCTTTACAAACTTATCAAAGTGATATACAATGATCATTTTATTCTCTGCTGAAATATAGGGAGGCAGGGGACTTGCAGTCATTGACGAAAAATCTCAGAGGGCTAGGTCAACAATGGGGAGGAGAGTGGACAGCATCTAAAACACCCCCTAACCCACAGGGCCTGCTGAAGGGCTGAAAGGGCTGCATTCTGGGATGCTCCAGGAGGTGTTTTTGCAGAATTGTCTCATGTGAGTTTTGATGACTGTCTATCCCAGACAGCATGGTTGCAGAGCTCGTTCTATAATAGATTCTCCCTTGCCACATTCATTTCATACTTTAAGGTACCATTTGATATACACACTCCAAAATGGGGGCACGTTTCACTGCTTGTCATTTTTTAGTGTAGACCATCAGAGGGGAACTGATACATCATTTTCTCAAATGCCAATTATCTACTAGGAAGACCTTCCTGAATTACAACACAAAAAAAAGGCAGTCTGGGCTTTAAAGGATGTGTTCAAAGCATTTCTGAGCAGAAGCCTTTTTTGGCTCTGTTTTAATTAATAGCCCAAAGTAATTTATATTTAAGAGGTTAGGCATTTCTGTGTATATGATAATTTTTAAATGCCTTCAGACAATGCATTCCATTGTGTCCTATTGATTTTATGTAGAGTCCAAACTAGAGAGAGAGAGAGAGAGAGAGAGAGAGAGAGAGAGAGAGAGAGAAGAGAAAGTATATCCAAAGAGGAATATTGTGGGGAAAAAATGTGTTCTTGAATAAAACTGGTTTAAAAGAAAACACAAAAAATAAGATGAAGTCTATATGAGGGGAATGACCCATCACAATTTTATGAGCACCTAAAGGATCTTGATGATAGCAAGTTTCAGATAAGCCAACAATAGTGAGAAGCTATCTGTAGACAATTAGGCAGTTAAGCTGGCAGGTAGAGTAAGTGCAGAACCACAGACTCAGATTACCTCCATTTTTATGATCAAAGAAGATAATCATCACTCTGTAAAAGGGTTTAAAATATAAATAGGAGAAAATTGGAGTCAGAGGAAGTTGAAATGATGATAAAAGTGCATCTTATTGATTTAAGCAAGTTCACATCTATAGAACTAGAATTGGCACAGAGGACACAGAATATTGTGATTACAATCTCAGCAACAGCTTCTGTAAATTTTGAGATATCATGGACAAGAGAGGTGTGAGTAGATAGAGATTAGTAGTATAGAGAAGATGTGTCCTAGAAATTAAAGACCAATGAAGCTGAATTTTTTTTTAAAATTTTGACCTTGGTAAAATTCTGAACAGATCTGTTCATTATCATTCCTTCATCTATAGTTTCTTCCATCCATAAATTTCTATTGATTGAATATTTAATGTGCACTAGGCATGGGGATATTCTAGAAAACAAAACAAAGATAGTTCTAGTTTCACCAGAACATATATTATAGTAGGGGAATTATAAAGCATAATTTGTGAATTCTAAGAGGGTAATGGTGAGATCTGCAAAGGCTAATGTGAAAATCAAGGTGAGGCATTATCCCTATATTAGTCAGACCTTTTTTCATCTCCAATGCCAGAAAGTCAGTTAAACTGGCCAAAGCAAAAGGGTATTTCATGGCCTATGTACATAAGAAGTCCATTAAGAATCCTGCCTTCAAACTGGCAGGGTAGATAGCCTCAGACACCATTTGTTACCAGGACTTTGTCTCCATCTCTTTGCTTGGATTTCTTCTATGTTTCCTCCCTTCTCCCTACTTTTCGATAGTGGTTTACAGTAGCTGCAGGCTTAAGCTTTATCTTCATAGAAATTCTAATGGAGAAAGGCTATATTTTCCCCCACAGCACGAATGAAAGTCCAAAATGAATTTCACATGGGTCATGTGGCACTTTCGTGGATCATCTATGTAGCTAAAGAAGACCAAATAAAATGATGGTCCTGGCCTGGGTCAAACCCAAATGCCCTCTCTTATACCAGGGATAGAGTCAGCCATTCTATCTATAAGCACTGAGAGTCAGTGGGAGGAGGGTGATTCCCCTGGGAGAGCAAGGGATGCTGGGCAAGCAAAGTGAGGTCTCTGCTTTAGTGCCCCTTGTGGACCATGCTGAAGAGAAACCTCCAAGAGCATCAGGGTGCATTTCCTATCTCATGCCATCTTTCTTTTTTAATGTATTTTTTATTTTCCTATCTGCACGGACTAGAACCTCCAGCACAGCATTAACTAACAGTGGTGACAGTGGACATCACTTGCTGGGTAAAGCATTCTGTGTTTAAAGCATTCATATTACTAACTGTGGTGTTAAATGCAGTCTGTTTGTAGATACCCTTTATCATGCTGAGGAAGTTTTCTTCTATTACAAGTTAGTTGAGTGAATGTTAGATTTTTTTAAAAAAATATTTTTTTATTGATTTTTTTTACAGAGAAGAAGGAAAAGGGATAGAGAGTTAGAAACATTGATGACAGAGAAACATCAATCAGCTTCCTCCTGCACACCTCCTACTGGGGATGTGCCCGCAACCAACATACATGCCCTTGACCGGAATCAAACCTGGGACCTTTCAGTCCACAGGCTGACTCTCCACTGAGCCAAACCAGTTTCAGCTGAATGTTAGATTTTTCAAATACTTTTCTTAAACTGTTTTTTAATTTGGTAATCTGTGTATCCTCCCTTTTGTTCTTGATTGATCCATCTTAAAAAAAAAAAGTCAATCTTGATATTTTCAAAGAACTAACATTTTGTTTCATTGATTTCTCACTTTTGCTTTTCTTCCTCATACTTTAAATAAGCCATTGGCAAACTACCTTTATTTCTGATTAGACAACTATATCATATAAGAAATTGGCAAAGTCAGGAAGGCACATGACAATGGAATTCCAGTCTCTGAGGAGCTGTATTACTGAAGAAGAAATGCGAAGATTCTCTCTCCTTCTGGAATGTAGAACTCAGACAAGTGTGTACAAGTTACAGAAATTTAAACCTCAACAGTGCCATTCCTATCTTAGAACACTGGCACCAGAATCCAAATTGTGAGTCAGAGCTTCTTATATTCAAACAAAGTTGATGGAAGAGAAACCATTAAGTAAGTTATTTCCTAGGGAAACCAGTTGTATACCATTTTCCTGTATGAAGATGAAAGAGTATCTACAAATCCAGGTGTAGCCAAACAGAACATAATGATTAAGGACTAACTGTCTGTGTGTTGTTGTTTTTTTCTTTGTGTTTTTTTTCTTTTTTTTTTAATGACAAAATGCAGGTTAGCTACCTTGTTCATTCAGGAACAATGTCAAAACTCTCACTACCCCATCCACCCAATTTATAACAGTCAACATCGTTTAAAAAAACAGAACACGTTTAGAATTAGGACAAAACCTATCTAGTAATTTGGACAAAACAATATTTATTATGGTGACATTTTCCTTTTTCTCAGTTATGGGTTTCTGATTTTCATTTCTGCAATAGTCCTTAGTTGGAACTGTTATATCCCATCGTGTGTTGTCAAGTGAAGCCTGAGGTTATTGTAGCACCTTAAAAAAAACACACCCTACCCTCCACCTATTTTAGAGCTATTAAGGCAAACCCAACGTGTGCCAGGAAAGCAAATGAGTTATAGTTATCAATGTAGAAGGTGGGGTTTCCTGTACAATAGCACCTCCCCTTCTAAGTCCCCGAGGCTGGTGCTGCTCAGAATGCATAATGATATAGTAGTGTGTGTGTTGAGTGAAAGCTTTGAGTAATGGAGCCAGCTAATGTTTAGAATTTTATTAGGTACAAACTGTCCCATATGTTCTTAATGCTATTTTTACCCCTTTGTTAAAACTGGTAATTCTTGTTTTTAAAGCCCTTTGGAGACACTCATTGATACATGCCTGGGGGAAAAAATGTAGATGTTTCTTTTTTTTTTTTTCTTAAAAAAATTCCCTTGAGACTTTAGAATCATGTAAGAATAATACTCTGATTACTCAAGTGGGTGGATTTTGCTGTTTCTGTTTTTTACTGGTATACTTTAATCATCTTAAGAGATCCAAACTTTTTCATCATAAAGTACAGATGAGTGCTATATGATCCCCATATTGAGAGGGAGAGGGACAGCAGCACTTAGCAGAGACCCTCCGTGGCTGCCTCTGTTAGCTCCCAGCAACATCCCCCAGTTCCTGAGCTTGCAATAAGGGCAGAGGTATTATAATATTAGAGACATGACTGCGATCAACTGCAGCCATGCAAAGCACCCACAGCCAGTATGCAAAGGGGAACAGTTTCTACTCTGTTCCTGTGAATACTTGCTGATAGCAGTGTAGACTCAGTCTTACTGGTTCCCCCTTTTATCAGGAAAAGCTGGAAAATAGCTGTGGTATCTGTATTCAAAGAAGGAAGAAGGGGAAATGTAGCACCAGCCTTTTATGAGGAAAGCTAACCACTGCCCTAGAAAGAAGGCATGAAACTCTGCCTAAATCTCATTGGCCAGAACAGGTCATGTGGTCACCCTAACTGCATAAAAGCCTGGGAAGGTATTTTCCTCCTCAGTCAATTTCATAGGAGCAGGCCAGGGCGGAGGGACTTAGGAACTGGTGATGAGCCAGGTAACTTGAAGTGCTTTCCATTATGTAGACGTTATTTTAAACATTGGGTCCATATCAAATGACACAAAACATGTCAGAAAGCCAGATGATGGCTACAGACCTTGAGTGTGTAACGTCTGCATAAGGCAAACCAATGTCTATTCTTGTATCTCTCTGCCTGTGGCTTCAATAATACACTTTCCTGATTCAGTGACTAAGCCTTCTCCGACCAAGGACTTTAGTCCTTTCTTTTCTGTTTTCTCCATGCAATCCATCAGTTGGAATATTTTGTATACAAACTCCTTTTGTTAGGTAATAATGAGTTTTCCAATTTTAAAAAAAAATTAACAAAGATTTGCAGAACTGCCAAGCAGAGCCTCTGATCAACATAGAATAACCAGTAGGAGAGTTGGTGAAATTCCAGACAATTGTAAAACAATTAGAAAGATACTTTAATTAGACTGTACAGCTTTATCTTGAATAAATTGACACATTTCACTAGGACAGGGTTGCTAACTTTCTCTGAAAAGTCAGATAGTAATTATTTTAGGCCTTGTGGACCATATGGTCTGTGGTACAAACTGTTCAACTCCATGCCATTGTAGAACAAAAGCAGACATAGATAATACAGAAATGAGGGGCATGGCTAGGTGCCGATAAAACTTTATTTAGATATATTTAAAAACCAAAACCAAAACCAAAACCTGATGTGGATCAGATTTGGCCAGTCCTGACTTTGCTAAACTGTTTCTTGCACTTCGGATCCCAACAAAATTTTTAGGAATTATGTCTCCAATTTCTTCCTTATGCTATAAAGCACATCCTTGGCTTTGTGCTTGACTCCTTCTCTAGAACTCTTCAGTAGGTCACCAGAGGGTGGAGGCAATATCTCTTTATATTTTAAAGGCACCTGATCTCTTACAGATTTCTGAGTTGTGAATGCATGGTTGACTTTCATTATTTTCATTTTTTAAATTATTGTATCTCCTTCAAGAAATAGTTTTGCAATAATTTTGATCAGGTTGACACTGTGGTATTAACTACTTATTTAAGTACATGTAAAGTGTAAGTCACAAATCTACAGCGTGATGAATTTTTGCAAACTGAAAACACTTATATAACCAGCACCCAGAGAAATAGCATGACCAGTCCCTATGAGTCCCTCTGCCCTCCCATTCACTATTCCACAGGGGGCACTATTCTGACTTTTGTAGGGTGGATTAATTTGCCTGTTTCATACTTCATATAAGTGGAATCATACAGCGTGTTCTCTTTTATGTCAAGCTGGCCCCCTACCTTTTAAAATATTAGAGTAAATTGATAGCTATCACTTAACACACACTCAAAATGTGTCAGTTTCTTTTCTAAGCATTTATATGCATTACAGTAAACACAGTCACGTTTAGTATGGATCACATCTGGGTGTTTTATGTTTTACTTTGATCTAACTCTGGTTGATATAGAAATGTCATAGGTATATATTTCCTTTTCAGATGTCCAATTTATTTATTTTATTTTTTATAAGTAATTTATTAGAATTAGGAAACTTTTCAGAGCCATAATTGCACAAAGAGTTCCCCATCAGCTCTCTTTGCAGTAGGAGTTTGTAATTATCCTTTAACAAACATGTTAAGATATACTGGGATTCTAAGCAGCCAAGCCCTGAAATATATCATTTTAAAGTGAACACTTAGCTACTATGAAGCTTTGGAGGTACCTAAATAAATTAGTGTCCAGCTTCACCCTAGGCAAGAAGGGCAGTGAGGGCTAAAGAGTGACTTTGTCCATTTCCTTTCCAGGAAATGATGGCCTATCAGAGAGAACATAAATTACCCCTATTCCCCAATTAGATTAAAAATCTGAGGTTTAAAATGTGCCTTTACCTGAAGACCCTGATATTAGACCTCTGGCTTTATCATTTCCCCATTGGGGCAGCTCTTAATGGTACTCAGAGAGAAGTCCTGTTCAGTTTCTATTATTAAGAGGTTGAATGTTCTACCAAAGCAAATTTGGACACAAATGGTCCCATCACCCTTTATGAAAGACCTCCTGGGGGATAATCTTAAAGAGACTCTTATGATGAGGTGTTTATACATGTGATTCTGCCCAAGATACCAGCTTTCAAACTCATACAGACTTAGGTTACTCTCACCTCCTGTGTTAACAGATGTATCTAACCCATTTACCAGACTTCCCCACTCAGCATTTTCTCATCATGTAGATGCAAATAACTAAGGAATAATATTAATTTCTATTTTGAAACTATGTTTGATAACAACAACAACAAAAAACAACTAAACAAGAAAAAAATGGTTATAGTCCCTAGTAATTATGGAGAACTTTATTTTTCAGGGCTAAACAGACATCTGATCTAGGAAAGATTTGAACCCACACCGCACTGCAAAATGCCTCGGCCATTCAAACCTTGGTGGTCTGGCCATAAACAGAAGTCAGGTACTGAGCAACGTAGAAGCACGAATTGGGCCTCAAGGGTTTCTCTGGTGTTGGGAGTTAAGACAGCCATGTAAGTTCTGTGGGACAGAGAGCACCCCTCCTCCTGTACTATGGTTAGCATGGAGCTCCTGATGAATTCCATGCTAACTTTTGGAAAAAAAATCATTTAAGTTCATGAAAAGAACACAGCTGCTTTGCCTAAAGATAGACATTTGGATTCACTATTTGAAGGAAGAGATCAAGGAAAGCATTCTACATTAGTGGTCAATAGCACAGGTCACAGAAATACAGGAAGGTAATTGAAAAGTATATTTCTAGCATAAATATGCCCCATGAAATATATGGGACTTACTTATACTAAAAAGTATTTCTTATTTATTAAGTGAAATTCAAATTTAACTTAACTAGGCTTTTTCCCCCAACCCTAACTCAGTCCTGCTAGTCTCATTTTTATGTTTAATTCCTAAATAGGTGAAGGGGATTGTTTTTCAAGAGTAATGTGAGTTTAGCTATTCTCATTGATCTATAAGGCAAAAATCTTAACATTATTAAAATGGGGAGGTGACCAAATTGTTAAGAATTGATGGAGCTTCTCAGGACAATATTTAGGGCAGAACAGAGACTGTCATCCGAATGCTCGTCAAGTAAGATCAACTCACAGTGATGTGTATAACCTTCACCAAAAATATGGTTTTTCATATGACAATGGCCACTTAAGGAAGGTTGCTGTAGGCAGCCCCACCATTTATATCTTCATTTACATTTTATAACTGGTAAAATTAAATAATGATGAGTAGAAATATTTTATATATTGATGGCATGTAACTCTGGTTGATACTTTTGATAACAGAGTCAGGAATTAAAAATAATTTGGTAGCTGAAATAGTGGGCTGAATTATTAGAAAGTAATGTAATAAAAATGAGTGTAAGATTCTCTGCTTGGGCCCAAACAGTGCATGCCACTAGTTAAATATATGAGGAGCCATGACTTAGTAGAAGCAGAAATGAAAGCAAGAGTTAGCATTTAAATTTAATTGTTAGATCAGTATTAACAACTTTCTTTACTTCCCTATCTCTGCTCCTGGCACTGTCTTCCCTATCTTTTGTCATGGCAGGCCTTTGAGTGAGGGGTTGTATGAACCTTCAGGGGCCTGTTTTCATTTGTGTGGTAAAATAGCTCATTGCTATTCATATAAAGTGCTTTTGATCCCAAGAACTGTGTGCTGTTTGGATAAATAAGGCACAGTTGCTTCTCAATGTGTTTTCCTAGCACTGAGCAATTAAAGAAAAAAGTTTAAAGGATCTACATGGAAATACAATTCAGAAAACTCTGGTTCTTGTGTGAGGGGTTTTCAAATGTGAGTATGCAACAGAATCACCTGTAGGATTCATCAAACCAGTGGGTGGGTCCTTGCCGAAACTGGTTTGGCTCAGTGGTAGAACGTCGGTCTGCGGACTGAAAGGTCCCGGGTTCGATTCCGGTCAAGGGCATGTACATTGGTTGTGGGCACATCCCCAGTAGGGGGTGTGCAAGAGGCAGCTGGTCGATGTTTCTCTCTCATTGACGTTTCTAGCTCTCTATCTCTTTCCCTTCTTCTCTGTAAAATATCAATAAAATATATATATTTTTTTAAAAAAACAGTGGGTCCCACCCTTGGAGTTTTTTATTCAGAAAGTTAGGAATGCCATACAAGAATTTGCATTTCTAATGCGATCTAGTAAAGGTGATGCTACTGGCCTGGGATCTCACTTTGCAAACATCTGCTACAGGCCATAAATTCATGTCACAAAGTTCCTGTCCCAACTATAAAAGTCTATGATCAAGACAAATTTAGATCCACACTCTGAGAACAGATAGAATATACTATTTGTGTCTATTACACTCGCATGAGGTCAGACTTCTGTCCATTTAGGGCAAGGATAGATGGGGAGAGAGGTTTGGTCCATCCCATTTGGTCCATCAAGTTCTGTGGTTCTCCATCGATTCCTCTGAGTGTTCACCTTTGAAGCCCATGGAAACACAGTGCCAGGAGCAGTGATGCCCATACTACAGGGCCTCCGTGCCACAACCTGACCTCAGCACGGAATCACCATGTGCGATATGGGCCCTCAAGATCTCTAGTGTCACTAAATAGATCGCAATGCGGAGTTCTCCATTCTGTTTTGTGAAAATAAAAATAACAGTCATGAAACTGAACCCATAAATGTCTGCTCCCTGTTGATAGGATGGCCAAACTCATTGTTACACTGCTTTCCTCTTTCTCCCTCCCTCCCTCCCTCCCTCCCTCCCTCCCTCTCTTCCTTTCTTCCTTCCTTTCTTTCCTTCTTCTTTCCTTCCTTCCTTTTTTCCTTCCTTTTTCCTTCCTTCCTTCCTTCCTTCTTTCCTTCCTTCCTCCCTCCCTCCCTCCCTTCCTTCCTTCCTTCCTCCCTTCCTTCCTTCCTTTCTTCCTTTTTTTCTTTCTTTTTTTTTGAGCAGCTATAAAGCAAGCCATGAGTCATGCAATGTGCCAGCCTCAGAGATACTGAGACCTATTTATATAAATATTCACAATCATGTTTTCAAAGCCGTTTCCTCATTTCCCTTTGTTGCTGTTTTTCTTTTCATTGGTGGTCAGATGAATCAGTCTTTAATTGAAGCCATTGAGAGAGAGAGAGAGAGAGAGAGAGAGAGAGAGAGAGAACCAGAGAGAGAACCTAGAAGAATTATAAATTCCATGAGAACAA
Source organism: Vespertilio murinus (assembly GCA_963924515.1). Classification (NCBI taxonomy): domain Eukaryota; kingdom Metazoa; phylum Chordata; class Mammalia; order Chiroptera; family Vespertilionidae; genus Vespertilio; species Vespertilio murinus. The sequence continues at coordinate 23,410,637 of OZ004716.1, forward strand.
GGTCAGCATCTATTTTCCCAGAAATCTATTACTAACCCCATTACAGCACCTACGACATCATAGGTATACACAATTTGTGACTGACTGAATGAAAAACTGTATATATCTCTGCCAGCCAGTGATCTTGGAGGTTACTTGGTGACCCTTCACATCACATCCCTGAACATGAAGGAGCTTTGTTTTGCTGTGAATCAAATGCAGATGATTTTGAGTCAAGCTTCAACAATATCTACTCATTCCCTTCTAAATCTATTTTTTAGCAAAGTCAGCATTTTGATTGTTGATAGGTTTAATGTTGTTTACCCATTGATCATGTCCAGCACATTTATTTTTAAATGTTTTAAAATAGTTTATTAAAGTCCAATTGCACAAAGCTAAATATATATTGTTTTTAAAGAAGACATAAACTATAATGCAGAAAAACAATAATGGAGTTTAATTATCACAATTTAGTACTAAATTGGGCTTTGAGTTTCCACATAACCACAGAAAAAAAATGAAAATGCATTGGCTTAAATAGTTCTCCTTGTTTGATTAAAGCATGCCAATTAACGGGAAGAGAAATGTTTCCCTTTGGCATTTGTTTCTGGTAGCCACATAAGAGCCTTTACTGAAAAGAGCTCTGCCTTACATAGGAATAGCTTTTTCAGCAGCTATTTTGCCAGAGGTGTGAAAACATTCTGCGCCTGGCTACTTTGTGCATTTTAGCTCAGTAAAGACATGAAAAGGGATCATGGCAAGGTGACTGCATCCCACGGAGAGCTAAGCTTCTGGGGGTGGGACTTGATTCAGGAAGGGAATTTAGGGAACTGAGAGGATTAAATAATCAATGCTTCTTTCAGATTAGCCCTCTCAAATATCAATGGTCCTCACCAGCCTTAAAGGAGATAATGAGGCAATTTTAATATTGAGCGATCTACAGAGTATCTGAAGTTTGGAAAGTCTGTAGAGTTGGAAAGTTTGGAAAGATGATGATTTCAACATCATATAGTCTGTGTCAGCGGTGGCTTGTGAGGGCAACCACTGTCCAAAGCCTGAGACACTGCTGTGGTGGGGACATGTGAAATAACATGAATTATTGTGTGTCTTTTGTAAAATCCTCACTGGGGGATATGTTTATTGATTTTATATAGAGAGAAACATCTATGGGGTTGCCTCCTGAATGTGTGCCTGTACGTGGGATTGAACTCTTAACCTCTTTGGTGTATGGGATAATGCTCTTACCAACTGATCCATGCAGCTAAGGCAGGTAGGCTCCTCAAGAAGAGACAATGGTGTGAGTGCAAGTTCTTTATTAAGAAGATTCAGGTTCACCAGAAATGGACAGGAGACCATGAGAACAGTAGACAAGGAATGCAGGGTACAATATTAAGCTGTGGTAGGTAACTAAAGTTGAATCCTGTAATAAAACTCGAGAAACAACGTAGAAGACATGCCTCAGAATGATCCCACCTGAGGAAAGAGGGAAAGTGGACACTGATACATCAATTCTTTTTGAGTATTTTCACTCCTGCTTCATTGGTAGAGGCCTACTCCCACAGAAAGGGTGTTACCGTAATTCCAGGGCACCTCCCACCAGAGGGGCTTTGGGACTGCCACACACACAGGCAGAGCGGTCCTCTGTGGTTCTGGGGAAGTCCTTGGACACAGCTGAGAGTCTGAGCAGAAGTGGTCTGAGCACAGGGAGGTGGGTGTGGTCTGGGGTTTGGATAGGACACGGGCACTCCCCCTCTGGTGTGGAAGAGAACTGGACAAAGCGGTGCTTCAGTTCTCTGACAGAGAATCACATCAATCTGTCTATCAGTTCTTTTCATCTCGACTAGAAAATCTCACTAGTTTCTGTGTATTTTCAACACTTCCCCATACTTGCTAATCTTATTTATAAAAGAGAATGTAGATGTCAAGATCATTATTTTTTGCAAACACCATTATCTAGTTAAGAACGTGCTAACATTGTTCTCCCTCCCTTGTCCCCTCTGCTCCCGCGCTTGGATTTATCTGTAAATGTACCTTCCATTAATATAAGACCATATTGATTTTCTATCTATAACAGCAATGTGGTTTCCTTTTTAAATAAATGTGTTTAAGTAAAAAATAAAAGTAAACGTACAGAAAGAAATTAATGACATTAAAATATATATGTCTAGCCTAGCCAACATGCCTCAGGAGTTGAGGGCTTACCTATGAAGCAGGAGGTCAGGATTTGATTCCTAATCAGGGCACATGTCTGGGTTGCAGGCTTTATCCACAGTAGGGCATGCAGGAGGTAGCTGATGAATGATTCTCTCTCATCATAGATGTTTCTATCTCTCTCTCCCTCTCCTTCCTCTATAATATATATAGTGATATAGTGATATATGTTTGACAGCTGGGTCTCTGGAAAATATTCATAATTCATAGCATTTGCCTGTTTCTGGGGTTTAAATACTATCATCGCGTCAGAAATAGCTTCCAACATGACTTCACAGAATTTGGACTTGGAAAGAGTGTGCACTCCTGGTTCTCACAAGCCACTGGGTGCCACGCAAAGATAACCAGCCTCATAAAAGTCATGTACCAGTCACAAAAATCTCCATGGGTAAAATGAAGGGTAAAAACTTTTAATTTATTTTAAATGTCCAAAAACACTGGCAAGTAGGTGAGTTACAGATGTGGCAACTGACAGAACAGTAACAATAACAGTTATTCATATATTGACACCAACAGTCAGGTGAGATCCCTGAGTACACACCTTCTAGTACAGAATTGATACTATAAAAAGGTAGGAACCTATGAAGAAGTAGAAATGAAATGTAAAAGTCAGACTCCTCTGTGGTTGTGGTTGTTTCCTGTTCTTGCAGAATGAGTGTTTCAGAAGAACTTTCTTTTCCCTGGTTCCCATTTGCTGCCTCAGGTCCTAGAATCTCTGAATTTTTAAAATATATATCAAATTCTGTTTGTTTTTGGCATTTTTGGTAACATTTATGAGTCCTTGGTTTGTGTGTTTGTTTATTTGTTTTTCCTACTATAGGTTAGATGCTATACCTAAAATTTGGAAATGAAGATCTCAGTAAAAATGCTGGTCAGTCACATGTATATGTTACCTTGAGCAGATTACCCCCTGATGAATCAGTTTTTACACCTGTAAAATAGAGAAGGCAAATTAGCCAACTCCTGGAGTAATTATGAGACTAGAATGAGCTAAGGCACATGTCTTCACAGTTATAATTGTGGTTATTATTGTCATTACTACTTAACCCCATAGATTTATCTGGATTTTGCAATCAGTTTAGTGCCCTGTTCTATAGTTTCTTGTTTAAATTCCAGGTGAGGTCTACAAAGCAGAGAGAGCTGGATTCTTCTTACTTGCCTCACCTTAGCTGTCTCCTACTTGACGCATCTTAAGAGATGTTTGCAGAAAACTAATCAGCACCTACGTTTGTTTCCTAATTTTCTTTTGCTCGCACATACTATGACACTTGATTAGCAATCAGCACTGTGTTGTGTTGGCAGTCGTCTACAAGCCCCATTCCTCCTAATCAGTGATGGAGGAAGTGAATGCTGCTGTTGAAAGGGAACCTTTTTTTTTGGAGTTCTTATCCCTTAACTCCTAATTGTTGTATTTCTCAAACTCAGCCCAGCTGCAAGCTTTATTAGGGAAACATTTATTCAGATAACAAGCCTTGGGTATGAAAGACAAGTAATTATTTTACCAATGCATTTAAATGGATGCATGCTATAGTGCAACTCATCTCTCAAGTGGAGAAGGTACACAGTAGGGCTGAAATATTGCTTTGTAGATGGACAATACCCTAAGCATATGACTGGGAGCTCCTGAAGAATGGTAGAAAAATGGAAAAATAAAAAGATACCAGGAAAATAAGGGTAAAATAGTAATCAAAACTCTGAAAGTTATCTTAAAACTGAGAGACAAAATGGTGGCCGAACAGATGGACCTGTACTGAGGCTAGTCCCAGAGCAGATAGAAGGAGCACCTAAGAGTTGCTAGGGAGTGTTAGTTGGCAAGCTAAGGGGTAACAGAACTCTAAGAGAAGGTAGGGGTCTGCTGGACAGGATTTCCTGACCAAGCAGCCCACACTCTGGTGGAGACATCTCCCAGAGCTACAGGCTCAGAGGGAAAACTACTCCAATTTACAAAGAAAAGAGGATCTTATCTGAGGCCTGAAAAACCCACAACAGTGGAGACCACCAAACAGCTGTGATGCCCCAATTGGTGCAAACATGTGGATTCAAGAGAGTTCTTCAATCACCCACAGAAAGGAGAAAGAGAACTACATAACCAGACATCCTGAAAAGAGAGACCACGGGGGAGACAAAGAAATAGCCTGCACATAAAAAAAAGCAGGCATCATCAGAAAAGGAAGTAAGCCAGTTAGAGGCAAGCAACCTACCAGAGCAAGAATTCAGAGTAATGATCATACGATGACTAAAACGAATGGAAGACAAATTCGACAATATGAGTAAGACCCAAGAGGAAAGGAAGAAGAACCAAGAAGAAATGAAAAATGGCATCGCTACTATGAGGAACTCAATAGAAAGCATCAAGAGTAGACTAGAAGAAGCAGAGGACTGCATCAGTGAGCTAGAAGACAAGATGGGGAAAAATACCCAATTAGAGCAGCTTCTAGAAAAAAAATTAAAAGCAGGAAGAGAGCCTACGGGAGCTTTGGGACAATACAAAACAAAACAATATTAGAATAATAGGGGTTCCAGAAGGAAAGGAAACTGAGGAAGACATGTAAAAAGTATTTCAAGAAATAATGACAGAAAACTTTCCTGAGATAGAGAAGAAAAAATCCACACAAATCCAAGATACTTGCAATCCCAAGCAAAATGAATCCCAAAAGACCAACGCCAAGGCACATTATAATTAAATTGGCAAACACCAATGACAAAGTAAGAATCTTAAAAGCAGCCAGAGAGAGGCAGAAAGTTATATATAAAGGAAGCCCCATCAGACTAGCACCTGCTTTCTCAACAGAAATTCATCAGGCCAGAAGGGAATGGGATGAAATATACAAAGTCATGCAAAGGAAGGGTCTGAGTCCAAGAATACTACCCCCAGCAAGGCTATCAATCAAAATTGAAAGTGAAATCAGGAGCTTCACAGACAAAAAAAGACTAAAGGAATTTATCACCACCAAACCAGCAATGCAAGAAATGATAAAGGGACTACTGTAAAAATAAAGAAATAGGAAACAAAGAAGGAACACATGGGTATAGATTAAAAATAGCGTCAAATAAGTACCTATCAATAATAACTTTAAATGTAACTGATTTAAATGCTCCAATCAAAAGACATAGGGTAACAGATTGGATAAGAAAACAAATCCCATATATCTGCTATCTACAAGAAACCCATTTCAGAAAAAAACACACACACACACACACACACACACACACACACACACACAGAGTGAAGGTGAAGGGATAGTAAAAGGTTTTCCAGGTGAATGGAAATAAAAAAAAGCTGGGGTAGCAATACTTATATCTGACAAATTAGATCTCAAAATGAAAGACATAACAAGAGATAATGAAGGCCACTACTTAATACTAAAGGGAGCAATCCAACAAGAAGAAATAACCCTGGTAAACATATATGCACTCAAATACATTAAAAAAAACTGCTTGAGGACATTAAGGGAGAAATTAGTAGCAATACAATCATAGTAGGAGATTTTAATAACCCACTATCACCTTTGAACATATCATCTAAACAAAAAATCAACAAAGAAACATCAATCCTAAATGACTCAGTAGACCAGATGGAATTAATTGACATCTTCAGAACATTTCACCCTAAAGCCACAGAATATACATTCTTCTCAAGTGCACATGGGTCATACTCAAAGATAGACCACATGTTGGGACATAGGCAAAGTCTCTTCAAATTCAAGAAGATAGAAATCATATTAAGCATCTTCTCAGATCATAATGGCATAAAACTGGAAATCAACTACAATAAAAATAATCCAAAGAAATCAAATACATGGAGACTAAATAGCATGCTATTAAATAAGGACTGGGTTACCAGAGAAATCAAGGAAGAAATAAAAAACATCCTGGCAACAAATGACAATGAAAACACAGCAATGCAAAATTTATGTGACACAACAAAAGCAATTCTGAGAGGGAAGTTCATAGCTCTGCAAGCATAATACAAAAAAACCAAGAAAAATGGTAATAAATTATCTAACTCTACAACTCAAAGAGTTAGAAAAAGAGCAAAAAGAAAAGTCCAGTATAAACAGAAGGAAGGAAATACTAAAAATCAGAGTGGAGATAAAGGACTAAGCAGCCAAAGAAACAATACAAAAGATCAACAAAACCAAGAGCTGGTTCTTTGAAAGGATAAACAAGATTGATGAACCTCTACCCAGGCTAACCAAGAAACAAAGAGAGAGGAACCACATAAATAAAATCAGAAATGAAAGAGGTGAAATAACAACAGACCCCGATGAAATACAAAGGTTTGTTACAAAATACTACAAACAACTCTACTTCAACAAACTGGACAACCTGGAGGAAATGGACATATTCCTAAAAAAAATATAGCCTTCCAAAACTCAATCAAGAAGAATCTAAAAATCTAAATAGGCCAGTAACTTGGGAAGAAATTGAAGTAGTCATCAAAAAGCTTCCAGCAAAGAAGAGCCAGGAGCCAAATGGCTTCACAGGAGAGTTTTACCAAACATTCAAGGAAGAACTAAAACCTATCCTCCTCAGACTATTCCAAAAAATTCAAGAGGAAGGATTAGTTCCAAGCTCCTTTTATGAAGCCAGCATCATCCTAATACCAAAACCATATAAAGACAACACAATGAAAAAGAATTATAGGCCAATATCCCTCATGAACATAGATGCCAAAATCCTCAACAAAATTCTAGAAAATCAACTCCAGCAGAAGATCAGAGAGATCATACACCATGACCAAGTATGATTTATTCAGGGAATGCAAGGATGGTACAATATCTGCAAATCAATAAATGTGATACACCACATAAACAAATTGAGAGATAAAAATCATATAGATATATCAATTGATGTGAAAAAAGCATTTGATAAAATCCAACACCTTTTCCTGATTAAAAAAAAATCTCAACAAGGTGGGAATAGAAGGATAATACCTCAATATAATAAAAGCTATATATGATAAACCCATAGAAAACATCATACTCAATGGGCAAAAACTAAAACCATTTCCTCTAAGAACAGGAACAAGACAGGGATGCCCACATGACCTCACTCATTTATGGATAATAATGAACATTATAAACTGATGAACAAAAAGATAGATACAGAGACAGTAAAGCAATCAACAGAATGTCAAATTACAGTGAGGAGGGTAGGGAGGTCTGGGGGAGATAAGAAATCAACCGAAGGACTTGTATGCATGCATATAAGCAAAACCAATGGACGAAAAACTCTGGGGAGGGAGGGCATGTATGAGAGTGGTGGGGGGGGGCAATGGAAAGATATGTATACATATAATACCTTAATAAATATAGATAAATAAATAAAAACTCTGAAAGTTGATCAGGGTGAATAAAACATCAAAATTTTATTTATGAACATGTTCATCCATTTATTCATTCATTCACTCACTTTATATCAGATATTTTTTGAGTTTCTATTGTATACCTTGCTGTCAAAGAGCTTAATGAGCTTAATGGGAGAGGACCAATGAAACAATTAAACTCATGTCACTAGGGATCTCCCATCCTATTTAAGTCCAAGTAATATTGGTGCAAGCCTCCACTCCATGCCTTGTGAATGTTCACAGATATCTGAGAAATGTTTGGGAATTTAGGTGGCTCACATACCAATGTTCACCGTTAGCTCAAACATCATGCTCTGCTTATTTAGTTGTTTTGCCTCTTCATATTCCACAATTCACATGTAGAAGATAGCCCCTTCCCTTTACTTTCACAAAAAAATGCATTCAGCCTGTGTGGTTACCATGTTATTGAAATTCTGGAAAGTTATACTTGGAGATTGTATCAACTCCTATTGGAGTATTAAAATGACTATTCTTAAGTGTACTTTAGGTACCAGACACATTTTCTTTGGCTGCTTACTTGTACACCCAGCTCTTTATTTCTCACATCTCAAAGTTTTCTTTTCCTTCTTCCCTTCCCATCTCTCCTTTTAATTCTCTACTGAGTATGCTGGGCCTATTACATGCTATGATCATATTCTCTGTTCCTGCTCCTTCACCAAGTTCCAGTCTCAGCTACTTATATCCAGACCCACGCTGCTATCCAGAATAAAAAAAGTCTTTCTCTTGTTGTTGTTTCCAAATTTTTATTTTATTGTGTTTATTTTTTATTGACTTTATTGTGGTGACATTGGTTAATAGGATCATATAGGTTACAAGTATATATTTTTTATGATCTCAATATTGCATTGTGTGCCCACCACTCAAAGTCAAATAATCTTTTGTCACCATATATTTGGTCTCCTTTACCCTTTACTAACCCCCCTTCCTCCTGGAAACTACTATATTGTTATTTGTGTCTATGAGTTTCAGTTTTATATCACACATATGAGTGAAATCATATGGTTCTTAGCTTTTTCTAACTGACTTATTTCATTTAGTATGGCCCAGCAATCCTTAGAGGTACCTACCAAAAAAATTCAAAAACATTTATTTGCAAAGATATATGCACCCCTATGTTCATTGCAGCATTATTCACAGTGGCCAAGGCATGGAGATAACCTTAGAGGGTTGGTTAAAGATGTGGTACATATATGCTATTAAGTACTACTTAGTCATTAAGAAAATGTTAAATACTGCCATTTGCAACAACACAGATGGATCCTGAGAATATTATGCTACAGAGTACTTTGTATAATCTGAATTTAAGTCTTTGTCAAATGTGTGCATCATGAGTATGATCTCTTAGACTGTGGCTTGTCTTTTACTTTATTATAGGTATTTTTTAAAATATATTTTATAGAGAGGAAGGGAGAGAGATAGAGAGCTAGAAACATCGATGAGAGAGAAACATCGACCAGCTGCCTCTTGCACACCCCCTACCAGGGATGTGCCCACAACCAATGTACATGCCCTTGACCTGAATCGAACCCAGGACCTTTCAGTCCACAGACCGATGCTCTACCACTGAGGCAAACCGGTTTTGACTATTTATGGGTGTTTTTGATAAATAGATGTTTTGTATTAAATTGTCTGTTTAACTTATTGCTTTTTGTGTCTTGTTTAAGAAATATTTGCATGCTCCAGGGTCATGAACATTTTCTATTAAGTCCTCTAAAAGCTTGATTTTTTTTTTAGCTTTTATGATTAATTTTCACCTCAAATTAATTTTTGTATAGTATAAGGTAGGGTTCAAGATTGATTTCCCCCCAATTGCTCTAGTATCATTTATTGAGAGACCATGCTTTTCCCCTCTGAATTATAATAATCTCTTTGTCATAAATGAAATGGCCACATATGTGTGGTCTATTTCTGCATGTTCTATTACCTGGCTTTTATATCTATCCTTATACCAGGACAAAGATGGTAATTTTTAATAATTTTCCCTTTTACATAGTCATTTAAAATTAGAGGCCCAATTCAAAAAATTCATACAAGGGGCTTGGCTCTCGCAGCTGCGGCAGCTTGCCTCGGCCCTCTCAGCTGAGGCTTTGTCCCAAAGGTCATCCAGAAGCTCGTCCAGAAGGAAGTCTGGAAGGATGTCCAGAACGTCCTTCGGCTGTTCAGTCTAATTAGCATATTACGCTTTTATTATTATAGAGACACCCCGTGCTAACTGCTCTAATAGTAGAAATATATTCTATAACTCATGCTAGAGGACCACCTATAGGGGCCAGAAATGGGTTTCCCAGTGGATATGTCATTTAGGTTAAGAAGCTCATCATGGGTTTGCACACCAGGGCATTCTCACTGGCTGTTTTCTCACTGTGCAATCATTTAGTTGATATAGCCCATGTTGTATGTGCACTGGCCTGAGCAATGCCAATAAAACAAGGAAGATACACAGGTAGAGGTAGGATAACTTCATGGTAAAGACTGAAACTATAGCTGAGAGAGAATATGTGATTTGCCAAAGGTCCCTGAGCTGGTAAGTTTTGATGTCCTTCCTGATTGGGCACGGGTTTCCCAGGAGATCCATCTTCTTCCCAAGATAGCACATTCCCTCTGGTCAGATGCCCAAGTCATGGAGCTGGAATGCAGTGATCCCTAAGTTTGCACTCAGTTCTTCTGTTCAGCTCTCAAGTCTATGCTCTACCCAGTATCCTTGGTTACCTCCCTGGAAAAATGGAATTATTTGTATGCCAAAGAAAGAATGAGTTAATTGGTTCTCATTTTAATATAACTCTGCTCTAACATTACCAATATGTGTCTAAAATACCTTATGGTGCATGACTAATTGCATTTTTGAATTACATATATTTAATTACCTATTTGATTTGATAGTTTAGCATTTAGAATTATTGTCATTTCCCACTTACTGATCTTCCGTTCTTACATCCTAATTTTCTGTGTTGCAGACTCCTTTCTTATGCATAGGAAAGATTTCTTCTTGCCACATGAATGTATACATTGTGTTAGTGGCATGAGGCAGATGATGGTATAAATCAGGCCATTTTTATAATATACACTTTTCAGAATAGACTTCCTAAAGTATAATTTCATCAGAATGATTGAAATGTTTGTGAAATATTGTGTCTTTTAGTATATAAAACTAAGTATCCAATAGTGAAAGTGTATAAGACTTAAATGAGAAGAATTATGATAAAATGTGTAATTATTAGCATAAGATTCTAAAAATATTTTCTGGGTGAAGTAGGCAGCCCCCTCCTTCTATTTGAGGCTCTGATTGGTGGCTTGGCTGTTATCAGACTATGTATGTTTGATGTAGTATCTGTGGATATAACTCCTAGCTTCTATTAAGTAAATCAAATATTTATTGAGCTCTTATTATGTCCAAGACACTTTGGGAAACAAGAAATATAAGCCTGCCCTCACCCTTAAGGCTATATCAATTGAGATACAATTTAGATGCTAGAATCAATTACACAGGATGCCTCTAAATTCAGTCTCTGGAGGCTTTGGTGTAAACAAGACAAAATGTGCTAATAATGAACTAAGTTTCCTTTGTCAAGGGATGTATCTTCCACATCATTGGGGTAATCTCACATTTCCTTGCATTCTCTGCAATGGTCAGCTTCATCTGATTCCACAGTCTACTGAGAAAGAGGGTCAGGCAGTATTATCAGTCTCTGCATCTTATTCATGTCCTGCTTCCACTGCTGTGAGGCACTTAAATAGCCCTTTAAAAACGCACACCCCTCGAGATTACTTAATTCTCTTGATCTCTAGCCTTAGGAAATAGCCCAATTCATTACTCAGCCATTATTTACTTCATTACTGTCATTAGAGATCAGGAGGAACAGCTTACCAGGGCTGTGAGTTTGTGACAGACCTCACCTCTTTTGTCCAGCTCCAGGAGCAAGCTGTGGAGGGGCCTAACTGGAAATCCTCCTCTGGGATGTGGTCTTACTAGTCTTCATTCCTGGGCATCTCCTGGTGGCCAGCCTAACCTGCTGCACTGAGGATCGCTGCCCCACATGGTCACTGGTACCTGTGTCTTCAGTGAGCTTGGTAGATTCGATAAGATTGCTGTTCTCTTAGCAGGACCTAGCAAACAGATGAATAAAGTGTATCAATAGATAAGGCACCAATGAGCTGCTTCCTCTAGATTGCTTGGGGGTGCGTTTTGCTTTCCAGGGGACATTTCCAGGGGCAATGTGTAGAGACAGTTTTTGTTTTCTTAGTGGAGAAGGAGTAGTCACTGGCATCTACTGGCAGAGATCGGGGATGCTGCTAACATCCTTCAATATACAGGACAGCACCTGCCCCTCCCCACAACAGAACATTTGGCCCAAAATGTCAACAGCACTGCTATTGAAAAACCCTGTCCATTACTGTCCCTTTCTACAGCGGCACATATTATGTCCCTCTGAGTTCCTCTGTTTTTAACTGATTAGTGAGATACAGAAGCATAGATAGCTCTATCATCTATTACTATTTATTTACTCATTCCCTTCTTCATTTTACAAAATTGTGTATTAAGCAGTTTATACAAAGCACATTCAATAAAGTATTTAAAATCACATATAAACAAAATATATTTAAAAAATACATGGGAATACTTTAAATTAAAGTCAACAGAATTGACTATAGAAAATATATGACAACTGGCAATCTGACAATCATGATTTATAAAGTTTCTTAAACTTTCATTGGGTTTCCTGGTAACTAAAACAAAAAGAAAACATTGTATTTTGTGTTTTTGGTTTTGTTTATGAGGAAAAAACACATTAAGCAGAGCTGTCAGTACTTCAAATACATTTCTCACTTAGAACTTAATATATATCAGGAATAACAAATATTTTCCTGTTAAGGGAAAGATAGAAAATTATTTTTAGATTTTCAATCACTCAGTAGTGCCATTGTATCCACAAAGTGGCCATAGATGATATGTAAACAGATGGATGTGACTGTGTTCTAATAAAACTTTATTTATAAAAACAAGCTCTGGGCCATGGTTGGCAGATCCTTGGTGCAGAGCTCAGCAACACTCCTAGGTAAAGTGGAAATAGGCTTTAAGATAATGCTTCAGCCGAAACCGGTTTGGCTCAGTGATGGAGCGTCGGTCTGCGGACTGAAAGGTCCCGGGTTCGATTCCGGTCAAGGGCATGTACATTGGTTGTGGGCACATCCCCGGTGGTGGGTGTGCAAGAGGCAGCTGGTCGATGTTTCTCTCTCATCGACATTTCTAGCTCTCTATCTCTCTCCCTTCCTCTCTGTAAAATATCAATAAAATATTTTTAAAAAAAGATAATGCTTCTTCGTCAATGGAGCATCACCCTATGGAATGTGAAGTAAGACTTTTTGCACCATTCACAATTCCTATAAGGATGGAAGAACTATGACAGCAGCAGAAAGCCTCTTCTGGCTCTTTACTGTGATATATATCAATTTTTTATTTGTTTTCATTTAGTTTTATTGGGCCAGACCCCTCCTTTTTTGCTGTAGATTTACACCTGTGTAATAAAATTCCTCTCCTCCGATAAGTCTCATTTGTAAAGAAAGAAAGATACACTTTGTTCCTCCCATCTTGCTGAATGTTTCAAAGTCACAAAAGTAAGGCATTGTGACATGGAATTGTATTATTATCCTCTAAATATTTCTGAAGATTTGAGCAGATGGATGGCAGTGGTAAATGGCTGTAATAAAATAGCTATCTCCAGACTTGACTTCTGAGCTTTTTCCCAGGGACAGTCTCAGTTCCTTTGGTGGCCTCAGCTTAGTTGTCACCTCCTCTGTGAAGGTTTCTATGGCCCCTTGAAGGAAATAATCTTCTCCTTTGTCCTTACCTAGAAATATGTATTTCCACCTTCTATAGCACTTTTCTGGGTATCTTGCAGCTTCTCTTTCCAACAATAGCTTGAACTCCTTGAAGAAAGAATATATGTCTTTCTGACCTTCTACTGCCCCCCCATATTTGTTGCAACATCTAGTAAAAAGTAGACACCCATAACTATTTGCTGAGTGAGTGAACAAAAATAGATGGATGAGTGGAGGGGCACACGGTGGGCTGCATGAATGGATGGAGAGAGGGGCGGAGGGATAGACTGCTAGAATAATGGATAGAAGGATATCAGTAGTTTCTCAAAAATGTAAGTTCAAACATAAGTAGCGGTATTACTCATAAAATATTTCATTGAAACTCAAGCACTCTAAAATTGTCCTATCTCCTCATATTAAATTAATCTTAATATTGGATCAATAACAAAACAAAATCTCATCAACATATCTGATTTATATTTCAGTAACATGAAATACATGTTTAAAAATTCATTGAAAGTCAAAATGATTTTTATATATAATCACTAGAGTGAAGTTCAAAGTGTTTTAAGCAGAATCAACATTTATAATATGTTGATCTATATGTCTATAATAATGAAAGCGTAATAAGCTAATTAGACCAAACAACCTTCTGGATGAAACCAGGGCTGCAAGGGCAGAGTTCCTTGCATGAATTTTGTGCAATTATATATATATTTGATTATATAGATTTACTGCTTAAATATATATATATATATATATATATATATATATATATATATATATAATTGTTTTTATATAACAGGTTATTCAATTGTTTTTATATAACCTGTTATATAAAAACATATAACAGGTTATATAAAAACATATATAACAGGTTATATAAAAACAATTGAATTATTGCTAATAACACTAGACCAAAGTATAAGTATATACATATATTAAAATATATTAAATGTTATAAGAAAGTTTAAGGCTATCTCTTTTCTTTATTTCTAACTCTGGTTACTATCACTGGTAGCTGGCTGATATCAACAATATCAGAGTTTGTATTTTAATTTTATATTTACCCTTGTAAGGGTCTATAACTCCTGAACCAGATTCAGCTGTTATTCCTACTTCCTATTTGGATGTCACATGCATCAATCTGTATTTTGTATTCCTCCAGCTCTCTTTCCTCCTGTTGGCTATGTTCGCTCTACGTTTCTAAATACTTCCATTTCCCAGCCACAGAAACATGATCAAGAGTAGCTGTTGACATGGTATTTTTGGATAATCCTGGAAATACTAGATCAGAAAATCAGATATTATTCATGCCTGTGTCTTTTGTAAAAAACATTCTTCTTTTAAATGTTTCTATTGTTTAAGAGAGAGGGGGAGAGAGGGAGAGAGCAAATAAGAGAGAGAGAGAGAGAGAGAGAGAGAGAGAGAGAGAGAGAGAGAGAGAGAAACATTGATGGGCTGCCTCCCTCAACCTGAGTTATGTGTCCTGACCAAATATCAGGGTTGCATGGGATAATCCTCAACCAATTGAGCCATACTGGCCAGGGCTCCATGCTTGTGTCTTAACTAAAATAGTTACCTTATAGTGTCTGTTATGTGTGATCCTGACACATCTACCTCAATTAATAAGAATGTTACAAATCTAAGTAAAATTTTACAAAGATGCATGATAACGGAACTTCTCTTTGTTCTAGGATGAAACTCATCAAATTCAAAATTTCTTTAGATATAAAATTTCAAAATCCATAACCAAAAAGTGTATATGGATTTATTCAAATATTAAACGTGTGGATTGGATGTGTGGAGACTTTTGCAATCTACCAAAAGTTATTTTGGCACTAACTTCTCAGACTTAAGAGTTCATTTTCTATATTTCCAATGAGAATCAATTCCTCAAATGGAATTTTATTGCAAACTGCTAAAAATAGTAGTTAAAATGGAAACACTGACGAGAATGGATGTCACATGGCAGTAATGAATTCATGATAGGTAGTTGGAAGTGTATAACATTTTAAGTGCCTCATCACTATGAATTCATTTGGTATTTATTATTATAGAAATGACCATATTGAACTCATTTGGCATTCATATGGGCTTCACATGTATTTTTGGAGATAGAACATTATGATTTAACATTTACTGTACTAAGCACTATTTAATGGACATTGAAAGACATTGTCATGCAATGCTTAATAAAGCCAATACCTCTAAAGTTAATCTTCTAGCAAAACTAAGAAATTAGAAACCATTTTGATTCTCCAAGCACATGCGCAAATTATCTGGATATTCCAAAATTATATATTTACTCATTCAAATCTGCTTTCTGAATTTTTATGCCAGAAGGTTGACTATAGGACCAAGATAATTAAACAGGTGATAAGTTTAGACTCTTTATATTCTAAACTTATCTGCAAATACATTAATCTTTGTCTAAAAATATTAAGGAAGACTTTCTTGGGACATCAGCAGTAAATTTAACACATGGCATATCTTCAATAGATTTATCTTTTTCCCCTCTTAGAATACAGTGTGCTTCCTTTAGTAGTCTCAAGGGTAAATATCTGTTTTATTCTTGCAGAAGAATTATTTTTAGACCAAACAAATCATTATTTGTGAACAACTATATGATCAAAGTCATAAGTATATTTGTTGGAAAGAGAAGGAAGATTTCTTCACCAACGATGATGGCAGTGTGTGCCTTTTTTCCTTCCAATAACAGAGTTTAAAGACAAAGTTTACATTAGTCACTTTCAAAGACTTGGTGAGGATTCTCCACCCTTCTTTGAATTTTCTCAATTGTCTTCTTTACTCAAAAGTAACCTTTATTGGAAATTTACCCAAAGGTGCTACATAACTAATCTTCATGGCTTAAATCAGACCAGTATTCAACTAGACTTTGTATTTTAACATAAACTTACTGAAAATATTTTAATGAGGACTAGAAATAGAGAGAAAAAAAGTGTCCCATATTTCTTATATCTAGACTTTCTTTAAGTAATTAATGTCACTTTCAGCATTACCAATGTCACTGTAAGAGATTTGGTTCTATGAATTTCTTTCAACTCTACATTGTTAGAGGGTCTACAAATTGCTTTCACCTTACCCCAAGTAATCCTTTTCCATGACTTAGAGCAAGATTTTGAGAAAGTGGGTGTATGAGTTTCCTAGGGCTGCCATAACAAAGTACAACAAATTGGGTGACAAGCAGCATAATTTATCTTCTCCCAGTTCTAGAGGCTGGAAGTTCTATACTAACATGTTGACAGGGCCATGCTTCCTCCAGATCTTTCAGGGGAGGATCTGACTTTGCCTCTTCCAGGTTCTGGGAGCCCCATGTTCCTTGGCTTGTGGTTGAGCTACTTAGTTTTCTGCCTTCACCTTCACATGGCATTTTCCCTGTGTGTCTGTGTCTTCATAGAGAATTCTCCTCTTCTTAGAAGGATATCAGCCATACTGGATTAGGATCCATCCAAATGACCTCACTTAGCTATATAACATTTCCTAGGACCCTATTTCCAAAAAAGGTTGCAATCACAGGAACCTGGTATTAGCGCTTCAACACATCTTTTGGAGGGGATACAATTTAACTCATAACATAAAATCTCCTGCCAATTCTTGGTAAGGTTAATACTTCAGTGCATGCATTTATTTTTAATTGTATTTTCTTTAGTAGGAGATGAGAGAAACTTGGATGTGAGAGAAAAATATCTATTGGCCGCCTCCTATACACCCACTACCTATGATCAAAACCCAGTCATGCACCCAGACAGGAATCAAATCAGCAATTTTTTGGTGCACAAGACAACGCCCAACCAACTGAGCCACACTGGTCAGGGCCCAAGTTTTCCCTTTTTAAAAGGACTGCAGTCAAATAGGAATAAGGCCTACCCTAATGACCTAATTTAATTTGATTACTTCTGTAGAGACCCTATTTTCAAAAAAAAGTGGGGGGACAATATTCTCAGGTACTGAGCATTAGGACTCAAACATATGTTTTTGAAGGGACACAATTCAGTCTATGACAGTGGGATAGTGGTATGTGCATGGGATCAAGGGAGGGACTGACTCATAAATGAAGGATACAGAAACACATCTGGGTGCTGAAAGTTGATAACCTAGAGTCAATTAGGGACATGCTTTAGCTTGGGGTTGCCTATGACCATGTTTTCATCTTCTTAATTTCACATCCCTAAGGATAATTTTATTGGTCCATTTTAGTTCAGGTACCTTTCCTTGGATAAATCACCTGTAACCAGGTGAGGGTTCAGGACAAATAGCTATGTCTAGTGTGTGTGAGTGTGTGTGTGTGTGTGTGTGTGTGTGTGTGTGTGTGTGTGTGTATACGCGCGCTCGCGTGCAGTAATCTTGTCCTAGGCAGGGGTAGGAAAACTTTTTGACTTGAGGGCCACAATGGGTTCTTAAACTGGACCGGAGGGCCAGAACAAAAGCAACCTGACCATGCTGGCACTCTCATCTTGGGCTGCTGTTGAAAGAGTAGAGGGGAGAGCAAGAGAACCCTCCGCTCTTTCAGCTCCGTGGGCAGGATAGAACAGCCGAATGGGACTGATGTAATTTGCCCACAGCTGTCTAGAGTGTGTTAGACTATGTACTGGAATCACTGTGAGACTACATACATACTGGCAACAGGTCTCTCCTTCTTCTATTTCCCTGACCCCTTCCAAGTCTCTGTACTCTCAAAGAAGGGATGGATTTTCCTTGTTTAAACAAACATTAATTGACCGTCTAAGATGTGTCCCACCCTGTGCAATATGTATAGATATGAGCATGGTCGTTATCATTTAGCTATTTACACTTGTGAAACTGAAGTAGGATAGTTCTTTCCATCTCCACCCAAGCCTAGGACATAGCTCACTGGGAAAGTACTGGGTCTCTAACAAGCAGCACCAAAAGTGACTACATTTACTTTTCTGAGCCTAGATCATTGTACAAGCTCAGTCCATGGCAGTTAGTCTCATTGTGCCAAGATTCCAAGTTCCCCATATACAAAATCTGCAGAACTCTCCTGTGCTCCCTGGGCAGTCACAGGCCTGGCTACAGTGCAGGGAGGCCCAGAGGATTCCAGAGAGAGGATCTATCCATTACTGATCCACACTCTCTTGTGTTCATGACTGTCTCCCCAGTGAAGAGTTTGGTGAATATTTAAGGACATAATTCCTCTTGCTGGTACAGCTATAAGATGCCCACGGAGCCTGGGGAGCTCAGTGTGTCTTTATAAGTATTCCATTGTCTTCAGTGGAACCAGAGAGGTACCACCAAGAGGGCCATAAACATCGCATCTGTTTGTTTGTCATTTTTCTTTAGTGCAGGTTTTATAAGACTCCCTCCCAACAGAATCACAATCTCACCACACGCCACTTTGTTGTACACTTTGTTAGAACATTGTGTTGAATTAAATTTACAAAGGAGTTTGGACAATGATAAATGCATAGACATTTTTCAGCACTTACTGTAGACAACCTGATTCTGTGCCCATCAAGTTGCTAGGGATTTGCTCTGAAGAATCAGTCTCTTGTAAGCAGGGAATCCTGGATACTGGCTTTGGAAAGTGTTAGGGTCGCCAAAGGAAGTGCACATGAGGCTGAAAGTGGTAAAGAATTATAAATTAACTAGAGGCCTGGTGTACGAAATTTGTGCATGGTATGTGTGCGTGGGGAAGGGGGGAGCAGCCCAGCCTGCACTCTCTCCAATCTAGGACCCCTTGAGAGATGTCTGACTGCCCATTTAGACATATCATGTCTAAATGAGTCTAAATGAGCAGTCAGACGTCCCTCTCACAATGCAGGACCGCTGGTTCCCAACTGCTTGCTTGCCTGCCTTCCTGATTGCCCCTAACCACTTCTGCCTGCCAGCCTGATCACCCCTAACCATTCCCAGGCCAGCCTGATTATTGTCTAACTACTTCCCTGTTAGCCTGTTTTCCCCCAACTTCTCTCCTCTGCAGGTCTGGTCACCCCTAACTGCCCTTCCCTGCAGGGTTGATTACCTCTAATTTCCCTCCCTTGCAGGCCTGGTCCCTCTTAACTTCCCTCCCTTGCAGGCCTGGTCCCTTCCAACTGTCCTCCCCTGCTGGCCATCTTGTGGTGGCCATCTTGTGTCTACATAGGGGCAGAATCTTTGACCACTTGGGGGAAGCCATATTGTGTGTTGGAGTGATGGTCAATATGCATATTACTCTTGTATTAGATAGGATAGAGGCTTGGTGTATGTGTAGGGGCCAGCTGTTTTGCCCTGAAGGGTGTTCCGAATCAGGGTGGGAGTTCCCTTGGGGCGTGGGGTGGCCTAAAAAAGGGACCTGTGGTGATTTGCAGGCCAGCCACGCCCTCTGGCCACCCAAGTGGAGGCCCTGATATCTGGAATTTATTCATCTTCTACAACTGAAACTTTGTACCCTGGAGCAGAGCCAAGCCTCATACTTGGTCTGTGTCCAGCAGCCATTTCTGTTGGAACTTATGTATCTTCTATAATTGAAATTTTGTAGCCTAGAGTGGAGGCCAGGGCTGGCCAGGGTGTGCAGAAAGAGTTGCTCTTCCATTGCCAGGGGAAACCCTAGCCTCCTGCTCTTTCCAGCTCCATAGCTGCTTCCATTTCTGTTTGGATTTGTTTACCTTCTATAGTTGAAATTTTGTAGCCTTAGTGGAGGCTTAGGATGGCAAGGGCAGGCGAAAAGCTTGGCTTCCTCCATTGCCATGCCTCCCTCCTGTTCTCTCTAGCTGTAGCCATCTTGGTTGAGTTTATTTGCATACTCGCTCTAATTGGCTGGTGGGCGTGGTTGGTGGGTGTAGCGGAGTTGTGATTAATTTTCATATTACTCTTTTATTAAGTAGGATTAGTTGGGAGCATCATCACTCAGGCATGGGTGTCAGAGATTTTAAAGGACTCTAAGTGGGCTTTTTTTGAGGGGAATTCTCTGGGCAGGTCTGGATCCTGGGCAAGTCTGGAGGGGGAAGTTACTGGTCTTAGCAAATGGAATGTAGTCTAAGTGAAAGAAAATGTTAGTTGTAAAATGATTTAAAGGTCAGTTTCCCAGGGGAGGGTATATTGATTCCATTATTTGATCAGATCTAACAGATACCTAGCAAAGGGTTTAAATGTCACATCTACTAATTTTGTACCATGTGAGCTTGGGAAGCTTTCTTAATCTTATTGGCCTATTTAATTTCCTTATCTGTAAAGGAGTTGTTTTAAATTACTTTCCTAATAGTACTGTTGTGTTAAATGAGATGACATTTGGAAAGCAGTTAGCACCATGCCTGACAAATAGTAACCTCTCAATGAGTGTTGGCTATTGTTCATGCAGGTGATTTGCCTTCTGAATTGCAGTGATGGTTCTAATGTGAGTTCAGCTCTCAAGCATATGGGAAAGCAAAGCAAAAATGAAGGGGAATTTTCTATAGACACTTGAATATAATGACAATAGCTACGCAGTGTACTGTTTCCCATGGCTCATATTATTTAGTTCTCATACCAACTCTATGAATTTTATGTTATACTAGAGGCCTGATGCATGAAATTCTGCAAGAGTAGGCCTTTGCAGCCACGGCTCCCTGGATCCCTCTTTTGCAGGCCCTTTGACTACCTTGATCCCAGGGCTGCAGCCACCACTTTGTCCAGAAGGACATTTGGCCTAATTAGCATATTATGCTTTCATTATATATATTAGGAATTCTCTGTGACCAGAGATAGCACCTTGGCACTTACAGAAACTCATGCACTATAAGATGCTGGCCTGCATGGACCATATCCATCTGGCTCTTTTGCTCTCCAGTTTGGAGTTAGGTTCTCTGGGTATATCAATGAGAGTCCTGGCAGAGAACAGATGACACAGTTAACCTGGTTAAATCAAAGATAATGTAATAAAATGACTACTGGCAATGATACTGGACAATATATAGAGAAATCACAAAAGGTTGTTCTGCTTCCTGGACCCAGAAATGGTGGGACATCATTATCACCACAAAAGTTATGAGGTAAGGAACGATGTGTGGCAAAGGCAGCCTTATGACAGGACTGTGGTCTTCAGATGCGGGATGCATCCAACCTTTGTGACCTTTGTCCCTTCTCTCTCTCTGATCTCCCACTGGGGCTCTTCATCTGCTGAACTCAGCTGGAGACCTCAGGATAAAGCTTCCCAGTGAAATACATAAGGAGAGAGCAGGGTAGAGAATGCAGAGTGAGTTCAGAGAGCCAAGAAAATATATATAGCACATCTGCCTATAAGCACAGTACCAGTAAGTGATATTTGCCTTAAACAATGGAAAAATAGACATTTCCTTTGCTCTACTGTTATAAACTGCCATTTTATTCTTTCTTTTTCTCATAATATTTTCCTCATAGTCTGTGATCTTTAAATATTACAGTAGAAAATGTGAAGTGGCTCAGCATCTTCAAGGAATACAGCACTCTTAGATCTGAGACTACTTTATTGTGAAAGGTCAAGATAAAAATAAAATAAAATAAAATAAAAACCAGTTACTGAAAATCCATTTATCCTTTATTTTTTTCATCATTTAAGGAAAGATTACTGCCAAATATGGCCATAAACATTTTATTGATGCCATTTTTATAGCAAAAACAAGCATATTTCTTAATAGATTTTGTTTAATAGATCAGCAATTGCCAACATGGGGTTCCTGGGTCTAAGGAAACCATGATGGTAGCAATGGAGGTCTGCACAAAATCTTAAATATTTTAGAAAATCTAATGTTATCATACTTTAACAAATGATGAAGCTTCACGAACTAACAAAAACATCAGGAGTCTTTGCTTTTGACTGAAATTGCATTAGCTCTGTGTAGTGACCCTAGTAATTTAATGCTGATAGAAGCTGATTGGCAGTTATATGTGTCTTTGATTAATAAAACATGGAGAGCATATGAATTATTACTTAATCCGTGCAGTTTTCTAGACAAGGTATTTGATAACCTAGAGTCAATTGGGAAAAAATTAACTAGATGCTCAATAGTGAAATTATAAGCATATACTGGCTTCACATATCTCATATATGTAGGGAGGCCAAGGAGGCTGCTAGATGGACCAAGATCTAATGAAATTTACAAGTTAATTTTGTTGTTTTCAATAATAAAAACAATCATGATGGTGGTGATAGTTAACAGATATTAAGTGGTCAGGCATAGAGCTGAAATGCTCGTGTATAGTCTTATTTCATCCTCCCAATAGTCCCTAGAAGAAGGCACTCAAATTATCTCTTATCTTAATTCAAGTTTCCCCAGAACCAGACTCAAAAACAAGGGTTTGCGTGCAGGTAGATTATTTGGGAAGTGATGCCAGGAGTGCTGGTAGGGGATGGAGAAGTGAAGGAAAGCAGAATAGGATACATTCATGAACAGGTTGCTGCTGTGGATAACTGGGATGTGCTTCTCCTTGGTATGTCATGCTATGGCACACACAGAACACTGCTGTGTGACACCACATGATCATTGAGGAAGATGGGGTATTGATCCACAATTTCCTGTTTGTAATTGGTTGAGAGCTATTTCTTGGAGCACTGACTCCCAAGCACTTCAGGTTTGTGCAGCATGGGGGCAGAGCATGTTTCCATAGCTGAAGAATGCCCCAGGTGGAGAGACATAGTCTTGCAGAAGGAATGCTTTGGTGACACACAAGGATAGGAGAAGCTACAGTAGCATCTGCCAAATCCCTGTCCTGCAGACCAAGAAGCCAAGACTTCATGAGTTTAAATAACTTGTCCAAAGTCACCGAGGAAATGTGATGATGTGCCCTTTCATACACTTTTAGTGCTACCTATGACTAAAGCCTACCAATATGCAATAGTCTAGTAAATGAATTCTTATTCTTTGACTTCATTTATTACAACAGCCTTATTGAGCTACTAGAGTCCTAGTGCTGAAAAATTGTTTGAGGTTAAGGTCTAGCCTGGCCTTCAATCAGGGTCACCTTCCTTCCCCTACGACACCACCCACCCCCAATTTCCCGTTCCCCATTGGGTTTGGAGCCTGATGGCCGGGGAAAGGGACTGAGAGGTCAGCCATTCTTGCCTGTTTGCTGGCCCACCCCTGCCACAGGTTGCCCTCTGTGTATGGGGCGACCTGCGGGATAGGGCCTTGGCCTAGCATCACACATGTCTGCCACCACCCACTTCTGGTTCCCTGTTTGCCTTTGGGTAATAGTAGCCTGCCAGCCAAGAAGTGCATTATCAGAATTTACTTTAGTTGGTCCTGGACCTCAAGTCCTTCACTTGTTGCTTTTTACTTTTACCTGATTTATACCTTAGCATCATCATCATCATTCATTTAGCTTATTATTATGCATTGTCTAGTTAACCCACTGGGTGTAGTGATGCATGCTTTCATCAAGAGTATTTTTGGCCTGCATTTTTTAAAATAGCTTGCATTTAAAGTATATACAGTGGTAATTCATTAAACATGCATTTGTTTTTATTCTCTACCTGCTGTGAGTCAGGCGCTGTGTTAGGCGCTGGGAATACAACGCAGGGACAAAAACAGACAGAATTCAGTTAGAGAAAAATAAACTTAGAGACGATGCACTCATTGATGGGGTCCTCTTCATAGCAAACAGCTCCTGCATGCCTGTAATTCATCCTGAATTTGAGGCAAGCTCTGCTCAGAACAGCAGCATCATTAGTAAATGCCATTGTGTGGCTAAGTATAAGCTGCACAAGAAAAATGGAAAATCTCTTCCCGGTGAGGGGCTTGCAATTTAAATAAAGAGAGAGAATACTATTTGGAGAGTTTGTCACCTAGAATAATAAAAATAAGCAAAATCTATTGACTCTGAGGACAATGATAGATCATTTTAAAGCTCAGAAGTATCATGCCACTTCCTTGTAAAACTCCTCTGTGGATATCCATTGCCCCCAGGTTCAAGTTCATGTTCTTTAACATGGGGGAACATGACCTGGCACCTGATGGCTCCTCCAGTTTTAGTTCCACCACTCCCCCATGGATACTATTAAGTTCAGCTGAGGTAAGCCAAACCTTTTACTCTCTAAAATGTGCCAGGTTCTTTGACATTAGAGACTTTGCATAAGCTGGACCTTAGAAGTACTATTTCAATATCATGTGGCTCAGTGGATTTCCATTCTCTCCTTATATTAATTATGATGTGGATTCGGATGCCAGAGTAAAGATCCCAAATGGCCATGGCTTCAGTAAGAGAGATGTGTAGTTCTCTCTCAAGTGAGAGACCAGGTGTAAGCAGTCCTAGACTGGAGTGGTGGCCCCACTGTTACTTAGAGTTCTGGTAGAGAGAAGAGAGCCTGTCCAAAAGATATGTGCAAATCTGAATCTTTAAGACTTAGCTTCTCTTTTTTTTTTTTTTTTTTGGGGGGGGGGGTTAGGGTTTTTGTTTGTTTGTGTGTTTTTTTAAATAAATCTTTATTGTTCATATTATTACAAATGTTCCTCATCCCCCCCCCTCCATTGCTCCCCTCAACCAAATTTCCATCCCACTTTCTGCCCTTTCCCCATCCCCATTGTCCACATCCATAGGTGCAGTTTATGTTCAGACTCTCCCCACCCACCCCCACTCCCCATTTCCCCGAGAATCATCAGTCCACTCCCCTTTCATAGCTCTGATTCTATTATATTCACCAGTTAATATTGTTCATCATGATTTTTACTTTTCTTAGTTTTTAGATTCACTTGTTGATAGTTACGTATTTGTTGTTCATCATTTTTACCTTTATTTTCTTCCTCTTCCTAAAGAACCCCTTTTAGCAATTCATATAATTCTGGCTTGGTGGTGATGAACTCCTTTAGCTTTAATTTATTTGTGAAGCTCTTTATCTGGCCTTCGATTCTGAGTGATAGCTTTGCTGGGTAGAGCATTTTTGGCTATAGGTTCTTGTTATTCATCACCTTGAATATTTCTTGCCATTACCACCTGGCCTGCATGATTTCTGTTGATAAATCAGCCCACAGTCGTATGGGTGCTCCTTTATAGGTAACTACCTGCTTTTGTCTTGCTGCTTTTAATATTCTCTCTTTGTCTTTTGCTCTTGGAATTTTAATTATGATGTGTCTTGGTGTAATCCTCTTTGGATTCCTTTTGTTTGGGGTTCTGTGTGCTTCCTGGACTTGTAAGTCTAATTCTTTCACCAGGTGGGGGAAGTTTTCTGTCACTATTTCTTTCAATATGTTTTCAGTATCTTGCTCTCTGTCATCTTCTGGGACCCCCACAATTCTGATGTTGATTCGCTTGAAGTTGTCCCAGAGATTTCTTACATTATCTTCAACTTTCTGGATTCTCTTGTCTTCTTGCTTCTGCAGAGGAGTGTCCTCTGGCTCTTTGTGTTCCAAATCTTTGACTTGATTCTTGCAATCTTCCATTCTATTTTTAGGACTCTGTAATATATTTTTTTTTAATTTCAGAGAATGTATTCTTTATTTCTTGTTGATCCCTTTTCATATCTTCATATGTCTTATTTATTTTATCGGCCTATTCTAGGAGGTTCTTGAACAACTTTATAAGCATGGTTTTGAACTCTATATCCAGTCGCTTTTTGTCCTCCATTTCTTTCATTTGTGATCTGTTTCCTCATCTCGGCATTTTCACTGCTTCCCCGAGTTGGTAGGCTGAGAGGATCAGTTGTGTCTATGCCAGGATACAGCCATATTCCACTAGACTTGGAAACCTGCAAAAGCCTCTGTCTTCAGCTTGGTTGGGGTGGAGTTTCAGGGTGGAGCCTACAGCTTTGGCTTAGGGTTAGCCCCGCCCTCTGAGGTTCCTGAGTCTCAGTGTACCTCAGTGTCCTTTGGTACTCGCTGCAAGCACCTCTGAGAGAAAGGTGCCCTATAGTTTCGCCCGCTACCAGACAGTCTATTCTCTCCCCCCACAAGCCCGCACTGGGGTTCAGTGCAGTTGGAAGTGGGGTTAAGAGCAGTCCAGAGCTTATGTCTCCTTCCAGCTAGGGCAATCCAGAGTCCCAATGTATGCGAATTGGGGGCTCTGCCTTTCGCCGCTCCCCTGAGCCTCTGCCTTACAGCCCAGATTCCCTCTGTATGAGCCTGGGACCCCAGAACTGAGGTTCAGTGCAGTTGGAGTTGGGGTTCAGCACATTCCAGAGCTTTTATCTCCTTCCCACTAGGGAATGCCAGCCATGCACTCAGCAGCCCCTCCTCTCTGTCTCCTTCCTCTTCCCAGGCACACACCCTGTCTCTGTACCTTAGGCTTTTACAGCTCCTCTGATTGTCCTTCTGGTTTTCTCTTTCCTTCTAGTTGTTGAATTTCTAGTCAGTCACCTTTCCTGTAGTTCTGTATAATGTCCACTTTATATTTTAGTTGTATTTTTTGAAATTGTTGAGTGAGGTTGCAGTTAGGCGTTTACCTCTGCCGTCATCTTGTTGCAATCCTCCTCTGGTTTTTTTTGTTTGTTTGTTTGTTTGGTTGGTTGGTTTTTTGTTTTTTGTTTTTTTGCATCTTTAGGATGTTACTTCTGCCCTCATGATGCCAGATGGCTCACCTCACTTCTCATCCACTCAGTGAGGGAAGGGGGTCACAGAGGACATATACCTTTTTTCAGAATATTCAGTGGAGAAGCTTCATCCACCTGTTCTGCTTATATCTCACTGGCCGTCAGTTGGCCACACACTTGTATTTAGCTGTAAAGAAGATTAGCAAATTTTGGTCTTTCTTTGAAAATAAATAACAATTTCTAGTGCAGTATTTTATATAAAACTATTTCAGATAAATAACTAAATTTTCTTTCCAGTCATGTGCAATCTTGGCAGAGTTGTGGGCATTGTATTTATATATATTTTTGCCAACTGAATCAATTTTCTGGCCATTGGTGTCAGATACTCGAACTCCAAGAGAGATGAAGACCACCAGGAGGTTGGCAGTTGCACTCGCATTTTACAAATGATGAAATAGAGCTCAGAAATGTTAAGTACTTGTCTCAGTACACAGAATTTGTACATTTCACCTGCTATTTTTTGAATCTGGACCCTGAGCTGAACAAATGTGTAAGGAAATATATCAGAGTGGTTAAGAACATCAGCTTAGGGCTCAGAATGGTAAATGAATCACTTATTGATACTGTGATAAAACTTAAGTTCCTTATCTTTTCTGAGCTTCATTTCTTCACAAGGTGTTATAGGTATTAAGTAAGACAATGTGCTGAAACTGCCTAGGAAAATACCTGATCATTTAATACATCATGGCTAATATTAGCTACTATATCTTATTGATGTTTCTTCAACTTTGTCACTATTGTTATAAGTTATTGCCATTGTTGGAGACAGCCAGGAATTGGGTGTTTATGTACTAGTGTTTCTTCATGAAACAAGTAAGACAAAAGAAGCCTTGTAACAAAATTCTTTTCATTTCTCATTAATCTGTCTGGCCCAAGGAATTCATACTTGTCTAGGGGATGACGGAGGTGAATTGAGGGACCACTCTCAGTAAATTCACAGATTAGTAACTAAGTACTCAGGCTCAGGAGTGAGGCATGCCTAAGCTGGAATCCCAATTTATTTGCTATAAGGGCTTGGAAAGAGATTTGACCTTCTTTAGCATCACTCTCTAGCTTCTAGCAGTGACAATAATATGAATACCTTACCTTGTAAAGATACTGTGAGGAATCACTGAGATCATTTAAATAAAAGTGCTTAAAACAGTATATAGCATATCATTCATGCTCCATAAATGTGAATGGACTGAAATTTTCCCCGTTGAGTATGCATTTCAGCAGCGGCCTAAGGATAGAGAGGAGGAACTGGAGAAAAGAGAAACTCAAAAGGTGGAAGTGAAAGGACTTGGTGATGGCCTGGTGTTGGGGGTATAGTGGAGAAAGAAATCCAGAAAATGTATCAAAAGAAAATTGATTATTTGACAGAATGGTTCACCAAGATGGGGAGGAGCAGGTAGGAGAGGAGGACAATGAGTGCAACCTTAGATATGTTGGATTTAAATGGCCAAAGGATCCATGCATGAAATATTGAACAGGCATTAGGTAGTTGAGTCCTAGACTCCATAGGCAACTCTAAGTAAGCTCAAGCCTCCAACTTCAACCCAGAAATCCCCTGGATGTTATAAATAATGTTACAAAATCTTCAGGGACCAGCAGCAGTAAGGTGTATGGTAGGCGGTTGACTTGAGGCCAACAAGGCAGGGCATGCCTTACTGAAGACTTCTGATAATTTTATTTGGGCCAATTAGCAAATTTTAGGATGGATGTGACCTTTCACCCAGGCAGATGTTTGAGTGCTTGAAATGAATGAAATCTACCCCAGGAACTGCTTTGTACAAAAGAAAAGATTGAAGATCAAATTGAAATGTGTTTCTACTTTTTTGGTGTCACTGAAATCTACATTGTCTGGTATTTTGGCGAGGAATGAGTCTCCCCAAATGTGGTCATGGTCCAACAGCTGTAACTAATACCTGACATTTCCCCTTTCTGATTAATTATCTTTCACAGAAGGGCATATACAAAAACAAGACACTGTCCTTTCTCCTTACCCCGCCCCCCCACCTCCCGTACACACACACACACACACACACACACACACACACACACACACTGTTTAGAGAGCCTCTACTTCACAAGTCATGTGTGTCTTCTTCCTCTCTTCTACATCTAGAGGTAGTAGGGTCTGCTGACTCTTTGATTTCAGACTCTGGACTCCAACTATGAGAGAATAAATATCTGTTGTTTGAAATCCCCCAGTTGATGGTGATTTGTTACAGCAGCCCTAGGAAACATGTAGAGGCCTAGGCCAATTTGCAAAATCAAACACAGGAAGTTAGGAGAGATGAGATAAATGAGAAGGGGAGGGATACATGGCATTTCTGAGAGATAAGCAGAGCAGAGTGGTGATCTAGAAGGTTTACAATTAGAAGCTGACAAATGTGTATGTAAAACTCTGAACACCTGGCCAAGGCGATGAAGCACTGAAACCAAATACCACCTCTGGGAATTCCCCTTCTGTCTGCACTTCATTTCTGAAAATGGGTTCTTTCATTAAAGTCTTTTAATTTTTAATCTCAAGGTATAGGAATTTGTAATAGTGCTGAGCTTGGTTTCCTGTGAAATTTAAATTTTTTAATAATAGTATTTACTAATGATCTGATATTCAGGACAAATGTCTTTAAATAGTGAAGTCAGAAAACAAAAAGATATAAGAGCAAAAAGATTTCAGGAAAACACTAACTTATCCTATATAATAAAAGCCTAATATGCAAATTGACTGAACGGCAGAATGATCGGACACTATGAGGCACACTGGCCAGGGGGAAAATGCTCAACACAGGAGCTGCCCCAAGCCCGGCCCCAGGCCAACCAAGTCGGGTGTGAGTACCCCCCTCCCCCAATGGCCCTGCCATTGGCCCTGCAGAAAGAGGTGACTGGAGGAGGGGGTCTGAGCCAGCAAGCAGGCAGTGCCAGGCCAGGTGCCAGCAAGGGACCCCAAATCGCCCCGCAGGTCACCCCATGGGTCGTCTGTGATCACTGGCCAGGCCTAGGATCTCTACCTGTGCTCATATGTCATGCACCAGGCCTCTATTTTGTTTAATACGACCTAAAACTCCCTTGACTTTCCCACTTTTTCCTGCAGTAGGACAATATATATGATGAGGCAGGGGTATTAGAAATAACTGGAAATAGAGGAGAATATTGACCAAAAGGAAAAAGAAAGCAGCGGGGTGGGGGAGAAGAAAGGAAGGAAAGGAGGGAGGAAGGGAGAGAGGAAAGAAATTATGTGTAAAGTATAACAATCTCTTGACATTTTAAGTGTTAGCTCCAGTGTTAAACCCTCTGGGAAGCCTGCCTCTGGGTCCAGCCAATGCCCTGGTCCTTTGTGCCAACACAGCTGCTATTACATGCAGCTCCAGGAAAGAGTGTTTCTCGTCTAGAGCCCAGCCCTGTGGCCAACAAGCCCCTCAGAATCAGTCAACTTGTCTCCTACCCCTGTCATCAGCTTAATCAAAGTGACTCTCACCTTTCTTTAATTACTGAGATAATTTCTCATATTCTCTGTGCATCTCCATTCCATTCCCCAGATCAGCCAGCATGGGAGTGTAAACATGCAGTATTGAGCATGCCATTCCAACCCTTCTAACCCATGGCCCTTCTGCTGAAATCCTTTAATTGCTCCCCTTTGCCAGAAAGATCCAGCCCCTACAAGTTCCCCCAGGCTGGCCCTCCTTCCCCCAAACCTCAGCACCGAGCTCCTGGGGTGCATCAAACTCCTCTTCACACCTCCACCCCCTCTGTCTGCTCTGCTGAGAACTTCTAAGTCAACACCTCCTGCGTGACCCCTGCCCCTCCTTGTGGATTTCCCCCTTCAGAGCCTCACAAACTCACAAACTCTCTGCACTCCGCATTTTAGGTGAATCTGTTCCCTCTCATGTTCCTGTCATAATCTATCTTCTCCTCCATCTCTAATCACAACTCTAACTATATAATACATTCTCTAGTGATTGATTTAAACACTGACTTTCCCATCAGAATGTAAGCTCCATGGGAACGGAGCCCATATCTGATCTGTATTTACCCAGCAACTCTCCGGCTCCTAGAATAATCCCCAAGGCACAGTGAGTATCCATAAAATTAGCTGAATGCTCTGCAGGTACTGGTGAGAAGCCCACGCTAGTAGCTGCTTCTGCCTTGTTCTGAAGCCCTTGGAGCCCTGCCCCTGCGGGAGGGACAGCTAGCTCCCTGGAAAGCCACATAGAAGAGCAGAGACAGGCAGCTCATTCTCACAGCTGGCCAAGGCAGTGCGACCCCAGGCTCCGCTGTTCACACAGGAAACAACAGCGCCTGTGAGCTGCAGGCCTCTGAGACCCCCTGAGCCACTTTGTGTGCACAGTGCTCTGCCTCTCAGATTGCACAGTGTCATCCTCCAGACGCTGGAAAGGAAACACATGCCGAAGAGAAGGAGGAACTGGGATGGTCGGGTTCTAATAGATCCACAGCGGCCCACTCTCTCCTTGCAAAAGCATCTCGGTGGCAGAGCGCCATGAAAGAAGAGGCAGAGACTAGTGTCATTTTCCTCAAGTTCCTTGTGAAGTGTTTTATTCAAGAGGAAAACATCAAGTGTATGGCCATCTCAAAACACCACCGATGTGCTTTTGTGGTAAGGATTGGGGACTCTGTGACAGCAGGTAGCCTTCTTGAAAAGCAGATAGTAGCTTATTCCATTAACCTTTGGAGAGAAGTAAAAAGGGAGAGAAGATAATTGGCCCATTGGGTAAGAGTCCCAAGGGCTTTTTGTATTAGCAAGGACATTGCCTTTTTTTCCATCCACCAGGTGACTTTAAGTGGGTGACTTCTATCAACATCACTCTCCCCATTTGAAATAGGAGTCAGATATCAACTTCTTCATTGAGGGAGAAAATGTATATAAAGCTTTCAGGGTTTAAGGGAGGTCAGGGGTAGCAGTGTAATTTTAAAAAGTAAAACATAGCAACCTACAGTTTATCCAACAGTTAAAATATCACTTTCCTCCCAATGATTACCTAACCCATTCTTGCCAAAGTGCCTGACACTAGATTTTCTGCTTTATTTTGGTCCTGGTTAGGATCCGGTGGTATCAACTTTCAATGCCTTTTAAGAAGGGTGTAGGGTGGGGGCAGGTGACAGGAAAATTCATTCTTGATTATTTTCCAAGAATATCACCTCACTGGGAGCTAAGAAAGAATTTTTAGTATCCCCATGTGTTTCAAAAATAAATAAAATGTAACACCCTTCTCTTCAAGAATGTTCAAGCTGACCCACTCTCACACCCAGAGTGAGACTTCCTCATATTGTCTCCTCTGCAATGACCTTGACCTGCTTCTGCTTGTACCCCAGCCCAAACCCTCACAGCAGTAATTTTCCCACACCAACTGACCCTTGTGTTTTTACTCTTCTTCCCTCTCACATCCCCCTCTGGGATCTGGGTTAGCAAATGCTCTTCTCAGCTGAAGGAAAACAAGGAGCCGCGGTGAGAGAGTAGAAGGTGTTAAGGTTTTAGTTTGACTTTATTGTGATTCATTAATTTCTCTATGGAGTGTTATTTTAAAGAGAAAGTTGGAACATTATAGCATGGCAGTCCAATGGAGCCAAGTGCATAGATAGAGCCTGAGAGTTGTAGGGCATGAACAGAGCCCCATAAGCTAATCAGTGAACAAGGGCCTGAGCATCTTGGCCACCCCCTGAGGTACCTGGGGACCCAGGCTCAGAAGTGGTCCAGCTCTGTGGAAAGTGCTTTAAACACAATCTGAGAAGTAGGTACTAATGTTTATATTTTATTAATGAGAAAACTGAGGCTCAGAGAGGCTAAATACATTGCTCAAAGTCACACAGCTTACCAATATGGATGGGTTCAAACATTGCAATCCCGATTGGTCTGACTCCAGACCTAGACCCTTTGTTCTGAAATCTGTCTTTCAAAACATCTGGTATTTTGTGTGTTTGGCTTTGTATGTGTGTGTGTATGTGTGTGTGTGTGTGTGTTTAAATGAATGCAAAAAGTTGCAAAAAGAATACAGATAATTCCACTAAACCCTTCAGCCAGATTTCTGAATGTTAACAATGTATCACTTAATTATTTATTTACTTAATTATATCTCCCTCCCCACAACCATTGCAGGGTAAATTGCAGCCCTGTTGCCCCTTTACTTCTAAACAACAGAGTGGTATTTTCTAAAAACAATGACTTATTTCTTATATGCCCACAGATCATCAAGCCAGAAAGTTAACACTGTTGAAATAATATTATCTAGTCTACAAACCTTGTTCAAACTTAGCCAGTTATGCACCAATGTTTTTTACAGCACACACAAAAAGTCCTGATCAAAGATCCAATCCAGGATCTCCCACTGTGTTCAGATATTCTGTCTCTCAAGCCTCCTTTAATGCCTGGGAAAATTCTTCAGTCTTGTTCTATCTTTCATGAACTTGCCACATTTGAAGATTATACCCTGTCCCATAATTTAGGTGATCCAGGTATGCATTTATGGCAAGAATACCACAAGTCATCATTGTGTCCTTCTAATGCAGCAGACCAGGAAGCACATAGATGTGTTTCTGTCATTGCTGGTGACATTCACTTTAATCTCTTAATGAGGGTCATGTCTGTCATGTTTCTCCTATATAGGCAATTTTTTCCCTTTTAGTTAACAATCATCATGTATGGAAATATTTCCAGACTATATACTTTCACCCATAGTTCCAGCCTTCATTGATAATCTTTGCCCAAAACAATTATTACTAGCACGGTTGGTTCTAAATGGTGATTTTTTTTCTAATTAAATGATTCCTTTTACATATACTATTTTGTATTCTATATTAAGAAAAATCCTTTTCTTCTTCCCCATTTGTTAACTTATTTTCATTTTTAAAAAATCATGTCAGTTTGAGCTTATGGTACTTAGTTTATTCTATGGGGTTATAATCTGTCACTATTATTATGTATTTCCATTCTCCAATTGGCTACAATTTGGCCAGTGGGTGAACCAACATATAGCTTTTATACCCAAGGATTCTAACTCTTTAACTCTTACTGCTTCACTTAAAGTCTTCCAGCTCCCACTTTCCTGTGTTGAATTTTTAGCTAGAAAATTTATTTTCTGAGAAGTCCTCAGGCTCAGTGATCCAGTTACAGCCTGTTATTGCTGACTAGCTCTTGAAATTATATATATTATTATATATATATAGTAGTAGTAGTAGAGGTGAAGGGAGTTAAGTGGCAATGCTCCCAAGAGGCCATTCTCATGGCCTTGCCAGCTGCTCAGAGGGAGGCAGACGACAATCTTTCCTGAACACTTTTTGCTTTCTCATTTCTCTGTACTTTTGAACACTTCCTACCCTTTGCCCATATTAATCCTAACTCCTTCCATCAACCCAGAAATGGACTCAAATTCCAAGAGTGATCTCTTCCTCTGTAAATCCATCTCAACTCCTTAGGCAGAACTCATTATTCTCTTCACAGCAACTTAATACGCTATTGGTATAGCCTTTTTTTTAATTAATTTTTAGAGAGTTTGAGGGAGGGAAGGAGAGAGGGAGAGAGAGAGGGAGATGGGAAGGAAGAGAGAGAGAGAGAGATTTGTTGCTCCACTTAGCCATGCCATTGGTTGATTCTTGTATGTGCCCCAACTGGAGATCCAAACTGTATATAGGAAGGACATTCTAACCAACTGAGCTACCTGGCTAGGTCTGGTATAGCTTTTATTTCAGAATCAATTGCATGGCATTTTATATATTCACTAGAGGCCTGATACACAAATTCATGCACATGTGGGGACTGGCCAGCCCACCCATATTGGGGCCTATTGGGCTGGGCCACAGGCAATTGGCTGGCCAGCCCTGCCCCCGGTTGAACTCCCAGGTGAACTCCTGTTCAAACTCCAGGTTAAGAGGAGAATTTTCATACTAGCCTTTTATTATGTAGGGTAATTTTTTTTGTTGCCATTTTGTTCCTCTCAATAGGTTGCCAGCTTTCCATAAGTGAGTTAAATATATCTGCATCAAGGAATGATAAAACATTTTTTAAAAAGTTAATTGAATTTATTGAGGTGATATCTTATATAATAAAAGTCTAATAACAGCTGAACAACTGATTGCTATGACATGCATTGATCACCGGGGGCAGATGGTCAATTCAGGAGCTGCCCCTGCCTGGAGGCCCCAGGCCAGCCAAGGCAGGTATGTGCAGGGACCCCTGATTGCCCTGCCAGTTTCCCTGCAGTGGGAAGCGACTGGTGGTGGTGGTGGAGTGGGGCAGGGCCTGAGAGTAGGCAGCACCAGGTTGGCCAACGTGGGTGTCAGTGGGGCTCCTCCCCAAACACCCTGCCAGTCCTTCCACAGATTGGCCCTGATTGCTGGCCAGGCCTAGGAACCCTACCTGTGCATGAAATTCATGCACTGGGCCTCTAGTTGGTTAATAAATTATATAGGTTTCAAGTGTAGAATTACATAATACATCATCTGCATGCTGTATTGTGTGTTTACCACACCAAGTCAAGTCTCCCAGTGGTTTAAAATTCATTAGAATATGCACCAGAGATCAGCAAATATGTTATGCCCAGAGCCAGGTAGTTTTGTTGGAGATACAGTTTCTCTTACAACTCCTTAAAGCACTCACTGTGTGTGAGAGCCGCCATCAATAATACCTAAAGAAATGAATGTGGCTGTGTTTCAATAAGGCCTCATTTACATAAACAGGATTTGGGCTGGATTTTGCCAGAAGATCACAGTTTGTTGACTACTGCTTTCTCCCACTTCAAGACCTTTTTAATATTTGATCCCCTGCCTCTGGAGACCTCTAGTTATCCCTGGTGAATGCCTGCATATCTTTAAGGTCCAACTGAAACCTCTCCTTTTTGGGAAGACAATCTTTCCTGAACACTTTTTGCTTTCTCAAACCTCTCCAGTTGCTGCTCCAGTTGAGCTCCCTGACTGTATAATAAAGTTCTAGTACTGCATTTTCCATAGCTCCCCCATTCATTCTCTACCTTAGCATGCTTCACTGTTGACTAGTGAAATTATCACAAGAGCAGGTCACTCGCTTCCTGTGCCCAGGACTCACAGCCTCGGGATGTAGGCACTCTCTTAACAATGAATGTTACAGGAGTGACCAAATTCAGAGTAGCTTGCACAATCTATAGCAGACATTATGGGTGCCCAACCCACACCCCTGCTTCTTACTGTTCCAGGGCCTGCTGGCCCATTTTACTTGTTTGGGAGCAAACACATCTAGGAATAGCTCTCAACCAAAGACCAGAGGAGCAAGTTTCTCTTGTGCTCCACACTGACACTGGATTTGAAAACAAACCTTTTAATTGCCTATCTTGCCTATTTTATATTACATTCTATTTCTATATAGGTGCTCCCTTTGCCTCCCAAGTAAGTGACTTTTGCTTGAACCTTTGTTTCAGGGTCTATTTTGGGGCACATATTCTCACCTGTATTTTACAATTAAGGGCTGCAGGGAAGAGGGATTAAGGCAATCCATCCTGTGCGTGGAAGACTTAGAATCCAACTCCCAGACTCCTGACTCCTGCATATATGTGATCCAGTTCACCACATTATTCCCACAGATATTCAGCCAAAGTGTGCCAATGGAAGGAAGAATGCAATTCTGATATGAACTCATCTTCCCCCAAACAACCCTAAATTAAATTGTTGTGGATTTTTTGTCATAACACAGTGCCAAATAGCTCACTCTGTTTAGATAAGAATGAAATGCAAAACAAAACAAAACAAACAAACAACAAAAAAAACCTCACAGACACTTAAGTCAGATGATTGCCCCATCCATGCCTGTGCCTGTAGGTGCTACCTCTTCCAGATCATATTTGAACAGGGAAGTGTCTCCTGAATCCCATCTGGAGCTATTGATTCTATGGCCATTAACCTTGTTTTCAGTGATTGCTCTGCTTTAAGGAGGATTACCTGATAGGGAAAGGCCTTCAGGTGTTTAAGCCATTAACCTTCTAGTCCAGGACATTCCATTTTGCTATACCCAACTCGAAGCAACTTGCACAGATGGATTTTGAACAGTGCAGTCTAGGTGAGGGGCAGCATGGGTTGAGATTGAATCCCAAAACCAACACTTAGGGGCACTGATTAGGACAGGGCCAGAGGTTAAACCATAGTGGAAATAGACCAATTAGAAGAGAGGAAAACAGTCACTGAGAATGCTTCATCACAGAGAGCTACTACAGAGAAATGGATCAGGCAGATGGAATCTGAGTGTGGAGCTGTGTTTGGGTGAGAAACGGTGTGGTCTCATAGCAAGACAAGAGAAACGTGTATTCTATTCCTGCAGGGCTCTTGCATTGCTAAGTTCCATTTCTAGTTTGTAAAGTCTAATGTAAAGATTCTTCAGGGCTAACAGTCTCTGGAGCTTGAGTCTCCAGTTGCTGCTAGCTGTGGGAGCTGGAGAAAATGTTTTACTTGTCTGTGACTCCCTCTGCTCATGTGCAAAATGGGATAATTATAGCACCTTCCCCCACAGAGTTTGGGGGAGGAGAATAGATTAAGGGTAGTGCCTGTAGGAAATGGGTTTCTGTGATCCATCTCCAGCATGGTCAGTTTTTGATGGAGATGGTTGCTGAATT
The DNA here is from genome assembly GCA_963924515.1 of Vespertilio murinus. NCBI lineage: Eukaryota > Metazoa > Chordata > Mammalia > Chiroptera > Vespertilionidae > Vespertilio > Vespertilio murinus. Next base: position 23,448,084 of record OZ004716.1, read on the forward strand.
TCCCCGGGGCAAATAGAATGTAGAGAGGAAGGAAGAGGATGTAGTAACTAAGAACTGTGGATGTGGGCCAGCATCAGTGTGGAAACCCCTGAAGCACCTGCCTCAGTAGAAAGGGGGAGGTGGAGACAACTGGAAAAAGGCTTCAGCCCAATTTTTTAAAAAATGGCCCAATAGGAGACAGCAAGACCTAGGCGACATGTGAGGAAACAGGTGACCCCATGGTACTCGGCCAATGGGGAACCGGAGAAGGGACTGAACTCATAGGCTGTGTTCCCTGCCCCAGGTGTGTCTGTATAAGCGGATGGACACCCACTCTCTAGAATGTACTAAGTCTTGTTTTTGCCATACTTCTGTCACTGAGTCTGTTATTTGAATTCAGACAAGTAAGCATTTCTCACAGTGCCTATCACAAGGGAAGCATTCATCACCTGTCAGTCATTTTTAACATATGGGTAGTCATATTACAGAAACATTCATCAGGATTGGCACCATTCCACAAGTCAACACCTGTGGGTATGATCTTTGAGGTGGTGACCAAGGCCGGCATCCACCTTGTAATTAAAATCACTAGGTAAGAGCTTATCAAATTCTTTTCTGAAACTCATACAAAAGATCTTCCACAAATCTGTATTTTGCCTTTTAATGTCCATGAAGGAAACCAGGCACAACTTGATTTTAGTGAACTTGCAGGCTTGTAAAGGTCACTCCTTTGTGGTTTTGCTCTAAGTGTTCAGAACCATCCTTTTAATACTTGTAATGGCCAGTGCTGGAGTCTTGATCCATAGTTATGTCAGTCCCCATTACAGAACCTCAGAACTCACTGCCATCTTCTGAAATATTCTGAGATAATCTCTATCCCAGTGGTCCGCAAACTGCAGTTCACAAGCCACATGCGACTCTTTGGCACCATGAGTGTGGCTCTTCCACAAAATACCACAGCCTGGGCGATTCTGTTTTGAAGAAGTGGAATTAGAAGAAGTTTAAGTTTAAAAACATTGGCTCTCAAAAGAAATTTCAATCGTTCTACTGTTGATATTTGGCTCTGTTGACTAATGAGTTTGCTGACCACTGCTCTACCCCATCTCAGCACTCCCCATTCTTCTGGGTGGACTTCATTTAGAGCTGCCAGGTGCTGTCTGAGAATCCCTTTGCTCTAGGTGGGGGGTTCTTTTTCCTCCTATTAGTGTTGTTAGCTCTGCATTTTCATTCTGATACTCATTTTTCCTGGTCTTTTGTCTTGAGAAGTTAGAAGCAAAACCAGATGCTCAGGAGTTCTTTGCCATTCCTCCCCTTTGCTCACCTGAAAGAAACAGACTTTATGACTTACCTTTCTGTTCCAAAAGTTTTAAAGCCCATTTGGGTGTCCTTAGAAATTTTTCTATGTGTCAGCTCATGCGAGATGTCCCACTCCAGATGTCTTGTTTTCCCACTGTTCAATGCTCACTTACACACACACACACACACACACACACACACACACACAAACACATTAGGTACCCACTGTGAGGCCTGCATTGTGTTACACTTCAAAGATACAAAAGGAACAAGATGTAGTTCCTGCTTTCAGGAAGCTGGTGGCAAAGTGAGAGATTCAAACAGACAAATACAAGACAGTGGGCGAAACTCTGTTAAAGATCTACACAGCTGAACCAAACACCCCACCTGAGGCCGGAGGGAGTCAGGGCAGCTTTACTGAGGAGGTAGTGTTTGAGCAAGTCTTCTATTTTATTCTCCTTTATTCCCCTTCATCCTCCATCCACCTCATTTCCCTCTCTAGACTCACACGTCACCATTAATGATGTGTACAAATTTGTCTGTACACTATTCATGCCAAATGCATATTGCCATTCTATGTATATGCATTTACTTTAAATTTGATGTAAATGATCCTGTTAGTTACCGTATTCTATTTCTCACTCTCCTTCACTAAACACACTTTGTAAGATGTGTTTATGCCAGTGTGTGGGCATCTAAGTGGCGGTGCCTGATTGCTGCATGTTCCTCTGGGCTGTGTGTCCTTCCATGTTTCACCTTCCCATTGTCTGTAAAACATCCGTTATAGTTCCTAGTACCCCACGTAACTTCAGTAACATGATTTATGACTCATTTGTGGATTAGTGTGAGATACTCCATAGATCATGTACACCCAGGGATAGAGTTTCTGGGTCATAGATATTGCAGACAGAATACTGACCCCCCCTCCAAAAAAAAAAAAGATCTCCACTAATTCCTTAAACTTGTGAATGTGACCTGGTGTGGCAAATGGGAGTTTGCAGATGTGATTAAGTTAAGGGTCTTTAGATGAGGGATTTATCCTGGATTGTCTAGATGAGCCCATCAAAGGGATTCCTATAAGAGGAAGGGGGGGGCAGAGGGTCAGAGATCTAAGATGCTACATTGCTGGCTTCAAGAGGGAGGAAGAGCCATAAGCCAAGGAATTAGGGGTCTTCTAGAAGCTAGAAAAGGCAAGGACATTATTCTCCTCTGTAGCCTACAGAAGGAACTGGATCTCTCAATACCTAGATTTTAGCCTGGTGAGACCTGTCAGACTTCTGACCTCCAGAACTGGGTAATAATACAATTTTTAAGCAATATATTTTTATTGATTTCAGAGAGGAAGGGAGAGAGAGAGAGAGAGAGAGAGAGAGAGAGAGAGAGAGAGAGAGAGATCAAAGAAGAGAGGGAATCATTGATCGGCTGCCTCCTGCATACCTCACACTGAGGATCAAACCTGCAACCCAAGTAGTATGCCCTGACAGGGAATTGAACAGTGACCTCCTGGTTAATAAGTGGACACTCAATCATTGAGCTATGCCAGCTAGGCCAGATGTATTGTTTTAAGCCACTAAGTTTGGGGATATTTGTTAAAGCTGAAGAGGAAATCACACATAAGTTATGCCTAGACTTATTTTGATTGAAAAGGTGTCAGATTACTCTCCAGAATAATCTACACCCCTTATAGCTGTGCATGAGATTCCCATCCCCATGCCCCCAGCATCATTTGGAATAACCCAATTTTCTGGTTTCTGTTAGTCTTATTGGTATAAAGCACAAATAAATCTTGAAGAGAGAATCAGAATTTCCCAAATCAAGGTGGAGTGGATGGAGTGGGGATAGGATAGGGATGGCCTTGAGTCTGTGCTTGGATTGCCTGTTTGGGGGCAATGGGGATGGGGGACATGTAAGTCCTGAGGACACCCGAGGTGAGGCTCCCGAGGGGCCTTCACGGAGAGTAGGTGAAGACAAAACCACTACTCCTTATGAGGACACAGAGCTTGGGGACTCCATGAAATAGCACCGCAAACAGTGGGGGGACAGTCTGGGGTAGTGGCCAGTGGCAGGGCTGGGCATCATTCCCGTTCCACAGCTGGGGTGTGACTTGGATCAAATTCCTAGCCTCTCTGATGCTTGGTATCCTCTGTATCACAAGGCTGATAACTCCACTTTCCTCATGGGACTGCTCTGAGCATTCACTGAAGTCATGAATGTAAAACCTTAACAGTGAACATTAAATAGATAGCACCAATAAAAAAAATCATAGTAACATTCTCATTATCACAATAATTATAATGATAACCACTGTTTCTTATATTTCTCAAATTGTTTCTGATAGTATTTGTTGCTGACTTTTCTGGAGAATAATGTATTATGATCAATTTTCATATATTTAAATGTAAATAATTTTATATGTTATTTTCAAGTAAATCTTCCTCTCCTCAAGTGCTCCCCTCACTCCTCCCCATCCCTAAAACAGTCGTGATCTTGTGGGTTGTTCACAGCATAAAGAAATTAGACTCAACTTATTTTTCTGACAGCTATCCTGCACGCTCTCTACCCCGACAGTTTTCAGGGCTAAATAATGCATGAGAGGAGAGAACAGCAGGGCTTGTATTAGCAGGGAAAACAGCGCTGTGAGGATTCTCTGTTGTGAAGAGATGAAAGTGCCTGGTCAGAAGGCCAGGAACAATGTAAAAGAGAAGCACAAAGGCATTGACAAGGGAGGAAAGAAAAGCATTTTTCAAGCAAGATTTGTCAGGAGTAGGAGAGCAGATGGCTCGGGAGACAGTCGAGGAGTCTTCATTAGACACCAGCTCTGATGAAGTACACCGTCGGGACCCGGCTTTTGAAGGGCTTGGGTTCTGAAGAAGTTAAGGAACAGGAGCTCCCGTTTCCCTGGTCCTCTGAAGCCTTCTTTGACTTGCCCACGTGGAGGCAGTTTCTTCTTCCCTGGGCCCATGACTCTTTTTTTTTTCCCTCTACAATGGATTACTCTCACTTGTGAGTGAGGATTTATGCTTCTTTTCTTTATTCAACTGAGTCCCTGGCAAGATCGTATTTTAGGCATTTTTTTAGATAGATTAAAATAATAATTATTGGTCATTTACCCTGTTCCTGTGCTAAGTACGCACTCTGCATGCATTGTATAAAATCTGCGTCATGACAACACGGATGCCTATTTTGCAATGTGAAATAGCACCGGGTGGAACTCGAGGCCTGTTTAAGACACCCAAGGGGTGGGTGATGAAGGTGGGACATGCACTCAGCTGCTCTACTCCTTAGTAAAGCTGTGAGTTTCTCCTATCACCAAAGCCAGGTGTGGTGCTGGGCACAAAGAATGGACTCAGCAAGCAGTTGATTTGAGAACAAATTATAGTGCCTGCTCCTCAGCTGGTTGGCGGTATGGCACCAGGAGTCAGGCCTTCCGTCCCTCAGGTCTGGCCTTGCGTGGGTCGGGCGAGGTGTGGGGACTTTCTGTTTTCCAAGGTAAAACCGATGTCTGTCTCCAGAAATCTATGTCGGGAAGTTCCTGCTGGCTGCTTCTCTCCTTAACTGAGTGCATTGAGACCACTCTGGTCTCTGTAGTTAGTGCTTCAGGGCAAAATCGGACTGTGACTTCCCCTCTCCCCTCAATACTGTCATTTCAGCACAAAGGAAGGCTGGGAGCCTCAGGAACTCCACCATGGAGTGCTCAGCCTCCTGTGGCTCGCCTACATATATACAAGCGTCAAATTTCAAGAGAGACTCTATTTCCATGGGAGCATTTTCCATTGAGCTGGTAGCTGAATTTTACTTGTCATTTAAAAATGATTCAAAGGGAGGGAAATCATAATAAACTTCCATTTTGCCTTTTTGCCAGCATATCTCAAAACGAAATTCTCAACATTTGTGAGAAAAGTTTGTATTCTGATAAATGCGTTGCCTCAAGAATTCTGCACTCATCTTTTCTCAGCTCCCTAGATCACATACCACAATTCCAATTCTGATTTCCAGTTTTGAAGCTTCTCTTTGACCCTGGAGGGTGATGTGTTAAATCAAGTCAGCTCTGTGGGATGCCCTCATCCTATTCTCCACAACACCCTGGGTCCCTCCTCTTCCCTCAGAGGATAAGAGGAAAGAATGTCTTTTCTTGCTAAGGCTTAACCCCTGAAGCTAGTCTTTCCACCCTGGTCCATGGGGAAGCCTGTTCTAGCATTTGGTCGCTTTGAGAGATACCCTTATTCCTTGGCTTATGTCTCTTCTGTTAGCAGCATAGCCTGGTTTTAGGCTATGTGTATCTCAGGGATTGAGCATAGGTTTATTAAGGTCAGGGTTCAATTCCTGGTCAGGGCACATGCCCAGGTTGTGGGCTTGATCCCTGTAGGAGGCATGCAGAAGACAGCTAATCAATGATTCTCTCTCATCATTGATGTGTTTATATCTCTCTCCCTCTCCCTTTCTCTCTGAAATCAATAAAAGATATATTTTTAAAAACAATACAAACAAACAGAAAACCAGTAGCATGGCTTCTTTAAATATTCTCTTGACTTTGTTCTGTCTTTCACAAGGACCCTTGTGATCACATTGGGTCTGCCCAGATAATCCAGTAATCATCTCAAGGTCAGTTGATTAGCAACCTAAATTCTATCTGCATATTTGCTTTCTGGTGCAGGTAACCTAATTAACCAAACATTGTCACAGTTTTCAGAATTAGAATAGACATTGTTTGGGGAAACCATTGCTCTACTACTACTAGCTTACTACTCTTAAGAATTATTCTGCCTTTACATGGTTTCTTTGGACAAGCATCTGAATTTCAATGGGTTAAACTATTAATTCTGTACAGAAGATTTCCCCTTGTGATTCCAGCCCAGTCTCTGTCTTCACTCCACTCTTATACCTCAGTTAGTTGCAGGATATCTTCTAACTGCATTTTACACAAATACAAGCAAACTCATCAGAATCCTATAATCAATCCAGTTCTTTCTATGAATGGCCCAGGTTTCTTAATTTTTATTGAACAATGAGGAATCTTTATGTTCACTTTGGGTGAGAAGAAATAAGAAAAAAAAGGTTTGGTGGAGATCTCCATCAACCTGAGTGGAAGGGGTATTACTTTAAATAGGAACTATTACATTTGCTAAGCAAGGCAACCATGAACATTTGCTTGCAGACCTCTAACCATAGGAAGCATAACTGACCAATAGCGCCAGTTGCTGAACTTTGAAGTCTATAGCAATGTTTGGGGTGAGGCCATACTTATTAGCTGCTCTCATCAATGACTCAGAAAGGGACCCTGACAGACTTATTCCCAAGAGTCAAGAAGACAGCTGACAGCTGACCTTGGCCACAAGACTTTTTTATGGCCTTGTAGTTTTTCTTTAGACTGCAGGGCACTTCCTTAGACTCTAGAACATTGATGTCTAACTTTTCTTCTTTCCCTCCCTCACTCAGGGTCAGAATAGCATCTCCGTCTGATGGGTCTCCTAGGTCGTCTCTGCTTCCTCTCCATTTTCTCTCACCAGGTGTTTCCCTAGTAAAATAATTGGTCTTGAATCCCATCTTGCACCTGTTTCTCAATGATCTGAATTGGAGGCCTGAAAGTCCAAGACCTCAGTGAAGCCCACCTCCTTAGGTTCCAAACAGACACAGAGAATGTACGATTGCCAGTTAGGGAGTATCTACACAACATAATGTTGTCCAGGAGGAGAAGGTGGGAGGGAAATGATATGTTTTAGACACAACAGAGGGATTCAGGAGAGGGGGCCCACTGTGAACTGATGTCATGTATGATATAAATTGACAGTTAGTTGACCAGAGATTTTGGAACAGTTCAGCAGATGGGTGTGTATGAGAGGGAATGTGCATACCCTGAACAATGGGAACAAGTGCATGTGCTCACTTCAGAGCAGGTCTCTCCAAACTAAACTGCCCTTGTCCACTTTGTGCATCTTCATCCTGCCCCAACCTGGGACTGATGGAGGGGGCATAGGTTTGTTCACCGAGTTCCCAATAGGAGGAACAATGGGTAGAAGCTGCTGGAAAACAGTCCTCCATACGAGGGCTTTTCTCATAGACACCTCATAGCGGGAGGTGCATCTGCCAAAGACACAAGGGTCTCTAGTAGTAGATAGGACGTTGGACTGAGAAGCCCTGAGACTTCTGGGCTTGTAGAATAGATTCAACAATAATCTGCTCAGTTTCTGCAGCTTTCCAAACATGATGAATTATCTTAATCGCATGGGAAGCCATTAAAACACAACCCAAATGTTTTAAGTCGGGTCCTCAATCTTAACTGGATTAAACTGTAACAAATTATCCCCCTTGCAATTCCATTGGCCCGCCCAGTTTGCAAACCACTCTGCGGAATTAAACAAAACCGCCCCAGATTTTAGATATAGTTTCCACATAAAGTGGAAGCACTTTATGCTATCAGACGTTCACTTGTCTGTTTTAATGTACATAACTGGAATGACTTTAAATTCTGGCTCTTATCTCCTTGAGTAAGATATCCAACTTCTCAGAACCTTAGGGTTGTTGTTTTTGTGTTTTGATTTGTTTATTTATTTTTTTTAGCTGTAAGATAAAAGCAGTAATGGTGCCTCCTTCTTACATTTATTGAATAATTAAATGGGGTATTGAGAGTAGTTAACACTCATATTCAACTTTCTATGTGCCACTCACTGTTTCAAGCACTTTATATCTATTAGTTTATATTTTCCTAACAACTTTCTGAGTAAGGTTCAACTATCATTCTCATTTTACAGATGAAAAAAACCGAGGCATCAAAAGGATAGCCGAAACTGGTTTGGCTTAGTGGATAGAGCATTGGTCTTTGGACTGAAAGGTCCCAAGTTCGATTCCGGTCAAGGGCATGCACATTGGTTGTGGGCACATCCCCAATAGGGGGTGTGCAAGAGGCAGCTGATTGATGATTCTTTCTCATCAATGTTTTTAACTCTCTATCCCTCTCTCTTCCTCTCTGTAAAAAATCAATAAAAAATATTTTTAAAAAATGATAAATAACTCACAAAAGATTGCATATTTAATAATAAGGGAGAGAGATGAAATTTAGACCTGGGGATTTATCCAGAATAGTTTTTACACTATTTTTGCTATGGTATGTGTGTATAAAGCTCTATACCCAGAGTTTGGAACATATTATGTGTTCCATAACTATCAGCTAAGTATCTATTAGCTAATGTTGTAATCATTGCTTTATCACGAGGCTTCGAGTGTAGTTGTTCCAACTCTCCAGCATCTGCACTTATTCCTATAGAGATTTGTGAAGCCTGAACACCTGGGTCTCTGGGGCCCTCTTTCTGTGCTCAGCCCCAACTGGGTGATGGAAAGACAGGCCCTAAGGTGTTGCCTTACTGAGACTGAGATTGAGACTGGGGACATTAAATTCAAAACTTATTCCTGTTGAGTAAGGTCAGTAAGTAGCAGTATTTGCTCTATTTCTCCTAAGTGTTGAAGAGGAGTCCTTAAGGAAGTAAAATATGAACCCTTTAATCCTAAGGTTCTTAGACTTCAGTAGGACACAGAATCCAGTTTCCCTAGACCTTAGGAGAACTTTTTTGAAATACTGCATAAAAGGGGAGGGGGAGTTAAAAGACGTTTCTGTTGCAGCAAAGAGAAATTAGGGGATGATTCATCCTATCCTGTAGGGAAAGCAGAACTCAGAGATCTTGACATCAGTAAGAACTGCAGAGTTAGTTTTGGAGGAGAAAAAAAAAAGGATCATCAAGTGTATAAATGATGGTTCCCAAGAGGATAATAAGTGGTACTTTGATGATCACTATATTCATTAGACATTTTTGCAGCTTTGCCCCTCATTTTTCTTGCAGATAAATTCTCACTTAGTCCTCCAGAGATAAGTGCACAGGTTTTAGAGATAACTCTGGGTTTCTGAACAGTTTCTACTTCCTTTGTGGGAGATTTTGAACAAGACCCTCACCCTCTCTGAACTTCAGACTCCTCCTTTCTAAAGTATCAATAACACTTTTACACATATCATAGAGTTGCTGTGTGACAAACTGTGACAATATATAAATACTGTACAATGTACTCAGGTTATATCTCAGCCACACATTCTGTAAACTTAGTGATCTTTGCATGGTGATGCGAGTTTCCATGTTGGTACATCTGAGACTTCACAAAATTTGGAACTAGAGTGAGTCATAGAATTTGCTTATGTTGATTTTGCTAAAAAGCCTTAGGCATTTGATGCAATATGAACAAGAATGCTTTGCTGAAAACATACATTTTCATTTTCTAATATCTGCTATTTCTACCATAGACATGTGAAGTCTATGGTCACAGAAATCCTTCATGATACTCTTTAGCTTGCCAGTTCTATAAGATTTCCACTGCCCTCAGTGTAAAACTTGCTTCAAAATTTCAGTTCTCCATCACAGAAGCATTTATTATTTTTGCTTATGAATTGGAGGGTCATCTTGATTGTAGTTGATCTAAACTGCTAGATTTAGCTTGGGTGTCCTCCTTGTGTTTCATAATGTTCAGGTTGTAGTGGAAATGTAAGAGGCAAGCCCTACCTTGGGAACATTTTGCCAGCCTCTGATTTTGTCATATCTAATTGTACCTATTGGTCAAAGCAAGTCACAAAGCTCAGCCTAACTGTTAGACCATTACAGGGAGATGATTGTGCACAAGTGATATAAAAGTGAAGAATTGGGACCATATCTCAATTCTACTGTACCTGGAACTCCAAATCTCCTAAGTTCTTTTACACTTTTATTAATGATACTTTCACGTTGTGTAGGGCAGACTAAGGTACTTCAGATGACTTAAATCTATTAGAAGATTACAGAGAACATGCAAAGAAATACTAGACACCATCTTGGGTGTCTTGGATGGGATTAGGATTTCTGTTCAGTAAATGTGACTGAAAGAACACATATGAATCCCACAGAAGCACCTTAGGTGATTGGTTACCTTACCATTTTCCAAGAAACTGCCTCTATTCTAGTCATCACCATACTCATGATTCAGCTTCTCTGTCTTTGTTCTTTTATGGCTTCTTGTTTTACTTTGCCTTTCCCCCTTAAGTTTCCAAGAGGAAGGATTCTGTTGAGTTAATTAGCCCTATTTTAATCCATTGGGTAGAGACGTTGACATGCTGCCTCATGTCATCACAAGTCAGCCAATAGATAATGACTTCTATTTAAGTTGCTCTTTACTGGTTCAATCACAAAGAATGGTGAGAAACATGCAAGGAATTCCCAGTGGTTTCAGTTATCAGCTGGAGTCTGTGAGCTTCAGCTGTCACATATACTCAAGGACTTTATGTTGGCTTGCCTCATACCTCTCTTTATAATAATACATTCATCCTATGATTTGAAAAGATAACTCTCTCTAGAACAGATAGCTATTTCTCCCTCTCAAGTGCTAATCACAATTATATGAGCCAGCCAATAGCCCCTCATCTCATTATTTTCTACTACTAGCTGGCTAGAGCTCCATTTGTCCCACAAAGCATTTCCCTTCAGAAGATTGTACTGCCCGCCTATGGAAGTAGATCTATTTTTTTTGCTTTGTTTGTAATTATCTTGTAGCAACAACCCTCTCCCTTAAATCATTGAAAGTGATGGAGACCCAAGGCAGCTGGGTCAAAACTGAAGCAACAAAAGTTCTCTCTCTCTCTCTCTCTCTCTCTCTCTCTCTCTCTCTCTCTCTCTCATATCAGAAACTACTTTTAGAGAAGAAAACATGGTAATACCCTCCAAGATGACGAAAGTAGAAGCAATCAGTTTTGTTTGACAAATCAATGGAGAATGAGAAGATAGAGATGGTGATTCCTGGTATCAGGTAGAGAAGTTGGAGGCCAGAGCTATGGGGACAGAGCTTCAAGAACAAAGTTGCAAAGGTCCAGAAAACAAAAAATTAAGGACAAATTCAGGATTGCAATTGGATATTTGCTCATTCAATTGCTGTGTCTCATAAGACAGAAGGTGCTCTGTAGGTTAAAGATGAATACAGGAATGGTATCAGATGAGAATATTATAGGTTAGAAGGTTAGACTGTAAATTCCATGAGGACTTCTCTTTATATCTCCCAAGCGAAGACACTGGGCAGCATCTACATGAGCCCTGTGGATATTAGACAACAAATTGAAAAATTAATTAATTCATGAATTATTAAGTTAATTAGAAATTGAAATCTAGGGTGAGCTTTCCAATTACACAGAAAAGATCAACTTTCAAAAATATACATAGATAAGAGTGAGGAAATGGAGAAAGTGAATGAATGAATGTTCAACCTGTACCTGGAACATTGCCCAAAGAAAAAGAAAAAGGCCCAAAGAAAGACTAGGCTTCCCCAGCCAGCAATGTTACAGAGGTGTTTTCACTCTGTTAGTGCAGTGTGAAGATATCTCAGCATTCATGTTATATGCAGGGCACAGGGTAATGCCACTTCCGCGCTAATGCTAGGTGTCCTAGCTTAATCCATCTCTGTAGAACTGATATATTTTATGGCCAGTTTTTTCTTTAAGCAAGCATTGTGATTTACATTTAGACTTTAATTTAATCCCTTAGTGTCAGATGAAAGTGCCGTTGTTTAAACTCCCTTGGATTCTATTACAGAAATTCTCTCTAGTCCCTGTCTCCATCCAACAACTGTTTGGCAACTTTCTCTTCTTTAGCCCTAATCTCCCTTGACCAGCTCCCCTCAACAGCTACTTACTGTCTTCAAGATTTTACAGCCCACCTCCCTGTCTCTTCAGCCAATGCTCTAAGTTCAGCCCACCCAGTGAAATATCATGACTGCCCTCTCTCCCAGTGAATGGATCACATCTGGATTTTTCTTTCTCTGCATCCACTTCCCCTCTCCATAAACTATTTCTTTCTCTCTGCTTCCCATCCCAACAACTTGGGGCTGGAAGTCAAGGAGCCAATTGCCAATCGCTGCTAAATTTACCATATCCGAAGTTCACCTTTGGATTGGGTAGCCTTTTGTTCTGTAGAAAAGCAAGGAATCTAGAAAAATATGCAAACTTCATTTCAAGGAAGAGTATTTTTATGCTCCCCTGGGATGAGTCAGCAGTGAAGAAGCAGGAATATTTCTGTGATTGCCTCTTCTCTTTTGCCCACCTTAGTCCCATCACCTGGGGGGATTCACCTGGGACTCTTCTGCACTTTTCAGGATTTCAAATCACTCAGATTTTAACACCTTTACTTTAAATACCACCTGCTGCAAAACTATTCTTCAGTCTGACTTTTATCTTTTGCCTGCTCCTCTCAAGTCCAACTTATCTCTTAGGATGCTACCAGTGCACTCCAGTTTCTCATCCCAAGGCCATCTCCAGGGCATAATTTATAACACTTTCCTATGATATGTGGTTGCTGAAATGAGCTAACGACGGACAAAGCATATCCAGGGTCATGGTAGTTTCAGTGAACCTCTGGTGTGGATATTGCTTGTGGTGCACTGTGACTTACAGGACTGATTGTACCTATGAGCTCGGGGATTGAGAAGCTTGAACACTGCCAATCTCAGCCTTCAATTTGGTATAAGAAGAGGGGAGGAGAATATAAAATTTTAATTTATCCAATTAAATAAACCCACTTTATATCGTTGTTATCTAGAATGCAAGTTGAGGGCTATCCAAATTTACCCGAGAATTTTATATCAAAAGGAATATACTGTATAGGTCTATACAGAAATATCAGACATGGATGAGGAAACTATTTCTAGTAAATCATATAATAAAAGTGCATTTGCACTGAAAGGGGTAATGGGGTGGGGCCTTGCCGACTGGAAGAGCAGGTTGTGGAAGCAAAACTCCATTGATAAGCCTCATTAAGGACACCTTTCCTCTGGCTGCTGTAGGAAGTGGTCATCTTCAGACATCAGACCAGATTCCATGCCCTGCAGAAGTGTATTCTTCCCAGACTTTGTCACAAACTAGCTGTGAAAGTGTGGGTACAGCTGAACCAGTTTGGCTCAGTGGATAGAGTGTTGGTCTGCGGACTGAAGGGTCCCTGGTTCGATTCCGGTCAAGGGCATGTACATTGGTTGTGGGCACATCCCCAGTGGGGGGTGTGCAGGAGGTAGCTGGTCGATGTTTCTCTCTCATGGATGTTTCTAACTCTCTGTCCCTCTCACTCCCTCTCTGTAAAAAATCAATAAAATATATTTAAAAAAAGGAAGTGTGGGTACATCACTTGTCTACATTTTAGTGTCATCATTTGTGAAATGAGGAGCTTGGCTTGGAATTGGTAGCTCTCAAATTGGACTGTGCATTGGGATCACCAGGGAGGATGCCAATTCTCTTGACTTCATCCAGTGGGGATTCTGATATATACAATTAGGGCTACATACATGCACATGTAAAACCAATCTTCAGGTTAGATTCACATGTAAATAAGGTTTTGTTCTCTGCTTACAGAAAAAAAATCAGTGATTTTGTGGGCACAGGGTGGAGATGGCATTTCCATGTGAGAGATGGTCTCACATTATAGGAGACCAGAGTTTTGCAGGGTTCCAGACCTACATCCCCTAGGTCAAATGTTGCAACCAAATGTTTGCATGATCAGTAATTTGATCTGATTTAACAAATTAACCTATAAGTACATTTTGTAAAGCAACTGTTCAACTTAGTATGAGGTGCTAAGAGGGTTATATACAGAAAATGACTTGCATTATGGTTCTTGTCATCAATGAGATTAATGTTTACTTTGAAATAATAAAAATAATAAGAAGTTAACACCCCCCCCATGTAGACAGTAATGGATAGGAGTTCAGGAATAGAAGACTAGTTGAGGCTGGTGTGCTAATCAAATTATTAATAGAATTGTAGATGCTAAGACTCCCCCAGGGTGCTCATGGTCTAGTAGTCAGAAGAGATATCTTCTTTGGACAGAACTTAGGGCTATGTCAACTGTGTTCTTTTTCTGTAAGACTTACCTGGCTCTGTCTTCTGATTCGCATGTTGGTTCTTAGGTAAGTTTAATACAGTTTATCCAATAACCATCTGCGGTCCTTCTGATCTGGGAGTCTCTTTCCTTCTGTTAACATTATAGGCCTCAGCTTTGTGGGATAATTTTACATTTTATTTCCCAAGGGCAGTCTCTGTCCCCCACCCCATCCTATCCCCTCCAGAGGCCTCCGGATCTCCAACCACAGTGCACTGGCTCTGCCTGCACCACTGCTCCTTGGATCTGGAGAGCACTTCACATATTACAAACACCTTTACTCATTATCCTGTCAATGCTGCTTTAAATCATTGCAGGTTTTAAGTCAACACTGGCTTTAGACCAAGCAGAAAAAAATAAAGGAAGAGAGAGAGAGAGAGATGTAAATTGACCCTGTGCAGACTCTAGGAATTGATCTTTGACTTTCTTGCCAGCCTCATTGTCAAGCCAAAATCCATCATCCTTGCAAAGTCATGTTTTGGGTGATGTTGAAGGACTTTTCCCACAAAACATATCTTATATTAATAGCAAACAATTGCAGCTGAATTGTTGTCACAGACACGTTATATAAGACTGTGGCTCATAGTTCAGAGGGTGCTGCTGTTCAGCTCTGATTCAGTTGAGTACTTCTTCTCACATCAGGGGAAACGTCTGTATCATTGTGCTGTAAAACAGAAACGGGCCCTTGAAACAAACACCAGCAGGAACAATTATCAGCAGGCGCTAACACGACAGCTTTCCTGAAATGCCCTTTGACAGGGTCATGGTCAGGCAGAATCTCCTAAGAACAGCACTCACCTAGCACTCTCTGTTTGTGCAGAGAGGGAGCTCGTGGAAGATGAGCATGGAAGGAAGAGGCATCTCCCTTCACTGCTACCCTTCCCTCCAAGAACCCCAGAAGCCCTGGTTCTTCCCCCAGTATGAGCTCCCTTTTCAGGAATGGAAATACATTCTGCAGAGCCAGCCCATTAATTCCCTCTGGCGCTGGCCTCAGAGGAAGTGCAGCATCTGGCTCCCACCCTCCATCTAATTATCCATCTGCTTGTGGGGGAGGGAAGCAATGTTCTATCCCCAGTCCCTTTCCAACATTTAATGTGCTGATACATGAAGACAACAGCAGCTTCACCTCAGAGCCCACCCTTTGCACATCACACTAATTGGCTGAGCTATTCCCCTCATTTTTTTGGTCATAATTGCAGGACACTAACTCTCTAACTCTCCCTCAACTTGACTCTGCATACAACACTTGCATGTGACTGACCAGAGTTTCATGTTACTCATAGATATAGTGTCATAAGCCTATTTGGGGTGTCTGAGGCCTCCTCCCTCGGGGACTGTCAGGGGTCTCCCTGCTCTGGCTCACCCTTTCTGTCAGCACCAGCAAGAAGGCCCTGCATGGGGTAGTCTTTGCAACCTCATTTCCCAGTCTTTATTGAACTAGTGACTCCTTTATTTCCCCATCACTCTGGAAGCCAGGTATAGAAAGAACATATAAGCCAAACAAATTGCATTTATTAAACTATCATTCATTCATTTTTCTAATTTTTAAAGACTAATCAAAGTTTATATAAGGTCCGGAAGTCCTTACGTATTTGATAAGTAGATGGACCATCCTAAATTGATTATATTCAAGTCCCAAATAAACATCTTATAGCCAGTTCAGATGATCTGATATGGAGAAGTTTGAAGTTTAGTTCAGCTATTTGAAATGAATATTAAAGCATTTCAGATCACCATTAACATCTTCAAAGTGGTTAAGAGAATAACTGGACATAGAGACACATGGATTTAGATTCTTCTTGACTTCATATTTTTTCATGACCTTGGACATGTTTCTGAATTTCATATACCTCAGTTTCTTCATGGGTAGAATGGGATTAATTATACTTTTTATTCTATAGGATTCTCATGAAGATAAAATGGCATAATGTTTACAAAGCACTTAGTATAAAGACACATAAAGCAAGAAATCAATAAATGTTGTTGTGACTGTCTTTATTTCCATTAATTTTGTGACCTCCTTTAGTTATCATCACAAACTAAAGCTTGGGAAGGGATCCCCCGATTAGGAACCCCTGTTTCTATTCTTGGGAAAATATTCATTCATCTCAACAGTGGCTGAGAGTTCTGGGATTCCCATTGTGCCCATTCTTCCTTCTTCAACAGCAATAGCTAAAGAATATTTTTTCCACCTGGGCATGGCCATATAATTAGGTGACAGCCAATAAGAAATGAGTGGACATGATGGATGCACTTCAAGTCATGCCCTTGACAAAAAGGAAACACGTTCTCCCTTTCTATTTCCTCCCTCCGCTCCGGCAGGAATGCAGACATAGCAGTGAGTCATCCTGAGCTAAGTCAGTGAGGGCATGTGCTAGAGGTGACATGGGAACAAGATAGATCACCAGTATTATTAATACCACTGTTCCACATCTGGATCACCAAGCCCCAATGTTACATGAGGGAAAAAGAATCTCTTTGTTGCTTTAAACCACTGAATCTTGTGGTAAGTTATTACTATGCCTCAATGTGTCCTAAAAACACAGTAAATAACTATTTTCAAAGTAGAAGTGATACTCTTTCCCATTCTACAACTTCCTGCAGGACAAAGCCACATCAGATCATCATGGCTTACTGCTGTTTAGATATAACTGAATGACAACAGGGATCATGCTACATCATCTATTGAGAGGAAAGATTACCAAGCCCTATCATGTGCTGCTGGGGAATCAAAATATATTTTTTATTTTATTTTTTTTAAATTTGTACTTAAGGGAAAGAGGAAAGGAGATGGAGAGAGAAACATTGATTGGCTGCCTCCTGCGCACCTCCTGCTGGGTATTGAGCCTGCAACCCTGGCATGGGCCTGACCAGGAATCAAAACAGCGACGTCTAGGTGCATGGAATGACTTTCAACCCTCTGACCAACACAGGCCAGGACAGAATCAATATCATTTAATTATGAGAAAGCACACTATGTTTACATTTCATATGGTGGCAAGAGGAAGGTCAAATCACAATTCTCCAGGCCATTATAAAAATTGCATGCTGCTGTGTATGTCAAGTGGGTTTCAAAATTGGATGAACCTGAAGAGTTTTCATCTTCTTGTTTCCTCCCTTGTTTGTTTATGTGGCTACAAGATTAAAAGGTTTACAGAGCAAAGCATAGCAAAGGAAAATGAAACCTTGGGGCAGATGAAATAACTTCCATTTTAGGAAAAATGCAATTAGTGACTCCAGGTTTTCCGGGTGGGGCTATTATAGGCCTTTCCTGTTACATATCTAAAATCATTTGAGAAATCATCAAAACTGCAAGCACACACATGAATAAACAGCAGTGTAAACCCCTTTCCTTTTTCCACTGCCTCTGCCCCATGACTCATCAGCTTCCTGAACTGGAACAACACTGAGTTTATTAGTATGGAAATGTCAGCTCTGAGAACACCATGTGCTTCTTTGTGTGGAAATCATAGGCAGCCTTACAAAAGCCAACCCAGAACTCAGAGTGGACCTGCCCTATTTACTCTGCCCGACTAGTCTTTGTGTTAATTAGAGTCATCTGACTTCTTAGCAAGCACTCACTGGCCCAGATCATACATTGGAATCGGCAATAACATTAATGATAGCAACCACAAAAACAACCTTGTTTAATTTTTATGCCTTATGAGGAGATATTGTTAGCTTCATAATAAAAATGAGGAAATTGTAACTGGGAAATATGAAATTCACTAAGGTGATTTAGGAAATCATAATGAATGATTATAATGGTGATGGTGATGGTGAAAATGACAAAATAATGGTAAGAATGGTGATAGGGATAACGATGATAATGGTGGTGATGATGATGATGGTGATGATGATGAAAATAGTAGTTTCTTGATAACTATGGTAGTGATGATAATGATGATTATTATGGTGTTGTTAACGATGATGTTGATGTTGTGGTGGTGTTGATGATGGTGATAGTAACAACATTGATGCTGCCTTGCTCTAGGTTAGGTGCCATTCTAAACATTTACTTTCAAGCAACTGTGTAAAATGAAAATGCTCAGTGCAGTGTGCAGTAATTGCCAGCTTTAGGGGCCAGGACTAAGATGAGGCAAGTGAAGTATTCTCTTCAGAATTTAAGAAGGGGTGCCAAAAGAAACCTCAGTAATCAAAATAAATAATATTTTAATGTAATGTTTTATAAAAATAAAACTTAATGTAGCAATCCATGGTAAGCAAAACATCAACATTTTAAGTAAACAAAAGTTTATACCTTATACTTACACAGCTTGCCTCACGCACATCCCATAATTCTGTCCCACTCAGTCATCTGATGTTAATCTCATTTCATCCCCTTACAAGGCTGGTTCCAATTTGTTCTTCTTATTTTACAAATGATAATACTGAGGCTTAAGAGGTTTTTTTAACAATTAAAATAGCTTATATGTAGAAGTCCTGTGATTAATTCTCATCTACCCAACATAGAAATCCAGATTTTGTCCATCAGTGTCCCTGGCTTCTAAAATTAATTGTATCTCATAACTATACTCACTGTAATTTTCTGGGCCACTTAAAAGTTGGAGAGTAGAGCCCTGGTGGAGTGGCTCAATTGGTTGGAGAGCTGTCTAGTTCACCAAAAGGTTGTGAGTTTGATTCCTAGTTGGGGTACCTACCTATGAGAGGCAATGTCTCTCCCTCTTTCTCTCTTTCTCTTTCTCTCTCATTTTCTCTCCCTCCTTTCCTTCCTCCCTCCCTCAATTCCCTCCATTCCCTCCTTTTCTCTCTTTCTCTAAAATTAAACTTAAAAAATCATATCTGTGGGTGATGATTAAAACAAACAAATAAATAAATAAAAGGTGGAGAGCAGAAAGAGCTGCAACTACCAGCTGCAGCTCTTATTAGGGAAGATGTCAGCTAAGGTATCACTTATACAGAAATCTAAGAATGTGCATTTATTAAACATATACTCATTTAAGTAATCCATTTAACCCATTTAGAAATTCAAGGTAGATGAATCACTATTCTATTTCATAGATGGTGATGCAGAATCTCAGAATTGAGCGCTCAGAGCCAGTCAATTCATGCCAGAGAAACTTGGCCACATGTGTCACTTAATCCCCAGTGCTATTCATATTTTAGCATAGAAACCCCCCTTGGAGAAATCTATTTTGCTTATATCATGCATAATTTTCCATAGAATTACTGTGAAAACACAACACACCCACACACATTAATGCATTGATTTTAATAACATTTTGCATCTTATATGATTTTAAAATTGGCATATATTAACTGAAGAAAATTTGGAAAACAGTGAAAAAGAGAACAAAGATAAAAGAGCTTCCACTATTAAGAAATTATTACGAATGTAATTTTGATAACTTTAATTTTTTAAAATTTTGCTTAGAGTTCTTAGTTACTTATGCATAGCTCCTCCTCTTAGTGATAATAGAAAATGGTGATAGAAGAACAAAATATCTCAGGACTTGACTATTCTGTCCAGGGCATACCATTGACTCCATCTACTCCTACTTCAACTTGGATGTTGTTCAATCAAATATCTCCTACCACTTTCAACTTCCCAACATAGGCCATTTTATTGGGTCAGAAAGGTGACCCATTCTCTAACAAAGTATTTCTCAGCATTTAATGATAATTGGATAAAAGACATTCTGTATCATCTGAATAACACAAATGTACACATAAAATTTAAATTTAATTTTAAGGTTTTTACAGTCACTTAAATCCTATTTACACCCTCAAATGTTGGTGGAGACCAAGATTAGAAACCTCACTACATAGTTTTTCTGGATCCTTTTTCCCTTAAGCTATTGCCCCTGTCATTTCTTCACCAGTGGTTTCCTGATGATGAAACTTCTAGTTGGGCCTCTGGAATTTTCCTTCTTCACATCACTGCTTGTTTTAATCTGGTTACATACTGGTTACTCTTCTTCATTCTCCCCAAAGTGTCTTTTCAGACACAAATTGCACATTCTCTTAACTTTACCACTGCATTTGATGTTTGAAGTGTAACTACTGTGCAAATAAAATGTTCTCTTTTCTTGGTTTCCATTATTTTATATGCTTTTGAATTGCCTCTTTATTTAACTGTATACTTTCTAATTATTTTAACACCCTTTTATCTTTTCTACTTCCTCATTTATAAATATTACCCAATGTTACTAGTAGTTGACTATTTTATTTTCTCTCTTGTCAGTCTCAAAACTTGTCTGGCTCAACTCCTGGTGCATATACCTATAACAGAGGTGACTTGGAGATAATTTTTTAAATGTTGTGTAGCTAGTAATGCTGCTTTATAGAATTCTCATAAGAAGATGGGACCAAACAGTATTTATCAGTGGTTCTAACCAAAGGGCTATTTTGTCCCCAAGGGGACATTTGGCAGTGTCTGATGAGAATGTTGATTGTCATAACTTGGGATTGCTACTAGAGTCCAATGGGTAGAAGTCAGATATGCTATTAAAACATCCTACAGTACATAGGACATCCACCCAGAACAAAGATTATCCAGCCCCAAATGTCAATAGTGGTTGACAAACTATAGTCTATATGGAAAATGTTGTAGAGTACTGTCACATAGGAAGCACTCAGTCTTAATTATGTCCCTTCTTACCAATCCCTCTGAATGCATGGTCTGCACCTAGGTGCATTCACTCCCCACCGTTTCTCCTTAAGGAAAGAAAACAATTTGAGGTACATCTTATTCATTCTGCACCATTTTCTTTTCTTCATTTCCTTGGTGCTTTTCACTTCCAGCTTCTCCTTCCAAAATTTATGGATTTTAGGAACTACAAGATGTGTCACCTCTTTTTTTTTTTTTTCTTCAAAATTCAGACAACTTTTTTGTGTGAATTCTTACTATTCTAACTTCTACTTTGGGACTATTTACCTTCCTTTTCTAGTATTTTATTTTCTAACTAGAGGCCTAGTGCACAAAATTCTGGCACTCAGTGGGTAGGTCCCTCAGCCCAGCCTGTGCCTTCTCAAAGTCCAGGACCCCTCAGTGGATGTCCCACTGACAGCTTAGGCTTGCTTCCCTTAGCGCTGGTGTGGAGGCGGGAGAGGCTCCTGCCACCACCATTGCACTCTGCTCGCCAGCCATGCACCTGACTTCTAGCTGAGCAGTGCTCCCCTTGTAGGAGCACACTGACCATCAGGGGACAGCTCCTGCATTGAATGATCATTGCACACCATAGTGACCAGTGGTTTCGCTGTTCAGTTGATTTGCATATTAGCCTTTTATTATATAGGATGTTTGGCTATTTTCTTTCTTTCTTTTTTTTTTTCTTTTCCTGTCAGTCCCCAAGCTCCCATGGTTCAAATCTTGGTGCATGTATCTACACAGAGGTGACTTAAATGTTTGTCAAAATGTTATGTGAGACTGTTGTTTGGTTGTGTGAGACTGTTGTCATGAATCTTAGGTAAACTAAATCTGTCTTTTTATGTGAGATTATTGCCATATTCCTCTACATAGACTGTAAGTCCCTTGAGGAAAAAAAAAAAAGATGACTTTCTTTTCATTCTTAAAACCCCCACAATACCTGCTCAGAATAAAAACCTACCCAAGAAGGAGCAAGTAACTTATGTTTGTTGATGTGAACCAACATAGCAATTCCATTTTCTTATTATTCTTGCAATTGAGAATGCATTTATATCTCTCTATTTAGGCCACTTAGCACAAGTAATCTTGCATTGCTTTGAATTCTCGTTTCCCATTTAAGCAAGTTTATTGTTCATGAAAGTAAGGGTTATTCTGTGTTCAAGCAAGTAGTGACCAATGCTGATAATGGATATTTTTCATCTCTTTCTGCTTCAATGGTTCAGTATTCATTCAGTGTGGAGCCACTAGACCGTATTCAGTGCTTCAGCCATGAAGCTGGCACTTTCGTTTTAAATTAAGAAAAATAGAAATTGACTGGGAGGTATTTATGCAAATCAGGAAGGTTCTGAGGAGTTATCTGGAGACCATGTTAATATATGTGCCATTCTTAGAAAAGAGTATTCATATTTTGCTTCTCCTGTCAGAAAGGATTCTGTGTGGTCATTTAGGCCTTACAATGATTGGATCTAACCAGAGGACACTTGATGTGAAGGACATTTTGTGACCTCAATGTGCCTGTCTTATAGACATTGAAGACAGAATTGTGTATATGGTTGGTTGAATAGTGGCTGCTAAACAGTAAGTCCACATTCTACCCCAGAACCTGTGAATATGACCTTGTTTACAAAAATGGTTTTTGTGATTACGGAGAAACCAAGATGGCAGCATAGGTAAACACCTAACTGCAGCCTCAAACAACAATTTCAAAAAATTACAACTAAAATACAAAATGGACATTATCCAGAACTACAGGAAAGTTGACTGACTGGAAATTCTATAATTAGAAGGAAAGAGAAAACCAGAAGGAAAATCAGAGGAGCTGTAAAAGCCTACGGTATGGAGACATGGTGCACACTTGGGGAGAGGACAGAGCTGGAGAGGAGGGGGCGGCTGAGTGCCTGGCTGGCATTCCCTAGCGGGAATGAGATAAAAGCTCCAGACTGTGCTGAGCCCCAGTTCTGACTGCACTGAACCTCAGTTCTAGGGAAGACCCTGGGGACCCAGGCTCATAAGGAGGGAATCTTGGTTGTAAGACAGAAACTCAGGGGAGCAGTGAAAGGCAGAATCCCAGAGGCATGACATTGTGTGCAGAGGACCGACTGTTGACTGTGCAGCTGGATTGCCCTAGCAGGAAAGAGACAAAAGCTCCGAACTACACTGATTCCCACTTCCAACTGCACTGAATCCCAGTTCTGCGCTCATTTGGGGAGAGACTAGACTGTCTGGTAGCAGGGCGACACTCGAGGACACCTTTCTCTCAGAGGTGCTTGTAGAGAGTACCAAAGCAGCGAATACCGAAGGACACTGAGGAACACTGAGACTCAGGAACCTCATAGGGCTATAGGCTCCACCCTGAAATTTTGCCCCATCCAAGCTGAGCACAGAGGCTTTTACAATTTTCCAAGTCTAGTCCAATAAAGCTGTCTCCCGGCATAGACACAACTGATCCTCACAGCCAATTGGCCTGGAGGTCAGTTCCTCCCAGTGATACGAACAACAATTAAGACTTAACTACAATAAGGCTGTACACACAGTCCACAAAACAGTCCACAAAGAGTGTTCACCTCAGGTAACTGGGAGGCTGACCCACTGAACCATATAGGACACCTTAGCACACAAAGCCACCCTACAAACTCAGGAAAGCTGTGAAAATGCTGAGACAAGGAATCAGATCAGAAACCAAAGAAATGGAGGACAACAAGCGACTGGATGTAGAGTTCAAAACCACGGTTATAAGGTTTTGCAAGAATTTCCTAGAAAAGGCTGATAAAATAAATGAGACCTATGAGGATATGAAAAGGGATCAACTAGAAATAATAAGGGATCAACTAGAAATAAAGAATACATTGTCTGAAATAAAAAAATTATTATACAGAGTCCTAAAAATTGAATGGAAGATCACAAGAATCAAGTCAAAAATTTGGAACATAAAGAGCCAGAAGACACTCCTCCGCAGAAGCAAGAAGACAAGAGAATCCAGAAAGTTGAAGATAATGTAAGAAACCTCTGGGACAACTTCAAGCAAACCAACATCAGAATTACGGGGGTCCCAGAAGAAGAGAGAGAGCAAGATGCTGAAAACATATTGGAAGAAATAGTGACAGGAAACTTCCCCCACCTGGTGAAATTATTAGACTTACAAGTTCAGGAAGCACACAGAACTCCAAACAAAAGGAATCCAATGAGGACCACACCAAGATGCACCATAATTAAAATTCCAAGAGCAAAAGACAGAGAGAGAATATTAAAAGCAGCAAGAGAAAAGTGGATAGTTACCTGTAAAGGAGCACCCATACAATTGTCAGCTGATTTCTAAACAGAAACCATACAGGCCAGACGGGAATGGCAAGAAATATTCAAGGTGATGAATAGCAAAAATCTACAGCCGAAAATACTCTACTCAGCAAAGCTATCACTCAGAATCGAAAGCCAGATAAAGAGCTTCAAAAATAATAATTTAAAAAAAGCTAAAGGAGTTCATCACTGCCAAACCAGAATTATATGAATTGCTGAAGGGGGTTATTTAGGAAGAGGGAGAAGATAGAGATAAAAATTATGAACAACAAATCCGTAACTATCAACAAGTGAAACTAAAGACCAAGGGAATTGAAAAAATCTGATGAACAATATTAACTGGTGACTATAATAGAATCAGAGGTATGGAAGGGGAGTGAGCTGACGATTCTCAGGGAAAAGGGGAGTGGGTGGTGTGGAAAGAGACTGAACCTAAACTGTGCACCTATGGATGAGGACAATGGGGGTGGGGAAAGAGCAGAGGGTGGGGTGGGAACCTGGTGGAGGGGAGCAATAGAGGGGAAAAATGAGGAACATTTGTAATAATATGAACAATAAAGATTTATTTTAAATAAATATTTTTTAAAATGGTCTTTGCAAATTTAACTGAGGTAAGGATCTCTAGACAAGAGGCTCCTGGGTTATCTAGGTGCACTGTAAATTTAAAGCAAGGTATCCCTATAAGGAAAACACTAAGTAGCAACACAGGGAAAAGAAAGAGAAGACAGAGACAGAGGCAGATGCAGCCCCAAGCCAAAGGAGCACCTAGAGTCACTGGAAGTTGACACAAGCAAAGAGTGGAATCTCCCCAAAAGCCTTTGGGTGAAATGTGACATCATCAATTCCTTGAATTTTGAAGCCTTCAGAATGGTAGTTAAACGTTTCTATTGTTTCAAGCCACAGAGTTTGTGATAGTTTGTTATAGCAACCCTAAAATAGTAATACAATGAACTAAACAGATTGACAGACAAAAATTTCTGCTCTTGTGATGTTTTTATTCTAGCTGGGTGCAAACATATAATAAGCAAATGAAATGTATTGGATGTTGGATTGTGATCAATGTGATGAGAATAACAAAGCTGGACAAGGAGGCTGGGATTAGGGGAATGGGTGTGGCTGTAAATTAAGTGATCATCAGGTAAGCCTGTACTGCGAATGGGGCATCACACAGTGTCTAGAAGAAAGCCCTGTAAACAGAGGGAAGTGCAAGGTCAATGGTGCCTAGTATATTGAAGGAACTCTGAAGAAGTAAGGATGAGAAGACCGGATCACATAGCACTTTTCCGGGTGTTTATCCATTTACTTAGCATATATTTACTGAGCCAATACTATCTGTATTGTTTTTATGACATTTTCACAATAGCACTGAGAGGGAAGTATAAATTTCCCACTTAATACATGAAAACACTGATGCTCTGCTCATGATTACTCGGCTTGTATGTGGTGGCACTGGAAAAGGACCCCGAATCAGTGCTCTTTCCCCAACATGTAAATTACATATGAATGTTTGTTATCTTATTTAAATTTTATCTGCAATTGTTTCACCCCATATGATCATGTTGATAAGCCCAGCTTGCTTTTGAGGCCAAGACAAATGTGTTTTGAGCTGATACTTGCCCTTGACTTTGTCAAAGGCTAAGAGCTGCAAATTGCTAACTCTCACAATGTCTTCAGATGCTTGCAGTAGCTTTGTGACTCCAAGTGGCATTGGATTTATAATTTATCTCTTTAAATGGCTTAAGTGTGTATGTGAGTGTTTTTTTAATATCTCAAAAAACAAGATTCATAAACAGGGACAAAATGAAAAGAGAATAAATAGTTATCAAATCACGATAGTCATACATTATCATTGATATAGCCACTGAACATGGAAAGAGATACAAGTATGTAACCCAACTGCAAACCTGTTCCACTTGATCATCTTGGCCTCTCACGTTGATCACTGTGTGTCATGTTCTGAGATGTTATAGGAAGAAACTAGAGAAAGAGAGGCAAGGATTGCTGTGCCCATGTAAACTTCTATTCCATGCAAAGGAGCCTCGGACTGTTTGATGGAAGTAAAGATCTGTGAAGAGTGCTTATCCTGCATACTCCATCTCCAAACTAATTCTGTATAAACAGAAGCTTACGTATTTGTGATGCCTCTCTGCTACTTCTTTTATATTCTCATTTAGTATATTTTTGGGAAAATTCCAAGGGGATTTTCTTCATGTAAATATTGTACTTCTTTATCATATTAATAAGAGAATAGACAAGATAATTGAATGAGCCAGTCTATAGTAGACACTCAATAAATACTCTCTGAAAAAATGATCTTGTTTAATGAGGGAAATTGTCATTCAGTGACAAAATTTTCATAGGTTAACAATACTGTAGAATACTTTGTCTGGCAGAAGTAACATACTCACAGGTATGTTACCCCATTCCAGGGTCAGTGAATATTGGTATTCTCTCACAGCCGTTCTTGTAGATGGCAGGGATATAGATGGGAAAGAAGAAAGAAAGGGGCAGGAAAGGCTGCAAAAGTTTCTATCAGCTCAAAATGTGAATAGGGAAGAATTTTGAATTAACACATCATGCCAGCTCAGACCTGGGCAACCAAAACAGTTAGAGCCTTGGATAATAGCTGTAATAAAGACACTCTGAAAACAGAGGCTTAAACAAAATAGAAGAGTACTAGTGCAGGGCAGGTAGGTGACTCTGCTCCACAATGTCATTCAGGGATTCACTTTTACATAAGACGAAGGGCTGTGGATTGCCATCTCTTGTGGTATATTCAGCCCTGTGGCCCCAGGAAGCATTGGACTGGTAATTAATCAGACATGTTCAACATCTTCTATGGAGCTGTCTTCTTTCCTTTGCCCTACACCATATCCATGCCATAAAGGACAGGGAGGAAGAAAAGATTAATCATTTTTCTTTTAAAGGACTACAAGCTCTCCTCTGAGTTCCCTTCATTCACTATTGACCAGAGCTGAATCATGACTACGCACAGTGGCAAGGTGGCTGAGAAATGTAGTTGCTAGGCAAGTAGCCATGTACTCAGGTAAACCCCCAGGGTAGGAGATGAGATCCCATTATAAGAGGAAGCTTTAGTTTCTTCTAGAGCCCCAACCAGGGGTTTTACCTTTCCCTGTTGGAGTTTGGATGAATACTTTGCTGTCCCCACTTAAGGACTAGGTCAGGTCAAGAGAGACTTTCTAAAGCAAAGCTCATGAACTCCAGGCACCAGCCTCTTCTCACTCTTTCTGACTCTTCAAATCTCATCTTTTTCTAGTTCCATACCTTCTTCTACACATAGATATGCTAAAGTGCCATTCTAAAGTCTCTTAGCTGCAGTCAAGGGATCCCTCCCCCCATAGTTCATTGTTCCTCCGACAATATTTTACCTGGAAATTGGACATCTGAAGGACATCAGAGAGAATTGAACAGTGTGTTCTATTCCTCAAGGACAAAGGCAGGCAGAGGAGAATCTTTAATTATGAGAGTGTTCACCTTTCTTCCAGATACACTGGACTTTCTCACAGTGTAGTTGGTTTTAGAAGCAGCACTGACTTCTTCTTCTTTAATATATATATATATATATATATATATATATATATATATATATATATAATTTATTTATTTTTTTACAGAGAGGAAGGGAGAAGGATAGAGAGTTAGAATCATCTATGAGAGAAACACATTGATCAGCTGCCTCTTGCATGCCCTCTACTGGGGATTGTGCCCACAACAAGGTGCATGCCCTTGACCAGAATCAAACCTGGGACCCTTGAGTCTGCAGGCAGATGCTCTGTCCACTGGGCCAAACTGGTTAGGCTAGCAGAGCTGACTTCTTATCACAGCTCATGTTTACATTATCACCAGAAACATTCTAATTGGTTCTCTATTTCAGACAGGGGGGCTAGACTCCTATGTGTTTTGCTTCATTTTGTTTTTATTTGTTTCTTTCTAAAATGCAAATGGTGGGTTCATTTGTTAAAAAAAAAAAAAATACCATCAGGGCATTTAAGAACCCTGACAAAAATTATACAAGGTTGTAGGGTCATCCTCATTGATAGTGGTTCAAAATAAATAGCAGACACTGAAAGATTTAGTTTGCAATATGACCTTTGCTATATTATTCAGAACATACTTGTCCTAGTATTGGTGTTTGTTATTCATTTTAAATGAGGCAAAAGTCCTTAATTTGCAACTTACAGCATAATATAAAATTGTCATGAAATGTACTCAGTCAAAGGTCACCATTGCATTTAGTGTCCTTGAGGTCAATAGCTTAAGGTGGTTGGTGTTCAAGAAGCAAAAAGCTGAACTCACAGTTCTTTTAACTTGAAACTTTATGGTAATTTTCATCTTCTGGGTGTTCAATGGGGATACTTTCAAGTCTTAATCCCATCTTAAATATAAAAAATACTCCAATACAATAGTTAATTACTATGGAGGAGTTTATTGCCATGTTAGGAGTATGTTTTAGAACCAAGTGATAATACAATCTTTTGTTAATATGGAGAGAAAAAAATGTGATCTGAGACGCCTTCTCCCAGGTGCATAAGAAAACAAAATACAAACATGCCTCATAAATTGTTTTGACTGACGCAACTTAGTTTCCCCCAAGGCGGATTCTTTGTAAAAAATGCAAAAGCTTGCCTTTCTGGGGAAATAAAAAACTAAGGCTGAGCAAGATGGGATTGGTTGGGGAAGGCTGGCCCAGCGTGTGGCTGCTCATTGCAGCTTTAATAGCACCATTCCCTGTGGTGTCATCTGCTCAGACTTTGTTGGCAGCCCAGATCCCAATGAGGAGTACTCACTTTTATAATCACTGGTTTGCTTCTGGTAGTGTCTAAACAAGAGAATAAGTGACATGATCCATGACTCCAATGGAGTTTGGGGGGAATCAGGAGCCATTATAGATGTTTAAAAACTGGGTCTTTTCAAAATGGTGGCACTTTTCAAAAACTAGTTTCATTTCAATACCATAATAACTCCAGTTCCTAAAGTTCACTCAAATAGGAATGGGATGACTTGTATTAAATGTTTCACATATTTCATTTTCTCCAGAATATCCATATCTGAGTGACTTAAATTCCAGCGATGGCTATGGTAATGTTTATTGACACTTTATTCTGAACATCGTAACAAGTGATCTATGAGTATTTCATTGTCTCATTTCAGCTTCACCTCAGTCCCATGAAAAATTAAATACATAATAATTTAAAGGCATTTACCACAGGGTATTTTTTAGACAATAGGGAGGTAGTCTTGGATATGTGATGGAAGAGAACTGTAGGTAGAAGATATAGTCAATGCAAAGATCCTGATGTTGAAGCACACCTTGGACTTTAAGAAGGAGCTAGGCCATTGATGCCAGATTGATTGTGAGAGTAGAAGGACATGAACTAGATTATGTAAGGTGTCATTGGTTAGACTAAGAACTTGGCTTTGATTCCAGATGAGATTATTTTGAGGGGTGTCATAAACAAGAAGCTATACCTGTACCTCTCTTTGTTTTGTTGAGACCAGTGTGGGGGAAGGGGGATGGGTGGAGAGACCAGTGCAGAACCCACTGCAGCAGCTTAGACAGAAGACCTTGGTGTGGTGGGCTGCCCACGATGAGGCTTCCTCCCTCCTTTATGTCTACTCATTCAAGGGGATGACTGACTGTAGGACACTTAATTGGCCCATTTGATATTAGCATCTATAATAATAAAAGTGTAATATGCTAATTAGATCAGATGGCTGAACAGTGGAATGACTGTCCAAAAAACCTCTGGACCACCTTCTTGACAAAGCTGAGGCAGCCACCATGGCTATGAGGAGTGAGCCCTTAGCAAGAATTTTGTGCATCGGGCCTTTAGTATGTTATATTGTACTTTCTGAGAAATATATCTCCTATGGGAGACAGTGTTGCAGAAAACAACCCTTTCAATTTAAGCAGAGTGGATCAATAAGAGCTATTTTTATATTTTTAGATTATGATGTTAATAAACATCATAAAGATACGGGCAAGGAACCAACTATGGGTTGGTCCATTATTTTAATAAAATTACACATCTGACTATTTTAGATGTCTTCATTTGGAACTTATGCTTCACATTCTCTTTTTTGAGACAATTCTAGGCAATACACCTCATTGATCCCATTTTACAGATCAGGAAATTAAGTGTCAGAGATTCTGTGCAAAAATCTCATGCACCTGGGAGAAGTACACTTCACCTTTGAACGTTACGTAGCTTATAGTCTCTCTTTATATTTAATGGATATTTTTTTCTGGAAAATAGCATTAAATAGTGCATGTTTAATACTGGATAATGTGTTTTTAATAGCATTTTCTTTTGAAAAATTAATCAAGAGGAGTCCTGCTCCCTCTCACACACATTTTATTTCTCCATTTATTCTGTCCTTTTTCTTTGCATTTTCACTCTGAAAATTGTGTTGTGTTTTGTAGTTCCTCAGAATATTCTCAAAGACATTATCTCATGGATATATCTGCTACAAACAAGGGCTGAGGAAGGCTCTAGAGATAGCTACTCAGACCCCCACTGAATCAAAGAGATCCTGGGGTTTTGGTGATTTTCTTTCTTTCTTTTTTATTGTTAACACTGAACAAAAACAAACTGACAAACAAAATAGATAGAGTGTCATGAATACTTCTTTTTAAAGGAATTAGAGATGGTTTGTGCACCTGAGACCAGAATCATCCTTTGGTGAAACCCGTCTGTCCGCTGTTGATGTTGGTCACTAGTAAACAGAGCTTACTTTCAATTACTTGTGACAAACAACTATTTGGTTTTCCTCATACTACAAGGTGAAGTTTAAATGCCATTTCTTCTGTGAAGCCTTTTGTGGCTCAGACACAAACCAAGACACTTGCTCTTGTTTTCTTTTCCAAGGCCTTAGTTCACACTTGTACTGTCTTCCCGTCATGTAGCATGGTCACCTTACCTTAAATGGCTAACTCACCTGCCAGCCTCATTATAATTAAGGACAGGAGCTGAATGTTCTTCTAATTCTTGTGGAACACGACAGAATCCTTGAGACTCAGTTTGCTGAACAGGTGAGAGACAGCAAAGGTGTGAGCTTTAAAGTCAGGCAAACTTTTTTTTGGAGATCAGATTCTTCTATACTTGTCACACAGGGATAACTTTACCAATATATCTGTCACACAGCTTCCCTTCAGGCTCGGTTTCTTTCTCTGTAAAATTGGAAAATAATACTAATATTACGCAGTCTTTTGAAAAATTAGTAAGATACTGACATGGCCCTGGCCAGTTGGAGCATCATTCTGTGCACCAAAAAGTGGTGGGATTGATCCCCAGTTGGGGTGCGTATAGGAGGCAAGCAATCAATCTTTCTCTCTCACATCCATGTCTCTCTCGCCTTCCTCCCCTCCATCCCCCCCTCAGTTCCTCCTTTCCTTTCTCCCTCACTGCTTCACATACTCTTTCTCTAAAATAAGAACACATCCTCAGTTGAGGATAAGAAAAAAATATCCTAATACACGGAAAGAGCTGAATAAATAGCAAACTTAACCAAATGTTCTCGGACGCATTCTAACCCCTGATGGGCTAGTAAAACTAAAATTGAGCCCTTGACTTTCATAGCTGTGAAAATCTAAAGCCTTCCCCTAATTAATATTACTTCCTAGGGGCTTGTGTCTTCATAGGCTGTTCTGCTTCTGGGCCCTGTGCCACAAAGACTGACCGTGGCAGTCTTGACCTTGGCAAGTAAATAAAACATGGTCCCTGCACCAGGCGGTGAAGAAACACACACACACCACCCATGATCAATGCAGTGTACTGGGGAAACAGTCTCGGCCTTCTATCATCTCTCAGCTTTCTCCTTTCTTCTCTCCTCTCCCTCTCAATTCTGCTCCTCACACCTTCTTGCCTGAATTGTTGTTTTCTCCCAATTAATATTTTATTATGAAGAGCTGTTCAGCAACCACTGCACTTTATACCCTCTCAAGCTTCAACACCCATATCCAGTGAGAGGCTTAGTGTAAACAAGGGTCTTGCTTTGCGCTGGACCCATCTTCCTCAGAGGTGGTGGGGGGTTGAACATAGCAACTGTTTTATGCATTGCAGCTAGTATGAATATTTTCAGAGTTGCTACTGATGTAAGAGTGAGAAAGTGATTCTACCTCCTTTTCTTTTACATCTTACCCATTCTTGTTGGGTTAATTTCTTCTTGGGCTAGATTTCATTTTCATGCTCTGTCCCTAGCCTAGGAATGGGCCTTTTTACCCAGAACCCTTTGCGTGCTGAAAAAAGAATCCATATCCATGACACCCAGGCAACCATCCAGCTCAACTTAGAAAATTACAGGGGAAATATGTGCGATCGTTTAAATGTGGTACTTTTTTTGTTTGCAGGTGGTACGAGTTCATTGCATTTTATGTACTTAAAGTACACAGTGACTATTTCTTTTAAATGTTCCAACAGAGAATCTAACTTCATGGAAATGTTAAAATAATTTAAGTGGTTTTATTCTGGTTTCTGTCTTTTTTTTTTTTCTTTTGGCCCCTTTACTGAAAGAAATGGTGCTCAAAGCCCTTGCCAGAGGAGGGGTGAGGGAGATAAAGACCACTATTTTCCTATCATTCTTGGGCTGGATAATTCCCACTTCATTTTTTTTTGAAGCTAAATTTTCAAATAGCTTTACTTAGAGAGTGCAGAAAATTACCAGTAGACATCCTAAGCATTTTGGTGAAAATAATGACATCCCCCTTATAAGAAAGAAACAAAAGTTAGTGACAAATCACATTCATTGATGACAGATTATTTTAAGTGTAGGAAGCAGTCTCTGAAGACAAATAGTTTTGTGTGTGAACTATACCAGAAGCATGATTCTCTGGTAATTTTTTTTTTGCTCTAAATTAAATTATTTCTTTAGAGACATGCAAAATATAGATACATAATTCCTTGTGCTCTTCTGTGTATATTCATCTTCCTTATGAGTGCTTGTCCATAGATTTAATGGGTGCAGATTGTGGATTTTAAAAGTGTATTTTAAAACTAAATCTCTTGAGATTTTGTTTTGAATGAAAAATAATCTCCCAGTAAATTTTTCTTTTGAAAATTAAAGATAATAGCAGGCATTGAGATCACATTTAGGTGAGGGCTTATGGGTCATTTCCCCACTCTGCTGATTATCTTTGTGGCTAATCATCAAACTGAAATACAAAAAGCATTGTGGGTGAGTTTACTTGCCTTAGCCCTCAAGTAGCTTAGAGCAGATCTCTTTAAAAATGTGTGTTGGGGAAAATGTGACCTTGGTCTATATAGCATGGATCAGCAAACTTTTTCTGCAAAGGGCTAGATAAAAAATATTTTAGGCTTGTGAACCATACAGTATATATTGTAACTATTTAATTCTGCAGTTGTAGAGCAAAGTGTCTATAGACAATATGTAAACAAATAGTGTGGCTATGTGTCAATAAAACCTTATTTACAAAAACTGGTAGTGGGCCACATTTAGCCCACCGATTGTGGATTTCTGACTCTTAATTTAGAGCAGTAGTCGGCAAACTGTGGCTGATGAGCCACATGCGTCTCTCAAGCCATGGTTTGCCACTCTGTTGACTAATGAGTTTGCCAACCACTGTCATATACTACTCTTTACATCTTTGCACACAATGTGCCACAATTGCCTAATCCTCACAGCTTCCAACTACACGATAACATTTAGTCTAGCAGTGGTCGGCAAACTCATTAGTCTACAGAGAGCCAAACCGCAGCTTGCTAACCACCTGTGTCTTGGGAGCCGCAGTTTGCCCACCACTGTTTTAGAGGGACAAGAGATGATTAGCTGACCCATAAGCTCTTTGTGTGTCTCAGCTGATTTTAGAAATTTTTTAAAAATATATTTTATTGATTTTTTACAGAGAGGAATGGAGAGGGATAGAGAGCTAGAAACATCGACGAGAGAGAAACATTGATCAGCTGCCTCCTGCACACCCCCCACTGGGGATGTACCCACAACCAAGGTACATGACTTTGACCGGAATCGAACCTGGGACCTTTCAGTTCCCAAGCCGACGCTCTATCCACTGAGCCAAACCGGTCCTGGCTGATTTTAGAATTTAATGCCAGCCTATGTGAGTATGAATTCAGTTCATGGGTTCAACATCTTAATTGGAATCACTCTAGCAAGTTAATGTGCAACTTTTTCTATACATCTGCCATAAAAAAAGCAACAACAATAATAACAACAAAATGCAAGGACAATGAAGATTAAGGGATTAAGAAAAGCAGAAAGTACAAAACTCCAGTCCACCTTTCCCAGTGTGTGCCAGTGTGGTATATCTGGTATAGAAACAGTCTGGATGGGTCATAACACAAAGATTGATTCACTTAGAAAACATTCCCACGCCTTTGCACCTGGCTTTATTCTCGTAAGGGAAAGGCAGGATAAAAGAGGGAAGGTAGAAAGGGAACTGAGGAAGAGAGGAAGGTGTTTAATTGAGTTTCCTCTTTGAAAGGGGGAGTATGGTAAGCAGCTGTGTAGTAACAGAAAGAAACATTAGCCTTCGCCATACAAATATGTATTCATTCAATAATACATGTATGTCTGGTCTCTGCAAAATTTTGTGGTCAGAACAAACAGTTCTTTCTTTCAAGAAGCTTATGATCTAGTAAAGAGAAAAGCAAGAAAACAGGCTATGAAAATTTGAGTCCCTAATCCGCAATGAAATTCACAGACAAGTAAATAAAAATGGCTGACCCATACTATGAGACAATACCTAACCTCACTATTCATCAAAACTATACAAATTAATGATATATTTTTTCTATCAACTTGGCAAAAAATATAAACATCACATATATATTATATTATCCACTGTTAGCATGAGGAAAGAGAACTCTAATACTTTGTACTAAAGTCCAAATTGATATAACCTTTCTTGTAGACGATTTGTCAGTGTCTAACAAGATTTTAAATGTTCATTTTGAGTCAGCCATTTCCAAGATGAGCCTCAACTGTAAAGATATACTTGCACATAGGTACAAAGGGCGGGTAAGAAGGTGCGTACCACTTCACACTTAGTAATTATGAAACAGGAAAACTCTAAGTTACCAGTAATAGGGACTTCTTTAATGATATCATATCCATATAAAAGGTATCATGCAGTTCTGGAAAGCAATGAAACAGATCTATATGAACTAACATGAAAAGATTGTAGTAGATATAAAAGCAAACCTACTAATCCTACATAATAAAGAGGTAATATGAAATTAACCCTCACACCTTCACAAGATGGTTGCCTACAACCAGGCCAGCAGGGAGTTAGTGAGGAACAACCAAACGACTAAATAAGCAGGCTGTGTGAGGCAACTAGGCCAGCAGGAGGGTTAGTGAGGGACAGCCAAACATCTGAACAGCAGGCTGTGCGGGTTGACTAGGCTACCAGGGTGGAGTAGTTGGGGGTGACCAGGCCAGAAGGAAGAGGGGGGCAATTGGGGGTGACCAGGCCAGCAGGGGGTGTAGTTAAGGGCAACCAGGTAGGTAGGCAGGTGAGCGATTAGGAGACAGCCGTTTAGGATTGTGAGAGGGATGTCCGACTGCCGGTTTAGGCCCAATAATGGCTGTCGGACATCCCCTGAGGGGTCCTGGATTGGAAAGGGTACAGGCTTGGCTGAGGACCACCCCCCCACACACACACACGCACACGAATTTCATGCACCAGGCCTCTAGTTTAACTGTATGTGTAAAATATACATCAAATTTTATGGTTGGTGGAGCAAGTAAGGGATGGGTGGGATTATAAATGGACACATTTCCCATTTCATGCCACTGAAATTTTAAATTTTAAATTATTTTTAAAATTTAACAATTACCATTAAAATATTATATAATATAGGATGAGTACAAAGTCAAAAGGATATCCCACTGTGTAAGTTCACCCTTAATTCTAGGATGAACTGTAATTCAGTTATCAATAGAGTAACCAAATTCACACCTTTGGAATTCCTGATTACTTTGAACACTGTTTCTTTAAAGGGTGGGGAAGAGTCATTCCTTTATGCCTGATGTTTTCCCAGGATATGTAAAGTTGTATTTCTAGTGATCATATCTGAAAACCAACATAATTTAAAGGTCCTCACTTCACAATGTTTGCAGTAAGATTCTAGCATCTTAGCATTAAAGTGTTTTTA
This sequence comes from Vespertilio murinus, assembly GCA_963924515.1. NCBI lineage: Eukaryota > Metazoa > Chordata > Mammalia > Chiroptera > Vespertilionidae > Vespertilio > Vespertilio murinus. The sequence goes on from OZ004716.1 coordinate 23,484,338, forward strand.
GATTACATCCATTTAAACATCTGTGATTCATTATCATAAATATCACAGTTGTGTGGAACCATATGCTTCAGCTAACGGATATATATATATATATATCTGAGAGAGAGAGAGAGACAGAGAGAGAGAGAGAGAGAGAGAGAGACAGAGAGAAAGAAAGAAAGAAAGAAAGAAAGAAAGAAAGAAAGAAAGAAAGAAAGAAAGAAAGAAAGAAAGAATCTCGGGAACCTTAGACTTACCATGTGTATATGTAAAAAGAATATTTTCAGACATGTGAGGCCTTCTGTTATCACAGCAATAAACTTGAGATCCCATATAAAAATCCCTCAATTGCAAAAGTCACCATTTTACATTTAGCTCATGCATTTCTTGTGATAAGGCAGGTAGGGTGGAAAGCAGCACAAAGCCTTCAGCTGCATTGGCTTTTACTTCTTAAGGAAATGAATGTGGGCTACTGTTGTTGAGAGAGGAAAAAAAATCACTGAAAATTGGGGTACTTTTAACAAATAGCAAGACACTCTTGGCAGGCATCCTCCTACATTTCCATGAAGCTAAAGCTAGAAATGATGTCATATAGCATAAGGGATGCAATAAAATTCTCTTGGGAATTGGGGGATGAATAGACATGACCCACAGGGTTGATCACTTTCTTGCTTACATCAGAAACTCATATATGCACACAATAATTAATTGTGGTTCATGTATTGTAAGTCAGATCATTTTATTTTAATTTCCCGATAAGGTCCTGTCAACTAGTTGCAACACATTTTTAATCTCACCCACTGAATCAGGCAGGAGGTGAATTAATTAATTGGGTATAACCAAAAAGAGTCCACTAATATTTTTGATTGCCAACCCTTGCCAGTGCTAGCTCTGATCAGAGCCAAAGAGATAGGGATGAAGCTGTAAGAGACCATTATCTTCAAAGAGCTCCCAAGTTACCAAAGGATAGGTCAGGAGGAAATTGTGAAGTTGGTGTTCTGCACGCTGTTGCAATTTGATTGGCATCCCTGATGGTTATTTTCAAGACACAATACCTTGTTAATACTGAAAATTTATCCTTCAGGAAAGATAGCCATTGATACCCCAGGCCACGTACTTCAGCCCCCAAACACTATTCTGTCTCCTGAAAACATTTTTAGACCTTCGCAGGAATGCAGTTCCCACAAGGCCATCTCTACTTAGAAGCACTAGAGGTATCTCCAGGGGGTTAAATAGTGGGGTATTCAAAATGCCTCAGGAGTTTTAATATAGAAGATGGTCATCGACACACTGGTGACAGATCACCTATGGGTCTTGTGAAAATGAATCCCTCTGCTGTTTTCTCCTCCCCTATGGTGTTTTGTTTGCTATGATTTGGAGAGTTGTGATTATTTTGAGGTAGAATAACAGAACATTGGTCTGCAGAAGGTCCAAATTTTAAGACTTCTTTAATAAAAGTTATAGATAGATCAGTGATAGTAAATTTCACACATAGCTTTTCCTCCCAACTTTTAAAGAATTCATACTAGTAAAAGCTCTTCGATACTTTCATATGTTCTGGGATTGAATAAAGATCTGGCTGAGCCCCATTCATGCATTTTTCCAAGGTTAACTGTTCCCTAAGCTTTGAGTTACAAGGACTTCTGACCTCTGGTTTTCCCCTGATGGAATTAACACTTCAAGATTCCATTAAACTCCATCTTTGACACCTTTTTCAACTCTAGACAAAAACTGTTTAGCTTCTGGTTAAACCATGTACTCTGAGGCTATGGAATAGCATCTAACATTTACTTTAGAGTCCACCATCCTAAAATTATCCACCCCCTTCCTCTTCCACGAGGACCTGGGATAGGCCTCTAAGATAGATATAAAAAGCAAAGTTCCAGTTTTGCCACTTAAAGATGTGTGGCTTTAAGACATTTTCTTAATCTCTCAAAGACTTGATTTCTTCACCTCTAAAATACTGCCTTGATGGGACTGTTGGATAATTAAAAGAAATAATGTTTATCAAGTGTTTATCATACTGTCTGGCATTTAGAAAATATTCCATAAATGGTAACTATTTTAGAAGACAGACATCAAACATGAAAACCAGCATGTTTATGGTTTTGTAGAGAGAGTAGAAGATCTAGGGAAATACCTTGAATAATTTCTAATGTTTATCCATATGAGCCAACATTATTTTCTCTTTGTTGCCACAGTCATTTACATTCCCTGAACCAGTGCAGGAATCATTTCAGTGTGAGTGATGCCTTGTTAGCATCCTCAGCTGGGTCTCATACCAAAGTTCGATATTTTACAAGTTTTTGATACCCAGGCAATTTATACATTATTTTGTGGATTAATTAGGTTTTGAAACTAACCTAATAAAGAATGGTTTGTTAAATTTTATGTGAAAAAGACTCCTCTTTTTCACTCACCATTTTTTTGGAGATTTTTTCAAGTAAAGTAATCAGAAAACACAGAGTAGTGCAGTGAAAATTGGGGCCTTTGGAGTGTGAAAAAACTGGGTTTGAACAGTTCTGCCAGTAATCTTTGCAACATGGGTAAATCAGCCAAGCCAAGCATTCGTCATTTCCCTTCTGTAAAATGTTGAAATATCATACCATTATATGAAGATCTGGGTGGAGAAAATCACTTATTGAGTATCTATTGTGCTTCTGATACTTTGTTCAAATCTTGAGGGTTAGTTCGTCCTCTCCCAGAATCCACCTTCTTTCAGGTTTCTTGTTGTTGCTGCTGTTGTTGTTGTTTACTGATTAAGGTATTACATATATGTCCTCATTGTGCCATTATCCTCCCATCCTCCCCACTAATACCCTCGCCCCCCTGGTGTCTGTGCCCATTGGTTAGGCTTATATGCATGGATAAAAGACCTTGGATTGATCTTCCCCCCTTACACTCACCTTCTCCTACCTTCCCTCTGAAATTTAATGGTCTGATTGATGCTTCTCTGTCTCTTGATCTGTTTTTGTTCATCAGTTTATGTTGTTCATTATATTCCACAAATGAGTGTGATTATGTGATATTTATCTTTCTCTGACTGGCTTATTTCACTTAGCATCATGCTTTCTGGTTCTATCCATGCTGTTGCAAATGGTAAGAATTCCTTCTTTTTTACCACAGCATAGTATTCCATTGTGTAGATGTACCACAGTTTTTTAATCTACTCATCTGCTGATGGGCACTTAGGCTGTTTCCAAATCTTAGCTATGGTAAGTTGTGCTGCTATGAACGTAGGGGTGCATATATCCTTCCGGTTGGTGTTTCTAGTTTCTTGGGATATATTCCTAGAAGTAGGATCACTGGGTCAAATGAGAGTTCTATTTTTAATTTTTCAAAGAAAGCCCATGCTGTTCTCCATAGTGCCTGCACCAGTCTGCATTCCCACCAGCAGTGCACAAGGTTTCCTTTTTCTCCACATCCTCACCAGCACTTGCCATTTGTTGATTTGTTGATGATAGCCATTCTGTCAGGTGTGAGATGGCACTGCATTGTGGTTTTGATTTGCATTCTTTCAGTTTTTAAAGTTTACAGAACATTGTGTACTTAGTGCTGCTTCATGCAATAGATTATAAGCTCTTTGACAGATGGGATTGTGTCTTCTCTATTCATGATAGCACTTTATACATGTATTTTAGTGTTGATACATCAGAAACTGATTCAGTATAGATCCCCTGAAGACTCTTTTTGCAGAATTGTTGTTTGTTTGTTTGTATGCTCATCTTCCACATTTTAACTTATTTGCACTCCTACCTGCCTTTATTTCCAAATCATCCTCAGCCTTTCTAAAGCCCAAGAGCTCCTACAGAGCCTAGAAAGAGAAGAGCTGATCATTTGCCTAGAGTTCTAGGGGAGAGATTAAGTCAAATCTAATGGACCTTTAGATCTGCAATGCTCAGTTTTGCAGGTTGGCATCATTATAATTAGATTTTTAAACACTCAGAACCAATTTAAACACTTGCCCATGTTATTTGCATACTTTTACTATTTGCATTATAAGATTAGTATCAATATTTACCTGAAAAGTAATAGTTCTTTCCTTCAAATTTTTCTAATTGCATTCTTAAATATGACTGTGTTATTGCATACTTAAATATGATTTTATTATGACATAAGGCCAACTATTGTCTAGAACAGTGTTTCCCAAAGTGTGGTATGCGCACTCCCAGGGGTACGAGAAGAGTTTGGTGGGGATATGCACTGCACCGTGCTTAGTTGCACCTAATTCTACGTTCTCATGAGTCAAGTCAATTTCATACTTCTCATTGATCCAAATAAATGTTATTTATAATATAACTTTTATTATGAATAATTTTATTTTTTGTTTATTATTATTTTGTGCATATACCGAAAAAAAAGAAATATATTTTGATTGTTATTAAAATACATCCATTTTTTTGATGAGGGGTACTCAGCATTACAAAAATTATAGAAGGGGTATACATATGTCAAAAGTTTGGGAAACACTGGTCTAGAAGAATATATTCAATTTTATAATAAAATATTGTAAAATTATACAAAAGTTTGCTTTCTAAGCAAGTTTTTGAGAGTACAACTCCTCAGTAAAGTGAGTTATATTTGATAATCCATCACCTTGAATGCATCTGGTAATGATGAGCCTGCTCATTTGTTGAATTTCTCTCATTTCTAGAAATAATTTATTATATTGGACTATGATCTGCCTGCTTGTAATTTCTAGCTTATGGTGCTTGTTTAGCCTTTTTTTTTGGCCTTTTCACACAGTGTAGAAATGGATAACCATCCTTCAAAAGGCACCCCTCCAAATGATTGTGTGCCTCATCCTTCTAGATTCTGAATATATCATGGAGGCAGATAGTATGCCTTATTTATCTTTATGTTGGCATTTACCCTATGCTGCCTACTGTCTTGCACACTGTAGTGTAAGTGAACAAATGATATTTTTATGGGATAATGGATGAATATGTTAAGATTTAAAATAATAGAATTTCAGATTGTAAGAGACATCATCCAATGCTAGAATATCTTCTATATTTCTGCTGAATAGTCATTGCAGTTCCACTTGAAAGTATCCAGTGACAAGCAAATTTTTCACTCAGGAAGAACAAGACTTTCCAAATGGTCCTGAATTTCTTCAAGCTTTTCCAATATTTGGACAATAAAGTGGCCATGCAAATATTAAAGTGTGCATTGCACCTGCTTATAATGCCTCACCCTTTCACCAGACCCTCCTCTCTTGAATCTTATTCCAATTATTTTTGGAAGAACCCAGGGAATCTCATACAAACTCACATTCAATTCTTCCATGATCTCTCCTCTGGCTTCTTTATAGATTAATGGTTCTGGGAAGCCCTTGAAGGGAGTGCCTCCCCCTTGCCTTCTGTAGGAAAGCTGCTTCTCAAAGCCCATCTCTAGGATCCCCCAAACTGTGAACCCTTCACAATGTCAAAAGTCTGTAAGCTGCTTAATTTTCATTGCAACAGAGCAAAACCAAGATGTCATTCATAAATAGGGCCAATCGCCATTCACCATAATATTTTGTGATTAGGAACCAGAGTTACAGTGCTTGAAGTTACCAAATCACCTGTGGTTTGTGAATCTTTGAGCTTTCTTATTCTTATTCTTATTTTTATTCTTATTCATTGTTATTCTTTTAGCTTATTCTCTCTCTATGCTGCACTGCACACCCATGGGGCTGGACTAAGAAACCAATACTGTGTTCTCCTCTCCATCTTCCTTCTGGTTATATTTCTCTCTAGGTGGTCATACAGAAGTGGTTCTCTTTAAAGGTTCCTTCCTCCATATGTGGTAGAGAGGTGCTGGGGAAATCAGAGACTGCCAGAGCATCAGACATAATCAGGACCTGAGTCTCAGTGCAGGCTCAGACAGAACACTTGGCTACACTCTGTCTCCAGACAATTCTAACTGCCAAATAACTGGAAAGTGGTAGTAGAGCAAATTTCTCTTCTCAATAACCTACCATGCTGAAAGTCATAGGGAGGAAGACATGTGTGCACGTAATTAGTAGATAAATAAAATAAAAATAAAAACTTTAAGGGATATGTAAGAGACATTGTGCTAGTAATGCAAAAATCTGAGAGGGGATCTATGTAAATCTGAGACTTAGTGGTTCTCAAAGTTGCTGAATTTGTGATTTTGGTTTCACTGATCTGATCAGGTGCCTTTCAAATGGACTCCCTCAAATATTAACATGAGTTTGGGCCATCATTCTCAGTTTTGTTTGATGGGTTTCAAATTTACTTAGCTGCCAAGTTGCAGTTCTGTTATTTATTCATTCAACAAACAAGGTTAATGTGTACTGTTTTGGGCACTATGCCATATAAAGTAATTCCAATTTGAAATACAAATTCATGCTGACTATAACCACCGTGAGAAAGACAATGCACAGAATTCTTCCAGAAAACAAGCTGCCATGTTTTAAGGAATTTGTAGCAAAAAGAAAATGTAAGACCCTCTCAGAAAAGACTGGATTCAGAACTAGCAGCTCAGTTTTTAATGGTTGGCAGAGAAAATTCCCTGAAAGCAGATGTGGTTTTGTCTTTTCTCCAAGAGAAAGCTCTTAAGGGTTTACATAAAATAGGTTTCTGTTGAAGATCACTTGACAGAATCATTCACTGTATCTTAGGCTGACACAATAGCATTGAAACTCTATTTTATCAAAGTTGGAATTGACACATGACATGGTATTAAGACCATTTTATGTGCATCCTGCATCTATCAAGTCTGCAAAGGCTTTGGAGGGAAATCTACTCCAGGATTAATCAGTCATAGTTAGGAATGTGCCCAGAGCCTTACAGAAGCTCTGTGGATATCAGCACTGACTCCAGGTGAAACATGGAACACAGGATTCAGTTCACGGCATTCAAGAATCAGGAGGGTAGAATGAATCAAAGCTGGAGGATACGCTTACTGTATCATACAGGCATCTGGCCCCGTGTGGTTAGGACTGAACATATGTTCATGAAAGCTTGATTGATCAGAGTGCTTGAGAAATGAGGGGATTCAGGGGAGCCAAAGGAAATGCTTTCTGTTTTTCTCACTTGGGCAAGTCCAAAGAGCCTCTGGACTAAGCCCTGTTGGTGCCAGTGGGATACCGAAGATGTGAGAAACAATTAAGTGATGGTCTGTATCCTGGGGAGAGTCCATCTGACGTTTCTGAACTAAATACTACTTCAGTTGTCAGAAAGGCATGGCTTTCCATGCCCCAGCAAAGATTCTGCAGATCAGCCCTCCCTACTGATAAAGCAATTAAATTCTGTTTTACTAACTAGGTCAGGAGTGCTGGGATATCTGGTATAGTCTGAGGGAGAGCAAAGCATTTATACTCTTCTGCACAGTCATTGCCTGGTCTCCGTGGTGTGCTGGAGCCAGCTAGTTCTTACACTCCTGAGAGCTGATTGCTAAGTTTTTAGAAATTTGCAAGCCAGTTGAAAGCACATTGCTAGCTGATATCAGCTATGCTTAGAATATTTACACCATACGCAATGGCAAAAGCCACAAATCAGGGCTTTTTAAAATTATTATTATGGGCATACTGCTAAATAAAACCACTCTTTTCTGTGAAAGAGTTTGAATTCCTACAAGTGATCCAAGAGTATCTGTCTATGGCTACAACTCCCAGGATGACTGGTTCAGTGTCTATTGTTCAACTGATCTTCACATATCTTCACAGAACTGTACAAGCAGAGTCTGACCACCAACTCCGAGAGGCCCTATAACTTATATTACAACCAATTTACAAGTCTCTATGAATATATATATATAGTATGTAGGAAGACTATTTGCCTATCTGAGATGTGATTTGATTGACCCAAAACACTTGTAATAATTAGTTCATACTAATTATATATTAAAAGTTCATATATTAGTTCATACCTATCTATATGATCAGGACTACTATATTTTGCAGCTAAATTTAAAGCCATCAACCTTTTCATATTTCCTGGGAACCTAATGCAGCTTAATTTGCTCCCTCACACATTTCTAGATGGTAATAAATCCATGCCTTTCGGGTTTTCATCCCTAAGAACTACATTCAAAAGAAAGAAATAGAAAAGCATAAAATCAAGGTCAGGAAGATTAAGCCCCTTAATTCACGTGCCAAACTTCCCATTTCAATTGTGGTTTGTCTCCCAGCTAAAGTTTGTCTTTTTGTGACATTTGCATTAAGCCCAGAGGACATTTTGAGTGGAAACATGCTGAAAGCATAATTGAAACGCTGAGTGGTGCCATTTGTCTAATTTGCATTTTCCCCCAGGTGGGGAGTTTTTACTTCCTCCCTCTTTCTCCTGGGGTGTTCAAAGATTATCTCAAAGAATGATGTTATGCAAGTGATTCCAATAAATCCCCATGTACAATGTATTATATGGATAATTTTTTCTTTCCAGAAGCTATTGTAAATGCCACAGTGATAAACTGTGTAAGGAAGTCCTTTGTAGGTTCCCAGTAGTACAGATAGTACATTCCCCCCTCAGATAGAGGTTTTTAACATTTGTTCACAAGTTTAATTGTTAGCTAGAATTTTCCTTGCATTGGTTCTCATAGAACCATTCTTAGCTACTTAGAAGGCTGTCTCTATAGAAACAAATATTTCTAAAATAGACATAAATGATTTAATTTTATCCTTAGTATGTTTCATGCACTGGCCCAATCTCTTTAAACGTTTGGGACTCATTAACATACTGTGTCAACAAAGTTCATAATCTGAGATCTTGATACAGGTTGATGCTATCAGTATAACCCTTAGATAGGGAAGAGAAGATGAGATATAATTGGTATGAAGCAAAAGCTTTTTCTCCTCCAGAGAATAACAGTGTGATGAATTATTTCTTTTTTATTAGATATTCTATTTCAGATTTGTCATTTATGTATTGCCAAAATTGCATGATCTAGTTCTGTGCCTTTTCTAATTCTTTCTCAAGTCTTCATTATTTATATTATATATATATATATATATATATATATATATATATATATAATTTCAAATAATTTCAAATATCAGAAATATATATATAATTTCAAATATCAGAAATCCTCTCAGAGTATACCAGAACCCTCCTAGATTATAAACCTGAGTAGAGGAACCAGGCAAGAATATGTTTAAGTGAAGGATGGGCAGAGAAGAATGTGGCATAGGCCAGGATTTATGGAGGTAGAATGCACATAACTGTGAGGGTTTAATACATACAAGAACAAATATATGTCTTTGTTTGACTCCTTAGATTTATTTAACACTAGAGGCCCAGTGCACTCATGGGGTCCCTCAACCTGGCCTGTACCCTCTCACAGTATGGGATCCCTCCGGGGATATCCTACTGATGGCTTAGGCCCACTCCCAAGCCAGCAGTCAGACATCCTTAGGGCTGCTGCAGAGCCGCTGCACTCACCAGCCATGAGCCTGGCTCAGGGCTTTTGACTGAGTAGCACTCCCCCTGTGGGAGCACATTGACCACCAGAGACCAGTTCCTGCACTGAGTGTCTGCCCCTTGGTGGTCAGTGTACATCATGGTGGCAGATTGTTCCGCCATTCAGTCGATTTGCCTTTTATTAATAGGATTATCCTTTTATTAGTAGGATTATTAAAAAAATACCTCTGGCAACCCAGCACATATTTATAAAGGTTATCTTCAAATAATCTTATAAATAAACAATACAATTCAATGAAAAGAAAAAATATTAAGTGAATAATAGATCAGGTATGAAAGTGTGGCAAAATTGTGAGTTTGGAAGCTGAATGGCTAAAGAAAGAATGCATTTGCCTCGGAAGCCTAGCATAGTCTGTGTGGCCTTAACCTCATCACCTCACTAACTTTGCTTCCAGAGAAGAAAAGAAAACGTACCTACCTCACACTGACAATGTGAAATTCATTGCAATCACCAATGTAAAGCTCTCAGTGTAGTCATTCTTTTAGGAAAAACAATACCCTCGATTTGTAGGAACTTTTTAAACAATCCATTTGAAGAATATTTAACAAAACTTTGTTGAATCTACTATGAGTAAGGCACCATAATTTCATTCATTTGATGGTATTTTTCCTTCACAACCTCTGATGTGAGATAAGTAGGGCTTTGCCAAGACAAGTCGGGGGTGGGGGAGTCAAAGATGAGCAAGGTGGGATCAGAATCATCTGCCTCGCTCCTTTAACCTCCACAGAGATGCCTATAGTAACCATCTCCATGGTAACTGCACACAGCCAGCAGGCTGGAGCTCAGGTACCTGACTAGAAAGAGGTGGAAAGACGCAGAAGGCAGGTGGAAAATTTGCAGCTGGAAGAAGGAAGCTATATAGGAAAAGGAAAAAGATAATCTCATTAATGCCCAGGATTATAGGAATAATGATAATAATCATTTTAATGCATGGTGCACCAACGTCTTAAATACTCTATTTATGTAGGTACATATTATCATGTTTAATGCTCATCATAAGAATTATAGCACCTGTGAGGGAAGTATTAGTATATGTCCCACTTTACAGAGGAAGTCGTTGAGGTAGAAAGAGGATGGGTGTTTTGCCCAAGGTCACAGGGTTGTTGCTACATATAACCAGGATTGAAAAGGGCTTAGAGACCCTACCATTAAAAATACTTTTCTAAGGGCCTGAGGATAGCAGTTCCTGGCATGCTAGTTCTCCAACCTCCTCTCTGTACGAGGAAAATGTGGACACTGGCATCTTGATAAGCCATTCATTGTCCAAGGTCCTGGTTGCATTAGATTCACCTGGGGAGCTTTAAACAGATACCAGTGCCAAGACCCCAGCCCAGTCCAAGTATATCAAAATCTTGGTTGCCGGTTGGGGCAGGTATTTATATTTTTAAAAATTCTCTCCAGGTGATTATTGTAGCCTTGAAAAATAGCCACAGTCTAAAGCATCTGCTCCTGAATTGGTAAAATATGTCTAACATAAAAATACCCAATTACGCAACCCTTAGCTACTTGATACAGCCAGTTGGAAAGAAGCTAGGATGTACTAAGCAGCCTCTATGTGCCAGGTCTTTGGATGTAGATTTGGTCTCTCATTATGTCCTCACCTGGTACCTCTGATGATTCCTGAGGGATTAGTGGGAGTCCTGGAGGGGTCGGATGGGGCACCTGTCCCTTTCTCTCTCAAGTATCCATTCCTATGATGTGGATGTGCTGAGAACTTGAACTGCAGACAGGTCAGACCCGGGACAGGTTCTTGCCTTTTCAGGATGTGTGACCTTGAACAAGTTAGTCAATCTCCCCAAGGCTTGGTCACTCCTCTGGTAAAATGGGAATGATGCTTATAGACTGTACATTCTAGTGCATTTGTATTGCCCCCAAAGGTGTGACATGGGTTCTTGGAGAGAGGCCCAACTTACTTTTTGTGTGTGAGCAAAGTACAGATACACATACAGTAAATAAACAAATATACAGTTACATTAAAGTAAACAGTTATCTGTGACAGTAAAATCTCATGAGAGTAGTGGCATTTAGGCAAACATATCTAAAATGATGGGAGTGGGGGGAGGAAGATGATTTTTAAATGTGGGAAATGCTGTTGGAGATCAGAATTGCTATGAGGCTAAAGGGAGAGCTTGAATGAGCAAGTGTTGGCACAGAGACTGGTACTCAGATGCCACTCAAGAAACGGTAGATGTTACCTTTATTTTTCAAAACATTCATTATGCCACACCGACAAGGCCAAGGGTGAACCCAAGTGGTGGCGGCTGAAAGTCTTAGAAAAGACAGACAAGAGAATGAAAGCTGGGTCTCTGTGAGAAGCTGCTTCCTGAGAGACAGCACTAGCACCCATAAGCCATGTTTTTATTTTATAGCCAGATTTCTAGGCAAAGTAAGGGCGTGGTCAAGATGTTTACAATATTCTCATGGGTTTCAATCCTACTCAATTACCTTCACCTGAACTCAATCAAGCCTACATTGCTCAGGCACGTGGGGCCGCATATTCAGACTATAGGTTCACGCTCACAACCACAGCTGTTGGCTATCATTGTGCTGGTAGGGCTCTGCCCTCCAAGCTGGGACTTGCACGTGGCCACGAGAGGACTGTGCCCTCTCCTCAGTCCAAGGCCTGAGCCTGTCCAACACACTATAGCCAAGCCCCACAATTCACTCATTCAACATACACCCACTGATCCCAACTATGCTTCAGGATTGTGTGAAGCTTTAGTAGAATCAAGAAGAAAGGTAAGCCACCACCCCTGACTTTACCAATGAGCTAAGCCCAAGATAAGCATGGGAGGCTGTGCTTTCATGAATTAATGTATCTAGGGACTGGGGAACTACAGGGAGACCAAGGCTAAGCCCTTTGTTTCCTACTCATCTCTCCTACTGGGCTCAACCAAGGCTAGGGAGATTAGGGGCCTTCATTCCGGCATTGGCCTTGCCTACAGTGTCTTCTGCTCCCAGAATGGAGAGGAGCCCTGATCCACCACCACTAGAGCATAGTTTTGCCCCTGAATAGTTATCAAGTTAAATGGAATCCTTACTGGCAGTCTCATGTATGGAAAAGCATCCTGTTCATTGCTGGAGATGTAGACATGAATAAAATAGTAAGATTCAACTTCTACTTTTGGTTCTGGTGGGAAAAACAGATATATAAAGTGGACATATTAATGTAACATGATGTGCAAGGCCCTATATGCAGAGAATTCTGGGAATACAAAGAGGGTGTTTGGAGAGGTTGCCTGAGCTTATAATCTTAAAGAATGACTAACAGTTAGTTAATAGGGTATAGAAAGTGGGGATTACCTTCTACCAGAGGAATCAATATGAGGAAAAAGGTAGAGGAGAACAGAACAGAAGGTGTAGGGAGGCACAGGTGTGTGCTTGTGTAAGGCTCTGAGTGAAGACAGAGGCCAGAGGGGAGGCCAGCAGACAGCCCAGGCATGGAGGGGCTGGGGGCTGGTTTTCAGTGGGGATCCACAATTGCATGAGACTCAGATGGAAGCAGTCAGCTCTATATTCGTAATGGAAGGGTCCAAAGCTACCTTCAGGGAATAAGCCTTTCTGTGGCCCTCCAGAACCCACATGTCCAGGCCCAGCTTATCTCCACCTTCTCTTTCTTGCTCTTTGTGCCCATCTTACTGGCTTACTTATAGCTCCCTGACTACCACAGGGCCTTTGGCATGTTATGTTTTTACCTGCCTGGAATAGGTCTCTTACCACTTATAAGGTTTAGGATTAATGTCTATAATCCAAGCGACTCTTATAATGTATGCTCTCAGTAAATATTTGTAGAAGAAATATAAGAGGAAAGGAACAATGAAAGGAATGGAAGGGAAGAAAATAAGAAGAAAGTAATGGATGGAGAAAGGAAGGAAAGAAAAAAAGAAAAAGTATGAGACTTAGTTGTGAAACTAGAAACCCCTCAGACTTTTGTATACTTTCACTTGTTTCCACTTCTCCCCAGCTGAGATTGCCTGCTCTGATCCTGCTCAGGGGCCAGGTCCAGAATCAACATCTTGGCAATTCAGGCAACAAGTTGCCAGCAGGCCCTGCCATTTGAGCAGTGTGCCTCCAGGGGATGAATGCTTAATTGATGATGAACATGAGAGCAATGGTCATATCTCTGCTTCAAAGTTCACTTCCACAAACTGAAACCGGGCATGCCCCATTTCTCGTGGCAAACAAGATGGTCAGAGGAAGTGAGCAAGTGTTGGGAACTGCAGATTCCCAAAAGTCCACTTGTGGGTCCACACAACGATGCCCCCGAAGCTGACGTGGTAGCCAGGGAAGGCTCTGGAGCCCCAACGCAGAGGGAACTAGAGGCAAAGCCATGCACCAGGCATCCAGGCTGGGTGGGAACTTGGGAGCAGAACCAAACAGGGTACTCAGGTCATTATATTCAGGTTCTTATGGGACTCCAAGAGGGATCTATTCTACATGGGGTTTGTCAGTTTTGAGAATGTATAGTGGTGGAGGACAAAGGGACCAGGTTTGGTTTTGTGTGTTGGGGACCCCCCCCCTTGCCTTCTTTGAGCCCCAGTTGCCTGATCTAAAATCTGGGGGGGGGGGAGGGAAGTGGGGGAGTGGGAAGGGAATCAAAATTGTGCCTCTCTCATTGTTGTTGTAAAGATTAAATAAGGTAATCTGCTTAACACTGAGCCTTGCATGCAGGAAGTGTTAATTTTGTGTTAGCCATTATTATTATCAGCTAATATGATTATTGCCACCATACGAATTATTTTCTCAGGAAAGAAAAATCAGCTCAGTGCATCAGAAATTTATTTGGCTTTAACAGTGTACTTGGACACAGGAGAGTTTCTGGTAGCAATATTTAAGAGACTTAAACTGGATATAGCCCAGTGCCTGTCAGCAAGAGGACAGATAAATAAACTCAGCATAGCCACATACTAAAATACTTTATAGTGATTAGGATAAACAGCTCTGCCTTGCAGCTCCACAGTTGAGTTTTACAAGCATAATGCTGAGTGAAAGAATCCAGAACAAAAGAGCACAATCTGCATCATTCCACTTGTATGAGTGCAAATACAGGTCAAACTATGACTTCAGAAGTCAGTACAGTACAGCCTCTGGGGAGGAGTGTAGGGATTTTGCCCAGGAAGGGAGAGAAAGAGGAGGACTGGTAATATTTTGTGTCTAGGTCTGGATGCTGGGTCCACGTGTGTTCCCACTTTCTGAAAATTTGTTGAGATGTATGTTCTGATTTAAGTACTTTTCTAGACCTATGCTGTGATTCAATTAAAGGTTTTCTAGACAAGTCAGTTCAGTAAAGAGCTAAGAAAACAAAAGTGGGGGAGGAGAAATGCAAGTAGTACATGCAATACTATGCTTCCACCCAAGGGCCTGGCAACCTACTGAGAAAAGCAGGCAGGTAAACGAGTGCAGGCAGTGGATTGTGATGCCTTTGGAAATAGAATCATGAACCAGCTACAGGCACACCATAGAGGGGAGCGTGGCCAGCTGTTACAGCTGTTGCTCCAGGCAATACCCCTGTGCTCATGTGGTTTCCTCAGGAGGGCTGCTCTTCCCTGTTCCCTCTCACACATGGCTTAGCATTCAACTACAGGGATCTAGCTCATTGCCATCCAGCCACTGCCTACATCTCAGCCAGGCATCATTGATACAACATTGAGTTAACTGGTTTTCTTAGCCTCTCCTCACCTTCTCTAAACCACTCTCTAGAACCCAGAGCCTCTAAATTAGCTTGCTTAGATTGGGTCCTTGGGATTTCTAAGAAGCACCTGTGGAATTCTGATGCATCCCAACCTGTCCTACACTGGAACCAGAACATGTACCTGACCATGAACATGTAAACACTAAGAATAGTCTAAGGCACCCTAATTCAGTGGCATTTCCCAATGTATCTCCAAAGGAACATTTTCAACTTCCTTTTCCAACCTCTCCTTCATTATTCCCAAATTCTTTGTCCAATTTCAATTATACCTCAAAGTGCACAAAGTTAGTTCTCTTTCTCTGTTAGTTCTCTTTCTCTGTTCTGTTATTTCACCACCACTATCCCCATGCCTTTGAATAACTTCCACTTCTTGGGGGCTCCTAATCTTCAACTTAGCTTCAGGGTCAGCTCAAATATTGTCTCCATGGAGCTGTGTCTCAAGGCTCCTGAGCAACCTGGTTCTGCCACAGCACCTCATACATTCCTAAACATCATTGAGTTTCAATGGCAGAGATATGGTCCTGTTTATCTCTGTGTTTTCACTGATTACCACCTGCCTTGGACATGGGAGGTTAGCAAGGATGGGTCTTGATGGAGTGAAGACCTTCAGCATGATCAAAGTCATGGGGACACAAAGGAGAAGCTGTGGGACAAGGGACAGCATTTGTGGATCTGGGATGGGTAATGGTAATTCACATTTAATGGTCAGAGATATCTTTAGGACTAAGCTGCCAAACCTACTCACACTCCTGTTTTGGTTTGTTTGGTTTTGTTTTCTCCAGTGAACTTCAGTGACTGTAAGGGAAATGACAAGCTACACTATGAGGTCTCAAGCCCATACTTCAAGGTGAATGATGAAGGTGGCTTAGTCGCCCTGAGGAACGTAACTGCGGTGGGCAAGACACTTTTCGTCCATGCCCGGACTCCCCATGCAGAAGACATGGCAGAACTCGTGATTGTCGGGGGGAAAGACATCCAGGGCTCCTTGCAGGTAACTAAGATGTTTGGGATAACTTGGGTCCAAGGAGGAACTTGGGGGTCTGTATGTCTTATGTGGAAAATGAGTATTTGGTTTATTATTGGCCAAGATTCTTTTGTTGTTACATATGACAGAAACCCAACTCAAAAATTTGTGGGAGACTGTGGGGATGGGGATTGTGGGTTCATGCATTTGTGATATTTCTGATATAGCTCTGCCTTTATTTATCTCATGGTTCCATTTTTCTTCTATTGGCTTCACTCTTAGACAGTCACTTCCCTCCCTGCTACCCATTGTGGAGGTCTCGGTAGCTCTGTCTTTCTCCTGGTCCAAGGGTGGGCAAACTTTTTGACTCGAGGGCCACAATGGGTTCTTAAACTGGACTGGAGGGCCGGAACAAAAGCAACCTGATCATGATGGTACTCTCATCTTGGGCTGCTGGTGAAGGAGCGGAGGGGAGAGCAAGAGAACCCTCTGCTCTTTCGGCTCCGTGGGCCAGATAGAACAGCTGAACGGGCTGGATCCCACACGCAGGCCATAGTTTGCCCGCGGCTGT
Organism: Vespertilio murinus; assembly: GCA_963924515.1. Taxonomy (NCBI): domain Eukaryota; kingdom Metazoa; phylum Chordata; class Mammalia; order Chiroptera; family Vespertilionidae; genus Vespertilio; species Vespertilio murinus. The sequence goes on from OZ004716.1 coordinate 23,500,973, forward strand.
CCTAGTCTGAAGTCACCCAAGAGACAATCTCTTCCTGATACTTCCAACAAAAACTTGAAATTGAATCTTATTGGTTCTCATTAGAGCATGCATCTATTCATGTAACAATCGCTGTGCCCATTTGGTTGTGATTCTCTGGTTGGCTAAGTCTGGGTCATATGACTTGTACTAAACCCAGAGCAGAATCAGCCTCACCTAAAATACATAGACTGAGGGTGAAAGAAGGTTACTTATTACAGTAAATTATAAGCCTATTATCCAAGGAAGCAAAATGGATGTTGGGCAGGCAAGAACCGCAGTGGTCCACTAGAGATGTATAGCAAGGTACCAATTGCTTAGGTCGCTGCTCCTTTGCCTGCACTGGTGCCCATTCTTTTCCAGATGCAGTGGGGTGCTGATCTTGCACCTGCATACATGTGCATATACTTTAGGAGTGCCACAAGCTTCCCTTGAGGCATCCTGATTATGTCATCCATTGCTACCATGGATTCACCTACTTATTCTTCATCAGGAGCTCAGAGACTCTGGTTTCTTGATCATAGAAAAGGAGGGCACCGAGAAAAATGGAAAAATTACATATATAAAACCCTAATTGACTGGTTGACTGTTCTGCCAGTTGACCATTTGACTAGTTGCTCTGACACACACTGAACACCAGGGGGCAGACACTCAAGGCAGGAGCTGCCTCCTGGTGGTCAGTGTGCTCTCACAGGGGGAGTGCCACTCAGCTGACTAAAGGGCACCAGAGGAGCAGCAGTTGCAGGTGCAGCGGAACCAGAATGAGCGGGAGCAGTGCAGCACCCACCCAGGCTTGGGCTCATCCCCCACCACTTGCCACTTCAAGCACTACTACATCCCTCAAGGGGTCCGGATTGTGAGAGGGCTCAAAACAGGCTGAGGGGCCCCACTGGTGCACGAATCTGTGCACTGGACCTCTAGTATAAATGAAAACAATGTGCCCTATGCTTGGTGCACCTAGCCTTTTCTCCTACCTGCTGGCATGGTTTTACTCAATTTTTCAAAGCTTGTGATTCTCATTGCCTTTTTCTGTTTGCCACATTCTCCATACCCTGATTTTTTGCTAATTTTATTGAGTGGTGGAGGGTGGGTGGAGGAGTAACAGATTCCACAGCTGGGGAGCAGACAGTACAATTGGCAGTGTGAGTATTGCTTACCTGCCAGTGCTGTCTGCGATTTGGAAAGAATCGCGTAACTTCTTCATTTGCAGATTAGAGGGTTAAACAGTCTGGGATGGCAAACCAGTGGCATGAGCATCGTCCTACTCTGTCACAACACCCATGGTAAATACTACACATTATCCCTGGTGTGGCCTGAGAATCTTTCCCAACACAGTTCTTCTGGAGTTGCCACCTATCCATCACTTAGAGATGTTCCTGGATACGGAATCTATTTGCCATCCCTGGGCTGGACAAACTCCATAATTCTCCTTTATTTCTGTGAATCTGTGAGTTAAGGGTAGATAGCCAGCTAAAATGAATCCACAGTGTGTCACTGATGTTTTCAAATAAAGTGGAATATTGGTGAACATATACTATTTTGAAAACCCATTGGTACCACAAAAGCAAGCTTTCTTCTTACTTAGCTATGGTCATTTTCACAGCATCTCACTAACTCATGATATAAATGACAGAAAGTACATAAAGCAACAAAATTGCCAGATGTGCAGCACAAAGTGCTTCTTAGGAACAAGTAAATGGTACAGAGATTCACAAAAGAGGGTTTGTATGCGGGATGGACTGTATTTAGATGGAAAATTACTCATCATGATATGTGGCTCATCCTTAAATCCGGAAAGGAAAATGTTATGTATTTATCTTAAAGCAGAGCAGAAGGGATTCTGGGTACTTCTGTGGGCAAACTCCACCTTGAGGGGTTGAGAAGTCAGGGTTCAATACCATGAGGCTCTGCTTTGGAGACACTGGTCCGGAGGCAAGCCCTCAGAGCCTGGCTGTTTCTCATTTGCTGCTATCTGAGCACGTTATTGACAACGCTCACTGCGGCCGTTTGCTTCTATACAGCACAGTGGAGGCTGCTGTGCCGTTCAGTTTGCTCAACTCCAGCAGAACAGGATGTCCATCTCCCCCCTCCAGGCATTTTACAAGGCTCGAAATAAACCTGTGAGACTGCCCAGATGTGTCCATAATAAAGTCCAAATAAAAGATAGAAAGACAAGGGTAGGAAAGCAACATTGCTATCTAAAGAATCCCTGTGAGAAGAGCATAGTCCTTCAGAGATATTCAGTTGGTATTTTTGAGGCCCTACTCTGTGTAGCCAAGCAGACCAAAAACTGGAGGGGGAAATCAGTGAGTATGCAAGTCAGCTCACTCCTAGATGGAGGAGAAAAACATGTATGTTGACTATGTATCAAGCAGGGAGGCGATGTGAGTGTGCTGTGTGCCTTCAGAGAGAGGAGAGGGCAGAGACCCTGGGATGATGATGACAGCCATGCTTTCAAGGCATTCACTGTGTGCCAGTGCTGCTCCAAGGGCCATGAATGGGGACTCATTTAATCTCCTCACCGACCTATGAGGCATATGCCACTGCTCCCATTTTATATGTGGGGAAACTGAGGCACTCAGAGGCAAGTGCAAACCTCTATTACTTAGTAGGACTTTTATGTGTCTGCATCTCAACGTACATTTAACATGTATTATTTCTAGCCCTCATTACCTCCCTGTAAGGCTGCTGTAGGTGTGAAAAATCTGCCAAGAACCCCTAGCTTGAAATGGACAGAAATGGGATTGAGATTCTGACTTTTCTGTTCAAATACCCATTACCTTTCTGCCAGTTGGCATATCAGGAGGCTGTGCCACCTGGGTGGCTGTGGCTACTGTCCATTGTTCAGGATGAGTTAGAGCAACGTAGAAAGGACAGAAAAAAAAAACAGCAAGTGAAAGCTGTTTGAAAGAAGAAAGAGCCACAATTCCACATCCTGATGATTCTAAATTATCCAGCCTAGGAGCATGGAGAGGGACCATTAGACCAATCAGGCTTGGATGTGTTGAGTTGGTAGCTCTTGGTGACATTTTGAGAGAGGTGTCCAGGAGACAACAGGAAATTTGGGATTGGATCTTGGGGGAAAGTATAGTCTAGAGGTAGGGCTTGGCTTTGGTTAGGAACTTAACTGGGTTCAGATTTGTGCTCTAACCCTCCCCCCGCCCCATGATCATGTGACTTTGGACAATGCATTCAACTCTCTGAACCTCAACAACTTTAGGCATGAAACAGGGATAAGAATTGACCTTACATCACAGAATTGTTGGACTGGGCACAGCACCAGATAATTATCAATAGTATCTTTTTTGAACCTCTAGAGAGAGGATAAGCGACTGAAGGCTAAGTGTCCCCACTGAGGACAGAGATTGGGGCAGGAGGATAAAGCAAAGCTAAAAAAAGGGGGAGGGGGAGATGTTATCTAAAAGGGCAGTGGGGAACCCAGCGTAAACAAACCATGAGGGATGGGAGAGATGTCCCTGCAGTTAAATTCTTTAAGATAAATGCTATCCCAGCAAAACACAGCTCAGCTCAGCTGCAGAAACTGGAGCCTAGCTTGCTAATAAAAAGATGTGTATCTTATTTTTACCTGCTACCTGCGACCTCCTTTCACCTGGAAAGTCTATAGTCTGAATCTGTGAAGTCTGGTTGTTAATGGTTTAATTATAAACGCTCAAGCTCTTTCTACATTTTTAATGGGCTGCCCAGATGCTAGTACCTGCCTGGGCTGTGTAAGATCGCCTTAGATCTGAGTAGGTGGGGGAGCAGTCTACTCCTGGTCTTTGGACAGGCGAGGAGGAATTGTTATGGAGGGGCAGGGCTAACCATGCGTGCACAGAGCAGTTTTCTAGCCTGAGGAGCGTAATGATGAACCCGACTCACATATGTCTGGACAGCACTGCGGCTTGTCTGCTGTCCCTGTGCCTGGCAGTGATGAGCAGGAAGACAGCAGGGTGTTTAGTGGTCCATGGAAATTTCATTTATTCATTTATATAGAGAGCTTCAAAGTTGCATAGAAACCTTTTCATTCCTTATAGTCATTTGGTAGAGATGCCTTTACCTGTTGTGTGACTCATCAACATCATCTTTGAGCCTGTCCCTCCAACCCCAATAAAAGTATAATTGATTTAATTTTTGAAATATACATGTATATGTGTGTGTGTATATTTCTGAAAGAAATTATAGTTTTGATGACTGTAGGTTATGGCAAGGAATTCTGACATCAGTTGAACTCTATGGAGTCAGGCTGGGAAGTAAGAACACCAGGAGCTCATAGGAATTAAATTTAAATTCCAGTTTGGAAGCCGAAGAGACTGGACCTACTTGCTTCATTTTGAAGTGTGGGAGTCCACACTCTTAGCAACTGTAGCATTTAGACCCCAGTGACCCAGCTTCTAGGGCTCCTGAACAAAGCAGGAAACGCACAATGCAACAGAGGGAAAGCTGTGGGAACCGACAGGCTGTGGGCAAGCATCTGGCTTTCTGCTCCAGTGCAAGTCTGATCACCCCCTTCTCGCTCAATGGACCCCTGCTTCCTCTTCACCCATGGGGACCTTGGAATACATTCTGAAGTCTTTCTATGTGTCTGAAAATATCCTTCACGGTCTAGCCTGGCAGGTCTCTGCAGCCTTCCCTCAAGTCTGATTCCTTTTCATCTTTAGTGGTTTGAACTGCTGGACTGTCACCTCCTCCAAGACCCTTTCCAAAGGAGGGTCTTACCCTGATCATCTCCCTCCAGCACCAATTCAGTACTTTCAAGGCCACTTCTCAGTTTGTAACTATGTATCTACTTCCTTGTTTGGTGTTTACACTTTGGCTCTCTGATGAGACTATCAGCTCCCTGAAGGCAAAAATATAATCTATTCCCTTGTTCCCATCGTATTTCCTTCCTTCTCTCATTCCCTCCTTTCTTCTCTTCCTCTCCCCTTTTTCCTTCCTTCCTTCCTTCCTTCCTTCCTTCCTTCCTACCTTCCTCCCCTCCTATTTCCTTCCTTCCTCCCTCCCTTCCTCCCTTTCCTCCTATTTCCTTCCTTCCTTCCTTCCTTCCTTCCTTCCTTCCTTCCTTCCTTCCTTCCTTCCTTCCTTCCTTCCTTCCCTCCCTCCCTCCCTCCCTCCCTCCCTCCTTCCCTCCTTCCCTCCCTCCTTCCTTCCTTCCTTCCTTCCTTCCTTCTTTCCTTCCTTCCTTCCTTCCTTCCTTCCTTCCTTCCTCCTTCCTTCTTTCCTTCCTGAGCTGTAAAACCGGTTCATAACAATATCAATGTCATAAATGATGCAGATATTAAATAAGTAAACATACACAAAGGATTTAGAGCAGTGCTCAGCACAAGGTAAGTGAAAATGTCAGTTGTTTCTCATCATTGTATCATCAAAGCCAGGCCTATAATAAATGCTAAATGAATGAACCAGGCAAATTGAGATAACCCAATCCTTCATCTCTTCTCTATATGACCAAATTTCCTCACTTTTACAATCTGTAGAGAATTCAGGATTACAAGGAAACTTGAATCATAAGCATTCTTATTGCTCAGGTACCCACTTTATGTAAAACACTGACTAAACTTCTAGGAGATGATTCTTTATGCCTATGGGTCCACTTAAAAAACACCAAAAGATTTGGCAGTATCAGAAAGTTAATTATTAACAATTTACACTTCTTAACTGGAAGCCAGTACATAGTGTACCCACTGGACTCAATCAAGTTAAATGCAAATATATGTATGTATCCCTTCCTTTTTGTCACTTAAAAATCCCTGTAAAAAAGTAAAATGAATAGAGCATGTTATGACAGAACCTTAAAAAGCTAAATTTAAGACTGATTTGTCTTGGTAATCATCATCAAAGTAAACATACAGTTTAAAAGACGTAAGTTTGGCTCCTAATTCAGTTTCAAGAATCAGGACAGAAATAATTCTAAAAGAAATAAAATAAAATGAGCAATTAGGAAAGGAACAACTTTGGAGAAGTAGTTGTTTTTGTTTTTAATGTTTTAATTAAAAATATAAAACATGACATCCATTGTTCAGAAGCTAATATTAAAATTGCTGCTAATCATGTATCTTGACCCTTAGAGGAATTATACCACTTCATCCACTGCTTTTCATAGTCTCAGGGTTATATTTGGTGAGAAGTTCTAGGGAATGGTGTGCCTGAACCTCAAAATCAGCCTCTGGATGCCCCTTCATTACCATATATATGTGTACACTCTGGGACATTTAGGTGAGTTCTCAAAGATGATATGAAGGGATGACCCAAATGGGGATCTAATTACACACTTAAGACTTACCAGTTGCAAGGCACTGAGAAGTCATATTCATCCTTTGAGTTTCAATTTTCATCTGTACAATGGCAATATACCCCAGTCTTAACTTGATGTCATTATGGGGTACTAAGAATGTAAAAAATATATTGTCCCTAACCCAGTGCTAACCAAGAGTTAGAACAAAAAATTACATCTGTAGATGCGTGAATAAAGAAGATATGGACTATTACTCAGCAATAAAAAGAAGATTGTAGCCGAAACCGGTTTGGCTCAATGGATAGAACTCTCTACCCCTCTCTCTCTCTGTAAAAAATCAATTAAATATATATATATATATATATATATATATATATATATGTAAAGAAGATTGTCATCTTTCTGCTAAGTGAAATAAGTCAGGCAGAGAAAGACAAATGCTGTATGATTTCACTTATCTATGGAATCTAGAAACTTAAAATAAGGAACAAACAAAACAAAAACAGATTCAGAGATGTAGAGAACCATCCTTTGTTCTTAACTGAAATGCCCTGTGAGTTGTGACCACCTCGGGATGTTTTTTTCATCTTTTCTGATCTCACATTCTAGACAACAAATATTGTTGCACATTTGTTACTGAGATAAACTCCAATTTTTATCAATCCCAAGCCAACCATCTGAATCACTTCTGTTCGTTTGTCCATTTTGTCATCTCGCCTCCAACGTGCCTGTCATGCTGCTTGCAAGTGACTTGAATTCATTTGTTAAAGCACCATGAGTATGAGAGCAACCAGCTTGGGGCATAATTAATCGCCTTGTCTCAAGACCTTATCACATTGACTGGGAATGGCATGGAGTTCTTTGAGCTGGTCAATGATATTGATCTGGCTCACATGAAATATGTTTCACAACAATCGAAGTGGAGAACCATTCTGTGCACTGAATGTGGCTGTAAAGAAATGAGGAGTTTAAAGCTGTAGCTACTTAACATGCACCAATTTAACAAGTGGGGTAATTTCAAAAATCTGTGAAGCACCACTTTTCATGGCAAAATCCTCCCAAGTTACTATTAGGGAAAATTGTTATCCATTTAACTGTCATGCAAAATAGGGAAAATATATATATCTCAAAAAATTATGGTACAGCTCCAAAAATTGGGCCTGGAATAGGGTATTAGGCTGTTATATTTTGACACATGCCTAAATTGTTATGTTTATGATTTTTGGCTCCAAAATACTGTTCAAATATAGATAAAAATAAATAATTCGATTCATTAATTTAAGGAGATAACAGATTGATTTGCGGATCAGAATCTAATAAGACTATATTCTAAAGATTAATTTTAGTTGAAATGCTTGGGGAAAAATAATTAATCCTCTAGAAAGTCTAGATAATTAAAACTACCTTTTTTTTGCTTGTTAGAAACTCAACATTTCACGTTTGCAGCAGATAATACGAAAGAAAAACTAATGTAAACCACATATGTAATTTAAGTTTCCATATAGTAACATTAAAAAGGCAGATGAAATGAATTATAATAATGTATGTATTATTTAACTATATATATATATTTAACCCAATGTACATATAAAACCTAACATATATATTTGGATACATCCTATCTAATAAAATAGTAATATGTAAATTGACCATCACTTCAAGACACAAGATGGCTGCTCTGATGTAGTCAAAGATGGCTGCCCCCATGTGAACACAAGATGGCCTGCAGGGGAGGGCAGTTGTGGGCAGTGAGGGGTAACTGGGCCAGCAGAGGAAGGCAATTGGGAGTGATCAGGCCAGCAGGGGTGAGCAGTTGGGAGGTGAGGCAGGCCTATAGGGAGGATGGTTGGGGGAGGGGCAGGCTTGCAGGGGAGGGCAGTTAGGTGTGACTAGGCCAGCAGGGGAGGATAGTTACGGGTGGTGACTAGGCCAGCAGGGAAGGGCAGCTGGGGGCAACCAGTCCTGCAGGTGATGGCAGTTAGGGGCATTCAGACTGGCAGGGGAGGGCAGTTGGGGGTAACTAGGCCAGCAGGGGAGGGAAGTTAGGGGCAATCGGGCTGGCCAAGGAGCAGTTAGGCATTGATCAGGGTGGCAGGGGAGTGGATAGGGGGTGATCAGGCTGGCAGGCTGAAGTGGTTAGGGGCAATCAGGCAGAGGCAGGTGAGCTGTTTGGAGCCAGCAGCCCTGGATTGTGAGAGAGATGTCACACCACCCACTTAGATCCGATCCCGTGGGTGGTTGGACATCCCTAAGGGGTCCCAGATTGGAGAGGATGCAGGCTGGGCTGAACTACCCCCGCCATGCACAAATTTTTTGCATCAGGCCTCTAGTAATTTTATAAGATATTATATCAACAAGTGATCAATGTGAACATTATTAATAAAATGATTTTTACATTCTCCCTTTCATTCTAAATCTTTGAAATTCAATGTATATTTTATACTTATAGCACATCTCAATGTGGACTAGTCAAATTATAAGTGCTTAATAGCCACAGATGGCAAATGGCTACCGAGTGGACAGGGCTTCCCTAGCGTCCTATGGAAGATTTAAATATTTTGAAAGAGAGATGGAGTCATTCACAAGTGCTCACCACCTGTGAGAGCGTTCTTAGCTGCTGTCACACATACATCCATTCTCAGATCCTCATGGCCAATCTCATTACTCTGTTGGCAATCCGGTTCCTACTCTGCAGATGTAGTAGTTCAGGCTCAGAGAAGTTGTGTAAGTCATCTAGTCACCATCTGCCAGCAAATGGCAGAACTGGGAGTTTGGCCTGAGCCTTCTGACTTTATGCAGCCACTGCTATTTCGGTAACACGACTGACATTTAAAATAGAACCGGTGCTTTCCTATTCCCCTGGAAATACTATAAAATGACGGAGGAAAATAACAAGTGTTTAGAATATTTTTAAAAAATGAACATGGAGCTGAGCAAAACTTCTAAAGAAATTTTAGATAGTGGACAAGTCTTGCATCTTCATGACACTTTTTATAAAAACTTTTCTCATGAGTAGAATCTTTGAGAAAGAACTTCATGAAAACAGCACAATGTTTCCAAATGGAAATGTCTCTCAAGCCATCAGTTTCCTTATTTCAGACCTTATCTTACTCATCTTGAATGTTTTGGAGCATAGGGAAAATACCTTACATTTATATTTTTAAAAATAAAGTTTTGTTTTCATAAGCATTGTTTGGATTTAACAGTACCTTGAAGCAGATGGTGTTTTTCCTGTTTTTATGAGTCATGGAACTGAGAGGAACAGAAGTCGAGGGGTGGCTCTCAGATCACAGGCTGGTCAGGTGTCCACCTAAGTATGCAAATCCACAGCAATGCCCTTGGCCCAGGATTCCGTCCACAGCTAGCTTTCCAGCAGCTCCTGGGGCTTTTCCCGTAAAAGGAATATAGCATCATCAGACATGCATTTTCACCTTGTACCTTTGATGGCATAAGATAATGTGATAGAATGCACATCGTTCTGGTTTCTCTGATGTTTCTAACCTCCTTTTATTATTACCGCAAATCAAATATAAGTGATTTCTTGGTGTAAATATTGAAGTGTTAACCTCTTTTTGTAAAATCCCCTCTTATCTGGCATGTGGAAATACTTGGTCACAATGGGCTTTGCCACATGGTGTGGCTGTTCTTGTTTGAGATGAAATGACATAAAAAATTCAAAGTTATTAGGAAAAACAACCTGAGTGATAATCTTGGCTAAATTTTATGTAGGTGGACAAGTCCTGTGTTGTCATGGTACTTTTAAAACACTTTCCTCACAAATAGATCTTTTGGAATTAGAACCTCATAAAAACATCACAAGATTTCCAAATGTGAATGTCTCCTAGACTACTCTGTAAAAGCCTGATTCTCATTTCTGATGGAAACAAACAAATAAGCAAAAACAAAAAAGTACAGTGATAACAGAACACAATTATTTATTTTAAAATTTTATTGATTGGAGAGAGAGAGACATCGATTTGTTGTTCTATCAATCCATGTATTCATTGTTTCTTATATGTGTCCTGACCAGGGATCGAACTCATAATCTTCACGTACGTACTGGGATGATGCTCTAACCATTTGAGTTACCCAGCCAGGGACAGTACACAATCTTTGATACAGACCATGATTTTCTCCATTTGGATCTTTGGTCTTAATACTTAAAGATTAAGTAACAAAGGAACAGGGAGAGGATGTACCATTTTTTCCCCCATTTCTTCTTCGCATGGCACATGGGTCAATCAAATTACATGGTATTCACCCAAACTTTTAAAGCACAAGTCTGAGCATCTGGAGAAAAAAAATAGCAAAGAAGAGCATTATGGCCCCAGCCAACCATCTCTAATCTACTCACATTGGATAGTTACCCCTGACTCTTTGGGCTCTGTGGCCTGGCCTTGGTTTGTGATAAGTGCTGGAGTGGTAACTCCTCTTGAGCCACACTGTTGATGCTGTTTGACCCTAAATTTAACTGCTTGTTGAGACAAAGCCAACTTGTAACTCAGGTATCACACAGACAATCAGAAGCCTGATCTCAGAGTCTATTTTGCCTTTTTTCAAGTTCCTCTTATAACAGAAGTAAAAACCCTCTGGTTTATACCCCTAGGGATGCCATGTTAAAATTTCCAACAACAAAGACTGCCTATGTCCTACTGGGGTCCACATTAGGACTGGTATTTTTATTTGCCAGATTGCTTCTATCCTTTTTAATAAGATAAAGAGGTAGCAACACTTAAAAAGCAAATAGTGTTAGGTTTGAAAGGAAACAGGAAACAGAACAGCAGGGAATTTTAATGGGCGGAACCCATCACAGAGGTAGAGAAATCAGAATTGGAGGGGGAGGGGACAGGGGACCTGACCCAGCTGGGCTGATGGCAGATCAGCAACGCATGTCTTGCCTGGGGTCCCTTTTAAAGGACAGAATGGAAGGGGGTTGGGCTCAGGGTGGAACAGGAAGGGGTGGGTTCTAAGGACACTGGCCCATGCTGATTGGTGGTTCAATGTCTTGGAGATGTCTCTGTGACAGGTGCCAGTCATGTGTTAGCTCCGCCCACCAGTTTGGGAGGGGGGAGAACCTTGCACAGGTCATGTGTTAAATTCTGCCCACCAGTTTTTTTGTTGTTTTTTTTTTTGGGGGGGGGTGAGAATAACCTTTCAAATAGTATGTGCGGTCATCAAAGTATGATGATTTAACAGAAAATATATTTTGTTAGCACTTGCTCTTCTTTCTCTATCACAAAAAGGAAGATCAATTCTTCAATAAAAAATACTCTAAGTAATACCCCGTATAGCATTTCAGAATTTGACATATCAATGGACTTACACATAGGCAGAGAAAATTTAAAATGATAACAAACATGGCATATTTGTGCTCTTAGCAATTCCCACTCTTCAAAGACTGGTGAACACAACCAACAGGGGAGGGCTTTAGAAGGAGAAAGAGCTTTCCTTGGCATATAGTAATATGAATATTCCAGGGAGACTCAAGGTAAATCAAACTCAAAAAATATGAGACTCTCCTCTAAGCAAAAGTTCCAAAATATCCTTGATTGAAAGGCAGCTTTATCTGGAGGGAGCTTATTGCTCCGACCCCATTGATCCCAGATTTCCCTCCAGCCTTACAATCCAAAAGGGGGAAGTGTAGAATCTTCTCTACACTTTTTCTCTCCTACCTACCAGTAAGAGAAAAGTGAACCTGAGATGCAAGGGGGTGTTTTTCCTTCCTGATATATCAACACAGTTCTCCTGCCTCTGGCTATTTATGGAAATCAGATAGTTCCTTCAATTCTCAATTATTTTGAAGCAAAACCTTTTGACAAAAGGTTGGCATTGTCAACCAACCCCTTCATCATATCAGGCAATTTAAGCTTCTATTGACAGCAGCTACAACTCCCTTTCTTTGAAGTTACAAAGCTATAAACAATGGTAGTTCTCCAAGCCACCCAGGAAGAGCCTGAATAAATATAGCCAGGCTTTTCCTGCAGCTCTTCCCTGCCCATCACTCTCACTCCAGATGACTGTGGACGCCATTCTTTTCCTTTTTAATTGTTTCTGCCTCCACTGTGAGAGTTAAAACAGCTAATCAGGATGCACTGTTTTCTTCCTTTCGTTGTCCATTCTCACAAACTCCAGTTAACAGATAGCTGAGACTTGACTGCTTTTTTATTCCAAATCCCTTATTTAATTTAGACCTTGTTAGCAAAGTCTAGCCCTTACTAGCATGACCATCAGTCTTATTTGCCTAGTTTTCTTGGAAGTTCCTCTTTTACTCAGGTCTGTAGATATTTTCTATAAAGTGGGAATGAAGAAAGTAAAAAAGAAGACTCAGAAATGGAATCAAAGAAAAAAAAGTTGCTAAAAATAACATCCCCCTATATTTTTGTCAAATTCTATATAAATCTTATAATTTTGGTGTTAGTTATTAGCTAAAGTAAAATTATATTCTCTGTAAGGATAGGGGCTCTGACTGACTTGTTCATTGCTTTAAATCTAGCACTTAATAACTGTCATCAAATACTTATTGAATGACTAAACAAATGTCAGAGATGGAATGAAAATTGATGTTATAATGCTGATCATAGCCAACATTTATTTAGGTCAAACTCAGTGCCAGGTACCACTCTAAATGCATTTCTTACCTTAAGTCATTTGGTCTTTATGACAAGTCTGTGAAATAGGAACTATTATCTTCATTTTATAGATGAATAAAGTAAGATGTGGAAAAGATATGACTTGCCCATGGTTGAACAGCTACATAGAATATTTCAGAGGCATGCTTTTTTGTCCTCAGATACTCCAAGAAGGCTTTCAACAAAATATCCTTTTTTTTCTTCAATATAGAGCAATATGAGCTAAACATGACTAAAGTAGATTCAGATTGGTTGAATAGATGCATCCAAGAGATCTGAAAAATAATCTGCCAGCCTAAAGAATGGCTTCTTCATGAAGTCAATGGCTCTGACTGACTGAATTTAACCCAATGATGAAAGTGAAGATATGGAAACAGTTTCTTGGTGTTTTTTTTTTTTTTTCATTTGTAACTTTCACAGCCCTGAGTTCCTCATTGCATGAGAGGTTCAAAATTCAAAAAGAAATCAAGTATCTATAAGGATGGGATGAAATCAATAAGGCTGTATCAATAGATATAGATGTGGAGCCTCACCTATTGGAAAACAGTTTCTGGGAAATGGATGAGAGTGAGGTGGCAAGAACTTGGTTGATGAGGCATTGACTCTCACGACAATGCAGCAACTTCCTCTGTACAGGTTCCTGCCCTTTTTGCTACCCTGTAATTATTCATCCTTAATTTATTGCTCATTGCCTTCAGAACCACCCCAAGACTTTCCCTTTAACTTAACAATAAACTACCCCACGGCCTATGATTTTCTGCCGCTGAAAATGAATTTCTCTTTTCTGAAAAGTTTATGTTGTCCAACCTGAGCTTCCCCAATGCCATCTTCATCTCTGCCCCCTTCCAATGTTTCCCTTTCCTCTCAAAGGAAGACCAACTCTACCTCTTCTTTGTAACACATCCTTTTGTTGGAGCTCTTGAGCCCACTGCTTTCTGCTTCTGTTTTCACCATGTGTTCCTCTTTCTCTCTTACTCCTTCAGCTGTTTCCTCCTTTCTGAATCCTCTCCTCTGCCTGCAAACATGCTCTGATCTTCTCATGTTAAAATACTTTGCCATAGAGTTAGTTTTCCTTCACATCACTTCCCTCCCCTTCACCAGTCTTCTGGAAGGCATAGTCTTTACTTAACATCTCTACTTATTCACAAACTCAACCCTTCTACTCCAAAATTGGCAATTTAAACATTGCTATTTTGCTAAAATTATGGTCTTTTGAAGGTCATGGAAACAGAATAGCTGATTTTCTTAAAGATTTTTTAGTCCTGAGCTCACTTGAATTCTCTGAAGCATTTGGCAACTTAGTTTTAACTTTTATTTGAGGTCAATTTAATGTAACATAAAATTAGCCATTTTAAGTGAACATATCAGTGGCATTTAATGCATTCATGATATGTAACCACCACCTCTAAATAGTTCCACAATATTTTTATTAACCCCTGTAACAAAAAACTCACAACCATTAAATATTTAATCTCCCTAATCTCTGGCTATGAAAGATCTGAATTGTGTCTCTGATAATTTATCTATTTTGGTTATTTCATATCAATGGAATTATACAATAAATGGTCTTTTGTAACTAGCTTCTAATTTGTTTATCCATTCATTCATTGATGGTCATTTGGTCTGTTTTCATCTTTTGGTGATTATGAATAGTTCTGTTACATATATGCATGTACATACAGTATATTTGCTTAAGTACTAGTTTTCAGTCCTTCTGTGTTTATGCCTAAGAGGTGAACTATTAGGCCATATGGTAATTCTATATTTAATCGTTTTTGACAGCAGCTAAGCCATTTTGTATTCCTTCCAGAGCATTTGACAGTTTTGAAATGTATCTTAAAGTGCTCTTCGCTTGACCTCCTAAAACACTACATAGTCCTTGTTCTCCCACTCTCTCTATATGATAACCTGTTATATGTTTCCTCCTCTAGCTCCTCTCCTTACTATTCTTGCAATACAGTCCTCTTTTCCAGGACTACTTTCTTTATTTTATTTATCTTGAATATAGCTTCTCTGGTCAACTATTTAATTTTTTTGTTATCTTTGTCCTTGTTGATGCTAATGTGCTCCTATCATGTGGAAATGAGAATAATTCAGATATTGTAGGAGAAAGGAAATGGTTAGATAAATTAGAAGCATAAATAATTTATTGAGAAATAATTCAAGCAGCTAACTATATTGTGCATTCTCTGTTTACTTCACGAATGATCCATATGCCAACTCCATACAAGTTAATGTTCATCTCAGGAAACCTTTGCCAAAATGAGCAAGAAGTAGTAAATGCCTCATTATCCATTCAGAATGCCTAATGACACGTTATTTTCTGTTATAAAACCTCAAGGTTTCTGGACGCCTTGTTATAAATCCAAACTGTCAACATCTCTTTGGCAAGGGGAAGCACAGAATCCTATAGAAATAAAATGTAAGATTAACTATTCAAATTTATATATTTCCATCCCTCCATGAATTCTGCCACACATGGTAGAAAACTGCAATCCATATTTTTTGAAGAATATATGCTATGAAGACCCATAAAATATTTAAGGACATTTAGAAAAGCAAAAATGGAACTTACAGAAATAAAACCTTAAATAAGAACAATAGAAAAGACAGACCATCAGCAATTATTAATAAAATAGACACTTTTGTAAAATCATATTTGGGGAAATAAATAGCCAGGTGGTATACATTGAGTCAATCTAAAGATATTTTTTTTTCTAAAAAAAAAGTCAATTTTCTCTCTATATCAGACAGAATCTGGTAGGAAAAGTCAAAAAGTTAGGCATTTATTAGCTAAGCCACTGGAGTGAGACTTACTGGTCTTAAATCCTAGCTCTGGAATTCACATGATTTGTGAGAATATTGTAAAAAATTTTTAAGACTTAACTTTTTCTATCTGTGAAATGGGGATAAAAATAGTACTTACTTCTTAAAGTTAATGTGAAACTTGAATGAGATAATGCACATGAGGTTCTTGGAACTGTGCCTGGTACATAGTGAGTAAGAAGCACTAAGTATTATTAACTACTAAAGGGAATAGCATAGACTCTGTCTTAATTTGGTACTCCCAGTTAAAATGCCCAGGGCAGGGAGTTCTGGCTTCAACTGTATCTGACTATAGAAGCTAAGCAGGTGTCATAAGCTATACTATAGGCTCAGGAGGGGTCACGAGGACCCAGTTTCCCCTTCTCTACTTTCTGTGTGTCCTCATTTTTAGACTTTTTCCTGTGTATTAGAAGACACATGCATATTAGTAAGGTGGAGCACAGATGAATCACATTAGGATCCAGTAATTTAAGTTGATAAATACTTTTGTCAATACCAGAGGTCATTAGACTTGAATCTTCTTGAGATCTGAGGATGTTAATTTAAACCTCTAGAGATAAAATCCCATATACTCCAGAAGTGGAAGAGGACAGACCCTGAGACCTGAGTGTGAGGCAACATCTCTGTATTTTAAATTCCGCAGAGGAAGTACTGCCACTTATATTTGAACATAGTCCTTCCTTAGCATCAATTGTCAGATGCATACCTAAGGTTTAGAGTCTTAAAATGGGGTAGAGGAGTTACAAAAATAACTTTAAAAAAATATATATTTTATTGATATTTTACAGAGAGGAAGGGAGATAGAGAGCTAGAAACGTCGATGAGAGAGAAACATTGACCAGCTGCCTCTTGCACACCCCCCACTGGGATGTGCCCGCAACCAATGCACATGCCCTTGACCGGAATCGAACCCGGGACCCTTCAGTCCGCAGACCAACGCTCTACCACTGAGCCAAACCGGCTTTGGCACAAAAATAACTTTTAAAAAGTATGTCTTATATTATTATGGCTCACAAACTACTTTTAAAAGTAAGAATCCTTTTTTAAATCTAATAAATCTTTGTTGTCTTAAAATGCAAAATTAGTCCAAATTGTGTGGCTCAGTAGTTGAGCTTTGACCTATGAACTAGGAAGTCACCGTTTGATTCCTGGTCAGGGCACATACATGGCTTGCAAGTTGGATCCCAGTGGAGGGCATCCAGGAGGCAGCTAATCAATGATTCTTTCTCATTGATGTTTCTATATCTCTCTCCCTCTCCCTTATGCTCTGAAATTAAATATATGTATTTAAAATGCAAAATTTAAATCATGAATTAATCATTAACTAATATTTTTAGCCCTACATATAAATTTAGTTTGTTGCATTCTATCAATTGTAACTTACACCACTCTCCTTTCTCAGAACCCTCTGAAGATTTTTTTTCCCCATTTTTCCCATGTATTACAGAAAACATAGTTTTCACTTCATCCATCAAGGGAAGAGGCCTGTATATCAGAGCCTCTGTTTAATTTCAGCAGGGTTTCTCTTGTGATGGTCCGTTATTTTTGTATTTCAAGTGTGTATGTCAAATAATTTATTTATCTTTTTCCCAGTGTGTATATTCTTGGGACCTCACAGGTTACAGGGGTCTTTTGTTTTGACAAATGCTCTTGTTGGCATATTATCCATGCCACCCTGGGCAGAGGGTTCTGACTGCCAGGAGGACAGGGCAGGGTCTCAGGAGCCAGTCTCCTCTCCTGAGCTCCCCACCCAAGTAGAGAGAAGATAAAATGAATTTCCACGATAATGATGTTTTTGTGTAAGTGTCTCCTGCAGAAATGAAATTGGAAGTGCAAGAAAGAACAACAACAACAAAAAAGGTCTTATGTAGCACATTACAAACTAGGAAACTTTTGAAGTCAGCATCTGGGATGGTCCTAAAAAATGTACAGTCAGAGGGAAAGAATTACTGCTGACACACAACTCAGAGAAACTGCCTGCGATGAGATTATCTCTCTCCAGGACTCTGACAAAGCGTTGCCAGGGTGCTTACTTCTGCAGTTGGCTTTTCTCCCTCCCTGATTGCATTCTCATTCAGAGATGGAGGTTCGTCTGCTTGGAGTGCACCTGCTTTAGTTTGGGTTCCCTGGAAGGCAAAGCCTGAGACAATGACTTGCATGCAGAGTCTTTATCTGGGAGACAGTCCCAGGAAGCAGAAGTAGGTGAAGGGGAAAGCGAGTCAGGGACAGAGAAAGCCAATCAAAAGATACATTATTGCTGAAACCGGTTTGGCTCAGTGGTAGAGCGTCGGTCTGTGGACTGAAAGGTCCCGGGTTCGATTCCGGACTGAAAGGTCCCGGATTCGATTCTGGTCAAGGGCATGTACATTGGTTGCAAGTACATCCCCGGTAGGGGGTGTGCAAGAGGCAGCTGGTCGATGTTTCTCTCTCATCGACATTTCTAGCTCTCTATCCCTCTCAATTCCTCTCTGTGTAAAATCAATAAAGTATATTTTAAAAAAATACATTATTGAAGCTGCCGCCGTTGCCCACATGATTCATTTCCTTAACTCTGCCAGGGCCTCTGAGAATCCTGGAAATACCAGGGCTCTCGCAGCATCATCCACCAGAGAAATGGAGTGGCTAGAGCCTTACCCGTAAGCTCCCTGTTCCCTGTGGGTTGAGAGTGTGCCCCAGAGAGTGTCAGCTGTCTCATGTCTAGAACAAATTCCTCCATGTGTCTTAGAAAGTTTTACTTAGAATGACTTGAAGTTGCCTGAGCCTAGGGTGGGGCCCTGGGATACCCCGCTGAGCCTGCGCACACTAACAACTGTCCAGCACAGTGCCGCTGAGGTGAGAGGAGGCTGAGAGGGTGTGACTCGGCCGCAGGATATCCGCCACAGCTTCAGAACCTCGCAGAAATGTCATTCAGAGCGGGCACAGGCTTGTTTGGCCACCAGTTTGGTGTGAGCCAGGCTGCTTTATGGCAAGTCATCCAGAGGACAGCCAGGCTGGGAGGGCTGACTCTGCATCCACAGCGGAGCTTGGAGACAGGCTGTTCATCCATCGTGCAGTGAGCAGGGGTTTAACTCACGTACTTCCTCGTTTCACCATCTTTCTGAATCCAAGACTGCTGCCTTCCAAAATCTAAAGGAGCTGTGGGTTCAGAAATGTCTGAGTCCTCCTCCAGAGGCTGATTTCCTTTGGTGTATCAGTGTTCTTTAAATTGGCAAATAATCTTTTTTATATGAGCTATAGGGAGCTGATGCTTTTTTGCCACAACTTCAATAGACCGACCTAGAGAAAACTGGGCATTTGACAAAAATGTTTATCCATTCGAAAAATTATGATCTGTCACCAGATATATAAATCCCAAATCCTAGAATTCCAGCATTCTTATATAGGAACAGAACCTGACGTGGGCTATGAATTGCAGAACTCCTTTGAAAAGAGGAAAAGTAAAGAGGAAGAGAAGTGTGAAGGGCTTTTTTACTTTTTTCTGAGCCCTTACTCTGGGCCAGGAACTTTGCTAGTACTTTCCCAAATTAACTCGTGTAATATTATCTAATTCACATGAGAGGCACAGAGAGGCCACTGAGGTGTGGAGAGGTTAAGTAAGGTGCCCAACAGCTCATAACTTGTAAGTAATGAAACTACCAAGAAGCACTGGGCTCAGGTCTGAGTCCAGAGCCTGCACTCCTGAACCCATACGAGTGCTGTCCTCATCTTGCTGTGCAGGCACCTTGGACCTCTGGGTCAAGACATATTAGTTTAGGTAAAATAATGGAGTGATGAACATGGCTTATCTCAAACATGCCTTCCTTTTTTCACAGCCTGCCCGAGACACTGTTATCCTCTACTGTGCCACACATACGCTGGTGTTGTCTCTATGGAGCTTCTTTTCATTTTCACCTACCCAGTCTGTTCCGACCATGGATCATTTGCCTAGCAACCATCCATTCCTGTCACCCGAGAGCAGTGTGTCCCTGCCACCACGGGGCTTACCCTAAAGTTAAGACCTCCCATCCCCACACTATCTGGCAGAGGGGCTGGGACTTAGAGGGGGCTTGAAAAATCTTCTTTGCCAGAATGATTATAAGGGCAAAGGACAGACTCTGTTTTAGAGATGAGAAACCTAGTCTTGCGCAAAGTCACACCACTCGGTGGAGGAGACATGAAGTAGAAGTGGAGTTTCCAGCCTCCTGGTCTGGTGTATTTCCATCTCTGAGAGTGTACTGAGTTTCCATATGGCATGAACACTCTGTTAAGCATCTCCTGGAGGCAATCCAAGAGGCAGCTTCAATGGTGAACAACTGAGGCTCCACACCAGGCACCAATGATGCTATACTGGGATGGACAGACTTTCCGTGCCCCTTAAGTCATATTGTGTGAATTCCCAGAATCATGATTTATATGAATTTTCTTTGCAAAATGAACCTTCTTCCTGTGCCAACCCTGGAATACAGTGGCATGAGTAACTGGCAGGAACAGATGCAGACAATGACTAATGCAATGTCTTTTCCAGCTGAAAATTTCTCTTACACACTCAGCATTACTGTGCTGGGGAAGTGTCCAGTCATCTGGTCAGCCATTCAACCAATCTAAGCATAATATGTTAATGATATGCTAAGGCTGCTCAACCTCTTGCTATGATATGCACTGACCACTAGGGGGCAGACTCTCCAACTGGTAGGTTAGCTGGTGGCTAGGGTCTGGCCATTTGGGACTAAGTGAGATAGGCTGGACATGCCCTGGAGCCCTCCTGTGGTCCCTTTCCAGCTGGCCAACCTCCCATGTCCCTCCCTGGCTCTGATTATGCACTGGGTGTGGTCCCTCGTCCTGGCTTGTACCCTCTCACATTTGGCCCAATGGCCTGTTCACTATGACATGCACCCATCACCTGGGGGCAGACGCTCCACACAAGAGCTTCCCCTGGTGGTCATGTGCTCCCATAGGGGGAGTGTCACTCAGCCAGCAGCCGGGTTTATGGCTGGTGAGTGCAGCGGTGGTGGCAGGAGCCTCTTCCGCCTCCAACTGACTGCTCCCAGACTGCAAGAGGATGCAGGCTGGGCTGAGGGAAGTCCCTCACCCCCCTAATGCATGAATTTCATGCACTGGGCCTTCACTTTATATTTATAGAAGGCTAATATGCAAAGCATCCATAAGGAGTTCCATCAGGGAGACTAGTTCTTTCACTTACTATGACATGTTCTGACCACCAGGGACAGTATGGAACAAAGGAAGTCCCCAGCCGGCAGCTGGGCAAGTGAGACCCTGGCCAGTAGCTGAAAGAAAGGCCCCAGCTGGCACCCAGAAGGTCCTGATTGGTCCTGGACACTGGCTAGGCCTAGCTACCCTACCCATGCATGAATTTCATGCAACAGGCCTCTAGTAGTTTTATAAATGTGTAAAAAGAATACAGCAAAAATAAAGAAGCCCAAATATGGTAATTGTGAATAATCACTGCTTAACAGAATTGAAAGGTCACTGGACTTGGTGTTTGCCAATACTTGTGTTAATGTTCATGCTGGCATTGAGGTGACCCATTGGTCCAGGGGATGATTTTCTGAGATAAGAGGGCAGAGCCTCTATGAAGATCATGGAGCCTGGTTTGGGAGGTTAGAGATAGTGAGCCTGCGAGGAAGGCAATTTATGGAGGAGAGGAAAAAGAAGAAGGTATATTGGCAAAGTGAATGGGGTCTGGATGACTGAGACTTTAGGAGCAGAAGTTGAGTGGCCTGTCTTAGACATTGGTTCTGGGCTTTGAATCTCAAAACAAAGAGCCTGATCGAGGAATAATGATGTGGATGTGCTTTCCCTTTAAATGGACCTGTTGAAGCCTGGTTATCATCTCAGAAAATCCTTCCCTTATCACCTGACTTAAATTGGATCCACTGACACAGACTTGTGTGTGTGTGTGTGTGTGTGTGTGTGTGCGTCTATGCACACTCTTTCTATTTATAGCATTTGCCACAATTTATAGTGTTTAAAAGCATTGTTTCTTTTCTCTTTTTGTGCCCATCTCCAGTGCCAGTTGGATCCTACTGTGCCCTTAGCACTCAGCTTAGTGTCTGCACATAGTCTGTGCTGCAGAAAGAGGCACTGAATCCATAAGTGCATCTCTAATTGAATAGATGTTAGACTATAAATATCCAATGATGGGTGCGATGGCTGGGCTCAGCAATCGATGGGAAGAGTGACAGAGGGTGGAGGCTCAGGTTTCCTCTAAGTATAATGAGAAGCAAGGGAGTGACCCTCAGAATAACTGTAAGATGGCAGTTGGGAAGAGCAGTCACTGGAGAGGGAAAGAAATGCTTCAGTTTCCCATCCCGGGTGACAAACGACCTCAAACTTAGAGACTGAAAATGACAACCATTCTTATAGCCATGTTTCTGTGAGTCAAGAATCCAGGCAAGGTTTGGTCAGATACAGGCCGGGTCTTTCCCTCACTTGTGTTCAGCGGCTGACTTGGCTAGGCTGGGAGATCTGAGAAAGCTGCACGGATAAATCTGGCACCTTGGAGCTTCTTCACGTAGCTTCTTCCTGTGCTTTCTTGGGCTTCCTCGGAGCTAATCAAAGGTCTTACCCAGAGGGGGGATTCCAGGGGAAGCAGGCCAAGCATGTGAAAGCAGAAGCTACATCTTTCTTAAGGCCAGCCCTGGAAGTTACCCACACTCACCTCCACTGTGCTCTGTGGGTTATCCCCAATTCAAGGAGAAGAGAAATAGACTCCATCAGTTGTTGATGTTGTTGTTTTTAATTCTTGCCCAATAGTTATGTTTTAACTTATTTTTGAAAGAGAGGGAGGGAGAGGAAAGAGAGAAAGCAAGTGAGAGAGAGAGGGAGAAACATTAATGTGAGAAATACCAATCAGTTGACTTCTATATTCAGGGATCCAACCCAGAACCTGGGTATGTGCCCTGACCAGAAATCGAACCTATGACCTTTCAGTGTATGGGACAATGCTCCAACCAACTGAGCCCGCCGGGGCAACTCCACCTCTGAATGTGCAGACTGACATACTTTGCAATCATTTTGAACCCATTCCAAGGAAAGACTGATTAGGTTGTTGTTAAAGTAAATCCAGCCTAATGTTGTAGCAATGGAGATAGGGATAAATCGATTGGTTTAAAATATAATCAGAGGTAGGATTTGATAATGGTTGTCTTGGGTCAGTTAGACAAAGGTGATGCCATTTATTTTTATTGGTTTCCTATTACTGCTATAAAAATTTTATCACAAACATAGTGGCTTAAAACAACACAAATTCATTCTCTTACAACTTTAGAGGCAGAAGTCCAGAATGACTATGGCAAGGCTAAAATGAAGGTGTAGGTGGAGCTGGTTTTATCTGGAGTCTCAAGGGGAGACTCTTCCAGCTTCTAGAGGCTGTTCAGGGCACCTAGCTCCATCTTCAAAATCAGTCTTGCGGCATCTTTTGGGGGAGATGTCTGGGAACAGTGAGATAAATTGAAGAGAGACAAGTTGTCTGGCTGGAGTGGCTCAGGTGGTTGAGTGTCATCTGTGCACTGAAAGGTTGACAATTCAATTCCAGGTCAGGGCACACCTGTGTTGAGGGTTCCATCATCAGGGCTCCTACAGAGGACAACCGATCGATGTTTGTCTCTTAAATCAATATCTTTGCTCTCTCTCTCTCTCTCTCTCTCTCTCTCTCTCTCTCTCTGTCTCTTTCTCTCTCTGTCTCTTTCTTGGGGTGGGAGAGGGCTTTAAAGTGAAATAATCAAGAATCAACTGAGCTAAGTATAAGAAATTTGTGTGATGTCCAAGTGGAGACATTTTTAAAAAGCCAGATGAATGTATTGCATTCAGAGCTTGACATACACACTTGGAATTTCTCAATGTAAATATTTGTGAGAATTGTTTAGGCAATGTAGGAGGAGACTTTTTAGCAGCCTTGTCCAATGGAAATGTAATGTGAGCCACATATGAAAATTTAAATGTTCTGTTAGTCAAATTTAAAAAGTAAGAAGAAATAGGTAAAATTAATTTTAGTATCTTCTTTAACACAATGAGTTGTATAATTAGCATTCCATCATTTAATTAATATAAAAAACAATGAGATATTTTATATTACTTTTCCCATATTAAGTTTTAGAAATCTAGTGTGGAACAGCACATTTCAATTCAATGTAGTCACAATTCTATCGCTCATTGGTCACATGTGGCTAATGGCTATATATTGGGCAATGTAGTCTTACAAAGAGAATAGATCTCGGAAGTTAGCCTGGAGGAATACCAATATTTAGAGGCTGGGTATAAGAAGAAGCTTGAAAGTAGAAGAACAACCAAGAAAGAGAATATTACAGAGATAAGAAAATAGGTCTGGAGAAGTGAGTGTGGTAGCTAGGTTGATGCTAGAACAAAAACAAGTGAGATGGGACAAGAGAGTTAATGCTGCTAATTAGAAAAAAAAAAGAGAATAGAGACTAATTGTGGGTGGCCATTCTTTGGATGTTTTTCTGGATCTCATACCTACTCTCTTCCTCTTCCCTTTGGGTGCGGGAGGAAGGATACAGCAGAAATATAGCCACTTGCAAACTTCTGCTTGGTCATATTGTATCACGTGTAGCAACTGGCAAATGGCTTCAGGATCTAAAATTAAGAACCTGGACTATCTTCAGCCAGGAAGGTACTGCAGTCTGGATGTGGTCCAGGAATAAAACAATCGCCTTAACTCCTGTATGTTAGTGGAAAGCTTGCCTCCTATAAAATATCTTAAGTATAAGAACTATAAAATAAAGTACGTATGAATTATATTTCAGTGTAATATCCAGAAGTCATAAGATAATAACAGCTTAAAGGTTCTTCTAGAACTAGAAACTTGAATTTGGCACGTGTGCTAATTTCTGAAGCACTTTTTCTCACCTATGTGGCAATGCTGGGTTTATAGAGTAATCAACCACCCCAGTTTGCCTGGCTGAGGTGCTTCCTGAAATCAAATTAAAAAACTGATAGTCTAAAGCAAGCTGTCCTGGTTTTCCTGAGACAGTGGGGGTTTCCCAGCTGTGGGTTTTTAGTACTAAAACCAGGAAAATCTTGGGCAAATTAGGAGAAGTAAGTCACCCAAGCAGTCTGGGAGGCCTGCTATCCAAGGACTTCCTGTTATCAATGCAGAAAGAAGATTCAATGCTTACAGTTGTGCTTACAACGGGATTATAAAACCTGAAAGCCAGTTGATGAATTTGCAAAGGGGAATGAGTATGATAAGGACCGGAACACTCCAGGTCCATGTGATCAGCATTTTTCCCCCCTTCCTATAGGAAGCCAACCTATTAATTTAAAAAGAGGAATGATGATCCTAGGCACTGAATTACACAGAGTCCAAATGATCAGCAAATTCTCTCCTGGCGTGGAGTCGATCTGTTAATTTACAAAGAGAAATTACTGTCAAACAGGCCGGATACTCCAGGTCCACATGGTCAGCACATTTTCTGCTTCTGCTCCACCCTTTGTGGAAAGACAAATGGTAATCAGGAGACTGCTTATTGGGTGTGAAATGTGATTAGAGGGAGTGTTTGAAGGCCTAACTCCACCAATGGACTCAGACTGCCTTTATCATCTGAACCCTAGGGGCCTTTGCCTCAGCAGCTCTACTGCCTTAAAATTGGCACTGCCAAAGTTGCCTCCATGAGGCTTCTGATTTTCTAAGCTTCCATTGGTGACTACACTCCTTAGGCCTGGCTCCTTCCTTAGATGTGCTAAGAGCTTCAAACAGATAGCTAAGTTTCATTTCCCTCAGAGCCATTTTCAGCTCTGTTACACCTGTCTATGTCCTCATTCCTTATTTGTTGATTTACATATTCCTTTCCAAAAAGCAGCTTTAATTAATTGTCTTACTACCACATCTCAGGGCTCAACTCACTATGCCCCTCATTAATCATGTTCAGTGTTAGAGAGGCTGTGTAAGAACATGGGCTTACAAGGGAGAAAATTCTACTGTCTAGTTCACTACCATTGAGAACTTGGGCAAATCACTATATCCCTTTGAGCCTCCGTCCACATCTGTAAAATGGGAACCTTCCAAATTCGGTTGTGTCAAGGATAAATCGATGCCAAAGATGTAAAAGGACTAATGCAGTGTTTTAGTCAAAGTCAATACTTAATAAATTATAACAAATAACCATAAAATGTACTATCATTTTCTGTTACATTTTGAAGCTTTAGTGTTTTACAACCTAGACAAACTAAGATTAATGATTCAAGGGCCTCATTGAATATTTAACTTTAGAGATAAAAAATACATCCTATGCTGTGTTAGTGCTATTGATGTATTATAGTCAAGAGAAACATAAATATGTTAGGACAATGTTGAAACAGGACAGGATGAAGAAAGATGTTTTGATGAAAAAGAAAAGGCATAGCAGTAATCTGTCTTCTTCTTCTCCCTCCTCCCTGTCCAGTCCTCCTCACTTACTTTACTCGTCCCTCCTCCTGTCCCCAACCTCTAAATGTTGGAATGTCTCAGGCCTTAGCATCTTCCTTCCTCCACCCTACCACTTGCTCAAACCAAAGTCTTGAAAAAAGGACCTAGCATGAGTTTCCAGGAAGTTTCGACATAGCTTCGATCTAGGAAGCCCTTGTTCTAAACTCTATCACTACCAGAGCATAATCAGTTATCATCTCATTAAGTCTTCCCCATTACACTGCCATTCAACAGAGAATGCAAGTAGGTTGGATTCGGGTCAAGGGCATGTACCTTGGTTGTGGGCACATACCCACAGGGGAGTGTGCAGGAGGCAGCTGATCGATGTTTCTCTCTCATCGATGTTTCTAACTTTCTATCCCTGTCCCTTCCTCTCTGAAAAAAATCAATAAAATATAATTTTTTAAAAAGAAGAAGGAGCAATAACTGCATTAATTTAAGGTAGATTATCAGAATCCTAAAGGCATGTCTTTAAATTATCATGTAAAACATTAAATGAAATGATTTCATAATCACATATCTTAAATTACTTGTATTAATGTGCTTCTTTCATTGAAGAGGTAATCAAGAGTCTGGATCTCATTCAGATAAGGCCACTTGTATCTATCAGATTCCAACACTGGCTTCAACTCACCCATGTGGTTCTCTAGTGGAACTGTGAAGCTGAAGGTGTGTTTCAGATTCCCGATTTATAAATACTTTTTGTAAATATGATCATATATCTTTGGCAACACCATTATTTTATTTTAAAGAAACCCTATAGATGTAACACCTAGTATACTCTGGGTATTGTTTTATGTGCTTTACAAGTATTAGCACATTTAATCACTGTAACAACTGTCTAGGGTAGAGACCATTATTATCATGCTTATTTTGAAGATAAGGAACTGAGGCATGAAGAGGTTCACTCACTGTCCAAGACCACTATCTAGGAAGTGCTGAGCCAGGATTCAAACCAAGGAAGAGGCTGTTTTAGCCAAGAGGCTGTTCTGCCTCTCAGAAACACTCTCACCACCTCCTCCAGCACCACTGACTTGGGATAGTCCTCATCCTTATCAGCTCTCCCCAAATCCACGTGCTCTCTCTGACTCCAACCCGGTGGTAATCCTGGTCAGCGTGGGCAGGGATGAGCCTCTTACCTCCCCAGGCTTCAGTTTGAACACACTGGGCTCTGCCACTCCCAGGAGCAAACCTTTGTTTTTTAGAGGAAAACAGAGCTTTTGAAATATATACTGATTCTTGGTCTCTCTCTTGAGATACAGGTGAGGTAGACAGGAACTAGATATGGAAATAAAAGTAAGAAAAGGAAAAAAAAAAATCCAGAATTTTTAAGGATAACTTCTCTTTTATTCCAAGGTACTTAGTGCTTCTCTGGATGGAAAAATTGCTAGGGCCTAAAATATCACACTAACTGCTCTGGAATCCTCTTTCTTCTTGGCATGCTTATTAAGAAATTCTGCTCTTGCAGCAACAAATCTCAGCTTTCTTAGCTTCTGGAAAACTGTAAAATCATTAACTATCCTTTAAAAATGTATCATTAGAAATAAATGTGATCTTTGTCCTTATAAATACTTGGACAAGAAGTACTCTACATTTTATATAGTTTGAGGGTGTTTGATATAATGCCCTTTTGGGTCCTTTCTAGTTATAAGAAATACATATCCATGAATTTGGGTTAAATAGTAACAATAAGATATTGAAATTTCCCTCTATCTTCCTTTGTTCTTAAAGAATAGGTTAACATATATTGATTTTATTTCACAGCTTGCACGGAAATGAGTGTTTCACTGTTGACATTTTTATGATGTGTAGTTTACATTCTTTTTAATAGCCTTGGTGCAGTATTTTAAAAGAGTATCTTGGTTGTAAAAGCTGTTTTAGAAGGAGAATTTGTTTTAGAAGAGCAAACATGACTTATATAATCTATTTTATCAAAAGAAAATCTTGGTAGCAAGTTGGCTCAGAAAAGAAAAGGTTGGTGAGATTGGATGAAGATGAGATACCCAAGATAAATTGATCCTCAGTTATTCTGGGGGGAATGACCAAAGTATTTCTATTTATCAGTGAGAGGTTGTACATCAGGAGCTCTGCCTGATTTGTAAATCCAAATAGAAAGGCCCAGTTCAGCAGAGAGTTGTCTGAGGCAACAGGATGTGAATCAGGTTGGGTTATGCTGTAGTAATAAACAGCCCTATAAATATTAATGGCATAAACAGCAAAAGTTTAACTATTGCTCATGCTATATAACCAATATTGGTTAGAAGGGCACTGTTCCATGAAGTCATGCCCCACAATGCCATGGAGCACAAATATGTGAGTTGTCCATGGCAAATAAAGACATTCTGGATTCTGCGTGGACAGGTAAACGCTCTGTCCTAAAAATGAATGGCTTCACTTCTTAATTTAATACACTGACTATAATAATGACATGTCCCCAGCCAATTGCAAAGGGAACAGGAATGTGTAATGCTCCACATGCTCAGAACAGAGGAAACCTGACTATGCATGAGCATTGGAGTCTTTATCACAGCAGCCAGAATGGACCCAGTGCTGGATCTGTATGAAGCAATCTGTGAAGTCTGTACCACAGCATGTGACTTAGTCCTCACACTACACAGTCAAGGTGTGTGCTTTCATAGTCCCCTTTTCCCACTAGTGGATATTGGGAATCAAATAGGTTAAATATCTTGCCCAAAGATTATGTATTAAGTAGTAAGTCAATTTATATACCTGTGTTATAATGCAGTATTCTCCCAGTGCTCCTGCAGCCCAGCTGAACGCCAGGCCCTGTGTGCTCTGAGGGCAGGAGGCACCCACTTTCCTCACTAATCCACTAAGGAGCATAGTGAGGGAGGGAGGGAGGCATGTTCACTTCGGGAGGGAGCTGCAGGCCTTCTCCCCATGCCATTCAAACTGACTATTAAGTACAAGAGTGTTGCACTCAGTAGTCATGTCTTATGCTGTCATTGACATAGAAAAGCAATTTTGATGTGACAACATGTGGGAGAAACTTAACCATGTTAAATATTTTAACAAAACCTGAAGTGTAGATAAGAATGTGTTTTTTTGTTTGTTTGTGTGTGTGTGTGTGTGTGTGTGTGTGTGTGTGTGTGTGTGTGTTTTAGTAGCTGTGTGGTCTTACACTAGTCACCACAAGTATTCTGGGTCCTGTTTAGAGGACATTAGTCTTCTCAGAGCATGATGTCTGCACCAGTAGCTTCCCCATCATTATAGGAAATGCAGGATCTCAGGCCTCCCTCCTGAATCAGAATCTGCGGGGAACAAGATCCCCCAGGCTGGAGGAAAGTGAGAGAAAAACTGCACTGGAGGATTTCTACCATTTCCCTGAGCTCTAGAATTCTGCTTTTATGTACATTAGAATGAAATTTATTTTTAAATGGTGTGGCCTTTCAGAGAGTAGTTGCATATTTTAGGATCTGAAGGAAACACATTTCAAATGATAATAATGCGAAGATGTACTGCGTGCTTGTGTGTGAGGCAGGGGGCAGGGAGGCTGTGCTAGTCACTTTGCTTGCAGCAGCTCACCCAATCATCCCTTCCCTGTGAGATCCTGTTGTTATCCCCCGATTACAGACAAGGAAACACAGCTGAGAGGGTAAGTAACCCAGACTTGCACAGCTAGCAAATGGGAAGCTGAGGTTTGAGTACAAGTTGTCTGTTACCAGAGCTTGAACTAAACCATGTGCTGGTCAAAACAGCTCGTGGTAGGACCCAGGGTGCTCAGTGCCAGCAGCTGGGTTCTTCCTTGTGTAGGTGTGTAATCTTTCTCCATTTCTACACCTTATTACTTCCCTTGCTTTAGTAAACCGAGCACTGGAACGCTGACCTGTCCTGTGTATTTAACTAGGAGTCAGTTATCACACCCACACGGTGATGAAATTTTCCTTATGTCCCACTTGTTGGCCCTCCTAAGAATTTCTCTGGGAACACACCAACTAAATGTAAGAAAGCTGCTTCTAGAATCTCTTGTTGAAGACTTTATTCATTTAAAGAGAATATATTGCTCTTAGGGAAGCAGGGGGAAATGGGGCCTGCCTGGTTACAAAAGGATCCTTTATCAGTCACCCCGATATTGTACCTCTCCAAACTAACTTTAAAATATGATAATATAATTAATATAATCTGGTTAATATAACATATGTCTAACATATATATAATACTATAAAGTATAATGTAACAACTGCCTATCATTGACTGACTTCTCTGTGCAGAAGTCTGTGGAGCCTTCTCTTGCTGTCATCAACTCACTTAATCTTCACTAGATACTATTATTATAGACCCAGGTACAACATTTGTGGACTAGGGAGGATGGTACCTCAACCTAACCTGTGGCCTTTCACAGTCCAGGACCCCTCGGGGGATATCTGACTGCCAGCTTAGGGGTCCCCCAAGAGATCCTTAGCACTGCTGCAGAGGTGGAGAGGTTCCTGCCATTGCTGCTTAGCTTGCCAGCTGTGAGCCCAACTTCTGGTTGAGCAGTGCTCCCTTGTGGGAACACTCTGACCACCAGGAGGCAGCTTCTGCATTGAGCATCTGTCCCCTGGTGGTCAGTGTGCATCATAGCAACTGGTTGTTTGGCCATTCAGTCAATTTGCATATTAGGGTTTTATTATATAGAATTAAGAAACTAATCTCAAAGCTTAAGTGAGTAGCTCATAAGTCATTCAATGTTATCAATATTCAGTTATAAGTCAATAATCAAATTGAGGTCTGCTGATTCCAGATATTACATATTGTCTGAAAAACACTAAATTAGAGAAAGAGCAGAGAAAAGATTATTGCCCTCCCTGTTGGGATCTCACTCTTATTCTGGGCTCACCTCTGAGTCTCTCTGCAACCTCTAAGAATGACAGCCTCCTACCTCCAGAGATGATTTCTGCCCCCCACCTGATAACCTGCTGAATTGGGAACACCCTGGGGACGCTCAGCTCATGCAGAATTGGATCTGTGGATTAACTCTCCAGCATCTTGTCCCTTAGTAAACAATTCAGGGGCACCTTTGTCACTGTAACTCAAAAGGTCTCAGTGAGATTGAGTTCTACAATGATAACCTGCCCATTAATGAGTCCTATATGTGCTTGTCCCCCTGCCCTGCCTCACTTCCCACTCCCTCTCTGTACTTCCTGGCACCACCTCTCACATAAAAGACTTTCACCCAAGCCCTTGCCTTAGGATCTGCTTTGGTGTCTTATTCCCAAAGGAATACAATTAAGTAACCCTGTGAAAATCGTCTTGCAACAATGGCCTGACCAACTTTACCACCTGAGAGCTCCTTCTTAGCATTAAAGTTACATTTCAGCAGAGGCACTTTAGCTGGGCCTTTCATCTCCAGCCATTCTCACCTGTCTTAACCTTGAGATGAATGACAACATGCTCCAGCTAGAATGACACAGGAATAGCCCGATATAATAGTTGTGGATGTGAAGGGAAGTGGCTTGTGGTTTACTAGCGTTGAATAAGATGCACACCCTGTTAGGTTGCCGCACTCTCAGAATGCTTGGGTTCAGACTACCTTTATTGTTCTCTGCGGCATACTCCAGCACTGTGTCTACTGAAGTACACAAGGGGTCCTCGCAAAATGATTGCAAGGCAATGCCATATGTGGATTTTCTGAATTTTCCAGGGAGACATATTAATCTTATTTAGGATAGCTCTCTCTTCTCATTCCTGATCAGATTTCCCCCCCGCTGCTGGCAAAAGTTGTAGATCTGTGATTTAGCTTTGCCGAGGAAAGGTATAGTTTAGATGTCAATCCAGTTAAAGCTCTTTGATACTGAACATATTCATAGGCAGAATTGCTGCAAAAATCCCCTCAATGCAGATGCACAGCTAGATTTTACTTTTAAGTAGCAGAATCAGCTTTGTGATGAAACCATGAAAGAAAGGGAGAAATGGCCCAAAATTATTAAGGGAGGTATGCAAGATGCATGAAAGCTGACAAGTGGCAAAGCCAGGACTCGGATCTACTGATTCCAGACATATTGCCTGATGGACATAAAACTGGGGGAAAAAAGAGCTATGGGGAAACAAGTGGCTCATACGTATTCGATGGAATGACCAGGCATTTCCTCTGGCACAAAGAGCTTTTGAACATTGTTTGATAATATTCCAAAAAACAAGTAATAGTGCCAAGTCTCCCAAATGTTCCATAGAAGCCTAGGATATGGCTAAAGCATTTATCCTGTCTTCTAAATATGCTGAGTGTCTGCATCAAAATCCATCACCATCCCTTGTTCCTCTGCAGCTTGTAGTCTGGGTTAGAGATGTTTATAACCATGCAACTGGTGACTCCTTGGCTGGATGCAGGCATGTTCACAGCATTATGTAAGTTCATCCTCCCATTTCATGAAATAGTTTCTGAACCATCATTTTCCAACATTTTATAATGAGCATTTTCAAACATAAAATTGAAAGATGTTTACACTGAACAACCCGGTACTCATAAGCTAGATTCTACCATGCACGTCTTACTAGTTTTATCACACGTCAATCCATCACTATATTTCCATCAATCCATCTTATTTTGTGTGCATTTCAAAGTAAGTGACACATACACATCTACATGCAATTAGTAATTAGAGTTCAATGTTTATTTATGGTTCTCCTTTTCCTTTTGAGACAAAATGCATATACTATGATACTATGATATCCACACAATTTTACATCTGCATTCTGGAAAAAAAAATGCATTCAAATGTGCAACTCAAACCCCCATCAAAGTAGAAACCATCTGCATCACCCCAGAAGGTCTCTCATGATTATTTCCAGTTACAGTCTTTCTCACCCCATTTTCTAATATTCTGATTCCTACCATCCTAAGTTAATATTGTCTGTTTTAGGATTTTATATAAGTGAAATTATATAGTGTGTATATATTTTATTTGACTTCTTTAATTCAGCATAAGATTTTTGAGAGTCATCCATTTTGTTGCATGTATCAGTAGTTTACTTCTGTTTATTACTGAGTAACATCCATTGCCTAAATGTAGCACATTTTCAAATCCATTCTCCTATTGATGGATGCCTGGGTTGGCTCCAATTCTTGGCAACCATGAATAAACTGCCAAAAACAATCACTCACATACAAGTCTATGTCTGGACATATGGTTTCTTGCCTCTTGAGAGAATACCTAGGAGTAAAATTGCAGTATTGTAAGAACCTGCCAGGCCTTTGTCCAAAGTAGTGGTTTCACATTCCAACAATGAATGATAGTGTCAGTCACTGCACCTTTTCACAAACATTTGGTGTTGCTGATCTTTTTAATCTTAGTTATTCTTGTAGGTGTGTAGTGGCATCTTCTTGTGTGTCTAATTTGCAGTGCCTAATGACTCATATGTTTATTGGCCATTCATACATCTTTTATTTTTACTGTCTTTTCAAATATTTTACCCAATTAAAAAATATTTTTGTCTTTTTGTCATTTATTTATAGTTCTTTATATATCCTTGTCAAGTATAGATTTTGCAAATATTTTATTCAAATCTATGTCTTGACTATTTCTTTTCTTAATGATGTTTTTTTTTTCATGGGCAGAAGTTCTTACTATTAAAAATGTCTAATTTTGATGTTTTCCTGTATCTAGTCTAGGAAATCTATGCCTATCCCTATAGTAGAGAAGACATTCTCCTGTGATTTCTACAAAGCTGTACAGCTTTAACATTTACATTTAGGTAGTTGGCCCATATAGACTTAATTTTTATGAATTAAAATATATGTGTTTTACTGGCTACTATAAAAGTTCTCTCTTTATCTTGGATTTTCAGCAGTTTGGCTATGATGGGCTAACATGTAGCTCCCTTTACATTTATCTTTCTTTGGATATGATGAGCTTTGGATTCTGTAATTTTATACGTGTTACCATATCTAAGAAATCTTCAGCTGCTATTTATTCGAACATTTTTTTTGCCCCAGTCTCTGGAACAAAATTACCCATGTAAGACCTTTTGATATTGTCCCATGGGTCTCTGAAAAGATATGTTCATGTTTTTACATTCCATTTTGTTCATGTTGAATAATATCTATTGATTTATCTTGAAGTTGGCTGACTTTCTTCTTTCATCTTCATTTTGCTGCAAAGACCAACCACTGAATATTTTATTTAATATACTCTAGTTTTTAGTTCTAGAATTTCCATTTGATTCATTTTTATTGTTTCTGTTTCTCTACTTAGACTTTCTATCATTTCATTATTCTCATCTTATTTAATTTGAGGTTTTTTATCATAGGTAAACCATTTGACTACAAATTTCAAAATCTAGGTGGCTCTTCGGGTTGGTCTCCATTAGATGCCTTTTCTTATGAGAATGGGTCATGTTTTCCTGCTGTTTTCTATTCAGTGGCAACCAAATCTTGGATTGTATTTTGAACAATATAAAAAATATGATGTAGAAACTGTGCATTCTGTTCTTTTTCCACAAAAGAGCATTTTTTGTCTATTCTGTTTTGTTGTTAGCTTGACTAAACTCAAACCTGCATATTCCATCTCCTTGCAATGAGTGGCAGCTCAAATACTGATGCTTGGAGATTGCCCATTCAGGAAAGGTTCAAGGGTCGCTATCAGCAGTTTGGGGAAGAGCTTTATAAAAAATGACTTTATGCACAGAAGTCAGGACTCTGTCTGGGTTTTATCATTTACTACCCAGTGGTCATTGTTGCCCTGAGCCCTGTCCTTTGCTCTGTAAGCTATCAACACCATGGGTTTTCCATCATTCTTTTCATTCCCCATCTAAAATTCTGATTGATTGTTCTACCCTGGACTGAGAATGTGAAAACTTACACATTGCCATCTTCTTCTTCAAAGTGTTCATTCCCCCTTCAGTTTCTTCCTGCTTTATTTCACTATCCAGGTTTTTCAGGTAGCTATCTAATGTTGTCAATAGTTTATGGTTGTTACTAGAGAAGGATTGGTCAAATAGAAATGACCCAGCTATACTGGAAGTTGAAGCTTCTGCACATTACCAGTGGCTTCAAAATATTCCATCGAAAGGATGTTTCATCATTTATTAACCTTACCTTATGTTGATAGCTATTCATATTACTTGCATTATTTGCTAATATGGTAACTTTGACTCCGACATAAAACTAACCTCACTTGAACACATACTTGATTTAGAACTGAAGCAAGAAACACCTCAGAGAAAAGTATTTTCATCTGTAAAATGGGTGATAATAAGAATAGCAACCATAAATGTGCTTTAATGAGATTTAAGTTAGGATAATATTTACACCAAATGCAAGCAGCAATATAAAGAAACAATATTTTTCAACACCTCATACACTCTGGCACATAATAAACTCAAATGTGTTGTTCTTGTTGTTATCATTATCCTTGCATTACATTTATCTCACATAATCATATAAATAAATGATTTGAGAATGAATGGCATATAACCAACTGTTTCTTCCATTTTTGTAAGTACATAAACATATATGAGGGTTTTCAAATTGTTTTTGAGAACACCATTTTAATGGCTGCATAATACTCTCCTGAAAAGATAAGCCATTATTCAAATTCATCTGGGGGAGAAGCTTACAAAGTGACATTGTTTCTAATTGTAGACCAGCACATACTAGGTAATGTCAACCAGATAAAGTCAAGTAGCAAATTTCAGAAGCTAGAATAGTCATTCAAAATACTTTCATATTTCGACTAATAAAAATGCCATAGCAGCCTTATCCCTTTTTAAGAAAATTGAGGTGCTTCATCAACTTTATTTCATTAAGATCCCTATAGCAGTCCTGCATCAGGGGTGAAGGTCAAGGAGGATCTGCCTTTTGCAGGTCGAGTATCAAGTGCTATGATGACCAAGTGCTC
Organism: Vespertilio murinus; assembly: GCA_963924515.1. Taxonomy (NCBI): domain Eukaryota; kingdom Metazoa; phylum Chordata; class Mammalia; order Chiroptera; family Vespertilionidae; genus Vespertilio; species Vespertilio murinus. Next base: position 23,536,937 of record OZ004716.1, read on the forward strand.
TCTCCAGGATCACCCTCCTGGGGAAGAGCCTTTCTCTCATCTCTGATTTCTGTCTTCTGAAATGGTTCAGGGCAGTCGGGAGGGTCAGCTTGTGGATGACAACTAGCTGCTTGCTCCTGAGGAGCTGAAGCTAGAAATCCAAACCCAGGAGAACTGGAATGCTTGTGAGTGAGAAGCATGGAAGGCATATTGGTGTCCCTCCACTCACTCTCATTCCAGGTACCTATTGAATGGACAGATCAATGGGGAGAAGGGTCCCATGACATCTCCTGCTGCTGCATCCAGTTGCTCCACCAACCACTTTTCTTGCACTTACCATAGCCAGTCTGTGAGCTCTACCCTGTTATTAGCCCCGTTTTTAAAATGAGACAACTGAAATTTAGGTGGTAACCAGCTCCAGCATTCACAGCTGGTAGATATATGCTGAGTCTTGCACTATTACAATTTTTCCCCAAAGTCTGCTTATGTCTTGCACTGTCTTGAATAATGAAAAACATGTCTCTCAGCATATAGATAGCAATGAGAGGAGCTATATTCTAACCTGCAGAAAAGATCATTGAACGAATGGTGCAGGAATCTTGGCAGAAAGTTAGTGGGCTATTTTGCAGTCCCTATTGGTAAAGAAGGATCTTTGGAGCCCAATAGAGTCTTTTAACTTTGCTAAAGTAGATTCAAACCAATCTGACTACTTTGATTAGTATTTATTGAACACCTTCTGTGTATCAACCAGAATGGCAGATCCGAAGGCTATATTGGTAAATGACACAGCTATGGTCCACATTGGATGAGCCTGATACTACAAAAGTGAAGACAGGCACTGGACAGGGGATTGACTACAGCTCTGCTCAAAAAGGAGGTCTGGGTGCTCAGGACATTCATCAGAGGCATCCACCTAGACTAAGGATCATATTTCTAGAGATTAAAGAAAAGGGTAGGAGCTTGCTATTGAAAAGAAAACAAAGAGCACCAGCTAGTACAGGAGATGAAAGTTTCCCAGACTCAGACAGATCTCACTAAGTTGGAGCAATGGAAAAAGCCATAAAGATGCAACTTCAGTTCCATTAGTAGATTCAGTATGTACAAGTAAGCCCAGAATCAGAGTTGGCATGAGAACAATTTATGTGGGAAACACCAGAAAAATGTTCCTCCAACACAGGGTTAATATTAATTAGCAAAGCATATGATATTGCTGTTGCAACAGCAACAATGAATTCACACATTTGTTTTACAAGGCTTGCAAAGGAAAATTAAAAAAAAAATGTTTTATATCTATTCCCAGATGGCATGTTTTGAATAGTGTCTTCCCTTTCAACAGACTTTTCTGGTAACATGGTTTGTTTTTTATGGGGAAATAAGTAATAAGCTTGGGGGCAATTAACTCAATCCTTAATAAGAATGATTCAAAACCATAATAGAAGCTGATGTGCTTTCATGCTCTCTAAATAGCTTTACTAAATATATAGTAATTGGATATTTATAAGAATCAGACTCTCCCATAACTAAAGAGGAAATGATAATGTGTTAGTATGGGATGCACAGTTTTAAATACAGTATCTGACTTGCTTCTCAAAATATCATTGAGAGAAACTCTCCATGGTGTTTTTCTGTGTTCACTGTATTCCCCACCTGTTTCAATAACCATTGGAACAATTTAATAACTCAAACTGAACAGGGTAAACAATGATGGAATTAAAAAGAAAGGGTGATACAGATAAGAAAGCTAGAAAGAAGGCAATATGAGTGCACACAGTTCTCACCTATACAATCCTACTCACTCGCTGGAGGAGGAGCAGAGGTACTGCCCTCATGTTGTGATGTGGAGATGGAGATTTGAAGAAATTACTGATATGTTGCCCTGACTGGTCTTTCTCAGTGGTTAGCATTTCAGCCCTTGGACTGAAGGGCCCAGTTTGATTCCTAGTAACAGTCATATACCTGGGTTGCACTCCTGATCCCTGCCTGGTTTGGGGCATGGGCAGGAGGCAACCAATCAAAGTGTGTCTTTCACATTGATGTTTCTCTATCTACCCTCCCTCACCCCCTTGCTCTCTCTAAGAATCAATGGAAAAAAATATCATTGGATGAGGATTAACCAAAAAAGAAATTACTGACATGTCCAGTATCATAGAACTAGTGAGTAACAGATCCCCAAACACATCAGCCCCACTAAAACTCTGTTTTTCTCTCTACTACTCTGTGCTACTTTCCAATAACATTAAAAATGAAGTTGGTATTCCAAGAGATGCCAGCTCAAAGAGAAACTCAATAAAACTACAGTTGGAAACTTCTTTCCGGTATTGCCACTCGAGTTGTGAATCGATGAGCCTGGCCCTCCCTCAATGCTTAGAACTTTCTTAATCTTAGAAGCTCAATAGTTGTTTAACATGCCTTATATTCATCATCTGATCGGTAAGCTAAACATAATAAAGGCCACCAGGCTATTATTACACTCTTCTGCCTGTCTCAAGTTATGTTTTATTAAGTTGAGTTGTCAATATTAAATCATCAAGAAAGATGGCTCCAGATAAGTCTCACCATCTCATCAATAATACCTTCCCAGGCTCTTTGGAGACCAGAAATTTACAGTGAGGTTAGCATGCTGCTATGAACCATCATAGTTTTTATTGTGCTTTGTACCTGCACCAACTTCCAGAAGAGGCTGTTCTAAAATCTTAATGTGACAAAAATCAATTTCCAGATGTAAATTTGGGTGCCAGAGGCGGCATTTTTCACACCCAACACATTGCTTGTCTCTGGTTTTGAACTATTGATCGCATAAACAAGACTGGAGACCATTGATTACATTACAGGCTAGGGGAAATTTATGTGCTGGGGCAAATTTTGCAAGGGATAGTCAGGGAACGAATCTGTGACTTTGAAAAACTTAGTTGTGATGTGGAATGTCAGGAGTTTGTTTGCCTCTTCTTGCCCTTTGTAGTTTCATGTTTATGCACAAGTATTCACCTTCCCTTCAGGGTTCAGGCACTCTGCATAGCGGAATGACTGTGTGACTTCTATTCTCAGAGCGCATCTGTTGAGAACCCATGTCGCACCTTCTGAAAGCAGTTATTTCAACTTTTAATATTATGGGGAACTGTATTCACTTATTCAACAGTCATGGAGCAAGTATTAGTCCAAGATGTGTTTGGCTGCAAGTAACCAACATGCCTGAAAAAGAACAGCTAGAATAAGTAGAGATTGTTTTTCTTTCTTACCAGGAAGTCCTACAATACATGATTGTTGGCACTGATTCAGCTACTCAGTGATACAATGAGAAAGCCAGGCTACTCCTCTGTTTCATCCCAACTGTCCTTAATTTGCTCCAGTTAACCTTCATACTTGTCCTATCATGGTTTGCAAGAAGACTGCTGTATATCCAGCTATCCTGTGAGCAAGGCTGGGTTAAGAGAGAAAGGGTGAACCAGCCACATTTGTCCATTTTGCAGTGAAGATACTCTCCTCAGAAATCCCCAGAGGTTATTTCTCACAGGCCAAAACCTTGTCACATAGCTGCCTCCAGCTGCAAGAGAACCTGAACAGCAAGCATGTGTCTGTCCCACCGGTGCCCGGAACCAACTCCACGTTTCACAGCAAGAAAGAGCAGAGAAGTAAATATTAGGGAGACAGTCAGCCAAGTCACTGTGGGTTGTTTGCTCAAATACATGTATTTAGGGAATGCTGGCTTTGTCCTCTTGCTTACAGAACTTCTCAGGGCTTCCAAGGTGCCAATACACATTGAGGCAGTTGATGAAGAATAGTTATTACAGTTATTACATTCAGCATGTTTTTCCAAAGTAAATACAGATCTCCTCTTTTTTCCCCTTAGAATACCTATTAATTCAGAAGTGTTCTGAGTGAAATGCTGGTTTTTTTTTCCCTTCTAGTTCACATCCTTTGTTGTCCGAATAAAATGCACTGATCTCAAATCAGCACAGCCTCCTACACCAAAGCCATGTGTCCAGCTGCTCTAATTGAGAACAAAGCAAGGCACGGGGCCTTTAACGGGTCCTATGATATGTAGACGGTGGCCCAAGTACAAAATGATAAACAGAATACCAAACTCAGATACTGGGCTATTAGATATTGGGCAAACTAAGAGAGAGGTTTTCTTAGATACAGCCTTGACACTGCACAGGAGTCACTATGTTTTCCCAGGAAAACTCAGTAACATCTTAAGTCTAGACAATGTATCGTATTAGTCGCTAAGAGCTGCAAGGTTCAAATAACAACTCTGTCATTTATAAGTGATGTTATCTGAGTAAGATACCATGAGCTTTGGTTTCCCAATCTGTAAAATGGGGATAGTTTCTGCCTGGTGGAGTTAGAATGAAGAATGTAAGATAATGGTTGTAAAGTACTCATTGCAAGAGAGGGGAGTCCATTTTAGGTCCAGATCCTTTGTAAAGACTGAGCTAAACAGAGTCCCTTTCTCTGTTAAGTCTAAACTGGACTCTCCATTTCATAAGGTCTTGCTTTAACTTCATTTTTAAAATATTTTTATTGATATTTTACAGGGAGGAAGGGAGAGAGATAGAGAGCTAGAAACGTTGATGAGAGAGAAACCTCGACCAGCTGCCTTCGGCACACCCCCCACCGGGGATGTGCTTGTAACCAATGTACGTGCCCTTGACCGGAATCGAACCCGGGACCTTTCAGTCCGCAGACCGATGCTCCACCACTGAGCCAAACCGGTTTTGGCTTGCTTTAACTTCTAATTTTCAAAGCAAGACATTTTGATACTGCTCTATTGAACTTGGCAGTGGGACCATGCTTTGAACTCAGGAGATAGCACTTTGCTTTACTGATAATTTTTTGTTCTAAGAAGTAAATACAGACCAATAGTCTTGAATTTGATTCATAATATATTACTTCTGTAAATAATCTATACAAAATAAAACAGTAGCTAAAACTATAAACAGTAAAGTTTGTTGCAGAAGGAAAATTGGCTAAAAGGTCAGATATGGCTAGCATCATAAAAAATCACATAAAAAACTGTCCTATGCCAAATTAGACTTGGTAGAAAGAATGAGAACAAAATAAAAATGACAATGGCCAAAATCACAGGGAAATTTTGTTATTGACTAGAATTCAATGCAAATATCAAAATTTTTATAAAAAAATATACCACTGCAAAATTGAACTTGGTAGAATAAAGTCATAAAAAAACCATGAATCAGAAGTTGCCACTGGAAATATTTAATTTGGGGGTAAAACAGTCAATGAATCAGATATTTGGCATATAATTTATAACAATACAATCCTGATAAAAATAATTTCATCAGAGTAAAATTAAATTGTTTAATTTGAAATTGTTTATGCAGTGTATAAACCTGAGCAATCACTGAATTTGGCTCTAATAGAGTTGGCTTGAAAAAGATAACTGGGTGAAAATCATTAATACAATTTTGATCCACTTCAACTGCTTTGAAATATATATATTTAAAACACTAGCAAGGTCACAATAACAAGATTAAAACGTTCTATAATCATTGTAAGTATAATGCTTAACATGGCACTCACAGCATAAAAGACCCTATTGTTATTTCTTAGCATTCTTTTGTATTTGAGTTTTTTTTAAAAACATAAGTTCATTTTCTTCACTCCCTCTAATCCATTTATTATTGTCTACAAGATGGGTGCTAATAAAAAATGGTCTCTATACATTGGGGGATGCTTAGGAAGATGATTTTATGTTATTAATAAGAGATCACAAGGAAGAAGTATGCTCACCTGTATTAAACGGTCAGCCAGAGTCTCATGTCTACATGTATTGAACACTGACTTTGAAACTGGCCTCATGCCCAGGAGGCCTTTGTTAATGGTTAGCTCCCACCTGCTACGTGCACTTGGGTATCATAGAAGTATTTAGAAAGTGCCTGCCTCTGGCTTCGCCTTTATTCAGATGTGCACTCCCCTTTTGGCTTGTGACAGCAAGACCCTTCTAAATTCCAAGGTCTTTAGCTTGTGTTGACACATGGCACGTTCAACTCTGACATGTTATTTCCTTATGCTGAGAGTGTCTTGTCAAAGCTTATGGGTTTTGTGCTTTTTGCTGCTGCCTATTAGGCTTATAACTCACAAAGCTATGACTTTAAATGTCAGGATTGTCACTGTAACAAAGGAGCAAAAGCAGGCTGTTGGCATTTTTTGGACACAATTTGCAATATCATTTTTCTTCCTTTAACATTTTCATGTTTCCAGGTGACACTTGCCTGCAGAAGTACGTCACAAAGCTCAGAGTTTTCATGAAATACATCTGACCTAGGCTCTGTAGCCCCAGATCCAAAAGCCATTCCTGGTTCAACCTAATGGAAACTGGTGTTCCTCTCTGATCCGGGGCCCCTATCTTTAAAAGAAAAGGTATTGCCCTGGCCGGTATAACTCAATTGGTTGGAGCATTGTCCCATACACAAGAGGTGGCAGGTTCGATCCCTGGTTAGACCACATAATCCAATCAGATTGTGTGCAGGAGGCAGCCAATATTTCTCTCTCACATTGATTCTCTCTCTCTCTCTCTCTCTCTCTCTCTCTCTCTCTCTCTTCCATTGATCTCTTTAAAATCAGTGAAAACATAAATAATAGTAAAGATATCATTACCTACTTCGTGGGATTATTATAAGAATAAAGTTTTAAATGCCTTATATAATCTTCTCCAAAGAAGTGTGGTATTTTACATGATTCAGCATGTTTAAAGCACTTCTGTATATGCTCTTCTGCTATTTTAAAACTGTAGATTAGAAAATATTTCAAACACATTAGTGAATTCTATGACAATTTTTTGCCAACATTTAGAAGCTGATGAGTAATAATTATTAATTAACAAAACAGTTTAGAACAGAGATTAACCAACTATATCCACAGGCCAAAAAAATATGGCCCACTGCCAGATTTTATCAGTGAAGTTTGATTGGAACAAAGCCATGCCTATTAATTGATATATTATCTATGGCTGCTTTGATGCAAAGGTGAAGTTGAATAGTTCCAACAAAAACTTCAAAACCTAAAATATTTACTCTTTGTTTCTATATAGTCAAAATTTGCTAACCTTTGGCATAGAGTTTTACATATTTATTTCCTTCTCTATAGATTTAGATCTACATATACAGTTGGTTAAATGTTACAGCACTCTATAGGTAGGTATCACCCCCATTCTCCAGATATGTAAACTGAGGCACACTTCCCCCTGGTGGTCAGTGGATAGATGGCAGAGCCAAGGATAAATTTCAGTCTACTAACACCACAGTCTATATCTGATTAATGGCACATAGCCTTTCAGTCCTTTATAAATTTTACTTTATAAAGATGGTTTCCATTGTATAATTAACTAGAGGGTTGGTACATGGATTTGTGCACCAGTGGGGTCCCTTGGCCTGGCCTGTAGATATTGAGCCAAAATCAGCAGTCTGATATCCCCCAAGGGGTCCCAGATTTCAAGAGAGGGCAGGCCAGGCACAAATCCATGCACTGGGCCTCAAGTGTGCATATAATATCTTTAGTTAATCTCTTCCCGCCCTCCTCGCTCCCTCTATCAGTCTGAGATTCATCCAGTCTGAGTGTATTCCATGTTTCCATGCCTGTGCATCTTTTTCCTGGTGGTCAGTGTGGGTCATAGATACCAGGCGAATGGTTGAACAGTCACTTAGGCTTTCCTATCTAATAAAAGAGTAATATGAGAATTGACCATCACTCCAAGATACAAGATGACCACCCCCATATGGTCAAAAATGGCTGCCCTCATGTTGACACAAGATGGCCCCCACAAGATGGCTGCAGAGGAGGGCAGTTGTAGGTACTTAGGGGTAACCAGGCCACCAGCAAGGGAGGGTAGTTGGAGGGGACCCAGGCCTGCAGGTGAAGGTAGTTGGGAGGGACCAGATCTGCAGTGGAGGGCAGTTGGGGGGAACCAGGCCTGCAGGGGAGGGCAGTTGGGCCGTTGGGGTGTACCAGCCCTGCAGGAGAAGATAGTTGGGGGAAACCAAGCCAGCAGGTAAGGGATCAGGCCTGCAGGGGAGGACAGTTATGGGGAGAGGCAGGCCTGCAGGGGAGAGCAATTATGGGTGACAGGGCCAGCAGGAGAGGGCAGCTATGGGTGACAGGGCCAGCAGGGGAGGGCATTTGGGGGTAACCAGGCCTGCAGTGGAGGACAGTTAGGGGCAATTGGGCCAGCCAGGGAATGATGATCAGGCTGGCAGGGGAGTGGTTAGGGGGTGATCAGGCTGACAGCAGAAGCGGTTAGAGGCAATCAGACAGGCAGGCAGGGAGCAGTTGGGAGAGGTCCCTTAAGGGGTCCCAGATTGGAGGGGTTGCAGGCTGAGCTCAGACACACAAATCCTAACCCCTGGTGCACAAATTTTGTGCACCTGGCCTCTAGTGTGTGTGTGTGTGTGTGTGTGTGATGGCTGTATCATATAACCATTGCTCACTAAGCACCTCCTGTGTGGCAGACACTGTTCTAGTGACCAGGACACAGCAATTAACAGAAGACTTCCTGCCATAATAGAGCTTACATTCCAGGCTGCAATGCATCCACCTTTGGGCTCCAGGGTCTTAATTACACCCATTCTCTCTATCACTTTGGCTCACCAAGTGTGACCATATATTGTTCCAAGTTCTGCTGCTATAACAGTGAGGCTGGATTGGTCCCTGTTAATGGGAGAAGGAGTTCACAGTCCAGAGAGAAATTGCCTGTGGAGCATGTTCTTGGTTTCTAGAATATAAGACAGACTAGAGATATCATGAAATACGGCGTGATGGCTTATTTGCCATGCACTTCTCATGCCTTTTTCCACGAGCTGGAAATAGGAGATAGCATCTGAGTAAGCATAAACGCAGAGTCACAAGCTTCAGGAATAATTTAGAGGAGAGCAGCTCAAACTTAAATGTGCATGCAAGTCACCTGGGATCTTGTAAAAATGCAAGTTCTGATTCCAAGTCTCTGGGTTGAGACCTAGGGCTCAGCATTTCCAATGAGCTGTGAGGACCGTAATATGAGTAGCAGAATACCAGGTCCATGTTCCTCTAACATTCCTCAAATGTAATGCTAGAAGCATGAGGCATGTGTGGGTTCCCAAATGTAAAGGCGGGATTTGAGCAAGCAAGATCAGGTATGGACAGAAATGGATGACCCCATGCAGACTGGAAACTAGCTGATAGTCATCCTCACCCCATAAAAGGCTGCCCATGTGCCAGTTGCTTCTCCTCTCTTTCTAGCTCCCTCTTTTTCCTAATTCCAGGCCCCTCCTTACCCTCAGCCTAGCCCAGAAGAGTCTGTCCAGACAGACCCCAGGTAGAGATACTAAGACTTTTTTTCTTTTTCTCGAGTTCAAGTGGGAAAAGGCAGCAGCATTTCTAGTACAGACTCTTCACTCTCAGGATTTCTGTCATCCTGACTCAAGTTTCCCCAGCCCGTCTGCTCATACTGCACAAGCTGGTGATTAAAACTTAGAACAATAAGCAGACCCTTTATTTTCAAAGCAAACTTGGTTTTCAGAGCAGACTTCAACAGGCATTACAATACAGAGTAATAAAAACAAATCTGGGACATATGCGTTTTATGGTTTTGTGTTATAAAATCTATAACAGCATTAAAACCATTTCGAAAAGAAGCATAACTCACAATCCCCCTGCAAGATACTCTGTGAACATTTCTTTCTGGTTCTCATCCAAATACATTGCACATATATACACATAGTATATAACAAGTTTGTACTGTAATTTTTCACTTGTTATATGATGAACACTTTCTGTGTTGCTACATGGTGCTATTATTTTTAAAGGCTGCACAGTATTTATTCTAGTTGGCAAGCCACATGTTTCTAAAGATTAAAAAGTTTGCTTTTGTGGAACATTTTAGTGTTTGTTTGTTTGTTTGTTTTCCTTTTCTTCCCTCTTTCTTCATCTCTCTCTCTCTCTCTCTCTCTCTCTCTCTCTCTCTCTCTCTCTCTAACTTTTCCCACCTCCTCCTCTCTCTTTGTACTTCTTTCTTTGCATCTTCTATCAGAAAAGCAGTGCCTCATGGACATCTGATAGCTCTCTGGCACATGTTGAATTATTTCCTCGGGGTAAATATTTAGCCAGCAGTAGGAGTACCCCCCCCCCCACCAATATAGTTTGAAAGGCCCAATGGCCAAACCAGTTTAGTGTTTCCATTTTCTGTAAAAATTCTCAAAGAAAGACACCCTAAGCACATTTTATATCTTCCAGGCAAACTGGGTAATTCTGATATTAATTCCCATCTCTTGTACCTGCATTCAGTCCTGGGGATATTGGAATGAGTTCCAACTAAAAACTAAATTGGCTTAAACCAGGTCCTGATGTTCAGCTTAGCCACTAAATCATGGATTGCTCTTGTACACATTTCTTTCTATTTCTACTTTTCTCTAAATATGCAATTTAAATATTAATACCTTAACACATGAGATTATTCTGAAGAATAAATGTAAGTGAATATTAGCTTATGGAGTAAAGGTTTTGTTTTTGTTTTGTGGGGTTGTTTTGGTGTGTGTGTGTGTGTGTGTGTGTGTGTGTGTGTGTGTGTTTGTGTGTGTGTGTGTGTGTGTGTGGATTTTATTGTTGTTAATCCTCACATAAGGATATTTTTTTCTTGATTTTTAGAAAATGGAAGAGAAGGAGGGCAGAAGAGAGAGAAAGTGGTGAGGGACATACACTGATTGGTTGCCTCCTGCATGTGACCAGATTGGGGCTGGGTATTGAACCTGTAACCCACGTACATGCCCCTGACCTGGAATCAAACCCACAACCCTTTAGTGCAGGGGCTGAGAACACAAGCCAGGGCCACTTTTGGTGTTTTGGTCTGTTTGGTTCCCTGTTGTATGCCCAACATCTAGAATAGTGCATGGTGCATAGTAGGTGCTTAAGTATATGTTTTATGAATCATTATAAATAACTATAAGATCAAAATTAATCCAGAGAAAGAAAAAAGGTCTTTATTCAAAAGAGTTTGAAGAAAGTGTTTCTTAAGCCTTTTGAGAATAAATGCTTCCCTCACATCTTTGTATTAATAAACTAGAGGCCCAGTTCACGGAATTCATGCATTGGGGGGCCCCTTCAGCCCAGCCTGTACCCTCTCTAATTCAGGACCCCTTGGGGGATGTCTACCTGTTGGTCTCGACAAGGAGTCAGACATCCCTCTCACAATCCTGGACCACTGACTCCTAATTGCTCACCTGCCTGCCTGCCTGGTGGCCCCTAACTGCCCCTCCACCCTGCCACTTGCTGGCCTGATCACCCCTCACTGCCTCTACATGCTGGCCTGATTACCCCTAATTGCCCTCCACTGCTGGCCAGGTCGCCCCCAACTGTCCCCTCCCTGCTGGCCTAGTTTCTCCTAACTGCCCCCCCCACCAGCCTGGTCACCCCTAATTGCCCCCCAACATGCACACCGGCCAGACTACCCCACACAGCCTGTTTGTTCAGTCATTTGGCTGTCCCTCACTAACACCCCAGCTGGCCTAGTAGCCCCCAGAACCTGCATGTTCAGTCATTTGGTATTCCCTCAGGCTGGCCCTGGGTGATTGGGCAGCTGACATCTGAGGCTTGCTTGTGCCTTGGAATGGCCCTGGGCGGCTGGGGGGCTGAGAGGACTGCGGACTCCAGAGGCAGGCACATGAAATGGAAAGACATACCTGGTGGTGGGCCCGGCCATGCAGCACGCCTGCCACCCCAGTGGGGCTAAAGGGGACTGGGCACCATCATCTTATTGCTGTGGGTACTGCCATCTTTGAGGGTGTGGCAGTCCATTAGCATATTCCCTCCTTATTGGCTGTGGGCACTGCCATCTTTGTGAGGGTGTGATGCTCAATTAGCATATTCCCTCTTTTTTAGATAGGGTATAATTTCAAAAATAACTTCTGCAGATCCAAAGAATCTACATATGGTTTCATGGAAACCAGGCAATACTGGAATTACAAATCCCGGATGTATCACCAGTGTACCCCATACCTTCCTCCACTTTCCCTATCTTTCTCATCCCAGTAATCACTGAAACCTATATAATTTTGTTAACCAGTGTAACCCCAATAAATTCAATATAAAGGATAAAAAATAAGATAAAATAAAACTGCACTACACATTTAAAAAATAATTCCTAGTATAAAAGAACCTCTAAATTCTCATTCATTTGATATCATTTACCAAGTAAAAGAACTGTGACTAGTAATCTATACCTCATGGTACATTCAATTTTTATTACAATCTGTCAAAGAGACATTATTATTTACATTTTATAGAAACAGATCTTAGGTTCAGAAAGATTCAATGACTTATTTAAAATGACAAAATTATTAAATATGGAGCAGAGATTTGAACCCGAGTCTTCTAATTAGGCACATACTGGTTTGAGCTAAACTCCTCCCATTATCCTTGCATTGATTTTCACAACCCTTGTCTTCTTAGCATTTGATTGATGGTTATTGTTAATGTGGATAATGTGGGCTCCTTTTTAATGATCAAGAGGTGTTTGCAAGACAAGGTCTCATGATTAGGACAAGGCAGTCGCTAATGCCATTCTCAGCTTCATCTGGAAATTTCTAACTAGAGTTCATTAACCTGCAGCCCAGTTTCTTTTGAGCACCACACATATAATAAAATAGTGCAAATCAATTGAAACCTTAAACAGGCTTTATCTATCTTCCTTTGTTACTCTTTTTTTCTTTATTCTTCTGTTACTATTTTTCTTCTCTTTCATTTTAAAAGTAAAATTCTTGTGCCTCTCATTGACTGTGAAATTATGTTTTCACTGTACATTTTTTCTGGAAATTCAAGTACATTCAAATGTTTTCAAACACACTCAAAGACTAGAAAGCTAACCTTATCCAACTCAGCAAATCTCTCCTGTGAGATTGCAAATCTAATTTTCTTAAGTATAACATGGTAATCCATACCTCTTAGCACATATATAAGTAAAGATCTGGAAGTTCTTCAGGATGGCTTATGAAACTATGAAATTAATCATGGTAGTATTTTTGCCTATGCTTTCTGCAAAATCTAAATAATTCTCTGAGATGATGGAGGAATGCATTGTGATTAGGACCTACTGATGGGTATATGAGAGTGAGAATGATTACAAAAGTATCTTACTTATCTCTTTCTCCTTAATATTTCTCACTTTGTTCTATTGTCAATTTTTGGACTTATTTAACCTCCATCTAGAAGATAAATCATCACACCTTGCCTATTTCCATGAGATAAACCTATTGTTCTGTCTCCTCCCCATCCCCTACTCAGTTTCCATCTTCTCCAATACATTATTGGGATAATTGTCCCCATGACCTGGATTTCTCCAGTTGAACACTGGAGATCTGTTCTGAGGAAACACCATGGTTGCTTTGATATACTAATTTCTTGCCAGCAACATGGGAATCAGTTCAGCTGTCATGATCTATAATATGGGTCCACAACTCTCTAAGCGAGCAGCCCAGAAACCAAACAATCCCAGAGAGGAGGCTCTGGCAGGGATATGCAGCTGGGACTTGCATACTTTGACAATCCGCTATTCCTGGAGAAGTTACCCAACAGCGCCTGTAATATGAGATGGAAAGCATTCTCTCTGTACCATAGCTAAAGGAGCGATCACAGAAATGAAAGTGCAATTATAGAAAATTATCCCTGGGCTATGACCACATTTCATGAGCATTTTATTGCCATCACGACTCATGATTTCAATTTCAGGACTGAGAGTCTCTGCCGAAGTCCAATTTAAATCCTTAATATGAGAATCTGAGCTTTAAAGGCATGTGTTAATGCAGAGTCAGCCAATTTGAGTTTAATTCTCTTGGACTGAGCACAGTTATGGGCTGGGAGGGGACTAGTGAGGTTGCATATGTATATGATACTGTGCTAATCATGTGTGATATTTTCTCTTTTTACTTCTGTTCAACCACAAGAGTAGATTCCAGGCTCTTGTCCAGTTTCACTTGAAAATGATGGTATTTTATACTGGAGTTCTTAATATCTGAGTTTTAGTTTAAAGGAAAAATTGTCCATGCCTTTGAAAATCAGGGCTAAGCTAAAGTATTTTCTAGGTCTCTTTTTTAAAAAAACACTCTGAACACCTTTGAAAATAAAAATCATAATCTTTTCCTTTGAATAATGTCAAGATAGAGTGTACCTCTGGAGAAATAATGATATAGACTCAAATCAATTCGTCTCTACTTGTCACTGATTCTCTGTGTGCCTCAGACAAATTGCTTACCCTCACTAAACCTCACTTTTGCTCAACAAAACACCATAGTACCATACAGATGGCGGATTCAGTTGTCCTTTTGTCTATCATTAAAATGAAGCATTGAGTTTAACAGGTATGAACCATTCCTGCACATACATGTGTACACACAGCCTAAGACCTGTTAAAGTTTATGTAATGAGAATGCACAATTCTTGGCAATACGATAATCTGAAATTGCCTCTAATCTATTCCAATGCTGACATTTTCTTCTGAGTTTAACCCTTTGTACACTTCAAAAAGTCTTAGAGTGCAAGATTTTGATGTCATGCCATATGCAGCATTGCTCTCCTTTAAAAACAAATAAGGCTTTCCAAACTGAAAGAAAAAACAAATAATCATTTTTACTTAATTGCTTAGGGACAGTCTGACGGCCTGGGTGACAACTCCCTAACTTCCACAACCTGCTTGGCTGAGATGATCAAGGAAGGCTTCTGAGAGGAGTTGGCATCTTTGTAATTTAAGTGGGAAGGGCATATCAGATCATATGTTTGCCCTGGGGTAAGATACAAAAGAAGGAAAACATAAACTTGTTTAGTAGACAACATGCAGTAGCATTTGGTTTAAAGCAAATTATTCTAGTAGAGAGAGACAATAAGAAAAGTTGTCTGAGTTTCAGTTTTTAGAGGGCCTTGAATGCCAGGCTAAAAGATTGAGTGGACCATGCTGTAGGCAGAAATAGTCTTATCCATTCCTTCTTGCAACAAACATTCACTGATCTGAGTACCTGTTCTGTACCACGTTAAGGTGACATTTGATAAATTAGTGTTTCAGAATGCCGAGTGGAGAAGCGTATCTGGGTGGATTGAAGAAGGGTGTGACTATAGGGCAAGAGAGGAAGCGAGTTGGAAGGATGGTCCAGATGAGGAATGGCACTGTAGCTGCAAGTAACTCCAGCAAGTAGTATTGGGGACTCAAATAAAGAGCAATGCCTTGAGAAACATTATTTCTTTGGCCATTTTTGTGGTTGCATTGGGATTTATAGTGTATATCTTTAACTTACCACAATTTCCCTTAAATAATATGGCACTTCACATATGAGAACCTTATGACAATGTACTATTTCCCCTTTTTGCAGTCTTACAGTACTGCTGTTATACATTTTACTTCGTGTATATTATAAATAAGCTGCACAACATATTGTTATTACTTCTTTTTTTAGAAAGCAATTACTTTTTTAAGTCATATTTGAAAATTAGGAAAAAGTCATCTTTACCCACATATCCTCCACGTCTAGGCTCTTTATTCCTTTATGTAGATTTACATTTCATTCCAATATAATTTTTCTGTGGTTCTGTTCTGCTATTGGCGAATCCTTTCACCTTTTTAGATCTGGTAAAGTATTTCATCTTCAGCCCTAACTGGTTTGGCTCAGTGGATAGAGTGTAGGCATGCATACTGAAGGTCCCAGGTTTGATTCCAGTCTAGGGCATATACCTTGATTGCAAGCACATCCCCAGTAGGGGTTGTACAGGAGGCAGCTGATCAATGTTTCTCTTTCATTGGTATTTCTAATCCTCTCCCTTCCTCTCTGTAAAAAAAAATCATATATATATATATATATATATATATATATATATATATATGATTTTTTTAAAGAAAAGCATTTCACCTTCAGCTTGGGCAGATATTTATTTTCACTGGGTTTAGAATTCAGTATTGAATTTTTTTTCTTTGAGCATTTTAAATATTTGCTCCACAGTCTTCTGACTTGCATTGTTCATAACAAGACATCTGCTGTCATCCTTATCTTATTTTCTCTGCAATATCTCTCTCTTTCCCCCCAACCCCCTCCAGCTACACTTAAGATTTTATTCTTATTACTGGTTTGAAGAGTTTTGATCTGATAAAAAACATCCTGCAGGGTGAATTGAGAAAGCATGGAAACAGATAAGATGTGGGCACTGGGAAAAGAGGTAAAATAAATGTGAGTCTACAAAGATTAATTGAAACTGATAGTTGCTTCCTTCAGCTAAGTGCTATCTCTTCAAGTAAAAGAAAACTTACAGGATGTACCCTAAAGAAAAGTAAGCTAACACTTGAAAAGCACTATGTATACATATTTGTGTACATGTGTACCTACGCACATTTTATACTTATAGCACTCCTATGATGTAGGTACTATTATAATTTCCATTTGTATAATTAAAACTATGGCACAAAATGGTTGCATAATGTTGGCTAGTAAGTGGTAGAGTTGAGATTTGAACACAGACCATCAAAGTACCAGCCATGTCTGCAACCACTATTCTAAACTTTCTCTTACAGCAAGTGACAGTTAAGTATATCAATAGCAATATATTGACAGATTTAGAGGGTACCTGTGTTATAAATATTATATATTAAGAGGGGTAAAATGCTGCTTCTTGGACATAGAATACGCTGCTTTGGAACAATGGCCTCCTGTCTGATTTTCAGCATTTGGTCTACATATTGTTGTTCCTTCAGATAGGAGATGTCCATGATCTTAGAGAGCAGAATTCTAGCTGGACACTGCATGGGATTATTGAGCTTCTACTCATTGGTGTCACCCAATGTGTCCACCAAAAAGATGGAAACTTCTGCAGGGGAAAAGAAAGGAGCTCACAATGTTAACTCATGTATCAGTCAGCATAAAAAAGGAAAGGAAATAGCAGCAAAATCTTCATTGTAATCTCTCCAGCCTACCTATTGCACTGATAATGATAGGCATCATTTAATGAGATTCTTTTAGGAGATACATGCTTTGCTTCTATTATTTCTAATCCTTAGAATAATGACCCTCACTGCCACTGTTCCAAATCATATGTTTCTGTTAACTTTGATCCATTCTTTGCAAATTACTTAACTGTGGGGAAGCACAGGACTTGGTTGGAAAGTCTGTAAGGAGGATTCCCAGAAAGGCCGTGGGGCCTTTAGGGGAACCTTGCCGAAGGCAGCAGCCCTGCCTGACTTTTCCAAATAAATCCAAGTCCCTGTGTGTTTTGCTGGAATCTCTATGCTTAGTCTTTAGACAGGACCTTGTAGAAGCATGTGCTTTCTAAAGGATACTTAACCTGGCTGATTGTATTTAGAGGTTAATTTTAATTCAAGCTGTTGTTACAGCAAAAGCCTAATGAGGTAGATGAGTGGGACTGTTTTGGTTTCTATAGCCAGGCAGCCAGCCCCTCTCTTTCACAGAAACAAGAATAATCTATCCATCTGTCACTCAGGGTCTGCTGGTCAGTCCCAGCACTTAACATCCCTATTCCATGTTTCCCTCATCTTCATCATGTGGTTAATACTAGTACTTAACAAAATGCTGTTTTGAGGAGCAAATTAAATGATTCATCTGTAGAGTGCTTAGGATAGTTTCTGGCTCAGGGCAAGTACTCAGTAAGTGTCAGATGCTACTGGTATTGTTACCTCTGTTGTTTTCTGCCTGGGAGTTTCTATTTTGTCCATCCTAACCTTAAGTATCCTGCAAAGCCAAGTTAGTATTCAGCCCACCATCCTGACCAGCTTACTCAAGCACAATACCTGTTTCTATGTCAGTCTACACAGTTTAGCACCTAATAGGGTTATATTACTCCACATGGGCTTATTTTAACTTCTCAACTAGATTAATTTGTCACTCACTGAATTCATGTTTGAGCACTAACCATGTGCCAAGGACTGATAACTAGGTTAGATTTATAAATAAGAAAGGTAAAAATGAAACCTCTGCCTCATGGATTTCACATACAGCAAAAAAAAAATACAAATGAGTAAAATATGTGTCTTTGTTAGATGGTAACAGTGATATAGATAGAAATAAAGCATAGAAGAGAAATAGGATGTTGGGGGACATTATGCAATTTTGAATATTGGGGTCAGGGAAGACTTTGCTGAAGTAAAAGCACAAACCATAGATATTCAGGTGCAAGCATTGCTGGATGAGGATACAGCCAGTGCAAAGGCCCTGAGGTAGGAATATTTATGGGCCAAAAATCATCAAGGAAATTAGTATAGCTAGAACCGAGTCAGCAAAGGGCAGAGTTGTAAGAGATCGGGTTGGAAGGTAAAGGGATGAGGCAGATTGAGTAGAGCCTCACAGACCTTTGTTAACTTTGCCTTTTACTTGGTTGAGAGGAAAAGTCACTGAATGTCCTGAATGAATGAAAAACTGAAGCAGGAGCCATAGCTTATAAATGATGAACCGACATTGGAATAGAGTTGGAATTGACAAAGCGTTCTCATGTTCCTCACGTGAGCCCTGTGGGCAGGATTCTGCATGCATGTCAGAGGTGAGGAAACTGTTGCTCAGAGAAGGGTAGTAAGTTCCCCAATGTTACCCAGCTTGGGTGTCATAGGCACGACAGAGAACAAAATTCCCAGACTTCCAGTTCTCTAAGTCTTTCTGCAGCAGGCAGAGGCTAGCCCCACTCGTGTTCCTAGTTTGAGACCATGGTCCTTTAGTCCTCTTCACTATTTACCATGTCTGGAACAGCTTTTTCCTACCCACTCCGAGTTCTTATTTTTCTGTGTATAATAATCTTAAATATCCCATTTGAGTAAGAACCCATGGCTAACTCATGTCAGGTGGGTACTGCCAGATAGAATGGGCTTGATAGTACCTTCATGTAAATTAGAAACAGCTATCCCCTCAGGGGCCACAGCCCATGTACAGCTGCATGTCACAGGGTGAATTTCAGCTCTCCCTCACCTCCTCCAAGGAACTTTGCACAGTGCACAATGACCTTCACCATATCAATAAATGGCAGCCTGAGCCCTCTTCTTGATTTTTTGTATTTCACACATCATGTAACATAGAAGAAATCACAAAATAAGGACTCAGTGACTCATGACTGATTGAAATTTTTTATTTTTTTATCTCTCAATATGAAGATCCTCTAGATGTCATTTCCTGGTAAAGGAGATATATTTCTATTTCAAAAATATTTTTAATCACTTACTATATGCCTAGCATATAGTCTAGGCCTGTAGTCGGCAAACTGCGGCTCACCATCCACATGGGGCTCTTTGGCCCCTTGAGGGTGGCTTTTCCACAAGAAACCACGGCCTGGGCGAGTCTATTTTGAAGAAGTGGTATTAGAAGAAGTTTAAGTTTAAAAATTTTGGCTCTCCAAAGAAATTTCAATCATTGTACCGTTGATGTTTGACTCTGTTGACTAATGAGTTTGCCGACCACTGGTCTAGGCCATGGGGATACAGCTACAGGCTATGTTTCAGTAGAGGAGATAAATAAAAAATAAAATGAATCCGTATAAGTACATTCGATTGTTTTCTTGCAGAGAAGATAAAAATAAACCATGGAAGAGGTGTGTTTCAATGAGATAGAAATGCTGGTGAGTGGCCAGGCTGGTTCATAGACAAAGTGACTTTTGAGAGAAGATTTGAGTGAAGTGAAAGAGGTGCTGTGATAGACAGTACTGGTCCCCAAGAGATCTGCATACTGATCCTGGGACCTGTGAATGTTACCTTCTAGGGTAAAAAGGACTTTGCAGATGCGACTAAATTAAAGGTCTCAAGATTGAGAGACTATGCTAGACTATCCCAGTCAGCCTAATATAATCACAGGAATCCTTACATAGGGGAACAAGAGCCAGAGATAGATGAGAAGGTGGTACACTGCTATATTTGAGGTCAGAGAGAGAGGGGCCATGGGCCAAAGAATTCAGGCTGCCCCAAGAAAGTGGGGAAGGCAAGGCCATAGATTTTCCTCCAGAGCCTCAGGGAGAAACAGCCCTCACAACACTCTGATGTTAGTCCAGAGAGACCTGTGTGGGACATCTGACCCCAGGACTATAAAGTCATAATTTTGTTTTAAACCACTGGTTGTTGTAATGTGTTATGGCAGCAGTGGGAAATGGACAGATTTTGTGACTGGAGATATCTGGGGTAAGAGCACCTCAGGCAGGGAGAGCAGGGGGAGCAACGGCCCCGAGGGGGAATGTACCTGGGGATTTTGATGCCAGTGGACTGGGCTAGACTGAGTCATGGGGACTTGTGGTAACAGGGGGGCGGGGAGACGATGACATGAGACACTGTGGGCCGGAACAAGGACATTGGCTCACTCCGAGTACTAGCAGACCCCACTGAAAGCTGTCATGCAGAGGAGTAATGTCATGTTTTAACAAGACCACTGTCTGCTGTGGGGTAGATTAGGCTGTGTGGGGGCTAGGACAGAAGCTGGGGAGCAGTTAACAGGCTTTGCTATAATTCAGGCAAAATGATTCATCTGTAAAGTGCTTAGGATATGTTGGCTTGGACTAGGGAGAGGGTAAGGGAATGAGAAGCAATCAAATTCTGAATACATTTTGCAAATGGGGTTCATGGGCCAGATAAATGACAAATGTGATATATGTATGTTTGACTGGAAAAGACCCTGAATACATTTATTTCAGTAATTGAAATTTAAATATGAAAAGATAGCATACAGAGAAAATAAGAGGTAATCCAGTCTCCAAATAAAACTGTCTGGGTTCCAATCCAGCCTTCTCCACTCACCCAAGTATATCCTTAAGCAAGTGATTACCTTTTCTGGACCTCAGCTTTCTCATCTGTAGCATGGGAGTACAATGCTACCTCCGTCACCAAGACTGGGTATCAAAGGAGAAAAGGCGTTCCTAAGATTTTGTGTCTCACCCATAGTGAGTACTCAGAAAATGTTCTCTCTCCACATCTAAAATTCATTGATTTTCAAAGACACTTCCCCATTTGTAAAATGCTTGGAGATTTAATGTGCAGAAGTAGTTGAAAACAAGTGAAACGACTCCCTTCCTGTGGGGCAGGTTCACAGAATTGCTGAGCTGCTAACATGTGTCCCTTGTTCCCATAATAGATTTTCTAAGCTCCGTTATTAAATGGTTGTTGTATTTGTCAATCTCGACTTTGAAAAAGGAGCCCAAATCTTCAGTTTTTTTAAAGGATGAGTATTACATGGCAATGGAATAGTTAGAACACACTCTCCTCTTTCTAAAGCAGCCGTTGTCTTACCATCCTACATCACACTTCTGGGCCCAGGGAAAGCTCAGATGTCGGAGAATATCAAATGTGGTCTTTTTTTCCCCCCTCCTTTCCCTGGTAGATCTGAAACATCTTTGAACCTTCAAAGGCCCCAGTAATCAATGACATGGGAGACCTGTGACCTGCGTGCATCATTGTGAGGATAAATTTATTAATGTAAACTGCATAGCGGTTGGGGTGAATGAAAATGTGAGGATCAGTAAAAAGAAAGAAAGGAAAACACAACAGAACAAAGGGAGGAGACAGCGGACAGGCTGATGAAAGGCACTTGCCTGATTCAGGGCTCCACTGAAGAGAGCGACATAAAAGGGAGATGGTTGCTTAAGTAGGTTAACGTAACCCTGGTGTCTTAATTAAATTAACTTTAACAAAAGAGGAAGAGGAAAGGTACTGGAAGTTGGGAAGATGCTTCAGTGAAAGGGCAAAATTTCACAAAGGGGAAAAGGGAGGATAAATTCGATCAAATGTGGATTTAAATAAATAAATCCACAAGCAGAATAATTTCAAACTTGAATCATAACAGAAACCTGTTGTTCTGGATGGATTTTCTTTTTCTTTTCTTTTTTTAATTGTTGACAATATCACAGATGTCCCCCATTTTCCCTCCCTTTGTCTACCTCCACTCAGTAAAACTGGATAAAGGAAGCAATTGACTTTGGTGGCCAGTGTGGGAAATAGCTTTCTAATTTTACAGTTTGCAGCCATAACATCAAGAAGTTAACGACCCAAACCAAGCAAGGAGCTAAAAGTGGGAGGAACAAGGTTCTCAAAATAGACCAAATTCAGGGAAGAAGTCCCGGGAACGAGTACTCCATCTTCTTAAGTAGCAGGGCACCGCTTTGTGTTTCCGCTCTGTTAGTGTATCTGGACAGGAACATGGCGCTCCTGAGGGGAGGGTGGACTTCACCCCGCTGCTGGGGAGGCTCATTCGGGATCCTCCTCTCCTCGAATCGCTACCAGATGCTGCCAGAGTAGCTGGGTTTCTTAGGGTAAAAAAAGCAAAGCAGCACCTGTTTTTACATTAATAAAGTCACCACTGCTTTTCTATGAGTTCGTCCTAGAATAACTCAGTGACATTCATCATCTTGCAGGCTCTCCTTGAGCTGGCACCTGGGAGGCCAAGCCTCCTTGCAAGGGTGCACATCCATAGCCAGCGCCGCGTTCTTTCAGCTACGGAGGCAAATCAGCTGCAGGGGAGGGGAGGCTGGGTGTCGCATCCAACCTGACTAAATGCATCCAGTGTTAAGAAAAAAAATGCAAGGTTTTTCTCTTTTCTAAGGTCACCTTAAGGAATGGAAAACTCAAAACTCATTTGGAAAAATGAAGAAAGGAGATATTAGCATTCTATCAGATATTAGATAACATTTATTAAACAGATAAATATTTATTAGACACTATTTATTAAAATGTAAAGAATAAAGCTTGCATTTGCATATAAGAAGAAACCTGGATTTACTAGAAATTATGCAGAAACCACCATCTAACCTGAGCTGGCTATGATGCACATGGTGTATAATAGGCACGTACTGTGGGTATGCATGAGTGGGTGTGTGTCTGTGAGTTATCAGGCAGGTAGAGAAGATTAGAGGTGAGGAAGGGAAGAGAAATATCTAGTTAGAGGAACCATCACAAATGAAGGCATGATATCGTGACAAAGCATGATATGTTTGGGCAAGAGTAGTATGGTTGGTGCTGTAAGAGTTATCCCTAGAGTAAGGTGACCAGATCGTCCAGGTGTTGGCGGGACAGTCCTGATTTCTAACATTTTTTTTCCACGTCCCGCGGTGTTTTAAAAAAAGTTTTGATTTTTTGGAAAGATTGGAAACATTGGAAAGATTCTTTCCAAAAATCGGGACTTTTTTAAAATGCCGCGGGATGCGGTAAAAATTGTTAGAAATTAGGACTGTTCCACAAACACCTGGACGATCTGGTCACCTTACCCTGGAGAGATGTGCTGAAACCACTTGGAATTGCCCTGCCATGGCAAGATCAATCTCTCTCCAGCGCTGATTGGTTGTTTAGCAATGCCACGGGTCCTTTAAAACGTTCATAATCTCTGGCCTAGTAACCTCACTTTTACTAGTTTGTTCTAAGGAGTCCATATTAGAGAAAAAACAACAAGGAAGCAAATAAAAGTTTATATACAATGATAATTTATTTGTAATAACAAAGAGTTAGAAACACCTAAATGTGTGAGCATGTGGTCAAATACATGCCATATGATTTGAGCAGCTACTAAAATTATATCTACAGATATGTGACACAGACTGGAAGAAAGCTTGGTGTTTATCCTTAGGTTTAACAAGCAAGATACAAAATAGTTCAGACCATTCAATTTCAACTTAAATAAAAAGTATATTAAAACCTGGAATGAAGGATACTAAAATATGACTCTGATCCAGGGTTGTGAGTAAATGAATTTTTTAAAATTCTAAATAGAATAGATTCATTATGGAAACTAGAAAATATATTAAGATACTGCAGTACTTGCTTTCAAATTTTCATCTCAGCGCCCGCTGCTGGGAAGCCCAGACTAAGAGTATTGAGATTCTGGTTGCTGTGATTCTCCTATCCAGCGGGCTGGTGTATAAAAGGAAACAAATATTCATGAAGAATCCACAGGTGGCTACAGTAGAGAAGATAGAATGTGATGATCATAGCAGGGAATGTTGTACTAGAGAAGGAAGGAGACGAGGCCAGAGAAGATGCCCCGGGTGGAATCATAGAGTTGGCTACCACTTGGGAGTGAGTGTGGTGGAAATGAAACCAGTCATTCATAGGATGCTAGTGTCCCGCCCTTCAATAGCTGAGAAGGGGGAGGCAGGAAACATGAATTTTGGCAGGAGGGCTGGAAGGCACAGGATTCTCAATTTGATTTTAGGACACGTTGATTTTGAGATGCCAGCAGGATAGGCAGGTATCATTTATTATGAAACTTCCATGGGGAAAGCACATGGCAAACACCCAATAAATACCCACTGAATTGAAAAGAATTGTTTTTTCCACATGTGTGTCTTCTGCTGGGGGCTGAGCTCAGGCAGACCAGAAAGCCTGTGATCTGGGATCGTGCTCACACATCCAGAATACATATTCAAATTAATATGGTGGCTGAGGCGGGAGCACATGTGTGCATTAGAAAAACAAGCCCATCTGTAAAATGCTGCAAGGTGCCTCCAGGTGCTCAGAAGTAGCTATTTAGCATGAATATTTTATCAATGCCAGAGCAGATAGAGGAAAATTGTATCCATT
Organism: Vespertilio murinus; assembly: GCA_963924515.1. NCBI lineage: Eukaryota > Metazoa > Chordata > Mammalia > Chiroptera > Vespertilionidae > Vespertilio > Vespertilio murinus. The sequence goes on from OZ004716.1 coordinate 23,561,415, forward strand.
ATATTCCCATCGCCGTCACACGTGGTTGAATGGACCTCTGACTAAAGAATCTAAGTATGTTGAAAACATTTTCACCTCCGATGAAACTAGCAAGTCGGTGGTGTGTGTTGTTACTGCTCCTGCTAGAATCATGAGGAATTTCGGAGGCAATTGCATCTTGGAAGTGTGGTTTGGCAAATTTTCATCTAAAGCATATGCTTTTGTTTTCTTTTTTAACTAGCTGTTCAAATGTAGAGAAGATGACATTTTAGAGCAAGTGGTAGAATATGCATATGATGGGGAGACTGTTGTTTTACTTGTGGTTTATTTTTAGATTCAACTTTTTAAATAAGGGCAACAAGTAGCACGAAAATAAGCCTATTTTAAATATTTTTTATTGATATTTTACAGAGAGGAAGGGAGAGGGATAGAGAGCTAGAAACGTCGATGAGGGAGAAACATCTACCAGCTGCCTCTTGCACACCCCCTACCGGGGATGTGCCCACAACCAATGTACATGCCCTTGACCGGAATCGAACCCGGGACCCTTCAGTCCACAGACTGATGCTCTACCACTGAGCCAAACCGGTTTCGGCAAATAAGCCTATTTTTAAAAAAGTGTATTCTCAGCCCTGGCTGGGTAGCTCAATTGGTTAGAGCATCATCCTGATATACCAAGGTTGTGATTTCAATCCTTTACCCTGGTCAGTCCACATACAAGAATCAACAAATGAATCCATTGGTAAGTGGAACAACAAATTGTGTTGGTTTTTGCTTTTTGTTTTTCATTTTGTGTGTGTGTGTGGGGAGGGTTAGGGGGCGGTTCTCTCTTCTAAAATAAATCCTTTTTTTTTTTAAATGTGCTCTTCAGAGATGGCTACTCAACTCCCACAGGGCAAGGTCAAAGGCAAAGCCAGATCTCAGACTTACTCTTAAAACATGCAATGGCTTCTCATGGTCCTCAGGATCACCTCTCCTCTCCCTCCAGCCTCTTATAGAGCATTTAGAGACTCACTCTCTCTGTTTCAGCCCTTCTGGTCTTTGGCCATCTTCTGCCTCTGTGCTTTCTTACATGCTGTTCCTGAGGCCTGAAATCTTCCTCCTCAATTCCCTTTCCCTGGGTGAATTCCACTTGGTCTTCAGGTCTTTGCTCAATTGTCATTTCTTCCAGAAGCAATGGTCTTCTATGAGTGGCCCAAAGGATTGACAAGAGAAAAATTCTGAGATGTTCTAAATTAAATTACAGTAGCTGGAGAGTGTGAGAGAGGAATAGTTAGCCAGCTAAGACCTGTGAGCCACTTAACAAAAGACCAAAAGACTGCTCACATTCCTGAATGTATGATGAAGCTATAAATCAACCTCCAGGCATCTACCCGACCACTGGGCCACTGCATGCTGTGTATTCATGGACAATAGTCAATAGCTCTTCCTTACAGGCTATGCACCTATCATAGAATTGCCCCTGCTTCACTTTTCCTGCCCCTCTTATCTGCAGCCAATGTAAATGGTTGCAAAACTACTTACATCTTTCTTCCCCAAAGCATAAGGTATAAAAGCGCCCACCCATCAGCTCCAGGACAGTGGACATGCTGCTGTCTTACCCAGGGCTGTGCTGGTGGTGTAGGCCTCCTGCCCGGGAACCGGGGCCTTTTCCTGGAGGGCATATGGCCCAACAAACCATGGGTTTCAGAAAAGCTTTCAGATGTGAAAGTTCTGTTCTGTTTCATGGAAAGAATTTTCTAAACAATTTTCTATAGATTCAGTTACTTCACAAAGCATTGAGCACCTTAGGATGAAAGAACCCAAACTGCGTTATACAAGCTCTTTCTATATGGAGGAGGAAATCAAAATGCGATCATAGACATCCTGTTTACTTCATTATTAATACAAATGTGGGGCAAATATATTGAACCAGGTACTGTGCTAAGTCCATTACCTGGATTTTCCTAATTCTTAAAATACCCCTACATTTACTTAATAATTTTATTTAATAATATGTTAAAAGTACTTCTGAACACCTGCTGCATGCCTGGCCTTGTGCTAAGGGCCAGGGGACACACCAGCAAAGCAGAAAGTCTTGGTTCCTGCTCTCCCGGGGCTGGTAGGTTGTGCCAGACATAGATAAACTAATGACTTTGAATAGTTGTGTAATCAGAAGCTGAGATAAGGGATACAAAGGGCAGGCTGCAGGCAATCCCCAGAGCAAAAGAGACTGAAGGCGTTTAAAAATGGTGCTTGAGCTGATATTAGAAGGATGGTGGGGGACAACCAGATACCAGAGGAGGGATGAAGAGGGGCATTAAGGTGAAAAACCCTCAGATAAGCATTTACAACCTGAGGATCTTGATGTGCTCCTGTAGCAGAAACAGGGCAGGAAGACGATGAAGGCATATGAGGTCAGAGATGGCATAGTGAGCCCAGCCTGCCAGCTCCCGTGCCCTGATAACATTGGAGGCTTCACCTTTTGAGTAGGGGAAACAAATGTGGCATTAGTGAGGGAAAGGGGATCTTTTAAAAGATTTCCAGCTGCTGGAAAGAGAACTTCTAGAATCGCCCTCAAATTGCAAACTCCTGGCCCTAGCCCAATGGCTCAGTTGGTTGAGTGTAATCTGGAATGTCAAAAAGGTTGTGTGGTCCATTCTAGAACGAATGCCTAGTTTTCCAGTTCCAGCCCTGAACTGGGCAACTGATTGAAATTTCTCTCTCACATCGATATTCTCTCTTCTCTTCCTCTCTCTCTAATATCAATTTTAAGAATATCCTCAGGTGGGGATTATTAAATAAATAAAAATTTCAAACTTCTGGATGAAATAGTCTTTTCTTCACTGACTAATTTGGCCAAAGGCATTTCTTTTCCAGCCTAAATAGACAAAAACAGATATGACTGTCATATCCATTACACTGGGAATTTATTACTTCCTCAGTGTTAATCATGCAGATGCTTTGCTATTGGACCTTTCATTGCCAAGGTTCTTGTTTTCAGATTGGCCATTCTGAAAGTCCCTGATAGATGACTTTCATTATTGGAGAAATTGTCTCTGATCTCACTGATGATCATGCTGCAGGTGTTCTGGGAATCTGGGGACATGAGGGCCCACAACCCATTGTGGGTTCTTGGCTTCTTGCATGACAGTATTCAAATGTGAGCATAGAGTTTAAAGTGAAAGTGAGTTTATTAGTGGAGCAGTGAGACAGACCATGGGCTACTCCACAAACAGAGCACCCCTCCCTTAATGAAATGTGTTTCCTTTATTGAGGTTCATTTATTTGGGGGGATAAGGTATTTAAAAAGGGGAAGGAACACTCAGAATCTTCCAAAGCTCTCTTGGCCATATTGTGTTCTTAGATGAATTTCTGTTTCCTATCATGGCAGCATGGGGTGTGTAGTTTGGCATGCTAGTGTATTACAATGAGTGCATAATGAGGGCAGGGGGTGAAATTAGTCGCCATGTTGGATCCAGCTGATCTCTGCTGGTTTTAAGCCATAAATCCAGCAGGGGCTGGTCTTACATTCTTGTTGACAGTTCCTATAGCTTTTATCAATTGAAACTATTTGCCACATACCCAATCTCAGTCACTTCTAGAAAAGCTGGCCTGTATGGGGAAGAGTGGCTTTCACCCATTTTCTCCAGTTGCATACCAGCAGCCCTTGACAGGCATGAGTGGCATGATTTATAATAGCAGTCTGGTTCCTCCACCCTATGGATCCAGCAGCCATCATCTTCCCCTGCCCTGCCTTTTACATTAGCTCCATAACGCCTGCTTTCATGCTATGAGATGATGTGCGGGTCTGAAAGTTTCCACATCATCCTATTTTATTTTCAGCACAGCTCTGTCCAGTACAACTACATAGAGCAAATGACTCAGCTTGGCTGACATTTGGCCTCCAGAATATTGGGAAAATGGACAGTTGGAAATGCAGCAGCTTAGTATCTTGGCTCTCCAACCTCCTAAATTTGCTGCTGAAAATTGGGTGTTTGTCAACTGTTTCTTCCTTAAGCAGGCAAACTTCAGCCCCAGGAGGTAATAAAGCTAACTTTAAATCTCACCTCAGGTACAGCAAAACTGGCAGAACTGTACATTTGATTGTAGACAAGCTTTGAACAGAGTGCCACAGAACCCTCCGCTTAGCAACTTCCAGCACAATGAGATCAGCTATGAGAATGGAATAAATTGGAGATTGATTTCTGCAGTTCCATTCATTTGCAGACAATTATGCTGTTGCTCTGCGGTATAGGTAGTAGCTGCTCCTTTTAGCCAGAGGCTGATTGAGATTTGCTACCTACCACCACCGTTAGAGTTGTGATTCCCCAGTTACACTTCAGTAACCCAGGCTAAGGAACTGTCCCTGTAAAGGCGATCACCAGCAGCAGCTTAGCGCAGAGGTTCTGGGGTCACAGATGCCTGGGGTCCCATCTCTCCATTAAGAGCTAACTGACTTTGGTTAAGTCTGTTATATCTTTGAACCTCAGGGAAATAGGCATGATGGTCCCACCTGCCAGTTGTTGAATGTATTAAGTGAGGTAAGGTTACAATGTGCCTAGACAATGCCTAACACATAATAACTAGTCAGTAAATAGCAGTATTCCTTTTTTATATATTTTTAATTTTTAAAAATTCTTTATTGATTAAAGTATTACATATATCTCCTTCCACCCCTCCCATTGACCTATTTCCAGCTACTCCCACCCCCCAGCCCATGCCCTCACCCCCTTAGTGTCTGTGTCCATTAGTTATGCTTATGTGCATGCATACAAGTCCTTTAGGCAGTATTATGGCAGACTCAATGGGTCCAGGACCAGGATGCCATGTAAATCTTAGGAGCAGAAATATGAGAAGGAAGTAGGCTTGGGGCTCGAGTCTGGAACACAAGCTTCAAACTCTTCAAAAGAATAATTCTCAGGATCCTTCATCTGGACATGGAATTCAAACACAAAGCATCACACCTTTACATGAAACCAGTAGAGGCCCCCAGCTGTCTTCACATCTGACCTTCTGACCATGACCTACTAGAACTAGACTGTCCATAATTGGGCCAGGTCCACTGCTTGAATCTCACCTGGCACTGCCCTCCCTTAGCTCTGGTTTCAGCCAAAGGAATGCATCCGGTTTCTGCAATGCTTTGCTTTGTGAAAATGTCTCCTTTCAGCACATAATTTTGCCCAGAAGTTATGAAAATGTGAGAGAGAACAACTGCAGAGGCTTGTGATTCTTTATAAAGTGGTTGCTATTTCCCCCTCTCATCTATCACCTGATACAAAGACAGAAACTAGGAGGGCAGAGGGAGGGGAAGGAGGACATACTGGTTCTCTGGCCACGTCTTGCCATTTTGAATTTGGTTCATTTAGACCCCCTGATGGGTGGCAAGACAGGTCCAAGCTGCTTTCTGCTGGTGTCTAGTGTGAAGAGAGCAGGATTGCTCCTCTCCAATCGCACTGCTTTCTTGGAGTGGCCAGCTCTAAGCCTTCCACTGGGTGTGGTGAGAGTGAGCAGCGGCAGCCAAAGCATGGGGTGTGGTCTCAATTGTAGGACGCCAGTCTGTGCCCTTTACTTCTGGGGCTGTTGCCCATTGAGTCTCAGCTCTGGGCACTTTGCCTGGATGTGTGTCATAAATGGTTCCTGTGAACAAACCTTGTGACTCGGAGATCTGTGTGAAGGTTTATTAGAGAAGATCTTGGCAGCCATACCTGTGAGGGAGGGAGGGCAGCAGGATGGGCAGAGGAGGAGGTTGACTGCAGTTACAACAGAGGTCTCAGCCATCCAGAACAGCAGGACTCCGGATGCCCCGTGAGTGTGGCCCCACCTTTCCACACCCCTTCCCGGTCACTGGGTGTCAGCTGCATCCCTTTCTGCTTCATGATCTTCATCAACTATGAAATAGAGCCGGAGTCCATAGAAAATGCTGTGGAAACAAACTGTGATTCCCTGTAATGAAATGTTCAGAGAGGGCAAATGTGTGCAGACAGAAAGTAGGTCTCTCTTGGGATGATGCAAATAGTCTGAAATTAGTTTCTGGTGAAGATTGCATAATTCTGTAAGTTTCTATTGTGATACACACTTAAGATGGGTGAACTTAATGTATACCTAAATATGCATTAAAATATTGTGGGCAGTAAAGAGGACAGAGGGACTTAGACAGGAAAGGTAGACCCCAACTCTCCTTTCTTTGCCAAAATCAGATGGTCATATTTGCATGGTAGGAGAGAACCTCGCTCTCCTCTGAAGACAGGGTTGGGAAAAGGAAGAAACCCCCCAAGGAAGCATGGCCTCACTTTTGCCTTAAGGCGCTTCTCCACACAGCAGCCAGTGTGAGATAAAATTTTTTATTTTAAGTGAGTTCATGTCATTCCTCAGCTTAAAACCCTCCCATGACATCTCCTGCCCAGTGAATGCCAGAGTCCTCTCTGTGGCCTCCACAGCTGGCCGGCCAGCATCTGAATTCCTTTTCTGGGCCTCTGGCCTGCCCGCCACTCCTCCCCTCCCCTTCCCTATGCTCTGTCCCTGAGCTGTCTTCCTGCAGCTCACACGTGCCAGGCTGTGTGATTCTGCTGTGTGAGAGTCCCTCCTCCCCAAACCCCAAATCCACATGGCTCCCAGCTCCTTCATCCTCTAATTTACCCCCCCCCCCCCCCCGCCCACTGCTGGGGCCCTTTTCCTGGCATCCGGTCTGTCTGTTAGCATATACGCCTCTGCACACATCCGGCCCCTCCTTGTTTGTTTGTTCTTCTGGGCCATGTGCTACTCTCTCTGTTCACTGTCTTCTCCTTTTAGAACGTGAGCTCCATGAGGGCAGGGGATGTGTCTCTCTTATGCACACTGTCCCGGATGCCTAGATTTACTTCAGGGCAGGGAGGAAGGGGTCAGCAGATAGTTTTTGAAGAAACAAAGGAATGGATGGATGGATATTAACCCATTATTTTATTCTTTCTGCCTTCCTCCTTCCTTTGGGTCTCACTTCCCTCCCAACCTCCACCCCTCCCCTGACCCTCACAGTTACAAGGGTCTCTCCTTTATTTCTGACGTGTTCTTTGGGACTGTGATATGATGCTCCCCAGGCATTATTAACCTTGCTTTTAATGCACTGCCAACTTCCCCCGAAATTGAGAAACAGGAAGGAAAGCAAATGAGATTGGAAACCCAGATACCCTACGACAGGAAGATGAAGTCCTCCGGAGCCCACAGGAGACAATGCTGTTTGCGTGAGGGAGACAATTCTCTTGTAATAAAATCCAGCAGAGTGAGTCTCCCTGAGGACACAGTTCTGCCCACTTGACTTGTGCAAGATTGGATGAGGCTGCTGAGGCTGTTCCAGATTCAAAGCCGCTGATGGATCACTGTCCAGTGATTGCAGGGAGTAGGGAGTGCCCCATGGAGGCATGAGGCCAGGGCCACGCTCTCACTCTTCATGAATACCGTGTGTGTGTGTGTGTGTGTGTGTGTGTGTGTGTGTGTGCATTAGTTGTGCATGAGTGTGTTTGATGAGAGAAAATTTTGATGTTAGTGTGCATGCATCAGGTGATCTGGAAACCTTTAGACATAGGTGCATGTCTCGGTGTGTCTCTAAGGTCTGGCCCTGGCCACCACAGCAGAATTACTCACTCTACTCACTCTGAAAAGGCACTGAGTGGTTCATCTTCATTTCCTCACCCCTGCTATTCTGGTATTAATAAGACCCATCCTTCTCTTTCGTGCTGTTCTTTGGAGAGCACAGACCTCTTCCACGCACAGTTTCTCATTTCATTCTGATAACCAAAAGCAAGTGATCTTCCTTTATAGATGAGAGATCCTGCCCCCCAAACCTCTGAATGGCCTCCCCAAGGAAAGCCGATCCCATCCTTCTTGCAGGGGCAACTGTGAGGCTGACCCACTCCCTTCCCGGCTCCTTCAGGCAGCCACCTCCATTCCATGTTTTCATCCTCCCTGTGCTACAGCTTCCTTCCTCCGTCCCCTCCTCCTCAAGCCCACCACCCTGCCCAGTCCCCCTTTCAAACCCCTTCCCATTTATTCCCTTTCTTTCTGAACCAAAGTCCTCACTTCCCATTGGTTCCTCTGACTTCCACCCTTACACACTCTTAATGCTGCTCTTCTCGAAATTGTCAATTATGTTTTCATCATCAAGCCCAAAGCCTCTTGAGAGTACTCAGCTTGTTGGAAAGGATGTCTGTATTGTGTGACATGGCCGTGAACTCCTTCCTTTTGGAAATTCTCATCTCTTAGTTTTTTTGTGTTTACTCTTTTTGGCCAACTAACCTTTCTGTGACCTTTGCTGGCCTTTACAAACCCATTGAATGGTTGCATTCCTTCCTTTTCCGTCTTCACATAGCCTGGGTGCTATCAACTTTTCAGTTGCATCCAGCTTCTCTTGTACATAAATGACTGTGACATTTTTCTCCCTGATTCACCCTCCCTTCTAACTGCACTCTTTGTACACCCTCTAGAAATCTCTGTTGAATGTGCAGTGACACCTCAAAGTCAGCAAGTTTATACTACCTTGAATCTATGCCCAAAATTGCCCTTTTCTCCCTTTTTGGCCACTGTCTTGGTGATGGCAACACCAGAAGGCAGGGAGTCCTACCACAGCTTCTCCTTTACCCTGAAGATGTGGTCTTTTCCTCACCCTACCTCATCTCCATCTATAAATGTCTCTTGAATTGCTCACAGTCTTTTTATCCCCCCCTGCCCTGCCCTGTCTTATCTCTCCTTGAGGTTATAGCCACAGTCTGGTGTGTTCAGAGGCTTCGCACAATGGCTTGACAGATACAAACACACAGAGATAGTTGAGGATACATGTACCCAGATATGCATGTAGTATTTGATTGTCACTCAAATCAGATGCTGTAGCTCTTAAATGGTCCCAGTGCCTCAGAAGCACATGGGTTAAGAGCACACAGAAAAACTCATTAGTGCAGATCCAAGAAAACTGGACATAGCAGCAAATATATAGGTATACATTTGTCAACAAATGCATAATTAGACGCAAAGACAGAAATGGAGCCACAGACATAGAAGCACAACCATGGACAAATATATATTGAGGTCCTGCCATTGTAAGACAAAAAGTTAAGAGCTGGCAGAAAAAGAGTACTTTGGCCCAGCACCCCCAGGGTGGGCTCAGAGAGTCCCGGGTATTTGCTGGCTCTTCTACAATCGATCACTCTACTTCCCCCTCTCCCCTTCCAGAGACTATTTCCATGCTGAGACTCTGAGCCTCCTTTTTCTATTCTTAGGCTTGTTAGACCCAGGGGTTGACACAGTTCTGCTTGCTGCCAAGCTTCCGGGATGCTGTGAGAGTCGGAGTGCTTTTCATTACGCCAGATACATTTACACAGATGTTGTCTTAATGCACTAAAACCTATATTTGCTATGTTATAGAGATGAATCACCAATTCCTTACATTTACACGGGATTTTAAATCTTTTCAAAGTGTTTCTGTGGACATTCTCTCATCTGAGCCTCAGGATGCTATTTATTGTAAATGAGTTTTATATATTGCACATATTTTACATAATCCCTCTCCTTTTCCCACCTCCTAATAAACCAACAGAATCTTCATAGCTCTTAGATATCAGTGATTTATTAATGCAATCCACTCTGTTTTTAATTGTCTGTTGCACACTCTGTATACTGTTTTTGACTTGGATGGGTTGGGTTATATACATATTTTTGGGTTAGTTGAGTCATTGTTATTGCTTTAACCCTTCCTACTCTTTCTTCCCACCATCATTTACACACTCAAGTTTTCTGTCTTTGCTTGAATATTTGAACTCATTCATTGAGGTTTTGAATATTATTTTTCAATGCTCAGCATAGTTTATATAAAATAGTAAAATAGATGGTGTCCAATGTGGCATTCTACATTTTCCTACATGTTTTATTTTATATATTTTCTCTGCTAGCTAGGTGAGTTGGAGCAACTAGCATAATGCCCTGTATTTTACATTCTTCATTGGTTAAGGTGGGAAGTTTATGGCAAATATTAGAGCAGATCCATGTCAAGTGCCTGGCCCATTGCTTGACACACACTTAATAAATTGTGATTACTATAGGAGTGTTTGGTGGTGACTATGGCAGTAGTCACATTATGATAATGTTGTTAGAACATGGTCTTTACAACTGTCTTATAGGAAAGTGCTTAGGAGTATCTCCCTCTCATGGACCCTAGTTTAACCTTGACATGTGGTTGAAAATTCAGTCTGCTTGCCATTTTGCCCTTTATAAGTAATGTCTCACTAAACATCTTCTTGCATACAGTTTTATTCTTCTTTTCAATTTAACATTTGTATGTATTCCTATGAGTGAAATCCCAGAGTGAAAGGATATGTACATTTGTAAGGTTCTCAATAGATAAATAGTGCCAGATTGCTTCCCACCAGAGCACCATCAGTTTACACTTCCAGAAATTCAAGAGAAAGATTATTTATAGAAATTTCCATAGCCTTAGCTGAGCTTGTTTTCTGTTTGACTTTTCTTATACAGATTTTTCTTTAAAACCATAATATATGTGTGTATATGTACATGTTTATATATGTGTATACATATATGTGTGAATATATGTTATATATATATATGTGTGTGTGTATGTGTGTGTGTATATATATATACACACACACACACTTTTATAGGGCATGTGTCAGTGATGATATTTAAGTATCATTTGCCACATGATTTTGATAGAAACTGGTTGCTCAAAGTTTGAGATGCTTACTTGTGATGATACATGAGATAATTTTAGCTAGCATGTGACAGGAAATGAGATTGGTTTATATATTGACAGTGATATTCTATTTTCAGTTCCTTTCAGTCTTCTGATCAGATCAAGGAAAACGTCTATGTCTGGTGCCAAAAACACTTTAAAACCATCTAGTCCTTCCTCATCTCCCTTTTAAAAAGAGGGGCTTTCTTCCCCTGGAGTTTCTAGCTCAAATTTAATATTATTTTTATGCTTTCCTACATTTTATAGAAATAAATATTTTACTTTATTTAAAATCTTGATATAAAGGAGTTTTTGCACACATTAAAAAGGTGAGTTATGGATGGGGCAGACATCCTGACAGCGGTGTTTCAGTGATTAAAGTTTGGGACATACTGCATGGGGAGTGCCTCACCACAGCCCTCCCATGCGTAGTAATAACAAGTGGGCCTTAAAAACACACTGACTCCAAGTGTCCATAATGCTTGACAGTTTGGAACTTTGTGATGGCTCCTTCATCCGTGTTCATTTGGGAGTGTAAGGACCTTGCAAGGTGGCCCTGAGGCGAGTCACTTTAATATCCAGCGAGTCCCATTGGTTCATGACCAGGTGAGAAATCTCCTCACTTGGCAGGTGAAGAGCAGAGTGGGAATACTCAGTACTTACAGATGCATAAATCAAGACTGACACTGTGAATAGAATGTTTCAGAAAATGGGATTAAATAGCTTAATGATAGTCACTGTGAATCGCAATGTCAGGTTTAGTAGAATTCTAAGGATGCACTTGCTAACGTTAATGAGGTTTGGTGGAATAAAATTAACCATGTCCAAACAGCTGCATGCCTTCACAACAAAGGAGCTAATCTCAGCAGGCTGATACATCCTCTCCCTGGGGTCAATTGATTTTACTTTTTATCTTTTAGGATATATTTAAATTTGCAAGAACGTCTCCTGTCCCAAGACAAAAGAGGTCCATTGTGGTATCTCCCATTTTAATTCCAGAGAATCAGAGACAACCTTTCCCAAGAGATGTCGGCAAGGTAAGTCAGACAAAAGATAAATGACAAAAGCACGCTTTCATTAAGAGATGAGCATACATGAGACAAACTGAAGTCTTGGTGACAAGCTGTAGGCCTTAATTCCCCTATGATAAAAAGGCAAACTGTTTTTGCAAAAAAAAATTGTCAAAAGATTAGTGTTTGCAAAAAGCAGTAGTAACAGCTTTGAATGTCATGATCTGGAGATCTGCGTGGTACATAACGATGTTGAAGTTGTGTCAGAAGCATGCCATTGGCTTAGCAACAAACTAGTTGCTTTTATAGATAATCTCAAGGCAGCCATCCAGGTAAGTTCCATTATTGTAGCAGTATGATGATATGTGGTCTTTTAATTTAGATCCTGGTTTTCAAATGTGTTATTCTAGGAGCAGCATTGGATCAGCTTTCTAAAAACTAAAGATCAAAAGAACCAGATCAAAGAAACTAAATCATACTAATCAGATTCAGAAAACACTGTTGCAAAAATCAAAACCACCACTTTCCCGAGAGGAAACAGTCACTGTGAAATGGACAGAAATGCTGGTGTTGCCTGGTCAGCACATTCTTCTCCATACAAGCATCAACATGGAGAATCAAATTTTAACTAGTTTGCATTTTTTTGGTGAACTTGAAATTTGAACAATAGTGCTTAGTTGAATGAATCATCTCAGTGACTGTGGCTATTGGACTATTTATTCATTCATTAAATAAGTAAGGAGCACCTTTATATGCTGGACACCAAGATTGGGGATTGGTAAGCATAGGTTTGAGCAAGAATACAGGCCCCTGTTGTGATGGAGCTTGTATTCCAGTGAGAAGACAGTTTAGTGAGTAAATATATAAACGTGAAGATTGCTGAGGATAACACGTGCTGTGAAATAAGAAGTGGGGTGATGTGAAAAAGCAAAAGGCAGGATCGGAAGTAGAGGGAGGAAGGAATCTTTACACTGGCTTTACACTGGTAAAGCCTGGTTGGAGTTACTGACATGTGACTGCAAATTGGAAGAATGAGAAAGGGACAGTTAAGGGAAGATCTTGGTAAACTGCATTCTTGGCAGAGAGAACTGCATGTGAAAAGGCCTGGAGATGGGTTAGAATGGGGTATATTTTAGGAGCAAATGCATGGTTGGCTACAATGCAGTGAGCAAAGAAGAGAGTGGTTAAGAATTGAAATCCGCCGAAACCAGTTTGGCTCAGTGGTAGAGCATTAGTCTGAGGACTGAAGGGTCCCAGGTTCGATTCTGGACAGGGGCATGTACATTGGTTGCGGGCACATTCCCGGTAGGGGGTGTGCAAGAGGCAGCTAGTCGATGTTTCTCTCTCGTCGACGTTTCTAGCTCTCTATCTCTCTCCCTTCCTCTCTGTAAAATATCAATAAAATATATATTTTTAAAAAGAATTGAAATCCTGGAGGCCAAGGTGAGAGGTAGGGATTTCACTATGCATGCAGCAAGAAATTCTTAACGTCTTCGTGTGTGTGTGTGTGTGTGTGTGTGTGTGTGTGTGTGTGTGAAAAGAACCTTCTGGCTGGCTTCCCTGTGGGGAATGATTTGTTAGGAGCAGAATTGAGTGGTAGGAAAGAGTAGATACATAGAGATGAGGTAAAAATCGGTTTTATAGTGATATGGAGGAAATGTGAAGGTAATTTAGACCACTAGAAATCTGCTTCTATTAGAAACTAGAGGCCCAGTGCATGAATTACCTTGGCCTGGCTGGTGATCAGGGCCAATTGGGGCCATCTTGCCAGGTGTCTCACTGGGTCTTGAGGCTGCTGGCTGGGGGGAGAGCCTGCAGGAGGTTGGCTGGCCACAGGAGGTTTGCTGTGGGAGCACACTGACCATCAGGGGAAAGCTCCTATGTTGAGTGTACGCTCCCTGGTGGTCAGTGTGTGTCATAGCTACTGGTCAGTTTTCTGATCATAATGGTTGCTTAGAAATATATATATATATATATATATATATATATATATATATATATATATATGAAGCACTGCTTATTAAGTGTCCTCATAATCACCATATTTATAATCTACCACTGTGCCAGGTGTCTTTGTCTTTTATTTTTAAGCAAAACCTTGCCAGGCATACAGAATATGATGTGAAGGGAAGCCGAGCTTTTCCGAATGGGGTGGGGCTATGAGCCCTGGCTCTTTGGACAGCCCTAATTACTATCATGGCTTTTGTAATTTTCCCTGAAGCCAATAATGGCAAATGCTAAGGGACAAGAGTCCCCAAGTCTGTAAGGCTATGCCCCTAAACAATTTCAAAGACACAAGTTGTATTCTTGTTCAGTAAGCCTGGTGTGCATCAGAATCACCTAGTGAAGTTAAAATACAGATGCCAGTCTCCACCCTCAGAGGTTGATTTCATTGGCTGAAGGACCAAACATCAGGATGTTTTAAATATCTCATGTAATGCTGATGTACAGGCAAGGCTGAGAACCGCTAATGTAAACTGGTCCTAGTTCAGGTAAGAAACAGCAGCATTTGCATAACTTGGTCACTTACTAGAAATGCATATGCTTGGATCCCATCTCAGAACCACTGAGCCAGAAACTCTTGGAATGAGGCCAGTAATCTTTCAGGGCATGCCTTTCAGGTGATTCTGCTGCACTCCCAAGTTTATGGAGGTCTGATCTAAAATGTGTTCTCCTGTCTACCACTAATATATATGTAATACTTTCAGTATGGGAGTTTCAGTCTCATTAATTAGGTTAAAACAAGCTGCTTGGAAAATTGGTTATTCTGGCATAATTATTATTAGCACACCTTTTCTCTTAAACATGTCTAGATATGGTCATTAAGTTGTGATCATTCTAAACTTCTCTTTTTCCCACACATTCATCCCCCTGACTGTATTTGGATAATTTTTATAAGCCTCTTTCCCTGAGATACATAATGGGTCAATAAGTATACAGCTAACCAGAGACATTCTTCTGCATTGTTCCTGCAAATTTTGTTTCCAAGCTGAGGCTTCATCTCTCCTTAGTGCTTTATGTACTGCCCACATGGGCTCTTAACCTGGATTCTCTACAAAGCAACTGTTTTTCTAAATGCGATAGTCTACTAACATTGTAATATGTGAAAGCCTCCCAAAACTCCAGATGGTTTTTACAGAATAACTGCACTGCCTTCCAAAAACTGCTCTTTTTTCCCATGCTCTTTATGCCTTTGAAGGAATGCGTTTTCATTTTTGTGCTTTCTTGCTTTTATTCATTCATCTTATTCTTTTCTTTACATCTTTGATCATCATCAACTCTACCAGTAGCTGACAAGCATTGCTCTGCAGAGCTGGGAGAGCTTATAGGCGTCTTGAGTGAGTGCTGGGAGGTGGGGAGAAGGGAAAGGAAACCAAAGAAGCACACCGTCCCCATCCACCTGAACTGCCCCAGCCAGGGCAGCTTCAAATCAGACTTCAGTATAGGATGCCATTTTAAGAGATTCTGTGGTTATTAAAGAATAAAGACACCTGTCTTACTTTGAATTTCTGGAGACAAGAATTCAAATGCAGGTAGTTTATTTAGAATGTAAAGAGAATGCTGGTAAGGGAGTGATGAAGAGAGACTGGGAAGGGAAGCAGCCACTTGGGAGACCTATTTTTCAAGAAAGCCAACACTGTGAGCGACTAACTTGCAACCCCAGGGGAAAACACTAGGGAATGGTAGGAAGCACATTAAGGGCCGGTCCTAGAACTGTAAATTATTCATCGAGTTCCCTCTGCCCTGTGCTCTATACAAAGGCACAACAGCTCTCCAAGGCCTGGGGTGGGCCTGCAAGCCATAAGCTATATGGCAACTAGAAGTCTGGGCTGTGCATTGAAAAGGTAATATCCAAGGGTCAGGAGAGGGCACTTCTGCTCTATCACTAAACTCAGTATAATACTTTTTCTTTGCAGGCTAGGTTTTCCCTTTGTCTTATCCTCTCTCCACCTCATTTTCTGAACTACTTTTGTTATGTCTCATGCCTTTGAAGCCAACTGTACTTCCCTCTCTTCATTAATAAGTACTTGCTGCATCCCAGGAGGGAAAATCTCTGAAATTCAATACAATTCATGTCAACAAGCATACATTCAGCACCCGCTACTTACAAGACACTGTGCTAGAGGCTGGCCATTTAATGACAAAGGGAAACAGACAGCATCCTTGATTTCATAAGATTACAGAGTACAGAAAATAATCCAAATTCATTATTTGCTCAGTACTGTAAATCATAAGCATTTTTCAACTATTATGTTGAATACTCATAATAGTAGCTGCATGGGGATAATCTTCCAATTTGACAAATAGAGTAATGAGACTCAGAGGGATGAAGTAACCTGTCCAAAGTTACATGGTCCCTAACTAACAGAGACAAGCTCTGTGACAGCCCTTTGAGATTTCAGTCTGTGTTCTCAGCCAACATGCTCAGGGCTGCTGAGTGCAATCTGAGAATTCTCCTATGCAATGAAATATCCTGACTCTTTAAAATAGCATTAAAATTAAGTTTAATTCTTTCAAACACACCAAAAAATAATGTGGATGGAGAGCTGATGGATCAATGGACTTATGTATGATGAAACAAGAATCATAAATTGTTAATAATAGAATCTAGGTGATGGGAGAATGTGGAACACTGTAAACTTCTTTCTATTTCCTATGTGTTTAGGAATTTTATAATACAACCAGAAGCCTGGTACATGAAATTCATGCACGGGAAGGGGGTCCCCTCAGTTTGGCCTGGACTCTCTCCAATCTGGGACCCCTCAGGACCTCTGTCTCCTAACCACTCACCTGCTTGCCACCTGATCCCCCTACCCACTCTCCCCTCACAGCCTTTTCGCCCTAACTGCTCTCCCCTGCTGGCCTGGTCCCCCTAACTGATCTCCCCTGCCTGCTTGATCACCTCTAACCTCCTCTGCCTTTGCCCTGCCAACATGGCTTTAATGGGAAGGATGCCCAAAAGGACATCCAGAAGGTCATCTGGAAGATGTTCAGTCTAATTAGCATATCACCCTTTTATTAATATAGATGCCACCTTGCCATAAAAATGCAGGCTGTTCCCAGGTTTTCCTGTCAGAAGGGGAGCCCACAGTATCATCCTGGGTTCTGACCAGGGTTTATCCGCTTGTGCTCTATCTCAGCAAGATGTGATTCCTAGAAGAAGACTCTTGGATATACCTTGAACACTGTATCCATTTGCCAAATCACCCTCCAAAAATGTTGAACCACTTTCACTTTAAACTCCCACCAGCAATCATGCTTGTGCCCTCTGTCCCACTTTGATGCAAATATCATTGATTTCTCCCTAGAAGCTTCCCTCCTGTCAGCCAAGACTGCTTGGTACTTGAGCCAACTTCATTGTTCAGCTGGGGACGTGATTTCCCGAAATAGAATTATGGAGGAGGAAAAATAGTTTTCCTCTACCTTTCTGAGTTCTTAGTGGAGGCCCTTGTAATGAAAGACAGATCACCAAGAGAAAAACAAAAGTTCATTAACATGTGCACCTTTTGTATATGTGGGAGATCCCGGGGGAAAATGAGTCACTCCCCAAGGTGGCTTAGAATGCAGATTTAAATACCTTCTTCCTAGGGAAAGGGGACCGGGGATGTAGGCCTCTTAGAGGAGAGTAAATTAATTTTATGAAAGATGAATGGGGGGTGAGGGGAGAAATAGTTTGTAACAACGTTTGGGTGTGATGTCAACTTCTACTCTCCTGTCCTGTGACAGGAGTCAGACATCTCTGCCTGACGACACATCTCCAGTCAAAGGGGACCTATGACATTTAAGCTCCTTTAGGGGGGTCCGATTTTAGGCAGATCAGGAGACTTCAGTGAGAGCCTTTACATGCATTTGCTGTTTTTTAAGCATCTGCAGCTCAAGATCATCAATATAACAACACAGCATATGTTGGGGTGGCATGTTCTCTGACCTTCAGAATAAACCCAACAAAAGCTTGTTTCCTCTCTTAGATGACTTGCCACAGTAGCATTATTCCCTGGAGTTGGTATTCTGACCAGTATTTCCTGGGAGTGTTCCTAACATACCCTGTGTTTGAAGAAAGGTGTGGGCCACGTCACTAAATAACCCAGGTGTAATTTTCTCATCTTGTGGAAAGTGAGATAAGGTTATGATAGTTTATTTCCCTTTTCACAGGTTTCTTGCAGGTTTGTGTCTCTGCTGCCCATCCATTGCCCCCAGCAACCCCAGTGCCTCCACTTCGGGCCTTAGGGCCGCTGGGTGCCAGGCCTGTGGGTTTGTGTCTCCAGTCCGGCCCTCCCTCCCCCGGCCCAGGTCAGCGGTGGTGGGGCTTGGGCTGCTGGGTGCCGGCCTCCTTGCAGGAGGTTTGTGTCTTCCATCTCCCCTCCCACACCTCCCTCCCTCCCCCAGCATTCTCAGTGCTGTCTGCCACTATGGGCCTCACCATCTTGGTTGGGTTAACTTGCATACTCACTCCTATTGGCTGGTAGCGTAGCGGAGGTATGGTCAATTTTCATGTTTTTCTTTCATTAGATAGGATGCTGGAAAAATTATGTTTAGCTAAACATAAAATTGTCATAAACAGCACAAGAGTTGGCATCCTGGCACAAAAATACATTTTTTTTGTTTTGTATTTCAATAGGATGGATGGAAACTAAGTTCTCTCTCTCTCTCTCTCTCTCTCTCTCTCTCTCTCTCTCTCTCTCTCTCTCATATTTTATTGCAACTTGAATTCCTTTAAAGCAAGGAGTCCCTTTACTAAAGGGTAAAGACATCAAAAGCAAGGTGCTGCAGGGAATTAGCCCTCGGTAGGGGGTTCCCAGTTAAGGCTTGTGCCACCTAGAATTGTATATTCACAGAAAGGCTATGCAGACATCTCTAGGGATTTGACCCAGTCTTCATTGATGCATAATTCATCTACCTGTCAAATAAATTGGTTGGTAAATAGCTAAATTACTAGAATTCCACCATCCATCAGTGTTTCTAAAAAGAAGGTAAAATACCAGTTGTGAACATTTTTTTACAAACGTGATTTTCTTCCTGTTTTTGAATACCAGCCAGCAGGGAGAATCTGGGAGTGTGTAGTTCCTGGCTCATGCTTTTTTATTCCCCCTTCAAAGTGTGACTATTTCAAAATTTGGACCATAAATAATTTCTCAGTTTTACCAACTTTCACTGTTAAATATTTGATTGCATCTTTAGAGAATTTTGAGTTCTTGGACCTGATTGATTGAGAGCAGGGGACTTTAAATCTGTGAGGAAGCAAGAAGGTCTTGGGAGACGTATTTTATTCTGTTTTATATTAAGTTTGAAAGACAAGTCATTTATGAAATGCTTATTAGAGATTCTACTTTCATCACAAACCCCTTTCATCAAAACCAATGAAAGTACATTTTACTGAAAATCCTTTTTTTATATCCCCTATAAATTGGTAGAATGGGCCTTTAGAAAGAGATCTTTAACCCAGAATGGGAGAAATATGTAATTGGCCCATGTGCTCTTTGTAAAGAATCAACATAGATCATTAGACCAAGTCATAAAAACCACTCAACCAGGAGGTGGCTTTGACTGTGTCATGAATGTCAGTCATACCTGAGGGTGATCTATGGCAGTTGTTAAATATTCCTTGGAGTTCAGGGTAGATACTTATTAGAGGACTCCCCCATCCAAGCACTGTGTATCTCTCATTTATGCCCATTTATGCAAATAGGTTCTGAGGAGCTTAATGTAGTAAAATTAAACTTGTTTTACTCTACATACTAGTCATTTGGATTACTTTAAGAATCCCTAGGTGCCAAGCTGCATCCCAGAAGCTGGGCCAGAAACCTGGTACTGATCCCCAGCACTGCACCATGTCACCCTCCTACAGAAAAGCAGGCGAGGCATCCCTTGCACCATCCTATTGCCTGATTTATTTCATAGAATCACCATCATCTCTCTACCTCTTTTAAAATCCATTGCTTCACAGCTCTTATCCAAATCTAACTGCAGGCCTTTTCTCTTCTCAGAAATTTACGTCTGTTGAATTTTCCCCTTTTAAAACAACTAGCAATTTTATTTAATAACTAAAACTTGCCATTGGCTACTGTAGGGAAGAGAAATTTGAATATAGGGCATCTACGGTGTCCAGAAGTTCAGCTCCAAAATTCATAGTGAGTTGAATAGCAGAACTTGTCTCTACATTCAGCAACCCCATGGTTTTGGACTCTTCCCTTCTCATTTCCCAGGGATGCTCCGTTTATAGTCGGAGGCTTCACTGTCCAATGAGATACATACACCATTGCAGAGAGTTCTGTATACACTCCCAACATGGTGGCCACTAACTGCATGTGGTTGCTGAGCATTCAAAATGTGGCTAGTGCAATTGAGAAACTGAATTTTAGAGTTTAATTTAAATGTAAGCTTAAAAATTACTATTTGGCCCAATTATTGGAACAACTTGGGACATGAATCTACCTTTCCAACCATAAATTTTAATCTAAATACAGATTAAATATTTTTTGCCAAAAATATACTGTCCAAAGTGAGATGCATGTGTGATTAATATACACTAAGGATTTCAAAGACTTAGTAAACATGCACAAATATAGAAAATATCTCATTAATAATTCATATATTGATGTCATGTTGAAATAAAAATACTTTGTATATGTTAGTATGAATAAAATCAATCTCATGTTTCTTTTTACTTTTTTATATGTGGCTATCAGAAAATTAAAAGTTATATGGTTGGCATTACATTTATATTGGGCAGTGCTGAGCTAAAGCTTTTTTTTTATATAGTCTCCACTATGGGATTTTTATTTGATCTTCTTTATACATGTTTATATTCCTTTGATGACATGGCACGTTTTGAGCAGCAACTTAATTTCTTTTATATTTGTCTTATCTTCCCATTAATTATAATTCATCAAGTGTAGTGATTCAGTACAGTGCATAACACACAGTAGGGATCAAGTATTCTTTGACTTGAATTCTAGCCAGGCCTATGGCTAGTTGGATAAGGCATTCACTGGTTACTGATTAATTGAAATCATCATAGCCTGATTTGTTGTTAAAATGAAGTTAACAGACCATTATATGAGCAGTCTGGATATTTCCTGTAAATTTTAATTTTCCACAATGGTGGTGGGGCTACCAGATGAATTGCTTGGCAGCCAACCGTTATGATGTCAGGTCATAGAAATATCCTTAGAAGATTATGATAAATTTTATGTTGATAGATTTTGTTTGTGTGTAAGTCTGTGGAGAGAGAAAGAGAGAGAGAAAGAGAGAGAGAGAGAGAGAGGAATAGGAAGAAAGCAAGCGCCTATATTTCAGGATTTACTCATATATACAATGATATTTAAATCCATTTAAATTTAAAAAATCAAAACTTTTATTTTTATTCACAACTAAACAGAAGTAATTCTAACTTATTTTTACTGAGTCTAATAAAAGCTTATATTCATCATTAGCAACTATTCTACTCTTTTCACACAGTTTAATAAGGATAAAACATAATTGAGTTGTTTTGGTTCTTTTCCAAATACGTATATATGCAAAAATGACCTCCATCATATACATCTAGCAAATAAAGGCATCTGAGCCTACGTAAGAAGCAATATTTTTAGCCTTGAGTTTATCAGCCTTGCAGTTCTCAATTTGAAAGTTTCCCAAGGCTTTATTACTAAATTTATATTTAATTATTTGTGAACATTAAAGGATCTGGCATTGCAGCTTGAAATAGCATTCTAGAAGTAGGAGAGTTGAAGAATTTTTAAATTCACCTAAACCTTCCACATCTAATGAGTGTCAGGATCTTAGCCAAACATGACTACCCTTGGTGTTCTGTTCAGTTCTTACAACAGCCCTATAAAGGACTCCACCCATTTCTCAGATGGGAAGCTAAAACTGAGAAAAATTAAGTAACTTGCCCAAGAGAGTGTCAGTTCTGACATGAAACCTAGGACTCTTTACTTCCAAACCAATGATCCCTACATAATAACATACGTGAATGTTTAGTGTCCATGGGTCTTTGCTGTTTGCATAGTGTGGTCACTTGAATTTGAATGGTACACACATTCTCAGAAACCCATACTATATTCTCAGTGTACTATTCAGAAAACTGAGGCTAGAGCACCATGCAAGATGGTCTACTTGTGACACAAATTGAGTTGTGTAAGTTGAGTTTCTTCTGCCATATACTCCAAATTGATTTCAAAATAGCACATGGCATGAATTAAGAAATAGGCTTTCTTGGGGGTGGGGAGAAGGGAGGAGGGATGCACATAAGCCAGGGGTCAGCTAAAAATGTGAAGCGTGCTCCCCACTGCCCATCATGCCTGGGCAGACAGTGGAAGACATCACACAGGTTTGCCAGGAGAGGCAGTCTGCTCCCTGGTTCTTCTTTTTCATTGGCTGGCTCAAGTACATCCTTGTCAGTGGATGGACAGTCAAACCCTGGAGAGTCTTGCAGCCTCAGTGCTGGTACCCAAATTAGCAGGAGTAGTCTGAGATTCTAATCTAGATGCTCAAAGCAATGCCTTAGGCAAGAGTATGCTGGGAAACTGGCTCTTAGGGGTGAGTAGAACCATACCTTGGTGTTTATCACATTCTTTGGTATACATACTCCCTCAGTGACCAATGTTAAGCTACTGGTTTGAATAATTAATGAATATTTAACAATCGGTAGTAGGACCTGGCTCCAGCACACCTGACCTTGGGGCCCATGGGATGTGGTGCTATATGGGGTCAGGATGTACTGACTCCACGGGGAGCTATGCTTAAAATAGAACCACCAGCATGGAGAAGTGGCTGACCACCCACCCATTCACCACAGGTTTTAGCTAGTTTCATGTCCAGGCTGAGCCCCAGGGATCATTTTTTGACAACTCTGCTCTTTACATCACATTAAGTAACTGGTCACATAGCCAAGTGCAGGCTAGAAGCAGACCTTGCCCCTTTGCTTTTTCAGCTCTGCCACACCTGTTCTCTTTCACACAAAAATCACTTGAGTGGCTCTCTGGAGACAGTCCTTGCCTTTCCCAACCCCCATCTTTCCCCAGAGGTCTCTGTCCCCCAAGCCCCCAAGTGCCAATGGCCAATATTTTGCTGTGATTTGTTTCTGAGCCCATTTCTTCTATGGTTCACTACTACCTCTGTGGCTTCCTAAATAATCTTTCTCTTGTCATTGAGTCTTGGCTCTGAATTCTCTTAGCCAGAACTGAGGTGGCTGAAATGAAGTTAACATCTGGTGCCATTTTCCCGCCACTAACAAAAGGATGCTTATGGATTGAGACAACTGGCACAGGAAAAACGTGGGCTGCATGCTGGGAACATTGGCACACAGGACATGAGTCTGACTTCACAACTGTCATGTTCAACATTGGAATTAAATGAATCATTTTCTGCTTCTTGTCAGTTCACCCATTTGTACTACCAACTGCTGTATATCAAATGGAAGGAGAGAAGCACACAACGGGAGGAATCCTCCTGAGGTTAACATTTGTTATGCAATCAAACTAATTGTCCACTGGATTTCAGCTTAAAGTAGAATCCAGGCTAGTTGCCACTGATGCATCACTTCCCAAATTCCTACCAAAATATCAGTGAAGACACAGAAAAGGCAAAATCTCCAGAAACTAAAACATTAAAAGAGCCAATTGCCAGTTTCTGAGAACATTGACTAAATGTAGGACCAAATATATATTATTGGCCTAACAATGCTAAATCCTGAGAAACTGAGAAAAACTTTCCCCTGAGAAAATATGTGAAAATGCATATTCCTTCCTGCACTGTCAGTTGTGAATCAACATCAGAGTTTGTAATCACCTCTCTATTGTGTGTGTGCCTGTGATTATTTTGTAGCAGCCAAAATACTGAACGAGATGCCCCTTTGCACCTTCCCATAAGCTTTCAGAGGGTAATCCCAGAAAACAAGAGAGGCAGAGGCAGGAGGAGGTGTGCTCTGTTATGCATGGGTTTTCACATGAGCTTGGACGTGAATAGTAGTCTTCCTGCTATTGCTGCAGCTGCTGAATAATCAGGGATTTGGCAAGTGGGGAAAGAGGCTAATCTTATTGTGAGCATTAGATATTCCCAACTGGGTGAGTAAAAAAGGATGAAAAAGAAATCCCTTGAGCCAGTCTCCTGAGGCTGATAAATTCAGTGCCAATCGTCCCAATTCTACCTGTAAAATGATGAAGGGAGAGATAAAATTCCCGGTGAATTACGGAGAAATGAGGTTAACCTCACAAACATTTATTTGATGTGCACAATTTTGCATTGAGTCAAGGCTGGGGGTCATGTCTTAGTTTAACAAATAGACCTCGTGTTGAGAAGCAGAAAAAGGCTCTCTTCACCAGACAAGGAAAGCCACTGCCTTGCTGCATCCTACATTTTTCATGCGTGGCTCTGCTGGCAGCCTTGTTCAAAGGGAGCCACAAGGAACAAAAGTGAAAGCAGAAAAGGTGAGCTTTGGTGTAATTAAGAGGCAGCAGGCCCTAATCGGTTTGGCTCAGTGGATAGAGCATCGGCCTGTGGACTGATAGGTCCCAGGTTCATTCCAGTCAAGGGCATGTACCTTGGTTTTGGGCATTTCCTCAGTAGGGGGCGTGCAGGAGGCAGCTGATGGATGTTTCTCTCTCATTGATATTTCTGGCTCTCTATCCCTTTCCCTTTCTCTCTGTAAAAAATCAATAAAATATATGTGTTTTTTTAAAAAAACAGGTATCAGTGCTCATTTTTTCTCAGCAAGGAGGCCACAGAGACTCTCGGTAAGGGAAGTGGGGGTACGGAGCCCAAGGAACTATGGAAGTGGGTTGGTTCTTTTGTGGTAGACTTCCAGTCCTGGCTTTGAAGAGGATTGAGGCAAAAACTGGATGGAGAAAGAAACAAGCCACTTAAGATTTTTCTGAAGAGAAGAAGGAAGGAAGAAAGGAAGGAAGGAAGGAAGGAAGGAAGGAAGGAAGGAAGGAAGGAAGGAAGGAAGGAATCCACTTTTATTTCCTTTTCTAGTTTGGAACTAGCCCCGGCTTCTGGATGTGTCATAGGAGAGAGACTTCCCTTGGGGCTGGGTCGCTGAGAACCATGCCTCCCAGCATCTGGGCTTGGCCTGTCTCTGCAGCAGGAAGCAGGGAGGAGATCTTGGGCACAATGACCCTTTATTGTAAGCTTCAATGTTTCCATTGATGGCTGCTTTATTGGAAATGTTGGTGTTTCTTGTTGCATTGTGTGGTTTGAATCAGGAGATCAAGAGTCTCAATGTAGGCCAGTTGTGCAGGCAAACACTCTAGGCTGAAAAATTGAATCTCATTTATCAAACAAGTTGAATCTCATTTATCAAACAAATACTTCGTCACAGAACATCCAATCTCGGGGAGGCAAAGGCCAGTAGATGGGTAGATGAGCACTAGGATGGGGAATGAGGAGAAGTTGAGAAGATGGGGAAGTAATTCCCAAGAGGATTATTGCCTGGTTGGTGGGTTTCAGGAGGCAGGGTGAAGGTAAGAGGGGGGAAAAAAGAATTTTCCAGTCTGTGGGAAGAATATGATCTAATGTCCAGATACCAGAGAAAGGATGGCATGTCTAGAGAACTGAGAATAATTGAATATGAGTGTGATGCAAGGAGAACTCACAAATAAAATTAGAAAATAACCAAGAGCTAGAAGATAAATAACTGGAAAAACTACTTTGGGGAGTATACGCTTTATTATACAGGTGACAGAGGGTTATAAACCAGGGAATGACATGACCAGAATTTTAGGAAGATTCATATTGCAGTGGCTGAAGACTAAGAAAATCAGGAACAGGGGAGACCCACATGGAAG
Organism: Vespertilio murinus; assembly: GCA_963924515.1. Lineage (NCBI taxonomy): Eukaryota > Metazoa > Chordata > Mammalia > Chiroptera > Vespertilionidae > Vespertilio > Vespertilio murinus. The sequence continues at coordinate 23,586,884 of OZ004716.1, forward strand.
CTGTGACAACAGTTCAGGTTGCCAATGAAGGGCATATGGGCAGGGAGAGGAGGGGGGCTGGAGGGAAGACAGAGTCAAGAGCTATTGTCCAGTAGAAAGGGGAGCATCTGTGGCTGAATGTACTAGTATGTGTGCATGGTGGGGAGGGAAGGAAATAGAGAAAGGTCTCTCTTAGCTGGCGACATTATGCCTTTGTAGAATGCTGAAGAAAGTCATCTAAACTGAAGGTTTGGCTTTGAGTTAGTAAATCTTTTGTGAAACAAAAGCAGTTATTTTATCCTTATCTCCAAAGTTTTCTCTTAGCTCTTATTTGAAATACGAGTGAACTCCTCTCAAAGGAGACAGGCCTACCTCCATGTTAGGTAAATGTACTTATAAACTATCTGGAGAGCCATTTTTTGAGGGCAGTGGTCGGCAAACTCATTAGTCAACAGAGCCAAATATAAGCAGTACAACAATTGAAATTTCTTTTGAGAGCCAAATTTTTATAAACTTAAACTTCTAATGCCGCTTCTTCAAAATAGACTCTCCCAGGCCGTCTTATTTTGTGGAAGAGCCACACTCAAGGGGCCAAAGAGCCGCATGTGGCTCATGAGCCGCAGTTTGCCCACCACGGTTCTAGAGAATGGATTAATTTTGCAGCAGCATCAGGCTAGTGGAGACCCAAACGTTTCAGATGTCCCTTCATCTTGGCTTCTTAGGTCTGAACCTAAATCTGCCTGATTCATGCCCAGGGATTTTAGTTCATTTTTCCATGCTGGGGATTTACCGTATTTGCCGGCGTATAAGACAATTTTTTGGCCCTGAAAAATACGTATTTGCCGGCGTATAAGAGAGTGGGAGTATAAGACGACCCCCTAACATTTCCACTAAAAAATACAGAGTTTGTTATATACTCGCCGTATAAGACTACCCCCCACTTGGAGGCATATTTTTCAGGGCCAAAAAGTCGTCTTATACGCCGGCAAATACGGTATTTATTTTTTTTTTCTTCTAGCTCAGAAATGCATAACAGCTGTGTTCACTGTTGGCCTGCTCACCTCAAATTCATACTAAATACATTTCTTCTTAGTAATTTCTTATTTTTTATTGAATTTATTGGGGTGACATTGATTAATAAAATTACGTATGTTTCAAGTATACAACTATAATACATTATCTGTACATTATATTGTGTATTCACTTCTCCAAATCAAGTCTTCTTCCATCATCATTTCTCTCCCCTTTATCCTCTTTCTACCTCCACCACCCCCTTTCTTTCTGATAATCACCTTAGTGTTATCTGTGACTTCGAGGTTGTTTTTTTTAATTCCTTCACCTTTTCCACTTAGCCCCCTAAACTCTTTTCCTTCTATATCTATGAGACTGTTTTATTTTTTTGTGTGTTTATTTATTTTTCATTAGATTCCACAAATAAGTGGAATTATAAGGTATTCGTCTTTCTTTGGCTTATTAGCATAATATTCTTCAGGTACATTCATACTGTAACAAAGGGTAAGATTTTATTCTTTTTTATGACCCAGTAGTATTCCATGTGTAAATGTACCACAGCATTTTTACCCACTCATCTACTGATGGGCACTTAAGCTGCTTCCAGATCTTGGCTATTGTAAATAAACTGTAATGAACATGGAGGTTTCTTCATATATAGTACCAGAAGTGGAATTGCTGGTACATATGGCAGTTCCATTTTTTAATTTTTTAAACTATCTCCATCTGCTTTCCATAGTGGCTGTACCCGTCTGTACTAACAGTGCCTGAGGATTCTTCTTTTTTTTTTTAATCTTGGTCAACACTTGTTTGTTGACTTACCGTATTTGCCGGCGTATAAGACGATTTTTTGGCCCTGAAAAATATGCCTCCAAGTGGGGGGTAGTCTTATACGGCGAGTATATAACAAACTCTGTATTTTGAGTGGAAATGTTAGAGGGTCGTCTTATACGCCCAGTCTCTTATACGCCGGCAAATACGGTATTTTTCAGGGCCAAAAAAATCGTCTTATAAGCCAGCAAATATGGGTACTGATGGAAAACATTCTGACAGGTGTGAGGTAATATCTCATTGTGGTTTTAATTTCCATTTCTCTGATGAATAGTGAGGTCAAGGGAGATATTTTCATGTCTATTGGCCATTTGTATGTCCTCTTTAGAGAAGTGTCTATTCAGATCTTTTGCCCATTTTTTAATTGGATTTTTTGGTGTATTTCGGTATTGACTTGTGTAGCTCTTTTTAAATTTTGAATATTAACTCTACCAGAAGTATCGTTGGTGATATGTTCTCCCATTCAGTTGGCTTTCTTTTCATTTTATTGACAGTTTCCTTTGCTGTACAAAAACTTTTTAGTTTGATTTTGTTCCATTTGTTTATCCTTTTCTTTTGTCCATCTTGCCCAAGGAGACATATCAGAAAAAATATTGCTCTGAGAAATGTCTGAGATTTTACTGCCTATGTTTTCTTCTAAGATTTTTATGGTTTCACGTCTTACATTTAAGCCTTTAATCCATTTTGAGTTTATTTTTATATATGGATAAGAAGGTGGTAATTTGTTCTTTGAATCTGATGTTTGGCTATGCTTTAGTATACACAGTTCACAGGCTCTGTGTTGCTCAATTTTTAGTTCATTTATTTGACAACTTGAAATTCCTCACAAGTGGTGCTTTTATTTTGTTATTTGTATCTAGAAATAATTCTTAACATGCTGTCCTTTTCTTTTTAATACGTTTTCTCTCTTATAAGAACGATAGATGTTCATTGTAAGAACTTTAAAGAAAAATACATATTTAACAATAACAATGTAAAAATCTCCCCAAGTCCCCCATTTGAGATAGTCATTGTTGGCATACCGATGCAATGCTTCTCAGCCTTTAAAATGCACACAAATCTGTGAAAACACAGACTCCTGGCCTCATCCCCAGAGATTTGGATCCCATGGGTCTGGAGTGGAGCCTGGGGGTTTTCAGCACCCTGTGCTGCTGATACTTTGCAGTGCTATGGCCTACGTTTGAGATGCTCTATCCTAAATATGCCATGCCCACACATGACCATCTGGTAATCACCAATGTTGCAGAAACATCTTTCATGTCCTCCAATGTCCTTCTTTAGTATCATTGTATCACATGCTGTGCCATTTGTACATCCATCATTGAGTTCCAGGAGTGCTTTTTAAAAATATATATATATTTTATTGATTTATTATAGAGAGGAAAGGAGATAAATAGAGACCCAAAAACATCGATTAGAGAGAAACATCGACCAGCTGCCTCCCGCAGAGTACATGGGGATGTGCCCACAACCAGAGTACATGCCCTTGACTGTAATTGAACCCAGGACCCTTCAGTCCACAGGCCGATGCTCTATCCATTCACCCAAACCAGTTAGGGCAAGGAGTTCTTAATGTAGGGTGTATAGAACCTGAAGGGGTCCATGGGTAGAAGGGCCCATGACACAAAAATGTTTAAAAACCTCTTATAATATCCCTAATAGCTGGTATTTAGTATTTCCTCTAACATCACCTCTAACAGTTGTAAATCTTGTTGCCATGGCCATCCAACATTTATAATATATGTGTGTGTGCGTGTGTGTAAATAGGTATAATGATATACTGTGACCTTAAATGAAACTTCAAACCACATACAAGCCATCAAGAGCTAGTTTAATAGCACATTTCAAGAACTCAGCAAGCTGATTGGCTCCTACCTGGGAGAGGCTTAAATCCACTGTGTCTTTGTTCTGATGAGTTTTTTGTCCATTTCCACTTCATCATTGCTTCCCTTGGCACTAACAGCTTCCTCACCCCACCCATCCCCATGCCCGCTAGGTCTAGAACAGCTGTGGGCAAACTACAGCCCGCGGGCCGGATCTGGCCCGTTCGGCTGTTCTATCTGGCCAGTGGAACTGAAAGAGCGGAGGGTTCTCTTGCTCTCCGCTCCCCTCCTTTACCATCAGCCCAAGATGAGATTCCAGCATGGTTAGGTTGCTTTTGTTTCGGCCCTCCGGTCCAGTTTAAGAACCCATTGTGGCCTTCGAGTCAGAAAGTTTGCCACCCCTGGTCTAGAACATTTTTGCTATGCAGTATCTGGGGCAATATATCCTTAGCCCTGTTGAGGGTAAGAAATGCAGCTAATTGGATACACACATCTATACATTCTTGGAAATATATAGGAGTGTACCTGAAGTCTTGCAGTTACTCCTATCATCACTCCATCATTCTCACTCTCCTCATTATTAAACACCACCTCATTTGTCTCCTCTTCACCACTCAGAATTGCCTTCTATTAGAAGGACACTGGACTCAGTGCTATGTATACCCCATCACTAATTCTTCCAAGAGCCATGCAAAGATGTTTTCATGGCCCTTACAGAAGAAAAACAGTAATTAGCAGACTTCTCTGATGCTAAGAGTGGTGAATTTATAAATCTCATTATTAAAATATAATACATAGGCACAAAAAGTGAAAAATCATAAATATGCACTTCAATGATTTATTTACAGACACAATATACCCATGAAGACAACACTCAAATCACAAGCTGGAACATGACCAGCCAGAGTCCCCTTCCAGGCACTAACTCCACATTCTCCACATGAAACCAACACTGACCTCTGTCATCACGAGTTGGTTTCACTGTTTGGTACATAATATAAATGGGGTCATAAAACATTTAGTTTGTATTTGGCTTTTATCAGTTTTTTGCTTAACATTATGTTGGTGAGATCAGTCTATGGTGTTGTTAGACACTGTTGGAGAATCACAGATTTATAGTATTTCACTTTCTGAATAAACCATTCTGTATCCTTTATACTATTAAGGGGAATATGGTTTATTTGCAGTTTGGGGCCATTGCAAATAGTACTGCAACAATATTCTTTGCATGCCTTTGAGTGAACAAATACACACTTCAGGTGTGTGTATAATACCTAACTGTGGGATTAACAGATCAGTTTTATAAAATTCTGCCAAACAGTTGCCAAAGTGGGTTGTGTAGAAGCCAAATGATTCGTCCAGAGTCAAAAGGTGGGAAAAATAATCATCTTCTGCTCTTCATTCTGTTACCCTCTCACCTACACCAGGTCTTCTGAGCCTCCATCGTCCTGAGACGAAGGAGGCCCAGCACAAGCACACCATGATTAGTGTCAGGTTTCCACAATTTCTAGGATCATTTCTAAGACCTGTCTTATTCCTTATCTTTTCATTGCTCTTAACTGTATTTGTAGAGCATTCTCCAACCTTAAGAGCTCAGTTAAGCCCTAGCTGGCTTGCCTCAGTGGATAGAGCGTCAGCCTGTGGGCTGAAGGATCCCAGGTTCTATTCCGGCCAAGGGCACATGTCTGGGTTTTGGTCTCAATCTCCAATAGGGGGTGTGCAGGAGACAGCTGATCAATGATTCTCATCATTGATGTTTCTATCTCTCTCACCTTCCTCTCTAAAATCAATAAAGAAATATATTTAAAAACATTTAAAAAGAGCTCAGTTAATAACCCCATGTGCCCTCCCAGGGTCAGAACACACCATAGTACCAACAGCCTTGGGCAGGGAAGAGCTGGCTGAAGAACTCCAGGAATTGGGAATTTATCAAGGAAAGGGTTCCACTGTGACCTCCTGGTTTGTTTCAGGGACATGATTTATGTAGCCCAAAGAGACTAATCTGGGGAGTCGTATGAACAAATGCTCAATAAAAGGGCATATATTTGCTTCAGCCTATATTGTTTTATATGTAGAATAAATGCTAAGTTTGGGCTTAATTAACATATTTTCCTTTATTGTCTCGGTTACTTTTAAAAGAGTAAAATGATGAATTTGGTAGAAGAAATGAAATATTTGGGAAAGTTTTAGAAATTTGACTATAATATACTGTATAATACCCATTTATACTCATATAACTCACATTGTAAAATTTTGTGTCATGGGGTGATGCTTTTTGTATTTACTTTTGTGGAGAGAATGATTCCTTTTGGATAACTATTATAGGTAACAGCAGCAGAAATATTATGAAAAAAAGGAATATATTTGTAATGTTTCATACAATAGTTCCCAGTCTTAAAGTAAACCAAAGTTAACATACTCTGTATTAATAGGAAGGTGGTGTAATGAATAAATAGGCATTATGGCTCTCAAACTTTCCATATTAAACCTTCTAAGGCTGAGGAGTGTGGAGGTATTGTCAGCTTTCTAGATTAAATGACTGCATTCTGCTGTGTGTTGTTGTGTGTGCTTTTTATACTTTCCTTATCTCCTTTTTTGTTTCCGGGCTTCCCAGCTTCTACTCACCCTGCTGTCCCTCTGCCTGTTTCTAATGTGATTAACTTGTCCTTGGAGCTTGTTGTTTGAAGTTGCTGTGGGCTGGGAATTAGTACCCATGCATGTCCCAATCCTGTGGGCTAGATGAAAACATGTGATGAGACAGATTTGCCTATGGTTTTTGTTCTGCTGGTGACCAAGTGTTCGACACTTGGGCAGGTCACTTAAACTATCTGGGTTAACAACTTGAAATTCCTCACAAGTGGTGCTGAGACAAGGCTACTGACACCTACTGTCCAAGTTTGAGGGAGGATAAAATAAATCATCTGTAGATCATGCTGGGCACATAGCAAGTGCTAAGTCAATGTGCCCCTCATTTCTGTCTCTTCCCTTCCTGGCCAAGATTAGCCTGCACAGGTGCTAGGTGTTAGGTGGTTGTAAAGTTCCTCCCATCAGGAGTGACACAGGATTGTACTTATTTGGATATTGAAGGAATCTTTTGTTCTTGCAGTTGACACTCTTCCAAAGATTCAAAGTTACCATATAAATGAACAGGATTTAACCATATGATACAATCATTATAAAGGATGCTAACTTGATTTAGCATTGCCCAGGTAGAATATTTTTTAAAATTTAAAGCGATAATCCAATCTACTTTTCTGTGTGTATTTTTTCCTATGTTCTTGTTGAGGAGATTGGAATACATGATTACCAATGAATTAAAAGATAAGCATCATGATAGATGGTCTATTTACAACTATTCTCTTAGACCTAGAACACTTATATACATCATTTTTGACTGGGGAAAATATATATATATAATTTCCTGCATATGTTGTGTTACTTTTACTGTGCCCAGATTTTGCCAAATGAAGGGGGAAAAGGCAAAAAGAGAAACAGTCAGACCAGCTATTTGTATATTTTTTTCCCTGCTCAGGGCTAAATTTCCCTGAAATATCACATAAAAGTCCAGCTGTCAGAATGAGTTCATTACCTGGGCCAGAGAGTATGGCTTCTGTGAGCAGAAGGCTCCATCCACCCAGCTGTCTGTTTCAAGAACAGCATCCCTCTTTGCACAACGTTGGTAGAAATAGCCTTCTCTCCTAAGGAACAGCAGCTGCAGACCCTGCTTCCCCTGTGCTACACAGGGCAGATCAATGTGGACAAGGACCCCGCACACTGCTGGAGAACAGTGGTGGGAACATGATTTCACCCGCTTCGGCATCATGGGGTTTGTAATACAGATGGTCTGGTTGCAAATGGAGACACGGCAGATCTGTTACTCCTTGCCATTGCTGATATAAACATGGGGACACTATATTCAATTTTTGGTCTCCATCCATATGCTGCTTCTCCAATTTATTTGTCCACATGAAGGCAGATGAAACACAAAGCAGTAGGACATCCAATTCTGCTTTAATTACAGTGATGGGCTGTTTGTCGGGGTGCCACAGGCTGTAAGGCTGCCTTGTACCCTGACAAACTCTTTGCAGGGGTGACGCTGACTCCCCTGTTGGCTGCCAATCAATAGTCATGGGCAGTGACAGCATTTGGTTTGATATTTATTGTTTGAAACCTAACATTAGGACTCAGCCAAGCTTAATGAAAAGGAGTAAGTCACTATCACAGAGGGAATGCAATTTCAAAGATCGGAGGCTTTTGAAAGAAGTCATAATGCTGGGAGTATTCCTGGCATGTCATGGATGATGCTGTCATTAGTAGCAGCAACAACGCAGTCGTTATTTTCACATGAGTTTAATTGTTCAGTAGACACTGAGAGCCATGTCAATGCAGTTCAGCAAATGGAAATAAATGCCTCTGTGTCTTACAGAGTCCTGTTTTGCTTTCTGCTTTGCACTTGTTTGATTTGTTTATTTTTCTGAAGAAATTACTACACTAGAGGTGTTCTGTGTGTTCACTTGCTGTCTCCTTCCCCTTGGCCTCTGAGGTCATGCCTCTAAGCACAACATTTGCCCACCAGCATAGCCTTAACTATGAATTCAGTGGCATCCATATGAAAATCAGGAGTCAATAGGCTCTGGTTACTCTTTGAGGCATTATTCGTTCAGGGGCCAGAGAGAAGGTGAGGCACAGGGGGTGCGAGAATGTGGGCAGCACAATGTATTCAGAGCTCTTTGTGATTGGCTCTTAGAAGGAAGAGAGCAGTGGGAGTAGTGGGTAAAATCATGGACTACGGAATTGAAATGCATGGGTTCAAGTCCCAATCCTGCCACGTACCAGCCAGATGACCTTGATCTAGATATTATAATGCCTCCATGCCTCAGTTTCCACATCTATGCCTCATATGATATTCCTGAGAGTTATATATATATTTTTTAAATCCTTGACAGTATTCTGGCATATGGTAAACTCTCAAACTATACTAATTAATGTTGTAGAGTGTTGTTATTATTGGGAATATCTAGTACCTGTATTGGGCAGATATAAATGTCACTTTTGAAAATCTAGAAGTAAAATTTACCTCTATACCTGTAATGTTTATCCTAAAAGACTCTATTTTGCTTATTCAAAAATATTTACTCATTTTTAGACCTTTCAGATCCTTTCTATACATAAAGTAGTCTATTTCTGTTCTAAAGATAATGGTCTAAAGAAAATCTTACTACACTCATCATCTTAAATTAAGGTAATTGAAACCTATTCTTGAAAAGTAGACCCCAAATGTATGAGAAAATTAATTTGATTCCATTATAAATAACAAGAATCAATTGTACTTGAATGTTTGTGAAGTGTAGAATAATAGTTAAACATTTAAGGAATATGCCCTTGTATTGTTACTATGGCTACAAGATACAGTGGTTCTATGGTAACAATGGAATTACATTATTTCCTCTCCATATTGAAATATTCAGCAACTAATTTCCTGTAACTTCATACTAAATCATGTTAATAACCTCAGAGGTGAAAACCAAAGTGGTGAGATCATCTCCGTGCTCCAGGGTTATTCCGTTAAACAAAGCAGAGAAAACACATTTGTACTCATTTGACTCTGAAGCAGGAGAAAACTCTAAGTGAGAAAGAGAAGGCAGTGACACCTCCTGGGGAGGTGCTAACTTTAACTCAAGGGCTTAAAATTACTTACTATTGGTCCATGATAGGATCATCACTGTGAGAAAATTATAGTTTCATATGGGTAAAATGAATCCACCAATAGTAATGAAGACTTATTATTAGCTGAGCACATGTTAGATAGGACCTGCCCCATACCTTGTTCTTTGTTAAAATTTTATAGGATTTTGCATATATCACCAAACATTCAGTAGGAATAATGAAGAAAGTAATTGTAACTGAGGTAAGCCATGATGTATGCATCTATTCCCAATTATGTATTCAGTGATATTGCTTTAGTAGTTTGAAATTGGCCATGATAGGAGTATTTACACTATACATGGAGAAACACTACAAATTAGGTCTTTTTTTCTTTCTTTCTAGAGTTGACTGTTAAACATTCACAACATTATTGATTGCAAGTAGGCACTTGAGATTATGTATTTCTGTTTGATAGACAGATCCCTCCTCTTTATGGTTCTGTTGTTTCCCTCTCCAAGTCCACCCCCCCTCCCCACTTACCCATTGGATAGATTTTGCCTCTGTAGATTAAGGGTGGATTACATCCTTTTGTGAGCTTCTCTCCAGTTCTCCCACCATGATTCAAGCCACCATTACCTTTTGTCTAGTCTTCTTCTACACCCTTGTAATTTGTTGTCTTGTGTCCACTCTTGCTCTCCTTGCTTTCTTTCAATCCAATATCCATACAGCAACAGAAGTGATCTTCAAAAACTGATAAAACATTTACACAAGCAGGATAAATAAATAAAATCAAGGAAGAAATAATTGAATTTTAAATATAAAAATCTTACAGGAAACCATAGGAAGCAAAATCTCAGACATCTCTCTTAGCAATGTTTGCCACTACATCTCCTGGGCAAGGGAAACAATAGAAAAATAAACAAATGGGACTATATCAAAATGAAAAGTTTCTGCAAAGCAAAAGAAACCATTGACAAAATGAAAAGGGAAACCACCATATCACTGTATGGGAGAACATATTTGCCCATTATACATCTGATAAAGGGTTAATATCCAAAATATATAAGGAGCTCATACAACTTAACAAAAAGAAGACAGTCCAATTAAAAGATGAGCAAAGGAACTAAATAGACACATCTCCAAAGAGGAAATACAGATGGCCAAGAGACATATTAAAAAATGCCCAAACACTAATCATCAGAGAGATGCAAATTAAAATAACAATGAGGTATCACCTCACACCTCCCAGAATGTCTACTATCAAGATATTAACAAATGACAAGTGCTGGAAATGATGTGGAGAAAAAGGAACCCTAGTGCACTGTTTGTGGGAATGCAGACTTGTGCAGCCACTGTGGAAAACAGTATTGAGTTTCCTTAAAATATATAAAATGGAACTGCCATTTTACCCAGTGATCCCACTTCTAGGAATATATCATAAACAGGGAGTGGGGGCATATGTGGGAAGGGGTTTTGGATGGGAATGAAGGGATGAGGACAATTATGTGATACCATAATCAATAAAATTTTAAAAAAGGAAAGAAAGAATTCTGAAATGCCACTCAGAAAGAATGCATGCACCCCTATGTTTATAGCAGCACAATTTACAATATCTAAGGTCTGAAAACAGCCCAAGTGCCCATCTGTAGATATGTGGATAAAAAAAAACAAACTGTGGTACGCTTACTGTAAAAAAGAAGGATCTATTACCCTTTGAGACAACATGGAGAGTATTGTGCTTAGTGAAATAAACAAGTCAGAGAATGACAAGTATCACTTGATATCACTTATATGTGGAATCTAATGAACAAAATAAACTGATGAACATAATAGATCTAGAGACATAGAAGCATGAAACAGACTAATGAATTTCAGAGGGAAGTGGGTAGGCCAGGAAGGGATTAGCCAAATAACTTATAAGCATACTAGAGGCCCGGTGCACAAAATTTGTGCACAGGGGGACTATCCCTCAGCCAGTCCTGCACCCTCTCCAATCCGGGACCCCTCAGGGGATGTCTGACTGCTGGTTTAGGCCTGATCCCACAGAGATGGCCCCCAACCACCCTCCCTTGCCAGCCTGATCACCCCTAACTGCCTCTGCCTCAGCCCCTACCACCATATCTTTGTCTGGAAGGAAGTCAGATGTTCAGAAGATGGCCAGTCATCCCAGTCTAATCAGCATATTACTCTTTTATTAGTATAGATATGTATAACCCATGGACAGACAATAGTGTAGTAAAATTCTGGGGAAGGGATGGGATCAGGGAGCAGAGGGTCAATGAAGGGGTAAAAGAGGACTTCCCTAAAATTGTAACTATAAAGATAAATTTAAAAATAAAACAGGAAAACAAAAGAAAACTTTAAAAAGATCAATGAAATTTATAAACTTATAGCCATGCTAACCAAGAAAAAAAGAAAGGTGCAAATCACCAATTTCAGAAATGAAAATCATTATTACTGATCACATGGACATAAGAAGCATAATAAAGGAATACTGTGAGCAACTCTGCTCCCACAAGTTTGCTAACTTAGATGAGAGATATCTTGAATTATTTGAAAGGTGTAGACTATTAAAACTCATAAAAGGATAAATGAGTAACCTGAATAGTCCTATATTTATTAAGTAAATTAAATCAATAAAAAAAGCACCCAGCTCAGATGGTTTATCATATATTTTAAGTTTTATTGGTGAAGTTTTATCAAACATTTAAGGGAGTAATCATACTAATTATTTTCAATATCTTCCAGAAAGTAGAAGCAGAGAGTACACTTTCTAACTCGTTCTATGAGACCAGTACTATCCTAATATTCAACTCTGCTCCTCATTCACATGAGATTAGAAACCCCACCTCTTTTTTACATCCCCCATGTGTTTTTATTGCACAGTACTTGTCCTGATGTGAATTTTATGTTTAATTTTTGCCTCTGAATAAAGAAATGAATTACTAAATTAACTAACAAACCTACTAAATGAACAAATCAGCACACGAATGAATACACAAATCACTTCTTATAAAATGTTTTACCAAATCTACTAGGAAACTAACATCCTTTAAATTCTATAATATTTTTCATGCAACTCTACTCTTGAGACATAACTTTTGAACTGAAAATAGTTTCTTCTTATTTTACCTCCTGTATTAAATGGTACGTTTTCCATTATTAGTGACTGTATCTTATTCATCTTTATGCCCAGCAGAGTGACAAGCATTTAGTGGGTGTGCAAATTTTGTTTGAAATAAAATGAAATCAATCCCATTCCCATACCACTAAACATTGCTATGCTTAGTTACCCAGACATGTATCAAGCATTATTCCAGATGTATAGAAAGATGAGCAAGGAACATAATATTCCTGTAGGAAACCCACAGTCCCATCAGGAAACAGAGACATAAAATGGTAGTTCAATATACTCCGGTATTTCATTAGAATTACCTGAGATTTTTCAACAAAGATTTCTAGACTGTACTCCCCTCCAATTAAAGTCTTTGGAACTCTCCTCTACCCTCTGCATGCCCCCTCCTTTTGAATCAGTCCCATCCTAGTCATTCAGTCGCTGTTTATTCCAGCAGGGCACACATTCCTGTGAAGTGAAGCTTTGGGCTGATGGCCATGATTGCCTAAACCAGAAACTGATTTTTCTAACCCAGCACATATAAAATAATGTGGAATTTGTATAGGAAATTCCAAGGAATATTTTCTAAAAGGTGCTGACATGATGCAAGGAAGCAGCCACTTTTTATTCCAGGATAGTCTTAGAAAAATAAAAGCCCAAACTACTTAAAGTCTGCCAAAAATAAAATCAGCAAGAAGCTTGCTGCAAAACAAGCAGAAAAAGATTTGTGCTTCAGACTATAGTTTCTGACTTTTGGAAGCCCTATTCTTCCTAGGGAAAATAGACAAAAGAGAGCTAAAATCCCTTTGTAAATGTGTAAGAAGAATATAATTTGTGATCAAAGTGTTAGGAGACACATGCCTATAACTGCAAGAAATCCTTGCCACATCTCCCTAAAATTACCATTTGGTGTTTTGTGTGACAAAAAAAAATGACCATGTAAAACAATGCTCTCTTGGAACCCACCTAAATGACCTACAGTAAGGAAGTCATTACATAAATTATGAGCTGGATATGATGCACTATTATGAATCATTACCTCAAAGAACTTTTTAAGCATATAAGAAAATGCACAAAAATATTACTAAGGGAAAACACAGGTTACAAAACAGCTTTAGTATTGTTCCAGTTTTATTTATTTAACAGTAGAGTTTCAAATATGCTGGTATTTAAAGGTAATTCGTTTTATTTTATTTAAGTGAAAGCATTGATTTTTTAATTTTAATTTTATTGTTATTGATTATTGGGTTGATATTGGTTAATAAAAGTATATAGGTTTCATGTGTACAATTCTATAATAAATCACCTGTATATTGTATTGTGTATTCACCACCCCACATCAAGTCTCTGTCACCATTTATCCCCACTATAAGTTTCTTTTCTTTTTTTTCTTAATCCCTTCACTAATGTGATTCCTTTTAAATCTTCTACATTAAGTGTTTCTATATTTATAAAGGTTCTCTCTACTAACCATGTTTTATTTTTAAGATAGCTGTTTAATTGATCACTTATTTCAGTGGTCAGCAAACTTATTAGTCAACAGAGCCAAATATCAGCAGTACAATGATTGAAATTTCTTTTGAGAGCCAAATTTTTTAAACTAAACTTCTTCTAATGTCACTTCTTCAAAACAGACTTGCCTAGGCCATGGTATTTTATGAAAGAGCCACACTCAAGGGGCTAAAGAGCCACATGTGGCTCTTGAGCCACAATTTGCTGACCACTGACTTAATCTGATACATTTTGGAGAGTGAATCAGAGATTCCTAGTTACAATGTCACCAGGATCACAGCACAAACAGGAACTGTTTTGGACAAATATAATATTTGTTTGCTTTGGGTTGAACTGTCCCCCATAATTTATATGTTGAAGACTTAACCATCAGGACCTCAGAACGTGGCCTTATTGGACATAAGGTCATTGCGGATGCAATTAGTTAGAATGAGGTCACACTGGAATAGGATGGGCCTCTAATCCAATATGACTGATTTCCTTATAAAAATGAGAAATTTGGACACAGACATATACACAGGGAGGATTCTATGTGAACATGGAGGCAGAAGTAGGGGTGATGTGTCTTTGAGCCAAGAAATGCTAAAGGTTGCCAGGAAATCACCAGAAATTAGTGGGAAATCACCAAAAATGAGTCTCAGAAGAACACAACTCTGCCCTCCCATTGATCTTCCCTCACCATTGATCTCCAGAACAATGAGACAACAAATTTCTGTCGCTTAAAGTACCTACTTTGTGGTACTTTTTTGGGGAAGTTAGCCCTAGAAAACTAACATGAATGTCATTGTAGTTATTTTATGTTTGGAAAGCAAGAAGAATTACAGGGTGGGTAGAATAGAATGAAGTTCCATACAATAAAAGAAGCTTTTTTACTCAATTAGTACTGTAAATAATGGTGCTATTATTTTTAAACTAGAGGGTCATTGCACTAAGATTCGTGCAATAGGCCTTCCTTCCCCTGGCTGCCGGCACTGGTTTTCCCCTTGCACCCTGAACCCAGACCTTCATTCAGGCCATAGCAGAGAATCCAAGCCTCTTCAGTCTTCAGTTTTCAGTTTTCTGTCTTCACTTTACACCTGCGTGTACAAATTAAACTGTCATCTTGTTGGGTTAATTTGCATAATCACTCCTGATTGGCTGGTGGGTATCACAGATGTATGATCAATTTGGATATTTCTTTTTTATTAGTGTAGATATTTGCTTCTTCATATACAACTCTTCCCTAGAAAGTCTTGTCCTGGTGATATCATGTGACTTACTTCAGCCAATGAAATATGAGCAGAAGTCACATTTGTCACTTAGAAGTGGAAGCTCCATAGACCAGTGGTTGCCAAACCATGGCTTGTGAGCTGCATGTGGTTCTTGGGCCCTTTGAGTGTGGCTCTTCCACAAAATACCACAGCCTGGGTGAGTATATTTTGAAGAAGTAGCATTAGAAGAAGTTTAAAAATTTTCAAAAGAAATTTCAATTGTTGTACTGTTGATATTTGGTTCTGTTGACTAATGAGTTTGCCAACCACTGGTTTAGACCATGCAGTGGTTCAGCTATCTTTGCCCCTTACCACAAGACCAGCATATTCTAGAGAGGGGTTGCTTCTGTAGCTTGGGTCCTGAAATGAAGAAGATCTAGAGCAGAATTGAAGCTGACCCTCTATAGACCTGTAACATGAGATAGAAGCAGATATTAACTAATGTAATTCATTAAGACTATGACATCACTTGTTACCACAGTAAATTTTGCCTTAAGCTGACTACTAAAACATTTACTAAGCAACTATCAGGTCTATGCTGCGGATGATATAATAAATTATACATAGATCCTTCAAGCCAGAAGATAGCATTAAACAGATATCATTTTTCTCTTGAATATAAAGATTTTGATCTCAGGTGTATTCTTTCTTTCTTTCTTTCTTTCTTTCTTTCTTTCTTTCTTTTTTTTGTAACACAGGTAAATGTTAAACCATGTTATTTCAGTTGGTTTTTATAGAAAAAAATATTTAAAAGCAAAGTAGGCTTACAGTTGTGAGCCTACACAGTTTGTTCTTGTAATTATTATTTATTAATTATTGTATTATTTTCCATACAAACAATTGTAAACCTACTTTTTCCCATCTTGTATAAAATTTGCTGACTAAAATTTTAGGCTTTAGGAAAAGAAACTCCTGCGAAAAATAAACCTAAGATAATTATTCAGTTATGTAATTCTCATTTGGGAAATGAGGTGTTCAGACACATTAAAAGTTATATTAAAGGGTAAAAACAAGTTCTGTGGAAACAGACAACTTTCATTTATTGTTAGAGAATATTAATTTCAAGGAGTAGGCTTTGAAAGCAACCAAATAAATTGTCAAAGGCAAGTTATTTCCCCCTAAGAAATGTTCAAAGGCATCAGATTATATAAGAAAAGGATAGAGGGGAGACATCTCAAGTGGAGGTCTGTGTGGAGCCAAGGGTTATGTTCAAAGTCAGCATTATAAAGCAGAAATTGCATGGTGTCAAAATTATCCTTGAAAGTCCCTTACATGGCACTCAAATTGCCTAAACTTGAGTTTTTAAAAGTTCAAAGGCCAAGAATTAAAGTCTTTTGTTCCTTTGGGGCAATGGAGGCCAAGGTCTAATTTGAAAGGGGCATAGGGCAATGAGAAAAAGAACGGATCTTCATCTCTTTTGGTTCCTCTCTTGGTTGTTTGTTTTTTCTCTGAGTGACTCTTCCTCAAGTTTTTCTCTCTTATTTTCCCTCAATAGTACATATAGCTGAAGTCAAATAATTATCTGTACATGTTAAGCACTTTCTGTCTTCGGTACAGTTTTAAAATGTTAAAGGAGATGTATTGGGAGCCTGTTATGTGTCTTGTCCTGAGCTAGATGTTGAGTAGAGAAAAGAAAATAACAACAAAAACAAAATAAAAGGAAACCTCAAAGGGGTGGAAATATGAACGTAGTGTGGTCCAGTCCAGGGGAGAGATACAAATCACACTCAAATTAAACAGGCAAGGGAGACTTTAAGATGATTGTAATAGAGAAACTGAACTTCAACCTTGCTTAAACAAAAGGCACAAGGGGTATAAGCCCTGGGATGAGCTAGTGGAAAAGTGGCGGAGGATATTAAAGGGCAGGGAGGCCAATGTAATTGGGTCATTTGTGTTTGCTAATTGGGACTTCTTGGAGCTAAGCCCCTACCTTCCCACAAAGACTGGGAGGTAAGTGCACTATCTCCTTCAAAGGAATGGTTTACAGCTTTTTGAGGACACTCCTGGGTTTTAGGTAAAACTGGCAGATGCTAGAAAACTTACATTTCAAAGGGCAGAGAAAGAGTTATAATAGCAAGTTTTTTTAAAATAAATTCTTTAAGAAAAGGTATGCAGGGTGAGGGGCCTATATTTAGTAAAAACCTGTCTAAATTTTAGTCAAACTGAGGGGCAACATGAGTCATCTTAGTAAGAAGTAAACACAGATGCTATAAATGGTAGCTCTCAAACCTTGGCTGCACTTTAGGAATATTGGATCTTTCAATAATCTCCATGTCCAAGTCACATCCCAGACACATTACATACCAATTGCATACAAATCTTCCGTGTGGCCATCAACATAGCTTAAAGCTTTTCAGGTGAGTTAATGCACAGGTAAGTTTGACACCAGGTCTCCAGGTATGAAAAAAAAGAGCAACCAATGTGAGTGTGAAGTCTGGATGGGAATTAGCCATGGAGGAAAAACATTCCCGAGAAAAGGAACATAGTGCTGGTTATAAATCAAAGAATAACCTGCCTCTATGAGTAGAGTCAAAACACAGTCAATAATGCATCAGCTCATTTCAACATGTCAGCACCATTTTATCTCTCTGTTAAGGATCACTGGTTCTTTAAAAAGCATGCGTTTTAGTGGGTTCGTTCCATAGTCCCAACATGCATCCCAAACCAATATAATGAAAACATCTTCCTTTTCAAGCATGCGATGCTAACATTGCGCCATGTTCATGGACTTCTAAAATACACCCTGATCTACCGAGTGACATGCCCTCTTAAGGTACAAAGCATTTCCTGTAGGGGAGTGATTGCCTGTGTGTCCACGCTGATGGAGGGTACACTGTTAAGTTGAAGAAAATTGATTTTGTTGTGGTTGTTGAGCAAAGGTTGATGTTTTCAAAGACTCCAAATAAAAGGCCCCGCAGGCAGCTAACAAGCTCCTAATAGGACTAGATCAAGTTTCACTTACCTGCTTCCTGGGTTTGACAGCAAGTATTTTGGTGACAAGAAACCAGGATTTGACAGCATTCATTTTTTGCTGCCTTTCCCCACAAATTCTATGCTACTTATTCCTTATTCACTCAGCATAGGTGTTTTTATGGCCATAATATGTTTATACTAATGCAGAGGCTTGCCATCAAATAGATAGGCTCATCTCTCTGATCCTGAAGGCAGCAGAACCCCTACTTCTGACATTTCAGATAAAAAATAAGGCCTGTTTTTTTCTCCTCAGAGTATTCTTCAAAGGAGCAATTTTCTAAAATTCGAACAAGGGTGTCATAGTTAATAAGATGGAATTTTCTTTTTCTTTTTCTTCTCATCTTGTCTGTATCAAGGGCAGTGAATTCCAGAAATCAGGCCCCTGTGATTCCTTTAAAATGCTCCTCTCAATCAGGTTTCTTGTTATATCTTTCTGATTCCATATATTGTCACAGAATTGAATTTTTAGATCAGTTTGAGTCTTTTTATTGCTCTTTAATAGCTAATTGTCACAGAGTCCATCTCATTAACAGTATTGTGATTCTGGTCAATCATTGAGATAGTTACTAATATCAGACCAATTTTATCAGTCGCTTGTTTTTCTAAAATGATCACCAGCCACATAATGAACCATGTGTGGACTCAGTGGGCAGGGTGTAGGTGTCTGTGAGATATTAAGGATGCTACATTTGGTATCACTTCCCATTTTGGATGAGTCAGAGAGATTTTGGAAACAACTTTAAGGTAACTCAATTTACATTATAGTTACATCTTAATTGCATTTTAAAGTATAAATGCAGTTGATTATGAAAACTGTGTCACATCTTTTAAGGGAACTAGAGTTTTCTTTTTATGGAAATGCAAAAAAAATTCCCTCAGGATAATACCACATTACCTAAACAGTGAAGGAGAGAATGCTCGCTTCAGCAGTCCCCCAACCAACTCATGCCTTGGATTCATTCCAGGTGCCGCGCACCTGTGATCTTTTCATTCCTTCACTTAAACAAATAGTAACAGAGCGGGTTCTCTGTTCTAGGCACTGAGCTAAGCAAATTCTGATAATTTGACAAAACCGATGTCCTTTCCTTATTGTGGGAGTTTAGTCTCTTGAGGAAATGAACAGGGAAGAGGCAATCTCAAGCCTCCATCCTTTTCATCTCACTTTAAAGAAAGATGCCTCATTCTTGTGATTGTTGCTTTCTACTCCTTCACCAAGATATTGTCATGCTTCTCCAGCTACTTCTCTGTGTGCTGTTCCTTCTCCTTCTGCTTTGTTGGATATCCGTTTTGCCTGGAATTATCAAATGCTGGGGTCGCTTTGGGTTTCTTCTCAACCTCTTCCCTCTTTACTTTGCTCACTTCTGAATAACACCATTGACTCCCTTCATATATATTTCACAAAACTGAATTGTACCCTTCACCTCTTACTTGGGCTCCAGGTACATTTTTACTGTCAATCCCTAGATAGTCCAATACCTTGAACTTAACATGTTCCTATTTTGATTTTTTTGTTTTCCTGTCTAAGTTCTTTTTTTAAAGTAAATTTTATTTAATGTTTTTATTGTTTAAAGCATTACTGTCCATGTGCTATGGTCTATTTTTCTCTGTCTTTGTAAAATCTCCCATTTGTAGATGACTAGAAATAATCTGGCTTTTAAAAATACTCTGGAAAAAAGTAGACCACTCATCAGTCTGCTAGTTCCATATCTCTAAGCAACACTGTGAATTCCTATGACTCTAGCTGAGTTAGATTTATTTCTAGCTGAATTGAACAGTTTTATTTTGCTCAGATCATATTTTCATAGTTTAAAAATACCTTCTAAACAATTAGTGGGTGCTATTGGGTCAATATGATGGGGTTTATGAGTTTGTAACAAAGAGCTAAGGTCTATATGAGAAAGATTATCAGGTTGATTGGAGAATCCAACTGCTCAAAAAGAAGAAATTGGCATCTGAATCTCTCCCATAAGTTTTCGAGTGGATGTTAAAAAGGCACATTCAAAAGAACCTTCAGAAAATAAACACAAGCTTTGCAAATGTTGGGACACTGTGGTCTGTGAAAGAGATATAACTTTAATTTCCCATTTAACCATGCATGACATGGAATTAATCTATTGGTTAACAACAATCTATCAAGCATGTAAAATTGTGTCAAATTGGGCTGGAATGGTTTTTAGGTTCTTACATAAGGCATGTTAGACATATCATGATTTAAATTATAAATCCTGTTAGAAAGTTATATTAAAAAGTTTGATTAGTATGGTTTTCAAGCAGGTAGCCATTGCAATTTAGTTGTTCTAGGGACAGATCTAGATAATGGAGGTGAAGGATGATAGCTTTGTCTGAATAGCAATTCTTCATTTTTTTAAATGTCAGCAAATGAATTTGACCCACTACATGTGGACTTAGATGAAAGGCCTTATGTAACATATGGTCAATATGGCACAATGTGGTCTTTCAAAATGCCAGACTCACAGTGATAGCCACCACTGATAGTCCCGTAAACCTATCCAGCTGCCTTCCGTGATGTGACTTATGAACCAGAGGAGGAAAAGAGGATGATATTTTATAAATATCAATTTTCAAAAATCTCTGATCTGTTGGCATTAATTGATGAGCTCAGAGATGCCTGGAAACCTTGCTTCCTGCACAACAACGGTAACCATGGCAACCTGCATTTTAAAGGATGTTGAATGTGTTTTTAAACATAAGGTGAGAAAAGCAGTTTTTACAGAAATGTTTGCTTGGGACCTCATGTCTAATTTCACCAGGGCACTTGTTTTTTCTTTTATTGAGACTTGGTGCAATGTTAGAAGCTTTCCTGTTGGAGAAAAAAAAAATTGGACAGCCCAGAGCATCAACAAATCTTTACACTACTACATTGCTATCAAAGTGAGACTTGCCTTTTCACCAAGGCTCAGTGTCACCACTCCTAAATATACTGCAAAAGCAAAAGATGGGTGACCCCTTCTGAAAGCTGTTGGATTTCTGGTGCTATTTGTTCCATATGAGTTTGAAAGGCGCCATTGGACTATCCTGTATTCTAGAACATATTAAGAAAGGCCCTAGATCTCAAGAGCAATGTGTTATTATCTCCCTAAAGTGCTAGATGAGAGGACAATATAATAAACCACAATTATGCACGGTCAGTATTGAAAATTGAACTACTATTCTCAATGAATTATCAAATGAATGGTTTTTTTAATAGTGAGAATTTATTTTTTAAACAAACAAGTATAATTCCATTTGAACTGTGTGTAGAGAAGGGGTTTTTATGGAGGCAGCTCATAATCAAAGATTACTATTAACTATTTGGAGCTAGGAGCAGATTTAATTCAAACAGATACTAAATAGACAAGCAGTATTATGGATTCTTATTTTGTCTGCCACTTATGCACACCTCTTGTCTTGTCAAGCCACCAACACATCTCTTCCTACCTGACACTGCATGGGTTTGTATATTTATAGAGTTAATAGGGTCACCCACCATGTTTCCGTTTCTTATCCACATTATTTTTTACCCATCCATCTCTGTCACTCTCACAATATAGCTCTTCCCAACTAATTACATTCTGAACAGCAAGTACCAACTTTAAAAATCTGCCCAAGATAGAAGTTCCACAAGCCTGAGGTGCTGTGTCAAATAACCTATTATGGTTGTTTTAGGAGCTTGCAACTCAAAATTAGGTAGAAATTGAACCAGAGAACAAATTAATCATTATTAACATAATTCTCTTCTATATTCTTTTGGGAATGCCTGTTTTTCTCTCAATGCCAATTTCTCTCTCCACTTTCCTGGCTCTAATTCAGAAGTAATTAAGGCAGTGAATCCTTTTGTTCAGGGATTAGGTCTGTTTTACAAGGAATTAATGGAAAATAGATCCAGCATTGGTTAAACATAAACTACATTTTATACATGACATTACATATATTCTGGTCCTTCCTTACTCATCATATGATCAAGTTCTAAACTCCATTTAACAGATAGTTAAAAATAGTCATGTGCTCCACCTGTTCCATACGTGAGGTCCAGGCAATGACTAGAAGGTTTTCAAGTCTCCATCACCATTTTAATCATCACCACCATTGTCATCAACATTATCCTTTTACATGCTATCATTGAATCCTTCCAACAAAATGCCAGGTCATTCTATAGTACTACACATTTTACAGATGAGTAACCTGAAGGTCAGGGCTCTGAGTCGTGTGCTCAAGAATAGTCAGCAAGTAAATGGTAGATCTGGAAATGGAATCTGGCGTTCCCTAGTGCTAGACCTCAGTTCCTTTCCCCAGCATCAGGGTTTGGACCAGGCATGGTGCTGAAGGGCCCTGAGTCTGAATCATTTGTGGTGTGATTGGGAAATCCAGGGCAGGAAGTGTCTGAGTGGTGCTCAAACTTCATGTTGCATAAAAGTCATTAAGTGAGCTTGTTAAATACACATTGCAGATTCTACCCTGCCCTCCTCTCTCTCTCTCTCTCTCTCTCTCTCTCTCTCTCTCTCTCTCTCTCTCTTCTCTCTCTCTCTCTCTCTCTCTCTCTCTCTCTCTCTCTCTCTCTCACACACACACACACACACACACACACACACACACACACACATTCTGATTTTATAGTTCTGAGATGAATCAGAAATCTACATTTTCAACCAATTCCCCAGGTGATACCCCTGGAGGTTGTCTGTGGACTGCATTGGAGCAATGATTTTGCAGATGCACAGAGACCTTTGAGAGACTCCATTTCCTAACTTAAGGAGCTAGCTGGGGCAGGTCCAGACTTCAGCACATTCAAATGTGTAATGTGTAGGAAAACCTCTTTCCCTATTATCCAATTTCCAGATTTGGGGCCCTGTCTAGCTCTTCCTTCTGAGATCCCATCTTGTTTTAAGGCTTGCACTTAGATGAACATATAATGAAAATAACAGTAACTGCTAATTATTAACCACTTCTTGAGTGCAAGGCTCCAAGCTGAATGTTCCTCACCTTGTTTCATTGTCTTTATGCTGGGATAGGTACTGGTGCGCACACCATCCAACCCTAGTTTCCTTCCTGGACACACACAAATACTTTTTCCATCCCCTTTGCAGTCTGGTGGAGCCATTTGAATGATTCTAGGTGAAATATGCCATTTCCACTCTCTTTCCTTTCCTGCTATGGTGACCACAGACATGTTTCACATGGTGCCGGCAACCAGACAGTGGGACCTTCTTCAGCTGGTTTTGGGGCTGTGTTATAGCATAAAACCCCACCCACATCACTGAGTTCATGACCTGAGCAGGAGATAAACAAATCTTTTATTTAGTAAGCCTCTGAGGTTTTATATTCTGTTTTTTTATTTATGTAGCACAGTCTATCTTATCCTAAACAGTAAAATAATCATCATTCTCATCAACACAATAATCACATTTATTAAGTATGATAATAAAGGCTACTGAACACTATATCAAACATTCACAAAACATTGTCTAATTTAATAATCACCCCAACAGTGTAAATAAGTTTGTTATTATCTATATTTTATAAAGCCATATAACCATCCCAACACTCTAAATAAGTTTATTATTGTTTCTATTTTTATAAAGTCACACAACCAATAACTGATGAGACAGAAATGAAAACCCAAACAGTTTGATTCTAGAGTCCATGTATTTAGCCCAAACTCTAGCTTAAGTTGCTTGCTACTGATCCAGGTAGAGGTGTGACAGAGCTGGAGACTGGTCCAGGCCACATGACTCTGAAGTCTGATACTTAAGCTGCATGGCCTCTGGCCATGAACTGGGCTGTTAGGGAGCCCAGGCTCCAGTCACTGGCAGAGTGCCCACAGCTATGGAATGGGAGCAGTGACAGAGGGTTAGGATCTGGGCAGAGACATTTGGGAATGTATAAAGATTAAGAACTGGATCCTCGAGGAAAAGGTCTATGGATTTACGGCAAACAGCAGGTGGGGCCCTCTCTGTTTACTCTGGAGCTCCAGAGCACAGCTCTAACACTGACTCTCAAACCCTTTGACACAGGTTCTGTTGGCAAACAATGGAGAAATTGCCAACTCCTGCCTTTCTTGAAAATTCAAAATGCACAGTGATAGTTTAAGATTTGTAGTAGAGAAAAGACCAGCTTGTATGCTTAACTCTTCATTCCTAATTTGCCATTGGCCATAATGCCCTTTTCACTATGCAAAATCTATCAACCTCTGCTAGAAGAAACATTGGACAGCTTTCAAGAAAGGCACTTGAAGGAGGAGTAGGGAGCCAAGGTCTGTGTGAAGAGAGTTTGTCATGGAGGATGCAGTGAGCACAGGTGGGGAGAGCAGATTGGAAGGCTAATGAGGGTTCAGTTAGGGCCGCTGAGACCCTTGGTGATTACAGCAGAGAAGGATGAGTGAGTATCTGTAACTTCAGAATAAAAATTAAAGAAGAGATGGAGGTAGGGCTAGCTTGAAAGGTAGCTTATAAATAGGTGTCAGGTTCCAGTTTAACTTCAAAATACACATTACAAACCGACATTTTGGGAGAAAGTCAGAAATAGCAATGGGACTTCAGGTCAGTGCTCTCTCCTTATGGGGGGACTGTGTACAAAGGTGATAATGGCAGGCTCTGGAAAGAGCCTTCAGCAAGGCCTGGCTATTGGATGCAGGGACAGAAGAAGAGCCTGAAGTAAGCAGTGGTCAGAGAAGTGAGAAGTCCACATAGAAGCTCAAGGGATGCTTTTTAAGTGGAAAAATGAAATTTAAGGCAAATTAAGAATGTGCAATTTGCAGAAGATGGAATTTCCCTCATTCAGAAAGCATCTTGGCACTAGCCTTGGTGCTGAATTTAGAGTTGGTGACTAGATCTCAAACTTTATTTTGAGCAAGAAATGGTGTCCAACAAACCAATTCATAACAGCAGATCCCTGGTTTTAAGAGGGTGAACTCTTCATACTATAAATTAATAACCAAGTGCCACCCAGGTACAAGGAGGAATAAAATGCCAGACCTGACTTTCTTATGTAAATCTCTAAGGCACAGCAGGAAGAGGGTCTTAAGGGGAAATGGGTTTGAGGACATGTCAGCCTTGACTTGGGAGAGTAATTGGGCTGAGAGGAAGGAGGGCTAAAACCAAGCCCCTCTCTACAGCTGGCCAAGTCAGCAGGTAATTAACCTCTTGATTCCCCTCCCCTCTTTCCAAGGTCAGATTTCTATTATCTCAGAAAGATTTAAACTTCACGAAATTGCGAGGAACGCAGACTTCTGGAGTCTGCTTCGCTGACATGCCATTTGATTAATGTATGTGGTTGGGCAGGCTTTCAGAGAGATGCAGACTGCTTTGGCTTACCCTCATTCCCATACAGGATGTATCCAGAGGTGGTTAGGATAGACAATCCCATGTTTACACCCAACTTCGTGCCTTTTGAATCTCACATTTAACTTTATATTGGTAAAATACCACTTTCCAATTCAGATTTCTAAAAAATGCTCATGGGTGTTAAAGATCTTTTACAGAATTAGATGCTTTTAACCTTACTGTGAAGCAAGAGTAAACACATATTACTGCCATTCATGAAACATAGTCATGGGGTTGTAAATCACTGAAGTATTTTGGGGGAAAAATAGAGTAGTTGCCTCCTACATCACATAACTAACTCCCTGGCATTTTATGAATGTTAGCAGTTGGATTCTTATATTTGAAGATGCCTCTATTTGTTGCATTTCTATTTCAAGAAGTGGGACTCAACAGGAAAATGAATGCACTGTGTAAGGAAACATGGCAGATTTCTCCCAGGGCTTTAATAATTCCACTAAGGTTTATGAGAATTTTAACTTAGTTATTAGTGAACAGATTTATAGTGATATTTCCTGCGGTATACTTGGGCTTTGACAGGGTGCTAGATTCTTGTTGGTTGGTGCAATACAGTAGTAGTAAAAGAAAATAAAGTTAAGTGTTGGAGAAACCTGGACTCAAACATTGCTTTTATTACAGAGCTGTGTGCTTGTGGGCATTTTGCTGCATTTTCTGAGCACCATTTTATCATGCCGCTTTCTCTCCTCTCCTAAAGCACTCTCACCAAACGCTTTCAGCCTGAACTTTATTTGTCATTGGGTTGTTTTTTGTTTTTGTTTTTCCCCCTAATTGCAGTGTTTTCAAAAAGTTGTTTTCCTCCTCTAGTTCCCATTGTCAAATAACTCAGCTGGGCATTAAGCACCATCTAATGGATGGTGCCATTTAAAAAGTGAATAACTATATCATTCTTCCCAGTAGAAACAGTTCTGCAAATGCCTCTGCCTTCCCTCAGCCTGAAGCCAATAGTAGCCATTTCATACATGCATATAAAGTGACAGAATACACTACCTTACCACAGATGCTGACTTTGGTGTTTTGTTTTTATTGATTTTTAGAGTGAAAGAGAGATAAACATCGATCAGTTGCCTCCTTTACGCTCCCTGATCAGTAATCGAACCTGAAACCTTTTGGTGTATGGGATGATGCTCCAACCAACTAAGCCACCCAGCCAGGACCTTAGAGTATCATTTTTTAAATTAGCTTATTCTGCACAGCCTTGGCTGATGTAACTCAGTGGTTAGAACATTTGCCTGCACACCAAAGGGTCTCGTGATCCATTCCTGATCAGGGGCATGTACCTGGAGTGCAGGTTCCATCCCCAGCCCCAGTTAGGGCACATGCAGGAGGCAACCACTCCATGTGTCTCTCTCCCTCTCTGTGTGTGTCTCTCTCTCTGTCTCTCCCTTCCCCCCTTTCACTCTCTCTATAAAAATCAATGGAAAAAATATCCTCAGGTAAGGATTAACAACAACAACAAAAGAAATGCACAGCTGTTAAATAAATAAATGAATAAAAGAGTGGATTAATAAATAAATAAGAGAAAATAAAATTAGTTTGCAATTTCACCAGAGTGACATATTTTAATGACATTTTTGTTTGTGTTTTTTACTATTTTTATATCCATACCATAAATATGTATGAGTTTATATACATATTCATTTACATATGTATGTATGTAGCATCAAATTATATATTCAAGTTGTAATATGCTTTTATAATTTCACATTTTGTGTGAGAATGTTCCTTTCACCGAGTTCTTCAAAAACATATTTAATATTCACTTAAAAATATCTGATGGACTATTTATTAAATTTCCCCTTTTGTTGGTTAGTTTTCCACCAAAAATTAATTATTTTAAATAATTCTGTGACAATGATTTAGGTACATGGATATGTAGCCAAAGTTATCGATCTTCTCAGCATGGATTCTTAGCAGTTGAAGTTTGTATTAGAAAAATAATTGTATTGGCTAGTCTATAATAATAAAAGTGTAATGTGCTGATTAGACCAAACAGCCAAACAACCTTCTGGACGAACTTCTGGATGAAGCCGGGGCTGCAAGGACCAAACCTCTTACATGAATTTCATGCATCGGGCCCCTAATTAATAATTATCAAAATGCTTTGCAAAGAAATAACACTAAACTTTACTCCCACCTGAAGTATATGAAAGTCCCTGTTTTATCTTTCCCTCACTAGCATTAAGTGCTAAGGTTTGCTTAAATCTATCACTGTTATAGATTGAAAAGATAAAGTACTATTTCCTTTTTTTTTCTTTTTTTTT
This sequence comes from Vespertilio murinus, assembly GCA_963924515.1. Taxonomy (NCBI): domain Eukaryota; kingdom Metazoa; phylum Chordata; class Mammalia; order Chiroptera; family Vespertilionidae; genus Vespertilio; species Vespertilio murinus. The sequence goes on from OZ004716.1 coordinate 23,614,622, forward strand.
ACCACTTACAAATTACTTATGACTTTTTTTCCTTTCTCTCTTTTTCTCTATGCCTTGGAAAGTAGCTGCCTTCTCAAGTCCCATTCCATTTTTCTATTTAAGTTTTAATGGTTTCTCTATTGATTTATAAGAGTTTATTGCTTTTTGTGGATATTCATCTCTTGTCTGCCATTTATTTGTTGCATCTTTTTTGCCAACTTATTCTTTGAATTAATTTTGTTTGATGTTTTGAGATATTTTTTTTAATTTTAATCATACATAATATTATTCTTTATGACTTATCTCCCCCCCCCCTTTTTTTTTACAATTAAAGCCCATGGCCCATTCTAAGAATAGAGTCATGCTAACATATATGTCTGTCCAAATGTGTATGGCTTCATGTTCACATTTGAGTCTTCCTATCATCTAGAATTTATCTCAATGTATGATATAATGTAAAGCCCCATTATGAAGCCTCTACCCTCCAAATTCATTTTCTTTTCAACTGCTTTAAAAAATAGCCACACCTTTTCTGGTTTTGTGATAGTGCTTTTGTGTAATATCCTATATAATTAAAGATTAATATGCAAATTAATCCTAGCAGTAGACCTACCAGGAACCACCAGTTGCTATGATGCGCACTGACCACCAGGGGGCAGATGCTCAATGCGGGAGCTGCCCTCTGGTGGTCAATGAGCTTCCACGGGGGAGTGCCACTCAGACAGAAGCTGACTCATGGCTGGCCAGTTCAGTGGTGGTGGCGGGAGTTTCTCCTGCCTCCGTGACAGCACTAAGGATGTCCGACTAATGGCTCCTGGGCTGCCAGAGGGATGTCTGACTGCTAGCTTAGGCCTGATTCTCCAAACTGCAAGAGGTACAGGTCGGGCTGAGGGACACTCCTCCCCCCAGTGCACGAATTCCCATACACCAGGCCTCTAGTTAAATTATACCAGAGTTTACTTACAAACTATCTCACCTATTAGATTTGCAATAGTGCCACATTGTTCTAACACTTGTAGTTTTTTAATGTGCCTTAAACATGGTAGGGCAAACCTTTCTGGAAAAAAAATTTGCTATTTTCAAAATAGCTTTCCTATTTTGGCCTTAAATTTTCATCTAAAAGGGAAAATCATTATAATTTTTCAGGTTTCTACCCTCAATGGTTATAACTTGTTTTCTCAAAGCTGATGTCATTCTGTGGACATATACAGGAGATCAAGGGGGAAGAGAAATCAAAAAGTACCAAAGTGTTTGTGTGGCTCATAGAGAACCAGCTAAAAGACAGAAAGACAGACCCAGATGCAGAGGCCCGTGGTACTCCCTATTTTCCAGCAGAGACATTGCTGTGCTTCATGTGGCAAGGCTTGGGAGAGCTCTAATTGGTTTCTTTCCAACTCCATTCTGCAGTCTTTGAGAGATTCCCCTACTAGCTGTCAGTATTAGTACTTCAAATTGTTAGAATTTTGGACATATTTTATTTCTTCAAATATGTTTCCATGGGAAACAAGAAATTCTGTTTGAGGGGACCCTGAACAAATTCTTTAAAACATTAAAAGAAAAAGTATTTCAAGCATCCATCTATTTAATATATCTCAATGTTAAAGGCTGATGATGAAGTAAAATGAAAAATCCATGAATTTATACCATTATCGGGCAAAAGTGTGGATGAGAAGTATAGAAAAGCTAGGCATGTGCTCATTTCCTGATAGGAATGCGTTTTCCACAGATGCTTGAAACTAGTTTCTTGAAAATTAAGAGGGAACCGAAGCATCATCAATTAAAATTACAAAATTGATAACTCTTTGCCTTAGTTTTCTTCCCTCAACCTCTCCCCTCCAGATTTTCATCTTTTTTGTGTGTGTGAAGGAAGGTTTCTAATAAGGTTACCCATTCCACTAAATAGCTTGCTCATAAATAATCACAGTTTCCGGCATTAAGATTTGACAAGCCCCATGCCCAATACTTTGGTTGACATAAGGTAAGTGCACAGTAAATTTTGAAATATCTGTATCTCTATCTTCATTTCCTTGTTTATGTCTCCAATTTCTTATATGCCATCAGGGAATTTAGTGACACTGCAAATAGCATACTCATTTCCAGGCACGCATCTCCCATTTCTTTACAATCTGTATGTCTTTCTGATGTGTGGAGTCCCTATCTATATGTTTCCAGGCAGCAGTGTGGGAAGATTAACAGTTTCTTGACATCTTTCTTGCAAAGGTTTGAATACCATTTCCAGTGCAGACCAACATGGGAAATGAAATGTTTACCTTGCAGTTTTATAGGGCTATCAAATTTCTCAGAATGTGTTTCTCTGCATTCTCTTATTTAAGCCTCATTACAGTCCTATGTGGTGAGAAAGGCAGCTGGTATTGGCCCCATTTTAGGAGGTAGCTGTTACAGGCTGAACTGTGCTCTCCAAAAATTTATATCTAGAAGTCCTAATAGCTCAGAATATGCCCTTATTTGGAGATAGGGTCATTATAGAAATAATCATGTTACGATTAGGTCCTTATGGTGGGCCTAATCCAATGACACCTGTCCTTATAAAAGGGAATTTGGACACAGAGACAGACACACACACATACACAGAAGATCTCATGTGAACACCAAAGCGGAAATCAAAATGCTGTGTGTACAGGACAAGGAAGCTAGGTCAGAGGCATGGACAGGCATGGACGGATTCTTCTTCACAGCTCTCAGAAGGAACCAACCCTGCAGACGTCTTGATTTCAGAATTTTGGCCTCCAGAACTGTAAGACGTTTGTTTTTGTTGGGTAAGATGCCTAGCTTGTGGTGCTGTGTTATGTCAGGCCTAGGAAACTAAGGCTAAGTAGCTTCTCCATTGCAGGGCACTCGCTGTTTTGATCCACTGAACTTTCTGCTGCACCAGAAATCCTCATTTTATCAGGCACAGTGAGCTGGGATCCAGGCTAGCCAGTCTGACCGTGAAAAAGTTGCATTTCATGCTGGACCAAGCTAACACTCTCCCTACCTGACTGTGATTTATCATCAGCATGCCCCGATTGCATCTGCTGGTCCTCCTTGATGTTAATAGCCATTGTCAGAGAAGTTTCCTGCCACGAATATGGCTCCTAAAGCTAATGTTCCAGGAACAGTTACCTTGTGCCAGGCTCAGGTTGAGTGCTTTATGCTGACTCACATCATTCTCACCCTGGACCTGTGAGGTAGGTGCATGGCCACCCTCATTTATAGATGTGCAACTCTGGGCTCTGCTTATAACTTCTTCCTGGTCAGAGAGCCATCACCATGTTGTTTATCCAGTGTTTGAACTCAGGAAGTCTGATCCTGGAGATGGCATTTAAGCCACTTTTATGTTCTCAAAAGTTTGGAAAGCATTTTGTTAAAATAAAGTGGAAAACCTGGCTGGAGTGACTCAGTGGTTGAGTATTGACCTATGAACCAGGAAGTCTTGGTTTGATTCCCAGTCAGGGCACATACCCAGGTTGTGGGTTCGATCCCCAGGAGGGGATGTGCAGGGGGCAACAATCCATGATACTGGATTGTTGATTCTCATTGTTGATATTTTTGTGTGTTTTTTTCTATCTCACTCTCCCTCTTCCTTTATCTCTGAAATCAATAAGAACATATTTTTGAGAGAGAGAGAGACAGAGAGAGAGGAAGAATCTTCTGTAGAATAACTCAGAGCTTTTAACATGCTATATCTTTAGGAATCTTTGAGAGGACAACAAAATAGGCAACATTTCCAGTGAAAAGTAACCATGGAGCCCTTTCTTTTTTTTAAATATATTTTATTGCTATTTTACAGAGAGGAAGGGAGAGAGATAGAGAGCTAGAAACATCGATGAGAGAGAAACATCGACCAGCTGCCTCTTGCACATCCCCCACCAGGGATGTGCCCACAGCCAAGGTACATGCCCCTGACTGGAATCGAACCTGGGACCTTTCAGTCCCCAGACCGATGCTCTACCACTGAGCCAAACTGGTTTCAGCAACCATGGAGCCCTTTCTTATCATGGAAAATCTCTTGGGACTAGTGTTTCATGGATAGAGTGGCCAGATACAATATAAGACTCATTTAAATTGGAATTTTGGATTATTATTAACTAATATTTTAGTATAAGTATATCTAAATTATTTCATTGGGACATCCATTATTTTTATGTGCTAAATCTGGTGACTTTCCATACTTTAGAAAGTATGGGGTACACAACCAAAACTCCATGATTGTAACTTCTGGTGGCATCTGTCTTTAAAAAAAAAAAAAAAAAAAAAAAAGCCTGCCTCAAACTGAGGTTCTGCCCTGCTACCTTCCACAAAACCATCTTTACTCCACTCCTTTTACCAGTGGAGTTTCTTTTGGATGCTGATTCTTCTCCTTTATGTCCTACGGCATGTATCACTGACCCAGGGAACAGAACATCCTTGCTTATCCCAAAGTGACTGTCACACCAACACATAGAGATATTGCCAGGTAACCCCAATAGTCCTCCAGTTTTTACTCCCCAAAATAGAAAGGGACTATGTAGGAAATGCAGGTAAAGTTTGAAGTTGGTTAGTTGGTATGAAATATCAACCACTGTGTCACCACTACATTTTCATTCCAGGAGAGTTGGAGGCTTATCTAATTGAGGAGGAATTGGGTTTCTGAAAAAGATCAGGTCAGCTCAGAGTCAAATCACTGGGGCATGTCTTGAATCCTGAATCCTGACATCCATCTCACTTCAGAACCTCTCCATTCTTATTAATACTGCATCTAATGATACCGTTCAGAGACATTCATAAGTCACATCTTAGCATTACCTTTAAAAGTATATTTCGTTTTCCTTCTAATATTTTTCAGTTATCTTGATCAGTGTTTCAGAATTGCTTCAAGCTTTATGGGTTGAAGCACAACAGAAACAAATGATCACTTGTGTAATTCAGAATAAACATTATCCTTTCTGGTCATGAAGGGAACTCTTCATGCTATACAGAAGCTCATATCCCAACCCTGCATGTGTGGCTACTTAAATTAATTCATATTACATAAAATTAAAACTTTAGTTTCTCAGCCACACAAACCATATTCCAACTATTCAATCGCCACCTACGGCTAATGGCTACTAATTGGATAGCTCCAGGAAATATTTCCATCATCACAGAAAGTTTTACTGGGAAACCTTATTCTAGAGCCTTGCTTTAGTCTCAAACATACCAAAGAATCTATATACTAACAGTGTAATATGCTAATTAGACCAGAAGTCTTTCAGGATGAAGCCAGGGCTACAGGGGAAGCCTGGGTCTCAGGTGCCTGCTGATGGGAGGAGGGAAACCTGGATCCCCGGTGCCTGCCAGCAGCCAGAGGGAAGCCCTGGTCTTGGGTGCCAGAGGGAAGCCAGTGCCTGCAGCCAGGGGAAGGAAGGCCTGAATTGCATGAATTTCATGCATTGGGCCTCTAGTAATACATATGATTTTTGGCCATGGATATCAGTTTATTTTGTTTGGACAGAGATATTAGAATATATGTTTCCAAAATAGAGGTGGGGGGAGAGATAGGTTGTTTTATATTTTATTCACAGTTAATGTATTAATACTTTAATTTGGTTAAAGATGCCAACTAAAGATTTCAGCCCCTGCTATAGCCTAGTGGTGAAGGCAGAACTTCATAGACACTATTAATTTTGCTCTATTTCTTTTTGTGATGAACTAGTTTTTGAAAATGGGAAAAGGGAGAGATTGACTAAAAAGATCAGAAGAGTCAAGAGAGGCTGTGCACGGTAGAGGGATACCATTTGCCAAATCAGAGATCCTAATTTGAACTGGGTGATCCTTAAGTGACTGGTCAATACACCATTATCTTGGTGGTCCTGAGTTTTGAGGATAGCTTGAAACTAGTAGACTTATTCACTGATGAACCGTAAGAAAATTCAGATAAGTAAAAAATATAGCCCTAGTTAGTTTGGCTCAGTGGACAGAACATCAGCCCACATCCTAAAGGGTCCTGGGTTTGATTCTGGTCAAGGGCACATGCCTGGTTGCAGGTTTGATTCCAGGCCCTGGTTGGGGCATATGTCAGAGACAACCAATCAATGTGTCTCTCGCACATCAATGTTTCTCTCTGTGTGTCTTTCCCCCTCCCTTCCACTCTCTCTAAAAATCAATAGGAAAATATTCTTGGATGAGGATTATCAACAACTATATATATATATATATATATATATATATATATATATATATAAAATGCAAATTATCCCTACAGAAGTTCAATCAGGAGACCAATCACTCACTATGACATGCGCTGACCACCAGAGGGTGGCACGGAATGAAGGTAGGCCCTGACCATCAATTAGAAGGAAGGCTTTGATTGGCCCTGATCGCAGGCCAGGCCTAGGGACCCTATCCATGCACAGATTTCATGCACTGGGCCTCTAGTTTGTGTATATATTTATATATCTTAGGCTGTTGGCCAGGTGGATCACCAGCACCTCAAACATGTTAGAGATCTCTGCACCTTTCTTTATGCATATGTATATAACATATTAATGAAAGTAAGTTCATAATACGCATAGTGTTGAAACCTGCTTCTTAAGTTAATATGCTTTACCACCTTTTCAAGTTAAGAAGATAATGTGCAGCATTGGACTTGAAGTTGTGCTTGAATCTGTCCTTTAGTTATTTTTAACTACTGGCTAGACTTCTGGGTTATTTCCAGTTTTTCTTCAATTTTAATATCACTCCATTGAATATCTTCAACTTTGTACATATCCCTAATTATTTCAAAGGAGTCAATTCCTGTGAGGTGAATTACTGGCACAAAATGGGGTTGAAGGTAGATATATATTATTAAGTTTTGGGATATAGGTCTTTAGTTTCTTTATGAGTTGAAGACATTGACTTCAATTATTAAGGACCCTTCTCATTTTAAAGTTGTCCAATTCCTCGTTTGTAGCTCTGTTGTCTATGGGGATCTGAGTCTGAGCAAGCCCTAAGCTCTCTTCTTCCACAACTAGCTTGAACTAGACATGGCCTCAGGTGACAAACTATGGGAAGGAGTATATTATCTTGGGAACAACCACTAAGAGATTCTTTCCCCTGGATGCTACCCCAAGTCCTAAGCCCATACTGTCTACTAGAACTTTCTAATCAAGTAAACACTAGCTGTGTCTGGTTGCTGAGCACTTGAAATATGGCTGGTGTAACCAAGGGAAAAAACATTTTTTTTTTATAACCAAGGACATTGATTTTTAATCTCACTTAATTTTGACAGCCACATGTGGTTAGGGGATGCTGTTTGGGTAGAGCATTCTAAGCATATACCTACAATCCTCTAATATATACTGAAATCCTTTCCACTTTGTATTATCTTAAATATAGCAATTAATGCATTGCCCATAAATTCATGTCATGCTCAGTTGGTTACTTTAAACTACCTTTACTTCCACTGTTGACTCCTCAAGGATAGAGACTAATCACCAATTATACCCTGACCCCCAAATCTACTACATCACAATGGAGGCCCTCATTGAATAAAGTAGCCAAAGTCAGTCATTTTTTAACTCATCTATGATAGACCATGGCCTGTCCTCAATCCAACCTACTCATCCAAAATGTTGGGGCATCATCAACTGGAGATTGTAAGGACAATAGTACTTATGCCTCAGTGTTGTGAGGATTAAATGTAAGGAGAATATTTAGTACATTTAGAAATGTCTGGTATATGGTAAGTCTCCAGTGAATGTGGCCATGACTATGGTCAACAACCTTGTTGCAAGATCTCCTTCTTGTCAGGACCCATGACTGGTCCTCCAAATCTCTTTAATTGTATTTAATTGCATAATAATGTATTAGCATCAGGAGAGCTGACTTGAGAACAAGGAGATGTCAGACTGAATTGGGTTCCCCTAGTTGTGTGTTCTCATATGGTGCTTATCACAATGATAATTCTTTGAGTTGTTATTCTCCGTCTCACACTTGCCCCTCCCACCATGCAAAGGAGAAACACTGTCTTATTCACTTCTTTATTCCCAGTGTCAAATACATAGTAGGGATTTTATAAATCTTTAATAATAGATTGAGGATAATTGGGTAGATGAACAGGAATGAAGGAACTATGTAAAACCTAGTAGAGAAATGCAATTGTACCAGGAATCCTAAAAACTATTCAGAAACGTACTGTTGGTCCAGTGAAAAGCCATGGCCACGACTTATCCATTCTGCATGGTAAGAAAGGTTGATTTACGTTAGGGCATTCTAACGTCAGCATTGTTGACATTCTGGGACAGATAGTTCTTTGTTGTGGAAGTAGTCCTGTCTATAGTTCTTTCTGTACAGCATCCCTGACCTTGACCCACCAGATCCAATAGCACCCTCCCTCCAGTTTTAACAACTAAAAATGTCTCTAGACATTGTCAAATGTTCCCTGGGGATCAGGAGAGAACAAAATCACCCCCAGTTGAGAACCATTGCTATAGATCATATCTGGGCCCCCCCCCTTCAACATTGGTAGACTAAGATTCTATTTGGGATAATATTTTTCTGAGATTGTGAATTTTTTGGTATTTCATAGATCATTATAGAATTATAAGAATATTTCCAGCTACTCATGCAAATCACTGTGGCCTGATTATCAATTTAATATTTGGATCACTGGTCTATTAAAATGCTGATTTGGAATTCAAGTTTCTATTTAAAAATGAACACTTTGTGAATTATATCTGTATGTGGTTGATTTTATTTAAATGCATTATATAATTTCACCCTATCTGAGGTCATGAATAATGCTTTATAACTCAAATGTCAGAATGCTTGCTAATGACCCTAATAATCATAGTTCATGTCTATAGAATCCATAAAGTCATTGACAGGTTGGTTATTATTTTTTTTATCTTCCACTGTTTTTGCCCAAGTGAGACCTTAAATTAGTGCTCATTAAGATACACAAATAGCCTGGCCCTGGCCCCTCCTGCCCTCTGCATTTTACTTTCTCCCCTCTTGTTTATTAAAGCTGCTTCTGGAAGCCACATAACAGCATGCATTCATTTTCTGAGACAGTGTGTTCATGAATTTTATTGTATGGAGAAAATATACCTTGTCCAAATATGAAGATGCATTTTCCCAGAAATATTTCATAGGACCTGTATGCAGCACCTTGATGTTTTAGTGATTATGGAATTGGAATCTCACACCAGAGCTAGTGTAGTGGCCGACTGATGGCACTTTCAAGCCCCTTCATTGGAAAACTACCTCAGTAAGAGGTCAAGGATCCCAAGAATCACAGTTTGGCCTTTTGGATGTGTAGGTCCCATTGATGTGAAGTCAACATTTCCCTTAATATAGAAGAGCTTACTATGTTCCAGGCAATGTTCCCAGCACAATATGCTATTATTTCATTAATGCTCCCAACCTTGCCAGATGGTTCTGGTCATTAGCTCTATTTTACTAATAAGACAGTGTGTCTTACTGAGGAGGTGTTAAGTAACTTGTCTGAAGACACAGAGTGCGATGTCATTGAATCAGGGTGTGAGTTTAGTTCTCTATATTTCTGGAAACTGCTTTTAGATTTAGGATAAAATAGAAATCGCTTACTTTTTCAATTAAAAGAAGCATTCCTTAGCATCAAACTAAGAGTTGGTTCAACATATATTCAATATCAAAGCAGTTTTTTACATTTGAAAATGCTGATAAATGAAAAATCACTTATTTTCAATTATTTCTTTGGACATAGGATTTTAATTCATGGATGTATTGTAGTTTACTATTTGTATCTTTAAGACTGTGATTTCCTTCCTTTAAAAAAAAGTAAGTTTCAGCCTTGACTGGTATGGTATAGTTGGCTGAGCATCTTCCCACACACCCAGAGGTCTCAGGTTCAATACCTGGTCAGGGCATTTGCTAGGGTTGTGGGCTCCATCCCCAGTGCAGGGAGAGAATGTGCAGGAGGCAGCCAATAGATGTTTCTTCCCCCCTCATTCTCTCTCATCAATAAGAAGGTATTTTTTTAAATGTACGTTTTATTTTATTTAGTGAGAGAACTCAATTTTTCCAAAACACAGTGACTTCAAAGCATGGCAATTATGTGTTTTTAAATTTCATTAGGTTCATGGTAGCTTAGAAGTAAGGTTTCTATATTTGAAATAATTCTCCTCATCACACAGCGACAAATCAATCAACATTTTTAAGAGAACTGAAATGGTATTGAGGTAAGTTTATTTTTACTGTTGTAGTCTTTGGAAAAAATAAGTACAACTGGGAAAATCAGTTAAAATTAGATCATGGATATATTCCCTTATGTGTCTTTTCCCTCTTTAAGATTAGTTTAGAAGAGAAAAAAAAAAAGACCTGCTAGAAACTTTAATAAAGAACATCATGATATGTTTCTTTAAAAAAAAAAGTGTCAAGGAAAGAAACCAACATAATGGCTTAGAGCCTCAGACGCTTATTCCGGGGCCCACAGTTTGACAGTGGCCGCAAGGAATCTGGTAAGTCATCAGGTCTGTAGGACTGCCCCATCATTGAAATTTTCTAGTTATCATCTGAAAAGATTCATTTGTTTGCAGCATGTACATTGTGCATTCTATGTAAAACACACAGAAGCCTAGCATCCCAGATTATCTTGGAACTGTCTAGATCCCCTAAACCGTGCCCTATGGTTCACATGCATAATTGTTGGACTGTGCACATCAATTTTAATTCCATTAAAATAGTCACTCTAAATAATGGTTTCTATAAAAAAAAAACACAACAAAGGATGCTTAATCCATGTTGCTATAGTCACTTGGTGGTTTGTTTTTTAATCCACAATTTGCAACAAAATGTGGTTCTTTATTTTTCTTGTTAGAGAAAACACAATTCTATTAAAAGTAGACTTCTCTAAAATTAAGCCATTACAGAATATTCAAATTCATGCATTACTATTTTGGTGATATAATGAGCATCCTATTTGGGGATATTATTGGCTTAAAGAAATAAATCACAAACATTGCATTTCTCTCTAGCACTGAATATTTCAAATTCATTTTCTCAGCATAATGATATGTTTAAAAGAATCATTCTATCAGCTAAATTTTGATCACACTCTGGGTATTTGATATAGAAATTAATGGGAAGATGTCAGGAGTCCTGGCATCCAGGCCTGGCTCTGCCACCAACAAAAAATGAGAACTTGGGTGACTCATGTATTATTTGGATACTTAGTTTCTTCTCAAAGGGGTTTAACTGCAGTGTGCCCAAATCTATGGGTGATTTTGTGCACAGCACTGAGTGAGGCCCATCCCCACCCTCACGTTTAGATTCAGTAGGTCTGCCGTGGTGTCCAAAGCTCTGTTTTTTGTTGTTGTTGTTGTTTTGTTTTGTGTTTTTTTGTTTAAATCATCACCTAAGGATATTTTTCCATTGATTTTTAGAGAGAGGAAGAGAGAGGGAAATACAGAGATAAATATTGATGTGAGAGAAACACATTGATTGGTTGCCTCCTGCACACGCCATGACCATGGCCCATGTGGGGAAGAGCCTGTATCCAAGGCATGTGCGCTTGACCAGGATTTAACTTGAGACTCTTCTGTTCAAAGGCAAATGCTCTATCCACTGAAGCTCTTTATATATATATATATATATATATATATATATATATATATATATATATATATATAACAATATCTAGATGGTTCTGGCTCAGGGGCCAGTGACCCCACAGGGAACCACCGCTGTGGATAATGCCACAGCTGCATCAAGCGAAGCTTTTTTTAATCACATTTTGGGTTGCAGTGCTTGTCATTTTTGCATTGCTTCAGTAAATCAAAAACAGCTTTCCATTATATTACCATTAAAATGAACGTAAGCTAGAATCCGATGTCTGGCTGGTTTTGTGAGCCCACGATAGTAGAAATTAAGGAAGATTGAGATAATCTAGTTGTTGAAAAGAGGGGAAGAGGTGAGGGCAACCAGGAGCCAGAAGATTTTGGAACAGAAGTTTTGAAGCTGACATGTTTGACTCTTGGTCCATGGGGGACATTAATGCATTAATGATGTGTGTGTGTGTGTGTGTGTGTGTGTGTGAGAGAGAGAGAGAGAGAGAGAGAGAGAGAGAGAGAGAGAGAGAGAGAGAAGAGAGAGAGAGGAGAGAGTTTATCTAGAGAGAGAAGGATCACAAGTTGAATAGCTTCCCCAAGGAGATGTTTACTGCAGAATGGTTAAAAATCTCCATCTTCCTTCATGATGGCTTCTATCATATGCTTTCGGCATAGAAACCCTGATTTAGAGTCCATCTGTTCTGTTTATTTTCTGGAAACTTGAGCTGAATTGTCCTGCCAGTGTGCCCTCTCAACAAAACAGGGATGTTGGCACCCACGGGAGAACATAGGAAAAACCACTTGTTTCCTGGTACTTAATAATTGCTCAATAAATAGAAAGCTATATTTGACTTAATAGTTTATGGAGGTCCTTAAACTGAGCAAAAGCAATGCCTGTATGATGCATTGGGAAGGGAAGGGAAGCGATGGCTAACTAAATTGCCCCCTCTCCTGCTAACCATGCCTTAGGCTGCTTCATAGTCCCTTTCTTCCTACCGGAATCTTTTGCTGAAGAATGACAGGTCAAGCCTGCTTTATCCCCACACCTCAGGCCTCCCACTGCAACCATAAACCGGGTATTGTTGAGGCTGTAGGAGGAACTGAAAAGGTCTAGACCCCTAGGTCTTTTCTTTGCCACGGGTTAGCAGTGCTCTGCTGGGAAAATAAGTCATCTTTGAACCCCTCCGGAACGTTTCTGTGAGTTTCATTGAATGGTCGTGTCCGCTTCCTCGGTGAGCTCCACGTGAATGTGAAGAAGGTCATGATTGCTGCTGTCTCTGTGCTTTGTCAGTTAAAGTCTGAGGACACTTGAAATCCTCAGTGAGTCTCGCCCCACTGTGATCAAAAGGGCTTCATTTAAGAATTTATACTAGAGACACTAATTGAGACAGCTAACATTTGTATTGCTCTTTGGGATTGACAAAGTGCTTTTCTTATGTTTCCTCATTTAATCCTCGCATAGGACTAAAAAAGTTCATGGCACTAGTGGGAACAAGCCGAAAACCAATTTCAGAGAGTGTTAAGTACACAAAATTATAAAGTAAAATGAGACTGACTTCCTCTAGTCATAAGGAGAAATGTGTCTTTTTACTGTATGGTGTTATTTCATATACGTAAAGGCATTTACATGTTCACTTTTCTGAGTTTTCTGCTTTTAGTTTTCCCTCTCATTTTAGTTATTCAATATAAATGACCAGTGGTGGCAGTTTTCTGAATGATTAAAGATTTTTTAAAAAGGATTTCTGACCTACAATGTCCACATGAGTAAATTTAGCTTGAATTTTTTCAGATAATCTTCCCTTTTCTAAAAATAATAAACATAGCTTTCATCTTAACTGAGCAGGAAGAAACATTTAAGGAAGCTTCTCATCTTATTTGTATTTCAGCCTGGAAAAAAGAAAAAGGAAAAAAGAGATAATGAAAAATTCCAATCATTTAAGTGGGAAGTGCTTTATTTGAGATAAACACAAAAAGGTTTTAAGTATCATTGATATTAGTCAACATAGCAGCTTTGGGTTGTTGTCTGAAGAGCTCTCATCTGCTGAGTTGCGGATCTGTGACCTCTAGATAAAGTTTCAAAATGCAGGAAAAATTTATCTTCTTGCTATGACCTTCCATGCACAAGACATGAGGCATGGATTTGTTTCCTAGGGAACTGGTGACTGAGGAAGATCTATAATTAAATCTGTGAGTTATATGCTACACATGGGAATTGGGTACATCCCAAGTCCTTTAGAAAAATCCAGTAGTAATATGACTATGGCTTCAACTGGTAGAATTAAACTCAGCTTTTCTTAAGATGTTTTAGCAGCATTGTTTAAACTCTGAATGGTAGAAAGCTCTTAGTTTCTTTCAAAAGTCAGTTTGAGTGTAGAGTGGCTTCTGTTTCATGTTGGCTCAACGATAGGTCAGCACTTGTCACTGCTGGCCAAGGGGGCACCTCACGCATAAGGGTTGGCCATGTCAGACATCAGCTGTCTGATCTCTGAGCATCACAGTGTCAGAGCTGTGAGAGATCTAACCACTGGCTGTCAAAAGTGTTCTAAGCTTCAACATCTGGTCTTCAAATAAAATCCTATCCAAAAATCCAGTGGGTGGAGCAGATACAGGTGAATTGTTTGGGGCTGGAAGTAAAGGAGGAAGAAGGCTGGAAGCCAAAACCAATCCAGGCTGGCCTTTCAACACCTCCCCAGCCCAAAGTCAGGGGCAGGACATCCCCAAGGCACCGCCATTTCTCAGTGTAGACATCAGGAGAAGTTGGCCCTCTCATTGGTCAGCCATCTTATAGCCTCTAGATAGAATTAAACACTAGTCATAAACAAAATATCAGCCAAAACCGGTGGATAGAGCATCGGCTTGCAGACTGAAGGGTCCAGAGTTGGTTCCGGTCAAGGGCATGTACCTTGGTTGCGGGCACATCCCCAGTGGGGAGTGTGCATGAGGCAGCTGATTGATGTTTCTTCTCATTGATGTTTCTAACTCTCTATCCCTCTCCCTTCCTCTCTGTAAAAAATCAATAAAATATATATTTTTTAAAGAAACAAAATGTCAGAAAAAAAATGAACAGTTGTTTCCAAACCTGCCTCAAATATCTTCTTACATTAAGTTCCCCTAACTGCAAGCTCATGAGAACCAATTTCTCACCTGTTGAATCCTACAGCTGGGATTTTACTTTAACTCTTAAAAAGTAAAACTATTGGCTCCTTTACTTTCAGTGGTATTGTGCCCCCTCTCTCAGCCCTCAACCAAAAGAAGGGTGCTGTAAAAGTGAAGGCAGGACCAGGAGAGAGGAGCCTTTTATAGATATCAAGGCTTAATTGTAAAAGTAAGGACAGAGTGGAGGCTAATGATCATCATCATAATAAAAGCATAATGTGCTAATTAGACCAGAAGTCCTTCTGAACAACTGTCCAGGCGAAGCTGGGGCCGCAAAGGAAGCCCAGGTCCCAGGTGCCAGAGGGAGGCCAGTGCAGGCAGCCTGGGGAAGGAAGACCTACTCTTGCATGAATTTCATGTATCAGGCCTCTAGTGATAATAATATTTGGCACTTATAAGTCTGTTCCTACTATATATATTAACTCATTTATATGTGGTGTCTAAGCACTTTATATATGTGTATTTTATATATTTTATATGTATCAAGATAATAAAAGCTGAATGTGTTATATGTATGTATCTATCCATCTACCTATTTCTTCCTGATAACCGAGAGGTATATACTATTATAATGCCCATTTTACAAATAAAGATACTAAGGCCCAGAATCCTACAGATTCTGTAGCTGGTGGTGGCAGAGCTGACAATTGCATGGAAGCAGCCTGGCCCCTAGTTTGTATTCTTTACTATGCTGCACTGACTCAGTTTTCTTGGACAACAAACTAAGTGACCTTGAGGAAATCACTGATCCTCTCTCAAATTATTCATGGAAAGATGAAATAAAAAATAACAGTACCTCAAAGCTTGCTCTGAGAGGGGACGGAGGAGGAACAGATGTAAAGCACCCAACCCATTGCCAAGCTCAGAGTACTGTTTCACTAAGTTGCTGTGTGCCCGTAGAAATCAGCAATCAGGTGCTCAAAGCGATTTTTTTTTTTTAATTCTAAAGTAAATTAAGGTGAAACAGTTCAGGTTCGGTTTGTCAAGTCTGATGCTAGGCACTCTCTGGTCTCTGAGAATTTTAAATTCTACAGGTAGTTTAAATTTCTCTCAGTGATAAATTATGATTTTTCTATTTGAACAATATCACTTCAACCAAGAGATACTCTGGAATACGATATACTCCCATGCGTGTCCCTTAAAATGTTTAGTTAAATCAATTTCTACCACTTATATGTTCACCCAGCCTATTTCTAAAAATGTTTCACAGTTATCATAACAAGAACAGGAATAATCAATAAAATGAGCAGGCACAGTTTCTTGGTTTAATCACCAGGAACAGGATCATAAATGGCAACAACCCAGAGCAGCCGATCCCTCATTTCTTCCCATCACTGATAACTGATTCATGCATCTGACACATTTTTCACTGATTCCCTTCACCATCCATTCACATGAGCCTGGAATATATCCTGAAACCAATTATCATCTCCCTTTTGCTCCTGCACTGTCTTGTAGAAGAAAGGAAATTATTCCTTAGAGAAGATTCTTTAAAAAATAATAAAATAGCATTTAGTCATGAAATGAGCTTTGGCTCATTTTGAAAAGCATCTTAGTTGTAGGATTTTTTAAGACAGCCTCATGGTCTGCCTCTGGTGTTTCCGGTTCTCTTGTTCTGTTTTCTGTTGTGATTTTTTTTGTTTTTGTTGAATGTTATTTGGAGTATATTTTCTTTGTTCAAAACTTAGTTTATTAAAAAGGTCCACAGTATACCCAGAAGAGAAAATTCAAATTAGAAAAATATTGATCACATGCATTTATCTTAGGAACAAATGCATGTCAGTGCCACATGCATGTAAGCACAGTTTCTCAGGACCTTCATGGGGCAGGTGGGTGAAGTATGCCTCCAGGTTTATGAGGAGCATCCACGGTGAGCCAAACTTTCTGCTCACTGTTCTTCTAGGTGGAGGGTGTGGACCCAGATCTTTCAGAAGCTGAAATCATTCCACTGACATTAAAGTACCGTAGACTCTACCAACATCAGTTGTCAATTATGACCCAACCTTTGCCTTCACAATGACCTTTCTTATTGGTAGCTAGACAAGCACATTTGGAGGATGTTTTCAATGAAGTGAAAAGGCTAAGCTGCTCTGATAATGTCTTCCAAGTTTTCACCTTTGGAAAAAGTTATATATTAATGTGTGTGTCCTCAAGAAACCCCATTTACATCTAAATGCATTTCCTGGAAGGGTTAACACCAGTGGTTCTGAATCTGACAGCACACTAGACTGACCCAGATTCTAGGAAATTCCTGGCTCCCAAACCCCAGACTAGCATTAGTAACCCAGATTCTCTCAATAGTGGCTTGCACATTATTATTATTTATTTACTCATTCCCACTTCAAAGGTGGTAGTGTACAATTAGGGTTAAGAAATAATGGCTTAAGAGTCACAAAAAGTTTCCCTAGCCCGTTTGGCTCAATGCTGTTGGCCTGCAGACTGAAGGGTCCAGTATTCAATTCCGGTCCAGGGCACATGCCCAGGTTGTGGGCTATATCCCCCAGTATGGGGCATGTAAGATACAGCCAATCTCTCTCTCTCTCTCTCTCTCTCTCTCTCTCTCTCTCTCTCTCTCTCTCCCTTCCTTCTTCCCTCTCTCCCTTTCCTCTTTGAAATCAATAAAAATAAAAATTGAAAATAAGAGTTACAGCCCTAACCAGTTTGGCTGAGTGGATAGAGTGTCGGCCTGTGGACTGAAGGGCCCCAGGTTCGATTCCAGTCAAGGGCATGTACCTTGGTTGCAAGCACATCTCCAGTGGGGAGTGTGCAGGAGGTAGCTGATCGATGATTCTCTCTCATCGATGTTTCTGACTCTCTATCCCTCTCTCTTCCTCCTCTCTGTAAAAAAATCAATAAAATATATATTTTTTAAATAAATAAATAAATAAATAATAGCTGATTGGTTTCTCTCTCATCAATGTTTCTAATTCTCTGTCCATCTCCCCTTCTCTCTGTAAAAATAAATAAATTATATATATACATATATATACATATATACATATATATATATGTATATATATATGTATGTATATATTTTAAAGAGTTACAAAAAGTTGAATTTCTTGTTGGTAAAGAGCTATCAGATGAATAACCTAGGACAATTGAAAGGTTGAGTTAAAGGAATGGGGCAACAAAAGGAAGAACTTTGATGGGGAGGGAGAGTTAGAGAATAAGGTGACCGTCCAGGAACTGGCAGATGGTGTTCCCAGTGAAGGAGAAGGATAAGTGAGGAGATGGAGATTTTAAATGGAAATTGTGAGCTACTATTTCATAAACAACTTTACTTCATCCTCACAGCAGTCATTTCAAGGAAAGACATTCCCATCCCTGGAACAGCTTCATGAACCTAGCATGTATATCTCTCTTGTTGAATCACCCTCAAGTGCCAGCTTTGGTAGGTTTCTCAGTCCCTTTCTCAGCAATGAAAGCACAGCTTTTGGCAAAGCCAGCCATTCACACCCAAATGTTCTGCTTCTACCACCTCACTGTATTGTCCAGACAACCTTAGGATGTGCTGCCAGGGGCATCTCAGGCAGGGTTCTCTGTGATGGGGCGGGTTTCTATAGCCCACGAGAAATGATTTGCAGACTGACATGAGGAGTTAAGTGGTTCATTCATCCTTAGAGCAAAAATGTACTGAGTCCTGGCTACATGTTGAGAATTGCTGTATGATTTAAGGATACAGCAATGAATAGAATCCTGCTCTCTTAGAGTCTTCTTTCTAGAATGGGAAAGCAACAAGTCAAAAGTTAATTTTAAAATTAATTAAAATTTAATTTTAATAAAATAAGGCTGTGAGAAGACCAGGCACAGGGAGAGGCTTAAGGATGAGATTTTTTTTAAGTTTTTTTTTTTTTTTTTTTAAGAAAAAGAGTTAATAAAGATAGAAAGACTGTGGAGAACAAGCGCTGGAGATTGGGGGCAGGCTGAAGTGTTTGTTTTTCTTTATTGATTAAGGTATTACATATGTGTCCTTATCCCCCCATTCCCCTCCCACCCACCCCCACTCATGCCCTCACCCCCCTGTTGTCTTTGTCCATTGGTTAGGCTTATATGCATGCATATAAGTCCTTTGGATGATCTCTCCCCCTTACCCCCACAC
Organism: Vespertilio murinus; assembly: GCA_963924515.1. Classification (NCBI taxonomy): domain Eukaryota; kingdom Metazoa; phylum Chordata; class Mammalia; order Chiroptera; family Vespertilionidae; genus Vespertilio; species Vespertilio murinus. The sequence continues at coordinate 23,633,390 of OZ004716.1, forward strand.
TCTTCTACCTTCCCTCTGGTCTGATCGATGTTTCTCTGTCTCTAGATCTGTTTTTGTTTATCAGTGTATGGTATTCATTATATTCTATAAATGAGTGAGATCATGCGATATTTATCTTTCTATGACTGGCTTATTTCTCTTAGCATAATGCTCTCCAGTTCCATCCATGTTCTTGACAATGGCAAGAATTCCTTCTTTTTTACCACAGCATAGTATTCCATTGTATAAATGTCTCACAGTTTTTTAATCCACTCACCTACTGATGGGCACTTAGGGTGTTTCCAAATCTTATCTATGGTGAATTGTGCTGCTATAAACACAGGGGTGTATATATCCTTTCTAATTGGTGTTTCTAGTTCCTTGGGATATATTCCCAGAAGTAGGATTTCTGGGTCAAATGGGAGTTCCATTTTTAATTTTTTTGAGGAAACTCCATACTGTTCTCCACAGTGTCTGCACATTCCCACCAGCAATGCACAAGGGTTCCTTTTTCTCCACATACTCACCAGCACTTGTCATTTGTTGATTTCTTGATGATAGCCATTTTGACAGGTGTGAGATGGTACCTCGTTGTGTTGATTTGCATCTCTCGGATGATTAGTGACTTTGAACATGTTTTCATATGTCTCTTGGCCTTCTGTATGTTCTCTTTTGGAAAGTGTCTATTTAGGTACTTTGCCCATTCTTTGATTGGGTTGTTTATCTTCCTTTGTTAAGTTGTATGAGTTCCTTGTAAATGTTGGAGATTAAACCTTTATCGGTGATAACATTGGCAAACATGTTCTCCCATGCAGTGTTTTTTTCTTTCTTTCTTATTGTTTTGTTGATGGTTTCTTTTGATTTGCAAAAGCTTTTTTATTTTGATGTAGTCCCATTTGTTTATTTTTCCTTTAGTTTCCATTGCCCTAGGAGTGGTATTGGTGAGAAATTGCTTCAGCATATGTCTGAGATTTTGCTGCCTTTGGATTCCTCTAGTATTTTTATGGTTTCCCGTCTTATGTTTAAGTCCTTTATCCAGTTTGAATTTATTGTTGTGTATGGTGTACATTGATGGTCTAGTTTCATTTTTTTGCATGTATCTGTCCAATTTTCCCAACACATTTATTGAAGAGACTGTCTTGACTCCATTGTATTTTCTTGCCTCCTTTGTCAAATATTAATTGAGCTTAATGGTTTGGGCCAATTTCTGGGTTTTCTATTCTATTCTATTCTATTCTATTCTATTCTATTCTATTTATCTAAATGTCTGTTCTTGTGCCAGTACCAGGCTGTTGAGAACAGTGGCTTTGGATTGCAGCTTGATATTGAGATTCCACCTACTTTATTCTTCTTTCTGAGATTGCAGTTTTAAGTAGTGTTTTTAGGAAGGCCATCTGTGAGAACACCTGAGGAAGGAGGGCACAGGAATGCACGAGGAAAGGAGAGGAGGTGAGCATCCTAGATAGAGGAAACTAGAGAGCAAAAGATGAGGCAGGAACATATTTGGAATGTTCTGGAAATGCCAGGGAGGCCAGTGGGGCTGGAGCAGAGTGAGCAAGGGGATATGAGACAGAAGTGTGGGCCAGACTATCCAAGGCCTTGGATAACACTGGAAGGACTTTGGCTTTTACTGTAGTTGAAAGAGAAAGCCATTTCACATGAGGGTTTTGGAGGAAGAGAGTCATGATCTGTGTACATCTTCATAGGGATACTCTGGCTCATGGATGGAGAGTAGACTGTGGGGGGAGGAGCAAGAGGAGGAAGTACTTCAGATTCTAGAACTTCAGGTTCTAGAAGTAATGGGATGTGGCCCGAGTTATGATGGTGAAGGGGAGAGGAGTGGTCATGATGGATCTGGAGACGTTTGGGAAATTTTCTGAAATGATGACTACAGCTCTGTTTTATTGAGTGCCACTACTTGTATGCCAGGCTGTGTGACTCTGATCTTTCCTACCCTCTTTTCTAGCCCTTGCTGCAGTTTTGCAAAGCCTTTCCTCCATCTCCCAGATGAGGAATCGAAAACTCAGAGATTCAGGGACTTGCTAAAGGCTCCGTGTGCCAGGCTTTAGCTAGAGGTCTCTCAACCCTGTTGTTTTTTCTACTAGAACAAGCTGCCTCCACTCCAAAGTCTGCAGAAAATTTAAGACTTTGGGAATTTCTTATTGCTTCAGCATGAATATTATTAAATTTCTCATAAACTCAAATTTTTCCTATTTAAAAAGACCATGAATCTTTCGTTTTAGAAATTGAGGTGGTTAAGATTAATGGCCAACCATAAAATTTTATAAGCAATTATTACCGTTTACTGTGCCTTCTTCAGCTCCTCACACTGTATGTTCTCTCCCCTGTTTGTCGCAGTGGGTTTGCACATGGCTGCTGGAGACCTTGGGATGGGGGACAGTTGGAGTGCGGCCACTGCTGAACCTCGTTTTTAACTTCTACTATAACCATGGGATCTCAGTCATAGACATTCATTGACATTTACTTACCTTACACTAGTAATACAGCAAAGTGTATTTCCCATTTTAGTCAGTTATGTTTGATAGGATCTTTAGATAGGAACTCAATTCTATATTTCAATATTTAATTCTTTTCCTCTTTGAGGAAGATAATGTAAAAGCTTTCATTTTTGTTTCTCAGTGTTGCTCCCATTCTAATTTGGGGCCCCTTTCTGACTCCAGGGCTGTGTGGATTCCTGCCTCCTGTGTTCTATGAGCCTCTCAGACACAGCTGCCAGCTCCCCCCACCCCCAAACCCCTCATGCACAACCACACCTTCCCAGTAGATTGCTTTGCCCCCAGATTCCCTGGGGTTTGACAAAGTCTTATCTCAAAGTTTGAACCTCCTTTACAGCCTACCTCTTCATATTGTTCTCAACCTCTAGTCCATTTTTTTATTCTGATTGCCCCAATATTATGAAACCAAAACAAAAATAACTGCAGTCACTGGAAAGTGATTCTATTAGTTAGAATTTGGTGGTTGTGTGTGACTAGGACACATTCACATGGCTGAAGTAAAAAAGTATTTGTTGACCCCTCCCTCTTAGCCAGGAAGTCCAAGAGTACATCGGACTTTAGAACAGGTGGAGCCTAGACTCAGAAGAATTCCTTATCTGCTCCCCCTGTGTATGTTGGCCTCATTGTCTCTTTCTTGTACACAATCTTTTTCCAGACAGCACAACCAGCCCCCTTCTAGCATCATCAAAGACAAGAAGGCTTCCCCACCGGTTTACAGATTGATCCAACTTTGGGCAAATGCTTATTGCTGAAGTCATCCCTTCTGAGGCCAGAGAAATGGGTTTGGTTTGACATGAGTGCATCCTTGCGTGGGAGTGGAGGCATGTCATGACAGAAAGGCTGTGACACTAGCTGATTGTCATTGGGAAAGTGGGAAGGCTGACACCACAAGGGGATGGATAGCCTGCTACCTAAATAAATCTATAAACACCACCCTTCACTATATTTATACGAAAGTCAAACCTTAAATAATAAAGAAAATACATAAATAAAAATTAAAAAGTCAAATTGCATATACCACTCTAGAATTTCATGTAAAGAGACTCAGGATTGGGGATAGACCTCAGAAGTTATTTTCAATTTAATTCAATTTTGCCAACATGTTTTGAGCACCTGCCACATGTCCCCTTACTGTACTAAGCACATATAGATGATAAAATGATGAATATCACATTGACTCTGCCTCAAGGAGGCTGTTCATTAGGAGAGTCTTTTAGATTCTAAGGATTGATCAATTTGCATGCCTCCCTTTGATGCTAACTAAGACAAAGGAGAAATAGCCCCAAGTGTTAATACTTTGTCTCATGAATTGAGTTATTTTTTCAAGGCAATAAAATCTGAAGATTGCAATTAGTTAACCATTATGAAGACAAATTTTCAAATATTTCTCTCACTGCGGTGACATTTAAAATGCTTCCTGCTCTACCAAACAGTCAATTGGATTTCCCCCCACCTTCTCATAATGGCTAATTGCTAAGCAATTGATGGAGTCCCCTTTCGTTACTTCAGAATTACTAAGCTGGCCGAAACAACTGCCCTGACCATTTCTCAGTCTGCTGGTTTTGGTCACTTACAGAGCAGTTTTGAGGTAGGAATGTTCTTTTTTGGTTAAACTCTTTGCAAATTATCGACCTGATTGCTAATGTAGTGATTCAGAGCAAAGGCTCGGTGTGCAGAAAGGCTTAAATGGTCCTCAGGGGAAATCCTTAACCTAAGCTTGAGGGGTTTTTTGCCTGTAATGTGGAAGTAATCCGAGTCTATGTCCTAAAGTTTTGTGGAGGGTCATAGGAGATTATACATTGTAGGTGGTTAGTACACTGGAACATAATATTGTTCAGTGCATCATAAGTGTTTTTATTTTATCTAGGCTGCATATTGATGCATACTTGTAGGAACTTGGTCAGATTTCTTAACTGCTCTAAGCCTCAGTTTCCCATTTTGTAAAGGGGATAGTAAAGCCACTGATAGAGTGTATTTAATAACTGAAAGAGACAGAAAAGCTTAAGATTGTAATGATGGTCAAAATGGATGGAAAGGCACCTGAAGCACGGAGCTCCACACCAACCAGCCTGTCTCCTGAGTGCTCTTGTGTTATTGACAGCACCTGGCATAGTTCCTGGCTCTTAGTACATGCCCTGCTCCAAAACCCTTGGAAACACAGGTCCACCTCCTTTTACTGTGCTCTCCAGGTGTTGCAATTTTCACAAATTGAAGGCAAGTCCCTCCACTAGCAAAAATAGTCTCTCACTCTATCGCGATACTTGCTTTATTGCCGTAATCTGGAACCAAACCCGCGAAATCTCTGAGATACACCTGTAGTTTGTAAACAGGAGAGCAGCTGCTTCTTTTGTACACACAGCATTCACCAGGTAACTACGGGGTGTTGATTACATGCGGGGACTGGGTTGCGGGTTCAGCTCTGCGGAGAATATGGGGAAATAGAGAGCACGGGGTCTTCTTCCTGGAGCCCCCTGGGTTGTGGCCTTTGGAAGAATTTCTCAACATGGTCCCAGTGCTTTTGCAACTTTTCTGGCTTTATCACAAAATGAAATCTTGTTTATGGTGCTTTGTGTGATTTCCAACTCTCTCCCCACATAAAGAGGACGTCATGCTCTAAGAAATATAATTTCCCCAGAGCTGTACCAAAGAAGAAATGCAAAAGAAGGCCCAAGCAGGGCCTGAGTCTCTGTTGGTAATTGCATGGATGTACATTTGGCTGCTCCGTGTTGCCACATGGTATGTTGCCCGAGTCTTCTCCAAGGCTGTGGATTCCGTGAAAATGAGGGGATGTAATCTCTGGCTGGCTGGAAAAGTTCACACCAGTGCACTGTTGCCCAACAAGTGCCCAGTAAGTGTGGACAGGATGAGAATTGTGTTAAACACGAATCAATGCATCTAAAAGAGGGGGATTTCCTTTTTCTCTGCAGAGGTACATGTGTTTTCACCCCCCCCACACACCCAATAAAACAAAAACAAAAACACAACGCAAAAAACATTTCTCTTAAAGAGAAGAAAGGGTGGAATTATATACATACATATCTCATTTTATTGTCTTTGCTTTATTCCATTTCACAGAGGTTGCAGTTTTTATTTGCAAATTGAAGGCAAAAAGATTGCAACTTGCTTTATTGCAATACTCTTTATTGCAGCGGTCTGGAACCAAACCCACAGTGTCTCCAAAGTTGTAGAAGAAGATTTGGCCAAGAAGGAGGCTTCCTTGGCAGGAGGTGACGGGGGGGGGGGGGGGGGGAGACGGAGGAATCTGGGTGTCAGAGGGCACATACCGAGCCTCCCAGCCCCCCTGACAGGCAGCACTGTGAGCTGGAGAATTGTCAGCATCCGGGGAGGGGTGGGAGATATGTGTGAGCGAAGGCTGGCAGGGTATCCGTGATCATAGCTGCGCTGCTAGCAGATGTTGAGCCACTCCAGGTGTCAGCGCTTTACCTACATAATCTCTATTTTCATCTTCAAAGTGAGCCTCCAGGAGGGTATTATCCCCATTTACAGCGGAGGGAGCTGAGGGTGAGAGAGATTTCATGGCGTGTTCTCTGGCAAACAGATCACTAAATGTCTGAGGAAGAAAGGGAAGCGCTTGCTCCGCATGCTGCCGTGTGCTGCGCACCCTGCCCGGCCCAGGACAGGGCCGTCTGTCTGCCTTCCCTCCCTGGGTGCGGGCCTCTGCAGGTGCAGGAGCACAAGCCTAAACCTCACCAGCAGGAGGCAGGGTCTCCCTGTGGCCCTTTCCCATAATCCTTGAATTTCATTTATTTGTGAAAGTGGGAGGTTCAGACACAGAGTTGAGGGCTCCTGTTTTCATCACTTCGTTGATTTCCTGCTGTATCTGAGCTTCTGGCTTAATTCATTGGCTCCCTTTCTGTCTTCCTCGGCACCTTCCCCGGGGAGTGTTAGAGAAAGAACTCAGCCTGGTCTCAGACCAGCTCTGCTTTGAGCGACAGCTCTTCTTGGAAAATGCACTCCATCTGTTTAGTGCTCCACTTCCTACTCTCTGTGAAATGGGCTAACACTGCCCCTTTAAGATGATAAAAAGTAACATAAATATCTGGGGGAGATAAGAGATCAACGGAAGGACTGGTATGCATGCATATAAGAACAACCAATGAACACAAAACTCTGGGGAGGGAGGGCATCTATGGGGAGAGGGGGAGGGCAATGGTAAGCTATGTACACAGATAATACCTTAATAAATTTAAAAAAAAATTTTAAAAGTAACATAAATACACGAGAGGCCCTAATAAGTTGCCTGACCCATAGCAGACGCTCAACGAATATTAACTTCTCCCCACTCCATGTCCCACGCCCCCGCCACCTGGAGAGGAAGAATCAAATATTCCCACTAGAAAAGTTGTCATTTACACAAGGGATTTTTATCTGCATCCCAGTGTTTATAGTTGGAGTGCTTTTCCACCTTTCAGTTTTCGAGGACACCTGATCCCAACATCGGTGAGCATGAAGACAGGCTTTTATAAGTAATGTAATGCTGTGGCCCACCGGTGGCCTGGGCTTTCCTCTCCTCTGGCTGCAGCTTCTGCTGGACACCCTTCAGGGTTTTAGCGCACCCCAACATGGGCCCAACGGTCACCTCTGCCCTGAGTCCTCAGAAGAATCAGCTTGTATAACTTGTACTGTGAGGATGATTATGCTTGCTGTTAGCACTGCAGAGCCAGCACGCTTTTAAAATTGTTTTCCTGTCTCTCCATGCAAGCTCCACTTCCATTAGAGAAAGAGGATAAAACCCAATTAGGAGGGATAGAAACATGAGTGGAACCGTGTCGGCCTTCCCAGGCTCTCATTGATTATTCTCACCTCCCTTCCGGGGCCATGGCTGTAACAAGCCATTTTCACCGCCAGAACAGTAAGGGGGTAGATTAGGCTACTCAATGTGTCCCTTCCCCTTTCATAGGTAAAAAGAAAATGATTTAACTAAATCTTTTTTCTTAAGGATGAAAAGAGCTTTAAAAAACACACACACATACATTTAAGTAGCAAATAGCTGTCCTAAAGTAGTGAAATGGGCATTGATTTTACTTACCTGCCTTCACTGGATAGGTGAGCAGATCACCTGAGAGCAGGTAGGTGGCAACACTAGTGTAGAATCAGGCCAAGCGGGTATCACAGCATCATGGTTGGGGGGTCGCGGTTGCTATGTTATGCGCCATTCCCGTAGTCTCTCTTTTCTGCTACAATAAGCATGGTTCCTACTTTAACATTCAAATGCATAGCAAAGTGAACTTTTAAATCTGATGATAATATTTTTCACATATAGGTAAATATGTGAAAGAATATCCAAATAGAATTAATTGTAAGAATAGACCTCCGTCTTGTTTGAGTAACCCCATTTCTGGGAACCTGTCCAAAGGAAATATTTCAAAATGCAGGGATTTCTCTCTCTCTCTCTCTCTCTCTTTTTTCTGTTTGGCAAGATGTTTTGGTAGACTTGTTCACATTTGTGTAATTGAAAAGGGCCCATTAATACTGTACTGGCTGTTAAATGATAGAGTATCTATTTTAAAATATTGGGTAGCCATTATAAAGGAGTTAGTAATAATAGTGAAAATGCTCATGATATAGTGTTTAGAAAAAGAACATAAAGGTACGTTTATGCTTTAATGTAATTCTTATTAAAAAAGAATCCCAGCAAGGTTTCCTGCAGGCATAGACAAGCTTATCCTAAAATGTATGTGGAAAGGCACAGGCCCCCAGATAGATTAACAATCTTGAACAAGAAGAAGAGAGTGGGAGGAATGACTCTACCTGCTGCTGAGACAGACGATATAGCTGTAGTAATCAAGACAGCGTGGCACAGCAGAGGAGCACACACATGGCTCAACAGAGCACAGAAGACAACCCAGAAACAGAGCCACACAAACGTGCCCAACCAGTTATTAACACAGGGCTAACACAATCCATGGCAAAGGGCTACCTTAGCTAACGGTGCTGGCACAATGGGACATCCAAAGGCAGAAAGTGAGCCTCAAGGTAAACCCCATGCCTCACATGAAGGTAACTCCAAATGGATCATGGATGAAAATGTGAAATGTGGACTGAAACTTTTCGGAAAAATGGGGGAAAATCTCAGTGACTTAGGGCTAGATGAAGAGTTATTAGACATCACATAAAGAACATGATGTCTAAAAGGAAAACTTGACAAATTGAACCTTGTCAAAATGTAAAACTATTGGTCTAGGAAAAGCTTTGTCAAAAGAATGAGAAAGCAACCTGCAAAGTAGAAAAAAATACAAACCAAAAATCTAACAAAGGATTAGTATGTAGAATATATGGAGAACTCTCAAAATTCTCTAATCAACCTAATTAGAAAATGGGCAAAAGTCACGAACAACTATTTCAACAAAGAGGATGTACAGATGGCAAATAAACACATGAAAAGATGTTCAACCTCATTAGCTATGAGGAAAAATGCAAATTAAAACTACAGTGAGCTATCGGTACATATCCATTAAAAGGGTTAAAAATAGTAATTATAGTAAAAATAGTAAAAATAGTAATTATTGCAAATGCTGGTGAGGATGTGAGGAACTGGACCTCTCATCCACTGCTGGTGGGCCTGTAAAGCCATAAACCTATTCTAGAAACCAGCTGCTTGGTAGTTATCATAAGACATAGCGATTGTGTCTACTCCTGGACATCTATCCCAGATAAATGAAGACTGTGTTTATACAAAAACCTGTGCACACATGTTCATAGCATCTTTATTCATAGTTGCCAGAAAGTGAAAACACCCCAGATGTTCTTGCACAGGTGAATGGTTGATGAAATTGTGGCATATTCATACCATGGAATACTTCTCAGCAATAAAATAAGTGAATTATTAATACAGAACAACAATCTCCAGGGAACTATGCTGAGTGATTTTGGTTTCACTTACATGGCATTTTTAAATGACAAAATTATGGGAATGGAGAACAGATTAGAGTTGCCAGGGATGTGGGGAAAAGATGTTATATGAGAGAGAAGAGGGTATGGTTATAAATGGGACTGGTTAGTAGCTTAGTAGTGGAGAGGGACACACAAACCTATACATGTGACAGAGTTGCCTAAAACTAAACACAGACACACACACACACACACACACACACACACACACACACACGAGTACAAATAAATGGAAAATCTGCATAGAAACTATGGATTGAATAAATATCAGTATCCTGAGTGGATATTGTACTACCAGAAAACATTACCATTGAAGAAAAATGGGTAAAGGGTATTTCTTACACCTGCATATGAAACTTCCAATTATCTCAGAATAAAAACTCAATTGAAAATGTTTATGTAGTTGCATCTGTTTAAAAGACTGGAAAGGAGTCATCCATGTATTAAAGTAGTTGTAATTATCAAGTGGGACACTGACCATCTTGATTTTCTATCTTTTACTTTGATTTATTCTCCAGGATTTTCCTACTATATGTATTAGTTTTGAAAAGGGGGAAAAGCTGATTTTTAAAGAAAAGTTATTGCCATGTACAATTTAGAGTTTATTTCAAAAACAGTGTCCTTATTCTTTATTGTATTCCCCAGGTGTACAGATAGGGCAAGCACATGTACACTCACTATACACACATACACTCATGCACACATGAACACATATACATGCATGTACACACATGCACACACAGACACAGCATTACGATCTGCTTGAGAATATATAGGTTGGGACTCAGTGTGTTCAAAGTTTAGCAGCAACAATTTGCTGCTACAGACATAATAAGTGATTGTTGATCTTGAGGGACCCTTGACCTGCCCCCGGTGAAGCTGGATGCCCCTTGCAGCTTCTATTTATGACTCACAGCTCAAGTCTAGTGCAGAGATAGGAGGTGCATCATGATGGCTAGTAGAAAACACTTAGACAAAGAAAAAAAATGAGAGCGGTATTATTTGACAACATATTTTACCCTCCACCCACTGTAAGGCCCCCATCCTTTGGCGCAGACATCAGTCAAAGAACCCAGAGCATATGATTGGTTGTAATCAAATGAATTCATAGTGTGGGAACAGGACTCAGGAGCCTATAAAATATTCAACTTCTGCTTCCCCTTAGGAGAGGTATCCAGCCAGTATTAATATTTTAGAAATACTAGAAGGTAGAAGAGGAGCCATTACTCACCCCTAGCACCTTCATGGTACTAAAATTAAATAATGGATTTTTTTTTTAAAGACAGAATTGCTAGAGTTGTGGAACTATAAAATATATTCCTCTCCGAGGGATGCTGCATTTTTTGCTTTTATCTTTTCTTCTCCTCTTGAGAACCTTTTGATTTACTTCCGTGATAAGCTTATAACAACTAAGGAACTTGGGAGGCGGTGTGAGCTAGGCTGGGTTGGAGGAGGTTTACGGCAGCTGACAAATGAGCCCGGGTAAATTTGTTTGGCTCCAAGTCAGAAAGCACCAGGACTGTGCCTGCATTTATTTCCATGGGGTGGCACATAAATCTGCACGTATGGGCCAGGCCCCGGGCTGTACCAGTGAGCACCCGCTGGGCCGCGTGGGCTGGGGTCCGGGCGCGCTGAGGGAGCCCAGCTCAGAAGACCAGTTATCCCCTTTGTAACCCAGCCACGGCCTTGGAGGGCAGCCCCGCTCCTTGACGAGGTGTCGGGCTGAGTTGGGAGGAATTGAGCAGCTGGGACTTGGCACCAGACCAGCATCCAGAGCTCTGGGTTGACTCAGCTAATCTCAGAGGTTCCCATGCCTGGCCCTGCCCCTGAACTGGCTGCATAACCCAGTTGGACAAATGACTTCACCCACTGAGTCTCATGTTTCCTATCTTGGAAGTAGAAATAATAGTAAATACCTGGTAACACTTAAAGCTTCAGCACCATACCTGCCATTTGTTAACACCTCAGTAAAGCAGTCATTAGAAAGGATGCAACTTGAAGCTTTTAAGAGACCCTCTTAATTATGAAATTACTCTTCCTGATATTGACATGTTGCGTTTCGATGTGCTCAGATAATTGTTAGCATGTATGGAGTGCCTACTGTGTGGGCAGCCACGGTACTCTGTACTTACCAGGAGCATGGAGGCTCAGGCCAGCGGCCCTCATCTAACTGAAAAGGGAGCTGATACTTGTACGGGTGGAAGGATTTGTTCAAGGTCAAAAGCCCAAGGACGTGTTGGATCCAGAGTACAAACTAGCCTAGAAACCATTTTCCAAACCGCTGCACTGCTTGGGCAGGAATGATAGATAGAGCCGGGCACCTAGAGAAATGGAGGGATGGGGAATGAAAGAGAGTCCTTGCCCAGGCAACGCACAGAACGTGGCTGAGCTGAGCTTAAACAGGGGTCCCTGGACAGTGCTTCATCCGTCACCTGGTTCGCTCAGCCCGGCTCCATACACCTCCAGGGCTGCTTCAAGCTTCGGACTGTAGGAATCGCAGCAGCTGGGAATGAGAAACCACCTCAGAGTTTATCTCGTATCGATCGCTCTGCCGCATCTTGACCAGATGCTGCGTGAGCCTGGGCAGCTGGCGGCAGCCTTCTCCATCACCAGCAGCCGGTGCCATCAGCTAAAGCTCCCAACCTCGGGGTGGCTTCCTTCTTTTGAGCTGAAATCTGTTTAGTATCTCGTTATTAACGTCTTTGAAACAACAATTAAGCCAGTCTCCCCCTCTGTGTGACTTTAGGTGATGTCCAAAACTGTGCCTCCTGCCCCATTTTTCTACATTTTCAATCACTCAAGGGGTTCCGCTGCATTCATGTGGTACAAAACATATCCCCTTGCTTCCTTCTCAAATGTGAGTTTCCTCTGACTCCTACCTCACCCGCCCCTACCTACCCCTGGGGCCTTGGCACAGATGCACACACAGCATGATCTATTCAGAAATCACCACCCATTGCCCAGACCGGTTTGGCTCAGTGGATAGAGCATTGGCCTGTGGACTGAGAGGTCCCAGGTTCGATTCCGGTCAAGGGCTTGTACCTTTGTTGCTGGCACATCCCCAGTAGGGGGTGTGCAAGAGGCAGCTGATCTATGATTCTCTCTCATTGATGTTTCTAACTCTGTTCCTCTCTCTTCCTCTCTGTAAAAAATCAATAAAATATATTTTTTAAAAGAAAAAAAAGAAATCACCACCCACAAGGCGCAGTTGTGCATACCCAAGGATCATCATTTTAAGACCAACATAATGACCCTGCATACCCCACACCAAATTCTTTTGTCTATTGTGCATCTTCTGAAAGGCTTTATTGAGTCTCTTTGAATGATCCTCTCTTCTTAGGCCTCCCATGGAAAAGCTATACTTTAGGCAGCCATAAGCTTCAGAAGAAGAAAGATGTTTACCTAAGTCAATCCATTATATGCATGGGCCTGTTAATTTTCAAGTCACATGCTGCTGAGTCTTAAAAATTGGGATCATTGAGATCTTAAAAAATTGGTGTCGCATTGGGATCATTTAATTAGGGGATCATTCAGAATGACTCAGTTGAGAGGATGCCAGAGCATCTCTCAGAACTCAAACCCAAGAAGCAGAGCTGGTCCTTACCAGAAACTGAGAAGCCAGCTTGAAACCAAAGTCGCTGTGCATGTTCCTTAATTTATGCACTAATTTTCTTTCCTTTGTTATTGTATGGTCTCTCACTCCAGCTTCTCTTTGCATAGCTTCTTTGTTTATTTGTCTTCTGTGCACCATGCACTGTTCACAGCAATGCACAAAACACAAGTCTGCACTAACATGGAGCATAGAATGTAATGGTAGTGATAACGAACCAATAACCATGTCAAGTGATGATAGTTCTGTGAAGAAACACAAAGCAGGGCAATGGGCTTAGAGGAGGATATTGGGAGGGAAGCCACTATGTTTTTAAAGAAGGTGGTCAGGGGAGCCATCTCTGAAATGATGAGTGATTAGAGATTTGAGAGACAATGAAGGAATGAGAAATACAGACATCAACTTGGTAATATCCTGATGAATTAAAGCCCTTTACCAGATAGCATTGGAAAGGGGGCTGTGATATTTTGGAGGGGGTGTAACTTGGAGACCAAGCCTGAGATGTGTTGCAGAGGAGATTTTACCAGCTGCGGTGAAAAAGATTTTACCGGCTGCAGCTTGAGCATGAACTGGCTTCAATACACATAAGTATAGCAGTTGTTCCAGCACACTCTTTTCTTTGTCAAGGTCCATACTTACAGCCCAAACGGTCTTCCCAGAATAGTGGACTCAGCTTTCAAACTGACGAGACTTTAGGGGTCCAAAGCCCTCAGGTAATTGACTCAGTCTCTCCCTTCCCCAGTCCCAGACTTGCCTAAGAGATCATCTGATTGGCCAGGCTCAGCTTCCCAATGGGAGCCTCTGAGTCAGAAAAGGGGAGGAACCTCAGGGCTGAACCAGGGATAAGCCCAAATGTGGTGCTTTGGGGAAAATGGCAACAAAACAGAGTGTGTAAACACTAGGATAGTTGAGGCTAAAGACAGAGGCAGAGAACAAACTATAGGGAGCATTACTAGGGGAGCCTGAATTTTTTCTGAAAGTGTGGAGTGTGGGCAGCCTTGAAAGGTTTTAATCAGGGTGATCTGATTATTGATTATCGGAGATAGCAGCTGCTTCAGGGAATTCAGAACTTCAAAGCCACACACAGGCCCTTCTAACTGAGGCACATGCAAGGCAGGAGAGAATGTCAGGCTTTCCATTGTAAATATTGAAATTTATGTTTAACATTGCTTATGTTTCCAAGCATTAGACATTAAAATTTATCCTAAATTATAAGAATAATAAGAATAAGCATTGAAATTCTCTCAGTAAAGGACAGCCAACATGCATTTCCAGGGAGAAATTGTTCAATTGTTCGTGTTTATTACTTCCAAATGGGAATAGCTCCAGGTTCATAATGCTGATTTCGTTACATTGCTTTCTCTGAACTGTGGTTCAGATGAGTGCATAAATATTTGGTTTAATATTTCTTTGGGAACCATAAAAATCTGAACTGATGGAGGCGAGGAACAGAGCAACAACAAGGAAGGAAAGTTTGGCAAGTTAGTAAGAGATTCAGTGTGTGTTTCAACAGTGCCCAAGGGCATGATTAATTTATTGTCTTTTCAAATGGCAGGATGCGAGTGGAAACCTCCAGTTTACACTATTGTTATGACAATGCTTTGGGGGTGTGAGAAGGTAGAGACATTCCTGCCAAAAAATGTAATGTGCAAAGGAAGTGGTGGCCCATTGGATACATGGAAATCTGGGGATTGTGACGTGGAAGGCCCTAATTTTGGCTCTACTGCTGACATAGGCCTGAGATGAACTTCTTGTCTGCAGTCTTCCTGGGGTCGAGAGCACTTTCTGCAGTGCTAGGGTTTGATGCTTTGTTGATTCTATTCCTGGGATGCTCCTAATAACCCAGCATATGTCAATGAGTTGGCCATATAGAATAAGGTCTTGGGCTCTGGATACTAGGGTTCAAATCAAAGGTCATTATCTAGCTGACTTTGGCAAGGTTTGTGGACTCAGTTTCTTCTTCTGTAAAGTGGAGATTAATATCAATACCTACCCACACAGAGTTATTATAAGAATTAAATAAACTAAGGTATGTAAAATTCTGAAAATTGTGTACAGTAAGGAATTAGTCTTGAATAAATGGTAGCCTTTTTTATCATCAGAACCATTATCATTGTAATGATTACTATTTAATACTCATAACAAAATAATTGTCTGATATTATTGAGCATATTTATGTTCTTGAGCATTTAATATCTCCCAGATCATTTATCTCTTGGGATAAGCATTATTTCCCTTATTTTGCAGAGGAAGGAAATGAAGCTCAGAGAGGCCACATGACTTTCGTTAAGTCCACATTGTTTGTGAGCTCTGAGCTGCAGACCCTGTTCACCTAAGCACTCCATGCATTAGTCAGGACAGTTAGGCTCTGCTGTATGATAAGATGCTCCTAATTTCAATTTTTCAAAGTTACAAAGGTCAGATTAAGCTCCATGCCCTTTGAAGATTTGTGGGGGCTCTGTTCCTTATAACCATTCTTTCTTTGGGCTTTGGGTTGAAGAACTCACCACTATTTGAAACATAGCTAGTTACCATAAAGAAAGCAAAAAAGAACCTGGCTAAGCACATCATAGCTCTTAAAGCTTTTGATCAGAATTGGCCATAGTGACACATGTCACTTTCACACTTCATTAGCTAGAGCCAATCTTGTGGCCACAACCAACTTCAAATGGCCAAGAAAGTATAGTTCTATGTGCCCATAAGGAGAGGAGCCAGTATAATTAGGGAAGCCTCGGTGACTACTCCCTGCTACCAAAGTCTAATCCATAAATAGAAGAAACAGCATATATAGAAGATCTAGCATTTTCACTAGAGATTTCAGGGACCACCTTGATTATTTGTGAAACAACAAGAGGCCAAGTCAAGGGACCCAGTTAACAGGACAGTTAAAGTCACAGCCTGCTATTAGAAACCAGAAATTCAGGAAGGGACACATGAGGATCCCAAGTTACTCTTGGGCAATAAAGGGATACAGAAGTGTGATAGCGGTGGGAAATGAATGGACTTTGGGCCCAGACAAGTAAAGCACAATGACTGAATGCCCCAAAGATGACTTCCTCTTCCTCTGATCTGCTGTGACATATTTCAGCACTTCTTTTATGTTACATAATGCAGACTTCACAGAGTGCATTGAACTGTGAGCTGTCAGTAAGAATTTTGAATGGGAAAAAAGAAAATGGAAACAATTTCATCTGTTAGAGGAAATTACATTCATGAAGGGAACATTGCATTAAAAGTCATGGGAGAGAAACTGAGTGAATAGTGGTCTCATTTTGGTATATATCATTAACAGACATAAACTAAGTTCCTGCCATAGGAACAGCATCATGCCAATTACATATTTAAATATGTGGGATTATATGTGCCTGGCTTATTTCACTTAGCATAACATCTTTTTTCCCCCACTATGCAACCTGCTTCAGTGCCTGCAGCCTATGAGCAGAGGCCGGGCAATGGTTCAAGGCTGCAGCTTGCTTTGGCATGGGGCATATGAGAGACCCAGGGGAACAGGCCTGCCATCAATCCAAACCCATGCACTAGCATAACAGTTTGAAGGTTAATCCATACTGTAACATGTCAGATTATCTATCATTTTTAAAGCTGAATAATATTTTATTATATGGATATACCACCTTTTGTGTAACCATTCATCTATCTTTGGACACTTGGGTTGCTTACACCTCTTTGCTATTGTGAATATTGCCGCAGAATATCTATTCTTTCCTTGTATCAATGGATCATTTAGTAAAATTGATATTGCACTGGTTAATAATAATTTTTTAAAAAACTCAACAGTAGAAATTTTATAAGTAACATTACTATATGATAAATTGGAAATAAGCAACTAAAACATTGTAAATACTTAGAAATTAAGAAATACACTCATAAAGAGAAATCCTATAGCCTAGAGAAAATACTCAAAAATTGTAAACTATCAGAAAATAATGCAAAAATCCCCAAACCCAACAATTAACATTGAATCCTATGGAACTCAGTTTAAGCCAGTAGTGGGCAAACTCATTAATCAACAGAGCCAAATATCAACAGTACAATTATTGAAATTTCTTTTGAGAGCCAAATTTTTAAAACTTAAACTATATAGGTAGGTACATTGTCATTAACTTAATTAGGGTATGTGGTATTTTGTGGAAGAGCCACATTCAAGGGGCCAAAGAGCCACATGTGGCTTGTGAGCCTCGATTTGCCAACCACTGGTTTAAGCTGTGCTTAGGCATAATCTTAAATGTATGTTATAAAAGAAGAAAAGCAAGCTGGTACAGTGAAAATGCTAATAGGAGAAGGAGAAGGATAGTGGATACAGATGTGCCCTCATCTTGAATGACTGGAGTTTGATTTTCTTTCCCAAGTGCACCATCCTGCTCTGAACTGTAGTGACCTCCAGGGGACAATGGAAGTCATTTTTAATTGGGCGGTGAACATAGCCAGCCCTGGTTAGTCTGAAAAACAGTGGTCTATATAGTGAGCACTGGTTCAGTGTATCTACACCAGGATATTGGGACTGCTGGTGCCGAATTTTCCTTAGTTCCCTTTGTTAATTCATGACCCAGCGGTTGAAAGTGTTTGGGCCAGCATGAAGGTTAGAGAAGGGTTTGGGTCTAACAGCTACCCAAACTGCTGAATGGCTAAATGCTTTCAAGTTTAAGGCATGTTAAGAACTAAATCACAGCTGAGAATGAATGAATGCTTATAGATCACCTTAGAGAACTAAACTAATGATAAAGCAAATGCCTTCTAATAACTATATGCGATGCAATGTGTGGGGTGTGTTCCCTATTTAACAGAGTAGAAAACATATTCTAAACTAGCATATTCATCAATCTCAATCATTCCTCTTACGCGTTTAAAAATTATTATTTTATTTATTTATTTTTGCTGTATAAGTAAGGAAGATACTAGTAGACTAACTTTATTAAACCGCAAATATTCTAAGGGTGAAGGGAAAAACATATCACCCCTACTTCCACACCCAAAGACCTATGCTGTTCACATGTGATCGTTTCCTTTGGTAATTTTGAGGGTCAGATCTAATTATTTTCTAGTTTTTTCATTATTTTTATCAGATACATCAGTAGTCTTCTATCGTACAGTCTTCTATCCTTTGAAAATAAGTCTCCTAATTTTCTAAATAGGGGAGGATTGGAGGCATCGATTTAGTTGGATATGACAGGGAGGAAGTGCCAGTTGTCTATGTGGAGCTGCTTTGCATAGCAGCACAGTGTCTCCTGAGAGGGTCTTCACACTCAGGACTTCCAGATTCCAAGGACAGGAATGGTTCCAAGCCCCACCCCAACTCCTGGGCATCATCACTGCCTGGGAACTTAACTTTGGGGATTTGTAAAAGGAGAAAAGAAAAGGTACTGATGTTGCCCAGGTAAAGTGACCGCATTTAAAAAAAAAAAAAAAAAAAAAGGTTGTACAATAGACCTTATTTTTCATCTTAATTCGTGAATTTATGAGCATTTTATGATCACATAAAAATATGCAAATAAAGTTGAACAACTTCACTAAAAGCTTTAATCAAGTGCCTTTTATATTTGAACACAGAAAATGTTTAACGGGAATAAGAAATAAATAGCCCAAGGGATAATTACCACCACCCAGAAAGAGCCACCCGCTCTCTGTGCTCTAATAGACCTCGCTGATGAGCAGGGGTAAGCCCAGAGAATGGGGTTTGGTCTCCCCAGAGCAGAGTATAAGGGGTCAAGAGGAGCTCCAGTGAGTGCATAATCTCTGTGCTGTGAGTCCAGGAAGTCAAGCAGGGGCCTCCAACAGACAGGAGGCGGGGAGACCAGAGACAGAGGTCCAGAGAAAGTGGGCAGAGTTCTGAAGGTCTGTGCTTGGTTGTGCAAAAAGTCCTAGTTGAAGAAGCAGGGCGAGACCCAGCAAGCAGGGAACCCTGGGACTCCACCCTGGGAGCCCTTGAAATATTTAACCTGGGGACTATCTCAGATTCTAGCTACATTTTAGATAAACCGTAATTAGGAGAGGAGGGGGAAGAGAGACATCAGAAACATGGAGGCCAATTAGACTACTATAACATTTACTGACTTACTCAGTAAGCAAATATTTATTGAAATCTTACTGTGCTCAATCTTACTGTTTTAAGCACTGAGAACAAAACAGTAAAAAATCTCTAGTGGAAATCTGAGTTAAGGCACAGAAACTGGAGGTTGCAGAGGGCGGGGCTGTGATTCTTAGAACCTAGTGACTATGTCTTTTTGATGTATAAAATGTGTTTTCCAGAGGGAAAAATAACTCATGGCAGTACAGTTACAGGAAAGTCTGAACCCACACAGGGGCATCAAAATAGACGATTAAAACCCACACTGACTAAAGGCAATGTGAGGTTCTGGATTGGATTTTTGGATCAGAAAAAGGATAATAGAAAAAAATGGTAAACTTTGAATACATAAAATATTGAGGTTGGTTAATAGTCATGTATCCATGTTAACTTTTCAGATGTGACCAATATCCCACGGTTATATAAGTTGTTAACATCAGGAAAAATTGGATAAAAGGTATATGGGAACTCTACTAAGGCAATGTTTCTATAAATGTAAAATCATTTCCCTAAAATCGGGATGGATTTTTAAATATATCAAACACATTGAGTAGAAAAATATCCTATATAATAAAAGCATAATATGGAAATTGACCGAACAGTGGAACAACAGGTCACTATGACATGTACTGACCACCAGGGGCAGACACTCAGTGCAGGAGCTGCCCCCTGGTGGTCAGTGCACTCCACAGGGGAAGCACCACTCAGCCAGAAGCTGGGCTCACGACTAGGAAGCCCAGCAGTGGTGGCGGGAGCCTCTCCTGCCTCTGCTGCAGGCAGGAGTGAGGGGTCCCAGACCGCAAGAGCCCCGGATTGTGAGAGGGATGTCTGATATCCCTCGAGGGGTTCTGGACTGCCAGAGGGTGAAGGCCGGGCTGAGCGATTCTCCCCTCCCTCCACAGTGTATGAATCTCATGCACCGGGCCTCTAGTTATAGAATAATTTATACAGAATGATCCTATTCATGCAAAAATATTTAAAATTGCTATATATTGAGTACATATGCATATATTTAAAATTGTTATATCTGAGTACATATGTATATATGTAAATTCATAGAATACCTTAACAACATCTATAATCTATATCAGTGATTACTTGCAGCTGGGAATAGAGGTGAGAACAGGACTTAATGTGGGAACTCAAAGGGCCTTGGCTTTGACCATAATACAACACATTCTATAAGAAGTATGCAGCAAGCCGAAACCAGTTTGGCTCAGTGGTAGAGCGTCGGTCTGCGGACTGAAGGGTCCGGGTTCGATTCCAGTTAAGGGCATGTACATTGGTTGCGGGCACATCCCCGGTGGGGGGTGTGCAGGAGGCAGCTGGTCGATGTTTCTCTCTCATCGACATTTCTAGCTCTCTATCCCTCTCCCTTCCTCTCTGTAAAATATCAATAAAATATATTTTTTTTTAAAAAAAAAGAAGTATGCAGCAAGAATGTCCTTTGAAGCTCAAATCACACAGTTACTGATCCAGGCCTCAGTACTTCGCACCCCTCGCTCGGTGCACAGGACTCTGGTCCCTGACCCTTTTCTGCATGGGCACAGCTGGTCTGCTGGCCTCCCCAAAGCTATCTGGGAGTCACTTTACCCAGTTATGCAGCAAGACTCCTTTGTGCTATTTACGTGCCCATGTCCAAGTTTTTTCTCATTATTAGCTATTTTTTTTCCATTCCAACTCAGATGATAAAGGGGAAAAAATCCCACTGTGAAAAGAAATGTTGAATTACAAAAAATAATAGGAAAGCCCAGCTAATTGTGGAGCCCTGCTAGGTGGTATAATTGGTGTTAACAGCTGCTGCAGGATTCATTCTGGCCAGGAGTGCACTGGATCTCTTACATTTTGTCACATTCAACAATCACAAAGGGACCACAGCCTGGGGCACAGCTGCGAGTAGCACCTGGGAAGTTCTCAGGAGTTTATCAGAGTGTAATAAGGATTGTCTGGAAACCCACTTGATTTGCATGCAGTAATGTTCATGTGTGGTGAAGCACCTCTTTGGGTTTGTGGCCGCTGCACACCTCCTATCTCCCCAGGTAAGCGAGCAGAAGTGGGCTGGGGTCCCTCTGAAGCCCCACCTAGGATCCAGGAAGCTGGAGAAGATTCCAGAATCTTCTCCCCGGGGAGTGACACCCTCTCACATGCTTTCTTCTCCAAGGTTTCTTCAATTCATGGGATGCTTTTGGCACGTAGAGATGTTGGACTTGGAGAAGTATCAACTCCGCTTTGCAGGTGTTCTAAAAAACAGATTTTTAAAGGAATTGCTAATAGTGCTGGATGTTTAAAATAGGTCTAGGAAGAAGGTAGCAAACAGACCCAGCCTTTTTTCAGCAGAAGGATCCACATGGTAGCAGTGGAAATCAGCACCAGTTATGAATGTGGTGGTGATAACATCTGTCTAAACAGTGGTCCTCAAACTCAGGTATGCCTCAGGATCGTCCAGAAGGCTGGTTCAACATAGAGGGGTTCTGGACTTTGCCAGGCCCCACCTCTGAGGTTCTGATTTAGGTCTGGGCAGAGCCTGAGAATTGGCATTTCTATCAAGTTCCAGGTGATGCCCATGCTGATCTAGGGAAGCACATCTGAGACATAGTTCTATTCTAGGGAGAATGAGGCCCTCACTTCGCTGTGCTGGGGGACACTCATGGCACAGTCTGGGCACTGTACCTGGTATGGATGTGGACGCAGCTCTGAGGACCAGGTGGTTCAACAGATGTGTTAAAAGCCAAGTCTTTAAAAACAAAATCGCTGAGAGAGAAGATGCATAGTGCATAGTAGAGGTGCTTACAGTAGGGACTTGCTCCTTTCCCAGAGAATAAGTCATTTATTTTTAAAAATATATTTTATTGAATTTTTACAGAGAGGAAGGGAGAGGGATGGGGAGTCAGAAACATGGATGAGAGAGAAACATCGATCAGCTGCCTCCCGCACACTCCCCACTGCAACCAATGTACATGCCCTTGACTGGAATCAAACTTGGGACCCTTGAGTCCGCAGGCCAATGCTCTCTCTACTGAGCCAAACTGGTTAGGGCAGGAATAAGTCATTTAAATCGAACAGCCGGTGCTAATTAAACAAAGTCTTTTCTGCAAGACCCTACTTCTGGAAGGTCAAGTGGGTCAAGTCCTCCGTGAGCAAGGAAATAACTTGGACTTAACAGCAGGAGAAAAGCTGCCCCAAGAGAATTTCTGAGTCGAGAATTGAGCTCTCTGTGCTGAGTGGCAGGTGGAGAAATGGGAGGGTGGCAATATTTGCCCCAAGAGAGCTTTCAGGACCATCTACCACCTTATTTCTACCAAAAGGTGTGGGATGCTGGCCCTTCCCTAATCTTTGAAGAGTAGGGAAGGGTCAGGAAAGGAGAACAGAGTCAGCAGGCTGCTCCTGGCAGGTGCTCGCCATGGGCCATGCCTAGTGGATACGTGGGGCCAGGAGTCCGTTCTTGGGAAGCAGGGCAGCTCCAGAGCTTGCACGTGTCCCTTGTTTACGTCCAATTAGATTGTCCTGGGTAATGCGGCCTTTTGGAGAGGACTGGCCACCCAGGTGTGCTTAGGAGAGCCAGAGGAAAAGGTTTTAACCACATTTGGGCTGAGTGGTAAGACCCAGATAAGAGAGACAGTAAACACTGAGATGACAAAGAAGAGTGTGTTAGCTCAGCTGCTCCTTTTTTTTTTTTTTTCAAGTCAGTTAGGTTTGTGAAGAGGGAATTTGTTCCCTTAGGGTTTTTCATAAAATATTATGGCTAAGAGGATTTTTATGCCTACAGGTGTGATCTTACCCATTACTAACAATGGCATAATGTTACGATTGTTACTATCAGTATTGCAGTCATTAGCTACTATTTATAGAGCCCCTTCTATGTGCTTAGATCTGTACTTTGCACACACTATCCAATTAAATCCCCATCAACCCGGGGAATAAAATGAGGAAATCCAAAGGCAGAGTATGATGTCCAAGGTCACATGGTGGATCATCGGCGGAGCTAGAACTGGGACATATGTTTGTCTGAACAGTGGTGCTCTTCATTAAACAGATGTTGGCCTTGGCTCCTGCTATATTCCAGGCACAGAGCCAGGCCCTGAGATCCAGTGGTGAGCCCAATATGCTCTGACTGTTGATCCCATGGAGCTTCTAAGCAGCAGGGAGTAGGTTTGGGGGAGAATGTCAGTTGTATTAAATCAAGCCAAGCAATGACTAATATAATTCTTTTCATCAGAATTATTTTCATCACACTTTACCTTTAGTCTTGGTTCGGATATTTTCTCTTATCTTAAAATGCAAACAGAGGTCATTGGTGTTAGATGAAAATTCTGAGTGTATTTTAATAAAGAATACTTTAAATCAGGAAAACACCACATTGCCATATAGATAGAACTCAACTGTCATGGCAGAGGAACTTTGCCATGGGGGTCACGCTGCCTTAGGCACCACTTCCACCTGGTGGTACCCAGTGGAATTGCAGGCTTGGTGGCCACGGAATTGTCCTGGTGGGAGGGGGGCTGATTCCATATAAGGCACATTTTAAGCACATTTCACCCAAATCCTCCAGGCATAGTTGACTAAGTTCCAATAGGTGCCTGTTCACTTGTAAATTGATTGCATCTGGATCAGTATGAAGCTTTCCTTTATGTATGTATGTTCCAAATGTCTGTTGTTCTTCTGGCTTAAATTATTATTACACTTGCAAATATTGATGACAAAGTGACTAGAAATAAGAGATGAATACTTGGGCAAACTTTATAACTGATTTTTCCAAGTAATAACATCTCTCTAGTTGAATACCTTCAAATGCCACAAAGAAAACAAAGTATAATTTGGTTCCTAATTATTTCTTAACCTCACCTCTACTCAAACCACACACGTAGTGACATAGCTTCTGAATTTTTCTAGCCTCTCTCTCACCTGCCTGCTGCTCTATCTGTCCTGTTCTCTCTGCTTGGAAATATCTTCTTCCATCTTTATCTTCTGAATTTATTCTTCAAGTGTCAAAGCCCGGCTAACAACATGTAGGAGGTTACTAACTTAAAGCAAGTTCAGAAATGACAGTGTTTCATAGCAATGTTTCTAGAGACATGGAAGCCGGGTTCTGAATCCCACCTTCATCTCTAATAGCCATTACTGTGGTCACCTTCCTTAATTTCTGTGTCTCCATGGTTCCATCCATTAAGTGCAAATGATAATGACCCTGACCCCAGCATTGTTATGAGGTTTTTAAAAATGTGTGTAAAATGCTTGTTCAGCACTGTGCCTAATAACCTGGTAGAACCAATGGGGTGGGTAAAGACATATGTAAATACCTACCGTGTTTCCCCAAAAATAAGACATCCTCCGAAAATAAGACCTACTTCATGGAAACATAGTACATCCCCTGAAAATAAGACCTAGCGCATCTTTGGGAGCAAAAATTAATATAAGACACAGTCTTATTTTCGGGAAATCAGGGTAGTACCTCAATTGAGGCCTGCACAGGACAGGATTGTTGAACAAATGTCATCTCCTGCCATTGTTTTTCCCATCACCTATTTGGTCTTATTTGCAGGGGGGGGGAAAGTATGTTTCTTGGGAGTTAAAAGTGATATAAATGTCCAACCTTGAACTTGCTGGAGTTATTTCCCTCCTAGGCCTATCAGTCGGTGCCACCGAAAAGATTTGCATGTTAGGATGGGAAGTGTTAAGTAGTGATGCTATTTTTGGTGATGCTGCTCTACTCCTTTGTTCACCAGGCACCTCTGTGTTGCGCCTGTGATTAGTGGCTGGGTCACTGAGGTGTGTTTGTAATGTGCTCTTTCTGCGCCCGAGTCTTAAATGTCACTCTGTCTCCCTGACCAGGTAGTCGATAGTGACAGACCGGAAGGGTCCAAGTTCCGGCTCACTGGAAAGGGAGTGGATCAAGAGCCTAAAGGGATTTTCAGAATCAATGAGAACACGGGCAGTGTCTCCGTGACACGGACCTTGGACAGAGAAGCGATTGCCACTTATCAGGTGAGTGCCCCTCAAGTGCCCATTCTTCACGAAGAGCTATGGTGGTCAATGATCGTTTGCTTCCCCCTGAACTCATTATGCCTGAGCTTCCCCAGGCCAGGGCCGTGCGACTTTAAGTGTGTTTCTGTGGGATCAGCTTGGTGATGAACCCCAACAGGGCAACAGGAGGAGCCTCTATCTTACATCAATGGAGCCCCCAGTCCTGCATGAGATTTGGGGCACTGGAAAGCAAGAAATGGGGTCATCAGGGGACCTCAGGGGAGGTCGAAATCTTAGTGCAGCTTTGGCTTTCTGGAGCAGTAAAAGGTACAAACCCCTGGACCTGACCATTTAACTTCTTGGAATCCATCCTAAGGAAATCAGGAGAAATTTAGTTAGACCTTTATACACTGATGTTATAGCCCAGCATGATCCGTACATGGAATCAAGTGCTAACTATTTAACAATAGGGTAGTTAAATTAGGCACAATTTTGAAAGGAATTTGTATGTAACCATTTTAAATATTTTTGAGGAAGTTTTTACTTATATGGGAAAGATTCAAGACATCCAATGGATACAGACACACAAACACATAAGGCATCCTCATTACAGATCAAGTATTTGTACTGATACCAACCGTGGCGGGTGTGCATTTGGGAATCCGCATCACACAAGGAAAATTGAAGTGTTGACGGTTGCCTTTGGGTGTTACTGATTTTTCCTTTCAGTTCTCTATTTTTTTCCTATAATTTGCTTAAATTACATTTATAGAGAGAATAAAAAGCTATCTGTGAAAGGAAAGTTTCAGAAGTTGATACCCCTTCAGGGCACAGAGACCAACATGGTTACACCCAGATATTGGGGTGAGCAGGGCATCTCATACAGGCTGGAGGTCAATGCCACCCCTTCTCCACCACATCCCAGAACAGTCTGTGCTCATAGCCTGTTATGGCCCCAAGCCTCTGAGAGTAGGAAGCTCATCTCTGAGCAAATGATAGAATTCTTGGCGGATTTCAGGAACAGCATTCTATGGGCACAAGCACTGAGCAGAAAGCAGGTGCAGTGGAGGCGAGGCCCAGCCAAAATTTTTATTTGGTCTCCATTGCCCATCACATACATTTCCTGGGTTAGGGGTCAGGGGGTGGTGGCCAATTACTAGCACCATATTTGGCATCTCCGGTTTTCTTGTCCAAAACAATAGATAGAGCATCTAAATCTCCCATCAACAGAAAACCTGTATTCTCCCTTCTCTGCAGACATGGGTGCCAAGACATTGCATTGGGAAGCCCAGTGTTATGTCTTGGAAGCAGGTATCCTGCGTCTAGCCTGATCTGTCACTATGAGCTGTTGACCTTGAGGAGATTGTGTAAGCGCTGGTCCTCAGGATCCCAGCCATAAAGTACACATAACATGTGCCTACCTATTCAACCAGATTGCTGTGAGTTTCAGTGAGAAGTTAGTGTGAAGGCATTGGAGGCATTAAAGTGCTGGACAAATATGGTGGTGTGAAGGGAGTTTGTGGAGTCCCACCCTCCAGCAGACCTCATACCCAGCTATGTGCTGGAGGGTCCCGGGTCCAGGGAGAAGGAGGGTACCTCCCAGATCTCCCTCTCAAAGGCTTTGCCAAAGAGCAGATGCCGCCAGTGTCTGCAGGGGTTCATCTGTCACAGACCTCCAAAGGGAGGTCAATGTGTCCAGTGTACACTCAGGGAAATCTGATTGGTATAGCAACTAAATATTGGCGTCCTCAGGATTCCCAGTTCACTGGCCTTGAGAATACCCAGAGGTGACCCGGCAGTTCCGGTGTCCAGCTGCTGCAGGACCAGCCAGCAGCAGGCAGGGGAGATGTCCTCTTCTCTCCCCATGCCTACAACAAGAATATCCATTAATTGGCAGACACAATGAACCAAGGAGACAATAAAGGTGATAATCTTGTAACATAGGGATGATGATTAAGAGCTCCGGGGTAGCCAACTTTTGTTCACATCTGTCTGTTGACTGAGCTGTGTCATTTCAGGCAACCCACTTCCCATTCCAATCTTTTCATTCTCATCCAAAGAGGATAGTACTGTCACCTCTAAGGACTATAGAAGATAAAATAAAGTGATTTTATGACTTATTGCTATTTAGCCATGCTCGTAGCAATAAGTTATAGCTACTCTTATTAGGGTTTTTTTTCCTGGAAATTTTTAATGCTTTAGTTAAGTTCCACAAGTTTTTAATGTCAGTTTTCAGCCTTCAACCATGAGAAGGTTGATTTCTACTACCTTCTATCCTGACATGAACCAAACATCATAGCATTGGTGGACCCTCTTTTAAGTATCAGAGATCAATTCCTAGATGAAACCGGATCGCAAGAGCTCCCTGTGGATTAAGGGGTACAAGGTAAGCAATAAAGATCTTGCTGGGAGTGTTCTGTAGCCTGAACTAGGCCGAGTGTGAACCAGAGGAAGTGGCAAAGGCTCGTTGTCAAGGATGAGAATGGGTGAATGAGAAGCTGAAAGATGCCATTTGGGGGTGAAACCACAGGAGTTGTTTGAAGAGCTGAGCAAGAGTTTCGATGCATCCATGACTGTCTGATGTTGGTGGGATCCAAGTGTTTTAAAAATTAAAGCCCCCCTTTGGGAGTCCTTTCAACCTCAGAGAGAGGCTTCTGGGCACCGTAGGCCAGGGCCCCCCTCAGTGTGGACATCTCCTTAGGGGGCCATGACCTTGGTCTCCACAGACAGTGAGGAAGCCCCTGGGGGTCAGTCCCAAGGCAGGGAAAAGAACTCCAAGGCCAACACTCAAGGATTGACAGGGAGTGATGAGAAAGTACTTAGCTTGGATCTTGCCAAAGATGCCAGTTAAAGACTTCTGTAAGGAGAATTTCTGAATCATGACGGGTCCCATTCCTCTGTCCTTCACAGTGCTGACTGTGTGGCTGTCAGCTGTGCCTGTGCAGGGATTGCACTGCACACGCGATGGCTGAGGAATGGGAAAGGCCTGACCCAGCCCATGGCTCACTAACCGAGAGCTGCGCTGCAGTACGGACGTGTCTACAGAAGGAGGCCTCCTCTTCCTAATGTCCACAAAGGTGTGGGGAGAAGATTGAATAAAAGCCACAGCACTTTTTAAAACTTAGGTGATTTTATTTTTATCTAAGTAATATCTAGGTGTTAATAGTGATTAATGACAAGGGCCTTGGGGACAGAAAATTGTTGCTCAAGTCTCAGCATGGCTGCTTACTGAGCTGTGTGGTCTTGGACCATCCACTTACCCTCTCTGGTCTTGTGACTTTCATCCATAAAGTGGGGATAGTACTAGCACCTCTAAGGATGATAAAGGATGAAATTATTAGTTTTTATTAACTAGTAATTGTCAATCAGCTGGCAAAATGGAGCCTAATCTCAAGCTTGGAACTTTTCATATTCTCCATTAAAGTGAAGCCATATAATATCATGGCAGTTCAAAATACAATTTTGCATGCAGCCACACTGGCTGCATTCAAATCATGGCTGTTGTGGACTAGCTGTAGGAACAAGGACAGGGTGTCTGCCTCAACTTTCTCATCTGTAAAACTGGAATAATAATACTGATCTCATAAGATTTTAATGGCAAGCACTGAGAACAGTACCAGAAACACAGTAAGCACTGTCTAATCTTCCTAGATGAATGAGAGGCTAAGGCTGTTTGTGAAAGGCAAAGGAAGAAAGAAGGTAAAGGAAACCTCTGAGGACTCGGAGTGGTAGCCCAGTCTGCCTTTCTCATGTATGGACTCTCCTTGAGTAATGGTGGGTGGGTTGTTGTTTTTTTGACAGTTTCATAATATATTGATTGATCCATTTATTCTGTCTACTTACATTTTATTGAGTATCTATCAGGTGAGGAGCACCCTCCAGGTGGTAGGGGAATATACTAGGAAACAAGACACCCCAGGTTTCCTGCCGCCCTGTGGCTTTCATTTTAGTGCCTAGGCTTTGTTTCAAAATGCACTGATTTGAATTTCTCCTCAGTGTGTGCAGGCCATACGCCAGGAGGCCGGGCCTTGCTCATTGTGTGGCTTGTTTACCTGCAGCAGAGCCACACCTGCAGTGGAGGCCACCGGCGCTTGGTGCAAGAGCACCAGGGTGTGGATGGCCACACTGCAGCTGGTCCTGAGCCGCTCCTCACTAGCCCAGTTCCAATGCCACACCCCCACCTCTCATTCTTTATCCAGGCTTTGTTCTGCTTTCTTCAGGTCCTTGCTGGGGAAGGTCCCCTGTTGCTCTGTGCTTGGTTCTTCTATTTCTAGATTTAATGAGAACCGCGTTAACTCATTTGTTAATATACTTTGAGCATAAGAATGCTGCAATTCTGGTCCATTACAAGTGCCTGTTTAGAAATAATTTACTATCTTAGTGGTACAGTGAGATCCATCGTGTGCGTGGTAGTCATTGTGGTTGGTAGCAAGCATGCTTCCTCAAAGAACTGAATTGAATTTCTACATTTCAGTTTCCCCTCTTGCAAGTTTAACAAGCAGAGAGCATGCGGGCCAAGAGGTTGCCATCGTAATTGCTCCAATGCTGCTTATTTTAAAGTGAAATGCTGCTCACGCGCAAGGCCTTGCGATTGTGTTAAACAGGACCCAACTCCGACAAGAAAGCCTCTGAACTGAGCCCAGGGAACTGCACGGCGAGAAGTAATCTGGGATAAATTTGTCCTAGGCCCCCTCCTGTATCCTCGTTAAAGCTGCTGTTCATTGAACACTGCATGGCTGATACTGTGCTAAATACTTCATACACGTTCTCTTATTTGATCCATTTCCCATAAGAGACATAAGAAGTAGATGGTAACCCAGGGGTGGGCAAACTATGGCCCGTGGGCTGGATCCAGCCCGGGGAGCCGAAAGAGTGGAGGGTTCTCTTGCTCTCCCCTCCGCTCCTTCACCAGCAGCCCAAGATGAGAGTGCCAGCATGGTCAGGTTGCTTTTGTTCCGGCCCTCCGGTCCAGTTTAAGAACCCATTGTGGCCCTCGAGTCAAAAAGTTTGCCCACCCCTGTGGTAACCCCATTTTATGGATAAGCAAATAACTGTTAAATAACTTTTTCAAGATCTCCTGGCTGGTGTGTATTGAGTCCTGTCCATTTCTTTCCACCTCTGACGCCCTGCATTTTCCTTCACTAAGAAACACTTCTTATTTGACCCTCAACTAAACTCTGCAAATTCCCAGGCCTCTTTCCCAGAACCTCCACTTACTGGGGCTGGGAAGAGGGGTTCACTGGCTAAGTGATCCATTTCTTTTCAAATACCATTCTTTCCCATGACCAAATGCCACCTGCCCCCTCTCCCCACCGGGCTCCCCAAAGGGCTTTCCAAGCTTCTGACCTGAAGTGGCACCTGGCAAAATAATTTAGCTCTTGCAGTACTGGAAGCTGACATGTTAATGCAAAGCCTCCTGAAATATTACTCATTATTATGCATTTTGCCAGCATTTGAGTGATTTGTGAACTCTTCATTGGAATAAAGTACTGTAAAGGATTCATGAATGACCAAGTTTATGAAATTCTATAAAAATATTAGCAGGTGGTAATGATTCCCTCATACTGTGACTATAATCTGTTGCCTGCAAATTTATCAAGACGGGAGGACAGCAGTGGGTTGGGAGACAGTCTGCTAGGCAGGTGGCAGAAGGTCTGGCTGGGCTCAGCAGGGGGCAAGAGGTAATCTGGAAGCAGGGCCTGGGAGTGGGCCGGAGTCAAGGGCAGGAGACCTTCACCCCACGCTGTTATCCAAGGGGATAGAAGAATAGAGAACTGGGAATTGTCAGAATTGGGTGGGAGAATGAAGGAGCCCTTGAAGGGAGAGGGAAAAATAACATTTATTGAGCACGTATTAAGTGCCTAAGATCTCTTAAGAGTTCCATATGCATAAGCCTGTGAAATGGTTTATTATCTTGTCTTGGCCACTACGTTAGCTGAGGGCCAAAGTGGTTCCCAAGATATATTATTGTTATTAACGTTGGTGTTAACATTTATTGAACATGTACAATGTGCCAAGGCTCCATGCTGAATACCTAATGATCACCTCATTTAATGTTCCTAAAATGAGCTTGATTCTGTTATCATTCTCAATTACAGCACTGGTAACTGGAGCCACCTGTGTTCTTGGCTTCAGAACAAGAGCAGGGTTTCGTTGCCTCCTTCTGAGTATTTGTTCACATTTTCTGAGATACAGTTTGCTCTCATTTGAGCTAATTTTTTTGCACAAGTTTCGACTTTATGGTTAAGAGCGTTACACCTGGCAGACAGAGGGTATTATTGCTCCTGTGTTGTTGTGTGTGTGTGTTTTTTTTTTCTCCACTCATATGGCTCTGCCCTAATTCTAACCCATATGTGGCTCTAAGACAATTAGACAGAAAATACAATCAAGTGAAAAATGCTGCTGTCGTGCAGAAATACATGAACCATAATGTTAGGAATTTTAAGACAATTGGGAGATGCAGATTTATCCTGATTTAGAGAGTTACTTAGGTGACTAACTTAGATACAATAATTTCCATGTTGCACATGGACAATGAAGGCCTCACCTTGATGGAGCTGGCTTGGGATGCCCCCAGCCCCTGCAGTAGGGATAAGCAGCATCCACTCCATCCTCTAGCCTGGTCTCCCCCCGGCCATCTTCCTTATTTGGGATTCTTGGTGGTAGTTAACAAAGTCTTCTCAACTAATGTATAAAGAAAAGGAGTTACAAAAGGGTACAGGTAGCTTATAGAATTGGCAGAAGGACCCCCAAACCTAGCTCAGGGGAACACAACCAGAAATGATGGTGCTACAGGAACTACCCAGCCATACGTGATACTGTTCTGGTGCAGGGTCTCTAGCCTCAGCATTATGGACGCTCTGGGCTGAGTGATTCTGTGGTAGGGGTCTGGCCTGTGCGTTGCATGGTGTTTAGAAGCACAACTGGCCTCTAGATGCAAATATCCCCATTTCAGTCTTGGCAATAAAAACCATCTCTAGATATTGCCAGTTGTTCCACAGGGCACAATAGCCCAGCTGAGAATCACTGTTCTAGAGGCTCCCTCACTGTTGCCCCCTCCCATTGACTCTGCTCCTATGGCAGGCGGAAATGGGTGGTGGCAACCTGCCCTGGCTGTCCAGAGGGTTGGATGACTCTGACACCTTGCTTTACAGAACCTCTCATCCCCAAAGCAGAGCTGCAACCTCATGTCTCCCAATTCTGTCTCCAAGCTCATGTAAGATGGCGGCAGGAAAGCTCATGTGATAGACTCTCGCTGAGCCCGCAAGACCTGGGGTGGGTGCTACTATCACCTGCATCGCCATGTCATCAGTACAACTTCACTGTGAGAGGCTCTCAGTAATGGGCATGGCTACCTGAGGGCAGGTAGCCAGTCCATGCTTAGGAGAGGGTGGCTTCCCACCTATGATCTTAATTTCCAATAATATCATGGTCCCATCAGGTAATAACACACATGGCCTAGGAAAGAGCCCTGACTGGGAAGAGACACAGAACTCTGGGTAAAGATCAGGCTTTAGAACCTGACCTACATGGTTAGAATCTTAACTCTCCCATCAGAGAAACCTATGAAATTTTTATAAGTGGGGGGGGAAAAGGTGAATATTGGTCATTTCATGGTTTTCCCTAACACTGTGTCACCTTTCGCGAGTTTCTCAATCATCAGCCTCTGTGTTCCCATCTTTAGAATGAAGGTGAGATGGCCATGTCACCTCCTGTGCCACTGTGGTTAGTAAGTGGGTGCAGAAGGGAAGTGCCCAGTGCACCCACTGAGTGTGCTGGAACTGGGAGCCCTCGCCTCAGACAGGAGCTCCTGCGGGCGAAATGGGGGTGAAAGCAGTTTATGGGCATCAGCTAACAGTCACATGGTTAGCTGTTAGTAGCACCAGGTGTCACTTCATAGAAAGAAATCATCTAAACCCCCGCACCAGCATCAGAGTATGGGAATGTGTTAGAAATGTCCATTCTCGGGCCCCCATCTCATACCTGCTGTATAAGAAGTTCGGGCCCCCATTCTGGATGTTCAGGAGTCTCCCAGATGGTCCCTGACATTTGAGAACCCCGGTTCTAAAACAGGCTCTTAAGTGTTAATATCACTTCAGCCAGCTTGATTCCATAATTTGCCTCAGTGAAAGTAGCCTTTGAACCGATTCCATTACAGCCCAAATGTGTTCCTTACACCATTTGAAAGCCCTCTGCGTCCGATCCATTTCTTCAAAACTGTCTTTGTTTTTGTTTCGTTAATGACTCCTGAGAGCCAGGCACCTTTGTCCCTGGCTGCTTTGCTCCTTCCTGTCTAGACTTTGAATGACTTTTGAATGCCAGTGACTGAGTATTTGCTGACTTCTCAGAAACCAAGTATTTAGGTTGAAGATAAAAGTGTCTTCAGAAGATCTGAGCTGATACAAGGGACTGGGTCCCTGATAGGAGGAGGCTGGCCTGGGGAGAGGAGAACCCTCTTCTGCCTTATTATATTAGATTCTGCCTTATCTTTCTATATAAAAGGCTAATATGCAAAGTGTCCCCTTGGGAGTTCAACCTGGAGAATAGGAGTTCAATCACCTGCTATGATGTGTGTTGACCATCAGGGTGGGGAGTGTGGAACATGGTGGGCAACCGACAGCTGCGGTGGGGCACTGAGGGAGCAGCAAGGGAAGAAGGAGATGGGGAGGCGGGAGTGGGGGGTACTATGTGGTGGTGGTGTGCCCGTGGTAAGGGAAGGAGGAACCTGATTGGCCCTGATCGCTAACCAGGCCTAGGGACCCTACCCATGCATAAATTTCATGCACTGGGTCTCTAGTTATACTATAAGCAAGTTATTTATGGTTCTCAAACTTTGCTGCAAGATGAAATCATCTAGGGGATTTTAAAGCCCCTGATGGCCAACCTGCTTTCCATACCTTAATTTAGAGTGTCTTGGAGTGGGACCAGGCATCAGCATGTTTCTGAAACTCTCCAGGTGTTTCCGCTGTGAAGCCAAGTCTGAGAACCATGAGTTAATAGAACCCATCTGTGCAATTTATTCATAGCTGGGAATGGGGACAACATCAACCTAATACACATAGGAGTTTCTAATACTTAATAGAAAATCAAAGATCTTATTTCCCCTCAATCAACCGCTGAATCTAAACAAATGTCTGAAGTTAACTACTTTCTGATGTCTTTTTTGACATAAGCTCTTAATTGAAATGTGGAGAAACAAAATTTTTAAAAATATATATTTTATTGATTTTTTACAGATAGGAAGGGAGAGAGATAGAGAGCCAGAAACATGGATGAGAGAGAAACATCGACCAGCTGCCTCCTCCATACCCCCCACAGGGGATGTGCCCGCAGCCCATGTACATGCCCTTGACCGGAATCGAACCTGGGACCTTTCAGTTTGCAGACCAACCGACGCTCTATCCACTGAGCCAAACCGGTTTTGGCGAGAAACAGAATTTGATAAACAAATGAACAAACTGTCTTCTGACTCACTTCAGAAAGCGATAATTCAGGGGTTTGGCTGCAACCTCTCGCCACCCCAGTGCCCCCGAGAGCATCTCCATCATCCTCTTTCCACCTGGGTTCCCCACATTTGCCAGCACTGCACTTAGCAGCCTGGCCTTATCTGCCAGGTGCAGCTGGTAAAACTGAGGCATGAAGTTCAGCAACATCGCTGAGGCAGCCACATGCCTGTATTAGCGCTGCGGTGCTCCTGGCTGATTATTTATTTGGTCCACTAAACAAAGCTGCTTCCTCACTCAAGTTGATGGTGACATATTTTTCTAAAAGTCATTAGCTTACAAGAGGTTTAACTTGAATGTTGGCAGGTGGAAGAACCTGTGTCCCTTCCTTGACTTTGTCCTCCTGGCACTGGGCCTTACATCCAAGGCACCTGCCCACAGGCTGGACCTACCACGTGTTCATGGAGTGAATAAACGCATGATGGTCAGCTTTCCCATTATTTTTGCTTTATGCTCTTCTTTTTTTTCAAATGACTTGGTGGAAATTTTTCTCCAAGGTGCTGAAGAATCACAATACCTAAGAACTGCAAGAGCTTTTTGATGCATGTATCTAACCCTCTGAATTTACAAATAACTACTGAAAATACATTGCTGATATTTTTGCTATCCTGTAATAATGGGTATTATGGTCAAACCCTCTAGGACCAGATCCTGCAAGCACAGATCCTAGCGCCCAGCACTCACTCCTCATCTATTTGTACTCATCAATAGGCATCAATATTTTTTTCACTTGGTAAGAAAAGAGCAGGAAAGGGAAGGAGTTTGTTTGGGGCATAGACCAGAAGGAGGGGGGTGCAAAAGCAAAGACAGAAAGATTCTGTCCTCCTCCTCTTGTGGGGTCGACACTCTGGGATTTGAGATCAGAAAATGATGAAAAAAATTTTTATGAGATAGTAAGTAAAGTTGGATGTGAGGACCAGAAGCTCATTAAACCAATCACCAAAGACCAGGTAAGATTCTAGGTTCAAGCACTAGGGTGGTGAGGCAAAGTGCCAAAGGATGAATTAATTTCTATTCCGTGGCAATTTGAATGTTATTGTTGATGTGCTCAAACAAATCTTATCTTCCTGAAATGCAAATTGAATGTCATTCCCTTGCTGAAAACCTTCCAAGCCTTCCTTAGAATAAAGTCCAAACTCCTTACCCTAACCCTACAAGGCCTGGTAGTGCCTTCTCCCCATCCAGAGATGCCTGCAGCACTTTGGCAAGAGAAGGTTTTGTAACTAGGGTGGGTCACCATGGGGAAGCTCTCTGAGTGGCCCAGACAAGGCAGGGAAAAGCTGGTGTGGACCAGGTCAGCCTTGGCCCTCCCACTAGATACCTGAGGAATAATGCCCCGATGGGCACTGAACTCCTCTTGAGCAGGTCAGAGCCCTGAGGCCCTATGAAAACAATGGACCAATGTCCTCATCTGAGGCTGCGGAGCAGCTGAGCATGAGTCACCCATCTCAGTTCTGGCCAGCCCCCTGCTTAATGTTTAATCAGAGCAGATTGCTTCACCTCTATAGATTTGAAACTGGGAGAATCTGTATGCAAAGTTCCAAGATAAATAGTAAAGCATGGAGGAGCACACACTTTACCAGCTGAGAGAACTGAGGGACATGGGACCACACTTACAGAGGCAACGTGGGGCCACCGAAGGAGCCATACCCGCCAGGGTCAGCACACGCCCCGCAACACTATCAAGTGGGAGTTAGTCAATCACCAGATTGATTGATTCAGCAGATGCTGAGGGGGTGCCTAACTCCTGCCAGCTGCATTTCAGGGTGTAGGGGAGAAAACAGTGAAGAGACACCAAGTTACTGCTTCATGGAACTCTGTCAGTAACAGACATTAGTGAGTATAATGTGTCAGGCCGTTATAAGCCCTAGAAGTAAAAATACAGCTGATTAACAATACAGAGTGACCAGGCGAGCCGTGTGGCCCAGGCAGGCCTTGCTGAGTGATGACATTTGGAAGTAGACCTGATGGGAAGTCTAAAGACAGGAATGCTGTCTCTTTCCTCTCGGGACCCCTGACATCAGGGCTTGTCAGTGGGGTGATGTGCCTTCCAAGGGACATCTGGCAATGTCTGGAGACATTTGGGGTTGTCACACTGCGGGGAGTGGTGTTACTGGCATCTAGTGGGTCAAGGCCAGAAGTGTTGCTCGGTGTCCTCCAATGAGCACAGGACAGACCCAGGTGCCGTGCTGGGTCTGGCCTCTTTGAGGATCTGAAAATATGGTGTGACTTAGTTACTGGAACATTTTTCTGGCTTAAATAGGCAAAAAGTCTGTGTTCGTTTCTGGGGCACCACAGCAAGAGATACTTTCCCTGTCCCTGACAAGTTCATGGCCTAGCTGGGGACAAGGATTTGTTAGAAGATAGCTACACCCCCAAGGGACAGGTCAGGGCCAGAAGCAGCCTTCCAGAGGATGAGGCATCAAAGCAAGCGCTCAGGAATGAGGAGGCGTTCACCAGGTGACAGGGAGGTGGATTGGACAGTAATGTCCTAGGGAGGAGGAGGAGGAGTTCACCATGGGAGAGGGAGGTGGCTGGAGCTGGAGGGTTCTGGGGAGGAGGCACAGATCAAGAAGCTTGAGACAACCCAGAGAAGTGGTTGAGTGGGGCTCCTACAGGAGACCGGAAGTGAATTCCACCAGCGAGGAAACTGGACACATGTGCTAAGCAATGAACGCAGACATGATACCCCTCCGGTGACCTTATAGGATTTTAGGCTGAAGAATGATGTGATCAGAATTGGGTTTTGTACAGTCTTTCCCAGTTGCCAGCAGACAACTGGGGTCAAGGTAGGGAGTCCTGTCTCTGAGTCTTGAGAGCCAGAGTGGCACATATCCGAGAAATGCCATTCTCGCCAAGAAAGCCACGGGAGGTGAATCCAAACTCACAGTGGAGATATACGATGTACTTTGGGGTAAGACGAAAAATTAGGGGGCCAGGCACTACCAGGCCTTGTAGGGTTAGGGTAAGGAGTTTGGACTTGATTCTAAGGAAGACTTGGAAGGTTTTCAGCAAGGGAATGACATTCAATTTGCATTTCAGGAAGATAAGATTTGTTTGAGCACATCAACATCAACAATAACATTCAAATTGCCACGGAATAGAAATTAATTCAAAAATGCATTCATTTGTTGAGATCCCCACTACCTGCCAGGCACTGAGGGAAAGAGAGAAAAGATAAAGGCCTGCCTTCCCCACGCTCGGTCTTAAAGTGCCTGCTGGACAGAGTAACCAGGGAACCTTTCAAACCTTTCATTCTTAACCCCTATCCGCGGTGGGCAGGGAGGGAGGCTCAATCTACAGGCCACATTTTCTTTTAAAATTCCAAGCTTTTAGCTCTTTCTTTAAGGGTTTATCAGTGGGGCATCTCAAAATTATTTATTAAACACAGTTGGCCAGAGCTGTTAGCTGTTGATTCGTTGGATTGGCATCTGTTTTAAGGAGTTTATTATGAGGAAAGCTTATCTTTTTCTCGCAGTCAGGCATTCGGTGCCAAAAGATCGTCCCCATATTATTATGTTTTCTTCTCAAAGTTCAGACGTTTGCATAATGGGCTCTTTTAAGCAAAGGCCATCTTTTCGGGCGTCTTGCTGGAGAGGACTGTAAATAGGACTTAATTGTGTCTTCTTGCTTGTGGACGCTCGTTCCCTGCCTGCAACGGGCCAAACTGAACCTTGTTCCGTGTGTCAGACCAGGCACCCTGAGGCAGGCTGAGTGGAAGCCCACCGAGAGAATGCACCTCATTAAGTGAGGGCTCATCATCCCAAAGGGCTTAATGGGCCCAGGATGGCCTTGTGTGACAGTAAGTCAGGAGGAGAGCTCTGTGCTCTTTGGAAGTGGGGCACGCCCTCCTGGCATGGGGGGCACATTCCCTTGACCATTAACTCTTTGGTGGGAGCACGGGTAAAGGTGGTAGGTCTGCCGTAGAGGTCGTGGCCAGCTGCTCACAAAAGCTCAGGAAACTGGGTGACTGGCGTTTCACAATTAATTATGAACACATTTCCTATTCCTTTTGACTTCTTAATGCAGGGCCTCATCGTGAACTCTGCCCGCTCCACCAGCAGGGTTGGAGAGCTGCAACGGGGGACGGCCCTCAGAGGCAGACGTATTTACTCTCTGCCACTTGACGGGAAAAGTGTGCGGACCTCTGGACCAGATAGGCCCTCGCATCCCTCGGGAATTGACAAACTGATTTTGAGAGTTTTTGAGTTCACAGTCCCCAAAGGAAGCGTATAAATTTCCCTTTTGTGGAGATTTCAGAGGAGAGGCTAAATGTGCGTCTCCTTTATACGATGGCCAGGCCCTCGGGCCCAGAGGTGAGCTCACTGCGGTCAGGAGCAGCCTCCCCGGGGCATTGTCAGGGAGGCTGGCTGCGAGCACATTCCGGAGTTCGTCTGCACACCGTGCAAATGTAACAGATGTTCCGAAAGGCTTTGCAAAGGGTGAATGACTTTGCAGGTGTAGCGTACAAAGTGAAATTTATTGTCCTTCCCTTTCCCTGGCATTTCCCCCTTCAGAGCAATGCTCAGCGAGCTGACTGCAGGCCCGAGCCGCCTGGGGCTACACCTGCCTCTGACGCCGAGTAATACAATAACAAAACAGAACGGTGATGCTCTGGGGTCTTTGCTCATATAAACGGTATCTCACTAGGTCTTACATTGACTCAATGAGTCAGGTGCCTCTATTATAGTTCCCTATTTCTGCCATAGCGAATTATCACAAACGTGTGGCTTAAAACAACACAAATTTGTTACCTCACAGTTCTGGAGGTCAGAAGTCAAGTGCTGTCAGCACTGGGCTAAAATCCAAGCCTCAACAGGCAGGGCTGATTCCTTCTGGTGGCCTTTTCCAGCATCTAGAGCCACCCACGTGCCGCGCTGGGTCTCTTTCTGTCTTCAAAGCCAGAAGTAATGCGGGCAACAGACAGACACTGACATCATGCTGGTTCTTCCTCCTCACACCCCTCCCCCTAACTTTTAAGGACTCTATGATTACATGGGACCCACCTGGATAACCCAGGATAATCCCATTATTATAACGTCTGCTGATTAGAACCTTAATTCTATCGGAAAGGTTGATTTCTTTTTGCCTGGGACCTAAAGTATTCACAACTTCTAGGCATTAGGATGTAGACATCTTTGGGAGCCATTATTCTGCCTATCGCTACACCACCTTCTATAGAAGAAGATGTAGGCACAGAGTAGTTATGCAAGGTCACACAGCAGGTTAGTCACAGGTGGCCTTAATCTCTGGCCCCAGATGAGGCACCCCTAGAACCTGGGGTGATGGCAGAACTAGCAGGTTGGGCTAGGCGCTCCCCTCTTCTGCTGGCTGCAAATAGGGCGACAGTTAGAGCAGTCACTCTCAGCGGACCCTCAGCGGCTCCCTCAAGGGCTGGAGGCAGTATGCCGTCTCTCTCAGGTGTCTTTCTACCAGAGCAGAGTCATCCAGGCCTCTTTCACTTAAGTGTCATCATCATTTTCTTTAGACCAGCTGAGAATCAGAGAATGGTAGGACACTTGATTTTCATCTGTGTTTGAGTGGTCTCAGACTCATAGCTACTGCGGATCCATCACTTAGCACGAAGTGAGCCCCAAATAGTGACCTGTTCTGCGGCCCTCACCCTGAGAGGCAGGGCGCTGAATGGAATGGAGTAGTGTTTGCCTCTCGGCAGGCACCAGCAGCCTGGCCCCGACCTTGACCTGGTCTTCACTTTAGAGGAAAGCACCGAGGCACTCGACCCAGTGCAACTTTCTAGTACACGAACAGCAGCAGCCACACCCGACTGCAGGCTCAGATCACGTGCATTTCCTGGGCAATGTCTTCAAATGTCAGTGCCCACTAGCATGCCAGCACCCTGCTCCAGGCGTGAGGGATTCGAGGGCAGAGATTGTTTTGTGCATTTTAATATGTAGAAATAAAGAGCTGGTTGCATAGCTGGTAGATGAGAGAGCCAACTGACAAGAACCGCTTCCCCCGCTGGAGCCTCACGCCCTGGCTCTGTCACATGTCATGTAAATAGTCATGTAAATGCTCACTTTGCTCACTGTAAACCAGCAGCTCTCAATGAGGGGCGAGTTAGCCCCAATAGACATAGTAGGGGCAGGCAAGGCCAATGATGTTCCTGAACAGCCTACAATTCACAGGACAGCCCACATTACCGTCCAGCCCCAAATGCTGATAGTGCCACTGCCAAGAAACCCTGGTGTAGATGGGAATAGTGCACCTCCCCTGAGGGGCTGCTGGGAGCTCCGTGTGCTCAAGGGTGGGAACCTACCCTCGAACCAGGTCCTGGCCTCCCCACCAGACTTCCTGTCAGCAGGGTCTCGGTCTGTCAGGGCTCCTCGAGTCTGGAACACCCCCCCCCCCCGCGTTTAATTATGAGAAACACCAGTAATGTGATTCTAGCAGGGCTCACCCATGCTCATTTTTTATTGTGTGGTGTTTTGTGTGTGCGTGTGGTTTTTTTGTTTGTTTGTTTTTTGTTTTTGACAGAAGACAAATTCCATTTCCTTACTCCCGCGGGAAAACTAATTCCAGCAAAGGCCATTTGTCTTTGGTACCTTATGATCTAGATAATTTACTGCAAGTTTACTTTTATTGAAAATTATGTAGATATAATTCAGAACACAATTTCCAACTATACGGCACACTTAAGCAGAATATGTATTTGTAGGCCTGTGCACGAATCTGTGTGCCAGTAGGTCACTGCCACTCTGCCTGCTGCCCTGCCCTCCTATAGCTCCCCTGCCCCTCCCCTCAAAGCTTGATGCCCTGCCTCCTCCTGTAGCTCTCTGCCACCCACTTGTAGTTCCGTGCCCCACCCTCCTGCAGATGTGTGCTCTGGTCCACTCAAGGCTGGTCATTAGGCCTCGAGGTGTAACAGATAAGTAGTATATTCCTCTCTTACTGTATAGGATACTGAGAATATATGCTGGAATGTGCATTTCTCAAAGATACTTTTATCACAACTCTCTTCCTTTGAGATCCTCAAACTTGCTTGCTTTGAAGAGCTGAAGGATTCAAGTATTTTCAAAATGGATAGTGCGTTATGAGTTGTTATCATTCAACTGCAATTCAGACTCATGACATTTTATATAGCCTAAGGATTAATTCAGAAATAATTGACATTTAAATGCATTTCAGATATTTAACTTGTGATTCTAAATATACCTATCTTAAGCCCCGTAGAAGCACCAATCTCTACTGTGTGTGGACTCCTCCCCCCACAATTACATGGACCTAAAAATGATATAGATATTAAAATAGAATAGCTTTTTCAAACCT
Organism: Vespertilio murinus; assembly: GCA_963924515.1. Taxonomy (NCBI): domain Eukaryota; kingdom Metazoa; phylum Chordata; class Mammalia; order Chiroptera; family Vespertilionidae; genus Vespertilio; species Vespertilio murinus. The sequence goes on from OZ004716.1 coordinate 23,675,240, forward strand.
TTTCTGGGAAACATAAGGACTGAGAGATGCCCCTCAACATACACTTACACAAAATGCTGGGAGCATTGGGGTTACCAATGAAAATTTGGGAAACCTCAGAAACTATCATTGCTTCTTCAAAATTCACAATGCACATTGGACACAACAGTTATTTCTAAAATCTGTTTAAGCCAACATATTCCATGCTTTTAAAAGCCAAACCTTTTAATCAATGTTCTCCTTTAAAGACTATTAACCATTATAGAAACCACACTTCAGATAATGTTGGTGAGAAAATTTTAACAAGAGCAGAAAGAAATAGCATGAAGATGGCTGCTGGTGCCAGCCACCTTCCTGAGAGGAGCCCCGTCAGCCTGTCTAGAAAGATGTTTGGCACTGACATCCTCCCCTAATACAGACTCCTCCCACTTCTGGTCCTTTCAGCCATCTAGAGGTGAGGGAGCCCATGAACTGGTGAACAGATAGACAAACGTGATCTATTTGTGCAATGGGATACTATCCAGCCACAAAAAGGAATGGTGTACCGATACATGCTATAAGGTGTCTGACTCCCTTCCCCCCAAAAAAACAAAACAAAACAAAAAACAACAACAGTGTGCTGAGTACAAAGAGACAGACACAAAAGGTTACATATTATCTGAATCCATTGATATGAAATGTCCAGATAGGTAACTTCATAGGGACAGAAAGCTTGTTACTGGTTGCCAGGGACAGAGGAGTAGGGGGAGGGTCTACTAATGGGTACACAGTCTCCTTTCAGGATGATGGAAACATTTTGGAACTAGACAGGGGCGGTGATTGCAAAACATGGTGAAGCACCAAATGCCACTGAATTGTTCCCTTTAAAATGGTTAATTTTATGCTATGTGAATTTTACCTCAATCTTTTAAAAATCATTGAAAAATAAAACAGAGTGAGGGAAGGGAGAATGACAGGATGTAAAACTCCATATGTAAGGGCAGGGCAGAGGGATGGGAGTCCCGCACATTCTCCATGGCCGCATGGAGACTTGTCCGTGACTCACAAGGATCCAAGGACATTCTCGCCCAGGGAGGTGTTCGGTACATAAGGGAGGCCCTGAGAGAAGGTGGAAGAGCATTGTCTGCCATTCCAGCAGAAAGCTGACCGGGACTCCACGCCGTGGTGATGTGTTAATGACCACAGCCTGGTGACCCTCACGCACGTCTGATCCTAGAAACAGGAAACTACCCGAGCTGGCTATTCAGGCACTTTATTAGTAGTGACCCCTTCTGAAGACCTTTTTCCACTCTTGTACTGTAACTTTTATTATTCTGCTTAAAGTAGATCCCCTAATTGCGTGATCTTCAACTTCTCCACAACCTGGGTCAACCCCTGTGAGCTGCCCGAGTGGGCTCAGGCTGAGGAACCACCCCAGTTCTATCTGGACATCGTCAAGCCTCACATGCGCTAGTGCCTCCCACAAGTCAGAGAAGCACCAGCCCAGTGTGGTCCAATAGAACTTCCACAATGGTGTTCTGTATCTGCACTATCCAAGATGGCTGGTCCCATTCGGTGGCTAGTGAGCACTGGGACTATGGCTAATGCCACTAAGAAATGGACATTTTTTTTTTTATTTAAGTTTAGTTACATTTAAAAATTCACATGGCTGGAGGCTACTGCTTTGGGAGGTGTGGACCTAGGAAGTCATGAATGAAGTGCCATCTTAGCATCACACAAGTCTGTGTTTTAAGATTAGCGTTACCTCTCACTAGCTGTGTAATTTGGGGCAAGTTGCTTAATCTGTGAGCCTTAGTTCCCACACCTATAAAAAGAGAGCAATGTGAGGACCTACTTCCTGGAGCTGTTGTCCAGATGAAATGAGATATTGCATGTCATGTACACAAAGCCGGGCATCTGATAGCTGCTTCGATGATCATTGTGTCTTTTGATATTGGTAATTCATCTATGGTGGGTGGTGCTTTAAGGAAATGAGGCTCAGAGAAGCGAAATAACTGTGCTCAAGGTTGTATAACTAGAGAGAGAGAAATGAGGGAATTTCTCCCCATGCGTTCCAAGGTCAAAGTCATCAGCTTGCTGTTGCACTGTGGTTCCTCCCCCTAGAATCCTGCTTACAAAGTTCATCTCCTCTAGAGAATGAGATGGGGACTGAGGAATGCATCTTGTTCTTTCCCATAAGCTGGTCCATTAAGTTTGGGCTGCACTGCTCTGGGTTGCAATGGGATTTCTATAGGCGTTGAAATCTGAGGGAAAACATGTGGGTGTGTGAGTGGGTTTCTGTCTCCACAGTGGGGTTTTTGTTTTTGTTTTGTTGTTTTTTTTTTCTTGCTGAGGCTGGTTCTAGGTAGCTTCTGTGCTGGACTAGCAGAGAAGACACTGAGCTCTGCCATCTCAGCCACTTGAAGGTTCTGGTTGAGTGAAATCTTTCAGATACACTATTTATTCATCAATCTTCATCCCTGTTTTAAGGCACTGAACATTCCCTCTTGAATGCTTTCTTCTCTTTTCTCTATAACGTTGTCTCTAAGTCAGAGAAATCCGCCCCCCATAGAGGAAGCCAGTCTTCTTTCCTTCTAACTTTGGTTCCAAAGAACACTTTATCCCACCATCCTCACCTTTGGGCTAAGAGCAGAGTTGAGGCCCGATGTGAATCATTTATTCAGGTCTGAGAGATAAATTAGCCCTTGCAACATGTCCTGTGTGTGTTAACATCTCCATTGCTGCCTCAAGGAAACTTTAGAAGCCAGGAATCAGTGCTGGTCAGAGGCTAATGCTCCCCCTCCAAATATAGAGCCAGTCTTGTCACACTGGCTGTTTAACAGCCCTGCCCATGCCATTCTTAAGAGAAATAGAGTGAAGTTTCATTAACGTGAGAGATCAGTAGTTCGGTTATAAGTTATCGCTGCAGAGGGAGAGCCGCAGGGTTTGCTCCTCAAGTTGGAGATAAAAGAGATGAATGGGAAGAGGAAATGAAGTTAGTGCTTTACTGCCGAATGCTTTGCCACTCATGCGCAAGGGGAGAAGGGAAAGCCCTTTCTAAACACAGAGGGGATGCCACAGGCAATGCATATTTTTTAATCTGCAAAAGATCTACTTGTCATGGTTAGATTTGCATGCCTCTCACCAACACCAGGACCCAAGGATGGTCTTGTTTTTCCAACCCATCAATCGGGGCAGCCAGCTGGCTAACTCTTGCAGCTGCACATAACTATAAACCTTTCCCAGCATGCCAAGTCAGAAAGCTATGCCATCATTGCATTCCCATGACTGTGTTTGTTTATGTGAAATGTACTTATCTTTACCACCCGCCCCACTCATTCACTTATTCATACACTCATTAATTCGACAGGTGACTATTCAGCACCTACTACCTGTCAGATACTATTCAAGGCACTAAGTCTTGCTCTCAGGCAACTTATGCCCGGCACACAGGCAGGCGATGATAAAATCCCCTGAGTGGAATTAAAAAGGGTGAGGAGGATGGGGAAAGCAAGGGGTGAACACTATCTTATTTTATACATGATGCTCTGGGCTAGCCTGTGTGAGCAGGGCACGTTTAAGCAGAGTCCTGATGAAAGAGAAGGGTGATGACTATGCAGGTAGCTGTAGGGAAAGAAAACTACACAGGTGAATAATAGTAGTCAAGCTGAGGAAAGAGAGTCTTATAATGGACAGGGCCCCGCTGTTTGGGAAGGAGCTCAAGAAAAACCCCATAGAAATAGTTTGAGCTGTTCTGTCTCTGTGAGGTGCCCCCATTCTGTTGCTCCAGGACGTGGACCCCTTCTTTACAGCCTTGACAGCAAGTGCATAGGCCCTGGGGTGGAAGTGAGTTTGATGTTTAAAGAGGAGAGGAGGGAGAGGAGGCATATCATGCAGGACCATCTAGGCTTTGTATGGACTCTGGCTTCTGAGTGAAACGGCGTCACTGAAGGTGGTAAGCAGAGGCAGGGTGCATTCTGGCATGTCCTGCACCAGGAATTCTGGCAGGGCTGTGGGAGGTAGAATGAGGGGCTGCAGCGGAAGCAGAGAGCTGGCAAGAGGCTATAGCAGTAAACCAGGTGAGAGAGGTTAGAGGGCGGGCGGAGCTTGGATTAAAATGGAAGGTAGAGGTGATAAGAAGGCATTGGATGTGAGCTATGTCTTAAAGGGTACACTTAAAAGGGTAATGATGCAAACAGGTCAGGTACAGTGAGACAACATTGTTTGCTACTGGATTAAATGGAGGGTGTGAAAGAAAGAGGCACTGAGGGTGATTAGGAGACTTTGTCTTGAGCCAAAAGGAAGGGCAGATCTGCTATTTACTGGCAGGAATGGGGACCCAGAAGAATCTCATGCCTTTGGAGAAACCATTAGAAACATAGATTGGTCATCTGGTGCTCAAAGATTCCTCTGATATGTTCTGATTCACAACCAATGTAAAACCAAACCAAGTTTTTCTAAATGAGATATGTTTGGAAGGGGCTAATGGTCCAGTCAAGATGGGATGAATTTATAGAGTGATGTAGAGGCCCAGGCAGTGTTGGTCAGAAGTCTCCCTCCCAGAGACAGTAGCAATGCTTGGGAGAATGTCCAGAAAGTGATCATTTTAAGGGACTGTCTCCTTGGGCCTGTTATAGTCAGCTCAGACCTCCATAGCATAATACCACAGCCTGGGGCTTAAAACACAGGTATTTATTTTCTCACAACTCTGAAGGCCAGAAGTCCATGAACGAAGGATTATCTGATTTCTCATGAGGACTCTCTACTTGGTTTGCAGGCAGCAGTCTTCTTTCTGTGTCCTCACAGGGCCTTTTCACTATGAGTGCATCCTGGTGTCTCTTCCCCTTTTTGTAAGGGGAACAGGTCATATAGGATTAGAGCCTCATCCTGCATGACTTACTGAAACTTAATTCCCATTTAAAGTCTCCAAATATGTTCATCTTGGGGATGAAAGCTTCAATGTCTAAATATTAAGGAACAAAATTCTGTCCCAAGCAGAGACCTACGTGAAAGAAGATTCTGAGGCTGCCTTCTGATCAACAGGAAAGTGAAACATAACTAATTGCCAGCATCTTTCTTGGGAAACAGACACACAGGCCTCCTGCACATTTGTTCTGGCTGAGTTGCTTTCTCATCTTCCCTGGTTTAGGTGGAAGAGTCCTCACAAACAGTATTTTCAAGCACATACTATGTACCTGATACTATGCAGGTAACTTTTCTTAGTCATATATGAACCCATTGAGGTATGTACTGTTATTGCCCTGATTTGACTCAAGAAAAGTGAGGGACTGAGGAGTTAAGAAGCTTGCCCAAGTCATGGTAATCGGTGGAACCTGGTCCTGGGCCAGCTGGAATTTCAGGTTATTATGCTTATGGCCAGTTCACCTATGAGATCTGCGCTGCAGTGAAAGTGAAATTTTGCTGGAACAAGAAATCTATCTAACAAACAATTTACCCAACTGGCTTAGATTAAGATTTCATTTTGGAAGTGCATCATGACTGTTCTAAGCGTATCCTTCTTCATTAGCTATGGCGCCTTCTCCCACACGGTTTTATCAGCTTTGCAGAAAAGGTTTCCATGGGACCACCTAATTCACATATAGAGAAATGGAGAATTCTGTATCCATCCATACTCTGCCTCCTCAATTAGGAGTAGACTGAAGTGTCAAGCCTTCTGCTTGTGAAAGTACAGTGACCACTCTTTTTTGCATCCATTTGTTTTTTATTGTCGAGTGAGTTTTCTGTCTGTATTTTCATGTGCAGCTCTGTCTTTACTGATAGTGTTTGTTTTCGATGTGTGAGCTCCGGGGCTGAGACAGCACGCTTTTAATGGCCTCCACTGTGTGGGCACAGCGCTTTGTAAATAAAGGCGCAATAATTCATTTAACAAGCATCTAGTGATCCGTTCCAGTGTGTGAAACAGGGTGCAGAGCACATAGCTGATATTCAAAGGTATGGCAAGGAAGATTCCTATCTTTTCAGAAATATGGCATTATTAATAAGAATGCTGGGGTAACAGCATTACTGACTAGTATTTATAGAGCCCATCTTATCTGCCAGTAGCTGTGCTCTGTGTCTTATATACATTCTCTTAATTAATCTCTGCTATTGAGCAGTGTTCCCCTAAGTGTGTTTTCCAGAGCACTATTTCTGGCAAAACATTGATGGATACTGTGTGTGTCAGGGGTCCCCAAGGTCAGCTCTCCCTTTGGTAATTCTCCAGGAGAATTCATGGACTCAGCACATGGCCATACGCATGGCTAAGATTTATTACAGTGAAAAGATCCCAAGCACAGTCAGCACAGGAAAGGCTGCCTTGGGTAAAGTGTGGAGGAAGCCAGGCACCAGCTCCAGGGTCCTCCCCAATGGAGTCATAAGGGCATGCTTAATTCCCCCAACAATGGGTTAGGACAGCATGTAAATGTCTACTGGGAAGACCAGCATTTTTACTGGGAGCTGGTCACCTCGGTATCCTCTGCTTGGTATGTAGCAACATTCCAAACTTCCAGAAAGAAAGCAGATGTTCAGCATAAACCATGTAATTTTTTTGTACAAACAGGTTAGGTACATTGAGCCACTCTTACATTAGGGATAGTGGGAACCATCCCAAAATCTGAGTTCCCAGATGCCAATGAAAAGCCTACCTTGGAAGCAATCCTTTCTGGGGACAGCCAACTCGGGTCTGCGGTACCCCTCATGCCTCATTGGCCAGGCCAGGTTAAATGCTGTGATAGATGATAGATAGATGATAGATAGATAGATAGATAGATAGATGATAGATAGATAGATAGATAGATAGATAGATAGATAGATAGATGGATAGATAGATAGATAGATGAAAGACAGACAAACATAGATAGGCAGATAGTTAACTAGACATACCCAATCAAGTATGAGAAACACCTGAATTGACCAGAGTTAAGCTGCTTTCTTAACTTCTGGAGTCTAGTAGTCTAGACTTACCATATTTTTTCATGTATAAGATGCTTTTTCCTAAAATCATTAGACTGAAAATTGAGGGGCATCTTATACACAGAGTCAGCTGAGGAAGGAGCCCGTCGGGTGCATAGCTGCCCATACTTTGTTAAACAGGCTTCCTATAATCAAGAGCTTTATTGTTACTGAAGTCAGCTGATGCTGTAATTGGAGGTGGAGGGGGAGAGTGTGCAAATGCAACTTCTTCTGAGCCCATAAAGATGTCATAAAATAAAAAGACAAATACCGGTAAATGATTGTCTTACTCTGCAAAATTCAAACTGAGTGTAATCAGCCATGCAAAAGAGCATGGGGTAGAGCTGCAGAGAGACAGTTTGGACCTCTTCCCACTGAGTGTATGATCAGACAGTGGAGAAAACTGGAAGAACAACTCTTTACGATACAAAAAAAGAAGAAGGCCTTAAGAGGAAAACTAGCAAAATGTTTGAAATATTGATTTCTTAATTTTGGGTTGGGGAAGTGGGGGGAGGAGTGTCTTATACACGGGGACATCTTATGCATGGAAAAATACAATATTCAATGAGGGGTTACCCTCACTATCACTCAGAGTAGTATCTTAGAAGACTGCTGCTTCCTAGAAAATGATTACAAGAAGTTTTGTTGCAAAGATGACATCGGTCCTGTTCAGTTTAAGGTCAGACACTGGAGAAATCCATTGCAGGAAATGCTCATTTTAAAATTTATGATTTATCTTTTATGTTGCACTTCAGCACTGACAGTTAATTGTTAATTTAATGTCTAAATATTGATCAAAGGTGTTACCAGAGAACAGTACTGAAGCTGAGATGGCCTCCTGGGACTGTTGAAGCTGAGAAATTCATTTAGATATAAAATTACTAGTTTTGTCCTTTACAAACCTATAATCAGGGGTCATCTGTTAACTAAATAATTAGCTTTTTATTTGAAATATAAATTAAAATTATTTCTCCATGCAGTCTTATTAACCAGGCTTATATCTTGAGTTTTGAAATATAATTTAAATATATTTTCAGCATGTTAAAAACCTAATCTAATTCTTGTTTTTCACCAGGAAGTTTTTTTCCTAAACCTGAATTACTCCTTATTTACCGTTACAGTCAAGATTTCAGAATCGGCTTTTATCTAGTTAGATGTTTGGACTAAAATTTATTCATTCCTCAAATGCTTTAGTTTTAGAATCACTGATAAAACAGGAACCTGATTCCTTCTAACATTTCCAAGAGGGAGCTTTACAGATTCAATAATGGGCAATTTTATGTGAATTCTTGAAAAAGATGTAGTGGGGATTTTTTCCTGTTAATAAATTACTGTTTTCCCCTCTGAGTATTATATGATTCTTTTCTTACTTGACTTCTTCTGTCTGCATTTGCAAACACCGCATTCTTAATAGCAGCCTCATTTTGATTTCCTGCTTTGCTAACTCATGCATTCCTTTACATTCTGTAACCTCTTAGCCCTACTCTTGACCTGGCATTCTTCTTCATTTCTACACTAATCCATGGTTCATCCATCTCCATTTGTTTATTATGTTGTTTTTCTTCTAGAGTGTATGCTTTCAGAAGCAATGACTAGTTCCTATTGGTTTGATCTATGAAAACAACAGGTTCCTTGGTACCATTCTTAGCACCACGTTCTCATTTCACTGTGACTCACTGGAAGTGACCAGACTCTCCTCTTTGGCGTTGACACACCTGTTTCTACTTTTCCCCAATGTTGCTGCCAAAGGTTTACACTGGATCCTATCATTTCCTCCCTTAAACCATCATTGCTTCTTTGTTGCCTTCAGGATAAGTCCAGATGGGTCAAGACCCTCACCATCTGCTTCCCTCAACTTTTCACACACTCCAACATTCTTCCAGATATATTGTGCCTGCTCCTGCCACGCTGACCTACTCAGCATTTTCTTAATGCACATTTCTCCCTCGGTGCCTTTGCATATCCATCCCTAATGGGGATTGGAATGACTTCAGCATCTTGGATGATGATTGGTATGAACCACAAAAGGTGTATGGTTTGAGTTGGGGAAGGGGTGAAATTGGATGTAGGATGTTTGAGTCAGGTCTTTAGCTCTGGATGGAGAGATCCCATGAATTTTAGAACTGGAGGTTGATCTCTGACATCTCAGAAAGAAGGGGAGAAGCAGTTCACAGATTTGTTTTTATTTTGTCTTGGTGTTTTTTGTTTTTTGTTTTTTTTATAAAGGAGAGCTAGTGTTCTGGCAGGTCATTTAACATAAGCCCACTGAAAGGAGAGCATGATACCCTGTGGATACATATTCTGTACCAGATATAACTTACTTGGGCATTTGAGGAGAATAACCTTCCATGTGGGGATTATGGTGGCTGATTTGTGAGGAGCTGGAAATGTGAAAGCAGGTTTGATGAAGGTCTAGCTCTGTATGGGCTTCAGTATGGCACATACCTCACTCTCCTGTCATGATCTGCTTACTTTCCTTTCTAGTACATTCTGTACATCTTAAAGATGAAGCCCAGTTTTTGTAAATGGACAGTATTTGGCATGCTACCCGTAAAACATTTGTTAAACATCTATATTATTCAACTTTGGGCAGCACCCACCACCACCACCCTGAATTAAATCACCTTTAACTACTTGACTTATTGTTTATTTTCCTCTGGGGTTACTTTCAGATGTTCCGTGAACCTGGGAAAAAATTAAAAGTTATTCCCTGCATCATTTTTCACCATTTGGTCTGTTTTAAATTTAATCTGACATACAAAAATTGGCTTTTGTCACTCATGATAACCATCCCATCCAAATCAAACAATGCCTCAATATCAAACACAGAAACCAAGAAGCCTAAATGCATTCCCTGGCAGAGCAAATAATAAAATGTGCTCCTAAAGGACATCTGATTCTTAAAGAGAGCTGCTGCCCTTTAAATGTCACCAGCTTATTCGGGTTCTTTGTTCTGCTCTGTCTCCACAGCTTCGCCTCAGAAGTCCAGGGGATGCCAGGCTATTGGGTAGAAGGAGTAGAAAGGGGAGGGTAAGAAGGCACAATGAATGTGGAGGGGAAGGTTGGTATTTTCTGATTCCTGAGGGACCCTTCTGAGCAGGGGTGCTGATGGGATGGTGGGTGGTGAGGGTCAAGCACTGTGAGAACGCACGGGCTTCATGCCACCTACCACCCCAAATGGCTGCCATCTGCAGGGACTAGGGGAGGAAGATCAGGAAAGAAGAGAACTTTGTGCATGTGTGGGTGTGTTTGAAAAAGAGGGGAGAAATAAAAACCCTAACCGCGGGGCTGTGTTCTAAAGGGTTGGATGTGTACTTGTAGCTGGTCGCACCATTTTCTATGTTCTTGGGAACTTCTCCAAAACCTCACCTAGAGCTGCCCCATCAACTCTTATGTGTAGGTGTAACCTTGCTTCACAAGGCTAGTAATTTAAAACGAAAGTAGGCTAAGAAATCATCAGCAGGTATTGCATCAAGAGAATTTGTGCAATGTAGTAATCTCTTTTCTCTCTGGCTCTGTGACACTAACTCTCCAAATTAATTTTTTTGTCTCTTCAAACTGTTCCTGGAAAGCAGTCATGACTTTTTCTTCTAATATAAATGAATGCTTCTCCAAGTTTCTTCCCTTTAGTTTTTATTTCCGCCGTCTAATCCTAGCCAAGACCCATAGTTCGCCCATCACTTAATGCAGGGATTTCCCTGTCCAGCCCAGAACTCTCTCCTAAAATCTGGTGTTGTGAACTGTCGGCATGGATCATCTCCAAATAAAATTTTTTTCATCTTCTCCTTGGTATTCCAAATATGGTCAACATTTATCTTGTGCCTTTAAATCTAGCAAAGAATCTGCTAAATGTTCATTCTTTGAGCCAATAATCTCTCACCTCGTTTCTTTGTCCTCAAGGACTAGACTGGAAATTGTCTCTAGTATGACCCATCATGAGTAGGTTTGCACGGGGGAAAGTGCAATTTCAAATTCAGGTTACCTTAGAAATATCCTCTAGAGCAGTGGTCATCAAACTGCTGCTTTTGAGCCAGGAGCCAGATAAAACCAAGATTTCAGGTGGTGAGGAGTGGGAGAGGAAAGTGAAAGGAGTGGCAGGACAGAAGGGAGAGGCACATGGGCAGGGGCTCTGCTGAAACAGGGCCGACAAGGACAGGAGTGTTGGTAAGGAACCAGCCAGCAGTGCTCGACAGTGAGCATGTCCAGTTGAAGGCCCCGCAACCAAAACAGACGTGGAATGGTCAGGAAATAGGGAAGTGGCCATAGCAGTGGAAGTTTAGTGAGGGGGGGTAGGATTGATTAGCAAACAAATCCAAGAGGTAAGTAGGACCCAGATGATCTAGAGCAGTGGTTCCCTACCTCTTTTTGGCCATGTCCCACCTAAGCATCTCTAAAATCCTGATGCCTCCTCCCCACCCTGTGACATAATTCTTATCAAAAAAGTGAACTCCTGTTCACATGGAGGAAGCCTAAAAGCCCATTACTTTGTCTAAACAAGCTTCCAAAGAACATGGCAGCCATGAAAGAGAAAAATAAAAGAACAAAAGGACAGTTGAAGTACTGAGGAAGAAATCACTAAGAAATTGTTAAAAACTAATAATAATATGAAGTAATAGGGAAAGAATATCAAATAAGGTTTCAAAATTTATAATAGGAAACTGAAATGCATAAATATGTCACAATATATATTTATATAATGCATAGGAGGCTCCTAGAACCATAAGAAGTGCAAATAATTCACTGTTAATAACTCATTCTCTAATTGCCCCCCTTAAAAATCAAATTGTCCCCTCTACGGCATGTACCCCACATTGGGGACCACTGAGCTAGGGGCTTGAAGGTTGAGTTAGAGTTCAGTCTAAGTGCACACGGGGGCCCAGGAGGGTTCCTAGCAGTATAGAAACATTTCTGACTTATGTCTGTGTTCAGCAGTCTGTTTCCGGCTGCACTATTTCTGTCTTCGGTGTTGTGGAGGTGACTTATGTCCTTTCTGGTGAAATCAGTAACATTGTTATGCTAACATCTGGAACTTGGATTTCACTGTGACTTCTGAAACAGGTGCATTGAATTATATGGTGGTATGTTTTATCTGTTTAAAAGTGGGGAAAGACTTTTTAAATGTGGTTTCTCATCTCTGTCATGTAGTAAGTGTTCTTACCCTGCCCCTTACCCCACAGGCCAACCATTCCCAATTTATTCAGCAACCACGTTGACTTTGGAAAATAATGAAAATACTCGCATAGTGAGGATCCTGGGGGGATGGAATTGTTCTGTATTTTAACTATATCAATGTCAACATCCTGGTTGTAAGATCATGTCATGGTTTTGCGGATGTTTTCATTGGGGGAACTAAGTAAGAGTCTGCAGTTATTTCTCTATGTTATTTCATACAACTGCACATGGATCTATACAATCATTTCTAAATAAAAGTTTAATGAAAATAAAATATCTCTTATTCGTTTTTCAGTACTTTACCAGGTACCAGGTGCTGTGTTGAGTACATTATATGAATCACCTCATTTAACCCTTGCAAGATTCTGATAGCATGGATTGTAGCATTAGACCACTTTCCAGAGGAGGAGATTGAGGTTCTTAGAGATTGGCCAGTCATTCAGTGATAGGCAAGGGAACTGAATTGATTTTAGGATGTCCATCTCTAAAGCTGAGGTTCTCAACCAATGGCCCTGGGACCCTTGTCTCTGTGCCCTCTTGCTGGTAGGTCTAGCCAAGAGGTGTCTGAAGGAGATTTCAACTGCTTGAACTTCTAAGGCCTGTCTTTTAAAGTAGATCTTATAATTATACCAAGCTTGGGTGATACTAGGAGAATTGAAATAATGCATGTCAAATCCTTAGCCAGCTCCTGGCACAGAGTAAGTAAGTATTCGATAAAGAAGTGAACATTGTAACTCTTCATTATTATTGTTACTGTTATTGTTGTCCTCTTGGAAGTGAAATAACTTGGAAAAGAGTGTCAAACCAAGTTTAAATTTAGTTTTTACAAGTTGACTTTGTATCAGATCCTCCAAGCTATATATTTTTTTCTATTTCATTATTCTGTGAAAGGTTCCTGTGAGAGTGTAGTTGAAGGGCTTGCTCTGCACTGCGGCGGGGGCCAGTGTCTGGCAGTGCTGTGCCTGAGATGTAACCGGGACCCTAGAAAGCAGCCGCATCCACCTGGGTTTCTTACCAATTAGTCCCCTTGATCAAAGCAAGGGGCAGCCTTTGTTCAAGGCAGGGAGCTGCGGGGTCACGTTGTGAGACCCAAGCACATCAGCCGTGGGATACCTATGTGTTTTGTTATAATGCAGGTCAGAGAATGTGAAGGCAGAGCTGAGCTGGTGATGCTGATGAGCTGTCAGCATAAAGGGTTACCCAGCTCCTCAGGGGGCTTTGTAGGCCACGTTGCCCTTTAAAGTGTCATTTTTCTGTGGTTTAACAGAGCAGGTTGCTGCCCTGTGCCCAATACCCTTAATTAAAAATCACAGGACATGCATAGAGCAGAGCTGGGCACGCAATAAGAGCTATGCATGTCACCTCTTGCTGTTGTCATTATTTCCAGGTAGATGTCATTATGTGTATGCAACTGCCTATGACATGTGCAGGTACATTCATGTAACAGATTAGAGTATTTAAAAAACTGTACTTTGTAATATATCTATACACCTGGAATGTATAGTACATATGAATATAATGGAATTTAACTTTCCCAAACCTTTCTACTAATGACATTCTGCTCAGAATCAACCTGTGGCCAAGAGAGTGAATGTCCCTGGATCTGATCAGTTTCTAAGACAAGGGTTTCCCCTTGACTGGAAGATGGAGTCAGGAGAGATGAAACTCTGATGTGTGGAAGTGAGCTGGCTCCTTTGCAGTCATGTGACCTTGTGCAGGTTACACTGCTTCTTTAAGGCTGAGCCTCCCAGCTGGGGGAAGGGACCACAGCTATGTCATCGGCTGCTGTGAAGCACTGCACAGTTTGTAGCTCACAGCCTGGCATCCAATCCTCAGTCATTACTCGAAATGGGATTAGGAGTTATGGTGCCAGGACCCTCTTGGAAGTCTCATGATCTGATAGTCAGGAATTATGTTCATAAACACCTGGTTCTCCCTCACCACCATCCTGTGAGCCATTTGCATCACGCACTGCCATATTTCTCCTTTTATTTTCACTGACAAGATGCACAGGGTCAAATTTGTTGTTTAGGCATAAGAACCACATCTGTGGATGGCCAGAATGTCGATTTGCCCCTTTTTGTCTCTCTTCTCTGATTCTCCTTGTCATCTTCTTGTAATTCCACCTTATTGTGTTTAGTTGTGTAAGCTACCTCACACTCAATGTAGATGGATATGGGGTGTAAATGATTTTTTGAAAACTCAAACTTTGAATATGTTCAATAATTCTCTAGGATTTTGCTTGGCATCTTAAAAGTAACTCATCAGCTCTGTCCAGTGTGCTCATTGGTTAGAGCATTGGCCCATGCACCAAAGGATCAAGGATTTGATTCCTGGTAAAGGGCATGTACCTGGGTTGTGGATTTTCTCCCCAATCTCAGTCAGATGCATGCAGGAAGCAACCAGTCTATGTGTCTCACATTGATGTTTCTCTCCCTCTCCCTTTCCCCTCCCTCCCTTTCACTCTTTCTGAAAACAAAACAAAACAAAACAAAAAACAATGAAGAAATATCTGTATGTGAGGACTAACAACAAAAAAGTGACTCACCATCTTCTCTTATTGACTGACTGTAACTATAAAGATAACTGATTCCTATGCCAACTCTAATAGGATCAATTAAATTCCTTATAAAAATGTTCCTAGTAGGGGAAATGCTGGGTGAGATGCTAAATTCATCACTCCAAAAGTAAGAAGCCAGCTTTCTTGTGCATTTTCTTTCTTTCTTTCTTTTTTTAAGCTGACCAAGTGTTCCTTATGCTTTTCATAGCTTCTTTGCCCCAGGTGTCTGTGACAGATGGCTCATGAAATAGCAGGAATGCACAAAATCTCTTGCTATTATTTTTAATAAAAATACTGACTATAGAAGAAATTGACTATTGTAAAGATTGAAGATCCAGTGTTCGAAACTAATTATGACGAGTCAAGGCATATTAAGGCTTTCTCAGTATGGGCTGTGCGGCCATGACAGGGGGCTTTGCAATTGAAAAGAGAAATACAGGAATGCCCCAAAAGGCCCTGCCTCTACCCCTTTCCTCGCTTTAAACTAGTGTTGGTTGCAAGGTGAGTGTTTGCATTTGCACTAGAAAAGTAGAAATGCATGCAGAAAATGGCTTTCCCTTAGATAAGGACAAACCTCTTAAACGTTGGAAAATGTCTTCATGAGTATATTCAGGGAGTTGGCTTTTGCTCCACAAGACAGAGTCCCTGCCGTCGTGCCCAGCAAGGAGTGGTTCACACTTCTTGTGGACTTGGTCACCTCCCTGCTCCAGCGTGGCTCCTTCTGCAAAGGCTGCGCTGGCCCAGATGTCCCTGCTTGTTTCACCCTTAAAAATCACCTTTTTTGGTATCTAGGGTCACTGATTTCCTGGCCCAACAGCAGGATGAGCATGAAATCTGGCACAGCCTTGATCGCAATGCTGTTAATATTCGTCATAAAGTGACACTGCGGTTTAGATAGGACTGGGTTCCAAGCCCAATCCTACCTCCTCCTGTTTGAATAAACTCTGTAGTGCCTCTGTCTTCTTATCTGTAAAATGAGGAAAATGGCTCCTGTTCCAAAGATGACATGAGACAAGATCAGTAAAACACCTTGCAATGCGCTTAGCACATAGTAGGTCTCAGATGATGATCAAACCAAGGAGGATTTGACATCGACCTAGCCTCATAGAGCTTCTGAGGATTAAATAGATAAAAACAAATGAGCTCAACAGCGATATTTTTTTTAAAAAATAAATATTTATGAGGAATTGATGCTCTGAGATCATCATGTCCAATGATGCTTTTATTTAAGTATTTATTGCCAACTCAGAGCCACAAGGGCATTAGGGATAGTGTTTCAAAACATTTTAACATTCCTAGGCACCTGCAATGCAGGGGACATAGCTCCTGCCATCAAGCAGTTCCCCATTCTTCTTAAGAGCCTCAGAGATCTGCAGCCAGATCTTGCCTGGAGAAGCTGTGATGAGTCCTGGTGTAGTCCGTGCTTCCTCGCTTTCCCTCTCTCCTGCAGACACTAAGTGCTCACCTCTTACGTGTCTCTTAAGACCTGTGTACTACATGTTGTGGGGAACAGAAGGCAAAGATAGTTGCCCTGAAGCTCATCATATGGTAAAGAAGCAAATATTGAACAGATAATAATGAGTGATGATAGAAGGGAAAGTACAGGACACCATAGGAATACAGAATGGGAGGTCCTGGTCCAGTCTGGGGGTGGAGGAGGGCTTCCCTGAAGAAATGGTGTTCAATCCTTCTTACTCAGAATGAGCAGGGAGTGCCAAAGAAAATGGTGCTTGGTGCACAAAGGAGGAAAAGGAAGGGTGTGCTTGACTTGTTCAGAGAAGCTTGTGGAGCTGCTGCTTAAATAGGATTCCTCTGTGTTTTCTGATTTTACTAAAAGTGAACAGAGAAGGTAACTATAAGGAGCATCCAAGCTTATCTCAAGCCCCAGGTTGAGGTTCTTCCTCTCCCATCCCTTGTAACTTTTAGGTGCGATTCTTTGTCCCCATTGGCCCAGTGCTCTACAGTTGGTCCATGATGTGAGGAGTTTACAAAAGAAAGCCTGGGGGAAGTTTCCTCTATGAATCTGTTAGGAAGGAAAACCCATGTGGGGCCACACACCAGCAACGCTGATCGTTTTTTCAAGATTTATTATTGCATACTCTTGATTAAATGTGTGAGATGGTAAATTAAACTGGTCCTTTATAACCCTGCACAAATTGGTGGTTCTGTGGGGGCTGTTTTCGATTTAGGGGCTGAATTGGACTAATAATGTCCATTAGGATGAGTGAAGGCACTGATTTAGCTGAAAAGCATAGCTCTACAGCAGCGCAGCTCGAGTCTGAGTGCAAAAAAAATTTTTCACCGCTAATAATTTTAGGTGAAGGAGCCCAAAAGGTGTATCTTATTTGAAATTGCAACACCCTATTGAGAATGGTGTGCTTCAACAGTCTAGGTTCCTGATTATAGAGATGAACTTCCTTAATGTGCCCAATAACAATTAGGCTCGGAGACATCTAGCTAGCGTTGGTGGCTACACAAGGAAAAGAGGGCAGTGGACCTCAGCGCTGGAAATCGTATTGCTGCTGATCAAGATGCGAGACAGGCAGGCGGTAGGAGGCCTGCCGCATGATGTGTGGCTGGCTGGAGCCCCACGTGCACTGGGCACTGTGGGCACATCGCACATGTGACCGGCACGTGGGTGCCAGGGACAATTAACAGAGTCGGGGTGGCAAACTCATTAACGCAAGAAGAGAATTTGCTGTTCAGAGACATTAATTTAACATGACACCAACAGGGGTGTTTATATGTGCTCATTGTGGTGTCAGACATTCTGATCTAATTGAGTTAATTAAAAGTTAATAGCACAGAGCACATCACTATGCTATAAATGACAGGCATGTGACCAGTCCTCAGATCCTCCTGTTTGAATAAATATTTCACTCACCGTCAAATTCCACTTGTGCAAGATTCATTCCACATCACTGCCTCCCCTCTCTTTGAAGAGCGTGAACGCTGTTCCATTTGATATATAAACAAAGGGAACAGGAAAAGATAAAAGGAGGCTGCGCGCTATGTCATAAATATCACCCATGCTTGCCAGCTGTGTACTTAAGCGCTGACGGGAAGAGAGAAGTGTGTGTTCCTTGCCCTGGCTGTGGCACAGTGGGAAGTGGAAATGCCTGCTGGAGCCGGCATGAGGGTGGCAGGAGGGACAGTGGCTCAGAGGACAGGTTTGAATTAGGTTGGTACAGATCTTAGGAGGTGGGCCAGCCACTTGTTCTCTCTGAGAGTCCGTTTCCTCATCTGAAATGGCGGTAAGAAGAGAGCCCAGTGTCTTGCATCCTTGTCACTGGACACTTTGATGAAATGGGAAGATCTCTCTAAAGCAGGACCTAACATGGTGTTGGGCATGTCATGGGTCTCCCATAAAGGCTGGAATGATGCTGATGGAGAGAGCCTGTCTGCTGAGCATGGGGTAAGCAGGCCCCGGGCAGGGTGTCACCTGCTTCCCTCTCCGTGCTCTGGCTTGGGCAGCCAGAGCCGTTCTCTGGGCATCAGTGTGTAGATGTTGGGTTGGTTGATTATGTGACAGATGCCCTTCAGAAAAGGGACATGCAACATGTACTTACACATAGTACCAGCAGAAAAGCACTTGAAAAATCATTCACACGGGACGAGGTCAAGTCAAGAAGAAAAGATCTCAGACTTGAATCTTGACTAAGAGTCACTGTTTGAGCTAAAACCAAACTCCAGGCCTCCTACTAGCTTTCTTAGTTCTGTATGTCTTGGATCGTGCACCAGAATACTTCCCCGAAACAGAGAGGCAGACTTTTGGGGGCCTTAGTTCTAAGGCTGATCTGTGATCAGCCATCATGGAACCCCATGAACATAATTTCTTAGTAAGTTTAACAATTTAAGGATGGGGAAATGAAACGATTTTTATATGGCTATTTCTTGGGACAACTCTTGGTAAAGGTTAAAGATGGTGACTTTCAAACTTTTTGATAGGGCCCCACAGTAAAAAAATAAAAAACTGGGATTACATCACAGCACCTCCAATACACACACACACACACACACACACGCACACACCAAAGTTTTACATATCATTCTTGCTAGTCTTACTCTAGGTGGTGCTTGCCTTCCCACTTCTAGCCTGTCTCTTTTGTTATTTAAAATGATGCCCATGGTCTATAAATTGCTTTCATGATCTGAAAATGAATTGTGACACCCAGTTTAAAAAAATAGTGATCGAAGGCGTTAGGTAAGAACACATTTATATGAAAGTACTTAAGTGGATGAATGAGTAAGGGTAGGTGCCTGGGGCTTTAGGAAGAATTAAATATTTTTATTAGTGTCTGTTTCTCATCCTTCTCTGTCTCCTTCTGGCACAGTGGGTTCTGCATGGCCAGCATCTCACCAAAGGGAACCTGTGGGAACAGGCTGCAAACTTTTGGATAGGGCCCCACAGTAAAAAAAATAAAAATAAAAAACATTTTTTTGCATGATTGCCTTTAAGCTTAGTCTCTCTCAGGGAGTGCTTCAGCAGAGAGATAGTTCCTTAGAAGCACCGGTGATCTAAGTAGGTCTGGGTGGAGTCTGAGATTCTGCATCTCTAACCAGATCCCAGGTGGTGCCGATGCTGCTGGTTCCTGGACCTCACTGAATAGAGGGAAGAGAAAAAGCACAAGATGAAACCTTGTGTCCCCAAACAGCGATCTACATATCCATCCACTAGCATCCCTTTTCCCATTCAAGGTCATCGTGTTGTCTTGCCACTGTGACTAATTATGTCACTTAATATGCCTTTGCTGAGAAATTTAAAAGCCACTTGGATGAAATTACAAATATAAAAAGGATGCATTTGGAAAATTCCCCGAACTGACGGAAGCTGATGAAGCTGATCCCTAGAGAGGCCAGGAAGCCAGAGAGCCTGGACTTTGGTAGCAGGAACTAGTAATACCTCCTTGGGTGAGGTCATTGCAATTAATCAACACCAAGGGCCCCTGGAGCCCTTGCTGTGGACCTCCAAATTCCAGAAAGAGGGTCCAGATGTTCTAACTCCAGCCCCAGGTCCACTCCTAAGCCAGGGGAAGGTGGAGCGTTGTGACTGACAGACCCACCACCAAACAGGGCGGTCACAATTTAGTCCCCATGCATAGGGCGGTGCTGGGCAGGCAGACACAACAAGGGAATGCTGAGTCGTTGAGCATCTGAATGGCAATGTGAGGGAGAGAAGGGCTCTGTGCCAAGCTCATTACAGATATTGTGAACTTGCTCCTCTCAAAAAGCCAGGGGTTCTCACCTGGGGATGATCTTGCCTTCCAGGGCCCAGCTGGCAAAGTCTGGATAAACTTTGGTGAGAGGTGCTGGCACGTAGTGGGTAGGGCCAGAATCGGCTAAATATTCTACAATGTACACACAGGACAGCACCCCCTCCCACGAAGGAAATTATGTAGTCCAAAATGTCACTCCTGCTGAAGTCAAGAAACCCTGCAATGAATCTGAAAGATGATGGTGGTTTTCTCTATTTTTTCTCTCTCATTTTATGGATGACAGAAGGTTAGGATATAGTGGCAAGGTCAGAAAGCCGGCACCCAGCAGGGCCTGAACTTGGACCCGGATCTCTCTAGTACCAGGACATGCTTCCATCTTTGCTATCCCTTTGAAACATAGCTTCTCCCATGCTCCTGGTAAGAAAAGACGGGCGTGGGCAGAGGCTCTCAAACAGGAACCTGTAAGCCTCATAACAAATGCTCAAGTTTCCCCTTTGCTAATAAGATTTGTTCTGTCCTCTTCTGGAGTCATTCCAACCTGCCAGGCTTTAAATTAACAGTAACGCGTGGAAGGGCTTCGTGTCTGGGGTTACCTGGTGCAGCTGTCTTCATGCTGGCACGGGGAGAAGTTACCAGGTGATTAATAGCCATGTAGCTTGCTGGAAATCCAGGTGGAAGACACACCACTGGCTCATTCTCTTTTAATATTCAGTCCTGGAAGTGGAGTACAGCAGGGTAGCAGCGGGCACCCCCGGAGACCTCGCATGAAGGTTAGTCTCCCGTAGCCTCCTCTGAGTGTAACCGCCCCAGGTCACATGGTGAGTAATGGGCCTGCGCCTCCCTGGTTTACCCACGGGGAAGAGGCATTAAGTCCGCAGGTCGTGGGTACTCAGATGTGCAGGGGACTGAGAGCGGAATAACCTTGCTCCATGCTGCCTCTCCGGAAACGCTTGCCCGTAAAGGTAGAGGTGGGGGAGGCAGTCTGTTTGAAAAGAGGGAGTTTCACTTCCTGTCAAATGGTGTGCGGTCCAGGTGAAGAGCCTGGAGTCTTTCTAATTGCACCCTGAGCCTTGGGGAAGCGTGAACACGTTTGCACATTAAAAGACTAGGTTTTCTTGCAGGCCCTGGGGAATGTTCTCACTGGAGTTCCCTCTTTTCCCCTCAGGAAGAACTTTCCAAATTTAAAAAAAAAAAAAAAAGAAAAAAAGAAAGAAATCAGTAGCAGGAAAAAATGTATAAAGTGAAATGAAAAAAAAAAATATTTATAATGTTCAAGGGAAAGGGTTTTTAAAATATTCATGATATGGGCCATAAAAACGGATTGGAATAACTCAAAACAAAAATATCAACCAGCTTTCTTTTGCATATGTTTCTAAAATACCTGGGGTGATTTTTTTTTTTTTGAGGGTCTGTGTTTTCTGGTTTGAAAGCCTTCTCCCTTTGCTTCCGTGTTGCCTACGTGGACTGCCAATTGAGTAAGATTTTTGATTTTTTTTTTTTTTGCTAATTAACAGTCTAAACTCATTAGGCTTTAGTGTAATTATATTTCCAACCAATCAGCTAAATTGATAGTATGCTGTTGGTCCTAAGAAAGATTAAGTGACTAGTAGGAAATTGAGTTATATTCTTTTAAATGTGATATTCTTAGCTCTTGGCATACTGTCTGGTATTCGATCACACTTTTAAATAAATAAATATACTGTAAGAAATAGATATAAATAATAAGAAGGGGAAAGATGGATGGAGTGAGTATGATTACCAGAAACACAGAACCCAGAGCTCCTGAAGAGACAGCATTCCCATGAATTCAACGGTGTATTTTCATAAGGTTTTAAATTATTTTCAATTACTTAAAAATTATTTTAAAATTAACTATTTCAGCTTTTTGAACACAATTTCCTCTTACTTTAAGTGGTTTCCCAGTTTCCTTTTTCCAGCATTGGGAGCATTTCCAGGGACCAGTGAGTGTGTAACGGTAACCTTTCATTTTCGGATCAGGCCAGTAGGAAGTGGCATTATACTGAGCTCAAAACTGCCTTTTAGAAAATATCCATTTCCTCCCTCTTGAAAAACTAAGAGATCTACTAGCCATTCCACATGAGGGATCTAGGATATTTGAGGGCAGATCCTTTGATGATTCTTCCTATGAAGGGTCTTGACTCCTTCCTAGGGCCCCATCCACTATAAGATTAACTTTTGTCAAATATCTTCAGGATATGTTTCGGCCATAATATCGGATATTATTAAAGTTGAGTGCATCCCAAATTAACAGCCATATCAGTGTGTCCACCCACATGTTCCCATTCAGGCCTTTTCCTGGGCTTGGCTTCGGCTGGCATGATCTCCCCATCCGTCACTCCTGGGAGCACATGAACAAATGGCAAGGCAGGCGTTGCTTTCTACCGAGCCTCTTAACTCGAGATAAAGAAGCCTAAATAGGAGGAATTATATAGCAAGCAGTAAGCCAGTAACTCCCATATGGATGTTTTTAAGTTCCCAGCTCCACAAACATCACAGACTATGGCTGCCTTTCACCTCATTCGCTGTAGTTGATGGGTACCCTTCCTGCTTGATTCCTCTCATTCACCCTCCTCTCAGTGCTTCTCACCTTCACTCACCGTACCTGGTCTTAAGTAGAGGTGTCTCTTCATAAACTTCTGTGACCCAAAGGCCTCTAGGCCCCTCAGCCCCCCTCCTCCTCAGCATCAGCGATTTTGGGGTGGGGAAGGAGCCAGTGAAACCCCAAAGTGCAGCAAGGACCTGCATTCTTTGCTGACACAGAATGTTATTGGATGTAACTAACAGGAAATTCCTACCCAATTCTTATAAACAATGAGGAAAATTTATCATCTCACCAAACAAAGCCTGGAAATTTAGGAAATCTCTGGGTACTGGCAATTTTACATTTTAACAAGGATCAGGTTTCTTTTTAAATTTTACTTTTTAATTACAGTTGACATTCATCATTATTTTATGTTAGTTGCACAGCATAGTGGTTAGATAATTACATAATTTACAAATTATATAATTCTACTACCACTGGCACCATACATAATTATTACAATACTAGTGGCCTAGTGCGGGATTAATTAGAGGAAATAATTTAATATTGCTATTTGCCCTTTGTCTATAATACAAGTGTCAGAGATGAAAGAAAATTAGTAAAATGTATATAAAAACTTTCCTCCTGTCAGAGTCTGGGGTGCACCAGGGGACCCAGAGTCAAGTCCCTGCCCACCCACATGCACCTCAAAATCACGTGAGACTCAGACCTGGCCAGCCACCTCCTCCCCCCTCCCCCATTGGCCTAGATCCAAACCTGGCCAGTCCCACCCTTATCAAGCCCTGCTGGGAAGAGGATGTAGCCTCAGGTTCTCTGGCCCAGTGCTAGGACTGGGTGCGTGCTTTGAGGTTCCCTGTCAAGCCCCCCAGGTGGGGACACGGCCTGAGATCCCCTATCAAGCCCCGCTGGGTAGGGGGCACAGCCTGAGGTCCCCCATCAAGCCCTGTCAGGTGGGGGAGGGACGCAGCCTCAGGTCCCCTGTCTCGACACCGGAAGGGGGCACTGCCTCAGATACCCCGTCAAGCCCCACTGGGTGGGGTGCATGGCCTAAGATTCCCGTCAAGCCCTACCAGGCAGGGGGACACAGCCTCAGGTCCTCTGGCCTGATGCCAGGGTGGGGGGCACATCCTGAAGTTCTCTGTCAAGCCCTGCCAGGTGGGGAGGGGCGTGGCCTGAGGTCCCCCAGCCTGGTGCTGAGGCAGGGGGAGCAGCTTGAGGTCTTTTAGCCCAGCACCAAGATGGGAAGTGCCCCTTAAGGTCCCCTGTCAAGACCTGCTGGGTGTGGGGCGTGTCCTAAGATTCCCTGTGAAGTCCCACAGGGGAGGGGGGGGAGGAGGGCATATAGCCTCAGGTCCCTGCTGATTGCTCATTAAGTAATATTTCATTGTGCATATATATATATATATATATATATACCACATCTTCTTTATCCACTCATTTATTGATGGGCACTTGGGTTGCTTCCATATCTTCCCTCTTGCAAATAATGCTGCCATGAACACAGGGGTGCATATATCTTTTTGAATTAGTATTTTGGCTTTCTTTACTTTATTTTTTTAAATATGTTTTTATTGGTTTTTAGAGAGAGAGGAAGGTAGAAGGATGAGAGAAACATCAATAAGAGAGAAACATTATCTTTCAGCTGACTCCTGCAAGACCCCTACTGGGGATTGACCTCACAATCCACACATGTGTCCTGCCCAGGAATAGAATCAGTGACCTTTTCGTTCATGGTCAGCACTCAACCACTGTACTGGTGTTCTTTAGATAAGTACCCAAAAGTGGAATTGCTGGGTCATAAGGTAGTTCTATTTTTAATTTTTTGAAGACCTTCCACACTGGTCTCCACAGTGTCTGTACCAATTTGTGATCCCTCTAACATTGAAGAGGGTTGCTTTTCTCCATATCTCTCCAACACTAGTTTGTTGATTTATTGCTGATAGCCATTCTGACAGGTGGAAAGTGATACCTCATTGTATATTTTATTTGCATCTCTCTGATGATTAGTGACCTTGAGCATTTTTTCATATCTATATGCCCTCTAGTTATGTTCTGGGCCCATTTTTTAATTGGATAGTGTGTAGGTTTGGTGTTGAGTTATATGAGTCCTTCATAAATTTCAAATATTAACCCCTTATTAGGTGTATTATTGGTGAATATCTTCTTCCATTTGGTAGTTGTCTATTTTTTAATTGATTTTTTCTTCACTGTGCAAAAACCTTTTAGTTTGGTATAGTTCCATTTGTTTATTTTTGTTTGTTTGTTTGTTTCCCTTGTTCAAAAATATATATTTTAAAAAAATTATTGCTATAACCAGTTTGGCTCAGTGGATAGAGCATTGGCCTGCAGACTAATGGAAATAGTCCCAAGTTCAATTCCAGTCAAGGGCACATGCCAGTGTTGTGGGCTGGATCCCCAGTTAGGGGGCATGCAGGAAGCAGTTAATCAATGATTCTCTCTCATCGTTTATGTTTCTATCTCTCTCTCCCTCTCTGAAACCAATAAAAATATATATTTTTTAAATAAGAATAAAAAATTACTGAGAAGTGTCAGAGAGTTTACTGCCAATGTTGTTATGTTTTTTTTCTTCTAGGAATTTTATGGCTTCAAGTCTTACATACATTTATGTCTTTAATCTATTTTGAGTTTGTTCTTATATATGGTATAAGAAGGTAGTCTAGTTTTAATTTTTTGTATGTATCTATCCAATTTTTCAACTCCATTTATTGAATAGACTGTCTTTATCCTATTGTATATTCTTGCCTCCTTTGTTATGTATTAATTGTCCAGAAAGATTTGTATTTATTTCTGGGCCCTCTAGTCTGTTCCATTGATCAATATGTCTTTTCTTTATATTAGTATCATGCTGTTTTGATTACCATAGCCTTGTAATAAGTTAAATATCAGATAGCATGATACATCGAACTTTATTCTTCTTTCTCAAGATTGCCGTGACTATTTTGGGTGTGGTTCCATATAAATTTTAGGATTATTTGTTCTAGTTAAGTGAAAAATGCCATCTTTTCCTTTGACAGGTTTTGCATTGAATCTATAGATTGCTTTGGGTAGTATAGACATTTTAATGATGTTAATTCTTCTTCTTTATAAGCATAGTGTAAGCTTCTACTTTATTTGTATCTTCTTCAATTTTTTCTACAATGTTTTATAAATTTCCAAGTACAGGTATTTTATATCCTTGGTTAAAAGGACCAAGTTCTTTCCATCTTTGGGTTTTGCCATTCTTAACTTGCTGGATTATTCTCAGGTTCTCTCTCCATATTTGCAGGACAGCTACAAAGCCATGGGTGTCACAGACAAGCATATCACCTTAAGGTCTAAGAACAGAGCACCTCTTCCCTGCGTCTCTTGTGTCCCACCTTTCTCAGAAGCACCTGTGCCCCCATGCCTCATTGGGCAGACCAGGTTAAATGTCTACCCTAAGCCAATCACTACCAAAGGAAATGGGATGACTATGGAGAGTAGATGATTACAATTTATCTCTGAGTTTGGCCACATGACTCTGTGGGAGATGGTGGACACTCAGAAATATTTAGTTATTCTACTAACAAGGAAATATTTCAAATAAGAAGTGAATGTTACCTGCTATGTTTACATCACCTCAACTTCCTTTCTTTGTGAATATGTTTGCTCAGACCGTCAATTTATCTTCTATTTTAAGCATTAAGCTATGCATTAAAAACGCAATTACAAATAAGACATGGTCCCTGTCCATGAAAAGGTGGCAGGATAAAGTGATAGTGAAGTTTTCCCAGCTTTGGTATTAATTTTACCTCAGTTATTCATATCTGTGTAACCTTGAGCAAGTTACTTTATCTCTCTGAGCCTTCATGACCTCACTTATAAAATGATGTTGCTCATATCTCCTCCCAGGGGCTATTGTAAAGGTTAAAGGTTTATAAATAAATAGGTAGAAA
The DNA here is from genome assembly GCA_963924515.1 of Vespertilio murinus. Lineage (NCBI taxonomy): Eukaryota > Metazoa > Chordata > Mammalia > Chiroptera > Vespertilionidae > Vespertilio > Vespertilio murinus. The sequence continues at coordinate 23,701,595 of OZ004716.1, forward strand.
TGGATACACATACAAACACACATACACACCTCAAGTGTACAACATGTACATACATTGATATTAACACAGAAACTGGAAGAGTAATCACCTGAAAATAGTAACTGACATATTCGTTATTATAAACATTAAAAATAACTGCATTTCCATTTGACTTAGTGCAAAAATATATGTGCATACATGTGTGTTTCCATATCCAAGTCATATGTAACCTTTGCAGTATGTGAGTAAGAAATTTAGGAAGTTCACTGAGGACACAAACAAGAAAATGACCAACTGGATGGTAACTTTCTATTCACAGGTTGTGTGTGGCTGATATGCCTGGCACATCTTGGTTCTGTTCATAGAAATGCTGCCTCCAGTTGGTTCAAGTATACCAGGGCAAACATCGCAGCTGTTCCTACAGTTACCACACTTTTCCCAAACTAACAGTCAGGCACACAATCTCACAGATACTTATTTTTATGTGATAGAAATTATAAAAACATTCAGTTTTGCATTTAAATATATAACATGTATATGGTTTATATAATTGTATATACAATTTTTTGGAGAGCATTAATGACGTGAAATGAAATACCAAGTTGAGGATGTGTGTGACATTCTGGTCTCAGTAATTTTCCCAGGTTTCAGGCATTCCTCTTACACTAAAATGTTGTCAGACTTTTAACTGAACATACTAACATTGACTAATTATGAATATAATTTACATTCATGATCCACCATTGGGTATAACAGTGGAAGCTGGGCATAGGTTCACAGGGAACGAGTGGCCAGGAGACAACAGAGAGACCAAGAGCTGCTTTGCTTTCCTGTCCAATCCTTGGGTTCTGCCTGGCATTCATTGCTTCTCCATTGTTGGAGATGAACTTGGCCACCACTGCACTGCAAGAGCAAGGCCAAAGCAGAAAGATTGGAGAGTCATCAAAACCTTAACAAGATTTGTTTTATTCCACTCTGACCAGCCAACCTCCTCAGATTGAGCAGTCAGGAATCAAATGCACTTTTATCTATAAAGATGCCTTTATTGTGGATGTTTTAAACAGAAAATCTATGGCTTAGTGAGTCCAGGACTCACAAACATCTCCTTTCAATTAGAAAATAAATTTCCTATCATAATTTTTGAAACACCAGGCTTCTTAAAATTCAACTGCTGTATTGCGGCACACCATGATTTACATCATTGCAGAGAACTCACTGGATGGCACGCCTCCACGTGAAAATTCTCCTTCCCAGGACTCCAGAGAATATTTGAAATGCAGGACAAATTCTGTCACCACAAAATTTTATTATAAAATTTCATTAAAATATTATGTAACATTATTTCTGGAAGCATAATGGACGCACTTTCCTTTTAGTCTCCAATATCGACTGTCTAAACTGTGCCAGGTCATCTATTTAAACCTGGGGATGGAAGATACAAAGGGGCAGTCTGGTGAGGGAATAACATCCATGAACAGTTAGCAGAATGGTATGGAAAGTGTTGCAGCAGGGTCCAGAGTGCTGTGGTAACTCAGAGGAGGGATTCCCGTGTCCTTACAAGTCTGGGATCGCCCAGTGCAGAGAGGCCGCAGAGAAGATAAGGAAGAGTGAATCTTGGTGACTCAGGCTTCACAGTGGTTCCAGAGTCACCCACAGCTCACCTGGTCCCAGCTATCAGTGCCTAATTCTGTTGGCACCAAGAAGTTTCTTTGGACATCTTGTTGTCATCAGTCAAGGTTCTTCACAACACACCATGCCTCTGTATCCTTACATCTTTATGACTCCATGGAATACCCCATGGGAGAGGTGGAAGAGAGTATAATCCCTTTGTTTTAAGTAACACCATCTTTCTCCTCCTCCTTTTTATTCTTGTACCAAAAACCACTTTCTCAGCCCATTGAATTTTCCCAGGCCACCTCAATCACGGTAAATCCTTATTCCAGTTCATATAGTATGGGAATGCCCCCAGAAAATCCTGAATGGGCATTTGACCAAGTGAACATGGTATGTTTTAAGAACATAGGATCTGGAATAAAATTTTAATTTGAGTCCTAGCCCTCTAGTTTACTATTTGTGATGTTGGGAAAATCACCTGACTTTTTACCTGAACTTCCTCTGTACTAAATTAATTTGGTGATGATGATCATATACATCTCCTAGAGATGTTAAAATGAGTCAATGTAGTAATATATGTGAAAAGCACTTTGTAAAAGGAGTTATCTGTTCACCTTAGTGGGTTGGTAGCAATAGAGGGTAAGGTCATATCACCTCATAGCCTCATACACTACTACCCATCTTTCTCTCCCCAAGACCCTGAATACAGTTTTTCATAACCTCATCTTTTACCTATAACCAACTTCCTTTTCCTAAACTTATTCTTACACACACACACACACACACACACACACACACACACACACACCATCCAGAGAACATTGCCACTAGAGAATCACTCAATCCATATGTTCCTGAGGGATGTACTGGTCTGGTTTGTCCTGCTTCTTTAAACCCCCTAAAAAGCATTTAAATATGAAGTTCAACAGCACTGAGATTAAGGCTAGTCCTTTGAAATTGTTCTATTATTTCAAATACAAGAAAATAATGTACTACACCTCCTGAGAAATATATCTTCTGCAACATTTTCATTAATCTCTTTATTAAACTAAACTGGTTTCTCTTTGGAAATTAATTACTGAAGTAGTATTGAGAATTTTAATTTCCACAATATACCAGGCAGAGATACTGCCGTTTCTTTATACACTGTTACACAGCAGGGCAATAATCTACTGAAGTAAGCCTGAAAGGGGGGCAGCTTGTAATTAAAACAGTATAACACGAGTATTTAATGACTCTCTTAGTGCGAAGACGGCCCTGGCACGCTGTGTTTGGGTGGAATAAAATGTATATTTAGGAAACAGCTCTATATGGAGAAGTCGACAAGCCCAGGTTTTACAGTTTGGGATGTTGGCTATGTTTCACTGCAATAATATGCCCACAGGAAATATGGTTTGTTGTGGACATCTGAGAATTACAACCAGTGCTGTACAATGGGAAACTTCCCTTATGAGCCCTCCTCATTGTGAAATGTAAATGATTTTGAAATCATGAAGTAGAGAGCATGAATTATGGATGTCGGTTTCCATGGACAAGATGCGAGTGTTTCAATTCTTGGCCATGTGTTCAGGGGTAAGTGTGAGTCCATATTTGGATGCAGAACCTTTCTGTGAGCCTGAAGGCAGGCATCTCTGCAGATGTAGCACTTAGTCATTCTCCTGCAGGTTACAAGATGCTTCATTTTTTTTTCCCAAGACATGCTTCTATCTATCATCTTCTCTCCTTGTAGGCGTGCTTTCTCATGATAAGAATTATTTACACATCATTTACATTTATAGACTTACTTCCTAGTGCCAAAGACATTTTTTGAAGATTCTGTTTCCCTTCCCTTCCCATTTCTTCTCTTCCCTTTCTTTCTTTTGTCAGACCCGTAACTTGTGATTACATTTTCCCTTTACCATTTCTTCCTCCACATTTCTACTACTTTGTGAGTCACTCTGTCTATAAATCTCCTGCAAAGAAATCCTCTTTATTCTGAAAGAGCTCCAGACCCACTCTACCAATATTTTAAAAATAGGCAAAAGAGAATTTCTGAAATTGTTACCATGACAACACAAAGCAGCCTGTACTTACTTGTCAGGAGCTCAGGGTCGGATGGACCTCAGCCAAAGTATGTAGGGTTCGTTCACACTGAACCAACTCAGGCAACTGGATGTCCTTCCCCAAGTCCTTTAGTTCTGAGTGCTTCATCTAATTGATAGGCATGTGAGGTTGGCTTGCTGTAAGCATCAGTGCCATGTTTCTCCAACTTTAGTCATTCATTTCCCAACTTCTGATTTTGGGGTGTCTGATCTCGTTTCTATATCTATATAAGCATATATTTTTGTGTAATAATTATTGTTGACTTAACACACCTCAACTAAACAATAAAACTCAAAACTGCATTCTTATACCATGTAAAATAGTCTTGCATTCCACTGAGGAAGTGGTTTATTATGATCTACAAACATCTGCTTTCCTTTGGGGCTGGGAGTTTAGAATTCTGCCAGGGGCCCACATGGACTCATGGACCCATCCTTCCTCTTGTTTCTGCCTGAAGATCAGGCCAATGGGGAACCTCCTGAGCGCTCTGAGGTGAGACGGAAGAGGTAGTGACACATGTTTGCTAAATGGCAGGAAACGAAAGCACACAGACACCCACATATTTATAAGCAGGCCTTGAACCAGGGGAGACTCTTGCATTATCAAATGATTCATTTAGTTTCACATGCAATGGGAAGAAAAATCAGGCTGGTGGCTTATCATCCAAACAGGCATTGATGGCTAGAAGAAAGGACAGTTGTAGGAATTAATAAACTTGGGTTGGCAAATGGGGTTGGTAGAGTTTGGGTGCCTTGGACAGGCAATTAATGTGATGTTATGTCTAACTGGTATTCTTTACTAATTTTAGAGGTTTATTAAGAAGGAGAGGGTAACCCCTGTATATGAGAAAGTAAAAGGACCCTGTGTGCACTCTCTATTCCTCCCTGGCCTTGAACAATTCAACTCTACCCTTGAATTACAAACATTTCTTCCACAATTATGGACCCTATGCCTGCAATGACCAGGGCCTGCTCTAGGTGCTAAGAATACTTTTATAAACAATTCCAGGTCTCCGTTCTGTCCCATTTAGCGAAGAAAATCCTATAGTTACTTTTTCCTGGAAGACACTTCAGTGATTATTCCCACTGACCCAAATCCTTTAAGGGATTAGGTCCCACCCCCACTAGTTTTTTTAAGAAAACATGATGCAGCTAAATCACATATGTCATATTCTCCCTGGATGAAGACTGTAAACTAAAACTTTGTTCATCTGATTGCATTTCTGGTGACCTTTCAGTCAATCTTATAGATGAGTGCTCAGGGTACTCCCAGAGTTGGGCTTCTCCTTCTGGTGGCTTAGACTGCCAGCAATGTTTTTTCAATGTGATCTAGTCAGTAACCCTGCCCCACAATGAGGCAAAATTGACCAAAACTATAACTATTGACTGAGTCTCAGCCCGGGCTAATGGGCTTCTATTAAAAAAAAAAGAAGAAGAAGAAGAAAGAAGCAGAAACAAGAAGCAGTACCTAGAAGGAATAATCAAGAAAAGAAGGACATAATATACACCTAAGATCATAAAATGCTGGAAATCATAATATTGCTGGTTTGTCAATGAAAATAAGGAAATAATTTATGACGTTTGAGTGGAATATAGCACTTATGGGTCAGCCTTATTTATAGAAACCCTTGTTTTAACTTTCTTTGCAAAGTCTTTGACCAGAGTTGTTCACTTAGGATAATTAGGAAAAAAATCTCTGTAATAAATTATATGTGAATATTGACTACAAATCAATTCCAATAAAAATACTGCTGTCCAATCATCCATGCCACTGCAATTGGGAGGCAATAATTTACATTCTAGCTTCTTTAGCTGGATTAATCTCTTCTTACCTAAGTGATCCATATGAAAATCTTGTCACTGCAAATTATTTTTAATCTGATGCTTCTCACATATCATAATGGTAATAAATAAACATTTGTGTTGTGCCTTAGAGTTTACAAAGTGCTTTCCCATCCATTATCTCTCTTAATTTTCCTAACGATTTTTAGATAGTTCATTCATCTAACCAATATTGGAGTGCTGCTTGTTTATTCAACAAACATTTATGGAGTGCCTCTCTGTGTCAGACACAGTGCCGACCATTGGGCATGCAGGGCAAATAAAAGTCTCCAGCCACACAGAAACTGATTCAAATGAGGGATACAGATGATAAATTTTAAAATTACCCAAATGTATGACTCAGGGTTGGGGAGTGATAAGGTCTGCAAAGAATTAAGAGGCCAAGGGATAGAGATTGACAAGGCCCACTTGTACCTCTGCAGAGGTAAATGTGAATAGCTCTGAGTTATGTGAAAGGGTGGGCTGGAAGGACAGCATTTCAGGCAAAGGGAATATTTGGTTTATATCTCACATAGAGCATTGCATTCTCCACTTGCCACTTAATAGCACAGGTATAGTTTTCTATATTGTTAAAACTTGAATTTTTAAAGTCTGAAAAATACTGTTTTATGATGTCCTTAGAGATTTTATAGCTGTCCAGATTTGCAGTCTGGAGCTCATTGAATTTCTCTCCTTCTGGGGTCTCAGGTCTACCAGGTTGCACAGAAACAACCAGCAAATCATAATCATTTGGTTTATAGGCCTGTGTGGCCCCGAAAGGTTCACTAAGCTGGAGAAACAACCCCTGATTCATGAAGATTGAGCTGGACACACTAAAGTAGCTTTTCTCAAAACTTGAAGAATAAAGAAAAAGATAAGCATGGAGGAGTCAATGGGGAAAATCTAGTCTATCAAATGGGCCTAGGAATTTCAGGCACAACCATTCTGTGTGGATTGGTCAACCATGTGGGGATTTTGGAAGGGAATTTTACTGTCAGAGCCAACTGATGAGTTTGCTGAAAAACAATTTTTTCATTTCCATATCCAAGTATTAAGACACGACAGTAAGCACACTGCCACTCAGATAACCCAATGTCCAGTGACATTGCTGTGCTGAATGCTTATAACTGGTGTTTAAAAAAGAAGCTTTTGTCTCATAACTTCAGTGCTTGGTGTTTTGTTTTGGGTTTTTTTTCTGTTTTTTTTTTTTTCCCCAGGAAATCACAAAGATGATATTTATTGAGCATTCTTTCACCGTGGTTGTGGTGTATATTGCTTCTTTAATCAAGCAAAATAGCTCTAAAACAATATCCATTATTAAGAAACCCACAGGGTGGCCCATTTGAAAACAGCCACATGCGGCTATATAAAAGTAAAGATGTGTTTTAATGATACGATTTCAAGTTAGCCTATTGATAGAAGAGGCAGTTAGACCGGCACAAGCAGAGCAGAAACAATAGACCATGTATGGAATATCACCACATGGAAAAATCACAGGTGCCTAGCAACGGGCAAAGCTGGAAGAAAAAACACACAACTATTATAGACTTGACCCTGGAGGTGACCTTTCCTCCCCAGCATATCCCTTGTCAGACAGTTTAGATCCCCTGGCCTTTCACACTGCTAGGGAGACGGGATTTTTTGACTGGAACCCGGATTATTTGTCCGCTGGAATGGGAGAATGAATCCACTGACAGAAAGTGGTATAGCAAAGGTAGAGATTTATTGAAAAACAAGTACAGGCTCCCACATGGGGAGAGGGGAAGAGTCCTACAGAATGGACTCCCAAGTAGGGAGGGGGAAAGGGTCCCACTGAGTTCTTTTTCCCACTGGCTTATAAAGACTGCAGATCCTGGTGCTTTGATGCCCCCTCTGATTGGCCACTATTTCCCTAGACTGGTCACTATAGTAACTCCTGGGCTCAAAGGTTCAAGCTCACATGGGACATGTGAGGTTCTCCCTCCCTCCTTATTGTTCTACTCCCCCTGGACTTTGTTCTTCTCCTTCTGGATGAAGGGCTTCCTTCTCTTTATTCTTGTAAATATAGATCTTTTGCTATTTCCAGCTCCCTCATTCCATGAAAATATACCTATTGCAGCTTTTCAGCTTTCCTATTCTATAGAAATATACCTTCTGCTGCTCTGCAGACCTGTGCTTCCTCCATAGTCTCCTTAATTTCCAAAATTTCTAAAACTTCCCAAACCTGTCCTATTTTACCCTGAAAATTCCTGTATCACTTGTCAGACAGTTTAGACACCCTTAGAAGAGGAACGATGGAGCCAGGTAATAGCCTCATATGACTCCCATATAAACCAGTGCTTAAAGCCCCTCAGAACAATGACGTTCTGACCCATATCAAATAATCTTAGGAACAGAAACAGAAGCCTTAGGTTTATTGACCACAGAGACAGAGTTCTAGTCAAATTAGAGTTAACATTTGGCCTCAGTTGTGTTCCAGCTCTAAGTTCACAAAAGCAGCAAAACCAGTCTAAGTGACACCATGACTGACATCAGGACCAGATGCAATGACTAATGAGCCCCCACCATAGCACCAACCAATCAGTAGAGACCATAATTCTAAAGGGAACACCAGAAAAAAATGATAAGTATTCTATTGAGATTTTCCACTGACACTTCCCCTAAATTCTCTGCCTTTAGAAAACAGTCAAGGGGCACGTGCAGGTTCTTTCTCTCTAGAGCAATGGTCAGCAAACTCATTAGACAACAGAGCCAAATATCAACAGTACAATGACTGAAATTTCTTTTGAGAGCTGAAAACCGACTTCTGCGCATGGACCACGAAGTTTCAAATGCATTGTATATGCACGCCCGCACGTGGTATTTTGTGGAAGAGCCACACTCAAGGGGCCAAAGAGCCACATGTGGTTCGAGAGTTGCAGTTTGCTGACCATTGGACTAGAGAGGCTGAAGAAAGCAAAGCAGGAAAACCCCTGGGATTGGATAAAAGGTAAAATGATATACTCATACTTAGGTGGGTGCAGGAACAATTAACATAGCAATGAAGACATTTGTGGTATCTGCCCTGGAGCCCAGGCACTTTAGGTTGTGATTTCAAGGGTATGTTATCAAAGGTGCAAAAAGACGGATAGGCTCAGTTAAGGTAAAGGTTGACCTTGTCAGTAAAGATACCTGCCTATGATGTAACTACCCACATAACTGCTTTTAGTTAAAGTTTATTTTCAGACCATCCTTTGTGGTTACTTTAGGTTTCTGAGTTTGCAAGACCACCTGCAGGCCTTCCCTGAGCTTGTCACGTGCATTAGTGCATTAGCATGTGGCCCCTTTCCTCCAGACCTACTACTCTGTATTTGACTCTTACTCTGAAGGCATTCCTGATCCCCTGCTCAGAATGCTCTGTTACTGGGCCCAATTCCTTCCTTTAGTCCTCCTTAAAGCCCTTACTGCCATCTGAACTTAAGTTTGTGTGGCTATGCGCTTAATTTTATAAATCCCATTAAACAGTGAGCTCCTTCAAGAACGGGACTCTTTCTTTCCCCCCCTAGATAAATCCCCAAACACCACACAAAGCCAGATTTTGTGGAACTTGCTGAATACATTGAAAAAATAGTAAAGTTAATTATTATGTAAATTTACTTAAAGGGCATCCAGCTCCAAAAACTTTGGTTCCCAAACACCCTGGGGGAAAGGAGTGTTTGGTTAAACTTGCAGATTCTCAGGCCCCACCCAGGACCTATTAATTAGCAACTCCTAAAGTTTGTAAGCAAGCCCCCAGGGAGAATCTGATTTGGGTGAGAGTTTGGGCACTTCCTTTTTTAGCAGATAAAATATAATCTATAGGCTCTAGCCATTTGGGTTTAATTTCACTCAAGGGCACATATCTTGGGTGTAGGCATTGCTGTTTCTCTCTCTATCTTTCCCCCTCTCTTCTACTCTCACTAAAAATCAATAGAAAAATGTCCTTGGGTGAGGATTAACAAAAAATAAAAATAAAATAAATGATAGTCTAACTTGATTCCATTTAGGTGTGCTCAAATGCTATAATCTCAGTGTGTCCTTCTCTGAGCCTCCCCCATTCCTATTTAAGTCCCAACCTTTTCATTCTCACCACCCCTACCCCCCAAAAAAACCCTGGAACTCCCTGATTTTATCATGAGAGCCTGTCTCTCACCACCCACTATAAGCTCATAAAGGCAAGAATTTTATCTTGACAAAACCAGTTTGGCTCAGTGGATAGTGTCCTCTGTGGACTAAAAGGTCCCAGGTTTGATTCCGGTCAAGGGCATGTACATTAGTTGTGGGTACATCCCTGGAAAGGGGGTGTGCAGGAGGCAGCATATTTTTTTTTTTTTAAAGAATTTTATCTTGTTGCTTCTGCCACATCCCCATTCCCTAACCAGTGGCTGGCACATAGTAGGTGAAAGGGGGAGGCTAGAACCCTGCCTCCTTGTGGGACAGGGCGAAGCTATCCTCCATTTTGTGGCCGGACCCTAGCCCTAACCCAACCAATCAGGGTCATATCCCACCCTGTATAAAACCCATTGAGATATTACATTCTTTCTCTTTTCCGCCATGCTGTTGGCATGAGTGGAATGGAGCCCATGCTAGCATGGAAGAGACTCTCTTGCTAATTGCATCGGATTTGGTTCCCTGGTGGTCCTTGGGGATCACAAAATCTGGGCACAACATAGGTAACCAATGTTTAATAAGTAAATAATGAGAGGGCAGGGCAGGGTAGGGTGAGGCTAACTCCTGACTCCATTTTGTACTGTGGGGCAGGGCAGAACAGGGCGGAGCTATCCTCCATTTTGTGTAACGACCCTAGCCCTCACCCAACCAATCAGGGTCAGCCAAAGCAGTGACGTCACCACCCTTATAAAACCTCTTGACTTGTCAAAGTTTGGCCTCTCTTCTGCCATGCTCTCAGCGTGAGTGGGACAGAGCCCATGCTATCACGGAAGAGGCTCTCTTGTTTATTGCATTAGACTCGGCTCCCTGGTGGTCCTTGGGGATCACAAAGTCTGGGCATAACAATAGTTTACCTCATAAAACATTTGAAATGTTCAAGGCCCTATGCAGCTGGGAAAGAAGGGATTCTGGGCCATTATAGCTTGAGATAATATTGACATTGTTTTTTCATTTTTCCTTTTGATTAGATGACACTTGAGAAATTAGGGCAGCCATCACATTTTCTCTCCAAATGCTGTTGGGTCATGTCCACCTAATAGATAGGCAATTTTGGCTGCTAATTTCCTGTCTTATCATATTAATTGAATTCAGATGGTGAGCACAAATTGTCCCATTTTGAGTAAACAAGACATGGCTAAAATTAATCCTCACCCAGGCTTCCTGACTTTTTGCTGATGAAGAGCTGTGTTTATTATTGTCCTGATATCTTGAAATTTCTGGGAAGGTTGGCAGTAGAGGTGGGGGAACTAACAAAGCATGTAGGAGGTTCAGGGGAAGGGGGTACACTTCCCTCACTGGCATTAGTGAAAATTCAGAGATAAGCCTCATAACTCTAGGTTGGGAGATAAGAGGTGTCCACTTTGTTGATTACAACTATTAAAAGCATTGGTCAGTTCCGAACTCATAGTGTTTATTGCCTACTTCATGTGAATTAGGCCACATAAATCCTGTGCTTGGAGGGGGTGTCAGGCCCTGAGGGAGTGGGGGAAGGTTCAGAGAAAGGAGAGGAGAGTCACAGATAAGAAATTGCCTCAAATGCCGAAACCAGTTTGGCTCAGTGGTAGAGTTTCCATCTGTGGACTGACAGGTCCCGGGTTCGATTCTGGCCAAAAGCATGTACCTTGGTTGCGGGCACATCCCTGGTGGGGGGTGTGCAAGAGGCAACTGATCGATGTTTCTCTCTCATCGACGTTTCTAGCTCTCTATCTCTCTCCCTTCCTCTCTGTAAAATATCAATAAATATATATTTTTTTTAAAAAGAAAAGAAAAGAAATTGCCTCAAGCACTTTCAATTGTGTTCTTTATGTCCCATAGGGGGGAAAATGAGGTGGCTTATAATGAAAATGAAAAGTTCATTATGACCATTTAAATAATCATAATATAAGAAAACATACCCAGATCATAATTATGGTCATTGTTCTGTGTTTTAATTTTAATTCCAGTTTTGTTCTTATTGGTGAATGTCACATCCACCTACTCAGCTGCCATTTTGGATCCCCTGGGAAACTTTTTTTTGTGGGGGTTGGGGGGAGAGCTGGGATTTTTTAAAAGTCTTAAAAAGAGCAAGGGTGTCGTAAAATGTGGTCTCTGGAATCTCTGAGACCTTTTCAAGGGGTTCATAGGTCACAACTATTTTCATAATAGCACTAAGATTCTGCATGCCTTTCCCCCTCTCATTTCTCACAAATGTACCAGTACCAGAGGCTACCTGGTAGGTGCTATTGTGAAAGACTGAGGGCAGAAGCAAAAAGAGAACCCAGCTGTCCTACAGCAATACATATATTAAAGCCAGCCAGAGTGCCACTTTCTCACTACGTTGTATTCAGTTTAGGAAAAGATAAGTGTTTTTAAAATTTCTTAGATGTATTTTTTCTGTTAAGTTGTGGGTTTATTTTTAAAAGGATTATTAAATGTTTTAGGTTAATAGTTTTAATTTTGAGTATGTAAATAGTGGTAATATATAGCCCCCACAAACAAAAAGCTTTTGGGAGCCTCATACATTTTTAGGAACATAAAGGGTCCTGAGCCCAAAAAGTTTGACAATTGCTACTATTGAGCAACAAACTAAATTTATTTTAAAATAATGTTCATGTCTTTATTCACTTAAATGCTCTATCCAATATTTTATCATATCTATTCAGTTGCATAAAATTATTATTTCTATTGATATGAATTCTGATCATCCCCCTTCTCAAAAAAGGTTGTGCTGCTTTTGAAGTATTGCAGCATGGCAAGGAATATACCATGCATAGAAAAAATATTTTATAATATGCTCCAAGACTTCCCCAAAACTTGGTCAATTTGAAGTTATACTAGAGGCCTGGCACACAAAATCCACTCATGGGTAGGGCCCCTAGGCCTGGCCAGCGATCAGGGCTGATTGGGGCCTTCCAGCTGCTGGCCAGACCTTCATCTTTCTGGACTGCCAGCAGGGGTCTTCCTTTGTTCCCTGCCACCCCCTGATGCATAGCAAGTGATAGAACTCCCAATCTCCCAGTCAAACTCCCCTGGGGACACTTCACATATCAGCCTTTTATATATATAGATGTGAGGGGCACAAAACTTGCCTAGATGAAAAATTGTAAAACAGCAGGGTTTAGCTCTGAGACTCAGTGTAGTCACATCTGGCTTCCTTTTCCTCCCCTTCCCCATGCCTACACCTGAGCTAGCTTGAATGAATTCCATTGATTCCTTCCTGTCCTTCCCCACCCACCATGGCCCCTTGGACCAAAAACAACTCCAAAGCTTAACCACCTGAAATAGTGCTTCCAAAGTGGGGAGGCAGCAGTATAGCCACTAACATTTAACAACTGACTTGGAAGGTGGAGAGCAAAGTGGTGATTTGTAGCAATTTCTGTGGTAGAAACTGTCTCCCCATGGCTGATTTTAAGCTTCAACCTGGATCACTGAACACAGAGCTAGTTAGAAAGCAATGCTGACAACAGGCTCCAGAGGAGGACGCAGGGAGCTGCTGTAACCCCTTAGCTTCTCCCAAGCCATGAATGCTGCCCTGTGCCAGGGTGGTCTTTCATATGTGAGCAAAGACAAAAGTACACATTAGAGGCCAGAGGAATCCCCTTGAGGACTTCCACCGGACTTCACCTTATCAGGAGAGAGGCATGGACAAGACATTTAGCCCCATTTTCTTAATCAGCTTTTATCAGAATAGCAATAGCAGGCATGCCTGGCTTCTGTGGAGACTAGATAGAAATAGAGAAAGCACACAGCACTCTGCCTGGCTCAGAGCATGGTTATTTCTTTTTAATTTTGTTTTTTACTGTAATGGGTGCTTTTTTTGGAAGAACAAATCAACTGCTTCTGAATTCCAGTTCTGACTACTTTGGTGCAGGTTCGTCTCAGGTTAACGTTTTTTTTCTCCTCACATCTTTATATTTTAATTGAATATTTAGTCACAGGAAATTGCTTTAAGTTCTGTGGTAGTCCAAAGGTAAGAATTCTATATACTAGATACAAACGGGTCTGGTGTCAGGGCTAGATTTATTCTAATTAAGTCATTGTCAGCCACATATTTTTATAGATCTGAGGTAGAAGAGAAAGTAAACATGCCATCCCTGAGGATTTGTTAGTGAAGATTTACATGCCTCCTTTCCACTCTTGAGTTTGAATTTAAAATATTCCCAAAGCCAAGGGGCTCCTGGATGCACATACAAAATAATTGTTTCAAAATTCTAATAGGGGAAAACTGTAGCATAACAGCTGAACCACAAATGCCAGAGGTTAGGGAGAACATTAACATCATTCAAGCACCACACATATCTGCCACATTCTGGAGATCATTACTAAAAACAGGTATTAAATCTCACCTTAAAGGTCAGGGGCAATTTTCCCATCCTCACTAATGAATATAAATGATCCTGAAAGGAGCTGTCTATTCAGATACATGGAATTGGGACAATTGGATATACATTTGGGAGAAACATCATTAGCTTCCTACCTCATAATATATAGTGATGCAGCAGTACCCTCTTATCAGCGGGGATATACTGCAAGACCCCCAGATGCCTGAAATAAAGGCTAGTACTGACTGAATTCTATATATATATTGTGTGTGTGTATATATATATATATATATATACTTACGGTGAGGTTTAACATATAAATTATGCACGGTAAGAGATTAAGAGTAATAACTAGTAAGGAAAGAAAGCAATTATAACAATATAATGATATAAAATTATGTGAATGGGGTCTCTCTCCCTTAGATAGTGGAGATGGCTACTCAGTGTCTAATGGGCGGGGAACGTGCACTGTATGCATATGTTAGACAAGGAGATGATTCATTTCCAGTCTAGACAAAGATGAACAGCTTAATATTTTATCACACATTCAGAACAAAGCACAATTTGAAATGTATAAATTGTTTATTTCTGGAATTTCCCCTTTAATGTTTTCTGATAGTGTTTGACTGTGGGTAACTGAAATCTCAGAAAGCAAAACTGTGGGTAAGGAGGGACTACTGCGTACATTTTTAGATGGACATGGTATCTTCCAATGAAAACCCCAAAATAAATATACCAAAAGATAATATAAGAGATTTGTAAAATTATAATTTTGGATTAGAGAGGGCCTCCCTAAAGAAGGCTCCAATCACAGAACCCATAAATGGAAATATATAATCATGTATATTTGGAAGACCATACAATGACAAGATGACCCCCCAAAATTTGCAATGTATATAACAATTTCTGTCCTTAATATAAAAAGAGTTTCTATAAATCAATAAGAGACAAATAATGGAAGAAAAGTTGGCAGAGATATAAATTCCCTAGGCAATGAGAGAATAAATCTTTCCTTCCAGCAGACCTGGACAATTACATTGGCTTCTAAATGCCTTCTTTGCCCTTCAGCCAGGGCTGCTGCTGATGGATTTTCATCAAAGCACATTTTTGTGCTGTCATTCTCTTGTCCAGATGGCCTCAGTATGTCTCCATAGTTGGCAGGCTAACATAAAACCTCACAAACTTTACATTTAACTAAATGAGATCATTAATGCCACTAGCAGATTTAGCTTCAGTAAGCTGCTAAAGAATTCAAGTTCTTCATTCTTATTCATAGCTTTGTTGTGAGGATTACATGAGATACTGTGTGTTCAGAAGCAGGAAAATTCCCATCACATGAAGGGGCTGCTCAGTAAATGTTGGTCTCCTTCCTTTAAAGCTCTCCCTCATCCAGTCCTCAGCAAGGGTTCTTCACCCTGGCTACATGTTTTGAATTACACCACCAATGCCCGGACTGTACCCCAGGCCAGCTGAATATGAACCTCTGCTTGTTCAGCCCAGTGCATTTAAAGGAGTTACACAGGAGTTTCTAATGTGCAGCCAGAGGACATGCTCTACCTTAAAAATGATTTGGATTTCTTGCTGTGATGCCTTTATCCTTGGGGTTCCTTCTCCATGCTACCTTGCCACTGTCCACCTCTCTGTCTCTTGAAGTATTAGTTTCAGTTGGAAATAATATCCTCAACTCTGACCTGCTTAGCATTTGTACTCATCCTCTCCATTTGCCTTTAATGGCCTTTTATTATAATAACTAGAGGTACGATGCACAGAATTCATGCATAGGTAGGGTCCCAAGGCCTGGCCGGGAATCAGGGCCAATCAGGGCATTCCGCCTACTGGCCGGGGACTTCCTTCATTCCTTGCTGCCTTCTGTTGGTCGGCACACATCATAGCAAGTGATTGAACTCCTGATCTCCTGGTAGGACTCCAAGGGGACAATTTGCATATTAGGCTTTTACATATATATATATATATATATATATATATATATATATATATATATTTATGAAGTATCTTCTGATCTATATTAATAAGCTTCCGGAGGCCAAGGATCTTATTTTATTCATCATTATATCTACCTAATGTTTATTCCAGCACTTGGCACATAGTAAGTGCTCAAAAGTTATTGAATGAATATAAATGAGAACAGATTCTTATATTCACACAAACTTAGAATGAATCACCATATTCCTTGGGATCTGAAACAAAGCCCCTGTAGTCACTGGGTTATGAAACACTCATCCTCATAGAAACAGCTTTATCAGCCAAGTCAGCTGACACTTTTCAGAATATGGATTAGTGTTAAATGTGGAGAAGTTGTCCATTGTGGGATTGAAGCAGATTCACTATAAAAGCCTGGCTTTTGGCTTCTTCATTTGTATTTTCAATCCTGAACAAAGAACTACCAGGAGGAGACTGATTAGTCAAAAGCAGGGTTGCTACTAGATAGTATTAGAGTCATGAACTTGACCTTGGCCAAGTTGCCTCTAAGATCCCAGTCTTGTTATCTTCAATGGAATAAAACAGGACTTCTAACCTCATGGGCAAGATTAAAGTTAAACCATTTGTTTGAATATAGCAAACCAGCAAGCACTCAAAAAATATTGGCCTATAGGAAATAAAAATCGGATTAAGACTGAAGAGCACAGGTGACTGAAGAGAATTGGGGCTTTTATTTTTTTCCAGTAGACTGGAGAAAGGGATCTAACATTTACTAATTGTCAGCTGTGTTTCTAGCTAAGAATTTGTCTGGTTAATTTAATATAGGAAAATGGCAAATTATTTAAATATACAACATATCGTAATATAATATAGGATGATATAGTAATGTAATAAATATGAGTATAATAAATATAATTAGTATGATTAATACAACTTGTATGCCTAATATATAATAAAATTAATATATGATTAATATATACAATTATATAGTATTAGAGGCACGGTGCATGAAAATCGTGTACTTGGAGGATCCCTCAGCCTGGCCTTCACCCTCTTGCAGTCTGGGAGCCTTAAGGGGATGTCCAACTGACGGCTTAGGCCCATTCCCCATGGAGCAGGCCTAAGCCATCAGTTGGACATCTTTAGTGCTGCCACAGAGGAGGGAGAGGCTCCCACCACTGCAGCTGCATGTGCCAGCCATGAGCCAGTTTCTGGCTGAACAGTGCTCCTTCTGTGGGAGTGCTCTGACCACCAGGAGGCAGCTCCTGCATTGAGTGTCAGTGAGTGTCATAGGGAAGTGTCATTCTGCTGTTTGGTTGATTTGCATATTAGCCTTTTATTATGTAGGACAATTACATTGTATAATATGTGTGTGCCTTTTTTAACCTTTTTTCAGAATACGTTGAAAACAAAGCCCTGGATTGGATAGTGAAATGACTTTGGTAATAGGGTAAGGAAAGCAGATAGGTTCTGTGGAGCTGGGTGCAGATGTTTTGTGACTGTATTTTAATTATAAAAGACCTGACAGGCTTCCACACACACACTCCCTGTACAAATGTTAGCTCTGGTTCAGAGGCCTTCTTTCTGCATCCAGTTATTCTCATACATAATTTGCCCCTTTTGTTTCTGTTTAGTTTTGAAATGGCTCTAACCTTCAGAGGAAGTACATTTTGTGTGGGGCAAAAGGATGTCCACATGATCTTATCTGTAGACACTTGTCAACAGAGAAAACGTCTTTTTAATGCACTAAAGTCCTACACAAAAATGGAGACAAGGTCTCATGGGGGGGAAAAAGTCATTATGTGGTTTTTTCTGTGCTCATTGTTCCCTGAAGTGACCTGATCCTGGTCAGTTTCTCAATGGTGATTTTAATTATTTTTCTCCTTTAAGTAAACACTTGAGAAAGTAATTATGTAGTTGTTTATGTAGAGGGACATCTCTGTGACATGACTGAGCTGACTTTCAGGGACTCATTTGAGGATGGGGGTCTATCTGAGTGCTTTGCTAAGTGACTGAAATAACTGGATTCTCGAACATATTATGGATCTTTTGGTAAATTTAATGGCCATCTTTGCATTAAAATGTCCAATGAATTATTAGGAAAAAAAATTAAACACCATTCATTATTGCCAGGCATTAGTGGGCAGTGGGAAGAGCGAGGACCAACGATGCAGACCAAGAAGTGTGGGAGGGCTGGGTAGTTCCTGCTCCATGGTGACTCTTGGCTCCTTTCAAAGAGCAAAGAGCTATTGAAGAATACCTTCACCCTGACTCAAGTCCAAGTCCACCTGCCCAGCTAGGCTGTCAGAGTATCCCTCCTGCTTCTCCCCATTCCCCATTTTGGAAGTATGATTGCTCATCAGGCACTTCCAGCAGTTACCCCTCAGCCCAGGACCTGGCAGACCTTTACTCTTTCCACTTTATTCTTCAGCTTCAGGGAACACCCCTCTGCAAGCTACAGTTAGATACCACACTAGAGTTGGTTTTTCTTTGACAAACACTTTTTCCATATTCATGGGTGAACCCAAAGAATATTTTCCCGGGGGCTTTGCTATCCCATATGGCATCTTTTTGCAGTAAAAGAGTACCCCGATGGTCATATGAAGCCTCACATTTGTACCAACTTGGGCTATAGAAAGTGGCACTGTCAAATTCAGAAATACAGATAGTCTTTACTTGTGGGTGAACTCAACTGGATTTTCAGTCCCCTTGGTGTGCTCACTGTCTTGTGCATGTTACAACCTTTAAATCCGTAGATGGTACCCCTAAAGACACCCCTTCTTCCTTTCATCTTTTAGATGCTTTTCCTTCATTTTTGGGTTACTTGTATGAGACAAAGTTTACAGGTTATCCTGGAAGAGTGTGAAATACATGTGTAAAAGCCATAAATGCTTAAAAAGTCACAAATCTACATTCCTATCTAATAAAGAGGGAATATGCTAACTGACCCTCACATTATTGCAAATAGAACGGCCCCCACAGCCAATAAGGAGGGGATATGCTAATTGACTGACACACCCTCAAAGATGGCAGCACCCACAGCCACAAGATGGTAGCACCTAGTCCTTTCAGCATCCCCAGTGGCCCAGGGCCAGCCCAAGGCTCATACAAGCCTCAGATGGCAGCTGCCCAGCTGATACCCTAGGTTCAGGCAAGCCTGAGATATTGGGTACTCAACCGCCCAGGGCCAGCCTGAGGTGCAGGCAAACCTTGGATGGTGGCTTTCCAGCCATCCAGGGCTGCCTGAGGCTCAGATAACCAAGGTCAACCGAGGATTGCACTGCCGGCAGTGGTAGTAGCAGAGGTGTGATGGGGCATGGACTTCCCCTGATTGCTGGGTCGCCTCCCACCCCTGTGGACGCCTGGACTGTGCGAGGGGGCAGGCTGGGCTGAGGGACACCCCTGTCCAGTGCCTGAATTTTCATATACCTGTCCTCTAGTAATCTATAATAATAAAAGCATAAATGCTAATTAGACCAGATAGCCAAACAACCTTTCAAACATCCTTCTGGATGTCCTTCCAGGTGGGCCAAAGCAGTGACGGTTAGGGGTGATCAAGCAGGCAGATGAGCAGTTAGGGGCAATCAGGCAGGCAAGAGAGCAGTTAGGGGTGATCAAGCAGATAGGCATACTGATTAAGGGTAGGCAGGTTAGTGGTTAGAGATGATCAGGCAGGCAGGCATAGTGGTTAGGAGCCAGTAGTCCCAGATTGTGAGGAGGATGTCTGAATGCTGATTTAGGCCGGATCCCGCAAGAACCGGCCTAAACCGGCAGTGGGCCATCCCTCAAAGGATCCTGGATTGTAAGAGGGTGCAGGCCAGGCTGAAGGACCTGCCCCCCTTCCCTTCCCCTCCCCCCCTTTCCCTTACAAGAATTTAGTGCATCGGGCCTCTAGTTACTTTATACATCCCACTCACTCAGCAAAAATCTGTGGAGCACTTGGGAAACCCAACATATAGGAAGGTACCCACAGGGATAGGGTGAACTCAGAGATTTCTGTGAGACATGGTAATTGTCAGCAGAACTCCAGCTAAGGTGAAGTGAATGAAATCATTGAGACACTTACTGGAAGGATCAAAATCCTGTCATCAAGAGAAATTACATTTTAATGCAACATTTTAAAAACTCAAAATGAATGCAAAAAAATCCATGAAGAACAAAATACCAAACTTTTAAACAAGGACAAGATAAAAATTAATGCAGATAAATCCATAATGAACAAAATACCAGAAGTTTAAATAAAGACAGTATCAGTATTGCGGAGTCTCGCTTTGCCTTAGGCTCCACTGTGGCTTGTCTTGGCACTGTGACTGATCCTGTCTTTCTTTTTAAAATTTTGAGGATTTTTTTTTAATCCTCACTTTTCTGCCTTAATTTTGAATTGGTAAAACATTGCATTAAAATATTATTTATCTTGATAACTGAGTTTTGGGTACTTCCTTTCAGAAAGCAAGTGCCTCACTCTCCTCACCCTAGTCCAGCTCCATAGCTAACTCACTAGTTAGTTAGTCCGCATTGCTGAGGGTATGCGAGACATCCTGCTGAGAATTAGACTTGCACCGGCTTGTTTTAATTCCTAACAGTCCTATGCCCTGGCGTCTCTTATTAACGGAAGAGCAGAGTCATTGAATAATCTGCCCCAAATCCACACTAGGTGGAGGTGGAGAGGATCAAATTAAGTCTAAAGCCAATTGCCTTGGCCATGTTCAGGGACAAGGAAAAGGAAGGCGTGAGGAAACAAGAGCAGGTGCAAAGGCATTGGAGCCAACATAAGGTGGCTACCTTCACTGCAGGAAGCTGTCCCTCCAGCTGAAGGAGCCAGCTGTGCCCACAAGGCTTCTCAAAGGTGACATTTCACACTGCAGTCACCAGGGGAAAAAGAAAAAAACATGAATCCAAGACTTGTGTTTGGAAGCTGATTACTTAACCTTTTCCCAAAGAATCTTTGACAAATATCGCATACCCTCCAAATGAATTATTTTTCTTTTCATAAAACTCAAGTGGACGCATCTCCATTTCTCTGCAGAAAGAGCACCTGCAGAGTAATCACTGGGAACCCAGGGTCTGAATGAAAATTAATGCTGTTGATGAAATCAGCAGTCTAAAACAGTGAAGGATATTGGACTGAAAAGACAATGGTATTTGCATCCTTTTAAGCAACCGCCTTGATTTGCATAATGGAGATGTCAATTCTACTAGTATTGCGGGAGAAAAACATCAACCTTACCTGGGCTCACATTAACACTGCCTGCTCTCTACAGCTCTCTTAAGGGCTTGGAACACCACCATGCCTTGCCCTTTTGAAAGAGAAAAATGTGAAACTCCTACATTCATCAAGGGAGTCTTTTGTGAAAGAGAAATGAGACAGTTCACGGGCTGGTACCTGCTCCCCTGTCTGCAAGAACCAACAAGACAAATTTCTGCTGGAGACCAGGACCAGGAAGAGCTCACTGTCTGCATATGAATGGGCGTTCATTTGGTTGTCAGGAAATGAACAGCACATAAGCCAACCTTGGGCCCCATTGGCCTCCACTGCTAGAAATCATAGCATCAACTTCAGGACCCAATTATATTAATCTCATTATTTCTATGTCTGTTAAATTAACAGCTTCTCTGTAGGCTTCTGTTTAGAGCAGCGTTTAGCAGCTGTGGGTGCGCATCAGAATTACCGGAGTGCTTTATGAAAATGCAGGTGCAAGGGGCCCGCTCTAGTGTAGGACCCAGATATGGGTATTTTTATCATTTGCAATTTCGGAGAATGCTTTGTTAGCCCAATGGAAAGATAACCCAATGTAGACGTTAATAGAATTAATTCCAAAGGTGCAAAGAGAGGCTACCTGGTGGCCCTCTCGCTGTTTGGTGTAACTAAAAATAAAACTAGCTTTGACTCCTCATAACTCAAAACTAGTAGAGGTTACAACAAGGGAAAGGAGGATAATTCAACACCAGCTTACTTTGACCTGAATTTATGCCAAGTGAGACTTTTGCCTGAATTATTATTTTTTTAAAGTGCCCTGAGTTGCCTCTTAATACATCTTGTACAGTTGGTCCCATGTATATTCAAATAGTGTTTTCTATGATTACTTTCCATGTAGCTAAAGTCACCTTGATCAGATCAAAATTCCCCAAAGTTATTTTTAATATACAAATTTATTACATCACTTTTAATCATACCTGCTCCCAGTGGACATGAGCGAGTGATTCATCTACATAGCAGAGTTCACTTATAATGTCCTCCAGGTATTTTTCACCGCTGGCTTATGTGAGCACCTTTGTTTACATTTAGTTCAGAAAGTACAGATTTAATAAGAGGCAGGTGTTAACTAGACAGAAGATCAATGCAACCGGTTTCGGTGGGAGCTTTAACAAGTCCGTAGCTGTCAAGTGAAGTGTGAATACGGACATTGGTAAATCCCAATTAATATACAGCTGTAATCACAGTAGGAATTAGTGATGTTTTCTCCTTCACACAACAAACCTCTTTGAAGTAGCTTCATTAATGTGATGTTTCTAGTTTGGTTTATATTTTCTCCTCATTTTCCCTGATTCTAGGTCTTTCTGTTCTCTTCTGGGGTCACTTTTTCATGTGGCGCTTTTGGAGGCTGATGTCATTCTTACACTTGTGCTGTTCCTTCCCCTGCAGTTGCTTGGAGTGTGATATTAAAGTGAGCAGCTACCAGCCACAATGACATACACTTCAGATCTCTCTTTGTCTTATAACCTCTATTTTAGTTTTGAACAAGTCTGACTAATTCCAAAGGCAAGAGCTATACCTCTCCCGGATAAGGCCAACAAATATTCTTACCAACTTGGCAATTTCTTTTAGATAATAAGATATCAAGAATATTCAAATTAAAATCATTGGTATATTCATTAAAAAAAACCCCTGCCAATTGGCATTACCATTTCCTAGAGCATACTTAGAAAGTCAGTATTGTTAAAGTTTGAACAGTTATATTACTTTAGCTCAATTGTATACTGCTTCCTTTTTCTTTATAAGTGTACTTCACAGTTCAAACGCACACTGTTCAAGGGGCAACTGTACTTTTTATTTGAGATTGGGAATCTGAGTATGTGTAGGGCTGACTGGTAGTAATACTTAGATTTGCAATTGCTCAAAAGGTCAGTATCCCAACTATTGTTCAAAGCTCAAGTCTACTTATATGCAGTAATATATTTAATAAGAATTAAGTATTTTTTTAATCCTCATCTGAGGTTACTTTTCTCATTTATTTGTTGTTGGTTTTTTTTTGTTTGTTTGTTTTGTGGGGTTTTTTTTGTTTTGTTTTTTTTTTGAGAGAGAGAGAGAAAATGAAAGTGAGGGAGAGAAAGCAGGGAGAGAGAAAAATATCAATGAGAAAGAGACAGTGATTAGTTGCCTCCTGCTCTTGCCCCAACTGGGATTGGGGATCATACCTGCAGCCGGGGTATGGTGCCCTCTTGGCCGTGGAATCCAACCCTTGACCCTGTGGTCCCTGGCCCAACACTCTAACCACTGAGCCAATATGGCCAGGGCTAATGTTTGCTTTTGGAAAGCAGTTTTATAATTCCTGTATGTAGTAATTACCCTGTTTCCGCTAAAATAAGACAGTGTTTTATATTAATTTTTGCTCCCAAAGATGCGCTAGGTCTTATTTTCAAGAGATGTATTATGTTTCCATAAAGTAGGTCTTATTTTCAGAGGATGTCTTATTTTTTGGGAAAAATGGTGCTAGTCCTTGATGCTATGGTGTTTGGTATTAGGTAAATGATTAAATCTATAATTGTAGTCATGCATTGCATAACAACATTTTGGTATGAATCACACATATACAATGGTGGCCTCATCTATAATAATAAAAGGGTATTATGCTAATTAGACTGGACATCCTTCTGGACTACCTTCCAGACAAAGTAGGGGCTGTGAGAGAAGCCCAGGTCCCAGGTGGTAAAGGGAAGCCGGTGCTGGCAGCTGGAAGAAGGGAGCCCTACTCTTATATGAATTTCATGCATCAGACTTCTAGTGAGATTATAATGGAGCTGAAAGATTTTCTTACAGAGAGGAAGGGAGAGGGATAGAGAACTAGAAACATTGATGAGAGAGAAACATTGATCAGCTGTCTCCTGCACACCCCCTACTGGGGATGTGCCCACAACCAAGGTAAATGCACTTGAAAGGAATCGAACCTGGGACCCTTCAGTTGGCAGGCTGACACTCTATTCACTGAGCCAAACCGGTTAGGGCTACACTATACTTTTATAATTATTTTAGAGCATACTCTTTCTACTTATAAAAGGAAAAAGTCTGTGGTAAAACAGTGAGCCCTGTTACTCCAGCAGCAGCCATACATCCAGTGTTTGCTGTGTCTCTTAATTGCATTATTTTCTCTTGTGCTTTATTTAATATCATATTGTTTTATATAGTAATATACATTACAGGCTTGTAGCCTAGGAGCAATAGGCTATACCATGTAGCCTAGATATGCAGTAGGCTATAACATCTAAGTTTGTGTAAGTGTATTAATATTCTATTACTAGAGGCCCGGTGCACGAAATTCATTTGTGTAATGACAAAATCACCGAACCACACACTTCTCAGAATATATCCTTGTCGTTAAGGGACACATGACTGTAAACACATTCCTTGTACTAAAGTGACTCAGCAGGTACTTGGGTCAATTGCATAAGGGCAGTGGACATTACATTAGATGGTATCACATCATTAATTACTGTGTAACATTGTGTTCTTCTTTAAAGTACTATTTTTTTTTAAAGATGGGGTTAATAGCAATAGGAAACACATTGAGATTTTATGATGTATACTAGAGGTCTGGTACACAAAATTCATGCATGGGGATCAGGGGCATTCCTCTCAGCCCAGTCTGCACCCTATCCAATTTGTGACCCCTCAAGGGATGTCTGACTGCCCCTTTAGTCCCGATCCCACCAGGCTGTTGCACATCCCTCTCACAATCCAGAACTGCTGGCTCCTAACCTCTTGCCTGTCTCTGCCTGATTGCCCCTAACAGCTTCTTCCTGCCAGCCTGATCACCCCCTAACCACTTCCCTGCCAGCCTGGTCACCCCTAACTACCCCCCCCAATTGCCCTCCCCTGCAAGTCTGATTCCCCTCAACTGCTCTCTCCTGCAGCCCCCCCCCAACTGTCCTCCCCTGCTGGCCCAATCACTTCTAGCTACCCTCCCCTTCTGGCCTGGTACCCCCATTCTGCCCTCCTCTTCAGGCCTGGGTCCCCATAAACTGTCCTCCCCTGCAACCTGGTCCCCCCAACTGCCTTCCTCTGCAAGTCTGGGTCTCCCCCAACTGCCCTCTCCTGCAGGCCTGGTCCCCCTCAACTGCCCTTCCTTGCTGACCTGGTCCCCCCAACTTCCCTCTCTTGCAGGCCTTGTCCCCCTAACTGTCCTCCCCTGCTGACCTGGTCCCCTCCAACTGCCCTCCCCTACAAGCCTGGGTCCCCCTCAACTACCCTTCCTTGCTGGCCTGGTCTCCCCCAACTGCCCTCCTCTGCCAGCCTGGTCACCCCCAACTGTCTTCCTCTGCTAGCCTGGTCATCCATAATGCCCACAACTGCCCTCTCCTATAGGCCATCTTGTGGTGGCCATCTTGTGTCTCCATGGCCATTTTTGACCACATGGGAGCAGCCATTTTTGACCACATGGAGGCAGCCATCTTGTGCCTTGGAGTGACAGTCAATTTGCATATTACTTTTATTAGATAGGGTTTTTTGGTACTATATACAGTATATCTGATAAGGACCAAAACTTATGATAGGTCAGAGATCTACCTTGCCATAGATAAAAGGTCCTCATTCCATTATTTTTAACAGCAAACATTTACTGAATTCTTACTGAGTTATGGGCTGCAAGTTGAAAAGACCTTTGACCTGACCCATGACTCTGAGGCTCATGCTCTAACTTGAGAGCTGTGCCTTTGCAGGTATGGGTAGATGTGGTAGGCTTGCCATTAGAAGATAATACAACTCCAATTCCCAGTTGTTGCTCAGTGTGGTCAGTTAGCTTCTGGGAAAGATCTGTTGTTTTCTGAGATAAGGTCACTTAGGAAGACTTTACTCTGTCAATAGTCCAGACTATAGTCATCTTTTTTCTAGACTTAGAAGCCTGACTTGATATACATCCAGAGATGATTTGTATCTTGGAATGGACTTTTATTAATTAAGCTCGTGAAAGATGAATATGTAAGCCAGAATGCAAATATATTCACTTTTAGTGAGAAACCAAGGGTCATCTGACTTCTATTGATAGACTATTGATAATAGAGTGAACTAAAGTTGTGTCTGGATGAGTCTATTAATCTTTCATAAAACTAAACTCTGGTCCTTGAATGAAATATATTAGGACAGCTTCTGTAACCTTCTATTTACAGATGATCTCACAGGGTGAATGTCTGACCAGTGGCTTTCCACATTCTTAGCATTCTTTCTTTGGTGAGGATACCTCTAACCTAGCACAATTTAAAGATATACTTTTATTCTTTGTGTCTCTCCCCCTTGCATGGCCTTCTCCCCTTTTATCACATTTACAACTATGCCAAGCATTTCATTTGCATTTCTCTTTTAATCTTCATAATTTCCTTATAACTTAAAATTACACCCCCATTGTATGATGAGAACATGTAGTCTCATTGCAACTCATTGTAGTACCCTAGGTCACATGACCAGAGCTGCAGTCAGGAGATATATTCTGTGGTCAGTTCCTGGAAGATAAGAGCCTATATATGGTATTGACGATAGCAGTTCAGGGTGAGGAAGAATAAGCCTGACAAGTAATTAGAATGTTTTAAGGTCATGTGTGTTTAGAAAGTGGACTAGTATAAGATATGAGAGTGGGGGAGGGATGGAATTTGTCTGTGATCTCTTAGTAATGTCTGCTGAAGGGTGAAGTAGAAGATATGGTAGTGGGAACATGAGACATTTACCTTCCAGGATGGAAGTTGTAAGTTCTTTTTTTTAAAAAATTATTTATCTTTATTGTTGAAAGTATTATAGATGACCCCCTTTTCCCCATTGACCCCTTCTAGCCTGCACCTGCCCCCTTGCCCCAGGCCTCCACCACTCTATTGCCTCTGTAGATGGGTTGTGCATACAAGTTCTTTGGTTAATCTCTTCCCACTCACCCACACCCACTCATCCCCACCTTTCCTCTGAGATTCTACAGCCTGTCCCATGCTTCTATGTCTCTGGATCTATTTTGTTCATCAGTTTATTTTGTTCTTTAGATTCCACATATGAGTGGAATTATGTGATACTTGTCTTTCTCTGACTTATTTCATTTAGCACAATAATCTGCAGGTCCCTCCATGTTGTCTCTTTTTTAAACTGCTGTATAGTTTTCCATGGAAGTTGTAAGTTCTTAATATGACATACACACCTTTGATGGGATCCTAGTGACCTAAATAGGACACACAATATTCGTGATGGATAATAGTTTCACAGTAAAATGTGCTCTAACCAATCTTACTATAATTTGAATACTCTACAACTTACTCCAACTCTTAAATACAATAACAAATTGCATTTGGAACCAATCACCTGTAAATGTACATCCTCCGGGGAGGGAGGGCTGCTTTGTGTTTCCATCATGATAGAACCCTGTTTTGTGATGGGATGGACTATTCCATAGGTTGAGAACATTTACTGGAGAAAGTGGGGGAACCAAGGGAGGCTTTCTAAATACAGAACTGGTGCAATCAGGTATGTATTTGGAAATAGCCATGTGGGAGATGGAGTGGAGGAGAGAGGGGTGCCTGGAAGGCTGAGGATCTGTTTCCATTACAATAGAACTGACAGGAGCTCAAGAAGGTGTGGATGAGAGCGAGGAGACTGAGGGGAGGGGTGAATGCAATGAAGCTGATCTCCTAGCACCAGCACTCTATTGTTCATTGAACACTTATGGGATGGCTACTGTATGCCAGGCAGTCTTCTCAGTGGTCTTTGAAGTCATATTCTTTTTGCCAACAAAATGGAGAGTCGTTGATATGTAGTGTACGCCAGGCTTTCGGTCCAATAGAATGTGACATACCTCAACCAGTCAAGGAGACTTCAATGTTAAATATGGCTTTGATGTGAATCCTTGCAAGCCTTGCCTCCTGCACAATGCCTAGCACATAACTATTTAACATATATCCCATGAGTGAAGAAATGGACAGGTGACTAGAGAGATGGGGTAAATAGACTACCTAAAGGATATTCAAGCTAGACTTTTAAATGCCTGGAACTGTTTCAAGGTAAGATGTGAACTTTGTTTGAAGAAACATATTTCTATCTTCGGATCTGTGCAGTTACTGAAAACAGGAAAAAGATGGAAGATATCAATACAGATAAAAAATATTTATCTTAGAATGCACCAAGCCAGCAAGAATGATAGCTTTTGAAAGCAGTATATCTCTATATGTATCCCTCAGACAACAAGTATCTAAATTTCCTGAGTGCCTGTGCTAAAGTATGGCTCCCTGGGCTCTGCCCCAAACCTACAAAATTAATCCCTCACAGAGGGAAAGAGAACTTTAAACAAACTCCTCAGTACATTCTGCTGCACTGAATAATAGTGAGAATACTGTTATAGGGTTCAAACCAAGCTTCCTGAGGACATAAAACACCTTTGAAGTAAGGCTCTGTTATAGAAGCAGCTAATGTGGACTAACTGAATTTTCTTTAAAAATCTTTTAAAACAGCAGGGGCACTAGTCTCTCTTGGTTTATTCTTTGAGTCAGGAAGGACCTAAGGTGTAGGGGCTCAGATGAGCCCTGCCTGAAATCCCTTAACAAGGATCAGGCTCACGGAGGGTTGCATAAGAATGTTGCTGCTCCAGGAACAAGGAAGAAGAGCTGCAGAGTTTTACTCTTCACAATGTGATGTCTTTTCCAATAACGGTAATAACAGGAAAGTGTTATCTTTAATGCATCTCCTTGTTTTATGTATTTAGCAATAAATATTAATAACCATTATTTTTTCTAAGTGTAAAAGTAATGCATGTTTGTAGCTTAAAATAAAAAGCCAGAAAGTGCTAAAAAGCGTAAAAATCACCCAATGTTGATATAGCTCCTTCCAGACTTTTTAGTATGTAAATACACATATAATTTTACCAAAATGTAGTCACGCAACCTGTTTTATACAATATGAATGGAGGTAATATCTAATTCATATATATATATATATATATATATATATATATATATATATATATATATTTCAGAAAGGGAGAGGGAGAGAAACATCAATGATGAGAGACTCATTGATCACCTGCCTCCTGCATGCCCCACACTGGGGATCAAGCCCACAACCCAGGCATGTGCCCTTGACTGGAATTGAACCTGGGACTCTTCAGTCTATAGGCCAATGCTTTATCCTCTGAGCCAAATGGGCTAGGGCTATATCATCATTTTTTAATGATTGCAGAGTCACTGAAAAACCACAGTGTTCCTCTTTATTTTATTCCTTATTTTTGATGTTTGAATTGTTTAGGGTTCCATATTAGGCCATGCGGGGTGGGAGGGAGGAGGGTATACATTTTCAAAAAGATTGTAAGAGATGGCACACAAAGATAGCGCTACTCTATCATTAAACTTCCTGTTCCTGTCACGGCCCCCGTGACAGGAACAGGAAGTTTAATGATAGAGTAGTAGATGTAGGCTTTCCATGGTTACAGTGCTCTCTTTCTGTTTTCTGCTCTGTAGGGAGGAGCCACCATCTTCCCCCAGGCCCTCATCCCTGGCTTGTCATTCAGCTTCACTAAAGATGACTTGCTTTACTTAATTATTCATCAGTCATTGCACAGACATTTATTAAGCATCGCCCATGTGTCAGCACTTTGTGAGACCCTCATTTAAGTGTTGAATAAAATATGTGTTATTCTTATTGTTTATAGACTAATGATCAAACCAAAGTCACTGATCAAAAAGGCTAAGTTGGAAATGCGAGTCATTGTGACTGTAATCTGATGTACTAGAAATTCAGGGAGCTTGTATTAGTTAGCTATTGCTGCATAACAAATTATCTGAGTGACTTAAAACAATACACAGTTATTAACGTACTAGGGGCCCAACGCATAAAAATTTGTGCAAGAGTAAGCCTTCCTTCCCCCGGCTGCTGGCAACATCTTCCCTTCAATACCCAGGACCCGGGCTTCCCCTCTCTGACTACTGGGAGGCACCCGGGACCCGAGCAGCTTCACTCCAGCCCTGGCTTCATCTGAAAGGATATCCAGAATGAAGTCCAGTCTAATTATCATGTTACCCTTTAGTTAACAGAGATGAATTTTTAAGGTCAGGTGTCTGGCATGGCTTAGCTCTGCTTAAGAGTTTCTCACAGGCCACAATCAAGGTGTCAGCCAGCGCTTTAGTCCTCTACAGGCTCAACTGAAGAAAGGTCTATTTTAAAGCTCACGTGGTTGTTGGCAGGAGTGAGTTCCGTGTGGGCTGTCGGATTGAGTGCTTCAGTTTCTTGCTGGGTGTTGGCTGGAGGTCACCCACCCTCTGCTCCCTATCATGTGGGCCTCTTGCTTCATCAACATGTGCGGTTGAGAAAGTACCAGGAGGTGAAATTCAGAGTCTTTTGTAACCTAATTACAGGAGTGACATCATATCACTTTGGCCATCTTCTTAGAAGCCAGTCACTAGGTTTAACCTACACTCAAGGCAGGGTATTCTCCAACTGTGTAAACATCTATAAGTGGGGATCATTAAAGATCATCTTTGGAATCAGTGCTAAGTTCACAGATTTTACAGATAATGCCAAAACCAAAGCTGTTTAATAAAAAAGGGTTAACTTAAAAAATGTTGCTTTGTTGTCAGAAGTACTAGAAATTCATGGGGCTTCATATTTAGATTCATTTTTAAGTTTAGGGACATTAAGAAATATGTCAACATATTTACATTTGCTAAATATACAGTTCGTGTTATTTATATAGGATTTTACTACACATACTTCTATGTTAATATTTTCATTTGTTGTTTTTTTTAAATCTAGAAAGTAGGAACATAAGTTGTTATCTTAAATTTAAAAATAGTGTAAATTGAGTCTTGGCAAGTAGTCAGGAGTCAGCTAAATTGCTATATCTTGCCCCTAGTTCATTTGTTGGTTCAACAAATATGCATGATCAAGTATTGTGTGCTCAGCACCATACTGGGCACCATACCAGGGCCCATTGTTGCACAAAACCAACGTGTGTTTTTTTTGCCCTCCAAGAACCTAGTGTCTGATCAGGATGAAATATCAAATAATCTCACAAAACTATGATTTTAAACTTTAAAATTTTATAATGGATGTAAAAAGTTACAGATCATGCCTTACATATGCACATTTACCAACATACTAGTTTGGAACCCCAACTAATCCATTACTTATATCTCTTATCTGAACAATATTTAAAAACTGTCCAACTGCACCTTTAAGATTTGTACACTTACCTGGGGGTTAGACATGTTTAGAACATCCTAGGAAGGAAAGGCAAATGGTACCGAGGTAGTTTGTGAAAAGAAACATGGCTGCTTATTATTATTTGGCAAGTGATGAGTATGTTTAAGGCTTAGATTGTGGTGGTGGTTTCATGGGTGTGTCATTTCCAGATTCATCAGATTGTATACATTGATCAGGTACAGCTTTTGTATGTCTATTGCATCTAAATAATGTGGCTTAAAAATAGGGTTGAAACAACCATCAGTCACCTGTCTGTAGATTAAATTATAATTTCAAATTTTAAATTACTTTTAAGTTATAATTTCAAAAGTTGGTCTTTAATTTGCCTTAGAGTACAGTACAAAGCATCCTATAATTAAGGTTCTATAACCTTTTCACTCGGATTTAATTACAGCTGTGAGTGATAGAAGATATATGTGCAATGTGTTTATAGTTCAAAATGGCTCATAGTTCATTTTTAACATGTAATTAATTTTTTAAAATATATATATATATATATATATATATATTTAATTTATATTTTACAGAGAGGAAGGGAGAGAGATAGAGAGCTAGAAATGTCGATGAGAGAGAAACATCAGCCAGCTGCCTCTTGCACACCCCCTACTGGGGATGTGGCAGCAACAATGAACATGCCCTTTACCGGAATCGAACCTTGGATCTTTCAGTCCACAGACCGACGTTCTACCACTGAGCCAAACCGGTTTCGGCTGTAATTATTTTTTTAATATATTTTATTGATTTTTATAGAGAGGAAAGGAGAGGGATAGAGAGCTAGAAACATCAATGAGAGAGAAACATTGACCAGCTGCCTCCTGCACACCCCTCACTGGGGATGTGCCCACAACCAAGGCACATGCCCTTGACCGGAATCGAACCTGGGACTCCTAAGTCCGCAGACCAACGCTCTATCCACTGAGCCAAACCGGTTTCAACTACGTGTAATGAACTTTTCACAAAATTTCACAATATAAATCTCATTTATGAAGTTGTATATGTTTTTATAACATTCTATAAAATTGTACAATTTCATAATATTTTGAAAATTAACCTTTAAAATACCTACAGAAATAAGTGGAGATGTGGCTGGCAGCAAGGGAACATGTGTCTTGAAGAAGTTTGTGGGCATTCCACTACACGCATTAAGCTGATACATGTAACTCAGGGTTTTCTTGCAGAATCATTCACTCTTTGAATAAATGTACCTGCTCTGCCTCCCTCTCAGTGATTTCCCCTTTTTAACTGTGTTATGCTAGTTGTTCCCAGCCCCTTGTTTAATTGTGGAGCTTCCTGTCTGCCTGACTGATGACCAACCACTGCCAGATGAGACCGGGCCTTCTCCTTCTATTTAGAGGGAGGTGTGCTAGGCAAGCCACCATCATGGCAGCAGAGGCTTTGTGAAGATATATTGAAACCTCCAGTTTGGATGTTCATTTTCATAAAGACCATGCCTGGTCTCATACTGCCTCTGTCCTCTGTGGAGTTAAAGTCTCAGGCTCCGGAATGACATATATGAGGCTGGAACCCCAGCTAGTCCATTACTTACATCCCTTATCTGGACAATGCAGGTAATCTCAGTGCCTACCTCATGATGTTGTAAGTGCAGGAGTCCCTCCTCATCTCCAGGGGTTCCACTCCAAGACCCCCAGTGGATCCCTGAAACCACAGGTAGTACCAAACCTATATATACCATCTTGTTCCTAAGCATAGATACCAATGATAAAGCTAAACTTCTGAACTAGGCACAGTACGAGATTAACAACAACAACATAATAAAATAGAACAATTATAACAATGTACTGTAATAAAAGTTACGTGAAGGTGGTCTCTTCTCTCTTAAAATATCTTATTGTTCTGTGCTCACCCTTCTTCACCATTTTTCCTACTTCACAATTTCACAGAGAGAAGATTTGTTCTTACCGTCGATCTCAGCAACCTCGGCATTGAATTTTTTCTTTCCTTATTAATTTAAGAACTTGCACCTTTTCACTTAAAGGAAGCATTTTACAGCTTCTCTTTGGCATATCAGAACTGCAAACCTCACAGCACTTGTGCTTTGAGACCGTTACTAAGTAAAACAAGGGCTCTGTGAATGCAAGCACCATGATACCTTGACAGGAGAGCTGGTATCTGAGCCACTTACTAAGCGACTCACGGGCAGGGAGTGTCTACAGAAGGAGATGCTGGGCCAAGGGGACAGAGCAGGATGGCACACGATTTCATCACAATACTGTACTCCAAATGGCAAGCAATTTAAAATTTATGAATTGCTCATTTATGTAATTTTCCACTTACTGTTTCAGATTATGGTTGACTGCAGATAACTGAGACTCAGGATAGCAAAACCAAGGATAAGGACGAAGTACTATCCTAGGCGATATAACACGAAAAATACTTAGGGAAAAATAAACATTCAGAGTTCACGGCTATTGACTGCATGGCATCATAGAAAATGCTCTTTTATTTTGAGGTGTATATTCTTTTTTTTAAATATATTTTGTTGATTTTTTACAGAGAGGAAAAGAGAGGGGTAGAGAGTTAGAAACATCAATGAGCTGCCTCATGCACACACTCTACTGGGGATGTGCCTGCAACCAAGGTACATGCCCTTGACTGGAATCGAACCTGGGACCTTTCAGTCCACAGGTTGACACTCTATCCCATTGAGCCAAACCGGTTGGAGCCAAAGAAAATGCTCTTAACCTAAAGCCAAAACTGTGATTTTATACCTTGCTTCTATTTATTCACTATGCACCCTTTAGCAGTTACTTTTACCACCTGTCTTAGTCTTCTATACCTATAAGAAAGGAAATATAATACACTGGAGACAATGCCGTGGCAATCAATTCAGGCAGACTCTGTAGAAGTTTATGGTAGAGTAATGCTCAGTAAACATGCTGGCTGAATCTGACTCATAATATTGCCAAGACCCAGCATTTTTCACACAGCACACACAGGGTCCTTACATACCCCAAAATAAGTCCATGTAAGAAAAGGTACAATATCAATTTTCTCTCAACTCATATTCCTTAACTTGTAGTTATTCAGCAAAGTTGATTTTCTGAAATGTTTTTTTTTAATCTGCTATTTACCAGGAGCTAGGAGAGGAGAGGCTAATAAGATCACAGCCCCTGCTTTAGGGGATTTATAGTCCTTGGAGAATTGCAAAATAAATGCCATAGAAGGGAAGGCAGGGGGAGACTGAGGAGGGGCGCCAAGAAAGTGAAGGGAAAAGCAGGAATGGCAGAGAAGGCGATGAAGTGAGGAAGCTTTTAGCTTCAAGTAACAGAAATCTCTAGCTCAAACTGACCTAAACCTAAAGAGAAGAAAGAAATTGCACCAAACAAGGTCAGAAGAAGGGCAAACTCAGTCCCTATAGAGGCTCAAACATTTTGACAGGGTCTCAGGTTCTTTCCATCTCTCTGGCCCATCACAGCCTCTGTCATTTCCCATCTAACACCAGTTCCCAGTTAGTGCCAACATGGCTCCATCAACTGCTGGCATGATGACACCAAAGAGAAAAGGCAGGACATCGTCTCTTTTTGAGAGGGAGGGGGATAAGAAGGGGAACAGCTCCCCGCTTCCCCCATAGTTTTCAGCATAGGCAAGAATTGCTGAAACCTACTCATCCTTAACCTAGACTGACGAGGGTACAGGATTCTCGTGGCAGACTTGGGTGGGCCTCTTGAGGGGGACAGGAATTCAAGGATAAGCCTTTATTGTCACCAGGAAAGGTTCTCCCTGAGGACTTCAGACCTGGCCTGATTGTAGAATGAATAGGACCGTTCTACTCTGTCAGCATCAGGGGTGGAGAGAGCCATCCAAGGTGTGCACAAGTACTAGGCATGAAGCATCACAATTATTCTGGGAATTTCAAGTACTCTTGTATGACTAGGTCTTAGCGTTGGCATAGAGACCAGTCTATTGACAGGTCATTAGGCTGAAGGGGAAGATAAGGTTGAATGATGAAGGACCGTACAATCCATGCTAAAAATGTGGGTTTTACTTTGAAGGAAGAGGCAACCCACTGAAAGGTTTGAAGCAGGGAGTATATAAGATTAAATGGGTGTGTTCATCGGGCACAACCCACTCAATAGGATGGAGAACAGGACAAGATCAGAGTCTTGAGAACAAAGGTGTGTTGGTAATTCTGGGAGGAGTCTGAATGGAACCAAGTAGCTTGTTAAGAGGTCAGTTTGAGGAGAAGGAAGGGAGCTTGAGATGATAATTTAATTTTTTCCTGATATTTCCAGGATTCCCTAAAAATCTAGATAAAATGGTAACACATCTGGGAAAATCAGAATCTAAGAACTGGCTATTTAGATCTGACACAGTCAATGCAGTGTGACTATCAACTAATAGATACTGATTCTCAATATACTGTATATAGGATGTTGGCTGGCTGGATAAATAAATAAGAGCCTTTTAGAAATGCCCGTTGACATAAGTTAACTGAAATGTGGAATAATGCTAATTCTCATGTTATAATATTGTCCAAGGGATAAAGTGCATGTGACATTTATAAGCAAGGCATCGGAGCAGATATCCTCTGGGTTAATAGGCTAGTAATTAAATTCAGATAATTTAATCACCTTACTGAAGCTGCTAATAAGGGTGAGCTAGGCTCCAATAGCAATCTCTCTCTCATATGTGTGTGTAACTCATCAAGCCTTAAAACATTCTATTCCTGGCAGAACTTTCCGACTTTGCATATTTTGCAAAGGAGCCTTCTCTTTAAGCTCCAAGTATGTGTAATTGGAATGTGCTTTGCATTCCCCATACCAGCAAGCTTTTCTCATCTCAAATAGAATGTCCCAGTGTAAGGTCAGTTTGTGAAAGCAGAGGCTGACTCATTTGTATGTATTCCCCCTGCCCCAATATCAGAAGGGCTGTCCTGCTTTGGATGACTTCCCACGACATAAGCATGGCATAAATAGAAGCAAGGAGTGAGTTGATTTCTTGACATATTTACCAATGGCTGTTCCTAGCCATCCAGCTATGTGTAGGCAGGGACTATTGACCAGAGAGCCTATGCTTATGCTTCTGCACTTCTGTTCAATGTCCCTTCTTTGGAACCCTTTTCACCTAAATGGGTACCCAGGAGTTTTGGTATCTTGAAGTTTTTAATCTAATTATATATATATATTGGAGCCTAGCACATGATATATATCATGTGCTTTTGGAGGGTTAGGCCTGTGTGACAATGAGGTATTATGGGGAAAATCCCAGCTTTTATCCCAACTCTGGTCCTTAGAAGCTGTGACTTTGACTCAGTGGCGAATTGGGGAAATAGCATGTGATTTGGTGTCAGGCAGAAGGGAGTTTGTATCTTAGTTATGCCAGTTAATATACACTTAACGTTCCATTTTCTTTTATCTGTAAAATGGGGCTAGTTGCTTTCTCCTAAAGCAATTAAATTTATAGTGTTGAGAAGCAGATTACATACAGTAAAGCAATTAGTAGAGAGCCAAGCACATAACAGAGACTCAATAAATTATAGCTATTGCAATTATTGACTTCCTAGACCCTGTGTCCTAATCCAAAACATAGGAATAATAAAAATACCTGGCATGCATTTTTGATATGAGCACTATAGTAACTCTTCTACATCAGGGTTTCTCAACTCATCCTTGGTATTATTGGCACTTGGGACTCCCCTGTACACTGTAGAATAGTTCACAGCTTTCCTGCCCTGTACCTTCTAAATACCAGTGACACCCAACAGTTTGGTTGCAACAGCCCAGAACCATGGTCTGCAAACTGTGGCTCTTTGGTCCCTTGAGTGTGGCTCTTCCACAAAATACCACAGCCTGGGTGAGTCTATTTTGAAGATATAGCATTAGAAGAAGTTTAAGTTTAAAAAACTTGGCTCTCAAAAGAAATTTCAACCATTGTACTATTGATATTTGGCTCTGTTGACTAGTGAGTTTACAGATCACTGGCCCAGAACATGCCAGGTCCTGCCAGATGTCCTTTGGTGTGTGTGTAGGGAGGACAATTACTCCTAGATGGGAATGACTTCATAAGCAACAGCAGCTACAATTTTCTTTTTTTTTTTAAATATATTTCATTGATTTTTTACAGAGAGGAAGATAGAGGGATAGAGAGTTAGAAACATTGATGAGAGAGAATCATCGATCAGCTGTCTCCTGCACCCCCCCCACTGGGAATGTGCCCGCAACCAAGGCACATGCTCTTGACTGGAATCGAACCCAGGACCTTTCAGTCCACAGGCTGACGCTCTATCCACTGAGCAAAACCGGTTTCGGCAGTAGCTACAATTTTCTAACTTATCTATAAAGCTGTAAAAAGACTTGGAGAAAGCAAACAATTACGTTTGTTTTCTGAGTCCCTAAATAGTAATGCATTAATAAGAATAGTAGAACAAATTAAACCTTTTTCTGCTTGAGTAAACTTTCCCAAGTTCAGCTCCAGATACAAACCACAGTTGGATAGTACTCCCCTAACATTGAGGGAGAAGTTGTGGAACTATGGTTTGCAGTCACTTCTGCTATAGACTAAGGTATCCAGGGAGTGAAGTGATGACACCACCAACTTCCCTTTCCTGCCAGTCCCCCTCCCCCCCACTCCTCTTTGGGTGATCATGTAGATCAAGTTGAGTTCCACTACAAGCCTGATTTATCCCTCTCATGATTATTTTTCACCTCCCATTATTTAATTTTATATTTTTATGCTTCTGGGAAGAGAAAGGTCAGGTCAAAGCAACTTTCTCTTCACTGATAGAGTCATAAAGCAACAGAAATATTCCCAAATACCTCCAACCTACACATGTCCACAGATGTGTGGGTAGTTTTGATGTCACTCTGTTTACATTTTAAGGAGATTTTACTAATGGGAACATCCAATTTTTCAGTCCATGAAAACTTTATGTAACCATGAATTTCCTCTCTCAAGGTTTTATTGTATTTGGTAAAAAGTAAAATAAATAAACTGTATTCCTCCAGTGCCTGCCACTTTACTAATAGAAATGGAAAAGTATTATAATAAATATTTTTGCTAACCTTGAAGAAAAAGAAAGATACCCCACATCACACACACAGGCCCCCACAGGCACATATATGCACACACTCACATATAGGCACACAATGCACATACACTCCCCTACCGGGCTTCCTTTTCTTATGTACCTATGAAATTAAATGAAGAATATATTTTCTTCTCCTCAGTAACATTGTGGCTCTGACCAGCGTCTTAGCACTGTCATCACGTGATAGCATCAGAGCAGGGGAGGAATTAGTTTGTGATAATACATGTGCTGTACTGTAATGGGCTCTGGCAGTGCTCTCATGCTGAGATCCATGGAGTATAGATTATACATTTCAACACGCATTCAAAATATGTACTTTTTATGATTGATGAGGATATTACTGCATGTCACTTTCATAATTTGCATATTTTAAAAATGGTTGTGTGTAAATCGTTGGCGTAGATGATCTCAATCACAAGTCAAACAGTTCTCATGTAAATGCTCTAAAATATGCTTTTGTAAAATATATTGTAGAAAAATCAGGGATAAGCTTGCCTTCACATACTTTTTATATCTTATTACTATTCAATATATTTTTTCTACTTTAACAACAACAAAAAACTCCAGCTCTTATAATTACTGTCAAATTAAAGATTAACCTTCGTCTTCCCAAACATATATAATTTGTGCTTAGCTGAAAGCCAGGGATGAATCTTTTAGGGGATTTATTAGCAAGTTGCTTATGCCTGTGGAAAGTGAAAAATCTGTGTCTGATCAGGGAAAACATAAATGAGATTAAAATCAGCGTTAATAATAAGTCCTGGCTTTTTAAAAACATATATTTCAAGCTCCCACAGAGGTTCCTCATCTTATCTGGAGATCACCTACAAGAAGACCTTCAAACTTGAAAATTACCTTTAATTTCCTCATAAAGGGAGTTGGAGTTTTTAGGATGAGCAAATGGCAGGGAAAAGACACTCAAGATCACAATGGCAAGGTCACTGTTACTTTATAAGGCTTTAAGAGAATGTTACTGCTGAACCTGAATGATTTACAATGGATATTCATGCACAGATCCCTTCCTGGGCCAACATTGTTAGGTAGGGCTTTGGCTAGATTGAGAAATGGAGTCCTTGCCTGGCCAGCATGGCTCAGTGGTTGAGTGTGGACCTATGAATCAGGAAGTCATGGTTCGATCCCTGGTCAGGGCACACGTGAAGGTTGTAGGCTCAACCCTTAGTGTGGGACGTGCGAGGCAGCAGATCAATGATTCTCATCATTGATGTTTCTATCTCTCCCTGTCCCTTCCTCTCTGAAATCAATAAAAATGTGTTAAAGAAAGAAATGGAACCCTTGCTTATAAGAAACCCTCTCACTCTCCCATATTCCCCCTCCCCTGTGGGTGGAAAGTTCATAGCTGGTAGAAACCAGGAATAAGAAATATATACCTGGGAGGAAGCCTGGGCACCTTAGCTGGAGCTGGAGCTAGAACAGGTGCTTACCAAGATGCTGGAATTTAGAGTGAAATTATAAGCTGGAATGGAGGGGTCAGGGATTTGCGATGGTGCCAGGAAATCCAAAGCAATAATGTTCTGACAAGAGAGGAAAGAAGGGGCCAGCCCAGGTCACAATGGCTTGGTTGCTAAGGGAAATTCCTTCCCCAATGTCCTGGCTCCATTCCCTCCTGTCACCTCCCTGTGCCTCAGTCCCCAGAACTTCCCTTCACTCAGTTTTGCTGCTATCACTCCATATTGCAAATCTCTTAGATTCTATTGACTCTGCTATTTCTACTGCATGAATGTGAACTATGTGCATTTTGGGAGTGTCTGCTTAGTTTCCAGCTTTATGCCAAGTGCTTGCCCACTGGTAGGCTCCAGAGTGATTTTTGCAGTGGCTGTGGTTGAGGTTGAATTGAGGGTACTCAGAAATCCAAGAGAAGATCTGTGTCAAAGTCAAATCCAAGTGGTGGGGTCTATCTCTGCAGGTGTCCTTGGAAGGTCCAATTCAGTATCTGGAGGCACGGCCTTTCTTCTTACAGCGGGCAACGGGCGTGCGATTCCATCCCTCAGCACATGTACCAAGGCTGTGAAATAACTCAGGAGTGCTCAGCTTCAGCCTTCTGGAAAGGAGTTCTTTCCTCTATGACTCCCAAGGGATGTCTTATTAAACTTTGCCTTTGTGGACTCCAGAAATCCTTCCAGACAAATGGCTGCTTTATTTTTGAGGCGGTGATTTATATCCCTGGCAGAATAATCCTCGGTGAAGGTGTCTCTCCTTCATCATAAAGGAATAACAAAACATTTATAAAAGGGAGACAGAGCTTCAGATGATCGAATATAAAAGTTCTGCACACTATCAATGGTTGAAAGAATATGCATATATTAATTAAGAATTCTGACATCCTTCTTTTACAAGGTCCCTTATGAAAGATAGACTATTTTCCACATTTACTTTGTGTTGGAAGTGACAGATGAAATTAATATGCTTCATAAATTGCCATCACGGAGGGTCAATTAACAAGTGAACTAACCTTGTGAAAGTCATTTTGAAAGACTAGTTATGTCTATAATATTCCCTGTCAAA
Organism: Vespertilio murinus; assembly: GCA_963924515.1. Taxonomy (NCBI): domain Eukaryota; kingdom Metazoa; phylum Chordata; class Mammalia; order Chiroptera; family Vespertilionidae; genus Vespertilio; species Vespertilio murinus. The sequence continues at coordinate 23,742,500 of OZ004716.1, forward strand.
TTAGGTAAAAGTGAGAAAATTAGAAGGCTGTCAAATAAATAGCAGTCTAAGATACCGGGTAATTGCATTTTTGATAAGATAAATTAGTTTCTGTGATTGTTAGTTGAGAAGCAGGAAATAAATAGAAGTACGAAAGATTTCAAAACTGTGTGTGTGTGTCTGTGTGTGTATGCACATATGCAATGGATATACGTATGTTTCTGCACATATATACATGGATAGGGAGGCAGAGAGGAGAGTCATAGAGATTTAAATTAGAGATAAGACAGGTCCACACTCCTTAGCCAAACCCATTCCCCTTTCCACCACCAAAGCCATTTTCCTTTAGGTGCCTCCCAGGCTCCTACCTGGACAGCTCCTGTCTGTCTGTCTTGACTCAGCTTCCTTTTCAGTCATTCCAACCTTTTCTCTTATTTCCTTCAATCTTTCCAAATCAATCAATGTGCACGGGCTATGGACTAGCACAGCCATTGCCCTCTGGAGCTCACATCTTGTGGGAAAGAACAGTGTCAGCATGACTGAATCAAAGCTCTCTCCTCCCAAGCATTTGTCCAAGGCCTTAAAGTAAAATCACCAGAGAGACCAGTCCAAGAGGGCCCATTTTAGAGATGAAGGAGCTACAGCAGCCTGGTTCCATGGATTTTTTCAGATGGTTCCAGGAAGGCCACGTGGCACAGGCCATGCCCTCTGACAGCGGCTGTCCCACACAGGGAAGACACCCGTCCTTCCTCCCTGTGGTAAATTGTCCTACATTGAGCCTCCCTCCTCTCCTTCCTCCTCTAAAGTCTCGGTTCCCTCGTCAGAACTTTGTCATGTCTGTTTTTTTTTTTTTTTTTTTTTTTTTTTTTTTTTTTTTTAAATATATATTTTATTGATATTTTACAGAGAGGAAGGGAGAGAGACAGAGAGCTAGAAACGTCGATGAGAGAGAAACATCGACCAGCCGCCTCTTGCACACCCCCTACCGGGGATGTGCCCGCAACCAAGGTACATGCCCTTGACCGGAATCGAACCCGGGACCTTTCAGTCCACAGGCCGACGCTCTACCACTGAGCCAAACCGGTTTCGGCAGAACTTTGTCATGTCTGTTATGTGCCAGTTGCGCCAATTAGATCCTTGACTGGGCCTCAAGTTTCTGTTTGTCATATGAATCAGTAGAGCTTAAAATTCATCTGGAGTTTTGGTCGCCTGCTCCCATCCCTCCATGACCTTCTGTGAGACGTGGAGCAAGTCAGCTCTCTTATCAGGAGGCGTGCTCCCCGGGTGTGAAATGAGGCTGCTTTTCCGCAAGGAGATGTGTTAAAAACTTTGTAAAAATAAAAGTTGTTATATTTATGTGTACACCGGAGCCCAGACACACATGTGTATGTAGAACAAATGCCTTGTATGAAAACCAGTTCCTTCCTGTTGCCAAGGGAGCGTCAGAAGGCACGTGTATTGAGTGAGTGTGTGTCTGTGTAATGTATATACACATATGCTCAAACATTCACACACAAACACAGTTTCCATATGATCCCCATTTTACAGAGTCAGAAACTGAGTCTCAGTGAGGACAAGTGACTTGTGTGAGGCCACACAGTAAGAAATGGCATTGGGGGTTGAACCCAATCAGTGTGATTCCAAACCTGTACTATCTCCCAAAAGGCTTTCTGCACAGTCAGTTTCCTCGGCTGGGACAAATATCGCCTTTTCCTAATGAAAGAAGAATTTGGGAAAAGAATCTGCCCTCACTTTTTTTCCTAGTAACTGAATGGCACATTCCTGTTCCAACTGTTAGTATATTCTATCCTGGATCCCACAGTCCACTCATCTCCCTGCTCTGCCCAGCACAGTGGATGCAGATGAGCTGGCTGAGTTTGCATGCATGCAGATGGGACTAGCTCTGGGATGCATCCTCCTGTGAGCTGCTCAGGGACCGGTGATGGCAGGACAAGCAGTAGCTGAAGCAGTTAGAGAATTCTTACTGGCCAATGTAGGCAGGAAGAGAATCATTGAATGAATGCTGGCCATATTTTACAAATTTAAATCTGTCAGCTGGGTTTTGGAAAGAACAGCAACTCATTCTGTCTTGGGCATCCCAGCCAGGAACTCTGAAAGGCTCTCTTTTAGGCAAAGCCCAACTTCTATCCTCATACTCTCTGCTTCACGGTACCCATTTCCAGGAGAGAGCTGTCCATTGGCTTGGGTTGGATCATAAGCCGACCCCTTTTGGGCACGATTAGAGGAAATAAGATTGTGACTGACTGACCCACCACAACACGGAGAATGGGGAGAGGTAATGGCCCAAGTATAAGCAGGATGCTGCTACTTACAGAAGGGGGTTAGGGATGAGAGGAAGTCAAAACCCCCAAATCATATCATGAAATACATTAAACCCCCCAAAGCTTAATTGCTTCTCTGTTGTTTCCAAACCTGAACTGCAGATGTGCACACATAATTTGGCAGCAGTAAAGGGAGCAGCTTATGGGTGTGACAGAAGCTAGGGGTTCAAGTCAGAAAAACTGCACTCAGATCCCAGGCCAGCACCCCAGCTGTGGGCCCTTGTCTCAGAGCGCACCAGGCTCAAACCTGCTGCGAAGCTCCTTCTCTCAATTCCCCTCTCAGGGAGCCACTGGGCGATCACCTGTGATGCAGCTTCTGGAAGTGGAAAGAAGTCAGTGCTCACCTAGATAAGTCTCAAGAAGAAAGGTTTGGCTTTAAGGTCACAAATAACAATGGAAGCCCATGCATAGGTTCATGTGTTTACAAACTGTTTTTAAACTTGGGAATGTATTTCAGTGGCCATTTACTTTTGTGTAGTTGGGAGCATTGGATAAATAAATCACAGTCTTTTTTCAAAAGGGTAGTCTTTGAATTCTGAAGAACTGGCAGATTTCACAGCTATTGATGTTTTTGACATGTGTTGGTGACTTGAGATCTTTGAATGCAAATTATCTTTGAAATTATGTATGCTGCAGATGTAGATATAGAAATCCAACTTGCCGAAACCAGTTTGGCTCAGTGGATAGAGCATCGGCCTGTGGACTGAAAGGTCCCAGGTTCGATTCCGGTCAAGGGCATGTACCTTGGTTGCGGGCACATCCCCGGTAGGGAGTGTGCAAGAGGCAGCTGATCGATGATTCTCTCTCATGGATGTTTCTAACTCTCTCTCCCTCTCTCTTCCTCTCTGTAAAAAATCAATAAAATATATATTTTTAAAAGAAATCCAACTTGATATATGTCCCCTCTCTATATTCACTCAGTGTATCGTAGCCATCGTCAGTAAGTATGTTGCCACTAACCTTTTAGCTGGCCATCGACTGCCTTTTCAGTGAGATTGCTCTATACTAGCAACCCACGAAAGCAGTAAGATTCCTTGAAAAAGAGTGAGACTATGATTTTTAGAAATTCTCAGCCAAAAGTTGAAGAGCCCAGGCCATGGAAGAATTCTAGAAGAAATTTTTGACAGAGGGTATTGGATGGGCAGTGCCAGCAGATAAGTCACAAGAATGTTTACCACATAAAGTATTCGCAGTACTTGGTATTACCAATTTAATGCTAGAGTTTTAGAGGGAAATAACTTATAATGAATTATAATTGCCTTATTTCCCATTATTTTAGTTGATGTTTTTAAACAATAGATTCTGGAATTGGCTAAGGAAGAATAGTTATTTGAAAAATGTGCTGTTTTGAATAAACTGATTCTGACTTAATGAGCTTTTAGAGGGTTTTATGCATGACTTACTGCCCATATTACATTGCTAAGGTAAGCTACTTAAAACTATGGTGCAATAGGATGTTTTTCAGTCCATTTGTCTGTTTCATTAATGATGGAATGTATTTTCCAGCACACAAATCCTATTTATGATAAAGACATTGTTGTTCTGTAGATCAACTTAAACCTTCACACTGTGTAATTTACCTGCTGTCAAATCTCATTTGAGGAGCTGTTGTCTGGCATTGCCCTAATCAAAAATATGCCCAAGTGTAGTAATGAGCTATGCATGTTGTATCTAGTATTATTTATTTTTAATAAACTTTTGTTCACACCCACCACACTTCGGAAAACTTAACAATCTATTATATTTTCTGATTTTCTCCTCCTCCTCCTTTTCCTCCTTCTCTTCCTTCTTCTTCAACCAAATTTCTTCTTTATGGAGATAATGGTTCACAAAACTGTGAAGGCTTTTTGTTCTTTCAAATGTGTCTTAATGGGTAACAGCTATTTAGAGAAAAGTACAGGAGAAATATAAAATTGATTTGGTATTACAAATAAGACTGATAATAAGACAAATGATTTTCTGAACTAAGATAACTGGGATAATATGCAACATTAGATCAGCTGTCTTCCAGGACCGACCCCTCTCAGCTTTGGGGAGCCTGGCTGGTTTGTTAAATATGCCCCATGATGGGCAAAAATTCCCCAAAGAGTGCAGGTAAATGTGTTCATCTTCCCAGTTTATTGAAATCATTTCCATTTGCTTTAATCACATGGCTGCTCATAGTAGGTAGTAAATATTATAGACAGCCTTCAGATTTATGGGGTCCTCTCCAATAATATATGCCCGTGAATGCCACCTACCCTTCATTCAAGCAGAAAATCCAAGTCCCCGGGTCACTAGGGTACAGTTACATCACATGCACACTGAGTTTATGCAAAGGCAAATATTTTACTTGGAAAATTGGAGCAAGAGAAACATTTAAACAGTGTGGATATTTCTTCCCCCTTTCCATCGGTACGCACATGCCCTTAGGGAGGAGAAGCAACTGGAACAACTGCTATGGTTTCACAGTGAGAGAATCTCAAAGAGCTGAGTGTGATTCTAGCATCTAAGATACAATATGGTGTTTTTTTTTCATCTGCATCTTGTAAAGATAAGCTCACAACTGCATCTGGGACTCAGCTGAAGGTCAGCCATCTGTTCTAACAGTACAGGGAAAGTGGCTGTGTTGGACTTACTGAGTGACTGTTCTGTACTGTACTTTCTGGGTGATTTAACTGATTTCAAGAGTAAGTTTTGCTGTAGTCTTCACTTCACATGGTGATAGAGTGATTTTACATTCCAAAATCAGCACAGGATGCAACCTCACTCGAAGAGCTTTGGGGCACTATACCTGAAATGAGGTTGTACAGAGCTTTTAATTATTTTTTATTTATTTATGCAACTTTTATGGGTTCTCAATCACTTGCCTTTTTGTCTTCCTTCAGCCTCTGCTCTGGTCAGTGTGGTAAATAAACCCTAGAAAGGACTTGGGAGTGTGAATCTGTCTCCACCCTGTGTATCCTCGATCACAAAATGGGCACTCCTGCCAAAGTTACAAAGTGATAGCGAGGAATACCAGCTAACAGTTAAATAACAGCTAACAATGAGGAAGAATGGACCCAAACGGTAGTCTTTCTATGTGTGATACTTTTTAAAAAATATGTATTTTATTGATATTTTACAGAGAGGAAGAGAGTGAGATAGAGAGCTAGAAGTGTCGATGAGAGAGAAACATCGACCAGCTGCCTCTTGCACACCCCCCACTGGGGATGTACCCGCAACCAATGTACATGCCCTTGACCGGAATCGAACCCGGGACCTTTCAGTCCACAGACCGATGCTCTACCACTGAGCCAAACCGGTTTTGGCTATGTGTGATACTTTAACTGTAGTCATCGCTCATCCTGAACTTATATACATGGATGCTCCAGTAAGGTTAGAGGGACTCTTGTCACCATTTCCACTGAGTCCAGAGCAGACGCCTAAGCCCTGTGACAAGGGGAGGGTCATGATGCTGAGAACTGAGTACATGTGGGATGTATTATGAAGCTGAATTGGTTACACTAAACTTTGATGTCATAGCTAACTTGTGCAGCAAGCAAAGAAGCACATACTAAACAAGAGTGCAGATCCCGGGAGTTAAACATGTGTATGTTTAAATCTTACCCCCTATGTGTACATTAATTCTTTTCTTTGACATCATTGCTTCCTTCCCCTGAATGACTAAGTGGTGATAGATGTTGTCTGGATTAATAATACTCCAAAGACCTATAGACATGCATCATCAACTTATGCTTTGTGAGAGATTTTCTTTTGGGGGAAATAAAAGGATCACTCAATGTGTCGCAAACTCTGGATTAAAAACAACAAGCAAGCTCTAAGAAAATTTTATTCTTTGCTCAATGCATTCTCCCTGTCATGGAGTTCTGAGTGTCTCTTTCCACATTACTTAGACATTTACTCAGGGTGACCCATCTGAATCCCATGTGATGTAAACAGGGTCCTTAGGTCATCATCAACTTATATCTAAACTACAGGCCCGATGCACGAGATTTGTGCAAGAGTAGGCCTTGTTTCCCCAGGATGCCAACACCGGCTTCCCTAGGGCACCCAGGCACCCCTCCAGCTGCTGGCAGGCACCCGGACCCGGGCTTCCCTCCAAGAGGAAGGCCCCGCCCACCTGCCGCAGCCTGCCTGTCAGTGACTTGGGCCTTCCTCTTTGGGACGATCCTAGAGCCCCCCAGCTTATCATCCTGTTGGCCAGTAGCCTGGGCCTCCCTCTGAGGGGCGATCATGGGGCGATGGCCTGCCCCCTGACCAATCGCATCGCACCTGCCTTGGCTGGCCTGGCTCCAGTGGGTGATATAGCATGGTCCCAGGTGGTCCTCTGGATGGTCGTCCAGACAGTCGTTCCGCTATTTGGCCAGTCAGTCTAATTAGCATATCGCACTTTTATATTGTAGATGACTAGTGTGCTTGGTAAGATGGGTGAATGCCGTTTCAGCTCATTTACTCATTCCTTCCTCCAAGCTGCCAGGGCTCCACACCTGGAACTGTGTTAGGTTCTGGCATAGAGAATAAAACAGGCACAAAATGGTCTCTGCCCTTGTGAGAGGTTACTATTTGGAAGTAAAATATTAAGATACATATACATACAAATACTGAATAATTACTGCTGTCGTTGGTATGCTGACCAAGACCAATGAGAATCAAAGTTTAAACTATTTTATGTGTGTCAAGGCTCTTGATTTTCAGTCCATCATGAACTGGGATAAAGGAGGAGCAGGCAAAAGACAGTCAAGGCAACTACGCAGGATACTGGCTCCAGAGCTGGGAATAAGACAAATATAGGGTAGATATAGGCATAGATGTACTAGGGAAGTGGTCAGCAAACTGCAGCTCACGAGCCACATACCGCTTGTGAGCTGCAGTTTGCCGCTCTGTTGACTAACCAGTTTGCCTACCACTGTACTAGGGAATGTGGTCCTTGAAACACAATAGTAAGGGCTACTGAGAAGGCTTTCTGGGGGTAACTCTGCAGGAGATACAGGAGATCTATTACAAACTAACTCACTACATATGACAATCTAATTATGTTAAAAATGCCAGCAGTGTACTCCGGCCTCTGCATGGAATTCTACCATATATTTGATTTTGTCCTCGTGGCTAGAATGTTACATTTGTTTTTATTTTTTGCTGTAAAAAAAACCTTCAAAATCATAATGGCTTACAACAAATATTTATATTTTTTGTTCACATATCTATTGGTCAGCTGAGGTTCACCTGTGCTGTGCTGGGCTCTGGGACATTTTGGATTCCAGTATATTTCATGTGCTTCCTCTTTCACCTTGAACAGGTGGCTATCCAGCAGAGTTATTCTCAACCAGGGTTGATTTTGCTGCTCCTGGATCATTTAGAAGTGCCTGGAAATGTTCTAGGCTGTTACAAATGAGACATAGTCCATGTATGCCTCTAAACATACTGGAATGCTCAGGACAGTCCCCTACAATGTCATCAATGGCCCCAAATGTCAATGGTGCTGAGGTTGAGAAACCCTGTCATAGTGGATGGCAGAAGCCCAAGATGCCAAGCCAACTACCTGAATGCATTTAAAACCTTTGCTCATGCCACATCTGCTTGAATTCCATTAACCAAAGCAAATTGCAAGACCAAGTCCAAAGTCACTGGGATCAGGCTGTATACTCTTCCAACTTTCCTGGAAGTTCTTCAAGGTACATGGCTGTATGTCTTTAGCTGGAGGCCTTGGTTTCACTCCTAAGCCCTGTCCATTATTCCAGGGCTCTGGACTGACCAATAGCAGCCCCTTACCATTGGGAATATCTGTCAGGAACAAATGGGTGGTGTCATACATCCTCTAGGATGTAACAAGCCATTTTCTTTCTCAGTGGTCAGACAAGGATCTCAAAGTCACTGATGATATGGGCACATTCATCCAATCCAAATGCTTGTCCCGGACCCTGCAGTGGACTCTAGAAAATCAGAGGAGGTTAAGGCCTTTTCCTTATATCTAAATGGTTCACAGAAGCAAAATAAAAGTCATTATTCAACCATTGCCCATTAAGACACATATGAAACTATTTGAAGGCAGAGTAATAGACTTCAGAAAGAGTGATGTCAAGGCCTGGTGTGAAGTATGGATGAGAGCTCCCTAGGCAGATATCTTAGGAAGTAATACTCTTTTCTTAACTCTTGTTATTTTTCACTTAACAATAATTAAGGGGGATGTTTATTTTGACACAATGTTTACCTACTAACAAGATAACTGCTCTTCTCCTTTCAACACCTTTGTAGGTTTGGGTATCAAGAGCTTGACATCTAGGATTCTCTATGGCATTCCCTCTGTTGGCCTCCATTCCCCAGTGTCACTGCCTGCCAAGGACAGCACTTTGATTGTACTGTTTGCAAAGTAAAGACCTAGAAGTCAACAGAGCCAGGGGTGGGAAGGAAGTGAAGCTCTTCCAGGGAGTGTGTTCTTCTCCAAGCAGGAGCATTCGTTTGGTTCCTGTGTGTATAAAACACAGAATGAATTGAGTTTCAGAGAATAGTAAATCACTTCTGCAAAATTTACTTCTTGGAAAGAGAAATATAAAATATTGAAGTCATCAATATTTTTCCTTAAGAACAAGGAAAATAAGATTTAAATAGCTAAACAAAATTAGTGGCAAGACGTAAAGGAAGTCTCATAAAACATCATGTCACACATGAAAAGCTGTGACAGACACAGGAGAAGTAAAGAAGTATGCCAGGTAAGGGAGAAGACAGCTGAAGAGAAAGGAATTGTTTACAGGTTTCAGGATGAAAGAACAGGAAAAGTTTCAGTTAATGAGCAGGTCAATGTTAAACTTACCAGTTTTTCACCTGCTCATTCAAAATGTTCAGAAGCTCAAAGTGATGGGGTTAACACAGCCCACCTGCAATAGAGGACAGGCATCATTGGTACTACCCTGTTTTCCCCAAAATAAGACAGTGTCTTATATTAATTTTTGCTCTCAAAGATGCACTAGGTCTTATTTTCAGGGGATGTATTATGTTTCCATGAAGTAGGTCTTATTTTCGGAGGATGTCTTATTTTCAGGGAAACACGGTAGGCTTTGGTTAGTTCTAGAGTGAAACCACTGCACGTGACACAGCTGGTCACACCTGGGTTGGTCTCTGGCCATCTTGGATCATGAAATTTTAAGAACTAGTTAAAGAAACTTCTTGTCCAAGATCTATCTGGGCCAAGTATCAACTCTTTTGAGTCCTGGACATTGGTAGGGATAGTAGGCTGGATACAGGACACAATAGTTCTCTCATTTAGGAATAAGATAGGTCAGAACAATGACAGAAATCAGATAAGAAATTTAAAATGTGTATCACCTCTGAGTGTTTTCTTGCTCATTTCAATTAAATCAAATAACATTAAGAACCCTGTTTTTTTCTATGAGAACTGATTTTTTTTCCTAATCAAATATTCTGAAGATATTTTTTTAATAATCAGCGATGCAAATCAAAAGAGTAAGAAATTTAGCTGCTTTTGAGGTTCTCTTGTCATTATTGCCACTTGCAGATTAGAAAGTATAGACCAAGTACAAGGAATGAAATGAGAACACACCCCTGCCAGTCAAGCACTCAGCCCCAAATTGAAGCCCCTTAGATGTCTGGCTTGAGTTATGAAAGTTTCAAGTTATTGAACTGACTTAAGGATGCAAGGGTTTAGGAACTGTTATGGAATAAGTCTGCGAAGGAAAAATATCCCAAGGCCAATCTCTTAGTTTGAATTTGAAATCTTTAAAAAGTATAAAGCCATGAAAGTTGTGCTAAGGGGAATCTAGGCCTTGTGCGGCTACCAGGTAATACTTCAGTGGGAGCTGACAGTTAATGGAACATTCTGTGGAGTTCATTGACCAAGTATGTAGAATGCAAAAGGAAGGAGTTTGCAAATGAGGGACCTCCCCCACGTCTTACCTTATCGTTTTGAAAACTAGTTTACAAAGGGCTTTGTCTTGTTTACAAAGACAATCATCAATCCCCTGTGAAAAAATTGTTCATTTTAATATGCTAATTTAGGGCAGATCTAAGGTTGATCTTTCTGCCTTTCTAAGGTTGACTTTCTGTTGTGCCACTTTCTTGACAGAGTTGACCAGAAAAATGCAATTGCACAGAATTAATTAGTATCATAGCAAATTGATCAATGTGCAGGCATGTCACACATCATTTACTGGCAATGTGATTATTTAAATTGGACTGCTAGTTACTACCCAGCTATTTTTCTTACAAAATGCTAAGGTATTAGAGAAAGAGATGAGAGGCATCATCTTAAACCCAAATTATAGAAAGAGTTCCTAACTTTGGAATATAAAAGGACGTGGAGAATGGTTGAGAACCACTGGTTGCAGGTGTTATAAGCCCAAGTACCCATGATTTAGGAAGTTACTGCAAACGAGTGCAGGTATAAGAAAACCAGAGGGCAAGCATGGCTACAGAAGGAAACTGTCACTCAGCCTGGGTTCTGGAAGAAAACAGGGATTCACAGGGACTGGGACTCTGTATAAAGAATAGCTGCACCGAAACCGGTTTGGGTCAGCCTGCAGACTGAAGGGTCCTGGGTTCGATTCCAGTCCAGGGCATGTACCTCAATTTCGGGCACATCCCAAGTAGGGGGCGTGCAAGACTCTCTCTCATTGATGTTTCTACCTCCCTCCCTTCCTCTCTGTAAAAAATCAATAAAATATATTATAAAAAATAAATAAAATAAAGAATAGCAGCCACTTTCACATGTTGCTGACTTATAGGAATGATAGCCACTGGTTTGTAACATCCCCTCCCCCATCCTTGGGAAATCTGGAATCTTATTTTAACACTCCTGCTTTAAAATGCCTGCAAACCAGTTTTTAAACATTATAACGGCTAACCCCTTGTGACTATTTCAGAGCAAAGACAGATGGAAAAGGGGACCCTGGGTCAGCTATGCAAGGCAATGGAAGGGAGCAGGAAATTCAACATGGCTGGCTGTATACTTAGTGGAAAAAATCACCGGCCTTGGGAAAATAAGGGGCTGTTATTGATCAGTTCAGAGCCTTGGAGTAAGGGAGAGGGCTTATGAGGGAAACCAAGGCCTCCAGCTAAAGACATAATGTCTGTCAATGAGATTAGGGATGGAATTAAGGCCTTCGACATTCACGAGCCCATGTCTCCCTGGAGCAGCACTGGCTGCTCGCTGTGGAAATGGAAACAATGTGTTCGGCCGACAAGGACATCCTCTGATGAGGCCTTTGCCTCAATGGGTATGGGGGAGCCAGGAAGCATCAATGGATCCCTAGCTTCAAGGTCTATTGCTAATGTCTTATTTCTCAGGAAAACCGGGACAGATGCCCTCTGGTGCACTTACCACTCAATGATTGCTCATCTGTTCACTGATTGATTGACTGACTGATTTCATTTATTCAGCCAAAAAATACTGAGCACCTATGTATGCTAGACGACTGGAGAGACAGAGATGAATATAAAGCCAGTCTTCACACTCAACTCAGTATTCAATGGGGTTTCAGCAATACGTACCTACAGACAATGCCCGGGCTGTCCTAGGGGTGTCTGCAGTGAGCTGTGGGCACCCAGGAGGGTTCAACTCTGGGCGGGTTGAGAAACCTGCCGGAGGATGGAATATCTAGATTTTCTTCTGCTAATATGCTCACCCAGCCTGTGATGCTGCAGTCATCACAATGTCAAAGCTGTCTCCTACTTTCTCAGCACCTACAGTTATAATTAATCATTGACATTCATAACAATGCTCCCGAGGCCCTCGGGAGTTTAGAGCTGCTTTCCTGAAATTTCAGAGAAGGATTACGCTTTGTTTAATTTAGTTGGCATTGAGTGTTTATCCTTGAGTTTTAATTCTCTGAAATTTGGAATTCACATGGAATGTACTGCTCTATACTGAAAAATACTTTTATATCCATTTATCTAATTTGTCCCATGAAAGAGGTTGGCCAGGTGTTACTGGCCATTTTGCAAATGAGAGAATGGAGGTGATGGTTAACTGCATATTGCCAAACCAGCTACAGCTGTGATAGACCCAGGCTTGAAACCGACACATCTTTCTCTCAGCCTCTGGTTCCAAAAACAAAGTACAACAGAGCATTCTCAAAATGTTCTGAATAAAAACAAGTTTTCCTCATCACCTATATAATAAAACGCTAATATGCAAATTGACCAAATGATAGAACAACCAATTGCTATGATGCAAACTTATCACCCAGGGCAGACGCTCAATGCAGGAGTTTCCCCATGGTGGTCAGTGCACTCCCACAGGGGGAGTGCCACTCAGCCAGAAGCCCTGAGCTGGGCTCACAGCTGGCAAGCACAGCAGTGGTAGGGGGAGCAGAGCTAAGGATATCTGACTGCTGGCTTAGGCCCACTTCCCCGAGGATATCCCCTGGGGGTTCCTGGACTGTGAGAGGGCACAGGCCAGGCTGAGGGACCCCAGCCATAAGCACATTGGGGGGTGACCAGGCTGGCAGGGGAGGGCTGTTAGGGGTAGCCAGGCAGGCAGGCAAGCAGAGGTGGTTAGGGGTGATCAGGCGGGCAGGGGAGTAGTTAGAAGCATTAGGCAGGCAGGCAAGGTGAGTAGTTAGGAGTCAGTGGTCCTGGATCATGATAGGGATGTCTGACTGCTGGTTTATGCCTGATCCCACCCTTGAGGGGTCCCAGACTGGAGAGGGTGCTGTTCACGCTGAGGGACCACCCCTCCTCATGCCCCCATGCATGAATTTCATGCACTGGGCCTCTAGTTATTTCATAAAGGCAATCAATATGGTAGTACAGACCATTATCATTTTCCCCTGGACTCCTCAGGAGATTCCCAACGAGCTTGTCCAACTCCCCCTGGTATTTCTTCAGTTCATTGTCTACATGGCTTCCAGAATGATCTCTCAGTTATTCCCTCACCATTGCCCCCCCTACCTCCTGAACCATAAGAGATTTTATTTTTTAACCACTTTATTGAGGTATAATTCACACTTTATGTTGAGAATTTGGCTCAGGTACTCCATGATATTGTTGCCGTTTTGTTTGACCCTCATGCAAGGGCCCCAATCAGCAGCCACAGAGACATGCACATGTAGGTCCTAGTAGCCTTGCTGATCAGTAGCCTCCCCTGTCTCCCAGGGCCTTTCCTCTTGCACCTCTTCAATAAGACTTCTGTGGCATTACCAATATCACACTATTTTGACTTGAATTGACCAGTAGGGGCCTTAGCAGGAACCTCAAAGCACTCCACCCAGGAACCCTAGTTCAGACCTTTTGTGGTCTTTTGATGAATCTCACCTCACCATCCAGCATCCTGTTCTCTACTTAACAAATATTCATTTATCAGCTTCATAATACCATACAATTGATTCATCTAAAGTGTACAGATCAGTGGTTTTTAGTATATTCATAATTGTACAACCATCACCACAGTCAATTTCAGAGCATTTGCATCACCTCAAAAGAAACCCTACCCCATTAGTAGTCATTTTTTTTCATTCCTCTCGTTCTCCTCAATCTACTTTTTGCCTATGGATTTGCCTATTTTGAGCATGTAATATAAATAGAAGCATGTAATATGTGGTCTCTCAGTGACTGGCTTCTTTCACTTAGTAGCTTAATGTTTTCAAGGTTTATCCAAGTTGTAGCATGGATCAGTACTTCATTTCTTTTTATGAATGGATAACATTCCATGGATGGACCTCATTTTGCTTATCCATTTGCTGTTGATGGTATTTGGGTTGCATCTACCTTTTGACTCTTATAAACAATGCTGCAGTTTTGATGTGCATGTGTTTATGTGTATGTACCTGTTTCATTTCTCTTGGGTATGTGATTAGGAATAGATGTGCTGGGTCCTATGGTAATTCTATGCTCAACTATTTGAGGGATATCCAGACAGTTTTCCAAAGTGGCTCTATGGGATGGTTTCAGTGGTGCTTTAAGTAGCCCTTAGCTGAGACTGCTGAGTACTGTCTGCAAGGACTGCCCTGACCTGCCTGCCCGCCTCTCCATCCCAGCCCATGTCTCTCTGCCCACTTCTCTCACTCCAGTCTCCTCCTCTGGCTTTTGTGCAGTTTTTCAAAGGCACAGGGATCTACACAGGCTCTTTCCTTCCCCTTTCCCTGTCAGTGTCCATCAGAGAGGCCTTTTCAGAACATCCCCCACACCCTCAAAATCTAAATGAAATCTCATTATATCCTTCCTTGTTTAATAATTATTTACAGGACACTTGTGCAATCCCACTCAAAGATGACTCTAGATGAGCTTTAAAAATATTGAGACTGTTTTTTAATTATTATAAAGCAAGGATCTTATGAAGAAATTGAAGTAAAATAGGGCATAAAACATATTTGTTGAATAAGTAAATAATGAGAGAGAGAGAGAGAGAGAGAGAGAGAGAGAGAGAAAGAGAGATAGAGAGAGATAGAGAGAGAGAGAGAGAGATTAGTTAAAGGGACCTTAAGTTATCAAGTTGTGTTTGAAATCTATGTCAAAACTCTTATTTTTCCCTGGGTATTTTCTTGCTTCCTCCTTTTGCACTGAATGTTGTAAATATGGGTCAGAAACCCTTTCCTTAAAGGGCAGATAGTAAATATTTTAGGCTTTGTAAGTCATGCAAACTCCTTTGCAGCTACTCAAATCTGCTGTTCTAGTGGGAAAGCAGCCTTAGTCAATCCATACATGAATGCGGGTGTGTCTATTCCAATCCGTCATTTACAAAACAAACATCGGGCTGGACTTGAGCTGGAATTACCAATAGTATTTCATTATCTTTGCCCTACAAGATTTGGTTCATATGGTTCAACCTAGCAAAACTCAGAAGAGCAATATCAGAAATATTATCCATTCACTGGCACTTACCCTTTTCACGTAGTAACATGCTGCCAGATCTCGGGGCTGAGGCTAGACTACCATCTTCCTCTCTGCATGGCCCAAAAGCGCAGAAAGGGAATCATGAACAAAGGAACAAGTTACACTGGCTCTTTCACTCTGGGTTGGCTCTGTGCCAGGGGGAAGCTAATGGTCCAGAACACAGCCAAATGCAGGCCGATGGGAATGTGGACTGTCTGTACTCGGAAGCCCGGGACCCGTGCACCAGTCTGGGTGGGGCTTCTGGCCAAACGAGAGGAGACGGAGCAATCAGGGCAGATGTAGAGCAATCTAACAGAATGCATCGGCTCACGGCACAGTCATCTGTGGCTGTTTGAGGCATTTTCCTGCACAAGCAAAAGAAATCAGGGGAGGGATGCTGAGCTAGGGTTATAAGAATGGAAAAAAAGGGATTTATGTAAGAAATATGAGGTCATTCCTGTAACTTGTATTGCCTCATTTATAAAGGCCGGGAAAGATGGGATCACTTTGGTGAGCTAGAATTTATATTACGTTCCACTTTCCTTATTTTCTTTCGTGTTAATATGCTTATTAGTAATATGTCTGTCAGAGCAGAGTTGCGTTCTATCAGTCATTGCCAAACAATGAACACGCTCATGTGAAATAAATTTGTACACTCGAGACCTTTGTAACAACTTCACTGAACTTGGTTTCTTCCCTCTGAAGTAGGCAGGCTGTGCTTTTGGAGAGTTTTAATGCATCGCCTTTCAGCTGGGTTCACCCTTGGGGACTCCTCAAAAGACAGGTGTCATGTCTTTCTTGTCTTTGATCTGTCCTCCAGGAAAAAAAAAGAGAGAGAGCGAGAAAGAGAGAGAGAGACTTCCTTATAAACTCACAGCGCTGAGCTCATCCATTGTTCATCTGTTACATTGACTGAAAACCTACTTATGAAAGGCAACTTCTGTGCTGTGGGAACCAGACAGGACACCTCCTTGTTCTCCTGGACTAGCATTAGAGAAGGGTGGCAGGCATTAAAGAAACAGCTGCACGATCTGCCCGTGACCACCAGAGCTGTGGCAACCACAGGGGTAAGGATAGAGGGATGACTATTGATCAAGTACTTAAGGAAAGACCTGAATGCAACGAAGGAGCAAGCCATGAAAACTCCTTTGCAAAGAGCATTGCCTGTGAGGGAACACAGTCTTCATAGACTAGGAATGGAAATTAGCCAGTCTGAGGAACGCCAGGGATATGTGGTCAGACTGGAATTATTGTGGGAGTGTGACACAAGTGTGGTCAAGGACAAATCCAAGGTTCACAGGAAGGACTTATAAGCCACAGTGAGGACTTAGGACACAGCTGATGTGGGAGGGTTGAGAAGCAGAAGAGTGGAAGATTTTTTAGGCATTTTTAAGGCAACTTGGGATCTGTGGGATAAATAGATTGTGGGTGCAGGAGCAGGAGCAGAAAGAGCAGTTAAGAGGGGCTCACATTAGCATGGGAGAGAGATGATGGCTTGGCCGAGAGCGTAACCCACAAGTTGTGAGCAATGATCAGATTCAGGACATGGAGGTGCAGATGAGCTGGATGTGGGTGAAGGAGATGGATGGGTTCCAGGCTGCTTCAGCTTACCAAGGACACCACCACTCACCTAGCAGCTAATGTTGATTCCTCTCTTAGGAAGACAGGGTCTTAGTAGGAAATGCTTAAGGAGAAACACATGAAAGATGAAAGGGGTGACTCGTGCACACTGGCATTGATGGAAGTCAGGCGGTCTCATTACTGTGCTGCTCGGTACCATTAGGATCTTATGCACAATAAACAAGTTTGCCAACCCCATGCCCCTCTCGTCATGTGGTCCCAAGAAGGGACAGCATCTATTGTGTCCTAGCACCTGCTGTTCAATGATGAATGAGGAGCCTTGAGCTTCCCCAGAGCAGGTTTTCCCGAAGTGCAGTGTGTAGGCCACCGCCTCGGGATTACTCGGGATGATTTAACAGAGATTCCTGAGCCCCGCTGAGAACAGACTAAATAAATCCCGGGGCCAGGGCCCTGGAATCTGCATTCCTCAAGTTTCTAGGTGATTTCCATGCAAATTAAAGTTTCTAAACTGTGACAGGAAAGTGTATGACATAACATTTTCCAACTTAACTATTTTAAGCGTACAGTGCAGCAAGGTTGATTCTATTCTCGTTGTTTTGAAACATCTGCAGAGCGTTTTCATCCTGCAAATTTGAAACTCGATGCCCATTAAATAGATGCTCCCTCTCCCGTCTCCCCTAAGTCCCTGGTAGTCAGTGTTCTCCTCTCTGTGCCTATGAATTTGATGACTTTAGATACTTCATATAAGATAAATCATACCACGTTTGTCTTTTGTGTGACGGGCTCATTTCTTTTAACATATGTCTTCAAGGTTTATCGTGTTGTAGCAGGTAGCAGAACCCCCTTCCTCTCGAAGGCTGTCCACTGCATGGACAGACCAAATTGTCCTCATCCAGTCATCCATCAGCGGACAGTTTGGTTGCTTCCAGTTCTTGACAATGTGAATAGTGATGTTGTGGACATAGGTATGCAAATATCCCTTCAAGACCCTGCCTTCAATTCTTTGAGATGTTTACCCAGAAGTGGGATGTTTACCCATTTTGTGGGATGCAAATTAAAATTTTGAAAGCATTGTTCTCCAACACAACAGGGAGTTTTGGAAATGAAATGGTCCTGTATCTTGATTGAGGTGGTGAATATAAGCACAGAATGAAATACACAGCTGCCCACATGTGCGGGAGAGCATGCGCGCGCACACACGCGCGCTCACGCACACACACACACACACACACACACACAGTACACATAAAATTGAGGAAGTTTGGGAAGACACAAGATGATATGGATGTCAGTTCCCTGCCCATGATACTATAAGTTTGGCAGAAACTAGTGAGAGTATATTGCACCTCTGATTTCTCACACCTGCATGTGAATAAAAAAAAATCATCAAAATAAATTTGATTTAAAAAGATAGCTTTCTCTCACAACCCTTGAGGTTAGAGTGCACCACTGAGAGGGCACCCTGTCTGGAGAGGGAGCTGCTGAGGTGGGCCTAGAGGGACAGGGAGTCCTCGGCATTAACACAAAACCTTTAAGGATACCGGCTGCTACTATTTATTCAGCACTTGTTATATGCCAGGTGTTTTGCTAAATGCTTTACAAGCATCATGTATTTTACCTCATACCAGCCCTGTGAGCTATATCCCACGCTCCCATTTTAAAGATGAAGAAATTGAGATTCTAAGAAGTAACTGAATGAGTTTAAAATCACGGAGCTGATAAGAGAAAAAAATTGGCACGGGAAGCCAAGCCTCCCTGAATCTAAAGTCCACACTTGGAACCTCAGTTCTTTCTTGGTTCTCTGAATTTATCAGTGAGCCTAAAAGTTAAGCTTAGGAGGAAAAGCAGGCACTGATAACAGTGTGGTTCAGACATGAAGCTGATGAAACCGAGTTCCATATTATAAAATTCTCTCAAGTGCATTGAAACTTTCATCGAAAACTCAGAGACCCATGAAGACAAAAATGACAGCCACTCCATATCTATATTAATAAAAGGGTAATATGCTAATTAGACTAAGAGACCTTCTGGACTCCTTCCGGAGAAAGCCATGGTGGCAGGGCCAAGACAGAGGTGGTAAGGGCCAATCAGGCCAGGAGGGAGGGCAGTTAGGGGTGATCAGGCTGGTGGGGGGACATTTGGGGGAAAGCAGGCCAGCGGGCAGGGGGTGGTCAGTTGGGGACAAGCAGGCTGGCAGGCAGAGTGGTTAGGGACAATCAGGCAGGCAGGTGAGCTGTTAGGGTAGGGGCCAGCAGTCCCAGATTGCAAGAGGGATGCCCAACTGCCGGTTTAGGCCTGATCCCACAACTGGCAGTCAGACATCCCCTGAGGGGTCCTAGACTGGAGAGTGTGCAGGCCAAGCTGAGGGACCCACCCCCGGGTGCATGAAACTCATGCACTGGGCCACTAGTTTTGCTATAATTACTGTAATACTGGGGATTTCCTACATATTTAATGTTCATTTCTTTCTCATTAATCACCAATACTGAGTGATACTTATCGTCCTCAAGTTTAACAGACTCCCACTGGTAACATGCCCCACTGGTAAAAATCTATAACCAATCTGTATTCATTGTCTGAATAAGCTGCAAGGTTTACTACAATAAATGTTTTAAATTCTTTTAAAACTTTGAATTAACACATGCCCATTATAAAAAAAACAACAACACTAGAAAAGTGTAGAGAAGCAAAGTATAAAACCATCTGCAGAAAAAAAAACACTCTTAATATTTTAGGATAATCTTAATAGTATCATATCTTTGTCTGCCAAAAATTACATATATAGTGCATACTATTTTATAATCAGATATTGTACTTCATATCATGAACACTATACTATTAATATATTTTCCATTCTCTAAACTGTTTCTGTAACATAGTATTCTACTTTATTTTATTTTACAACTCTAAAGTCATTTTGTTAAATACCATAGATTAATTTCCTCTGTCCTGTTAGAACATTGTATTGTGTCTAAATTTTCCTATTTTTAAACAATATTGCATGAGTATACATGTTACTGAACACTCCCTGCCACGCCCACACATATAGCCCCTAAGCCCAAAGCTGAAATTCTGCAAGTAAAACCACATGTTTTCAAGGCTTGTAATGGATATTGACAAATGGCATTTCAGAAAGATGTTTTAGTATCATCAGTAATGTGTGAGATTTCTTATCCTCACGAATTTGCAAAATACCAACTAATAGGTTTTTCTAATTATCTTGGCAATTTTATAAGCAAAAAGCTACCTCATTTTAATTTTACATGTGTATTGCATTTTTGTTTTCTTGTTTTGCTAATTGTTGTTTTTTAATTGATTTTTAACCAACTCTTTTTATATTCAAGATAGTAAGCTTCTGTTTTATATAATGCAAATATTTTCTCAGTTTTCTGTTTATTTTAGTCATATAAAAACATGCCCTTAAATAGTTTACTCTCTCAATTTACATAAGTTATGCCTTTCACAATGGTTTAGAAAGGTCTTTCCTACTCTATTTCATAAATATTTAATGGCTTTTTCCCCTAATACTTTAATCCACCTGGAATTTATAGGCTATACTTTAAATTTTTATACTTCAACCTTAATTTTGGGAGAACATGTTTTATAAAACATACTTTAATACTTATTTAACCAAATAACTTGAGAGTTGCAAAATAAAAAAAGTATTTCATTTCATCCTATTCCTCTGAATTACACTTTTAGAGAAGGAAAAGGGCAAGTGAAAATAAAATTCCAGATAATTTTCTCCTATGGCTTTGTTTTCACAGTATTATATTTCCTATCTTTGTACAAAAACCATCTTATTCCTGATACATATCCTTAATGATTCTGGAATAATTCCAACATCCATTATTTATGTAAATTCTACTTGAACCGATTAAAAATTTTAGCCTAAGCCCCCTCTTGAGGAAGAGAATAAATATTCACTGGGACTTTACCCATTCTGCTTAAATAAAATTATTTTTAATATCTGCCCAGATTTCTTCCACATAACTAAAGCTATTAATTAACTATTAATTTATCAAATGTTAACTAGAAAAATGCCATCAATGTCCAATGTGGCCATGATCATGCATAGATAAGAAAAACTATTTTCATTGTGTTTGGGAGAAACAGACCTAAACATTTCAAATTGACAATGGAAATACTATAGCTTAAAGCAGAGAAAGCTTTTCAAAGAACAGTTATAATGGCATAGAGATCTGTAATCAATAATCCAACAAGTATGAAACGTTCGTTGCCCCTTCGATCATTTTTAGAGAGAGCTATAAACACTGCATTCAGCCTGTCGAGGGGGAAATCCCACACAGAGCTGTGAAGGTGGGGTGTGCTACAGAAAGCTGAAAGAACCTTTTCCCTGGGACTTCTCAGGAGTTGTTCATAATGAGATTCAACTTTGATAAATGAAAAAAGCTAAGAAAAATAACTTGAAATGCAGTGATTAATGTCAATGAGAAACCTGGATTACTGTAATAGAAAAGCAGTTTCAAAAGGGTAATGACTGACAAATAGGAATTGAATCAAGGGTACTGCATCCACTTTTACAAAAGCCTAAATAAAGTTCTATTGGAAGTGAATGAATGCCAAGGTCACCTAACCCTCCCCTGATATAATAAACCTTGGTTTAGAATTTTCTCTGTGTTAGGAGTTGTGCTGTACATGCTCATTTGTGTTTTTATTACTTTAACAAGAGCAACAACGACAAAGCCTGGGAGTGCTATTCTAAATGCCTTTCTTACATGTGCAAACTGACCTGGAAAGTGAAATTGCCTTATAAGATAAAATCACGGTGTAGCCAGTTTGCCTAGGACAATCTTGGATTGTACCTGTTGTTTCGGCTTAATTGTTAATGGTACCTACTTGCATTCTAAAATGTGTTCCAGTTTGAACAAGAAATTGTGGCCACAGTATTAATTTCCAATTACTGTGCTAAGAAGTTGCCTCAAATGTAGTGACTGAAAGCATCACACACTTGTTATCTTGCATTTCTAGAGGTTGAGAATCCTAGGTGGATCTCACTGGGCTGGAGTCAGTGTGCCAGCAGGTCTGCTGTAGAGGAAGGTCCTTGTCATGTTCAGGTTCTGGTGATTGTACTCCTTGGCTCCTGGCCTCTTCCTCCAATGTCAAAGCCAGCCATGGCTGCTCCAGCCCCTTCTCACATCGCATCACTGAGACCTTGACCTCTCTCTTTCTGTCGAGGATTCTTGTAATTACTTGTGGACCCATACAGATAATCCAGGTTACTCTCTCTATGTTAAATCAGCAGATCAGCAACCTTAATTCCATTTGCTACCTTAATTCATTCCATTTGCAACCTTAATTCCCCTTTGCCATGTAATCTAACCTATCCACGGTTCTACAATTAGGACATAAAAATGTGTGGACATCTGCAAACAGCCCATTGGTAGAGTAGTGGATAAAAAAGCTGTGATACATTTATACCATGGAATACTATGAAGCTGTTAAAAAGAAGGATATCTTACACTTTGAGACAGATTGGAGGGACCTGGAGATTATTATGCTAAGGAAAATAAGTCTGTCAGAGAAAAATAAGTATCACATGATCTTATTCCTATGTGGAATATAATGAACAAAATAAACTGTTGAACAAAATAGATCCAGAGACATAGAAGCATGGAACAGACTAGCGAATCTCAGAGGGAAGGTGGACACAGACAAAAGGGAGGTGGAGGCCTGGGGTAGGCGGGGGAGGCTATAAGGGGTCAATGGGGGAAAAGGAGACATATGTAATACTTTCAACAATAAAGATTTGACATAAACAAACAAACTGATGAACAAAATAGATCCAGAGACATGGAAGTATGGAATAAGACTGATGAATCTCAGAGGGAAGTGGGAAGTGGGTGAAGGAAAAGATTAACCAAAGAACTTTTATGCACATATGCATAATCCATGGACACAGACAATAGTTTCATGAAGGCTGAGGTGGAGGGGGTACATGGCAGGGGGGAGCGGGACATCTGTAATACTTTCAACAATAAAGATAAATTTCTAAAATATCTTTGTGAAGGCCATTACACTGTCAGCCGCTCTAGAGAGCAGAGCCAAATTTTGAAGGCAGGCTCTCCGATTCGAAGTCTAGGGTAATTTCAGTGATCAGTGAGGGTGTCTTTTGGTAGAAAAGCCTCGTTGGATTTTTGTGACCTGTTGGGAGATGAGGAGAGTGTAAGAATTGCAAACAAAGAGTCAATAAAAATATCTATCCATGCTATATATACTAGGAGAAAGAGAGAGAGAGAGAGAGAGAGAGAGAGAGAGAGAGAGAGAGAGAGAGAGAAGAGAATTATCAATCAAGAATCATCAGTCAGCTGCCTCCTGCACTCCCCCTGCTGGGGATCGAACCCACAACCTGGACATATGCCCTTGACCAGAATCGAACTCAGGCCAATGCTCTATCCAGAAGCAGACTAGCCAGTGTTCAATGCTTTATTTAGTCAAGGCACAGAATAAAGTAATATAAAGAAGGAATACCTAAACAATAAGTATTTGAGTTTATTATCTGATTGGGTCACAAATAAATTCTCATCTACATGCAGAATGCATCCATCTCTACCAAAGGAGTCTATAATAAATGAGCATGATGCTATATTAATTAAACATGTGAGAACTCAGACACAGAAAGTAAAGGCAATTTTAGCTTCACATTAATCAAGTAAGTTAGGGTTAGTTTTATTATTTCCTTTTTCATATCACAACAAACATTATATCCATAGTGTAAAGTACTGCTTTAAAAATAAATCTTCCAACCACTCTCAAACTTTTGGAAATCACCTGTTTTAAATAAACTCAAGAAAGCACACTTCCCAAAAAATTTCTGTGGGCTTTTTTATTTCCATGGTATCTTTGCAGACTTTTTAAAATCTGTTAACATCTTTGAGGGTCTGAAGACATGCCGGTACTTCCAAACTGCCTTCCGGGAAGATTGTATCAAGTTGAATTTCCACTCGCATGAAACCTGGCGCTTACATCCCTGTACTTCCACAATCACTGGGTCTCATCTTTTCTTTATCTTTGTCTGCTAGGAAGGCAAAGGCAGGCATCCTATTT
Organism: Vespertilio murinus; assembly: GCA_963924515.1. Taxonomy (NCBI): domain Eukaryota; kingdom Metazoa; phylum Chordata; class Mammalia; order Chiroptera; family Vespertilionidae; genus Vespertilio; species Vespertilio murinus. The sequence continues at coordinate 23,766,274 of OZ004716.1, forward strand.
TTCATATGTATTTCAAGGTTTTCTGTGAGTCTTTCTGTCTGAACTTACAGTAACATCTAATTGGAAATGTCCAATGTTTGTTAGACCGATGTGTGTCTCTAATTGCACACAGTGAACTTCCAGTTATTTTGTATTTCTAGCATTACAACTATTCTGTAGTGTAAAGGATGGTGTTTGGCATAAAAGGAATGAGACCCATCTTGGTTTGTGACTTCTAAACTGGTCCAGTAGAAGTTCCTACAGTGGTATTTCAGAGATGGTGCAAACCACAGCACCCATGAAGAACACCTTTTAGTGTCCCAGAAAGGCAACTTGGAGGGAACACACTCATTTGGATGGGAGACATCTACGTCTAAGAGAGAAATTGGGTCACATTGTGTTATTGGAGGCCTAGCTCATATATTGTCTTTATTTTATGAATTCAAAAAACATGTGGCTGAAAAGCATGCATGCACACATGCAATCAACCTGATCTGATGTTTGCTACATCATCATAAATAAGTAATTCGTGTGTGTATGTGTGTGTGTGTGTGTGTGTGTGTGTGTTTTAGTTAATTTGAGTATTTGGCCTGAAGCAGAACCATCAGAGTTCAAAAGGTCAGTGTTTTCTAAATTGTTTTACTTCAAAATGACTCATGAGTCCATAGACTGTGTGTGTCATGCTCTGTTTCCTATTCCATTGATCCAGGTTTGACATCTGTTGCTAGGGTCATCTCATATTACAAAAAGTATTGGCTTTTAAGAGCCAGCTTCCTCATTTTGGCCTTCACCCAAAAATCCTTGTAGCACATTTTGTTTTCCACCAGTTCATCCCTTTGGGTTAGATCACAGTATCAAACTGTGTCTGACTAAATTGTATCTTTCATAAGCAGATGAGAGGATGAGCCAAATGAAGGGCAAGATGTTAATAGTCTGTTGTGATGCTGAAGGCCAGTGCGCTTGTACGTGCTGTGTAATTTGGTTCATTATGTCCCTATTCTTTGAAAAATGATTCTTGTCCATGATTGTGTGCAGCCTGTCTCCATTGTAATGGTGCATTAATTGGTTGGAGGAGTCATTGGCTTGCATGTAGTGACTTGACAGCTCACCCTTTAGTGGAGATGCCCCAAGACATGGGAGGAAAAGAGAGGAGCTGAGGCGCTGGGATGCTGGGCAGGAGGGCGGCTGAGGGGACGCACTCAGGCTTCAGTGAAGCTATGCTGGGGATTGGCTTCCTCTCTGGCTCCTGTGATCTTTCATCTCCTCGCTCCCTACTTCACAGTCACGCCTCTCTCTCCTCCCACATACAAGACTCAGAGATCAGCACTAAGAACCTGTGCCATTGACCACGGCTCCGGAAGTGAAGCGATTAGCTCACAGTCATGTGGTGCTTTCATGTCTCCATTGTTGGATTGCACAATTTTCCTTTGTGTGTGTGTGTGTGTGTGTGTGTGTGTGTGTGTGTGTGTGTGTGAGAGAGAGAGAGAGAGAGAGAGAGAGAGAGAGAGAGAGAGAGAGGAAAGTGGAAGGGAGAAGCAGAGACAGAGAGAAACATCGATGTGAGACGTGATTGGTTGCCTCCCTACGCATGCCCCGACCAGAGCCCTAGGATTGATCCTGCAACCAAGGTACAAGCCCTTGACTGGAAATGAAGCCATGACCTGTTAGTCTACAGGGAACACTCTAACCACTGAGCAAACTGTCAAGGGCAAAGTAATTTTGCTTTAAATAGATTAGGAATGACTGGCATACACTGTTCCCTCCCTGGCATATTCACCATGTTCATTGGAGAGCTAAACTGATAAAAGAACAACATTTTTTCTTTTCTTTTCAGAAAATCTATGACATCCCCAAAGGGAACGTATTACAACCAGGCTGACACTGTAATACACCCAACCGGTCATTTGTGGCAGCATATTATATGATGCACAGTGGCTCGTGGTGTTTTAATATATATTTTCATGTGTATTAGGAAAATTGTATAATATGCTCATCATTGCCTAAATTAATAGCTATTTTTGCCTCTGATAGGGGAATAGTGACACATAGCAATCAATGTAATGCCTCTTAAGTAAATAACAAGTTAGTAAAGAAAATCAAACAAAACTGACATGAAAATCTGTGAAAAAGTATTTAGCAAGTAAGAGCATGATAGCGGTAAGTTTGAATTTTGGAGTCAGACCTAAGTTTGGGTCCAGCCAGATCACCAGCCAGCCTTGGACCATGGACCAGGTACTCAAATTCTCTGGATTCTGTGTAGTGGTATTTCTCCAAGTTATTTTGAGCACCATGTGACAATGTATTAAAAGCTCAGACATGTAACAGACACCAAATAAATGTTGTTCCCTTCTTATAAAAAGCAAGTAATCAATTTAATGTGCTTCAGTAATGTTTACCACCGTAATTCCTTGCTCGTGAATTAAGACTGCACAAGATGTCAGCTGGCCTGTGGTCGGTGGGATGGGGCCTGACTGTCAGCTCTCCCACGCCAGGATTGGAGAGAAAGGCCAGATGGCTGAAGCTGAGGCGAAAACTTGGTCTCCACTCTCTTAAAGAGGCATTACCTCTTCAGCAGAGGGCTCTGTGCGATGAATATTAACTCCGGTGCCTGTGACGTGCCAGGCATTGGACATCAGTACTGGGGATTGGCTAAAGGGCAGGAGCAGTTACTGTGCCTCTGACTTCATGGGGCCAGATGGAGAGGCAAACAGTAATTGAATTGTCTCACAAATAATAAGCCAAGATCTGAAGGATGAACAAGGGATCACCAGGGGCCAGCACATAGGATGCTCATGCTTCTAGGAGTGTTGCAAGAGAGAGTGCTGTGTGGGGAAGGAGAGGTGGAGGGAATGAAAAAAAAAAGGTCGGTGTGCCTGGATACCAAGCAAGGAAGATCGCTTGTGATGTGGAATGAGTTTGGAGCAGTAGCCCGGGGCCATGTTATAAAAAGACTTGTCAAAGTAAAGAACGTTTTGTTTATCCTAAAAGTGATGAGAAATGATTGGGAAGTGTCTATAAACAAATTATAAGTTGAAAAGATACTCTGGAAGGCTGTGTTAGCCTGTGTTCTCCAGAGAAACAGAACCCATAGGAGATATGTAAATATATAAAATGTAAATATCAATGTAAAAATTTATATGAAGAGATTTATTGTAAAGAGTCAACTCCTGCCTGAAGTAGTGGAGGCTGAGAAGTCCATGACGTGCCATCTGAAATGGAAACCCAGGAGAGCCAGAGGGGCAGGTGGTCTGAGTCCGGAGGCCCAAGAAGCAGAGCACCAAGGGCAGGAGACCTCGGGCCCAGGGCAGGCAGAAGGAGGAGAAGCAGGCATCTCTTTCCTCCCCTGTTGCTTCTACTCAGGCCCTCAGTAGGTTGTCTGGTGCTCACCTGACACTGGGAGGTGGATCTCTTTATCGAGTCACTGATTTAAATTCTAATCTTGTGTGGAACAGGCACCTGCAGAAATAATGTTGACTCTGGGCACACCGTGGCCAGTCAAGTTGACGCACCCAATTAACCACCTCAAACCCTTCAGAGAACAGGCTGTGGCGGCCAAGAGCGGGTATAGGGATGGAGAAGACTGTATAGTTGAGAGAGATTGGGGGTGATAGGCAGGACTGGTAGCTGAGTGACCAGGGAGAGGGGAGAAGGCTTCATCAAGAAAGAGGATGGCTTCTGCGTCTCTGCCTTGGTCCTGGGAGAAGGACTACCCTCTGGAAAAAAGTTTAGAGCAGAATGATAACCTGCAGTGGCACTTCTAATACTTGCTAATCGCTCGGACACCCAGGCATCCAATGATGCCATTTAAGAATATTCTGCCCTCTCTAGGAAAGGCAGAAGCCAGCCCTTTGAAATCTGGGCAGTAAGGGTTGGGTAAAACTTCAGAACCCACTTTATATCAGATACCTTTGTACGCCTTGGCTTAGTCCATACTAGATCCTCTAAGGCAGTGGTTCTCAACCTTCCTAATGACATGACCCTTTAATACAGTTCCTCATGTTGTGGTGACCCCCAACCATAAAATTATTTTCGTTGCTACTTTGTAAGTATAATTTTGCTACTCTTGAGAACCGCTAGCAGGGTCGCCTAGGACCATTGGAAAACACAGAGATTTACATTACGATTCATAACAGTAGCAAAATCACAGTTATGAAGTAGCAACGAAAATAATTTTATGGTTGGGGGTCGCCACAACATGAGGAACTGTATTAAAGGGTCAGGGCATTAGGAAGGTTGAGAACCACTGCTCTAAGATCTCTGTGGTTGGCTTTTATTTATAACACAGAAACCAAGGTCAAAGAGGGGATGCCCACTCAGAGCCTGGATCCGGGACATCAGGGAGACTATTTTCTCCTGAATCCAGGCCCAGGGCTCACTCCACAGCTCTTCAGAGCCCTGTACTCAGGCTTTCCGAATGTGACTCTCTCCCCTGGCAGTGCTACCCTCCTTCGTGACCACCAACATCTCTCTCCCGTGATGGCTCAGCTTTCCACAGCCTGGGCAGGAGACACTAACACCAGTCTCACCAAGCGCTGGTATAAACTAGATTCCCAACAAGTCCCCTAGATGACCCCTAAATCCTCTAATGATGAAACCTAATTAGTTTACCCCTCCCAGGGGGAATTTCATCTCAGTGGGGGACAACAATGCAGTGTTGGATCCAAAAATCATACCGCAGTTGAGGCAATTGGGTGCCACCAACACTGGTGCTCCATCCCCTGTGAGGTTTCCCGCCTCGAGGATCTCTCTCTCCTTTTCTTTTATTTTTTATTTCTGCAACTTTTCACTTTTCAGTTAGTGGGCAATTCCCTTCTTCCTACATTCTGTCTCATAAATTTACAGAAAGTGATCAGACAAAATACACTTTAAGTGCACATTATGTACCATTGGAGATGAGAAGATTGAAAAAATTGATTTGTGGGTGTATGAGTTTTATATCTGTGTGTGTACGATGTGTATGTGGTGTACCTGTGTTTTTTTATGCCTGTGTGTTTTTATGTTATGTTTGTGTGTGTTTATACATGTGTGTGTCTGTTCAAAGGAGCAGAAAACATCTGCTCTGCTTGGCCTGTGTGTCTGGGGTTGACACGAGTCCAAGTGTGCAGTGGATTCCTAGCAGGTGGTGCGTGCGACTCTGCCTTCTGTTCGGAAGTTATTTTCATGCATCTAAACCTGGGAAGCGCTATGGGCCCTTGGGCTTTCATCTCTAACTCCTGTGGTCCAGCATCACACAAAGTGTGGTGTGCACCTGGATTCCCTGCAGATGGGATGAAATGCAGGGCTGCCTCGGGAGGTTCTAGCAGAGCCTGAGAGTCTGCATTTCTACACACCATCCCTCCCCCCTCCCCACTGGCAGGGATTTCAAGAATGCTGGGCCCAAGACCGCACTGTGAATAGCAAGGTCTTAGAACACAAAACAAAGAGGTTGGTCGAATATATCACTTTTTCAGGCTCCTTGCCATGGAATAAGTTACTAGGCAACTACTTGTCCAAGTAACTTGGGCGATTGTTTCTAGATCTAATTTATTGAGCATTTTCTCTCTTTCTAGTTCCACAGTAGACCTCTTTATATGTCACTCCTCATTATTCCCAAGAAGATCAACCACTCACATTAAGAACAGAAGTCCTAGAAGATGGTGCAGAAATAGTCAGTGAGAAGCTGGGTTGGTTTCCATTTCCTGTTAGAAATTGTTCCAATGGCTGCCTGTTTGTTTTTCTCACAGTAGGTTTCTACTAATTGGCATCTCACTTTAAACATCAAGATCAGGCGTGAGAATGCCTCCCTTAGAATGCATTCCTGTTTGTTTTATTTCTGGAGCCCCAAACACAATCCCTAGAATAGATCTTGTGACTCAAAGGAAACAAACATTGTTCCAGTCTTTTTAGATTGAGGACTTGTGTGTTTTGGGAATTTCAATTAAGAAGAGGAAAGGAAGGTGAAAACATCATTAAACATTTATTCTCTGATACTAGAGGTACCCTCTGAAAGTTAAGAGTCCCATTTCAGAAGATTTCACATTTGTTAACTGTGGATGTGACCTTCATAAGAGAATAGTGATTTAAACTCACTAGAATGTCAGATTTCTTTACAGTAAGTTATTGGGTAGATAAGGTCATGTTTACTAATAATTTCTTTCATGACTGTTTAATTTTCATCTACACTTAATGTGTGCCATTTGGAAAATGCCTGGACTACTTAGTAAGGCACTAGCATTTCCTATTCAATATTTTCTTCAGTCTACTATGGTTTTCTTTATTAGAAACAAGCATGATACCGCCGAAACCGGTTTGGCTCAGTGGTAGAGCATCGGTCTGCGGACTGAAAGGTCCCGGGTTCAATTCCGGTCAAGGGCATGTACATTGGTTGTGGGCACATCCCTGTTAGGGGGTGTGCAGGAGGCAACTGGTCGATGTTTCTCTCTCATCAACATTTCTAGCTCTCTATCTCTCTCCCTTCCTTTCTGTAAAAAATCAATAAAATACATTAAAAAAAAAAGAAACAAGCATGATACCATTTTTCCTCCATCATGTCTTTTACCCAGCAAAGAATGTTATAGCAGAATCAACCTTAGTCCATTCTGTTAGAATTGAGTGGAGCCCCAGTTTGACTTCATCTTATACTGAAACCATCCATAATATAATGCTAAGCTAGAAGCCATTACACCTGCTGTCTACAACTCTTTTCCATGCATTTTCATGTGGCCAGCTCCTTCTGCTTTGTTGTCATTCAAGTCTCAATCAAAATGTTCCTTCAGCAATAAGTAGATTCTGGGCAGGGACTGAAAAATCAATAGTAGAGAGTCTTGCAAACTATTTTATCTAAAATAGGTACTCCCCTGCCAGCACACATTCACACTCTTTCTCTCTCTCAATCACATGATAACCCAGAGTACATCTAACAATATTGTTTTCCACTAAAAAATTCAGGAGTCAAACTCTGGGTACTGGAATGACATAAACTGCTATCAGGTTGTCTACTTACATAATTCATTTTATGAGATTTGGTGCAACATTTCTCACTCATCCTAATCAATTATATCTCCTTAGTGTCTGTCTGTCTCTCTGTCTCTCTGTCTGTCTGTCTTCCCATTATGTTGAGATGAATCTGGAGTCTGCCCCTCCCAGTTCTAGTATATTTGGCAAATGTGAATTCTGTTCCTTTGTCCTACTTGTGGCTTCTTATAAACCCGAGTCTTGCAGAAAGTGGAAATGTAGAAGGAGGTCATCAACAGGATGTGACCGCCCATTGACCCAGGAGCTGGACCCATGCAGCCAGGCTCCTCACCCCTCTCCTGTCCTTGGAATGTGTGTTTTGCCCACCATTCCCACAGTGTGAGCTTTTTCAAGGGCATAGCCTTGAGACAGTAGGTGTTGTTGAGACCATCTGGATGGCATATGTGACTGAAGCCAATTAAGGCCTCACATAAACTTTCAAGATACTGGTTGGTGGGCACAGAGATCTACCTGTCTTGCAGTCTCCAAGACAAGTCTCATATAAAGGTTCCCTTACTTATTAAACTGCCACCTACTAGTCTGGAGTAGTCCACCTCTTTCTTATATCTCTCCACAGCCTTCATGCACAGGGGCCAGTTTGTGAACAAACAGGAAACTTAAGATTCAGAACCAACATATGTGTTGTCTTTATACATAGGTTTGTTTTTAAGTTAAGGTCAACTCTGGCTATTTTGGTAGGACAAAAAGCCAGACCTTTATTATTGCATGAATTTCCCCCAAGGCTTTGTTTTAATTTTCTTTCTTTAACAGTATTCTTGTAGTAGATTTTAAAAGCAGCATCCTATATATAATAAAAGGCTAATATGCAAATAGACCAAACAGTGGAACAACCGAATAACCAGTCACTGTTGTTCAACCAGGGGGCATGCGCAAAACATGGTGGGTGTCAGCAGCAGGTGGCAGAGTGCAGAACATGACAGCATTGACCATGGTGGGATGGTGGAGCAGGTGATCAGGGGCATCAGACCAAGGGTGGGTGCAGGTTGTTGTCATCAGGTTGAGCCTCTGGTGGTTACTGAAATTCTTTGCTCCCATGTGTCACGGTGCCTCCCAGTTCTCGCACCTAATGCCAGCACCAGAGGTGCTGCTTGCATCCGCTGCCCCAGTCACTCATATCATAAGTGAGTGCAAACAGTGGCTGCCAGCCCTGGTTACCCCTCAGGGCTTCTCCACCTCCTTCTGCTCCTGAGGAGCAATCGGGGCTGGCAGCCACTGCTCACACCCACTGCCAGTGATGGCCCCACTCACACTTGCTGATGGTACCAGCTCCAAAGCTCCCTGGTCAGCAGGTGTTAGCAGAGCAGCTGCTGTAAGCACATGGGAGCAGCAGTGGCTGGAGCGGGACTGCAGGCAGACTGGGGACTGGGTGCTGTGGTGGGAAGGGCTTGGCAGAGGGCAGAGGGTGGGCTGGGACCTGTCTCTGTGCCCACTGCAGCCTCATGGCCCACAGTTCCTTTCAAGGTACACAAATCTGTGCACTGGGCCCCTAGTAATTATATAAGAGTGAATTCTATTTAAGATTTTCTTTTTATACAGATGTTAAAGGCTCTGCCCCTTTAATTAAAGTACACGTGCATTATTTTGTCTGCTCCAAAAATCCAAGTGTGGGTGTATGTTTATGTATGTTTTAATTTGCTAGTGAAAAGATTGTTAAAGCAAAAAATGAAAACTCTATCTCTCTAAGCATACCTAGTTTCACTTTTGCTTACTGATTTCAAATTCTGTCCATATGTATATGTTACATATGTATGATACACATGCTATTTTGCCTATTTTCACACAATATTCTTAGTAAATAAACAAGGTTTAATAATTATTTTCTCTAATGGCTGTATTCTAGCATATTGTTACATAAACATTCATCTAGCTAGTTCCCTTTCACTGGACATTTAATGGATGCCAGTGTTACTTCATTACTAGAAATAAAACTACAGTTGGTATTTTCATATATGTAGCACAACCTAACTCAAATAGAGTCAGGAGTAGTATACAAATGGAACAAAATGTGTGAGTTTTCAAAGCTTTTGTTATTTCATCATGCTGCTTTCCAAAAGAATTATATCAATTTACAGCACCATTACATGGGATACTGTGCTGATTTGTAACAAAGGTGTTTCTCTCTTACTTTCCTAATTTGTGTTAGTTTTTCCCCCTTAATTGATGAGAGAGAGAAAGAGAGAGAGAGAGAGAGAGAGAGAGAGAGAGAGAGAGAGAGAGAGAGAGAGATTAATTTGTTGTACACTCATTTATGCATTCATTGCTTATTTCTTGTAAATGCCCTGACCAGGGATCAAACCCACAACCTTGGTATATTGGGACAGCATGCCAGCCAACTAAGCTACGTGGCCAGAGCCTCATAATATTCTTGAGATATTTTATGTGACAGGCATTAAGTGACTTAGAAACATTATGTATGTTAAAAATATACTTTCTGGAGCCTGATTTCATGGGGTCAAATCTAGACTCCACCATATAATCTCTACTTGCTTTTTTTCCCTCCTCACAAAGAGTCCTAGGATTACTGTGAGGATCAAGTGAGTTCATATAGTAGAGAGCCTGGGTAAGCACTGGATAATATTGATTATTATTCCTAATAATGAGTGTTTTTAATGTGATGCTGGGATTCCAGCTGCAGAGGCCTCTTCCTGAGGTTTCCCACTATAGAGACCCTTTTCTGACTGAAATGTTCAACCCCCTTCAATATCAGTGGAACCACCACTGATATCCACGGAAAAGTACTGCCAAGTTCAATCCAGGCTGAATTAGGCTCTGAAAATAAGAGCATAAGGTTACTATGATTCACTGGAAGGGTCATGACATAATTTCCTGTTTCCAAGACAATAAAGCTAATGTTTTAATGCTATTATTTTCTCCATTCTTGAGATCTGATGATAATTCTGTATTGGAAGTGTTTCATGGAATTATGAAATTCCCCTATACTATATAATAAAAGAGTAATATGCAAATTATCCATCACTCTGCTACACCAACAAGCCACACCCACCAGCCAATCAGGAGGAAGTATGCAAACTAATTCAACCAAGGTAGCCGTGGGCACAGAGCAAGCAGGAGGCTTGGGTTTCCCTGGAAATGGAGGAATCCAAGCTTTCCACACACCTTTGCAGGCCCAGACCTCCACTCAATGCTACAAAGTTTCAATTATAGAAGATAAATAAATCCCAGATACCAGGTCTGCTTGGGTCACTGGGGGGGCCTGGCTTGCCTGCAAACCACCACAAGCCTCTCACCCAGGCCACCCCACACCCTAAGGAAACCCCAACCCTGATCTGGGACACCCTTCGGGGCAAACCAGCTGGCCCCCACCCATGCACCAGGCCTCTATCCTATCTAATAAAAGAGTAATATACAAATTGACCATCACTCCAACACACAAGATGGCTATCCCTATGTGGACACAAGATGGCCAGCAGGGGAGGGCAGTTGGGAGGGACCAGGCCTGCAAGGGAGGGCAGTTGTGGGCAATCAGGCTTGGTGGGAAGGGTAGTTGGGGAGGGGGGGGGGCGCCAAGGCCAGCAGGGGAGAACAGTTGGGGAGTACCAGGCCTACAGGGAAGGGCAGTTATGGGTGACCAGACCTGCAGGGGAAGACAGTTAGGCATCAGGGGAGCAGTTAGGCATCAATCAGGCTTGCAGGCAGAAGCGGTTAGGGACAATCAAGAAGGCAGGTAGGTGAGCAGTTGGGAGCCAGCAGTCCTCAATTGTGAGAGGGATCCCAGATTGGAGAGGGTGCAGGCTTGGCTGAGGGACACACACCCCTGTGCATGAATTTCATGCACTGTGCCTCTAGTAGATTATAAGAGCCTGGTGGGTAGGAATCCTGAGGTCTCATTCAGGAGCCAGCAAATGGCTTCCTTGCACCAGGAAGGCTCTCTATACATATTTTCTGACCTGAATTTCTCCCAAACATTACTATAAACACTTTCAGTTATTTTCTAATGTACTCTGTTCATAACTGCTTAGACAATTATTTTTATTAGCATAACATTTCACTTAAGCATAATGATGTTGGGGAAAAAAACAAAAACAATGTAAGCACATTTTCTCAGCTATGGCTGATTACGAGTGTTTTCTTTCTTCTTCTTTTTTTTTCTTTGCAGATTTGATAAATTAATTATAAATTTCCCAAGGGGGATCTACCATGAATTGATCTTTGTCTTTTATTCTCTAATGTTGAGTTTCTATTCTAGTCACAGTGTTTATCCATTGAGACCACAATATTGCTGAGGGCTCATAAAATTGCTGATATAACCAACCTTCTCCAGAGAACCTGGTTTCAATTGTCATAATGAATTAATCCCTCTTTCTCCATCTCTTTGCTCCAAAAGCTATTTGTGGAGACCACTGATGTCAACGGCAGAACTCTTGAGGGGCCAGTCCCTCTGGAAGTCATTGTGATTGATCAGAACGACAATAGACCAAGCTTCCGAGAGGGCCCCTATGTTGGCCATGTCATGGAAGGATCCCCTACAGGTATGTTAAGTTGGCTTATCATTAGCATAATGGCTTAGGAAGTGGCATACTCTGATCTTTGGACTCTTGAGAGACTATGCATTGCCACTCCAACTTGTTGTTGGTATGCATCATCATTGACAGTATTTCCCTGGGTAGAAGCAAGAGCTGGAAAGATGCAATTCAGAACATGCCTGAGCTGTTGCAAACTATGAAAACATCTCCCCTTGTCCCTAATGGTGATCTTTCAAGGGTGATGGACATCTAAGTCTTTAACGCATGGCCGCGGTCGGACACAATGTAAATATCTAGCTCACCCTTGTGAGGCCCCAGGCTGGACTTCGTGAAACAGTGGGGCTGTGATGGACATTAAAGTTCCCACTACAAGCTCCTCAGTTATTTCTTTTCATAACTGCATTTTAATCAGAACCCTTTTTGGAAAACTGGGTAGGCCTTTGTTCTCCCCTTTCCTTAGATGTATATGGAGAAACCCTTGTCCTCAAAGGGCCAAAATCAAGACATTTTCTTTTTCTCCCTGGAAATACTTGTACCTACTGTTAGGAAAATGACTCAGAGTTATTACGGAGCTCCTTTTATCTTTTCCCCACGTTTAACCTTTCTGTCAGGGAAGGTTTCACAATTAGAGCTGCCTTTCTGGCCCAATAGATACTAATTAAAGCATTCTGTGACCAGCAGCAGAAATCAGTCCTAAGTATAATGCTTGAGAAACTGAAGAGCGAAGAAGAAACATCCCTCGCGTAAGGCTGTACTTTGATTTTAAGCTTTAAAATCCTTTTAAGTGAAAAGGCACCATATTAAGTTTATCACTGAGGCTGTGTATAGATAATGGCAAAACAAGTAAGAGTCACTCAGTGGCCAGATGGGAGAGGGACACTGGAGAGCTTGTTTGACTGGTTACCCACCCTCTCACTCTCCGCCTGGATTGATGGGATGTATCAAAGATGTGTAGTTACATGAGGTGCTAGAAGTTTTATCATGGTAACCTGCTTTGATTACCTGAATAATTATAAGTAAAGGTGCCTAAAACCTCCCTTCCACTTAAAGGAGCTGAATCTCTCTATACACTTCATCAGATGCCCAAGGTCAGGAGTGACCCGCTGTCTTCTGGAATTTGACTGCATTCTGTAAAAAGGAGAGGGAATTCCCTGTGTGTGCTGGAGGGCATTTGGGGGCCGAGGGTGGCAACAGAGGGTGAAAACAGCGCTGGAAAATCAGAGAGCAGCAGGTGGAGGTGGGTCAGCACTTCGGGTGGAACTTCCTGTGGCACCTCTCAGGAGGCTGCTGTCATGGAGAGATGGCTTTTGGTGAGAGAGACCCTGGAATTTGAGTTCGATGTTTACAGAAATCTTAAACAAGCTGGTGTTCAGAACAAGTTAGGAGAATCAATGAGGAAAGCTATTAAAGAGACTGGAGATGGAGCAGAGCAGAAAAATGATTCTCCATTTCTATCCGTGGTACCCGGGCATTGTATATGAGTGACTGGAATTCAAGATGGCTGGGAAAGTGTTCTAAATGTAAATGACAATGGTGATATTTCAGGCAGCTGTGAGCAGGTGCATATCTCTGTATATTATATGTGTATATGATTAGACAATGTTCAATTTACCTCCCGCTGTGCCCTTCCTTCAAGTTTCAGAAAGAATTTCAAATTTTAATGTTTTATATACGTATCATATTTTCCAAGAAAATTGAATCCTTTGTGTATATTGAATTTCTTAAAGCACAAAGCAATTTGGTTAGGGTGGACGCACCTCCAGCAAAACATAAAACATCTCAAACTTCAATTTATAATTGGAAATGTCCTATAAAATACAGAAAGCCTTGGAGATCAGTACGGAGGAGCTTCTACCAGCTATGTGGAATTTGGCCTGATTTATTGTTGTCTTTTCAGAACCCTCTGGGTTCGACTGTAAAGCAGGCATTGGAATGGCATCAGTCAAAGTTGGTTTGAGAATGTGGAGCTGTGGAAAACTTTTAGAGGAGAAATCAGTTAGATCACTTAGCTCCTGTGGGAGAGCTCAGGCAAGGAGACCCCGAAGCTTCCATGGGGACAGTGGGAATCTGGGAAGGGTGTCAGTGTCCCTCCCTAAGCCCCCTCCCCAACATCGACCATTTACAAGTTATAACAACAAACACAGACTGGCTATAGAATTGATCGCCTCTCCCAGTTTCATAATCTCTCACTCAGGTGTGCCTCTAAGAATCCTATGTGTTGTGGACATTATTCCAGGTCCACTTTACAGAAGAGAATGCTAACCCCAGAAAGAGTTCAGTAACTTTGCCCAGTAGACACAACAACAGATGGGAAGCAGTGTTCAGGGCTCAACTGTGTCACCCATCTTCACATCATGCTCTTTCAACTGTCCCCAAATATTTGCGGTGAAAACAGCCTTTTACTTATGATGAGCACTTACTCAGTCTTACTGTATTCTGAGACCTTTCTATACTCTGTGTCACTTCCTCCATTATACCAGGTCCTACTCTGAGAGGTGATAACTCTCCCATCATACAAATAAGAAAACTGAATCTCAAGAGGTCCAGGAATTTTCCCCACATCACAAGCTGGGAGATGAGCTAGAATCTGTTTTCATGTTTCTAGCTTACAGACACAGGCCCTTTCTCATGTACCATGTTGGAGCCAGCCACCTTCCCTCACATTCTTAAGGATGGACTCTTTGCAGGCCCAGCTGAGGAAAAATAGTTGTGGGGTTCTAATCCAATTAACTGATTTAGCTTCTGACAGAAAGTGACCAGCTCTCTGGCCAAATATCCCGGCTCATTGAATGGCTTTTAATATATGTGAGCTATTGCTCAGTCTCAGGGGTCAAACAGCATTCCACACCAGGGTCCTTGTCCTCATTCACATCACTCCCTTCCAATTCCACATAAGCAGGAGCGCGACCTTGACAGCCTCTCAGAAGGGCCCCAGGGTTGCTATTATGCTCTGCCATCACCATCTTCAAATGGTTAAGAATTGCTGAACAACGGGTCCTGGATGTTCATTTTGCACTGAGCCCAACACATGCTATAGCTAGTCCGGTGCCCAGCATTGTGGCCTAGAGTTAGGTTTAATGCTCCACTTACTTCTTTAACAAGGTGAGCCCTTGGGAAGGTTACTGAACCTTCTAGAAGCCTCAATTGCCTTGTCTATAGATGGAGTGGGTGTATAATAGTGCCACCCTGGAGAACTATATGCAAGGAGTAAATGGGACAATGCGCTTCACTCAGTGCTTAGAACATAATAAATGTTCAGGAAATGCCAATGTATTGTTAATACTGCAATTATTATTCTGGCAGCGAACCTACTAGGAAAGGGAAGGCAAAGGGACATATAGTTTGGTGAAGGAACATTCATCTCCCAACAAACGAAGTATCATTTTCGTGTTCCAGTGTACCCGGACGCCATCTGCCCCAATCCATCACGTGGGAAGGTCACCTATATTTATTTGTTTGTGCCGACAGGAGACCATTTCCAGCCCTCGGCGCTGAACTCCAGGGTAGTGTTCTGGGAAATCATTACTAGACGAAGGGAGATTAACAGACAGTAATGGTCTTTGAGCTTTGCTGGCTGCTCCCTGGGACCAGCTGGAGCTCCGTGTGAACCTGGTGTTTTCTGAATGCCTGAAGCATGCCAAGACTGTGGGAATTAGGGATAGAGGAATGGGTAATTTGAAATTCCTGAAGGGCACACATGCCAGGGCCCAGAGTGCTGGCTGGCACCCACTTCCCGGTGTTATGCCACTTACAATCCTCTAGACACTCTGGGAAGAGCTAACCATGAGAAAAGCATGCTTCATCCAGAAGCAGACCCTGGCATGAAGGTCGAGGCATGTGGTTTACCTGAGGTGGAGGATACCAGGTGAGGGGTGCCATCAGGGATGGAAGCAGGCCCTTTCAAGATGCCAGTAAGCTAGCTACCATAGTGGGCAAGTGTGAACTTGATCCCTGGGTGGACAGGGGGCTCTAGGAAACAACATAAAACACACCCAGCAGCAACATCCCCGCCCAGAGGCCAGGGAGCCGGGGTATCCATCCCAATGCCCATCAGAGCTGTCCCTAGAGGGACTTACCTCCTGGGCACTGTCATCCTGCTGTGGGCATGGGAAAACAGCATCCACAATTTGGGGGCAGCCTGCCAACAAGGCACGGGAGCTGGCTGTTGGGCAGGCCTCAGCTATTCTCTTCCCTCTATGCTTGCAGCCACCCTGAATGTCAGCTGGGATAGCTGGGAGAATGGCACCCAACACCCGGATAGGTGGGTAGCTTTGAGAAATGTCAGGGAAAGGAGGTAGTGGGAGGGATATGTTAGTTCCTAAGCTGTATGACTGAGAAAGAGGAATGTTTCTTTAAATATGGGTCAGGAGCATGTCCTTTATCCTAAGAGATCCCCTTTGCTGAGGTGCTGACACTTCTTAAGGCTGCTGAACTGGAGCAGAGATGAGCAGCTAAATCCTCAACCTCTGATTCCCGAGAGCACAAGGACTCTTGCCTTATCTTGATTCCTCTCATGCTCCCTTTATTCCCCCACCTAATAGTGCTGTTGAGCATCTACTCTGTGCCAGCACTACTCTAAGCTCTGAGGGTGCAGCTGTGGACCTGCCAGATGCTGCCTTCCAGCAAGGCACAGGGGCTGCTGTTGGCTTCCAGAGCCCAGCAGGGAGACTGGAAGCAATAAGTAAGCATTGCAATGTGATGAGTGCAGCCAAGCAGGATGGGGTGCTGTGAGGGGGGCGGGTTGACTCCCACCCCCCCAGGATCCATCTGAGTCTTCATTCTTCAAGACTCAGTTACTTTGATTTTTTAAAGAGGCCCTACCTTGCTGGACATGAGGAAGAACAGCCAATCAACAGCCTGTAGAGCAAATGGCTGTCCTGAGAGCTCACCTGTGCTTGGCAGTGGCTGTTTTCCAAACTGGCTTGGTCTAAATAGAGATCGTTGTGATATTTGATGGTTGACATTTGAGATCTTGCTCAGTATAAGTGATCGGCGTGTTGGGTGTTGGTATAACCTGGAAGTAAAGTCCCTTTTCTGGTCACCTGTTTACTTGTTGCAGGAATGGCCATGTAGCTTTTCAGTCCACCCACCATCCAGTTTTCCTTCATTGGTATTTTTGGACTTGCACTTTGTAGTTTCTCCTATTCTCAAGTTTCCTGGCCAATCCCAGGGGCTTTTGGAACATTGGACGTGTGGCTATTTTGGGTTTCTGTTTGGCTGGTCGGTTCACTGATTGTTTTCTTAAGCAGATGTATCTATTTTAAAAGCAAAACAGTTCAGCTTTTTGCCAGCTTTGTTTAAGTGAAAAAGGGCAATCGCCCTCAAGTCTCACTATGCAGAGAATACCACCATTGGCATCATGGCGAGCAGAGCTGCAGCAGGCACTCAGGGCCCGGGACCTGGGATTCCCTTGCAGCCCTGGCTCCGTCTGGAAGGACATCCAGAAGGATGTCCACGCTAATATGCATATTATACTTTTATTATTTAAGCATGGACTTTGGCTGTTTCCCCACAGTGTTAGAGTTGGGACACAGATTGTATATTTCACAAGCCAAAAACATGTGCTACCTGTATATCTATACATTTAAAGTATTTTTAAATAAATAAGCATTCTTTACCTGACCCTCTGAAGAACTAGGCATATCCTGTATAGAGCTCCATAAGTTTTTTACTTTAAAATTAGTAGGAAGCCCTTGGGTGGTTTTAACAATAAAATCAGATTTTACCATGCTCCTACTGAGGGAGGCTAGGTTACTTCCTCAAGATCACACAGCTGGTGGGTGACAAAACTGGAATTCAGATTCAGCTAACTCTTGGGCCCTTTCCTTTCCTCTCCATCTATGCTGCCCACTGTCCTTTAGCCACTTCACCCATGAAAATATTAAAATGAACCCAAATCTGCACCTAAGTCTAGACAGCATTTCCTTATATGCATTGTGTGTGTGTATGTATGTACATGTGTGTGGGTGTAAGTATACATATGTGTATGGATAGATGAAGGAGAGAGAGGGCAGGAGAGAGGAAGAAAAATACCAGTGGCTGTCCTTAGTCATTTTATCCTGGCCTAGCTGGCAGGGTACCTCCATGTGGCCCGTAGTTACTGGCAGTGGCCTTCTCAAATAGAGCCAGATTCTCCCCCTAGCAGTCATTTGGGAGACACTTAAGGAAAACTTCTCCAAGATCCCTAGGCATGTAGGCTGTCAATCAGGACAGTCTACACATGTCAGTCAGAAAAAACTTTATAATAAACAGCTTGATAAACCAGCTTTCACCGCAGCATCACCATGCTATACATGCCATCCTTTCTGAGGGAGCGTCCAGAGTGGCTACTTCTGTCTGTCTGCACAGACACGTTTGAACCACTCTACCACAATCAATCTGTCAACAGTGCACGAAGAAACCCTGGGTAATTTATGTATGGAACCACCCCTCTTCTTAAATAAATGGAAGAGACTCAGATTTATAAGTTTAGTGGGGAGAGGGCATATAAAATTCCTTTCAAGTATATGTATTATAAAATATAGGTCATGAATTGATTTTTCCAATATATCAAAGCAAAAAAATTTAATAGTTTTAATTATGACTGAATTTTTAATAAACCAAGCATCTTTTCCAAACCTATTTTATTATTTAGAAGACTGGCTGTGTTCAAAGATTTCTCAAAAGTTTGATTTGGGGAATTTTCAATGCTTTCTTTTGCTCTGGTTTTCTACTTTTGTTTAGAGTATTTATGGCAGTGTGTTTTTTAAATATATATATATATTTATTGATTTTAAAGAGAGGCAGGAAGAGAGAAGGGAAAATGTCAGTCTGTTGTTCTATTTATTCATACATTCACTGGCTACCTCTTGTTTGTGCCCTAATCAAGGGATCAAACCCACAACCTTAGGATTTGGAGATGGTGCTTTAATCACCTAGCCCACATGCGGCCTGGGCGAGTCTATTTTGAAGAAGTGGTGTTAAAAGAAGTTTAAGTTTTAAAAAATTGGCTCTCAAAAGAAATTTAAATTGTTCTACTATTGATTTTTGGCTAATTAGTCTGTTGACTAATGAATTTGCCGAACACTGACCTAGCCAGTGCTATACAGTTATGATCTACTAGGATTGTGCTCAATAAGGGGCTGCTCACACAGATCCCTTCTTTGTGGGGCAGGCAGGGCTGGGCTGGGGAAGGGGGGGTCATGTTTCTCTAGTTGGCCTCTAAGTCCTTAGGAAAGGTCCCTTTTCAGAATGAAGGATGACCTCGTAGTCCTGTCCCCTGACCATCAAGACCGGGTGCCCTGAGCTGCTTGCTGTCTGTGCCTGGGCTTCTCTCACTCCTTCAGTTTCACCCTCTCTCTTGCTGAAGAGGGTCTATTCTCATCGGCTCACACCCAATTCACAAGCCAAGGTTGGGGGTGATGACTTGAAAGGAATCTAGACATGTGAAATTAAGTTCATGGAGTCCTTTCTCTGTGTGATATATCAGGCAAAAATGGCTGGGTAGATTTCCACTTAACGGGGAAAGTATGTTTGATGCAGTTCAACTTAAAATGCCAATCCTTGCAACTAAAACAGATAACCGAAGAGACCCCTACTGCTGCTGTCAAAGAGACACAGGGTTCAGACATTGCAGAGCACTGTTCAGCTGTGTGGATGGTTTGCTCCCTCCCCAGACACTTTTGGTGGCCACACTGGGGGCGGGGAGGGTGTAACTGGCATTTAGTGGGTGGAGGCCAGGGATGCTAATAAACATCCTACCATACTCAGGACAGCCCCTCCACAAAGATTATTTGGCTCAAAATGGCAGTAGTGCTGAGGTTAAGAAACACTCACTGCCCTGGATGGAGAACATGCAGAGTGGGTTATGCAGCCTGAATCTGAAGTCTGTAGGAGAGGCACTACCGAGTATGCGCACTGGTCAGCATCTCTGTATGGGCTCTGGGGTGAGTGATGGGGACCCTGCTCCTGTGAGGACGGTCCGTCATCACGCGCTGAGGTTAACAGTGGCCACTTCATGAGTGGGAGTGGTGCTGGGCCCTACGCAAGTCCTAAGCATCATTTCATCGACTCACCACTGGAATCCTAGGAGGTAGATGCAGTAGTCATCTCCATGTTTCCAACAAGGAGGCTGAGGCTTAAAGAAGTTAGAAAACAAGTTTTCAGAAGAGACCTCCTCCCTAGTATCCATTCAGCTCTCCTTTAGTAACAGACTCTGGCTACCACAGCCAATGTGTCCATGTAAACTCAGCATTTCCCAGCCTCCAGGATGTGGCATGTGATGAAGTACCATACAGAGAGCCAGAGCATGTTGCTAGGTTACATTTTTGCAATGAGTCGGGAACTAAGGCAGTTGATAAGAGTGCCCTTTGCCCTCCTCCCACCCTCTCGCTGCCTGGAATGAGGACGTGAGGCTTAGAGTTCAGGAAGCCACTCTGCTTGCTGAGGTGGCTTTGAGAATGGAAGCCCTCTCCTAGGAAGGTGGTACAGAAGGTAAAATGAAGCTTGATTCTGTTGCCTGTGGAATGTCCTGTTAGCCTCTCTCCAGAATTATTTTACATAAGGCAGTAATGAACTTGTCTTGTTTAGCTCAGGGTTATATTGGGGTCTCTGTATTTGTTGCCAACTGTAATAAAGTGGGCATATCTAGCGTTACTCAGCCAGTAAGAATAATAGTCCAAACAATTTGACTCCAAGCCATGCTTTTAAACTGGGGCATGCTATGTTGACTTAGACATTCAAACCCACTTTCTTCTGCCTGTGTTTCATGCCACTGTTTTCTTTTGTCTTGTTTTGTTTTGTTTTGTTTTGTTTTGTTTTGTATAGTAACAAGAAAATTGAGACTTTATTAGGACAAAAATGATTTTTGTCTCCTCCGCTGTCTTATTAGAGTTCTTTCCAGAAAACATTCTGAGGTCTCTGTCATTAGATGTTTTCATTGGATTAAAAACAAACTCAATCCTATGATGGAAACCTTCTTAGCACAGTGGGTTTTGACTCCCTCCTATCACAGTAATTTCAGATCATAGGCCAGCACTGATTATCTGAAAGTACCCCAACCCGGGGCGTCATCATGTGGCTGCCACTGACGTCAATGTGGTGGCCTCACGCCCACATCCCCAGGACTAGACAAGGAGGGAAAAGGCACAGGAATGTTATTTTTGTTTCTTGCTACTGAGCCAACTGGAAGTGCATCAGCAGAGCAGTGTGTTCTGACAGGAGCATAGCACAGGGGCTGAGACCATGGCTCCTGGGTCCCAAAGATCTCACTTCCAGTTTCATGTCCTCTACTAGTTGGGAGACCTTGAACATGTTCTTACCTCTCTGAGCGCTGGGCAACGCCTCTGTAAAACGAGGATCACGATAATGTCCCAAACGGTAGCTGTGATGTCCATGAGAAAATAAAAGTCAAGCTTTGAGCACCTTGTCTGACAAATACACATGTGCAATAAATGTTAGCAGCTACAGAGTGCTTTCTTTTTCAATGAGAATAGGTTCAAGAGGGTCATAGTGCCATCTCCTCGCATCCTGCAGGGAGGGAAGATCTCTGCCAATCAGCAAAGCTGCATTCCAACCCTAGCTCCTTCTCTAATCAGCTCTGTGAATTCAAGTCTCTATATCTCATTTTGAATTGGTGATAATCCACTGAGACAGGGTTTTGTATGAATTTGAATTAGGGAAATTGAAAATGATACAACATGGAAATAATAACAAAATGTCATTTGTGCACAAATTTAGAAACAATGTAATCTCCCAAATTATAAGCATTTGTCAAGAACTACATAATTTCAAAATAGCTGGCAGGGTTTTCGCTCCCTCTCTCTCTCTCTCTCTCTCTCATATGTGTGTGTATACACATATACACACACACCAGAGGCCCAGTACATGAAATTTGTGCACAGGTAGGGTCCCTAGGCCTAGCCAGCCAGTAGTTAGGGCCAATCAAGACCTTCCTTTCCTTGGCTGCCTGCAGCCAGACAGTGCCTTCCTTTTTCCCCATCCTCCCCCTGGTGGTCAGTGAGCATCATAGCAAGTGGTCGAACTCCCAGTCAGTTGAACCCCCAAGGGGACAATTTGTATATTAGCCTTTTATTATATAGGATATACATACATATGTATGTATGTGTATGAATGTATATCTATACATATATATCAGCTTTGATGAAATATAAATCACATATGTAATTTGCTGATTCACCCATTAGCATATATGATTCAATAGTTTTTAATATACTACTCACAGAATTGTGCAATCATTACCACAATCAATTTTAGAATATTTCTATCACCCTCAAAGGAAATCCTGTATCCATTAGAAGTCATTTTCCATTTATTCTCTGCTCCCTACCCCCATCAAAAGAATTCCCTATCCCTCAGAAACCACAAAGCTACTTTATGCCTCTATAGATACTTATTCTGGATAAATATATATATATATATATATATATATATATATATATATATATGACTGAACATACATCCATCTGACCAATCGACCAGCTGGCACATATGATGCACACTGGCAATTTAAAAATAAATGTTGACTAGCAATGTACAATACATATAAAGCTCTTGCTGGCACCAATTACACGAGTGTGTTTTGATCTATCATTGTTAATCATGAATTTGGTTGACACTTCTATTGTTTAACACTTCTATTACAGAGAAAGGGCGAATAGCGATATTAAAATATTTCTTCTAATTAATTCCCTTTCAATGTGCATGAATCCATGCACCAGGCCACTAGTTTTATATAAATGGAATCACACAGTATGCAATTTGTTGCGATTGGATTTATTCATACAAAATAATGTTTTCAAGGTTTATCTGTATTGTATGTATCATGAATTGGTGCTTTGTTCCTTTTTCTTGACAAAGACATGGTTCCTGAATTAAACGTACTGTTACCACAGTTGATGCCACTTTAGCTAATAAAATAAGCACACACCATTCTTTGTCAAGATCAGTCTTGAATTATGCACATTCTTAATTATTTAAGGTATTTGAAAATCTGGCCTTTATATAAAGTACACCTGTACATTACTTATCTTGCAGTTGTGTTATAAGAATTAAATGAAGTAATATATAGAAGTTCTTGGTAGCAGAATCTGATAAAGGGTGGCCCCTCAAGAAATGGTCCCTCCCTGCTTTGGTTGGTTTGTTCCTTCTGTAGCACATCTATTTGTAATCTGCTCTTGTGTCTCCCTCACCCTAAGGAATCTCCATCAATACAGACTCCAATTGATTAAATAAAAGAATTACTATTAAGTTATTCCTAAGGAGTTTATTCACTACAAAACAAACAAACAAAAAAAAAAAGCCTTTGGGGGGGGGGGTCCAGCTTCCACTAAAATGTCCAAGATTTTGGAAACCCATCAATGATTCAAGTTAGATACTCCTTCACAAATTTCTATCAATATCCATGTATTCATAGGCAATCTGAAAGCTTTACTTTTGTCAACCTGAGTATATACATTTCAGTTATGACAGTGGCATTGGATATATGAATTTTAATGAAAGACAGCTTTGAAAATGGCCATCCTATGGTCTTCCCTAACTTATTTCAGCAAGATGTGTGAGTGAAAGCCATTCAGCCCTTCATCCCCTCCCATCACCCTTTTCCTCAGCCAACAGGTACCACAGCACACAGACCTATCTGCTCCTCAGCAAGCCACTGTACTTGCCTCCGATGAAGAGTGCTTTCAAATATATTTTTATTGATTTCAGAGAGGAAGGGAGATGGAGAGATAGATAGAAACATCAGTGATGACAGAAAATCATTGATCGGCTGCCTCCTGTATGCGCCCTACTGGGGATCAAGCTGCAACCCAGGCATGTGCCCTGACCTGGAATGGAACCATGACCTTCTAGTTCACAGGTTGACACTCAACCACTGAGCCACACTGGTTGAGCAGAATGGGTGCTTTCAAATTCATCATTCCATTTCATCTTCCCAAGGGTGCTGAGGATCATTATCAACAAGTCTGGGGGGAGGAAACAGCTCAGATAAGCAGAGGACAAGCTATGTGAGAATGGGTTTGTCTGACCTGAAATCACATCTTCCTTCAAGGAGACTGCATATCCTGTCTCCTTGCAGGTTATTACTTCTGAGTCTCCTGCACGTCCTCCATAGTCAGACTTATTTATTTATCTACTCAGTGGTCTCTGAGGTAAGCCTTCAGTGCTGTTCCCAGCCAAGGCTGTGCATCTGAATAGGAATTGTTTATTTTATTGCTCATGGGAGATGTAAGAGGCAAGCAACAAAAACTGCAGTGTGGCTGCAGCTCAGAGCTTGCGGGCTAAGAAGCTGCTCTGTGTTGCACCTGTCTGTGGGGTTTTCCCCTGTAGGGTGAGGCAGTCCGGCTGGGCCTGGTCCTAATTCCATCTTAAAGGGCAAGGTCAAGATGCAAGACAAAAGGGCAAATACCACCAGAGGGAAACTTTATAGGGTTAGAAAAACTATTACGAAGGATCTAGAGAGGAAATTTGTTGCTGGATATATTTACTTAAACGTTTTTTTTTACTATAAATGTCCTTGCCACAAGCATTTTTGCCACATGCCTAATGGGTTGTAAGGCAATTTCACTGTAAAAGCTCAAATAAGTGGCTGGCAGTCTGTTTTCCCTTTGGCAGACTTAATGTATTTAAGCTGGCCATCACTTTGGTTTCATTTCTCTATGGAAGTTCTCAGTGTACACCCACTTTTATGCTTTATAATCATACAACAATCTCTACAGTGACGAGGAGATATGGTGGCCTTAGAACACGGGTGATGACAATGGAGTGTATCAACCTGGTAGAACACATAGTGACACACATGAAGGAAGTGTGAAGTAAGAGAGCAGAAAGCCACTCTGCACCCCACCCTAGAAAGTGAACACACATCTGCCTGTAAATCCTGCAGTGAGCACAGTCATCCTCCCACCCGCCAACCAGTTTGCCAGGCCCTGGCCCATGTCCCAGAGGGGCCATAACTCCCAGCAGTCCCTGAGAGCGCTAATTATTGATGCTTTAGTGGAAAACTGATACCTCTTTTCGTGAAGGGAGAAATTGTAGCCAAAAAAATAAAAATATATGTGTGATGCTAAGCAAGAAGACAAATCAACCAGCAAAACAATGTATAAAGTATTTTCATTTTTTTGTAATCAAGTCTTTTTTATTGTATTAATTGTTCAGGATTCATTTATCCTTCTTCATATCCCCTCTTTTCTTTTTTGTTACTCTACCTTTGGTGGCAAAATTGCCCTCTGGCCACCTAGTTGTGCAGTGAAAAAGTTTATGGTGGAAATGCTGGTGGCAAAGATGTTATATGGGAATCGTGCTCACAGCAAAAATACCGGATATAATTTTAAATCCATCTATTAAAGTTTCCATCAGGAATGCTTTTCTGCTCCAGGAAACAAAATATAAATTTAAGTGGCTTAAGCCTCTCTGGTTGGTTTTTGTCATATTCCCTGAAGCTGACAGCAGGTCGAGAGTCTCCAGCCTTTCTCTGTGGCTATGAGGCCCCACACCTGAAAACACCACAGCTAAGTCTGTGGTCAAGGAAGAGGAAAGAAGGAAAAGAGACCATGTCTATGGTTTTCATTGAGAAATACATATCTGGTATGTATTATATATGCAGTTATTTGTATATAACTGGCTCATATAGTTATGGAGGCTGAGAAGTTTCAATATCTGCAGTAGGAAAACTGTAGACCCAGGAGTGCCTGTGGTGTGGTTCCATTGTTTCAGCTCAAGTCTGAAGGCATGTCCTAGCTCAAAGCCAACAGGCAGGAGGCGTTTCCACACACTCAGCCTGTCTGCTAGTCCTGTCTTCAGTTGACTGAGTGCGGCCCACCCACTCTGGGGAAGGCAATCTGCTTTACTCATCCATTGAATCAAATGTTAATCTCTCCAGAAACACAGAGAAAACCCAGAACAAGTTTGATCAAATGTCTGGGTACCCCGTGGCCCAGTCAGGTTGCCACAAAATTAACCATCAGTGTTGTAGGCAGAATTTTGAACCCCATGAGCTCTACCCCTGTCTTACTCTGTGGTTATGTTACCTTATATGGAGAAAGAGACTTTGCCAATGTTAATTATAGTGATTAATCAGCTGACATTAAAATGAGGAGATTATCCTGGGTAATCCAGGTGGACCCAAATAACCATAGAAGCCCTTAAATGTAGGGAAGGCAGGAGAGTAAGATGCAGCAGAAGAGGGAAGTCAGTGAGGTGAGACAGAGGGAAGTTCAGAGAATTTCAAAGCCTGACAAGGACTCAACGTGTTGTTGGCTGAAAGATTAGTTGGGCCATATAAAAAGCACAGGAAGGAAATCTGTTCTGCTGACATCCTGGAAAAGCCTGGACAGTTTCCCCCTAACCTTTGGAGAGGAACATACCCCTGCTGACATCCTGACTTCATCCTGTCAGTCCCTGGGCAGGAAACCCAACAAGCCCCTCTGTGCCCAGAATTCTGACCTGCAGATACTATCCTATATAATAAAACCCTAAAATGCAAGTTGACCAAATAGCTGAACAATGGGCAGAAGGACCAGTTGCTATGATGCACACTGACCACCAGGGGGCAGACGCTCAATGTAGGTCAGTGCACTTCCACAGGGGGAGCACCACTCAGGCTGGCAAGTACAGCAGTGGTGGCGGGAGCCTCTCCTGCCTTAGCTGCAGGCAGAGGGTAAGGAGTGAGAGGTCCCAAACTGTCAGAGCCCCAGAGTGCAAGAGGGATGTCCGACTGCCGGATTGGGGCCTAAACTGGCAGGTGGACATCCCCTGAGGGGTTCTGAACTGCAGGAGGGCGCAGGCTGAGCAGAGGAGCACCCGCCCCCCTCTATCCCTCACCCCACAAATGCATGACTTTCATGCACTGGGCCTCTAGTGAGATAATAAATGGTGTTCTTTCAAGCCACTAACATGGTGGTATTATAGCAGAAATAGAAAACTAATGCAGTTTTCTATTCTCTTATATGCCAGTAATGGGATTTTCATTCTTTTACATGCCAATTATGAGCAAAGTTGCTTCTCCCAATAGTGGAAACCAAAATAGCCAACCAAATCACAGGAATAAAGAGAAACACTCAAACTCACAAACTGCTTAACAACCCTCAAAAGTTCAGTTTTGAATGAATTACCAACTTATAATTTTCAAGTATTCCCAATATCAACAGCATTCTTTTTTTCTTGCAGTACATTATTTATTGTTATTTTTCTTTTAGCAATCAACATCATTCTTAAATAAAAAGAGCATCAGAAACTATAATTATGAATTATTTTGGTATTGATGGTGACCTCTCCTTTGAGGGGGTCTCGCTGACTGCATTAGGGATCTTTACAGGCAAGTCCCCAGGCCCTGCAGCTTTCAGAATAACAGTGCCACTTCCACAGTTCACCTCTCTCTCCTGGAGTAGACATCTTTCACCAGATGCTGGGATTTGAGAGTAAACAACACTGACAAAACAACATCATTCCTGCAATTAGGAAAACTGCCATCACTGATGAAGTTCAACACAACCTCAGCTGACTTAACAGCATTGCAGTCAGTGATCCAAGGATTGGGCATCTTTTAAATATGCTCCTGCACAATGCACTTGGTACCTGTGTGTTGGCGGGGACCCTTCTTGAGAGGCCCCTCAGCACATTTGTTTGGAAATATAGCACTCCTGACCTGTCTGCCGTTCCAGAAGTCTTAGGATATCAGAGTCATGGAACAGAAAAGGTCACGGCATGACACTCTTAGGAGTGTACAATATGTAGGCATAATAAAAAAGATAAATAGCCCTGGCTGGTGTAACTCAGTTGGTGAGAGCATCATCCTGAAAAATCTCTGGTTTGGTTCCTAATCAGGGCACATACCTAGGTTGCAGGATTGATTCCCGTTCATAGTTGGCAAATGATCATACATCAATTATTTATCTATCTATCTATCTATCTATCTATCTATCTATCTATCTCTTTTCTCCACCTTCCCCTTCCCCGTTTCCTCCCTTCCCCCTCTATTTCTCTAACTCTGAAGTCAATGAACATATCCTTGGGTGAGGATTTAAAACAAGACAAATACACATATCTTACACTATTATGCACATTTGGCCACCAGCATGCGTAATCCTTACAGCCCTCTTTCTTTTCATTTCTTTTAACATAACCAGCTTTATCACAATGTAATTGTATAAATACTATACAATTCACCCATTTAAAGTGTACAAGTTCATGTGTTGTGGTATATTTAGTCATTACCACAATCAATTTAAGAAACATTTCATCACTCCCTAAGAGAAATTCCAAACTCGTTAGCATTCACTTCTCTTTTCTCTCCCAAACTCTTCCAACCCTAGACAACCTCTCATCTACTTTCTGTCCTGTTCTGGACATTTTGCATCTATTAAATCATATAGTATGAGCCTTTTGTATCTGACATCTCTCACTCAACATAATGCTGTCAAGGTTCATCTGTGTTGTAGCATGTATCAATACTTTATTCTATTTTATTGCTGAATATTCCATTTTATGGATTATTTTATTTACATTTTTACATTACTATTTATCACATTTTATTTATCTATTCATAATTTGGTAGACGTTGGTTATTGCTAGTTTTGGCTATTATGAATGATGCTGTTATGAACATTTGTGTGCAAGTTTTTACCTGAACATATGTTTTCACTTCTCTTGAGTTTAAACCTAGGAATAGAATTGCTAGGTCATAAGGTAACTTATGTTATTCTTTTGAGAAATTGCAAAACTATTTTTCAATTTTACATTCCACCAGTAGTGTAGAAGGGATCCAGTTTCTCTACTCTACAATTATTATTATCTGTCTTGTATTAGCCATCTAGTGCATGTAAGGTAGTGTCTCTGAGTCTTTGAGTCAATTCTTTCTCAAGATTGTTTTGGATATTCTGGGTCCTTTGTAGGTCCATGTGAATTTTAGAATCAATTTTCCATTTGTATAAAAAACAAGGCAGCTGGGATTTGGACAGGTATTGTGTTGAATCTGAAAATCAATTTAAGGAGTATTGCCATCTTAACAATATTTAGCCTTCAATCCATGAATGTGGAATATTTTTCCATTTATTTAAGCCTTGAATTTCCTTCAACAATGTTTTCAGTTTTCAGTATACAGGTCTTGCATTTCGATTGTTATATTTACTCCTATAGATTTTATTTTTTGATGCAATTATACATTGAATTATTTTGTTAATTTATTTTTTGGATTATTTATTGTTAGAGAAATGCAATTGATTTTTTTTTAAACTACACTAATAAAAGAGAAACATGCAAATTGACTGTCCCTCTGCTATACTCACCAGCAAATTAGAGTGAGTATGCAAATTAACCAAACTAAAATGGTGGATAATTTGCATATGCAGGTGTGGTGTGAAGACTGAAGACAGTGTTGCAGAAGGGAGTGAAGTGGCAGCACTGGGAGAGAGCCAAGGCAGCGGAGATGGGAGCAGAGCCAAGGCAGTGGGAGTTTGCTCTGGCCGCAGGAAGCCTATTCTTGTAGGAATAGGCCCAAGGAAGCCCTATTCTTACAGGAATTTTCCTGCAACAGGTCTCTAGTTGAGATATAATTGACTATAACAGTGTGTAGGTTTAATAAGTGCAATGTGTTCATTTGAGACATTATTTATTGCAATGATTATCTCCATAGCATTAGCTAACACCTCTATCAAGTCACATATTTATCATTTCTTTTTTGTAGTGAGAACATTTGAGATCTAGTCTCTTAGCAATTAGAGTATATAATACAGTCCTATTGACTGTAATAACTGTGCTATGCATTATATCCCAGAACTTATTTATCTTCTAACTGCAAGTTTGTACCCTTTGACCAACATTTTCCCATTTCTACCAACCCAGTCACTGGCAACCACTATTGCACTCTCTGTTTCAATGAACTCAGCTTTTATAGTTTCCACATATAATTATATTGGTCGTGTACCCTGAAACCTTTTACAAAAGTCACCTTTTACATAGGTTCAGTGGCTTGCTCAGTTCTCATGCTTAGCTGCTTAAGCCCAATTCTCACATTGTTTTTTATAACACCATAATTCTACAAATTATGAAACAAATATTAAACTAAAACATTACACAGTAATGCAGTGTTGTCCCAAATCCTTTCTATTTGGCTTTACCTTTTACTCATGTTAACTAAGAATGTGCTTGCTTGTTGTAAGTCATAATGTAGGCCATGACTTTCACTCCTGAGCACCTTCTATCTCTCAGCCCCCAATGAATTGCTCACCGTTAATCCAGTTGTTCTTTCCTTAAACATGTACATATTGACTCATTTTCTAATGACATGTATCTCCCCTAACATGCCACCTATATATTCCTGAACACACCTTCTCCCATCATTCTTGATGTTGAAATATAGGCACTTGGGTCCAGCCCTGGCTCTCCCCTTTGAGAGTGACTAGAGAGTCCCTTCTAGTGTTCGATCTCTCCTATCCATTGATAGAACCTCTAAAGCAGCGGTTGCCAACCTTTCAGACCTCATGGACCACCAGTTGGTGACTGCTGCTCTAAGGGACTTTCTGTGATCTACACCAGTGTCCTTTCTCTAGAAACAGTAGCCACCCCCAAGCAGGGACTATCACATGCACATACCACACAGGTGTGATATCTTATGAAACCACAGTCAAATGAAACTCTCTCCAGCACCCATTCCATTGTTTATTTGTCTCTCTAGTCCCACTCTTTGCTGTCAGTCTTGCCTTTTAAAAACACAGTTGAACTCATCTGGACTGATCTCCACAAACTTGGATCTCTTCTGCCTTTATTTCTCTAGCATTTCTTGCCTCTCAATTATCTCACGAGGGAAATCTTCCTTTTCCTTTTTTATTTTATCTCTTAATCCTCACCCAAGGATAATTTTCCTTTTGGCTTTTTAGAGAAAGGAAAAGAGAGAGGGAAAGACAGAGAGAAATATCAATGTGAGAGAAATACATTGATTGGTTGCCTTCTGCATGAGCTTCGACCAGGGCTCAGGCCAACCGAGGTAGTTAAATCGAACCTGGAACCCTTTGATCCACAGACCGATGCTCTATCCACTGAGCCAAACCCACTAGAGCTTTTCTTTTCCTTTTTTAATTCCTGTATGTTTAATTCTGTATTTGGTTGATTCTCACATGGCCTTTTATTTATTTATTTTACTTTTTAAAATATATATTTTTATTGATTTCAGAGAGGAAGGGATAGGAAAAGAGAGAAAAAGAGAGAAACATCAATAATGAGAGAGAATCACTGATAGGCTGCCTCCTA
The DNA here is from genome assembly GCA_963924515.1 of Vespertilio murinus. Classification (NCBI taxonomy): domain Eukaryota; kingdom Metazoa; phylum Chordata; class Mammalia; order Chiroptera; family Vespertilionidae; genus Vespertilio; species Vespertilio murinus. The sequence goes on from OZ004716.1 coordinate 23,796,993, forward strand.
TATGCCCCACACTAGGAATCGATTCCACAACCCAAGCATATGCCCTGACTGGGAATCAAACTGTTTCCTCCTGGTTCATAGGTCGATGATCAACCACTGAGCCATGCCAACTGGGCTGGTCTTGCCCTTTTAATTCACCCTTTCCTTCTTGCATCTGCAGTCACATTCTGCATCATTTCTCTCGCTTCAGTGGACAAACATGTCCAGGTCTCACAATCCTGAAAAAAGAGACCCTGCCCCCCTCCACTTTATTTTCCTTGAATGGTGCCTATTACATACTCTTTGTCTCATTCCTGTCACATAAATTATTCCTGAAAATACAGTGTTCTTTAATGTAAGCATTATATACCTCTGCCGGTATAAAAATAAGTGTAGGTGGCATCGTGGTAAACTTTTATTATTAGCTATTTGTTTTCATGGATAGCTAAACAATACCTAGTACATCATCTCCATGGTTTTATTCACATCATTGCTTAAAGCTAAGTTAAATTTGAAAGATCAATTTAAAAATATATTGAACAATAAATAAAGGCATCAGTCGTACTCACATATAAAGTAGTCATTGGATGACTGAAATATGGAAAACTTTTGTGTGGTAAGAGAAGAACTTTAAAGATAGACAGACCTCTGAATGTACAGTGCTCCAAAACTCTCCTCTGGGCGCCTCTGGGGAAGGTAGTGGCCTACAGATCTACATTGGGGAAAGGCTATAAAGATTAGAGCTGATGGCCCTGACTGGGTAGCTTACAATATGCCAAGGTTGTGGGTTTGATCCCAAAAGGTCAAGGCACATGCAAGAATTAGCTAATGAATGCATAAATAAGTGGAAAAATAAATCAAGGTCTCTCTTTCTTACCTTCCTCTCATCTCTAAAATCAATAAGTAAAAAATAAAAATATTAGAGATAATGTTTTTAAATGCACAGGCACATCATCCAGAAAAGTAGTAGGTGTGCAATAAATGGTATCTCATCATCTCCCAGCCATTTACTTGAGACACTGATGAAAATGCATAGGGATGACTTTGAGAAAGGTAGGGTGGTCTAGTATCTAAGCTGTTCAGTTCACCTGGTACTGTGATCAGCAAACTGTGGCTCGAGAGCCACATGCAGTTCTTTGGCCCCTTGTGGTATTTTGTGGCTCTTCCACAAAATACCACAGCCTGGATGAGTCTATTTTGAAGAAGTGGCATTAGAAGAAATTTCAGTTTAAAAAATTTGGCTCTCAAAAGAAATTTCAATCGTTGTACTGCTGATATTTCACTCTGTTGACTTATGAGTTTGGCGACCACTGACCTAGTAGATGATCAGGTGATGGTTACCAAATTAAAACATCCTCAATAGCATTTATTGAGTACTCACCATCAGCCAACAATGTACTATGACTATGTACAACAACATAGGTTCTCTCATTTATCCTTTGCAACAATCTTGTGAAGTAGGTTCTATTACATCCCTGCCTGGTAGATGAGAACCCTGAATCTCAAGGAAGGTGATGTACTTTACTGAAGATCAATTAGTAAAAGGTGAAGTAGAGATTTTAAGCCAAGCCATCTGGTTTCAGGGTCAGCTCTTACACCTACTGTATTACATCTCAAATCAGGAAGGTTCCAATCTATGTGCCATGCTGCTGGTCATGAAAATGGTTCTCTCTTCATGCCTTCCTTTAAAAAAATGTTTGCATTTATTTCAGAGAGAGGAAGGGAGAAGGAAAGAGATTGAAATATCAATGAGAGAGAAACATCAATTGGCTGCCTCCTGCACACCCCATGCTGGGTATCGGACCTGCAACCCATGTGCCCTGACTGGGAATCCAACATGAGACAACACTCAACCAACTGAGCCACTCCTGCCAGGCTCTCTTACCATTCTTCCCCAAAATTCAGTATAAGAAATATTTGTACAGAATTCTTCATGGATTACATCTACTGTAGACATAGAAGACACGGGAAGACTCACCTCTGCTTTCTGGGGCAAACCATACAGAGCAATAAAGAAGATAGACAAGTAATGCCATTAAACTGTGCTGAGTGAGCAAAGTGCATGAGTCCTCATTGCCTATTAATACAGACCCAGGGAAACCAAGCAATGAACATTTTGCAAAGTCAAATAGCATATTTATAAAAGGTCAACAGAAATGAAACACTAAAATTATTTTTCCTAATTAGTTAGTTGTCATTAGCAATAGAATCAGTCATCTTCATCACCAATTTTAGTGTTGGCTTTGACAACTTTTCCAGGATCAGAGTTAGGGAACATATGAAAAATTTCATGATATTGACCAAATATCTAAAAAATTATATTTAAAAATGTTTGCTGTGTATAACAACTTCTCAATAAAAAACAGATGGCACACAAATCCAGACAGTTGCAGGAGGGCCTGTTTTACAAAAGGTCTATTTAAAATGGGAATTGCAAAGGAAAGAGGTGTCATCCCACACCAGAGAGAATAGAGCTGTTATCACCCCTAGCTCTGGGGGGATGAGGGAATAGTCTTGGGCCTGGAAGGAGAGAATCCTCAGAAGAGGGCCATTTGGAGAGGAACAGAGACCCTCCCTGGGGTTATAGCCAAACCCAAGGCAATCCAGAAAGGAGAGGTCCAGCGAAATAAACACTGTGACCTCACTCAACTCCCACACCTTCTGATCTCCAGTCCCAGAGGGCTCAATAGTGCATTCAGGGCAGCAGAGGGTGGGAAAGGATGAGTTGGGCATGCTAATATGTCAAGCTAAAGATATTGCCTACACAGTATAAACCTTCTTGCATGTTCTTGCTGCTATTCCCTAACACAAAGAATAGACCTACATGCTTTGAATGGAGAAAAGCCTTAGTCCCCACCCCTGGCCTGCAAATTCTGGAATTTTGGAAGAATCAACAGTGAGCCACAGGTGAACTTAAATATCACTATATTTTACTCAAAGTAGAGGGTTTCTTTGTATCTAATCACTGAGGATGAATACGCATGTAACCTTTGAGAGGATTCCCAGCCATACTTCATTGGTTTCTAACTCTGAGATATTTGCTTTTGGCAATATAAAAAATGCTATTTATTTTTTTATTCATACCTGTAAAGAGACTACATTTTATTTTCTGATAAAATAGACTATTAGTATATGTGTTCAATAATATTTGACGAAATAACTTAATATCTTTGTGGAAAAAGTCCCCAAACTGGAGATTGCTGGGTTGTGCATTTGCATTTTCAAGGTGGGAAGAGCATCTGAGTTGGAACCCACACCCCCTTGAATATATGAGAGGATTCAGGTCAGTGAATTGTTTCAAGGTAGGGGTATTTTAATGAATACACCTTGGGGCTCTGTGTCCCTCCATTAGCATTTGTTATTACAAAACCATTAGTCTGTCTCCGGATGCTTTCCCACGCACCTGATGGCGTCACAGAATGGGGGTTTCTCTTGAAGGATGCATAATATCTTGCCTCCTGCATCCCCTCAAACTCCACCTAATCCTCGTATAAAGATGCTGCTTCCGTGAGAGTCTGCTGCAAACAGCTGGATCCTATTGAGGACATCTACCTTCTGCCACACCTCCACGTGAGCAGCACGTACATACAGATATATACGATACATATGGATTTGAGCTACAAAGAGTGTGAGTCAACTCTTTAATAACCGTGGGGATTTGGCTCCTCGAGAAATTCTGAAAATGATGTAATGATATAATGTGGCAGCAATTTAATTTGCTAGGTGGGGATTAAGAGCTAACAGATTCCCTCTCTTTAAATTCCTTTAATCCGTCTATGCAAGTCAGAGCATTGCACATATTCCCCAGCTTCCCAGTTGATATGCTAAAAATGGTTTCATTGTACTGCTCACAGACATGCAGCAAGCTAAGCAAAGCTGCCTAGTTACTTGTGATCTGTTTATATTATATAGAAGGGTGGTTAATTAGAAGTAAGCATGTCTCTTAATTAAGAGACAAATTAATTTTTAAAAATATATTTTATTGATTTTTTTTTTACAGAGAGGAAGGGAGAGGGACAGAGAATTAGAAACATCAATGAGAGAGAAACTGATCAGCTGCCTCCTGCACACCTCCCACCAGGGATGTGCCTGAGCCAAGGTACATGCTTTTGACTGGAATCGAGTGTGGGACCCTTCATTGCGCAGGCCCATGCTCTATTCACTAAACCAAACCAGTCAGGCTGACAAATTTTTTAAAGAAATGCCAAGACCCCCTTGAGTTATGACAATAGGGACTGAGCACATGGTCTGTGGTTGGCTGTGTAATTCTTTGCAAGGAGGGTCTGAAGTGTGTGGTGACAGAGACAATAGCAGTTGGAACCAAACAATTGTGGCCTAAAAACTGTAGTGATTCCACTGCTGAATATCTATGTGTGCAAGGAACTGTGGTGGGGGACCTTGAGAACTCAATGATGAGTATGACAAAGTCAGACCCTTAACAGAGCTCAGCGTAAAACAGGCTCATGCATATAGTACTTAACAAAATATGTTTACTGCTGAAAGAGATGAATAAAACACCCCCAGAACACTGAGAGCGGATAGAATAAGGTAGAGAGCAAAGGTTTGGAAAGTTCACAGAGGATGGGTCTCTTCTTGAGACATAAGCAGGAATCTCCTGTGGATAATTTTCAAAAGTTTATTCCAGGCAAAAAGAATATGTATGCAAAAACATGAAATAGTAAGGCATGATCTCAAAACATAGGTAGAAAAAATGTAACTTGGCCATAGCGGCGGGGATGTCGGGGATTAGTCTGGAAAGGCCAGCCTACTCCAGCTGATGAAGAGAGGCAAGCATCCTGTGAAGGGGATGTGTTAGGAGCCTTTTGCCTCCTAGTGACAGAAATTGAACCCCAGTGAGTTAAGCAGAAAAATGATTGTATTGGTTCATTCATTTAAAAGACCAAGAACTTTAGCAAGGCTGTGTCTAGGTGATCTAATTGTTGACAGGAATTCTTTTCTGTTCCTTGGCTCCACTTTCCTGAGTGGTGGCTTTCCTCTGATAGTAGCAGACAACAATGGCCCCCTGGCATCTTCCCTACCACCTTGGCAACTCCAGCCACCCTCACACTTTACAAGAGCATTATTTACATACTAGTGACCTGGTACATGTATTTGTGCACATTGAAATTAATTAGAAGGTGGTTGACAGGGAGAGACTGGGCGAGACAGACCTGACACTCCCTGGAGCTAACCTCCTATGGTCCCTCCTTGGTGTTTGTAGAGTGAGTGGGGACCCTCTGACAGGGGAGATCCCTCAGCCTGGCCTGTAGAGATAAGGCTGAAACCAGCTCTCCGACATTCCTCAAGGGCACTCTGTAAAGTTGCTGTGTACAGGTTGTGGAAGGCAAATGCAAGTGTGCAGTAAACCAGATTCGGGGCCAACAGTGCTCCAGAAACAACATAACCCACGGCCAAAGGTGGAATCTCGGGGCCCCATGAGGAATCAGGCTCCCTCCTCTCTGCTTTTGGGGTGAGTCACCTGAGTACTATAGCTGCCAAATCACTGCAGCTGCTCCTGCATTGAGCATCTGCTCCCTGGTGGTCAGTGTGCATCATAGCTACTGGTTGGACAAACATTTAGCATATTAGCCATATATACATATATATACTAGAGGCCAGATGCATGAAATCTGAGCAAGGGACGTGGCCTTCGCAGTCTCTTGTAGCCTCAGTTGGCCCTCACAGTCCCAGCTTTGTGCAGAAGGTCATCAGGAAGGACGTTTGGCTGTTTGGCCTAATTAGCATATTTGTACTTTATTATATAGTATAATTCTATTTAAAGACCTAGATGTAACTCTGTTGGTCCAGTTTGTGTAACCATCTCTGAAATTATAAAGTGTGCACAGGTGTGTAAGATTCTAAGCAGCCAGATCTGAGTTATGTGTCTACAACTAGTTTCAGGTGTGGAGGAAAGGTGATATCACCCCTCTCTGAGCTACAAGGCCTAAGAGTGTGTGTGTGTTGGGGGCAGGGGGAGGGGTGCAGGGGAGTGTAAACCAAAGGAAAATGAGAATGCTGTTACCAAGAGCAAGGGAAATAGATACAATAAATAAAGAAAAATAGATGGCTACTGCACAGAGAAATCTAGATTATAGCTCTTGATGAGTTTAAAGTAGAAACATGATACAGACACTTTTGCATTGGAAATAAAATTATTATGGCTGCAGTGTGGAGAATGGGTGGGAAGGAGAAAGAAATGGACCCTAGAATGGCAGTTAGAGTGTTGAAAAGGGCCTCATCTAAGGTAGTCATGGTAAAGATGGTGAGGGTGAGGGTGAGGCATATTCTGGAGAAATATAGGAGGATGGAGACATAGACTTGGGAGTCTCTGGTGTATTATAAATAGAACCAAGTTCTTTAAGGGTTCATGTGCCCTCTCTTTGAATGTAGGCGGGCTCTATGACTGCCTTGGCAAACAGAATATATATGGTGAAAGTGACACTTGCCAGTTGCTGAGTCTAGGCCTAAAGAGATGGGAAGATTTTTTTTTTTACTAGTACTTGTCTTACAACACTTGCTATGGGTACAACACTTGCCAGCATCACATAAGAAAGTTGACTTGGAAGAGCTAAGTCCTTGGAAGATCTAAGGCCATATGCAGGTCTTGAAGGATGATTTGCTATTAGGAGAGAGAGACCAAAGAGCAGCCATGTGACTACAGGAGCTATTTTGGAAGAGATTCTCCCTCCCACCTGACCCTACGTAGGTCTGAGATGAGCCATCTATCTGAGCCCTTCCTGATTCCTGACCCACAAAATCATTGAATGGATGGATGATAAGATTATTAAATAAAGTTCTAGAACTCTGTCACACCACAAGAGATCTTTGCCTAGAAGTCAATCATATGATGTTTTGATAATGTTAATCAGCCAGTTACAAATTCACCTCAGAACATGATCATTCAATATACATTTCCCCAAATAGTTTGTGTTTATATTTGAAGATATTTTTAAATAAATATTTTCCAATGAAGATTGAGCTCAGAAACAAGAAAGCCTATTTTAGTGTATATTCTATAAGATGCAATTTATTTAAAATTTAATAAAAATATATAGCATATTATCCATGGAAATTAAATATATGTCTAAGATCACCTGAAACGGGCTGGAAGGTTACAAACTCTAATGCCGTGGTGTTGGTGGCGAAAGGCTGATGGGGGAGAACAGGAACTGTTAGATAAAAGGACTTAAGCTAGATTTGTAATTTTTTTCCCTTTGGCTAAAATAAAGACAAAGCAAATATGACAAAATGTTAACAGTTGGCAATTCCAGATGGCGGGTATACAGATTTTCATATTGTTCTTTGTGTTTTTCTGTGTTTCTTTAAAATTCTCAAAATACAGAACTGGATAAAGAAGTTAACCCTCACTGGTTACTGATCCTCAGCCCACTTTTTTGTATTTTTGCCTTCAGATAATTATTTTTGAAGATATAAGACATGACAGATACGATTGAAACCTATCATAGCTGCTAGGCCCTCTCAACAGAAAGAGTGAGGGTAGACACATAAACACAAATATATATTTGGAGGGAGTAGCCAAAGGGTCAGCTGGGATTGGAGCATCTCTTTCAAGATAGCTCTTGTAGTCACATGGCTGGTGCCTTCCTGATCTTTGGTCTCTCTCTCTCTCTCTCCAAATAGCAATAAAAACTATTATGATATCTGTTTTTATCCATATATTACATTTTAAAACACAGTTCAAACCAATATATCCAATTTTAAACCAGTATCTCAGGGCTTTCATCTTTCTATACCTTCTTCAATAGAGAGAAACTTGTCATTATCCTCAATATATTTACTGACTGGCTTGAACAAAGTGCTCAATGTAACCACTTTCCCAACCCTGCCAGTCATCTCTTCTGCCTGACGCACCTGCTCCACTCGCCCCTGCAACATATCTTGGGCACAAGCAGGCATTGGTCCCTTATTTTGTCCCATGAAGGCATGCATCCTTTAGGTCGCAACTCCTTTTCTCAAGGCCAATGAGAAAAGGGAGTATGTTAACCAGGTCATTTTATAGACAGAGCAATGTGGAATCACTAGGACAGTTACTCCAAACCAGATGCATTCCAAAGAGGCTTCCTGCAGAAGTAAACATCTTGAACTGCTTCAAGGACAGAGACACTAATAATATGAACACTGAAAAGGAAGAGGAAGAATATGTTTTCTAAGTGGAAGAATAGCCTAGACAGAGGCATGGGTGTGTGTGTGCAGGGGGACTTGATGACTTGTGAGAGATGCATGTGGGTCAGGGGAGGCATCAGCAGAATAAGCAGAGAAGGAGAGTGAGATAGAAGACTGGCCAGGTGCAGGGCCAGATGGTGAAAAGACTTTTATATGCATCAGTTTGGTGTAATGGTGAAATCTTTCATTTCTCTCTCTTCTGACACACTTGGCTTTTAGAGTCTCTAAACACCTTCAAAGAATTCATCTATCATTTTCCAAAGTTTGTTTCAATCTATCAGATACAAATCTCATGAGGCATGAACTCTTGTCTTATTCCCACTGGACCTCCAACCTCTAGAAAAGTTCCTGACACATTTCATATGGTCAATAAGTATTTGAATCACCAACACATATTTTTATTTCAAATAGGCTCTTCTGATGCACTAGCAAAACTAGGTAGTTGGCAAACCCTAGCCAACTCCCAGCTCAGGCACCCCACGGTCTCTACATGTGCATGGCAAGTGTAATGGGTCATGAAATTGCAGTCGTTAGCATGAAGCTGCTCATACATATATCTTACCAACATTTCACCCTAAAAAAATATGGGACCAGTGTGTAAAATTCTTGAGAGGTAGCAGCTGGGAGTATTAGCTGAAATTAAAGAGAATCATCATTTCCATTAAGTAGTGCCAAATTCTGCAATGCAAGTAACATCTTCATGTTAATTCTAAGAAACTGTCTGCCTCATTAACCAGATAAGGCATTCTATGATTTGGATACAGAATAATCCCAGTGATAAATGAATCTCCTTTTATAATAGTTTCCACATTACAATCATCTCTTTTGCAAAAATTGCTACAAGCCAGGTGGCCTGATCACATCTCAGTGGCCCATTTTATTAGTCAGGATACAGTAATAAATAAAACAAATCCCACAATCTCAGTGTCTTAACATAAAATTTTCCTTCAAATGAAATGTGGGATGCATATGAGGCTACCCTCATTCATCTTACAGTTAATATGTCTGGAACATGTGGTGTTCTTCATGGTCATTTGTGGCAGAAGAAGACGGATGGAGGTGACATTTGGCTTTTATCTCCCTCGGCCCAGGAAAGAAACATCACTTCTGTTCTCAGTTTAATTGCCAGAACTTGTCATATGGCCCCAAACTAATTGCAGCAGAGGCTGAGAATGCAAGGAAGACTATTTGGTGAGCACTAACTATCTCCACTAGTCTAACCTGACTCATTATCCCCCACATGGACTGAGAAAAGGAAGTAGAATGGAGACATTTTTATATTGACTATTTTCTAACATGAAACCCATCTGAAACTACTGCAGTTATCAAGCTGCAGTTCATCACAATAGTATAGAATATGACCTTTGACCTCATGCAGCCCATAGTTCTGGCCCTAGCATCTTCTTTTCCAGCTGTGGGTGCCAGGGCAGTCACTTTAGCTTTCTCACTCTTGGTTTCCTTGTCTGAAAATAGAGTAAACGATAGTAGCTACATGTTATGGCTTTGATGATTAGTTAAAAACATGTACATGTTCAGTAAATATGTGCCACTATTTATGTGAAGAGCTGCTGGATTCAGAATTCCATGGGATCATTTTCTATGATAATAATTAATCAGCCTCAAGGAGTGTGGAGAAAGGGTGCATGGGCATGGTTTATTGACCAAACCCAGCACAGAATCATCCAGATAACCCAGCATTGGGCTGTTGGCCACAGAGGAATGAGATTCTGATGGAGATTCTGATGATGGAATGTTAGAGGCAGAGACATTATTTACAGACACCTGGACACTTGTAAGGTTTGAAGGGCGCAGGAAACTGACCACCAAGGAATTTTAAAGTAAAGTTTATTCCCCAGTAATGAACGGAACTCATTACAGAGGTAGAGAAACCAGAATTGAAGGAGTGGGGAGGGGGCAGGGGACCCAGCCGGGCTGCATCCTGGACATGGAGGAGCAGCAGCACATGGCTGGTCTGGGGGTCTTTTTAAGGGGGGGAGCAAGAGAAGGTTGGATCCAGGGCAGAACAGAAAGGGGTGGGCTACAGGACACTTTGACAAGCGCTGATTGATGGTTCAATGTCTTGGAGAGTAATGGTGCCAGTAATGTGGTAACTCCGCCCACCAGTTGGGAGGAGGGAGAACCTTACACCCTAACCTTGCTTTCTTGCCATGGCCCAAGATGGGACTGGATAATAACAATTCTCTTAAATGGGAGAAACTATAAGTGCTGATACTAAAACAAATGTATAAAAGAAGTTGCACAGCTGTAAGTGGAATTCTCAGTCCCACCTATTCTATCTTGGTGGGATTATTATCAGAGCACTCCACTGAGAAGTCTAGAAGTCAATTTAAGCTACAGTGAAATATGGTATCCTTGCTCTCTGTGGCTACTTCCCTTCATGTAAGGTTTTGTATCTCAACCTAACCTTATGAGAAATATACATTTGGGGATTATGTTTAGCTATACATAATAGGAAATATGATCACGATAGCTTAAACAAGTTGGGGGTTATTTGATGGCTGCTATTCAGCTTCATAATGATGTCAGGGTTTGTCTTATTGTAATTACCTTTATCCTTTCCCTCGACCTTGAAAAATGGCTGCCAAGGCTCCAGCCATCACATCTGTATTTAAGGTAGAGAGAAATGGAAGGAGTGGTGTCTACTAGTATCCCCTCTTTTACATTGCATCTGGAGATCCAGAGTTTCCCTGAGACATCATCCTTAGCCCACTACTACAGTAGACTTTTGTGGATATTTCAAAAGCCAGAATTATCTTATCTAACCACCCCTAGTTGCAAGGAAGGATGGGAAAATTAAATATTTGCTTTCTTAGACTCATATCAGATAGGCAGGAAAAGAAGAACAATGGCCAGAAATGGGTGATAGGTCAACCAATATCCAATGTTTGACTCTGGAACTTATCCAAATATGTTATCTGGGAGGAAGAGGAGTCATACTATCCATTTCTTTGCCCACCTGAAAATTCTATAATCAGTTCTCTTTAACCCTATAATTTCTCATTTGAGGATTATGTCTTCTTCAGGAAGAAAGCATGAGATGTGGACTTGAAGATTCTTATTCTCCACTAAGAACTAAATGTCTGCAGCAGCAGGTCCCAGCTCACTTCTGGTTGCTCACTATTTTCCAAGTCACTCTGATTCTGGAGGGTATCGGGCCTCAGTGGAGCTCAAAATGGGTATTAGCTCTTGGGTGCATTTTATTGATTTGGATACAATTTGGATGGAAATTATACTGCTGAGGACTGTCACCTTGGACAGTTAGAAAACCAAAGTAAATGAACTGAACAAACCTCCCCCTTAAATAGTGCTCAGAAACCAAAGAGCTGAAAAATGTAAATGGGATTCATTAAGAGCTGCAGAATTAGCTTTCTTGTGGTACTTTGATAACTTTGTGGGTTTGTGGTTTTTTGTTTTGTTTTTTTAATCTCAAGAACTTTTTTGCTCATGGCAAGTTTTGGACATGCTTAAGAATATCTGGTTTGTGATGGCTTAGTGGAGGAGGGGGTGTGGGGATGGTGAGTGAGAGAAGGTGCTTAATATGTCCATGTTAGGATGCTCAGGGCTTCCCACAGCAGTCCCTCCCCTCCCCATGACACTTCCGCATTCCAGTGCCTTTAAGTGCCTTGGGACTGTGTTTACACAGCATGACAAAGTGCTAGCTGCAGTTAATTCTCATTGTGCTTATTTTAACACAAAGGAGTTGAATATTCAGGAATTTCAATCTTTTCACCTTCATTGTAAGCAAGAATAATTATTGGTTAACCTTTATGCTGTAAACTCATTGGCATTTAGCTATCAGAACTAGGGATTTGACTGCTCTTCTGAATGAACCCAACAATCCAGCATTGACTGATGGCCTCAGGCTGATCTTGCTGCTGACATATTTTTGTTTGGCCAGTGCACTGTTTTGAAAATAGGAGATTTTATTTCAAAATTATACTTCTGGCTGCATTTGAAAAGAGAGAAGGTTTGATGATACTGGACCAGTATTTGCATGGGACACCCCTGGGCTGGTGCTGAGCAACAGTTGCTGCTTTGGATGAGGGACAGTCCCCACCATGCCCTATTGCCTTGCACTATTCCTGTGTCACCTACCCACTCTTCCTGCATGGTCACCATAGGCATTTTCACTGGTGTCCTCTGTTTCAAATTGCTTCCTTTGCAGAGCCTTTTCTAAGAGCACAAGGAGAGTTTGTGTGGTAAGCCAAAACGTTTCTCTTCCTATCTTCTCACTGTCCTTTCAAGCCTTGCGCCTTGGTGTGGTCTAGATACAGCAGCCCAGAATCACCTTCGAGTTGTTATGCAAAATCTGGGGCTCTGCTGCAGGCCTACTAAATCAGAATCTGCATTTTAACAAGATCCTCAGAAAATGTATGTGCTAATAAAGTGGGAGAAGCTCTGTTTAGCAGAGATGTTTATCCTTGGGTAATAGAAATGATCAGGGCACTTGTAAAACTCCACCTCCCAGGCCCGTAGTCAGCAAACTGCAGCTTGTGAGCCATATGCGGCTCTTTGGCCCCTTTTGTGTGTCTCTTCCACAAAATACCATGGCCTGGGTAAGTCTATTTTGGAGAAGTGGCATTAGTAGAAGTTTAAGTTTAAAAAAATTTGGCTCTCAAAAGAAATTTCAGTCGTTGTACTGTTCATATTTGGCTCTGTTGACTAATGAGTTTGCCGACCAGGCCATTCCCCAAACCAATCAGATCTTGTAGGACTGGAGCCTGAGAAACCATATTTTAAACAGGTGCCCCTGGTGGCATTAATGTTCAGGCAATATTATTAAGAAAACTCTGCTCAAAGGACTGGTTCTCAGATGTGGATATGCATTAGAACCACCCAGACTGGTTTTTATTTTTTAACTTAATAAACCATTTTATTATTACAAAGAAGCCACATGAACATTATGGAAATTTAGAAAAGTCAAGTAAGCACAAAATAAGAACCTAGGGACACTATAGTCATCCATCCAGAGAATAATAGTCTTAACACCTTAGTATGTGACCTATTTTTCTGGACAAATATGCATATTTACTTGTTTATTTGACCAAAATAAGACAGTACCATCCATATTATTTTCAAATTTGCTTTTCTTAGTTAACAATCTCCATTTTTCTATGAGAAAAAAATTAGTTTCCCCAGTTGACCCCAAAATATTCTATTTGTAATTAATTGCTCTGTCTAAAGTGAGTGCCACAATAAGTCTAGTTTTTCTAGCACAATATTTCTTCCCTGTTTCTACCCTTTATTTCTTCCCATATCATTGATTTGTTAAGGGACTGGACCCTTGAATGTACAGAAAGTCACACCTTTTGGACTTCTTATCTGGTTACATCTATATAGTGTCACTTTGCTTGCTACTGTATCCTGGGGTGATATTTTAGAACACATTCCAGGTCTCCACTGGAGGCCTATGAATTACAGTCTTCAGCGGGTGGGCCTGGCAGTCCGCAGTGTTTGTTCCTCCCCAGTGTGTCTCAGTTAGAAACTAGACATCCTGATTCACTCAGCAGGGAAGATGGCATAGCCCCTAAGTCATCTACCGGGCATGCTGCCTACTGCATCTGAATTCAGAGAGAGTACTGTAGTATTTTAATTTATAAGAAAAATATATATTTGGTCATTTAGATAATCAAAATATATTTCTCATGTGTATTTGGTCTTGCTCTAAGGTTCCTGACTCACAGTTCCCAAAGACCTTGGAATTTCCCGAGTGTTGAGAATAATAAAAGTAGTCTTTGTTGTATTAATGAGGTGATTTTTGGATGGTTACCAGTGGAGCCAATTATGTGATTAGAAGGTTAGAAATGTCAGTCCCATCCTCTGACCTCCAGGGAGGGAAAGGTATTGGAGATTGAGTCCAGTCTCCAGTGACCAATGACTTAGTCAGTCTTGCCCGTGTAATGAAGCCCCCACAAACCCAAAAGGACAATGTTGATGAGACGTGTTGATGAAAAAGTGCTGGGTGTGGTTCCCTCCAAGAAGGCATGGAAGCCCGGGCCTTTCCCTAGCCTTGCCCTGTGCATGTCTTCCATTGGGCTGTGTCTGAGTTGCATCCTTTTGTTTTTGGACCAAAAGGGTCTCTTCGCATGTGAGCATCAAAACCCAATCAAGAGTTTGCAGCCAACAATATAAAGGTTTTTTGTTTGTTTGTTTGTTTGGTTGGTTTTTTTTTTTAAGAAAATGGTGCCAAATCCAGAGTTACAGCAGAGTTGTGCTCAAAGACCTGGCTCCCTGTTGGCTTCTAGGGAAAGGTTATATAGGGGGAGATCATCCATCATGGTGGTCTTGGAGTTGTGGTTTCTATGAATTGGTCAGCAGCAGGGTAAGGGATAGTTGATGATTGCATCTGGTCCTGGTGGCAGCCCTGGTCTCTCCAAGGATGAGGTTGGTGGGGTTATCTCCTCCTCTGGGTGTGGAGCTGACATAGAGTGGAGGCCCAGATGTTATCTCTAGTTTGACTGAAACTTGGTTTCTGTGGCCAATAGACCCACGTTGTCCTGAGAGCTTACTGATTAAAGGAGTGGGCGTTCCAGGGAGAGGGAGGTGGGCGAGTCAGGGCACTGGATGAGGCCAGTTTGAATCAAAAGGAAAAAAGGTCAAATCAAAGAAATGAGGTTTCTATGTGGTTACACTTCTACAATAAGCTCTGATGTGGTAAGTAGAATGTTTCTCGGAGTTCCAGGGGCTGTTCTAGCAAACTAATCAAACTCAAGGAGCAAGGAGCATGCCGAAGGCACTGCTGATTTATAGCGGTCAGTCGGAAGCACAGGTGACAACCAGGGCTTGCAAATGGCATCCTGAGTTGGAGGGGGTTACGTGGAATCCGATTCTGTTTCCAGGTAGATGATGTCAGAATTGAGTTGAAATCCCCAGCAGTTGCTTGTTGGAGGGTGTGGAAGCCCCTCCCCCCTCCCCACATTGAAATCAGGAGCAGACACCAATAGGGGTCCCCTGAAGATCCGGAGTTTCTCTCTCATGCTTTGACTAACAGGATACTAGTATGGCTGTTTGCTTATCCTTCTCCTGTCATCTTTGCTGGAAGGAGCCTCTATCTGAGGTTTGCAGCTGAGGCACTTTGAAGGCCTCTGCTACGCTTGTAATTTTCCCAGCAAGGTTCCCTTTCTGTGTGTTCTGACTCAAGCAGGCAGACAAGCGTGACCGAGTAAGGGTACAAGAAACCTGCAGCACTCCAGAAAGCCTCCAGGCTCTGGGTTTGAAGCTCAGAAACTCAAAATGCACTCACCGCTGCCTAAGACCCCTCACACAGCCTAGAAAGATGCATTATGAAGTCTGTGGCCTCAAAAGTACAAGGGTTAGGGGCAGCCTTCTCCCCTCCCCAGAGGGCCAGCAGGCAGTGTTCTCAGGGTGAGAATCAAGTGCACCAAATACCTGCCTATCCCAAATCTACACACACGCCGGAAAGGCAGCCTCTGCATGGTTTCAGCTAGGGCCCCCTGCAGTTAAGCTTATGTCCCATTTTCATGATAAATGTTTTGTTTTTCCAGGATAGCATCCACAATGATCTTTAATTTGCCTAAACATAACATGTATTTTGAGATGTGATTAGAAATTATCTTTCCCCTGGTACACATATTACTGACTTAATAAAACTCCTGGTGGAAAGTCCTATTAATTCCACCTTCCTGTCCCCGACAGCCACACCTGGAGATCTGATTGTCTCCATTGATTCCAATGCTTGGGAAATTTAAAAAAAAACAAAAAAAAAACTGTTTAAGGAGCTGGTTCTCAAACTTGGACATCCATCAGAATCACCTGGCTTGTTTTTTATGTTTTTAATTATAGGAAAATGTTATTATGATGTGCATTGTGGAAATTGAGAAAAGTCAGAGAAGCAAAACTAACAAAATGACTGTGGTCATTGACCCACAGATTGCTGCAGCCAATGCCTTAGTGTGTGTCCTTATAGATTTCAGGCAAGTAAGTATATGCACATGGATGGATCGGCCTTTTTTTCTGTTTCTTTCATAGTGCAGGTGAGCTTCCCTCTCAAGGAGCTCACACCACTGTCTCTCCCCTCAGAGCTGAATAAAACTGTTAAAAGGCCAGATTTACTCCTGATTTTCTAAAGTGGTACCGAAAGAACATTTGATGACGGCAGCAAGATCAACGAGGTCTCATGATCCGTGGGCATCTTCATTCCTTATATAGGTTTCCTCTGCATTTTCTTCCTGCCAGGGCTTCTTTCTTGCTTCACAGTTGCATGGCACCTGTCTCAGCTTGGGATCTATAGCAAGATGCCATAGACTGGGGGCTTAAACAACAGACATTGATTTCCCACTGCTCTGGAGGCTTGACATGCAAGATCAAGGCGCCAGCACAATTGGTGTCTGATGAGTGCATTCTTGGCCTATAGATGGCCGCCTTCTTCCTGTGTCCTCTCAGGGCAAAAAGAGAGCCCAATGCCTCTTCTTATCCTTATAAGGATGTCAGTCCCATCCTGGGGCACCACCCTTATGACCTCATCCAATCCTAATGGCCTCCCTAATGCCACACCTGTATCATTGGGGGTTAATTCTGTATCATTGGGGGTTAAGCCTTTAAGCTATGAACTTTGGGGAGACAAACATCAGCCCATCACAGCAAAAAAACACTGAGCGAAGCAGTGATGGGGGTCCACCCTAGCAACAATTCTCTTTGCTCTGCCAGCCACACTGTCCTTAGGGCAGCAGGGACTGCAGTGTCAGGAGTGAAGGTGTAACCTGTGTTCTCTTCAATTCTGCCCTTCAGCAAGCTCAGCCCAGAGGCCACTTCAATGGCTCATGCTCTGTGTCAGGGAGCATCCTGGCCAGGCTGTCCTAATATCCAATTGCCTTCTCTTATATCATAAAACCAGGGAACAAGAGCACACTCAGGGTGCCTGTGCTGATACCTCCCTGTCACTTGCCCTGGCTCCGGCTCTGCATGCTGGCGGTTGGAGTTCCAGGGCACAGGTGATGCTCCTTGTGCTCCAGGTCTGACCAGACTTTGGCGCACATGGCTCCTCACAGGGGTAGCTGAAGCAGGAGGGCAGGAGCTTCCAACCAGGGCATCTGCTCTCACCTCCTGCTACTGAGCAAGCTCCATGAAATCTACTGGAGCTGATCTCTAGAGCTTACCCCAGGAGCTCACCCCTGGAGCTGACCTGGCTTAGCCTGCTAGTTCCTGTTTTAGGCTTTCCTTCTCAGTTTTCAGATTTTGTTCCTGATTCAGACCATATGATAGTATCTGCCTGTGGGTATGTGAAAGCAAACCCACCCAGGCCAGAGTGGCCTCTGCTGCATCCAACCCACCTCTTCACCTGGTGCCTTACAGAGGCTAATAAACACCTTCTAAGACATGTAGTTCCCCTCTGTGACAGTCAGGCACACATTTAATTTACACACATTTTTAAAAGCCCCAAGTATAATATGAAGGAAAAAAAGTTACAATAGAATGTCTAGGTTAATATTTAAATGCTCAGGCACAACCATCCTGGAGGATACAATGAAGTTGTCCAAGACGAATGTGTCCTTACACAGGATTGCCAGGGACCCTTCAGCCAAAAGTGCACATCCACACAGATCTGTCTTGTGCTAGTCACTCAAATAACAGCAATAACATCAGTTAAGTGCTTTTTCCAGGACTGGTAGGTTCTGAATCAAACAAACAAACAAAACAAAACAGATATGGTTGCTCCATTCTGATGCAATGCAGAGTAAATTCAGCTGAACAAAAGTATTTGGTGTTTGAATGTAAACTTAAGTTAAGTTCTAAACTCAGATCATTATAAAGAGATTAGAGGCCTGGTACATGAAAATTCATGCACTGGAGGGGAGGGGTGTCCCTCAGCCAGGCCTGCCCCCTCTCAATCCGGGGGGCCCTCAGGGGTTGGAGGTGACCTAGCAATCAGGGCAAGGCAATGCCCCCATCAGACCTCTGCTGCTGCCACTGCCAGCAGCACAAGCCATGGCTGTCCCTGGTTACCTGAAACTCAGGCAGCCCTGGGTAGCTGGGCAGCCTCCATCTAAGACTTACCAGCGCTTTGGATGTCAGCTGGGCAGCAGCCATCTGAGGCTTGCCTGTGCCTTGGGCCAGCCCTGGGCATCTGGAGGTGGGGGCTGAGAGGACTGGGCACTGCCATCTTGTGGCTGTGTGTGCCACCATCTTCCTGAGGGTGTGATGGTCAATTAGCATATTCTCTCTTTATTAGATAGTATGAGAATTATTTTTTCTCACCCAAAATGGGGTTATTCTGAATTTGGTGGAACTTTTCTCTAGGCTACAAGACCCCCACACACCATACTATCTGGCATCCATTGCCACCTCCCATGAAATAGCAGTAACACTCTCAATTATTGTGAGAACTGTACCTGTGCACTTTCAGAACACCACCCTAAGCATATTGCTCCAGTTTTCTCCTATGAATGATTTCAGTGGCCTGAGTTCCTACCCTGACTCCACTGCCCAATAGCTGTTTGACTCTGCAAACCTCAGTTGTCTCATCTACAAAAATGGGCACACAGAGGGAGTTAAAGTAGTTCCAATATCAAGGGATATTAGCACAGAGCTTAAGGAATTACAAGTATGAAGTGAATGTTAGTTATTATTTTAACTTATATATTATTATTATTATTCATTAAATAACCATGAGTAGATAAGAGCTTATAAGCAATGAGCCAAAATTCTGAATGCTATTTTATAGATTTTAGAGAACTGATTTATATTCTGGAGCTTCAGTTGTCATAGTAATGGCTCCTGTGACAGAGTTCTGAAGCTGTTTACCAGGAGAACTCACAGCAAGAACATCAAAGAATGTCCTACCTTGCTTAGACGCATGCTCTGGCATTGCTTGGCAATTCTTACTGAATGGCTCTGGACCCTTCTCTGGGACCACAGCTTCCCCAGACTGAGCCCTACGTTGAGGTATAAGACAACAAAAGACACTAAGACTACAGTCTGGTTCAAAAACAAGAAGCACACATGAAAGAATAACAATGCAAGAGCTTCTGCAATAGCACACTAATATTTGGCGCCATATTTCAATTGTGTAGGAAACAGGAAAAGGAAAAGCTCATGTAGGGAGCATCTCTGAGAAGAGGGGCCCTGAGCTGGTCTTGAAGGTGGAGGGAACCTGGTCCAGGACAGAGGAGGGAATGTGAATAGGTTGAGGGGGGCTGGGTAGAGAGAGGCTTGGTGGCCTGCATGTGAGTGCCCAGGCCTGGGACTCAGATTTGCTAGCAGCACTTTCAAGAGTCAGACAGAGTTTTCTACTAGAAAAAAAAAGAGTATCTAAAGCAAAATCAGTGTCACAGATATCCTGCTAGTATGACCCCAAGGATATACCAGGTGGCATTTCCTGAGACCATGTCAAGAGCTGGGGGACTGATACTAAGCTGCTGCCAAGAGGTGCCCGTGGAAATGCCACCTTAGGGTGTGTGTGGGCATTTGGCTCTGCACTGACTCTATGGTCTGGGAAAGTAAGTGTTCTCATGGGGCTATTATTCTTGGCTCAGGAGGGGAACATGCAGTGGCTGCTGAGGGATCTTTCCAAGTCTACATCCTTGTTTATGATGATGAATGGCTGGCTCAGGGGTGAACTGAAAGGATTCTTTTTCTGGATATGGCATGAGAATCCAGCCCAGAATTTCTGTTAGTCTGCTGCCAGAGCCCAGTGACCCAGAAACAAAGTTCATTCTTACTAGAACACATATCTGCTGGGAACTAAGGTGGCTGCAAAACCAGTACTCCCTTGCTTAAAATATTGTGTGGAGGGGTCCCAAGGATGTAAGCAATGGCAGTGGCATCACTACTGATGTCAGGGAACCAAGCTAAGCTCATTCATTCATTCATTCATTCAATAAACACTTAATACCAGGCTTCCGACCTCATAGAATATATGTTTCCCTCTAGCAGAGAGAAACAAACAAAGAAGGAGAAAAAGAATGTGTGGAGTATATTAGGTGATGAGAACTATAGAGAAAAACAAACATAACAAGGGCAGTACTGGGGTGAGTTTGGCAGTGTTATGATTTTCATAGAATGGGCAGGGAAGGCTCATTTGAGAAAATAACATTTGAGCACAGCCTGAAAAAGGTGACAACCAATCGCATTTATAACTGAAGGAAGAGCCTTCCAGTTATTTCCTCTGCCAGAGGAAATGGCATGTGCAAAGGCCCTGGGGCAGGGCTACATCTGGCATGTTGGAGGGACTATAAAGAGTCAATGTGGATAGAGTAAAGGGAGAAGGTAGAAGGGAGCAAGAGGAGAGTTTGGAAGAAGCAGAGGGAGCAGATCGTATCCATCCAGGTAGGCATTGTAAGGAGCTCAGCTTTTACTCACATGGAAAGGTGAGCTATCAAGAGTTTGAGCAGAGGAGTGACATGATCCTACTTTAATTTTGTAGGACTTTGCTGATGTCTGGAAAAGAGACTAAAGTAGAGGAGAACATAACCAAGACAACCAGGGCGGAGGCTATTTCAGTGATACAGCCGAATTGGGCTGGGGTGGGAGCCATGGAAGTGCTTAGTGTTGGTAGATTCTGCATATACGTAGAAGGGAGAGCTGACAGGTTTGCTGACGAATTGTATATACGGTATGAAATAGAGAGGAAAGTCAAGGAAGATCCAATGCTGTGACTCCTTGCAATTGGCTAAAATCCAAGTTCTCCAAGAAGATTCTGTTGCCAGTGGCCACCTGTCCCCTCCATTAATGATACCTGGAAGGTTAGCTGGTTAGAAGTTACCGCCTTTCAAAATGGAAGTGACTTCTCTTGCCAGCAGCAAGCTCTATACAAAACTTGATACTCTGGAGTCCTAGGGTATGAGATGTGATGATTTATTCTTCTGGAAGACCTTCTGCCTAGCTCTCCCACATTGAGGGTGAGGCAGATTTCCTTCAGCCAGTCACTGCTCAAAGACGATAGAAAAGTCAGTAGTAATAGCTGGCTGCAAGCGTTAGTGAACATATGGTAGGCACCATGTAGTGGTTAAAAGCTGAGGTCAGCTGGAACCTGAATTCTAATTAGTTTCCACATGGGAAACTAATTATCAATTAATTAACGATATATTAATAATTAATAAAGATGAATTTGTTTCACCCCTTTGAATATCAGTTTCCTGATTTGTTAAATAAGATAATTCATTTCTGGTGTAATAGGATTATCTCATAGTTCCTAGAATGTGAAATTCAATGACCAGTTATCAAGTAAATAAGTGAATTAATGTCTTCATCTGCCACATATTCCCTCTAGTCATCTCCAAGGGAAGAGAGCTATGGGAGGGAGCCTACATCCCTCTTTCCTCTGTTTTGCTGATCCTCTACCTTTAAAGCTCTCCTCCTCTACTTTGGGTCATAATGATTTCACTTTGAATTATGGTGACACATTTTATTTAATGTCTCTGAAGGATTAAGCCCTGTCTTGGAATCTTTAGGAGAGTGAGTTCTCCCTAATCCTCACCTCCCAGCAAGGTAAGAGGTAGGATACCCACGTATAGGTGAGGTTCTTGAGGTTAATGGCTTTTCTAAGGTCACATAGCAATTGAAAAGAGAGGATCAAATTTAAACCCTGGGACTGCAAGGGCTATGAAGTGGCTTGATAATGGTGATGATAAGAAGTGGGGGGAGGAAAGGAGAAGAAGTGGGAAGAAGTGGGAGGAGAAGGAAAGTCTGAAAGAGAAGAAATAATAAGCATACATTGCTAGGCCTTGTTATTAGCACTTTCTCTGTTTTAGCTTTTTAATCTTCATATCAATCTTTTAAGGTAGCTCCTACTGCTGTCCCTCAGTATTACTGAGGAAACTGAGCCTGTGTAAGGCTGTCACTTGCCCAGGGTCACACAGCTACTGGGATCCAAGCATCCTTGGCTCCAAAGCCTGCAGCCTTGATGCTGTGTTATTGTGCTAACCCCATGCCTGCCATTTGTCCGTGATTTCCTGATCAGATCTTCTAACGTGTCTCCTCCATGGTCAGGGGCAACCCTCCCTCCTCCCGGGGCATACCTCTCTCAGTAATTTATGTGTCCCCAAAGGACATTGAAGGTCACAGCAATTTATCTGTCACCGCGATTACGAAGAGATACAATCTGGTTAATATTCTGTGATTGGAATGGCCTGAATAAAGGATACATTTCATAGGTCTCCGGAGTAAGCCCTTTAATGCTACCCTCCCCTTTTGGGATGCCATAGCCAATGGTTCCTGCTGACACGGGTTGAGTAGGTCAGGGTTGAGAAGGCCTAGATTGGGAGGGCTGGCCAGTCATTCCGATCACAGAATAGTAACCTGAAGAAGAGTGGCAGTGATGGTAAGAGACCACTACCATTAGCATGACACAGAAAAGGAGATATGCACAGCCTAATTTTTATCATTAAACTGTAAGAACTGTGACCCTAAGAAAGAGGGAAAATATGAAAAGAATTAAGAATAGAATCAAGTGGCAAATAAGTTAATTGAATCCAGCCTTGAGTTTTAGGTAATATATAACCTGAATCCAGGGAAAGGGTTTATGAGGCAGCCCCACTTGGGGAAGAATGGGGTTGGAGTCTCCAGTTGAAAAGAGATCATAAGCTAGGGCTCAGGTTGCCTCCGTGTTGCAAATAAAATTGCCTTAGATGTTGGCTTCTCCAGGGGTGTCTTGGTCAAAAATTTTGGTTTAATATCAGGCACTAACCAGATAACCCTCTTTGTTTAGGATAATCAATTCGCTTGTGGTAACAGCCCCAATTCGCTTAGATGATAAAACTCTCTCCATTGACCCTGATATATAGAAATAATGAACTATCAACCAATAAAATTATCATTAACTTAAAGAAGAAGAAGAAGAGATAAAACCTGTGAGAGACAGCCCCGTCTTCCTTGTGCTGAATCTAAACCAGCCAAGAAGTTCAACCCTTCAGTCCAAGTCATGGGCCATTTCTCACCAGCCAGTCTGTGTTCTTGCTTAGTCTGTGACGTGTTTTGATTTCTCGAAAGGTACCCTCAAATGTTCTCATTTGTAGAGACATTCATTAGAAAGCGTACCTACAAGTGAGCATTCTTCTGCTCTGAAGTGACTTTTAGAAAATCTAGCTATTCTTGATATGCAAACTAATCTGTAAGGAGCACAAGCATGGGATGCATTATTCATTTGGGAACATCTTGTATTTTAGACAGAGAGCATCCCAATGCTGATTGAATACCACCCCAGTGATTAGGAGGAATTCAGTTAGATACTCATGTAACTTCAAGAGTTGCTTATTTGGTAAGCTCTAAATCATGTTTTGAAGACATCATGCTCATGTGAAGCTAGAGATGCAACTTTTATCTTTGTATCTACTTGTCCTGTTTCTCCAATGTCACTCTTGGTGACAAGAATCCAGTCTTATACCTAAGTTACACTGTAGTGCCTGGCATATTGCTCTGGCCCTATACAGAGCAAAAGCAACATCTATTGTGAATGAGGAAATCCCCAAGAATAATAGCTTTAGAGACTTCACCTGTGGCAATTCACTTCTCTGCTCAGACTCCAGTCTTACTCCCAATGTTTGATGGCCACACCTGGTCTATTTGCAGGTCCCAGGAAGGCTTCTGATGCCCTGTTGGAATAATGTGCGCATATATAGTAATACATAGAGCTGTTTAGTCAGCTGCTCATTGGCTCTGCGCCTTGACCCAGGAGGGCTTATTAAAATACCAATGGCTTGGCCCACTCCCCAGGTTTCTCAGTAGATATTAATTTCTTAGGGAATACTAAACCTATCACCACAAAGTTGGTGGCTTAAAACAATATAGATTTATTCTCTAATAATTCTGAAGGCCAAAGTTCCAAAAGCAATGTGTTGGCAGAGCCAAGCTTCCTCCAAAGGCTCCAGAGGAGAATCCTTTCTGCCTCTTCCAGGCCTATTGGCTCCAGGGTTTCCTTGGCTTATGGCTGCATTACTTTCATGTCTGCCTCAATCTTCACATGGCCTTCTCTTCTGTCTCAAACCTCCCTTTCATTTTTTCTTATAAAGACATTTGACATTGGATTTAGGGCCTACCTTGATAATCCTGGATGATCTCATCTTGACATCCTTAACTTGATTACATCAGCAAGGACCCTTTTTCCAAATAAGGTCACATTCACAGAGTCTAGGAACTAGGATCTGGGCCTATCATATATGGAGCCACCATTCAACCCTCAGGCCTGGAATGAGTCTTGAGAATTTGCGTTTTTGCATTTCTAACACGTTCCTAATTGATGCTGAATGTTGCTCAGATGTTTCAATCTGAGGGCTGGGCTGCTCCTCTGAAGAGAGAAATAATACTATGCCTTCTTTGAAATAGGACCTTTTCTGCAGCATTCTTATAATAGATGGTATCTCTTGGGATTGATTTATGGCATCCATTAAGCCAGATGCATAGCTATACCATGAGAATTAATTTCTAAGTTACTAACCCTTAATTATTTGTAGAAGATAGGACAAAAATGTGGAAAGCAATTTGGAAATAGTCTTTATATTCAGTCTGTAATGGATGCTACTTAAAACAATGGCTTTTCATATTCTCATATAAATGGTGCAGCTAATATTCAAAGCCATAGACTGTTCAAATGCTTTGTATCCTGTAAAGAATACAAAGACCACCAGACTGAAAACTCAGATTTTTTTATTGCCATGGCATGATTCTAAAGAAAGAAAATTAATTTTGGATTCAGAACTTGAGTGTGTTCCCTTTTCAGCTATAAACAGAGGGTCTTAGTTTCCTTGTCTAAACCGTATAGGCAATAATATTTTGTCCTAATAATTAGCAGGCTCATTATGATGATCAATTAAAAGCACTTTGTAAACTGTCAAGTGCTTTGAAATGTGTTATTTCTATAAATGATGAGGTGGAGGAGAAATAGAAAGTTAATTCGTGAAAGTCTGTGTATTGAAGATAGTTCTTACAGAAAATTCTAGTCCAGCTATGTTAATTTGGCTTCTCCCCTGTATCAAATTGCTTTTTCAAGGGTGACCAGGATATCTCCCACAGCACATGGTCTTCAACCTGACCTTTTCACGCCTTTCACTGAGACACCAGAACATTGTAAACTGGGACTCACTTGTAAGGAACACAGTGCAGTAGAGGTGACTTCTAAGGCAAGGCCAGAAAAGGCCACGCAGCTTACACTTTGCTGCCTGGGGATTCTTACTTTCCAAGCCCTACCACCCTGACACCCCCTTTGAAAAAGCCCAAACTAACCTACAGAGAACAACCTCGTGGGTAGACTCTGAGGCACATGAAAAGAGAGATGCCTTGCCAGCCAGTCTCCACCCCACTATCCCAGCTGCAGTAATCTCTGACTGTAATGGAGAGAAACGCCAGCCAGAACGTAGAGCCACCCAGCCCACCAAGCCCTTCCTGGGTTTCTGACCCACAGATACCCTAGGACAGTGGTCGGCAAACTCATTAGTCAACAGAGCCAAATATTAACAGTACAACCATTGAAATTTCTTTTGAGAGCCAAATTTTTTAAACTTAAACTTCTTCTAACACCACTTCTTCAAAATAGACTCTCCCAGGCTGTGGTATTTTGTGGAAGAGCCACACTAGAGGGGCCGAACAGCAGCCGCATGTGGCTCACGAGCCGCAGTTTGCCAACCATGGCCCTAGGAGATAATAAAATAATAGTTCTTGTTTTTCATCTCTAAGCAGTATGGTAATTTGTTACGCAACAACAGTTAACTGGAACATCCTTATAAACCACTGTAGCCAATGGTCTGATTATCAATTATGTGTTGAAAAGACATGAGCACCCTAGTTAATAACTGTGCTACACCCTCTAGCCCAACTAGAGGGCAACTACAGCCCTCGGGCCAGATCCGGCCCCTTCGGCTGTTCTATCCGGCCCGCAGAGCCGGAAGAGCTGAGGGTTCTCTTGCTCTACCCTCCGCTCCTTCACCAGCAGCCAAGATGAGAGTGCCAGCATGGTCAGGTTGTTTTTGTTCTGGCTCTCCGGTCCAGTCAGTTTAAGAACCCATTGTGGCCCTCGAGTCAAAAAGTTTGCCCACCCCTGCAGAGTCTAGCCTCTCTTACCTCCACCTGCAGCCCCCGTCTACTTACCCTTTTTATTTCAAGTGCACCTTCTATTAACAGTGTAGATGAGATTCTCTTTTTATGCCTCCATGTAAGCACAATCTTTTGCTTCTGAGTGCTAGTTTTTTTGAGTGAAATTAATTAATGTTATGTCACTTTCACCAGATGCTGGGCTCCAGGATGGCAGGGACTCTATCAGTTTGTCCTCAGTCTTAGATCCTTGAACCTAGCCTGACACCTAGTAGGCATTTAAATACATAGCCATCTTAAGACTGAACAAACAAATGGAAATGTACCAAACTCATGATACCATCTGTTTTCTCAGTCAGTCCTTTGTAATGCTTGCCTTAAGTTCCTACAAGTAATCAGAGGGAAGGGCACCCTCAGGCCTAGATAACTCCTAGGATTTCTTTGGAAAGGATTTAATAGATCGCTGAGAAAATTTAGAGGGCATCTTTGGACTCCTTGATAGCCACAAAAGGAATGCCTTTTAAAGGAATCGATCCAGGAATGTGCATGGCTGCCCTTTTGCTTCGCATTGTAAATCGGCTCACAGTGAGCACAGATGTTGGAGATCAAGTGTCTGGGTTTCTGGCATTCAGACGCAGGAAGTTTGTCTGTGTTCTTAGGCAGGTTTTCATTTCTTGAAAGGAAGCCTATGGATTGGGAGGGGTCCCATCTGGCTCAGCTCTAGGACACCAGTTAGGATATAAATTCTGTGAATGACAGCCTTCACCTGAATGGAGCCTCCTAAACTAATGCCACTTGCAAACCTGGGTCCTCTCAGTGCTTTTAAAATGTGCAAACCATTCATTCCTCTGTTATCCATCCTTTGATCCTTCACCACACTGAGGCTCCAGTAGGTCCCTGAAAACATAGGATAAATAGAGACAGACACGGGATGGTGAACTGAATCTTGTGAATCAAGTCCCATAAATCCATGTATTTCCATTTGGCCCACAAAATTGTCCATGTTGCTTAGAATAACTTGTAGTGTTCACTTAAGATTCACTCAATCCTATAGCAATTATTTTAAGCTTTGGTCCTGCAAATCAGTCTATTAGTGTTATTTCTATGACTAATGATTATAGCAATCACTATTGTTTCCTGAGCACATCCATTCTCCCCTACATTATGAAAATGCTTTATACAAATCTTATTTAATACTCACAGCATAAACTTTTCCAGTGATACACTAGTAAGTATTAGCTAAATCTGAACTCAGTGTGGCTCCAGAGCTTGAGGTCTTGACAAGGAGTCCTACAACTGCAATGACCACCAAAGGAATTATTTTACAAAGAGAGAGGGGGAGGAAAGGAAGAGGGAGGGAGAGAAGGAGAGAGAGAGAGAGAGAGAGAGAGAGAGAGAGAGAGAGAGCGCCCTGAATGTAGGTGTTGTTATATCTTTCTTCTCATTCCCTTTCCTCATAGTATACACAGGGGTTAGTGATCAATTTTTTTTTTATTTTCTGTCATCCCAAAGGTTACTTTTAACTTTGATTCAAGTTGTATAAACTATCCTGTTTCTTCTTCTTGATGATTATGATGACAATTATTTCTATTATTAACCCAGCTGAGCTATCTGGTTCCCAGAACACCCCTTATTGACCAGAGGTTCTGCCTCTCTCAACTCTGTGCTTACACAAGCTCATGCTCACCAATATTGACAAGTTATGGAGCAGGGCAGAAGGCAGTGACCCACCCTCAGGAGAGCTCCTGCCAAAGTCTTTGCACCACGGGGACAGGGTTATACAGGCCACCTCAAATCCATCCAATTTTATTTGCCAAATCATATGAACCAATCCACAGAAATAGCTCAAACCAATTCCTTTTGCTGAAATTAAAATACACCTCACCTAGTAACTCTTTCCAGAAAGGATGGTGAGATTGGTGTGATTTGTGTCTAGTGAACCCAGGTTGAGTCCTGCACTATGTGTTTCTCATTTATAAAATAGTCATAATGTCTACCCTGTATACTGGTACCACTTAGATGATAGAATGCAAGTCAAATACCAGCATTGTGCTGGGCACATACGGAGCCAGCAGGAGGTCAAAAGTTACATCTATCATTACCATTATCATTATTAGCGAGCAATTTGGGTTTTAGTCTTCTTTGAATTAAGCTGTATTACCTAATTCAAATAATGAGACTGTAATTTCTTTTCTACACCATTCCCTTTACTCTGGGGCATTGTAAGTCCCCTTCTCCTTGTTTGTGTATCCACATTTTTAAATTGAACTTGGATCCTAATTTTTTAATCTCATCAATAACCAATTACAATCTGCCCTTCTGGAGGACAGTGCTTCTTAAAGCATGTCTGAACTCCCTTTACACCCTGATTTATTATGTGATATTTAGCACCCTCAGCTGCTTCTAAAACCTAAGGGGCAAATTGGTTACCTAGCAACCACATCAACACAATTGCTAACGGTATAGTTTAGCCCCAGTTTGTTATAATGAAATAATATGTCTTAGGAGAATAAAAAAGCTGAGGTGTGCTATATGAGTTTAGTGCTTTGAAGAAAAACTGCTTGTTTGGGACAGATTAGCAAAGCAGGAACACCCCCTGGTTCTCAAAGATTCACCACTTTCTAGAAGGGAGGTCCTTGGGCTGGGAGAAGGCAGCAGCCATGTTTGTGTTTCCCTGGGGCCTTTGAGCAGAATGGAAACTTGGATACCTTTGAGTGGGTCAGGCAGGCTGCCACTGACTGGACATTCACAGGCGACCTCACATAGGCCTGTGTGGCTCCCAGAGGCATCTGACTCTGCATCCCTTGATGAAGAGCATCAAAATGCTCCTTTCTTCCCCCAAAATGAGATCCGAAGATAATGTTACTGTCTACACATTTGAAAAGAACTCTCAATTTTATGCCATGACTTCAATATAAAGGAGAAATAAAAGCAGAGTAATTTATGATAAAATAATATTTTCTAATGTAAATGTTCAGGTATAACTACACTGGAAGAAAATGCTGAAGTCAAATGTTTGCACCTACTTTTAATGCATTGGCTTGGAGTTAGCGTAGGTGGGATGACTCAGAAACATTCTGTAGAAGAGATACTGGGAAGGGAAGTGCAGGGGCAAAGATGGGCATTAGATAAAGCTAACATGTGGAAGGGAGGTTAAAATTACACCAAAAATCTCTTATTTATATATAGAATTATAAAGAACTTTTTACCTACTTGAACACTGTATGGAATCCTAAAACTTAAGCACAAAATGAGATAATCTTTTGTTGGGGTTACTGTTCTCCAAATTTCAGAACTTTTGACATCTCTGGCTCTGCCCACTAAAAGCTAATAGATTCCTCCACTGATTATAGCAATGGGTTTCCAAACTTCTTATCCTGACTTTCATCCTGGCCTGTGCTATTTGCCTGACCTTATTTCTCACTTCCCCTAAAACATACATCCAACCATCCGTCCATCCATTCATCCATCTATCCATTCATTATTTATTCTTATAACAATGCCATTATATCTTTGTCTCAGTATCCTTATCAATGAGGGTAAATAATTTCACAGGACATAAGGATTACATGATCCATGTGAAATGCTTAGTTAACACAGGGTCAGGGCCAGTAAAAGAGCTTGATAAAGTTGTTCAAGCTCTTTTAGTGCTGAATGCATCATTTAGCACTGCTGTTTTCTATTGTAGCATAATGTACATGGGCATGATTAAAATACATATATATAAATCTAAGTGACCATTTGACCAGTAGCTATGCTGCTCACTGACCACCAGGGGGCAGATGCTCAATGCATAGGCATAGAAACATGAAACAGATTGATGAATCTCAGAGGGAAGTGGGGAGGGCAGGAAGAGATTAACCAAAGATCTTATATGCATACTAGAGGCCTGATGCACGGATTTGTACACTGACAGGGTCGCTCAGCTGGTCTGCAGGAATCAGGCTGAAACCACTGAAACCATCCTGGTGCAGGGATTCATGCATCAGCAGGGTCCCTTGGCCTGGCCTGCAAGGATCAGGCCGAAACTGGCAGTCTGACATCCCCCAAGGGGTCCCAGATTGTGAGAGGGGCAGGCCAGGTGAAGGACCACGGATTTGTGCACCAGGCCTCTAGTAATAGCATTTTACACATATGTGTAAAATATTTTTTAGGAGTATATAGTGAAAAATCGTGTCCAAATCCTCCTTAGTACCCTCCCTAGGCAGCCACTATGAATTGTGTCTTCCCAGAAAAGTTTGTTTGGAAGCAAGCATGTATATCCTTTCTGCCGTGTTTTTCTGATAATGGTCTTTCTCTACTGGTAGATCCTACATCCTACATTTTTACCAACATGTTCTCATGGGCACTATATATATATATATATATATATATATATATATATATATATATATATATATATATCTTTCTCATTCCCTTTAATGACCACTTATGTGGTAGTTCATTTTATGGTCATGTTGCTGATGGAAATCGTGTTCTTTCATGGGATCATAAGGAAAGTGTTCCAAGAACCACGCATGGGAGATTATGGTGTGCAAGGTTTACTTGGGAGGAAATACATCCCTGTGTTTCCAGTGTCTCATATCCATCTGCCCTACCATGGAAAAAGCCCAACTGTGTCTTCAGCAAGGCCAAAACAAAGGCCAGTGTCCAGAGTTCCTGTTTCATATTAAAGTTTAGTCTTTTGGAGCCTGCATGGTCTGTTGCTGGTCCACTCAACTGCTAGACTTGCATGATGTGTGTGTTCTCATGTGAGAGAAGGCATACACACGGGGCAAACATGGGTCATGAGAGAAGTTCATTGATAAGCTGAATATGTATTATTTTGGGCTCAGTAATAACCAGGAGCTTTTTCAAAATAACCAATCAACTTCCCAAGCTTTCGCCAGCTTCCTATGGGTCCATCCCCTAGCCAGGTTAGACTGACAGGCCTCTATGGTCAAGCATCTCCCCCTGTGGCATTTGACTTCTATTGCACATGTGCTTACTGCCCCCTGTTCCCCCACAGGCCCTATTGGGGCAGGGAAAGGAGGGCAATGCGGTGAAGCAGAAGCCTCCTGGTGAAGCAAACAGCTCAGTGTCCAAGTCAGCTCCCTGTTCCTCAGGCTCAGTGTCTGATTCCCGCTACCTCCTCTCCCGGCATCTTGCTCCCTATGCTAACAGGTGAACCATAATTTTAAAAAACACTGGTTAGTTGTTGTTTTTATAATACAGAAATGGCAAAAGCAGAAAACAAAGTAGTTCATATCCTCTGAGTCCAGAAAAACCAGTTAACTTTTTTTTAGCAAAAGAAAAGGAATAGATGCGGATAATAAAAATGAAAAGGAAGCAGGGGGTGACAATACAATATGGGAAGTAAAAGTCTCCCTTCCTCTTCTAAACTCTCCATCCCTTTCTCCTAACACACTGTATTCTTTCAGAAAAAAAAAAGACAGTATGTGAATACACTAGCTGTGTAGCCTGGTTAACGCCCCCTACCCCAGCCCTGCAGAGATGTGCACATTCTAATCCCTTAAACCTACGAAGAAGGTACCTTAGATGACAGAAGGGATTTTGTAAATGTGATCGAGGATTTTTATTTAGAGAGATTATCGTGGTGGCCCCCATTTAATCACAAAGATCCTGAAAAGAGGGTGCAGGTGGCAAGGAGGAGAGAGGTGCTGTGCTATGGCTGTGAAAATGGAGGGAAGGGACCACGTGCCAGAGAGTGCGGGCAGCCTCCAAGGCTGGAAAAGGCAAAACAGATTCTCCCCTGGAGCCTCTGGAAAAGAAGGCAGCCCTGCTGACCCATTTTAGACTCTGACCCCCAGAATGTGAGAGGAAACCTTGTCTTAGACACTATGTTTCTGGTAATTTGTTACAGCAGCCCAATGAAACTAATACTCTAACAAATAGTCATTTCATTTGCATAAGGGCCCTACTGTATGTACTCAGAAGTTCTTTACTAAGAATATCTTGTTGCCTATTTTTTCTTTTTTTTAATATTTATTTGTTTATTATTATTATGAAAAATATACTATTTCCATCTTTTTTTTCCATTATAGTTCACATTCAGTATTATTCTGTATTAGTTTTAGGTGCATAACATAGTGGTTAGACAATCATACACTTTACAAAGTAGTCCCCCTAACATTTCAAGTACCCCCCTGATCCTTACATAGCTATTACAATATTATTTTTTTCCCTTTATTGACTTCTCTCAGACCACTCCCAAGCCCAGAAAATGCCCTCACCCACTAGTGACTGTGTCCATTGGTAATGCTTATATACATATATACAAGTCCTTTGCTTGATCTCTTACCCCCTTCCTCTGCCTTCCTGTGAGGTTTGACAGTCAGTTGGATGCTTCTCTCTCTTGGATCTATTTTTGTTCATCAGTTTATGTTGTTCACTATATTCCACAAATGAGTGAGATCACATGGTATTTATCTTTCTCTGATTGGTTTATTTTGCTTAGCATATTGCTCTCCAGACCCATCCATGCTGTTGCAAATGGTAGGAGTTCCTTCTTTTTTACAGCAATGTAATATTCCATGATGTAGATGTACCACAGTGTTTTAATCCATTCATCTCTTGATGGGCACTTAGGCTGTTTCCAAATCTGAGCTATTGTAAATTGTGCTGCTATGAACATAGGGGTGCATATATCCTTTCTGATTGGTGTTTCTAGTTTCTTGGTATATATTCCTAGAAGTGGTATCACTGGGTCAAATGGGAGTTCCATTTTTAATTTTTTCAGGAAACTCCATACTCTTCTCCACAGTGGCTGCACCAGTCTGCATTCCCACCAGAGGGTTCCTTCCCCCCCCCCATCCTCGCCAACACTTGTTGTTTGTTGATTTGTTGATGATAGCCATTCTGACGGGTGTGAGATGGTACCTCATTGTTGTTTTGATTTGCATCTCTCAGATGATTAGTGACCTTGAGCAGGTTTTCATATGTCTCTTAGCCTTCTGTTGGTCTTCTTTAGGTCCTTTGCCCATTCTTTGATTGGGTTGTTTCTCTTTCTCTTATTAAATTGTATGAGTTCCCTGTAAATTTTTGACATTAAACCATTATCAGAGACAGCATTGTTGTTGCCTAATTTTTCAGAAGCACATGCCTTTCTCTAAATTAGGTTTATAAGCACCTTGAAGGCAGAAGCTGTGCTTGACAATCACGTTGTGTTGCTCTTGGCTTCCCTCCCAGCAGGAGGAAACATAGCTGCTTAGTTAAAATTAAAAAAGGACTCAGGCCCTACCGGTGTGGCTCAGTGGTTGAGCATCAACTTAAGAACCAAGAAGTCACAGTTTGATTACTGGTCAAGGCACATGCAGGGTTGCTGGCTGATCAATGATTCTCTCTCTCCCCCACTCCTTTCCTCCCTGAAATCTATCTATATCTATATCTATATCTATATCTATATCTATATCTATATCTATATCTATATCTATATCTATATCCATATCCATATCCATATCCATATCCATATCCATATCCATATCCATATCTATATCTATATTGATATCTACATATTAAAATGACACCGATAAAGTTAGAGCAAGCAGCATTGGTGTCCTCCTGCTGAAGCTTTCAGCCGGCTTGGAGCTCAGCTGCAGCTGTGGTGAACACCCCTCCCTCACCAGCATCTTTCCACTTAGTGTTTTTCCATAGCCACGGTAATTGCATACCAACACAGGGCAGCCCAGAGTCAGGGGTTTTTATGTCCTCAGAGGTAGCTGCCAATCAGCGGGGAGATGGGTTAGTGGATCAATGTCCAGCCCTGTCCTTGGAAAGGCGATTCTGAGATGCACTACCTGCTTCCGTAGAGCTGACCAGGACGAGCCCCTTTCCCCCACACAGTGCAATGCAGCTCACTAACACTTCGCTGTTGGTGTTTCTCCTTCCTTATCTCTTTATGCTTCCTCACCCTGCTTCTTGAGTCCACCCGGCAAATAAACCACATGTGCCCAAGTTCTTGTTCAGACTCAGCTTCGGGGGTAGCGAGGGGTGCCCTGGATTAAGACATAGCCCTAGCTTTGTCCTTTTTTTTTCTGTCTGGGGACATTTTATCAAGTCATTCTCCTAAACCTTCATTTTCTTATCTGTAAAATGAAGATAACAGGACCTATCGAAATAGATTGTTATAAATTTGAAAAGAGATCATGTACATGGAGTGTCTGGCACATTATTAATAAGTTTCTATTGTTAAAACTACTAAATGACTATTACAGGGCAGTAATTGCTTTATAAAAAGTAAATTAATAAAATATATGAATCAAACTCCTCATCAAAGTTGAATTTCTAAAATTGGTCTTGACCTTCAAAGCACTTTACCATGTTTACTGAACAGATAATGGTAAGCACCTACTATGTGCCAGGCTGCCCTGAGAGCAGGAATTCTGCACTGAACAAAGCAGACAAACACCACATCTTCAGGGAACTTGAGTGCATGTGGGTTTGTTTAGCAGATGATATGCGTGCCCTACAAGTCCCAGACAGAGAGAACAGAGTTGTTGCCTCCATCTCTGCTACCTCTGCCCATTTATTTAAAGTAAGCAAGCCAAAACATTGCTGTAGGTTTACTCATTTTACATGGTTAGTAGGCTCCTACCCTGTGTCAGGCACTGTGCTAGACAACTCTTTATATAAATATAAATTAGTTGGCTCCTGAATGTAAGAAAATGGTACAGTCTGCTATATACCTTTTCTAGCTAGCTTACTGTGACTCTAATTCAGAAAAAAAATGTCTTCTATTCACTGGTTCTCAAAAAAAAAAGTAGTGATTCATTAATCTCCTTAGCCTATAATTGCAAATTGTATTTTCTCTCAAATGTACCAAAAGGAGGTAGGTGCCCATTAAGCAGTTCAGGGGAGTTTTATTTAAGCCGCAAATAAAATTAGTTTACTCATTTTTTAATTTAATTCCCAGGAGGCATTTTGGAAGCCTTCCCTTCTCATTTGACCTAAAACCATTTCTTAAAATTATTGTTCTCCCAAATTGAAGCCCTTTCCAGCATTATACATTCAGTCTTAAACTCATCTGTTTCCTTGTTTTATAATTGACTTACAAGTGCATAATTGACTCACAGATGCATAATTGCTATGCCTGGCATTTTAGAAGGGCAAAGTTTCTATTTGCTTCTTGATTTCTTTGGAGTTTTTCCATTTTCCTAAGCCCTCTTCCAGAAACATTCCTAGTGATTCCTTGGGTCTTCCCCCATGAGTGGCACCATCCTGCTGGCATCTTAATAGAGAGACCATTTCTCTTCCCAGCAACAAGGCACCAAAAGAGTTGGCCAAATTTGAGACAATTTTCAGAGTCCTTATTTGCTACTAAACATGCACTTGGCATTGTTTTTCTAACATATAGACAGTTTGTTCATGAGTCATGGGACTATAACTTATCACTGTGGTCACTGTTAGACTAGTAAGTCATAAAAACAACAAAGCATTCTATATTTTCCATTGTCAAAACTGTGAGAAACTTGTTGGGCAATTGTAGTTCAGTGGTTGAGCATTGACCTATGAAGCAGTAGGCACAGTTTGATTCCCTATCAGGGCACATGCCCAGGTTGCAGGTTCTATCTCCAATAGGGGGTGTGCTAGAGGCAGCTGATCAATGGTTCTATCTCACCATTAATAAGTCTCTCTCTCTCTCTCTCACTCTTTCTCCTCCTCCACCTCTCCTCCCCTTTCTCCCTTTATCTTCCTCTCTGAAATTATATATGTAATAAATTATTTTTAAGAACTGTGAGAACCCTAGATACACATACATACAAACCATATACTACAGTAACTTTAGTAGAAGCAGAAAGAATGCAGCAATTGTCACTTGAAAAGGAACTTGATATAGTTAACACAAGCAAACTTAGCAGTGGATGGTTGCTGGGCATGCCACCTTGTGTGTATATAATTCATGTCTCTGGTATATTTCTACTGAAAAGAGCTATTGGACAACAGGAAGCATGAAAGAGGGCTAAGGAAAAAGAGAAATGCAAATGCTAAGCCAGAGTTAGGAGCACAAGGCTTCTTCACATCATCCAGCTGTTTTTGCTAGGAAAATGGGTGATGGATGCTTTAAGGGGCATGGGTGAGTGGGTGAAGGGGATCTTATTTTTGCTTTCTCTAGAAGAGAGGCAGAAGTTTTCAACAGAATTTGTTTTTTGCAGCAAACACCAATAGAAAATGTGGGAATAAGACAAGGAAGAAAAGGCTGCCAATGACTGGTGATTCTCCAGCCAGTTACTTCCATGAGACTGGAGAAAATCCCACCAGGAAACATAGAAAAGACTGTTTTAAAAAAAGGCTTCAGAGAGAGACGTGGGAGCTGGGCAGTTTATAGACCACTTCCCATCAGTGACAGATTAAGGGCTGCCCTCAGAAGGTTAATTCCCCAGGCGGAGGGCTGTGACAGGATGGAAGGAGCCCAGACTGGGATGCATTCAGTTCACCCTTCCCTAGAAGCACCTGGGTGATGTGAGCAGATCTCAGTAAACACTGCCTGAGTTTCACTATCCATCTTGATCCACCCACTCATCTACCCCAGCTTATGTTTCACAATGACTAAATTACCAACATACATTTCCTTAGCCGATTTCCTTCTTGAAAATAGTGTCTCTCACAGTGAAACTCTCTCCTGGATTATGTAAAATGTGACCATTCATCTTTTCCCCAGAAGTAGGTTCTTGAGTGGTACAACCTGCATCATGCCTCTTCTCAACAAGACAGAAAGGATTTGACTCTTGGAATATCACCAATTCCGGGTTATTTAACTGGCTTCTTTTAAATCCCGACTTGGGTCTGCTTGCTTATCCATGTTAATAAGGAATTTCTGAACTATGAGCTGAGAAATGTTTCTGGACAATATTTAAAGCCTCCTTAAGCAGGTTAGTGGGGCTTATGTTCTGTCTGAACCAACTGTTTATCAAAATGCATTTGACATTGGGCATGTGAGTGAGTTGGTGAAGGGGTCCCTCGGAGTTCCAAGCACAAATCCTGTTAACAGGTAATAAGATTATGAGCACAGCCCATGTAGAACATGTGGTTTTATCAGCCCAAGTGAAGCACGGAGATGCCAAGTTGTTAATGGAATTCAGCATCTGTGTCTTTCATGGGTTTCCAAGTAGACCAAGTTCACTGTCATCCAAATTATTCACAGAATCAAAGCTACTTCCAAGTGTGGAGTGGGTATTTATTTGTGTTCTTTTCTACTCTTGAAAAAGAAAATATTTTTTGCTTTCCAGCCCTTTTCTCTCTTATACTGTAATTTCCTTCCATCTTCCAAAATTGTTAGAAAAATGAACGAAATATGAAAATTCATGTAGCATTTCAGAGTGTCTGACCATAGTCTTCAGACCAAGATAATGCCAGACTAATCTCTGTGTTTAACAGGATAAGGGTTATTGGGTCTTTGAGAAAGGAGAGGAAAAGCAGTACGCTGAATGCAACACAAACTCCCCCATTTTGCCTGAGGGTCTTTTACAAACTCTAGCTATACACTGCAGTCATAGGACCTTCTCTCTTTCTTCTATTATGTCTTTGTGAGTTGCCTTTAAATATGCCCCGTTTCTATATACTGCTCTTACAAATTCTTTTTTTATTCTCCCTTGAACTTTTTTGAAGAGTGTTACAAAAAGAGTTCAACTTACTTAATCGCATTCAAGCAACCAAGTCATTGGCAGTTTACTGCCAACATTTATTCTGTTTTCTTGTGGAACTCAGTGATAGTATTCAGTACCCACCAACTATTGCCCAGTGCAGTCACCAAATCCCAATGATAATGAGCTACAGGCATTGAAGCATCAGGATTGGAGCAGCCATGGATGGTCCAATCTATTTCATCTATCATTGCTCCAAGTCTTCCCAGATACACAGTATGGAAACACATGCTGGCTTTTTCTCTCCCCCATCTAATGGTCACTTGGTTCATATATATATGACTTTTTTATAGAAAGAAAGGGAGAGGGATAGAAAGCTAGAAGCATTGATGAGAGAGAAATACCCATCAGCTGCCTCCTGCACACCCCCCCACTGGGGATGTGCCCGAAACCAAGGTACATGTCTTTGGTCAGAATCGAACCCGGGACCCTTCAGTCTGCAGGCCGACGCTCTATCCACTGAGCCAAGCCGGTTTTAGTGATTCAGTCATAGCAGTGGGGACTCACACCCTGTCTCCTTTAGCGTCCTCCAGACACACCCAGCTCTTTCCACTGTTGAGAGGTGCAGAGCACACTCCAACTTCAGGAGCTTCACGCAGGTGCTCCTTTATCCTGAAACTGACCTCTGTGAGCTGAGCCCCTCTATTCCATTCTCACCTCAAATATCACTTCCTTGGAGAGGTCTTTTCTGGTTACCCCTCCTAAATAAGCATCCCACTGGGCTGCATTCTGCTACAACTCCTACTGCATTGTCTCCATGGCAATTACCAGCAGCAGAAGGAACCTCGTTTGTATGACCACTGCCTGTTTGAATGCTGCCTCCCAACACTGACCTGAGAGCCCCATGGCTGCAGAGACAGAGGGCCTAGCACACAGCAAGTGGACAACAAATACCTGACTGTGGCCGAAACCAGTTTGGCTCAGTGGTAGAGCGTCAGTCTGTGGACTGAAAGGTCCCGGGTTCGATTCCGGTCAAGGGCATGTACATTGGTTGCGGGCACATCCCCGGTCGGGGGTGTGCAAGAGGCAGCTGGTCAATGTTTCTCTCTCATCGATGTTTCTAGCTCTCTATCTCTCTCCCTTCCTCTCTGTAAAATATCAATAAAATATATTTTAAAAAAATACCTGACTGTGTACATTTGTAAATAAAATATGGAGACACGTTGACAATTCCTCTGGCACTTAGCACATGCTACTCTTAAATGTGATATATCAGGTAGCTTAGGATACTGCAGATTCCATTTTTGTCCCTTTGTATTGTTGATACCTGTCACAGTGTTTCACACATAGTAGGTGCTCAAATAAATATACAAGTTAGTGGATGGTGTGATCATGCAAGGAAATTATATAGAAAGGAAAGAAACTAACTTGTATGGTGCATCTCATATGCATGCCGGCATCTGCTTTCTCATTTAATTCCCATGACAAGTCCACATAGTAGATAGAGGAATCCCCTCCTATGGATGAGAAACCCAAGCCTGCGATCACAGCACTTAAGGAGCAAATAGGGGGTCCAAACCCATGATCTCAGCAGTGCTACCCCACACTGCTCACAGTGTGTGAAGAATGGGGTCTCTGTGTGTGTCTTTGAAGGAGGCAGAGGGCAGCGGTAAAGCCACAAGCTCACGGCCCCAGTAATGAGCCCTTTAGAAAGAACTAAATGCACATGTGTAGTCCTAGGTCTCCTTTTCATACCATAAGGCTGCCTGCAGACAGTGTTTGGAAGGAAGACACATATCACCACCATATCACATTGGTGAAGCCACCTTAGAATGGGAGGCAGATCATCATCTGTATGTGGTTCCTCAGAGGAGGAAGGCCCTGGGGGGAAAAGGACAACCTACTCTTCCCAGGAAGATATCATGGCTGGGATGCACAGGCTGCTCAGAACACTCCTCACCCATGGTTCCTATTTGCTGTGAAGCCATATGCTGACTTGAGATTTCATGAATGCAGAACAATCATGTGTACATATACTGTGCACTTACTGTTTTATTCGTGAACCCTGGGGAGGAAGTGCAACTTAGAAAGCCCTCAGACCTATAGACAACAGGAATCCTATCTAATAAAAGAGCAATATGCAAATTGACCATCACTCCAACACACAAGATGGCTGCCCCCATGTGGTCAAAGATGGCTGCCCCCATGTAGACATAAGATGGCTGCCACAAGATGGCCATCAGGGGAGGGTAGTTGGAAGGGACCAGGCCTGCAAGGGAAGGCAGTTGGGGGCGATCAAGCCTGCAGGGGAGGGAAGGGAAGGCTGGCAGAGAAGGGAAATTGGGGGTGACCAGACCAGCAAGGAAGGACAGTTGGGGGGGACCAGGCCTTCAGGGGAGGGCAGTTGGGGGTGACCAGGCCTGCAGGGGAGGGCAGTTATGGGCAATCGGGAAGACAGGCAGGAGAGCAATTGGGAGCCAGCAGTCCTGAATTGTGAGAGGGATGTCCCAGATTGGAGAGAGTGCAGGGTGGGCTGAAGGACACACCCTCTGTGCACAAATTTCATGCACCGGGCCTCTAGTCCTATTAATAAAAGCCAATGTGGTCATCACACCCTCATGCTACAGTGAGTGATCACTAGGAACCTGTGTATACAGCAGGCACTTGTGGG
Source organism: Vespertilio murinus (assembly GCA_963924515.1). NCBI lineage: Eukaryota > Metazoa > Chordata > Mammalia > Chiroptera > Vespertilionidae > Vespertilio > Vespertilio murinus. Next base: position 23,837,406 of record OZ004716.1, read on the forward strand.
TAAGTGGGGTTGTATGCACACACAGGTGGGCGGGGGCATGATGCTATGTGTGCAATGTGGAGATGGGTCCCACAGCTCTATGCAGTAAGACCTGGGGGTCATGCAGCTCAGTGCTTTGGCAGGGCCCACAGCTCTGGTCTACCTCTTTGGGGTAATTGATCACAGAGCTCTTGCACTGTGAGAGGGTACAGACCATGCTGGGGGACCCCCCACCCCAAGTTTATGAATTTTGTGCACTAGGCATCCAGTGGTTACATAAAAGAAGCTGTAGTTCATGTGAACTCCTTTTTAAAGAAATTTAACTGTTAAAATAAACAACAGATACATTTCAAAACTAAACTAAAGAATCACTTATAAGCCTGTCATCCTAATATAACAACTGTTTTTCCTCATTTAATTATTGACATTTTATTTCACTTGCACATACAATTCTACATTTGGCTTCTTTTACTTAACACATCATAGCATTAAACAGTTGTGATGGCATTTCACAATCAGTATTTAATTGGGTGAATGTTAGCATAATGTTATTGTAATATTCAAATGTGGAAGCTCTGGTCTCTGTTCTATCTAAAATTATTTTAGAACCTATTAAATTTTATAATGTGCATTCTTCCAGCTACAGGTCCCTCATAAAATGGCTTCAGATCTCATAATCAATGATATTCTAAAGCAGCACATAAGTGGATTTGGCTGTAATGTGATCACTGCCTTAGGCCCTAATAAAAACAGAATTTTCCCCAATTATTACCAGGCACTCCTCCTCCGCACTACATCATAGTAAGACTGGCTTTCATTCCTCACCAGGCAACTAATCAGCCCTTTGCCAAGAGTGCTTTATAAATGGAATGGAATAAATTTCACTATGCCATGTGGTAATGTTGCCCAACTAGAGATTGGGGTATAATGATCTTGGGGAAAGTCATGACAAGGGTATTAAAGCAAATGAAACTGAAAGAGAAACGGTGAGCATATAAACGGGCTTCACCTCCCTCACCTCAGAACAGCCCTCCCTCCCCTGTTCACTCGTCCACCTGCTTCCTTCTCTTTCTGTTCTTTGAAAACTTTGGAAGAGTTGACAATTCACTTTCTAGCAAACACCCTTATCCCATCCTGATATGGTTTTAAGAAAGTACTTTCCAGGAACTTACTAAAAAGATCCAAATTGCTACATTCAATAGCCATTTCTCCTCTTTGTTTTGACCTCCACAAGAGCAAATCTATTGAGCATTTTCCTTGTTTTATATGGCCTCACTCGGCTCACCTGCACCTCAGTTTCCCTCAATAGATCTTATTCTTACTGTTATAAGCATCCCTCCACATTGAGCTAGTAATGCTTTCTCTACTCCATAGGTAGGACTCTCATGCCCCCAGATTGAGCTCTACCATCCACACTGATGCCTCCCAAAGGAACCATTTTCAAGCCCTGATCTCTCTCCTCGGTGTCCAGATTTGAATTTCCATCTTCCCATTAGCACCTCCACACCGCTGTCCATGAGGCACTGCTAATTGCTTGAAAAGAGATGCAGATAGAAGCATAGAGGCTAGCGTCAGACTGCCTGGCTTTGAATCCTGGTTCTGCCACCAGCTAGCTGTGTGTCCTCAGGCTACCTAATTACTCTCTCTGTGTCTCAGTTTCCTGATCACTAAAAAGAATATAAAAATATAAAAACCAGAACTTGCCTTATGTGATTCTTGTGATCATTATAGGATTCTTCTTAGTAGTTATGCTAATAAGAATAATGTGCTAACATGTACAGCTCTTAAGAACAGAGCCCAGCACATACTAAATACTCTTGAAGTGTTAGCCAGAATAAAATATAGTATTTTATTCATAATGTTATTAGTTCACCTTTCCTAAGTGATAACTAAGTGCTTCACGTGGATTATTTTATTTATATCTAAAACCACCCTATGAGGAAGCTGCTATTATTATTCTCACTTTACAGATGAGGAAACAGAGGCCCAGAGAGGTTAATTAATTAGCTCAAGAACACACAGCTTTCTCAAGGTCACATAGTAAGTGGTGGGGCTGTGATTTGAACCAAGGCAATCTGACTTTGGACCCACATTTCTGACTGCGTCACTGTGCTACCCTCTCTGCTCAAACAAAAGGTTGAAATCAATTTAACTTCTTATCCTTTAAAAATTCCACCCTCTCCTTTTTTCTCTTCCCTCCCAAGACCACCTTCATGCCCCTTTTTCTTCACATGCCAGTCAGCACGTGCTGCACCTGGAATATTTCCCTCTTCTTTTCCCCATTCTACTCTCACTGCCACTGGCCGGTGGAGCCCTCTTCTCCAGGGTAGCCTCCTGTAGCACCAGATTACCCTGGCCTCGCCCTCCCTTCTTTACAATTCAGCTTTCTCACTGATACCACAGGTGCCAGTTGGCAAAAGAAAGAGAGAGAATGGACCGAAGGAGGGAGAGAGAGGGAGAGAGAGCCTTCCGCTTTATGACATTAAGGCAGAAAGATTGCAGCAAATACTTGAGCAGACGAGACAAATATGTTTTAAATATTTTTTGCAGAAGCTAGAAAAATTCCAAGGAAGCAGCCAGTGCTATAGACCTATCACGAGACACCTCTCTTAGGACGAGTCAGGCTGTAGAGATACCATTTTGGACTTAACAGACATATCCCATTTTCCCCAGTGGGTGAGCTATCAGGATTCTCTATTCTACTTGATAAATCCCTCTGTCCTTTCAGTGGGGGGCCTGAGATGTCACCTAATTTTTTTAAATTGTTTCATAGCAAAATGGATCCAGTCCCCTGGAGAGAGAAACACATTTTCCCCTTCCCCACCCTTTCATCCTTCTCAGTCCCTCATCTTAGAGAACCCCTACATATCCTTCAAAGCCCAGAGAAAATGTACTTTTTCTGTTTAAGCCTGATTTAACTCTGCCAGACGCTTCCTTCTTTTTAATCATGCGGTAGAGCAGGTGGTTAGGTAAAAGGTCTCTGCAGAATCAGCTGTTTCGATGCTGGTTTTACTATGCATTAGCTGTGTGGCTTTCCATGAGTTACTTCACCTTTCTGTGCTGTACTTGGCGATATCTAGAAAACGGGAGGTTGTACCAGCTCTAGCTTAAATGATCGCTATAAAGATAAAACTTTCATAAAAAGCATTTAGCCTAGCACTTTCTAAGTATTCAGTAACTGGTACCTGCTAAAATTTATAGTCTAATAAATACAGATATCCTAAGGAAATTTAATGCCCTTGGCAACATTGAATTTTTTTTTCCAAATCAAAAGAACTATAGTCGTTTTAGTGTAGCTTCCATCCTTCTTAAAGGAAAAGGAAAAAGAAAATGTCAGGCTTTCTTTGATCCACACAGGAGGTTGATCCAAGACAGGAGGTTGTTCCTGCAGCTTGGGGCACTGGGTCAGTGTGGGGCGGCCATGGGGCAGACTTCTAGTGACAAGTCAGGCTTTGTCCAATGTCAGGAGCATTTGATTGGATCTGTACAAACAACAATTCTGTCTAAGAACTCCTTTGAAGAAGATGTAATGTTAGAACTTGGCCTATGGTCTCTGCCTCCTAAGAATTCGTGTGGTTTTTTTGTTGTTGTTGTGGTTGTTATTGTTGTTGTTTTTAATAAAAATGGAAAAACAGAGAGAGGGCTTTGTGGTGATGTGAGTTAAGACGTTGGCATAGCTCTTTTATGACTTGTGGGTAACAGCTGGTGAGATGGACATGCAGGAAGAGACTCTGGTTCAAGCTGGAATGGTAAGGGCTCCTGATTCCTCTCGAATCTGTGGCAGATGCTCCTGTTCTGATAGGGAATGGCAGAAGGTCCCTAAACTCATGAAAGCCCTGCAGGTACCACCCAACATCTAACTGCTTTTGTGACATTCCACGTTTTCTAAATCAGCAAAGCAGCAGCCAATGCCTGAGCCAGTGAGCAGAACAGGGTGGCATGTGGAAGTGATGGCCGGCTTCCCCCAAGGCTGACTCTCAGAGATGCTGGCCCTTCCCTTCAAGGAAACCTGTAGCCAGATTGTCCCCATCCCACTCCGCCCTCTCTGGACTCGTAGGTTTTTTGAGGAGACACTTATTTCTTCATTAATGCTATCTGCAGAAGACTTCTACCTCCCCATCCCAGACACGCCTAGGAGATGGCAGATTATACGTTTAATTTTAATTTCTTTAAACCCAGAAAACTGTCCTTCATTCATTGATTCATTGGTTGGTAGATTCCAGGGGCATCCATTGAGTGTGGTACATGCCTGGTATACCAATAAGTGCTGGATACCAATAAGATGCCAGAGATGCTATCCCTGCCCTCCAGGGACTTGAGGAGAGTGGCAAATTCAGGCGGATGAATGATGGTAGCTTAACAGCTACATTTTATCATAATAAAGATTTATTGAGACTTTACTGCATGTTCTAAACTCTGAGTCCTGTATGGATTCTCATTTAACCCCCTCAACAGTTCAACTATATAAATTCTGTTTATAACTCTTTTCAGGTAGGGAAAATGAGCATGAACTAAATGAAATAACTTGTTCAAGTGCATTATTAATAGTGGAAGAGCTGAGATTCAAATCGAAGTGTGTCTTGCCTGTGCAACACACAGAACCTGACATAGTCTAGACAAAGTGCTGTGGGTTCATAAAAACGGGGTGGGGGAGCAGCAATTCTACCTTGTGGGCAGATTGCAGAAGACCAGAGGGAAGTATCAGAGGAGTTAGTATTTATATTGAGTCCAGAAAGTGAAATGGGAGTTTGTTGGGAGAAGAGGTATCCCATCCTGGAGAACAACATTATCAGTGAACATTCAGCTAGAAAGGAAGGCTGGGGCCACGTTTTGAAGGGGCATCTGTGGCCTGGCAGGGTTCCATTCATTGTTGCATTCTCTAATGCTACCAGAATAAATATTGAATGAACAGATAGTTGGGTGAAGTATCTGGAACTCACTTTCCATTAGGTACACATCAAAGTTGATGAAATTAATCATTTTGTGCATATAGATATTAGACAGCTTTGGGTTCAGTTGCTCTCCTAGAGCCTAAAATATAGTGACTTAAAAGGATAAAAAAATATATATCTCTTTTTTCTCTCATGCATAAGCCCAGTGGCAGAGAATTTCAGGGCTAGTGTGGTTGCTCCTCGGGGTTCCTCCATTCAGTGTGGCTATTCAGCTGGTGCTTGGTACCAACCCCATCCACGTGGTCCATGTTGGCTAACTACCACATCTGTGTTCCAACAGTCATGGGAAGGAAGGAGTCAAGGGGAGGGCATCCCCTGTAAAGGAATAACTCAGACATTTTACATAATAATTGTATTCATATCCTGTTGTCCAAAATGATGGATCCAATGAACACAGCTAACTGCAAACAAATCTGTAAAATGAAATATTTATTTTGGGTAGCCATCTATCTGGCTGAAAATTGCATTATTATGTAAGAATAGAAGGGAGAACAGATGTTGGAAACAACCTGTCATTTTTGACACCACTTGTTTACAATGATTAGATTCCAAGCATCGATGGTGTCTTGTATATGTGGTCAATTACCCTTCTGAGTACCAACCCTGTGCCACACCCTGCATGGACAGAAGAGACATCAGGGGCAGGATTTCAAGTCCTATACTGATAGCAACTGAAGCAAGCATTGTAGAGCAGCTATCATATCCCACCAATAATAATACCTAACATTTATTGAGTCAGGACCATCTCTCAGCCACTTTACATGGACTAGACAACAGCTATTAGGTTCCTATTACAACAATGAGAAGATGCTGTGGCCTTGAGAGGTTGAGTGCCTTATCCAAAGTCACACAGGAAGTGGAGGGAGGTGGAATTTATTCCCAGGCTGAGCCAGCCATGCTATGGCTTAGGAATATATTTGGGCCTTCATTGACACTGTAATCATCCCCTGGCATCACACACCATTGCCTTCACACTGGACCATGCATCACCATGGTTGTAGCATTTTTCCTATACAGGGAGGAATTTACTCAACCCATTTTCTGATAAACTCCCCCCAAACCCACAGTATTATATAAGACAGTTCACCAATAAGTCACTTCCAAGGCATTCCCATCTGTATACTGTCGTGGTGGTTATATATCAAGAAATAAATATCCTAAAAGGAATTTTCCTCTGTTGATTTCTTCCTAGCAGGTTGAGATATCACGTAAAATTATTGGACACTTTACTTCCAATCTTAATAAATGGTATTGTACACTCAGCTCTATATAATAACAGGAATTTCTTTTCTCTGAATAGCCCATTTTTTAAAAGGAAGCTTTAGTTCTGAATAGTATATACCTAAATTCTAGCTTGAGAGAATTGATGACTCAAATTTCATCTAGGGAGGTAGGTTAGCTAGACATCAATTTTAAAGAATGATATCAGATTTCAAATAGAGAACAGTTAATTTCCTACATATGGTCAGAATAAAAAATACCTAATATAAGAAAAACTCTTCTAGTCAGGGCACGGAGTTAGGTGTTGTAAATGTTACAAATTAAAATGAAGTTGGACACCCTCCCACCCTCCAGGAACCAAGTTGAGCTGTCACAACCTCTACCAAGGAATTGTGTGGATGATTAAAAACATCACTGAGATAGCCACCGGGTGAGGGCATCAATTATCGTGAACTAATGTGAAATTTGGAGCAGCATGTCTGGCTGGACACAGATTTGGAGAATTGGAAGTGGTTGAAGTCCCATGGTGCTTTTAGGCACAGAGAGTAATGCTGGTTAGAGGAGAAACAATTCAGAGCCATGGATAACACCCTATAATGCCATTCCAATAGATCTGGGGATACAGCTCCCTGGAATATGTTAGTAAGGTGTTACTCAAGGTTTCTCACATGATAATGTGTGCACATGACTCAGCAGATATTAGGTGCTGATTAAATAGCAGCCATTGCTCTCATCACCCACATTTCAGGTTTCAGGGACAGCTGTGACTTCAGCCCCAGCCGGAGGCTGCACCAGGGCCCACATCTTCTAATAGGTTTAGAGCCTCATCTCATTTTCATCAACAATTTTTTTTTCTAAGACTCGCTTTCTTTCATGTTGAAACTAGAAAGAGGACCTTGGGTGAAGGATAGGAGAAAATGAAAATTACATAATGGTACAAGAGTAAAGAAATTTTCAAAGGAAAAGTAAGCAGTGTCACGTTGGCAATCCCCCAAATGAACATAACAGGAAGTGCTTTAACAGTTGAAGAATGCAAGAAAAGGAAGTGAAGATGCAAAAAAAAAAAAGACATATTTTATTCGAGTTGAACACTTTTCACACTTTCTACTTCTTAGAAAGCAGAAGGAAAGTGAATTCTTCATTCAGAAAATTAGGATTGCTAAGAAGTGGATCCCATTGATGTCTACCACCTGCTATTTCCTGTCCCGGAGACAGGTTACTGCCTAGATGGGAGTTTTTGTGGAGGACCCAGCCCAGTCCACCATTACGTCATCATGATAAAAGAAATAAGTTAGATTTGCCAGTCATTTGCATGCATATGATAGTAAAAGCTGTGGGAGTGGATAGAATTAATCAGGGAGGTTGTGGAAGGAAGTGAGGAAAAGGGCGGCATAGAGAACTGAGGGGAGCACTTATACTGTGAGGTGGGAGGAGGAAAAGGAACTGGTTAAGAACCTTGTCAGAGAAGGAAAAAGCTCAGTGAGCCTAGTATCAATGAGTCCAAGGGGAATAACAGCCACCAAGAGGAGGGTTAATGGTTTAAGCTACTTTTAACTTCAAGTAAAGGGATCCAACCACCCCACCATAGATTAAGCAATAAATACATTTAATGAATTCATCAAGCGGCTGGAGGAAGGCAGTTAAGGACAGCTCAGCAGTTGTCAGTCATCAAGAACGTAAGCTCTCTGCACCCTTGTCGGTATAGTGGCTTTTCGTCCGTGCACTCGCTGCCTAATAGTTGATTATGAGGTGGCTATTGCATCTCCAAACACATCAAGATGACACAGAAGAAGAGTGAGGTGAGAGCAGGCAGTGGAGAGAAGATTTAAAGTCCTTTCTTCTGTCAGAAAAGGAAATCTTTTCCAAAAACTCCTGCAGACTTCTCATGACCTGACTATCCAGACCCCACCTATACGTGCAGAGGAGGTTAGAGAAAGGTTCGGCTTTTCTGGCTCTGTTCTTTGTGTGCAGTAGGAAGGAAGCAGTCGGGAAGTGACATTGCAGTGACCAGCCAGCAGAGCCTGCTACAGTGAAATCACAATATCAGTGTTCTTCCTGGCATTAAATGCTTTCCCATGGGCAGTTCTTTTAAATAAGTTAATAAAACAGTCGAGATTACCCAGAACACCTTCTCATGAAACCAGGAAACAATGTGTTAGCAATCCTCAACCATAACATTTCAGTTGTTAAAATTGATGACATTTTTTACGTGTTAAAAAAAAACCCGTTGCCATATGAACAAGCCTTTAGCTCCTGTTTTCCTGACATAAAAAGTCATGACATTTATAGTAAGGGTCTTAGTTTTCAAGAATCAATCATTCAGTGAAGTTGGTAGATTTTGTGGATTTGTAGTAGAGCCACTTAGTTAAGAATTTATGTATTTTTCCTTCTCAATTAATATAATAAGACCTCAGGATTTTTTTCATAACAGTATTTCCCATAAGTTATATTATACTGTGTAAAAATAATTTGTTTTGAATATGCCCTATCATAGAACTAAAATAATCACATAGATACTCATCTAAGACATTCTCTTTAACAGAGAAATCAGGCCATTACATATTATGTTCAAGAAGATGTTCAGTGAATTTCTATCATGAACAAACAGAGCATCCATGATCATACGTTGGGCCAATGTGCTTAGAAAAAATGATGGCCTGGGAAGGTCTTTAAGATGATGAATCATCTGGTTCCTTATGATATTAGTGCTTAATGTCTCTAATTTGAAAAAATACTAGTTTTTAATTTCTTACATGAATTAATACTTATAGTAAATTCCTATAAAACTCTTTCTGGTATCTGATCAAAAAGAGTAATTCTTGCCCAGCTGGCATAGCTCAATGGTTGAGCATTAACCTATGAACCAGGAGGTCTCAATTATATTCCCAGTCAGGGCACATGCCTGGGTTGTGGGCTCGATCCCCAGTGTGGGATGTGCAGGAGGCAGCTGATCAATGACTTTCTCTCATCATTGATGTTTCTATCTTTCCCTCTTCATTCCTCTCTGAAATAAATAAAAAAATATTTTTTAAAAATTAGCAGTTCTCAGGACCTGTTAATTTCCTTAAAGTGAAAAACCCGGAAAAGGTTGAGTCATTGTGCTGCTAAAATTACCTGTGAATTAAAGAATGTTTGACTTCTGCCATGACCTCTAAAATCATATAATCTCTTTCTAACCTCACATCTTATATGTGTGTCTAATAATGATTACAAGTGCAAAACCAACTAACCATAAATGGGACCACCTAACCCCCCAAACCCAGGAAGCATTCTCGTTTTTTCTCTTTCCCTCTTGTCTAAGGTGACCAGATCATCCAGGTGTTGGCGGGACAGTCCTGATTTCTAACAATTTTTCCCATGTCCCGAGGCATTTTTTAAAAAGTTCCGATTTTTTGAAAGATTGGAAACATTGGAAAGATTCTTTCCAAAAATCGGGACTTTTTAAAAATGCCCCAGGATGCAGGAAAAATTGTTAGAAATCAGGACTGTCCCACTGACACCTGGACAATCTGGTCACCTTACCCTTGTCCCACATCCAAACCGTCCAAATCATAACTCAGATCTGTCCTCTTCTCCTTCCCATCTGTGATCATGTTAGTCCTAGTTGCCATCATCCCTCATCCAAATTACTATACCAGTCCTTAAGAATCTCTTATTCAAAACATAAATCAGATGGTGACACTCCCTATAGAAACCCTTGAAAAGCTCCCCCTTGCCGTAGAATAAAATCCTAATTCTTTTCCAGGCCTCAGAAAGCCAACCTCCCCATCGCCATTCTTTTCCCTATTATCAGCTCCTCAGAGCTTCCTGTAATTTGTTGCACCCACATGATGCACTCTGGCTCAGGGTCCTGGCACCAGACATTCCCTCAGCCTCCTTCCACCCTTCCCATCTTCCTCTGCTGGTCTCCTCATTGTCATTGAGGCATAAGTTATATGACCGGCCACCTTGACTACCTGTGCTGATTGCTTTCCCTACAGACCCACTCTCTACCCTTGGAGACCCTGCTGTGTGCTCCAGGAGGGTGAGCTATCTGCACTGTTATCAATGGGAACCCTTTCCCTCTAACTTCCTGTTGTGTTCAGCCAATCAGATGTGCTGTCTTGCAGATGAGAGGGAGGAATAAGAATGATGTCCATGCACTTCTTTCTCCCTAGTTTCATTCTTGTGGCATCACTGCTGCCTGGCTGTGTCCCTTAACCAAAGGGCATGGCTCTTACCCAGCATACAAGACCTCATTCTTGCCTTTCTCCCCCTTATCTCCCTTCTCCCCCCTTTCTCCTTTTCCTCCTTCTTCACCTCCTCCTCAAAGTCATAACTGAAAAAGTCACAACAGTCTCCCAAACACCTGCTAGTGGAGGTGGCATGACCCGAGTTCATCACAAATTGGCCACAGATAATAACTGACAGGATTTAAGTTATGGTGGGGAGACAGACAAAAATAAAAGAATTCCAGCTGGCTTCACTGTTTTTAATGAGGTTAAAAAGCAAATGGAGATTTTAGGACTTAGATGAGCTGTTCTAGAGATCTAAACTTCTTGAGGTGGAATTTAAGATGGCTTCTCCTCTTACCATGATCTGAGATTGTTGTTGGCACTGGGGAGAAACTTGTGAACAGAATAAGCCATCCACATTCCTCTTTGCTTATCCATCCATTTAATTGCAGGCACATAGATTTCCCTATGAGCTGAGTCCAGTAATGGCAGAAGCTTGCTCAGGTAATTTGTGTAAAACTCCAATGAAGTGGGACTCCACCTTCTCTTTGTACAGTGGAGGGACATGCACCATTGAGAGCTCAGTCACAAAGCTGAGTGACACAGACACAGATCCTCTCTCCCTAGGGCCAGTGGTCACAGTTGTTCAAGACACATCTTTCTTGGGACCTTGAAATGGGCACCACTAGAACATACAGAGCATACGCTAGTGAGTGATGCCAAACCAGTCTCCATTCATCCAAAGGCACATTTTCAGATGGTTTAGGCCTTTAAAGTATCAGCCTCCAACTGCCCATCTCCTACTGAGACAAAGTAGATGTTTTATAAGAAGGCAACGATTTCCTAAATTGCCCAATATGGGTTTCTACTCCATTCTGAACAAATCACAAAATAGCTAAGAATATCACACTGGGCTGTAATTTTCCAGATCATTTGCTTGTAATTGAGACTCTGAAGCAAGTCTTCAATCAGTGGCTTACAAGCCAAATGGCCTTGACCTCTAGAATGTGAGCTCCATGTAGGCAGGGATTTTTGTCTGTCTTGTTCACATCTATGCCCTCATGCCACGTCCTCATGACTGAGAAATGCAGGCACTCAATAAATGTTGACAGGAAGTGATGGAGGAAAGAAGGAAAAGCCATTGAGGATACCTAAGCCATAGCTTTTCCATATTTTAAAAATATATATATATATATAGTTTTATTGATTTTAGAGTGGAAGAGAGAGAGAGAAACATCAATGATGAGAGAGAATCACTAATCAGCTGCCTCCTGCACTCTTCCTACCGGGGTTTGAGCCTGCAACCCAGGCATTTGCCCTTGACCGAAATCAAACCCGACACTTCAGTCCACAGGTAGACAGTCTATTCACTAAGCCAAACCAGCTAGGGCAGCTTTTCTATCTTTAAAAATAAGATAATAATGATACTTTTCTCATAAGATTGTTTTTGAGTATTGTATATTATAATGCAAATAAGATGCTTATAATAGTGCCTAGCACTACACTTAATATTCTTCTGAATATTCTGAAGCTATACACACAGCAATGTTAGGTGGTGATGATGATGACTTGATGAGGAGGAGGAGGATGAAGGGAATTTGGCAATTATTTTCTGAATGTCAACTACTGCATATGTCAAAATACTAGGGTTACAAAGATAAACATGTAGGATTCACATTCAATAAAGCTTTATTTTTATTTTCATTCTTCAATTCAGTATATGGCATGCTTCCATTTGTGTTGTGCATTTACATATAATCGCAAATTCATTGGAAACCTGTTTTGTTTGTCTGTTTGTTTACTACTATGTTGACCCCGCATTTAGAAATAATAGGGTCCCATAAGAATCTCTTTTGTTTATTTTTCTGTATCAATTGATCAAGTTTAAGAATGATGTAAGATCTCCAGCCTCTGAAACATTGCAGGCACTTACAACATGACATGTAAATACTTTCCCAAGAAGGGCATTTTTTATCTGGGTCATTATTGAAAGTTTTTATTCTAACCATTCTTATGAAAACACAAAGAGGGGGAAAAAAGCCTAGAGCAACTCACCTCTTACTCTTTAATAGCATCAACATTGAGTGACCTGTCTCCTGTTTTTAGGAGGAAATTCCAGTAATTCCAGACTCCTCACCTTCTCTAACTGATTTCCCAGAAGGCAGTTCACTAAGAAAGACTCTTAATGCTCCTATCAGGAAAACAAAACAAGACAAACGAACAAAACAAGCCTAGGTTTGGATGAACCTTTCCTAAACATCTGAAGTAAACATTTAAAACTGATTTTCAGAATCCCTATAATTGCTCTGGCATGCCTACAGAGCTACCTGAGGAATGGGACTGTAAACACCCACGAAGATATTTGCTGCAGTCATGGCATGTATCTATTGCAGTGAACTCTTTTTTTTTATCACAAATGGATATGAAGCCCTAATAAGTATATTGAATCAAAATGTATTAATGTATTTCTCAAAATGTTTTTGGGGTTAAAAGATCCACATGTCCCTTTGTCCCTCTTCCAGTGGCCCCTGAGCCATCCCTGACAACCTCCAGAATTCTGAGGGATATCATGATTGGGAAGAAAGTGAATCCTGGTTGCCTATCCCTGTTTCCCATCATTCTAAGGCAGCCTGGGACTTGATTGGGCACCATGTCTATACTTCAAGGTACTCACAGGTAAAATATGTGAGAACTTCACTCAGGAAAATCTAATATGGACTAAAGACTTGCCAAATCCAGCCTACCTCTTCATCATATAGTTACCATCTGTTTGGTCTCTCAGTGTCTCAAAGCTCCATCACAAAAATATCTGTGGATCTATTCAGTTAATGGCAACTGCACAAACCTGTTGAATTTCTGAGGCCCCTGCCACACCCTCCACCTTGGAAATCTCTCTCATTCACTATTTCTTTTTGAAGCTGCTATAATAAGAGAAAATTCTAGATGACATATTGCCTGGACTAGGGTAAATTAATATAAATATTCTTTGGCTATTTTCTTTAACTTTAAAGGGATCACTAAGCCCCATCAAAGATAAAATGATAAAAATTAAACATCTTCAAGAATGGTTTTGCAAGAATGAAAAAATAAGCCTTGGTTCTAGACAAATGTTCTTAGAATATTTTTATATAATGTCTGATTTTCCCTCTCAGTTACAGTTATTTCATGCATGTTACAGATGAAACCATTGTATCAGTTAGAGACCAATTTTAATACCAAGCTTGATTAGACAGTTAGCTCACCCTAGCTTGGGCACCGTCTCTTTGTTCTGCACCCCTGTATCCATATCACCATTGATTTAACCATGAATAAGGATTTGGCTTGATTCATTAGTTGAACGTCCTAATGAACACTTGGTTGCGTTTAACCTTTTGCTGCAACAAAAGTCTCACAGTTGCCATAGTAATGGGAAATTAAATCTATGCAGCTGCTCCTCCTCCCTGACTGGTTGGGGTCTGCTATCTATCACACCATTGCATGCCTATGATGCGGGTCAAGTAAAATCAGTGATTCTACTGTTTGCCGATCGAGAGTTCCAAGCTGTGGTTGACATTTGCTAAAGGTCATTCTGCTCTCCCATCATTAAAATGAGTGGAACAGCTGGAGTGTAAATTGGGAGGAGAGGGGAAAGGTTGTCTCTTTGGCCATTTGATGACTTAGGGACTGAAAGGGGCCCAGGGTTTGACAGCCCTAGGACATCCCTGAAAGATGATCATTGACTGTTGCTTGGAGCTGTCCAAGCAGGAGAGTCTAGCTCTGGAGTTCTCAGTGTTCTTTCCTCCAACCAGCAGGCACTCTCTGAGTGTCCACTCTCTTCCAGATGTTAATTCCTGAGTAAAACAAGCTCCCTTTCAGTTTATCAGCTCTCTCAAATGTATCTTTCTCCTGCTAATTCCTCTGCTTGTCCTCTTTTTCACTGTTGTCTTTGGAACTATCTACTCTTACCCTCCTTATGTCTTTAGCATCTCCTAGAACACATCCTTCCTCCTGACCATTAGAGAAGCATAGCCCTTCTCCAACTAACCCACACTGTATGAATATATCTATCTTTCTTCCCTTGTGTCTTCTGTTTCTTCTTGAGATAAGGACAAGGTCCTGATTACCTAGGTGGGACCAGTGTATTCTCAAGAATCATGAGATGCACGTAGGAGGATCAAAGTGAGAGAAAGAGGTGAGGCCATGGATATGCAGGTCAGAGTGAAACTTCCAGGAGCCAAGGTACATGGGCAGCCTCTAGAAGCTGAAAGAGGCAAGGGCTGGCTCTTCTTTGGAGCCTCCAAAAGGACCCAGCCCCACACTTGCCTTGAGTTTAGCCCCCATACGGCCCATCTCAGACTTCAGACCTCTAGAACTGTACAATAATAAATCTGAGTTGTTTTAAGCCACTAAGTTGGTGGCAATTTGACACAAGCAGATAATTTTTAAAACACAGGAAACAAGTGCCAACACCAGCAGGGAACATTGTGAGGTATGCAGGGATAGTGGCCCTTTGCACCTTCCGGGTCCCCAACTTAGCTGGGCCTGATGGCAATTAAATACTAGTGATCAGCTGCCCCCCCCCCACCTCCTTCCAGTAGTTGACTAGGCCGCATTTGTAACAACATGAACCTCTGCCCTCTAATAACATTAATAATTAGACTCCCATGGCTCCTTGTGGGGCCATGAGGATGTTCCTCAGAGCTAGCCAAGAGCTTCTGACAGCTTTGGCAGCTCTGTCTCACTTCACTTATAACGGTGACGAGGGCCAGAGTGATCTACAGCTGACCTTTGGTCCATCCCATTGGCCCAAACTAAAACCTTCCAAAGAAGTGGCCTCTGGTGTATTCCTGTTTGTGCATGACAGAGAGAGGCTTCACTCGTGCCCATGAGGTTAGTATGAAGCTTCTGGAGCATTTTAATAGAGGCAAGTGCTGCCTGGGACTGCTCACAGTGATTCTGTGAGGGGGAAATGAGGTTTTCTATTGTGCTTTACGTGACCTTCCATGGGACTCAAGGGAGTCAATGCCCAGGAAATACTGTAAAATGGTAGCAAGCAGACACAGTTGACTGTTATGGGAAATGTTAGTTTTGAAAACAGAGGAAACATGCTATAGGTCCCTGGTAGCTTGACCAGTGGTTAGATTTTTTAAAACTTTAATATTTTTCAGAGGTTGTTTTCAGATTTGTTTGTTTGTTATTTCATAGACAAGATTTTCTTATCATGTTGTCAAGTTAGAGGATGATTCTGCTTTTTTCAAAAAGTGCTACCTAGTATAGAGATGACAGCAATATTTCATGATTTTTAATGCTTTGTTAAATAATTCCATGAGAGATTCTCAAAAATATCTTTCTGAATAAATGAGAAATAAGTATATGTATTAAAATTTTTCACTCTCTACTTGAGTCTTTCCAATCTGTAAGACTAAAGAATGGACTAGATTCTACATCTGCTTGATATTCTCTTCTTGCCTTTATTTATTTGTGGAAGAAATTTCACATATTTGTTTGTTTATGTTTGCAGGGAATTCTACTTGGTGCACTGACTCTGTTGTTTTCAAGTTAAATCAGTTGTTGCAAACCTTCCTATTTTCCAGTGCAGTCAGCCACGATTCTGGGTTTATGTGTTAAAATACCCATAGCACTGAACCAATCCATTGCATTTATCTTTAGTAACCAATTCTGGGGATTTGTTCTACCATCAGTTTCCCTGGTAAGGGGCATAAATATCTGCTCTCAATACATCTCCTAAAGGCAAGTATCTAGGCTTAGTGAGGCAGTTGCACAAGAAAGAAAGTGGAGAGTCCGTCATTTGAGAAGATGCTATTGTAATCTGGGTCAATTATGACTTCTCAGTGCTCTCTGGGAGCAGGTCAGAGCAATAGCTTCCAGGTAAAGGGCTCTATTGTCTGTTGTGAAATAACTTCATGAGAGGCCCATTGTCCGTAATTAGTCCAGAGCAGGTCTCCTTGACCCTTCTTTGACTAAAATTGAACATAATGTGATTTCTTTATGAGGCATGAGTGCCTCCTGCAAATCTCTCATCTGATAACCAATCCTTAAGGGAGGGTCAGCACCTTCAGGCAGGAGTTTGTTCGTCCCCACGCCAGGTGTAGCATCATTCAAACTGAATGAAACATTGAATGACACACTAAAAAACAATAGAGAAACACACATTCACACATTTACACACAGCATTGTAGATGAGAAAGAGAAAAAAGGCCATGAGGAAAGTAAATAAAATATAAGAACTGCTTTCTGCCAAACAACCTGCTATTCATTTGGTGATGAGAACTGTTGCCATTTTCTCAGTTAGGATTGGCCAGCAGTTACATCTCCCCCGTGACACCGGTCTCACACCTTTTCCTCTGCCCCAGCCCCAACTTCCCATCAGGATGCCAAGAATAAGATGTCCAATTTTTCTTAGCTTTCCAAGGAATTTGTACTTTGCTTCAGTAACTTGTCCCAAGCAGAGACCTTCCTCTAAAATACCTTTGTGTGTTCCACTGTGACAAGGCAACTTCTGTCGACATTTAATTGCTTTATAATTATTGGGGCTAAAGGGGTTGGTTCTTATTTATTTACCCTCTATTCTTTAATATTACAAATAGAAGACTCTCTTGGTTAAAAGTAAAAGTAAGTATAATCTCATCACATCACCTCCTGGTATTTGAAATCTTGCTTCTGTATCTCCTGCCTAAATTTTTCACTCTCTGCTCAAGGCTTTCCTGCGATAGAGAGTTTACTCTGTGGTGAAAGAGTTCATTTCATTCATTATCAGTTAAAGTTGTAAGAATGTCCTTTGTTAACATTGATCTGGAAATCTCATATTCTTACCTAGTAGTCATATTTCTACTTAGTGGTTCCCCCTATCTTCCATGTTCCAGGCAATTGAGAAAACACACACATTAACATTGTTTCTTGTGTCTACTTCAACCTAAATACTAGTTCAATTCAGTTCTTCCTTAGTTTTATTGAACCAACTAAGTTGCCCCAAGGCAAGCCTGCGTACACTTCTTTCCCCATCCTGGTCTTGCCTCCTTAGGGCTTCCTTTATTCAATCAAGTACTGCAGCAGGAGATAATAATGGCAGAGAGGAAATGGGACAAAGGTGTGGAAATCATGGAGGTCTTTGTAGATCATTGTATGAACTTTGGGTTTACATTGAGTGACATGGGGAGCCTTTTGAGGCTTCACAACAGAGGAGGAATGTGATCTAACATGTTTTAGCATGATCCTTTTGGTCACCGTGTTGAGAGGCAGACTGAAGAGGGAGGCAGGGGAGGAAGCAGAGGGTTTCACAATCACCCAGACCCATGAAGGTCCTGACATGGGCTGCAGTGGAGGTGACGTTGCTCGTGGTTAACAAATGTGTCCCAAGTGGAGTGACTGGGAAATGAAGAAGTGGGGACCTATGCCTACTTTACCCCTGAGCTGTGTTCCTGCAGTGTAGAGAACAGGGATCCCCAAGCCCTCAGCTGCGGCGGCTGCAAATATAGTGGGTAAATACTGAGCTTTAGGAGACCCTTTAACCTGCAGAGACACCCACATGTCTCTCTGACTGTGCATGTGGAAAGGTGTAGCGGACTCTGAGGCTCTTATGAATGTCCTGAACTGTCTTGAAGGCCTCCAAGAAAGTTCTAGAAGGCAAAGTGGCAGGGCACTGGCAGCGGGGTCTCTGCAGCTGCTTCTTGCTCACAGCCTCAGAGGTACATACCTGATCAAGAAGAGCAAACATGTTTCTAGGTGTATTCTCCTCACTTTAAAAACAGTCACAGCACCTTGAATGTGTGCCATTTGAAGGAAACTCTCATCACCCTGTTTGAGTTGATGCTGTGGCTCCTCCTCATAGTCCGGGCTGGGAAGGATTGATTTCCTCTTGCAGAAAAGAAAACAAGGGCTAAGGAGGTTGTATTACTTTCCATGCTCACATGGGGAGTCCTGACATTCTTCTTTCTAATTCCCTTGCCTCTCTATTGAACCATGCTTCATGGAATGGGAGGCATAGAAAAGCCATCAGCAAATGATTATTGAGCACCTACTATGTGCCAGATACTAGGGAGCAAAAAAACAGACACGTCCCTGACCTCCTGGAACATACTTGTGGAAAGAATGTTGTGACCAGGAAGGAGATGTCCTGAGTCCTAGTCCTCACTCTTTTATTAATTTGGATGTGATGATCAGTTGGATAGCCACCATCTCAGAGCCTTACTTACCTCGTCTGTAAAATGAGGAAATTAAGACTTGTCCTGCCTTCTCTTTAGGCTTGTCAAGTTGGCCCAATGCATCAGTGGGGGGAGCTGGGAAAAGGGGGACGTCTGACTCAGCAACTATGCAAACAGGGCTGGCATTTATAATGTGAAAATAATATGACCAGTGGACAAACCACACTGACTTTGTATAAATAAGACCATGCATTGTTTCCTCATGGACCTGCTATTTATAAAGGCAGTGGCTTCACTGCCTGTGACTGAAACAAGTTCTTCACTCCCATTGTCATTAGCTTGAGAACAGATGTAGTTTCTCCTGTAAATCTTTGACTCAGGAGTGCTGCCGCCACAAGATTCATTAGCCTGACAAGAGAGAAGGGGCACACACACACACACACACACACACACACACACACACACATCCAGTCCAGCAGTGTAGACCCGGTGACAAATGTGGCAAACTTAGGCTGATGCAGATTCCCTGAATATACCATTAGCTACTGCCGTGTCACATTACACAGGTTTATGCAAGAGCCATGCAGGAGATGAGAGTGTTTAAATGCCTTTATTACTTGGCATCATGATATTGGTAATAGTTTGCAATGATTATTTGTTTCTCAGCACAGAACACATTCTTAATCTAAAAATATGAATTACACTTAGTGGCTCATTGAAAAGTATGTTCTCTGCGTGGGGGAATCAATCTTTTCTATTGCTTATTTTTCTTTTCTTTCCAGTAAGGTTAATATTCAGAGCATGATCTGATGGACTTTATTTTACAAGGTGAGAGGTTTCCCAGAAGTGCAGTGCTGGCTCATTAGTCCACTGCAGAAGAAATTGTTCAAAGCGATTTGAAGGGGCATCGTTAATAGCCCAGTCCTCTCTGTGCATAAGCTGAAGTCCCACCTTGTGGCTCCGGTTAATGAGGATATTCCAGTAACTGAACTCACTTCTCCACAGCTTCAAGATGGGCCCTGCTATAGCTAGTTTGTGTTACATCATGGAAAGATCAGAGGGTCTGGTATTATAAGACACGTGTTCAAGTCCCAGCCGTGCTATTCACTGGCCATGTCATTAGCTCTGAACATACTTCCCCAGTGGTACTGTGGAGATGGTAGATAAGAATGCTTTCCTCAGGATCACTGAAAAATCAAAAGTGATTCAAGTCCCCACGCTCCAAATCTAACATGGAATCTCTACTTCACTCCCTCTCTCCCAAACTCAGTAAAAGTTTCCAGGATCCATCCAATGTTCAAAGAAACTAACTGATAACCATGCACACAGCCCTTTCCCACATTTTCCCCAGAGCATGCCCTGTCCCAGCCCTGTTGATGTCACCTCTCGATGTGTGGAATCTGCCCATCTCCCTCTCTATCTGTTGCCACACCCTAGCCAGGGATATGCCATCATGCTCTCCTGGACTATTATAAGAGCTCCGTACCTGGCATGCTTGCACCTACTAAGCCCCTGTTTAATGGGCCCTTGGGGGTGCAGCAGAAGATATTTTTCCTCACCTCTGAGAGCATGCCCTCCGCCTCCTTTCAAAGCTTTCTGTGACTCTGTGTTGCTTCTGGAATGTAAACCAGTGTCTGTGTCATGGTCCAGCCCTTCACCCCACCTCATTCCACTCTCTCTGGACTACTGTGCTGAACCCTGGCCTTCCATGTACCTGCCAGGCTCTCTACACCCATCATGAAGTCTTCATCTATACTCCTCCCTCTGCCCAACATGCTTTGTCCCGTTCAAATCCAAGTCTAGGTGACTCTTGCTCAAGAATCAGCTTTGTTGATAAGCTGGGGGTGTTCCCCTAGGTGAAGCCAAAGCCCTCTGTCACTCCTTCTCCCCACATTTACCACCATCATCCTTCTGCACCTACTGTTGTCACTGGTTGGTTGTCTATTTTCCCCAACATGTGGTAAACCATATGAGGGGGTGGGAATATTGTGTTTCTCCCACAATTCCACCCCTATTAAATGGCTAGTGCCAGGAAGGCATGGCACAGAGTAGGCACCCAATAAATATATGGGGAACAAATAAAATAAGAAATGTGTCATGCATTTTTAATTCTTTAATAAAATAAGCTATTGGAAGTTTGTTTTATACCAGACATTGGGCTGTTTTCTGAAAAGCAACGGTGTTTTGAAGCCAGTTTGTACATGACCTGGTCATGAAAGCTAATTATATACATCTCTTCCCAATACCACCTTCACAGACATTGGTAATATAAAATCAATTGACCAGGATTCTAGTATGGCAGTATTTATACCACAGAAACCGGCAAGTTTAAAACTCAGGTTGGTTTTTTCCCCCTTAAGATCTGGTTGTTGAACATTTACTAGTGTACCACATGTAATGGAATTTTAGATTAAGACTATTTGGTATTATTATAAAGCATAGTATTACAGCAATTATTCAAAACTTCAAAGTTGTTGAAATATCAACAGAGAGGAGAAAATGGGGGAAAGGGAAAATGTCTCTGGGTGATGGGTGAAATTGCTCCTTGTCTCCCAGCCTGTTCTCCCCTTCCTCCATAGGAATAGAAAGTTCACTGGAGCCTATGGCCACTCACAGTAAAGACTATGTTTCCCAGCCTCCCATGGGCCATGTGGCTGCCTCCAGGGAATAATCCCCCATTATAAAATGCTGGTGCTTGCTCCTTGCCATTCTTCATGAATCTCTGCCAAGTGACATGTGGTCAAGAAGGTGAGCACGTAAGTTGCCATCTAGGCACTGGAAGGCAGGGAGTTAGAGACCAAGTGCCTCTAAGATTAGAAGTCCAGGACTGCCTGCAAACAGATGTTTTACATGAGAGGGAGAAACTTCTACATTTTCTTTAGAGGTTCCTTGTCACCCTTGAACTGTCCATTGAGAAGGATGGGTGTGTAAATGTGTGTATGCCTGTATATATAAGAAATGCATACTTACATATTCGTAGTCATACTTATGTTTTTGTGTGAGGTGGAAGTTGTATTGAAGAGATGAGAGGTCTCAAAGTACATCTGTGAATGAGATGAAGAAAAGCATTATATTTTCAGGTGTTTTTTTTTTTCTTTTGATAAGTTGCAAATCTTAGCAATCTATGAGAGACCATAGAAGAATCAAATCAACTTTACCGCAGCATTAAGCTATAGCCCATGTTCACTGTATTTTGTTCACTACTGTTTCCTGCAAGCCTTTCCTCTCACCTGGCATATAATAGGCACTGGTACAATAATTGCAAAATAAATGAACATGTGGTCTCGTAGGCCTCAATAATAACACTTCCTAGCCAATCCCAATTGAATAGTGATATTCTAGAGCAGTGGTTTCATCCTGGAGTGATTTTGTATACTGCCCTACCCTCTGCACCCTCTCCCCACCCACCAACCCCTGAGGAGCCATTTGACAATGTCTGGAGCATTTTTGTTTGTCACAACTGGTAAGTGTTACTGGTATCTAGTGGGAAGAGGCCTGAGATGCAGGTCAGCATCCTGCAGCGCACAGGACAACAAGAGTGAGCAGGCTGAAACTGTCACCTGAGCTGAGGAGAGCAGCCCTGCTCTGGAGACTTCCAAAGGGGCTACTCCACAGCATGGTGTGTGGAGAATGGAACATGCTCTTGCTCTAAAATTCCATTTCGTTGGGTATTTCATTCTGGGGCAACATTGCTGCATATGCTCCTCCCTATTGGGTTTTATAATGGTTTACCACGTACAATGTTTATTCTCAAGGACTTGTCTTTTTTAAAAAATATGAAAAGACAATGAATAGTGGCATGCCATGCCCCAGTGCTCAGCTGTTTCCTTGTCTCAGAAGCCTTCATGCTTTCTTCAAATCAGTATGAGGTTCTCAATCCGATAGTAAATCTGTGAGATTTACCTGACATAATTTTATCAGTGAAAGAACTTGGTGCCGTTATATGCCTATCAAATTGTGATGCGTCCAGAACTGTATTTCTTGGGTAATTTTAGTTACATGATAATAAAAAGTTTGAGAACTTTGGTTGACTTTGGCGCATATGGCTGGGAGACCTTCCAGGGGCGTTCAAGGTCTGCGGTGAATGTATGATTTAGACCACAGCTCCTCAATTGTGACATTTAATCCATAGAGATAAATCATCACGCGCCATTGGCAGGGCTCTTTATGGATAAACAGTCCTAAAATAATTATGCTTAAAACTCCATCAGCGCCTCCATCAGAAACTCACAACCATTTTTTTTCTTTTTATGTAAGAGACTAGAATGATGAAACTGTTTACTGATTGTGGTGCTTGGGACCAAATTATATCAAAGTCAGAACACTCAAACTAACATTCCCTTGGCTGTCCTTGAGGATTACTGGGTACCATTTCTTTCTCATCAGTAGACTGGAATTCATTAAGATTAGATCCTGACATTGGAATGCAAGAAAATGCCTGATGTATAAAAGTTAAGAGCATGATTCTAGAAGCCAACTCTCATTTATTGGCTCTGTGACCTTGGGCGAGGTTCTTGACCTCTTTGTGCCTCAGTTTTCTATGGGATAATAATAGTCCCTACCTCATGAGAACAGCCACCTGCAGCCTGCCTTCCCATTCCATCCCTCTTCCCCCTGTAGCCACGTTTGGGTCTTAAGTAGAACAGTGACATGACCAGGTTTCTATCTTGGAGGCTGCTCTAGCTGTAAGGGGAGTGTTGGTAAATTTATTTTAATGTGTATCTTGACTTAACAGATTATTATTGAGAGTAGTCAGTGAACCTGGCCCTGTCCTAGGTGTTTTCACCCACACCATCTCAAACACATTACTTTCTGGGCTCATATGCTTAAAGTCTTAAATGAAGCCACAGGAAGATAAGAAGTCATCAATATAGACCCAGGGCCATTAGCTTCAGGCAACATTTGGTAGCTTCAATTCCCCTTCGTATAATCTCAGATTTCCATGACCTAGAAATCACTCCTGGTACTGGGTTGATGGAGCATAATGAATATGAGAGACCAAACATTTAGTATCTGATGGCTCGAGAGGTGGAGTTATATCCAGATCAGAACTCCAGGATTGCTGTGGCAACGCTAGAGGAGAGCAACAGGTACCTGTCCTAAAGGACCGATTTCTGAGAAAACTGTCAGATTCAGATTTGTCTGTTAGTTTGAATTCAAATACAAGAAATAGGAGACATTATTTAAAGAGCAATAATACAAACTACAAAAAGCTAATGAACCCTCTCATACCTGAGTCTGCATATAAAACTATCATTCCCACAAATCTGTTTTTAAAATATTTTCTCCATTTCACAACTGTAATCACAAAATGGCAGAATGATTGTCTGAAAATATTCCTCCTGATGCTGAACATACTCTCTGTGTTTGAGGTTGTGCCGAAAATTCAGCAGTGACAGTGAAAGAGCAAACATATAACATACAAACACTAACAGAGGGGTAAAAGCTTAAAATAACCATCAGGAACATCAATCATTCCAAAGGGAGGAATTAGTAGAGGCAACAAATTTATTATGTGTATCATCCTTATTAGCACATAGCACCTGTCATAATTTCTAAAGGGGAAAAAAAAGAAAAAGGAAGCACTACAATAATGAGAGAATATACCCGATTTGAATTCCAGAAGGTGCAGTTCAAACTTCAGCTCCCCACCTCCCCCAAAAGCTATAGACCTTGGGAAGGGACTTATCTGATTTAAATTTAGTTAGGGCCCTAAACCTTAAAGTCAGAATCATCATAGTAATGCCCCATCCTAAGGCTGTTTTATTGGAAATAGTGGTCTGACACATAGCAGTTATTCAGGAAAAGAATCTACTATTTATTATTATTTTCCTACCATCATTCCCGTTCAGTCAGAGACCACCAGAAACACAGTGTAGTTCAGTGTGGTTTCTTGCTCATGGAAAGGCAGGGGAACACACCATGCGTAACATGGGGTGTCCTTGTTCAAGGGCATTGGGGAAGACATAGAATTTGGGCTTGTATTAGCTGCCTTAGGGGAAGAAGGTTCATAAAAGTGGAATAGAATTGGATGCTGTGGGAAGCAGGGGTGATTCTATGATTTGAGAACTTACAAATCTATCTGTAGAGAGGGTGGGTAAGGTTAGGCTGCAGCTGTAATCAGCAAAGAATAGTTGTCGATCAGAGGAAGGGGGATAGCTGGACAATGTCTGGATCTGTCTGTGTTCAGACTCATTTATGAGTGGTCGTGTTCTTGTCCTGGTCCATCATGGTCACACGACGGCCTTGTCTGATGCTAATGTTTTACCAAGTTGTTCATGTTCAATGGGAGAATGCCAACATCCAGCGAATGGTACCAGGCCAGTTTCTGGATGTCAGTGACTCCTTTTCTCTTCTTCCCATAGTCATTCAACAAGTCTTTAGTGAGTATTGTCAATCCCAGGTGTCCTCTCTCTACCAAAGTTTATATTCTATTAAAGAAGATCAATAAAATATGATAAAGCTGGTGCAAAACACAAAGAAGAAAATAATACAAGATAGCATGATAAGGAATGACCAAAATGTAACCTGAATCAATGAGGTAAAATCTCCCTCCAAGGAAGTGATGTTTGAATTGAGTCCTCAAAGACAAGAAAATCATTTCCACCTAGAATCAGGGGGAGCATGTTCTGGGCAAAGAAAAGAGCAATTTCAGAATCTGAAATACAAAATAGCTTTGCCAAGGGGAAGAGTGTGCCAGGCAGAGGGAACAGACATTTCAGAGGCTCTGAAGCAGGGATGAGCTTGCAAATATGTGTGGTTTTCTACCGGTGTAGTGCCCAAAGGGATGGGTGGGCAGAGGTAAAACTGAACGTGTATGTCTATGCAGTCACGTTGAGAGTCTGGCTTTTATTTTAGATGTGAGAAGAAATCACAGGATGATTTGCATTTTGAAAAATTGTCTTGTTTTCTGTGGCTAAAGAATGGATTGTTAGAGGTGTCCAGAGGGGCTTAGGCGGGGGTGGGAGGGGGGTGGAGATTGTATAAGAAATGAAACAAAGCCTTCCTCATTAAAATGCAGTGGCATTGGAATGTGGGGCCATAGTGTAGACTCTTAAACTGACAATACAAAAAGGGATTTGATTATTTGATTTGACCCAATCATCTCCTTTTCGTGTAAGAAAATCAACCCTGACTAGAACAGACAAAGTAACTTGCCCACATCTAAATTAGTTAGTAGCAGAACTAAAGGAAGCAAATAGGGCTCAGAATCCCCAGAAGATTCTCCCATCCTAGTGCCCCCACGCACTGTGGAAATAGGGACTCATTATATTGGGGGGAAGGATCTCTGCTGCTAGAAGTTCCTCCTTGGATGGGGCACCGTGAAGAGATGGTAAGGGGGAGGGGGGAAAGTCTGGAAGTCCTGATGTCCTTCTAGCATGACTATGTAGTGTTTCTTAATTATCTACTTGGGTATGTTGGCCAAGGAAGGAAACATGAGCCCATGACCATGACCTACCAAGAGGGTGATTATCCTGGAGAGATTTCCCTTTCTTAACACCCTTAAACCTGTGTTTATCCATTGACACAACTATCACATTTCTAGAAATTCATACTCAAGATATACTTAAAGATACATGTCAGGATTTTATCTGTTTCTTTTAATTCAAAAAGTGCTTGTATGGCCAGAAAATTTTTTTTTTAATAAGAAGAATATTTTTAATAAGAAACTAGTTAAATTCTAGTACACCCT
Organism: Vespertilio murinus; assembly: GCA_963924515.1. Taxonomy (NCBI): domain Eukaryota; kingdom Metazoa; phylum Chordata; class Mammalia; order Chiroptera; family Vespertilionidae; genus Vespertilio; species Vespertilio murinus. Next base: position 23,863,606 of record OZ004716.1, read on the forward strand.
TGCCTGGTAGCCATCTGGTTTACCCTGTAGGATCTTTCACCCCACTTTGATTGGTAACCATGCTCAACAGTTTGAGGTAATGGATTATGTGAATAATAGAATACTATTATTTTTAAAAATAACTTTAAAATTGGCAAAAAAGTAAGCTATACAATAGCAGGATCCACTTTTTAAAATTTATATAAAATGTAAATTTTAATAAAAATATTAACAATGACTTTCACTGAGTGGTGGAATAATGAGTGACTTGTGTTTCAAACTTTTCAGTCATGGGTGTTTTCTAATTTTTTAAAAAAATAAATCTTTATTGCTCAGATTATTACAATTGTTTCTCCTTTTTCTCCCCCATAGCTCCCTTCCACCTGATTCCCAACCCACCCTCTGCCCTTACCCCCTCCCCCCACCAATGTCCTCATCTATAGGTTAAATGATTTTAATCCAGTCTCTTTCTGCACCCCCACACCCCTTTCACCCTGATTTAATCCACTCCCTTTCTTTGCCCCTGATTCTATTATATTCACCAGTTTATTCTATTCTTCAGATTTTTAATTCACTTGATCTTCTTCCTCTTCTTAAGTAATACCTTTCAGCATTTCATGTAATACTGGTTTGGTGGTGATGAACTGCTTTAACTTTTTTGTATCTGTGAAGCTCTTTATCTGCCCTTCAATTCTGAATAATAACTTTGCTGGATACAGTAATCTTGGTTGTAGGTTCTTGCTATTCATCACTTTGAATATTTCTTGCCACTCCCTTCTGGCCTGCATGGTTTCTGTTGAGAAATCAGTTGATAGTCCTATGGGTGCTCCCTTATAGGTAACCAACTGCTTTTCTCTTGCTGCTTGTAAGATCTTTTTTTTTTGTCTTTTACCCTTGGCATATTGAATATGATGTGTCTCAGAGTATTTTTCTTTGGATTCCTCTTGTTTATGCTTCCTGTACTTGTAAGTCTGTTTCTTTTACCAGGTGAGGGAAGTTTTCTGATATTATTTCTTCAAATATGTTTTCAGTATTTTGCACTCCCGCTTCTTATGGCACCCCCATAATTCTGATGTTGGTGCACTTGAAGTTGTCCCAGAGGCTCCTTACACTATCTTCAACTTTCTGGATTCTCTTTTCTTCTTGCTTCTCCGGAGGAGTGTCTTTTGGTTCTTTGACCTGATTTTTGTGTTCCTCCATTCTTCTGTTGGATCTCTGCATAATGTTTTCCAATTTAGTCAGTTTATGTATACTTTTTAGTTGGGTCTCATGAAGTTTATCGACCTTTCCTAGGATATTTTGCATAACCTTAGAACCGTAGTGCTGAACTCTATATCATCCATCTCTTTCGTTTGAGATCTATTTCCTTGTCTCGGCATTTTTGCTGTTTTTCAGAGTTGGTAGGATGGCTTTGTGTGTTTGGTGTCCTATATGGCCCAGTGGGTCAGCCTCCTCAGTTACCTGAGGTAGACACTCTTGGTGCTCCCCTTTGTGGACTGTGTGCACAGCCTTGTTGTAGCTAAGTCTTGATTGTTGTGAATTGACCTTTAGACCAATTGGATGTGAGTATCAGCTGTGTCTACTCTGGGATAACTTCTGTATTGGAGACAGTCTTATAGGATCAGACTTGAAAAAGTGCAGAAGCCTCTGCTCAGCTTGGATGGGGTGGAGTCTCAGGGCTGAACTGACAGTCTTGGCTTCTGCCCTGCCCTTGTGCACTTGCCTGAGTTTCCGCCTAACCTCTGCCTTCCGTGGCTTCCCTGAGTTTCCACCTGACCGTCCCAGGTTCCCATCCCAGGTTCCCTGTGCAAGAGCGTGGGTGCCCCAGGGGCTCGCCCGGACTTGGGCTGGTCTCTGTAGTCTGGAGCTTCTGACTCCTTCTGCTACAGAGAGGCTGCCACCTTGTAGGGAGAGGCTGCGGCAGCCTCCGGGGCCAGTCCTCTGTGAGTACTCACTCGAGCGCGCCTGCCGGCTGCTGCAGCTCCCGGGTCCCCAGTCTCCCAGTTTCTGAGTGTCTGGGTGCCTTTCTCTACAGTCCAGACTCCACCCGTATGAGCCTGGGACCACAGGGTTTCCGCCAGAGTTGGGGTTCAGTACAGTCAGAAAGGATTCCGTGCAATCTGGAATTCCTCCCCTCCTGCCAAGCAGGCATTCAGTGGCCACACTTCCTCTCCGCGCACAAGCGTCTCCCTACCTCAGCGCTTTGCAGCTCCCAGTCCGATCCGTGAGCCTCTTTCCTTTTTTCTAGTTGTAGATATTCCACGCCGCCAGCTTTCCTGAGGTTTTGGTGAAGTTCTTTTTGATTTAGTTGTTGGTGTTTTTTTAATTGTTGATGAGGCGGCAGCTTAGGAAACTACCTAGGCCTCCATCTTGGTTTTTCTCTCTGTTTTCTAATTTTGACAGAGCAACATGAATAACTTTTGTGATACATAAGAAAGTAATTTGTTTGTAAATTTTTGCGCATTATTCTTTCAAGTTGGGCAGCTGCTGTGAGTGGCACTGAGCTAAGCTTCTGTTCTTCCTGATATGACTTCTGACTGTCACAGCTGCCAGCCAAATTCTGGTTAAATCTCTAAGGGTGAATGCCTGTATTTTCCTGGACCAAAATGGAAACAGTGTCTGGAAAATATGGGAGTACCTCCTAGAATACTGTATGCCTATTTTATGATGATTCAGATCTGGAAAATCTTGACTTTCCCAAAGTTATGGGGCCCACACCCTATTCCAAGAGAAAATGTTCTAGGACATCAGAAGGGATAAATCCAGGTGTGAGCCTTCATGAGTACAACCATATATAGGCTTTGTTTTGAATATTTTTAAATATGGAATTCCATTGATAAACATCTTTATGAGGTAGGATTTGGTAATGGGGCTTTATATATAAGAAGGCTGAAACTGAGAGGATTTGAATGATTTGGCTTAGCTCACACAGTAAGTGTCAGGTCATAGTATAGAAGGCAAATAGAGGAATACACAGAACAACTCTGATATGTGTTCTCCCCATACCCCAATGGAAGCTACACCCTAACTCTGGCTGTGCTACTAATTGGTTGTATTAATGGGTGCATATCATGTATTCTCTCTGAGCCTCAGTTTCCTCATCTGTAAAATGGGATAAGGAGGTATTTGAAGTAAATAAACCTTAGCATGCCATCAGCCTCTGTAAGAAGTCAGTATTATGCCTCAATTTAGATGGAATTTACCTAAGGACCTTCACATCCTGTCTTCCACACCAACGAGTAACTATTTCAAAGCTACCAATCTGGGTGACTCAACCAAAACACCCATCTTCGAGGGGCATAAAGAAATCTTTGGCCAATATCTTTCTGGATGCAAATGCTTTGCTCCAAAATTGCCTTGTCACCTTGAACAGACTGATGATAAATGAGCAAGATTCAGTTTTGTCCTGGAAAACTTTTGCATGGCATTTTTTTTTCTTTGCTTTTCTCTACAGAACTATAAAGTCAATACTTTAGCTTGTCTCTGATGTGAGGCTTATATTTTTCTGGGCTAGATGTAACGAAGAGCTTTCCAAATGATCAGTGACACCTCAAGTCAGCGCTGTGTTTTGAACTTGTCCTTTAGAATATGTAACTTCATTGGGAACAGTGAAATCAGAATGTTAGCTTAATACTCTGCCAGAAATGCATGGAAGGATGTAGAATGTTGATAAATAAACAACCAGTGATTTGAGCTTGGTAATTTTATTCAAAGATGTAAAAGAAGAGATATTACAAAGGACATTTCTGTTATTTTGTCAAATGCTAGTCACCAAAAAATAAAACTTCAACCTATATTCTTGACCTTCAAAGACGTATTTTAAGATCATGTGGCTTTTCTTAAGCAGCAGAATTATTTAGTGCGATTGAACTGTCAGGGACTTTAAAATAAAGCCCACCAAATACCAGCCACTCTGCAGTGCTGCAGCTGTTCAGGCCTCCATCTGCATATTTCATATCAGCAGACTGAAGTTTGCAACTGAAAAATAGCCCAGAAAATACTTATCACCCTCCATGCCAAATGCAAAGAGGAATTCATCCAAAGCAAAGAATGTGATATTGTGGGTGACCTCCTCCTACAGTGGTGATCAGAGTGCCTGATGGAGTTCTAGCACACCTCTGAGAAAGGGTTTCCACACAGGTAATTATGTAAGGAGCAAGTTAATTAATATAAGGAGTAAATTACTATGAGGAGCAAGCTTGGAGCACTGCACCTGCAGATATTAGTAGCATGTTTTCAGTGCATATAAAATGTTACGAAGATATATATATATAATCTTTTGTCTGACTGGAGTGAAATCAACATTTTTAGCTCATAAGGAATTTTTATAGATTGCTAGTACCTCATTTTTTTGATCCCTTGCTATGCACCACGTAATGTGCTAAGCAGTGGACATTCATTGCCTCCCTTAATTTCCAGCACTATCATATAAGGTATACTACATGCGGTGCTTTTCCCATTTTATAGATGTTGAAACTGAGGCTTCTTAAAGACATTAAGAAACTTGCCCTTGGATAAATACTTCTTACATTTTACAGATTTAAAAACTCTTTACCGAGAGATTAAGATATTTGTTCGAGGTTACCCAGCTGGTGAGTGGCAGAGCCAGGATTCACAGCTGGACCACTGGGCACCAGATTCATGCTCTGACCAGTGGCTGTGCAGTCTCCCTTGTGAAGATCCCATGACAGTACGACAGCGCCCAGGGAATTGTCCTGCTCCTCATCTGTGCCCTTGTCAGGTGTTACTTTTAATAATAATAAACAGCGGTGAAACACGGGCTTCAAGCAGAGGAGATCTTTGATGGGCAGTGTGCTGGAGTCTGTGGATCCCTGTCCACCAGATTAATTTCACTTTCATTCACAATAGTCTATTCTGTGGAGAATATGCTCACGGTTATTTCGCCTGAAGGTATGAAAGAGTTCAACCAAATACTGGCTGCCTATTGAATGTCTACAGTAGTTAGAACTCCAAGTCCCTAGCGATGGGGAGAGAAGTGCAGGATGTATGGGGAGACTTACAGTTTTCCCAATCAGGAAGGAAGAGCTTGCCTGTGATGGAGTTCACAAAGAACTCCCCACATGCCTCCATTCCCGAATTTCAAGTAAGAAACTACAGCTCGTAAGAGACGCAGGCAACGTCCATTCCTGTTCCTGAGCCAAAGGTCTGGGTTTTTTTTCCAAATGAGGCCATGCTAGTCTTATGACTTTACCTCTCATGGATTAGTTATATCATTATATTTTTAATATAACTTATTTTCCATGGCAATGGAGTCTGACTAGACTCATGTGTGAACACCTCCCATGCCATTTAATCCCTGTGCAACACCAACAGTAGGTAATAGTATTGCCATTTTGCAGATGAAGAAATTGAGAAGTTGAGTACTTTTAATAAGGTTAATAACTACAACATTTTCATCCAGTTATTCTTATACAGAAGGGGAAAAAAGGGTATTTCTTAAAGACTTCCTAAGTTTTCCCTAAGTTAAATTTATGGCTTCAAAAATTAGAACCTGCCATTTTCACACTTAATCTCAATTTGCGCTCATGTCTGTAACGGTGTTTTAGCACCTGGCTGCAGAAATGAGGAATTCAGGATCCTAGACTGATAGCCTTCCCCAGCATTAGTTTTCCACAAAGGTGTCAGCGTTTTCACACTTGGCTTTATTTTCTCCCCACACAATTCTGTCGGAGATAAAGATAATCATGTGTTTCCTCTCCCATCTTTTGTTTTGATGGTGGTGGTGGTTTTCTTTTTGCCTTTGGAATTCAGAATGGCTTGCCTTCCTCACTTGACTGAGTAAAGCAGACTGGTTGAAGTTTCTAAACTTCACTGTTAGAAGCTAACATAACATCTCAAAAATTGTCAAAAGGAAGGCAGGAAGGAATGTTTAGTCTAGAAATATAGTCAATGTTCCTAGTCTGCACTGATGTAGGTACTTTGGGAAACACTTAAAGTAGAAGGGGCATGGTTCCTGCAAATGAATGTCAGCATCAGGTAATTTACAGATACCTGTGCCTGTGGATGCAAAAATGCAGCTAGAAGTTTCTAAGGAATTATCCCTTTCTCACCCACCCCCAAATATTTTATTAGGTATAACAATACACAAGGTGGTACTTTAACTACGTTTAGAACTAGGTGCTTAGACATAGATGGGTCAGCTGAGCCCTTTTTTAAACAGAAGTTGCTTAACGAGATCAGTTTTCACCATTCAGCATTATAGTCCCATGCCTCCAGTTTTATAAAATAGTTTAAATCATTTCCAGGCTCAGAAAAGAAAAGGAGAGTCATAAAATGAAAATTTGCTTAGTAAAGATTTTTTTCTTCTTCTGAATGATGGGGAAAATCCACACAAGGATTTAGTACCATTTAACTCTGAGGCTATCCTGTGCCTATTTCTCCATCCCTTCTCTTTTTTGGTGATAATGAAAGAAACCAAATCTCCAGAAAAAAAAGAGGTCTTCTCTTTAATTAATTTAAACAAAGTTCAACAGACTGAATTGTCTAGTCAGCTGTAGCATAGAGGAGTTGCTGAGAAACACGCAGGCAACTTGAATGAATTTCATGATGACTTCATTATGGAGTAAATATAACAAATCCTGTTAAGTCCTTAAACTATGCTGTTTGGGCTTTTAAATACTTACTTTATATAATAAAATGAAAGGTGGACCATGTTTGCCCATCTCTCAAGTTATAAAACATTGATTTGGTTCACTCTAGTTACACATTACTGCCACCTAGTGGTAGTGTACCTGCATTGAAAGGGGTTAAGAAGTAAGGAAATGTTGAAGGAAACAAATCCATTGCCAGCACCACCCAACTTAACCCCCCACCTCTCTTTCTCTTTCACACACACACACACACACACACACACACACACGTCATATGTGTCATAAGAAGTTAGATGGAAGAAGTATGTGAGTTAAAGTGGAGCCAGACTGTGGAAAAACCTGATAGCAAACAAAGACTTATCCTTCATCCTAAGAGCACATAAATTCAATTGAAGGTGATTGAGCAGAAGAGGTTCATATGAAATCAGGGCTCCAAGAAGATGGTAAGAATAAGAATGTGGAAACAGGGATGTGTCCAAAGGGATGCGTGAGCAGAGAGGTAAGCCTGGTCAGGAGGCTTCTGCAATAAACCAAATGTGAGATGATCAGGATGGCTAAGAAGAGTAACAGAAGCAGGACTAACAAAGTTGGGAATAGACAACTTTTAAAAATCAGTTGCACATATTCTGTGCCAGGCACTGTGCAAAAGACAAGTAAGACCAGTTCCATCTCTCATGAAGCTCCCACATAAAGGGGTGCTGGTCCCAGTTCTGGCTCTCATGTTGATGTACCCTGTGGTCTCCATGGGTTGCTCCACTCCTCTGGACTCCAGTTTGCTCATTTGAAATGAGGAAGGGGGAATTCGGCTCACACACTCTATTTATTTCTAAGCAAACTCATGTTAGAATGTAGGAGATATTTCCAACAGAAAATGACAGGAAGAAAGTTTCCATACAATGTGTAGGAGATACTGGAGCTGGGCGTATGAAAAGTGTGTGTGTGTGTGTGTGTGTGTGTGTGTGTGTGTGTGTTAATGCCAATGCCCAAGCCAAGCTATGGAGGAATTGTAGCATCACTGATTTATAGAGGTGTCAGAAAGGAGAGGCCCCTTTTCAGGCGGAGAGGGAAAAAGCAGGGTAAGTTTGCCAATATCACAATGGCAGCTGGACACGCAAATCCAGAGACCCAGGATGCTGTCTTCCAGGTGGGGGAGTGGCCAAGAGTGGAGAAGTGCCACAGGTCTGTGTAAAACGTTTCAAGTCCATTCTATAGGGTTCCAGATGCTCGGTTTTCTCTTCCCTGGCTGTGTGCTCTTGACCAACTTACCCTGATTCCCCGAAAATAAGACAGTGTCTTATATTAATTTTTGCTCCCAAAGATGCGCTAGGTCTTATTTTCAGGGGATGTATTATGTTTCTGTGAAGTAGGTCTTATTGGAGGATGTCTTATTTTCGGGGAAACACGGGTACTTAACATTTCTGAGCTTCACTTTTCTCCCTGTGTGAAGGAAGCAGGATCAACAGTATTCTCCTCAGAAAGCTGCAATGAGTATCCTATGGGTCAACATATCAGAGTGACTGGCCCCTAGTAAACATCCAGTGAATATTAATGAGTATTACTGGTATCCTCCTCAACCTCCGCCTACTCTTTATGTAAAGAAATGTAACTTTTCCCAGGGAGAATTGGTAGAGTGAAGAAGAAGAGGGCATAGCCACTCCTGGATGAAGGCCCAGCTTGAGGAAAGGGAGGAAGGAAGGGGTCAGAGGAAAGACTTTTCTGGAGGAGACGGTGGGCTTGGTTCAACACTGCGGATGCAGGGAAGACACGAAGGCGAGTCTGAGGAAAAGTCACAGGACTTGGGACTTGCAAGCTATTGAAGACTTTTGGAAAAGCAGCATGGAAAGACTAGTGTATTCTTCCCACAGAGACTGTGGAGGGAAGGTAGGCTGAAGAGCATGCTCCCGGGTAGTTGTTTACATCCTGGAAATACTTGAGAGAAGGAGGATTGGGGTTGTTTCCATCATCAAGAATAGATGAAGGGCAGTGTTCCGCAGGCTGTGATTTCCATGTTCACATTTCAGATTACTTACATTCCTTGGGACAACACAAACCAGCCCCAGTGCAATTCGCTTCTGCAAGGATCTGTAATGATCTAAGATAGATTGTCTCAGCTAGAATGTCAAGCCTTCAGGGAGAGGAGCCCTGGATGCAACTTTGAGACCTGAGATGAGAGGATGGTCAATAAAAGTAAATGAAGAGGTTGATGGTAAAAATCTGATGGCACCAAGAGAAAAATAACCCCCACACAGGAATCACTAAGTCCCTGGCCACTGAGAAAGGAGACACGGCCGCTCTGCCTGGTCGCACGTATTTGCCAGGTCCCTTAAGCCCAGCACAGTACCCATGCAAAGCAGGAGTATTTTGACTTTTTGGTAAGGTGCTTGCTTTGTAAATAAAACTTTGTGCATCAAAAATAAAGTTCGGAGAGGGGAGTTAATAGCAGTAAATGCCTGCATTAAGAAGCAGGAAGACTCCCCAGCGGCCTGTCTTCTAAGGTACTCAAGCCCATGCACAATTACTCTTAATGGGTAGCACACATGAAACTGGCAACAGAGAGACTGGCAGAGGAAAGGCACTGTGAGCTGCAGGAATCTGAGAAGATCATGTCTGTTGTGAGCGCTAAATGACGTGTGGCAATTCCATGATCTGTAAAAACAAAGTTACACTATTTGGAGCGCAGTAAGGTTTCCTCCAGTTCTGTGGAAACCGGTTTTGCTCAGTGGATAGAGCGTCAGCCTGAGGACTGAAGGGTCCCGGGTTAGATTCTGGTTGTACCTTGGTTGCGGGCAAATCCCCAGTTAGGGGGCATGCAGGAGGCAGTGATGAATGTTTCTCTCTCATGGATGTTTTTAACTATCTCCCTACTTCACTGTAAAAAATCATTAAAATATATTTTTTTAAAAGATGTCCTCCAGTTCTAAGTAGTCATCTCTTGGTTAGAAGGAAGCATTATAACTTCTGAATTCATATTCTCTAGTATGTATGTATGTCTCTATTTCAGAACCAAATATAATATAGGAAAAATTATTTATAGGCAAAACTCTGTTTTCATGATTTTGTTCTGGATTTTGTTCTTCAGGATTTTATCCCTTTTCATTCTTTGCCCATTTTTAAAAAATTGGCTAGCATTGAAAAATAAGAAATAAAGTCCAGGATAATCTCATAAATGTTTTTGGTTATATGATAAATTAACTTTGTAGCAAAAACCAATAAAAATAAAAGATTTTTAAAGGGTGAGGGAGCAATGTTTGGGGAAAAAAAGAATTACATGTATATTCTAATTGTGTCAGAAAAAAAAGCAGAACACAAACTACCAAGTCTAATCTTAATTATATTTTAAAAATATGTATATAGGAAAAACTGCAGGAAGAATATAAACCAAAACCTTACTATGAAAAAATAAAAGAATCTAAAAAGAACTCATTAGCCGAGGTCTGTTTGGCTCAGTGGTAGAGCTTCGGTCTGGGGACTGAAAGGTCCCCGGTTCGATTCCGGCCAAGGGCATGTACATTGGTTGCGGGCACATCCCCAATGGGGGGTGTGCAAGAAGCAGCTGGTTGATGTTTCTCTCTCATCGACGTTTCTGGCTCTCTATCTCTCTCCCTTCCTCTCTGTAAAATATCAATAAAATATATTTAAAAAAAAAAAAAGAACTCATTAAACAACCTAACTCTGTGTCTCAAGGATCTAGAGAAAGGAGAAAAAACTGAGGCCAAAGTGAGCAGAAGAAAGATTAAAGCAGAAATAGATAGAATAGAACATGAAAAAATAGAAAAGATTAATCAGATTAAGAGTTGGTTCTTTGAAAAGAAAAACAAAATTGACAATCCATTAATGAGACTATTAAAGGAAAAAAAGAAAGAGGACCCAAATCAACAAAATTATAAATGAAAAAGAACTCAGTACAACTAATACTACAGAAATCTAAAAGACTAAGGCACCACTATGATTGACTATATGTCAACAAACTGTACAATCTAAAAGAAAATGGAGAAATTCCTAAAAACATATAATTTACCAAGACTGACTTGGTAAGAAATACAAAATCTTTATGGACAAATTACTAGTAAAGAGATTGAATCAGTAAACAAAAAGAAGTCACCCAATAAAGAAAAGGCCAAGACTAGATAGCGTCACTGGTGAATTTTACCAAACACTTAAAGAAGAATATCAATCTTCCTCAGACTCTTCCAAAAAAAATTGAAGAGGAGGGAACACTCCCAAACTTATTTTTAGGCGAGCCTAAGACCATCGGAAAACACAGATATTGACATTACAATTCATTAGCAATAGCAGTTACAGTTATGAAGTAGCAACGAAAATAGTTTTATGGCTGGGGGTCACCACAACATGAGGAACTGTATTAAAGGGTCATGGCATTAGAAAGTTTGAGAACCACTGATTTAAAGGATCATTCACCACAATCAAGTGGGATTTATCCCTCAGATTCAAGGATGGCTCATTTGACACCTAAAGCATTGGCAACAAAATAACAAATAAATAATGGGAATCACATCAAACTGAAAACTTCACACAGCAAAGGAAATCATCAACAGAGAGAAAAGTGAAATGGGAGAAAATATCTGTAAACCATATATCTGATAAGGTGTTAATATTCAAAATATATAAAGAAATAATGTAACTCGGTAGCAAAACACACACACACACATACACAAACATACACAAAAACACAAACAAAAACACATACCGTATTTGCCGGCGTATAAGACGATTTTTTGGCCCTGAAAAATATGCCTCCAAGTGGGGGTAGTCTTATACGGCGAGTACATAACAAACTCTGTATTTTGAGTGGAAATGTTAGGGGGTCGTTTTATACGCCCAGTCGTCTTATACGCCGGCAAATACGGTATTTTCAGGGCCAAAAAAAGTCGTCTTATATGCCGGCAAATACGGTATATAAATAACCTAATTCAAAAATGGGCAAAGGACCTGAATAAACATTTCTCCGAAGAGGCCAACAAGTGCATGCTCCATATCCCTAGTCATTGGGACACAAATTAAGCCACAATAAGATATCACCTCATACCTGTTGGAGTTACTATTATCAAGAAGACAAGAAATACAAGTGCTCCTATGAATGTGGAGAAAGGGAACCTTGCACACTATTGGCGGTATTTAAATTGGCAGAGCCATGTGGAAAACAATATGGAGGATCCTCTAAAAATAGAACTACCATATATTTCAGCAATTTCTCTTCTAGGAATATATTCAAAGGACACAAAATACTAACTCAAAAAAGTATTTATACCTTCATACCAGCATTATTCACAAGAGCCAAGACATGGTAACAACCTAAGTATCTATTGATGGATGAATGGATAAGGAAGTTGTACATATACATACATAAACTCACACACAATGAACTTTATTCAGCCATAAACAATGATGAAATCCTGGTATTTGCAACAACAGGGATGGACTTTGGACCTTGAAGGCATTATGCTAAATGAGATAAGCCCGGCAGAAAAAGACAAATACTGTAGGATTCCACTTGTATGTGGAATTGAGGGGAGAGGGAGTGCATAGAAAAAGAGATCAGACTTGTGGTTACCAAAGGTGGAAGGGAGAGGGAGGGGAATTGGAGAAAGGTGGTCAGAGGTACAATTTTTTTGTTATCCTAATATATAAAAAACCCAGAGTCCATAATGACCGACCAAGGCTTGACCGAACACAGGAAGTCAGTCCTGCAGTCAGTTGCCGTGGCGACCCAGCACTGAGTGAGGGGGCTGCAGATCAGATCTAGAGAGAGGCCCAGAAAGAGAGTCAGGGTCTGATCCACAGCCTCCCTGGCAGCTGTTGGGATGCAGAGATAAATATCACCCCAGCTCTGTCTAAGCAGCGAGCCACCTGGGGAAGGCAGATGTGAATACAGCCCTCTGTGATTGATGGTCTGCCAGGGGGTGGACATTTCCTGGTGCCTCCTGCAGGGGAGTGGTGTGATGTCCAGAACACACCTGCAAAACCCACAACCCTGAGTGTTCTCCTGACCACTTGAGCTCTGTTCTTCAAAGACTGAGATGTGAATGGCATAGAGCATGCCCTGTGAGTCAGAATTACATGGGGTTAGGTTAGCATCATGAGACTCAACCTTTCTGAGCCTTCATTTGCTCATTTGTGAAATGATAGAGGGGCAGTTTTCTACGCAGTAGGATCCGAGTGAGAATACATGCAAAGGATAGTATCCAATGCAGTAAAAATGTTTTGTATATTTTATAGGAATGTATAAGTATATATAAATATATAAGTCAAGTATAGCTATATCTTTCTTAATTGAAGAAAAATTTTTGAAAATCAAGTTCTATATTAAATCTTCTAAACATAGCTTATGACTTACCATAAGACAATGGTTCTCAAGCTTGCATGTGCATAAGCATCACCAGGAGGGCTTTTTACAACCCAGATGCTGAGCCCACGCCTGAGTTTCTGACACCATAGGGCTGGGTGGGCCTGAGAGTCTGCAACCAGCTCCCAGGTGATGCTGATGCTATTGGTCTCAGGCCCCCCTTTAGTAAACACGAACCCCAAGGTATCCCCTGCTTCTAGCACAGAGGAGAACAATTTATTTTTTATTTAGATTTCCTTCCCCCTAATTTTTATTTTCAAACTTGACATTTTTATGTTTGAAGTTTCCTTTGAAAAGGATCCTTTCAGTGCTTCTGGTGTATGTGTGTGAATTGGACCCAGCTCAGGAGTTCGCTCTTCTGTCAATCTTGGCTCATCCCTGTGGATCCATGAGTGTCAGGACTGCTATCTCTGACTCCCTGTTTGTGGCAAATTGAAGCTCAGCCACCCAGCTAGTTCTGATACCACGTGCCCTTCCCACAGCCCCATAAATGACAGGAGACACGTTCCAGTTCAAAGTTCCAAAAAATATGATTACTTCAGTCTAGAGAAAGAACATTTATTTGAACTGTTTTTCTTAAAAATTAATGTTTACAATCAATCCTGTGACCATGGGTGGTATGCCAATAAACCAGGCGAGGTTGTGCTTCTTTTATTGTGCATATGACTTAGCTACTCATAATCAGTTTCAGAACCCTTATTTCTATATAAGATGGTTTCATCGATTCACTCATTTGTTCAGCAAGTGTTTATTGACTATCTACTCAGTGCCAAGCTCTACGCTAGGCTGTGAAAATGGAGACAAATATAGACGTTGTCTACTCTGGCAATAAGAACCTTATAAAGGGATTTAGTTGTTTAAGGATGAAAGTATTTGCAATTTTTGTTCCATGCAGCACCCCACTTACTTGGTTAGCTTTGTGTTTGTTTGATTTTGTTGGTGGTGTTATTGCTCCTTATTCTGGGGAGCCATTTATATCCTGCCCAGCAATTCTTGTAAGTAACAATATATAATAACCAGATTTCTTGGGCTCCCCCAAAGCTGAACAAGGTATTTAAATAAGCTTGAAGTTAAATAGAAAAAATAAATATCTATAATATATCTATATCACTAGCTGGTTTGGCTCAGTGAATAGAGTGTTGGACTATAGACTGAAGGGTCCCAAGTTCAATACCTGTCATGGTCACATGCCTAGGTTTGGGGCTTGATCCCCAGTAGGGGGCGTGTAGAAGGCAGCCAGTCAATGATTCTCTCTCATCATTGATGTTTCTATCTCTCCCTCTCCCTTCTTCTCTGAATCAATAAAAAATATATTAAAAAAATAAAAATTGCTGAAACTGGTTTGGCTCAGTGGATAGAGTGTCAGCCTGCAGACTGAAAGGTCCCAGGTTCGATTCCAGTCAAGGACATGTACCTTGGTTGCGGGCACATCCCCAGAAGCAGGTGTGCAGGAGGCAGCTGATTGATGTTTCTCTCTCATCGATGTTTCTCTCTACCCTTCTCCCTTCCTCTCTGTGGAAAATCAATAAAATATATTTTAAAAATAAAAATAAAATATATTTACAGTGCCATGAGTTGAGGGACAATAAAAGTAGTTCCATGGGGGAGACAATTTATTTGTCAGGGACACTTAGAGAAGCCTCCAGGATGAGGTGCTGTCAGACTCGGGTTTTGGACAGGGAAAACGTGCCCTCACATTGAGTGTTAGTTTAAGTCCATTTCCCCTCATGTGGCCCCGGGAACAAAAGCATTTCACCAGACTGAGACATACTTAGGGCTGCCACCTATGGGTGAGAAATCCAACTCCACTACTCACTTCATTTTTAAGCTTCAGTTTCCTCATCCAAAACAAAAACAAAACGGGAATAGCATTATATTCCACACAGGATTATAGAAAGTGATAAAAGGAGATACTATGTGAAAAGCACTTAACTTAAAGCCTGACATATTATAAGCACTTAATAAAACTATAGTTGCTTTAATTATAATGATCACAATGTTGAGGGGTGTCATGCAATATGAAGGAGTCAAGGCTGTGAAATTGGACCAGTTTCTAGTATGTGCATCTGTTTACTGGTGCGTCTCCAGAGCCTTCCGTATATAACGGAGCATTGTGAATGGACAGGAGGGATGTTCGCCGCTATGTTCCCAAGTGCTTTTGAAAGGAAACCCTTTATCCATTATGCATCTGTCAGACCTGCGGTTCCTATCTTCCCAAAGTTGCCCTCTCTACCTAGGACCTGTATTTTCCTGACAAAGGCACTGCGTTTGTAATGATTGAAACCAAACATATGGTCCAGTTCAGAATGGCACCACGCTGCATGTGCTTCCAGCTCCCAGGCAGGGGTTGTATGCAGGTGCCTTCTGAGCATCTAGCTTCCAGAGCGCTATTCACCTTTATCTTTGCAACTTTACTGTGGCCTCTGAGGGATGCCATTGTAGCTGCCATGGTTAAAAAAAAAGAATTCAATCTATGCACTTTGTAAAACACTAAATATTCTCCAAAAGAAGCCCCGTTTGGCAGCCCCAAGCATGCAGAACATATTCAAGGGTGAGAATCATCTGCTTTTAGAAATGGTTAACCAGAAGACGCCTGTAAACTGCATGCATTCCTGGGCGTAGGTTGTGTGCCTCTGAGATACTGGCTCAAAGGAAGCTTGGTTTTGTATGCATGATACACATTCCCAAGTAAGTCTCAGAAATTAAAGCAGCAATTCAACTAACACTTTTTAATTTTAAAAAAAATACCTTTTCAATGTTAATATTAAATGTGAGCCATAATTGTTCCCTTGTGACATTGCTATTTGCATGTCTGTTGTGTCCACCTGCATTCTATAAGACTTCATTTTATATTTTACTTTTTTTTTTTTTACCTAATATATCACAAGATTGTCCCAGATTTCTGTTCAGTCATTATAATTATAACCTTTAATGACTACATAATGTTCTATCAAGTATCTAAATCTAATTTATTTGGCTGCTTTCCTATGGTTGAACATCTAGGCCATTGATTTTCCGTCTTTTTTAGCTGGGGGGAAAAAACCTACTTTTTAAAAAGCCATATGCATAATCCAGATATTTTATATTAATTCTTTTTTAATAGCTAAAGTAAAACATAATTATCTTCATGTAAATACTCTCAAACTATAATAATAAAAGCTAAGTTCTCATTAGTAATGCCTCACACCTAATTCCAGATCCAGATCAGAAAGAATACCTGCATTACCTCAATTTCTGTCCTTTTAGACATTTTTGTCTGTATTTATAAACAAAATAAACATAAATTATATACTTGGGATTATACAGGACATATTGCTTTTTACTTGCTCCCCCTGCTCCTACCGTGTTTCCCCAAAAATAAGACATCCTCCGAAAATAAGACCTACTTCATGGAAACATAATACATCTCCTGAAAATAAGACCTAGTGCATCTTTGGGAGCAAAAATTAATATAAGACACTGTCTTATTTTCGGGGAAACAGGGTAGATATGTCTCAATCATCTTCCCTATCATTGCATTTAGATCTTCCTCGTTCTTTCTTTCCTGCTGCATAAAATTCCACAGACTGGCTGTGTCCAGCATTCTTCCTCAAGTCTTTCTGAATGGCAGGGAGGCTATTTATAATTTGCTGTCATTACACACAACAATGCAGAGTGTCCATGTACCTGTTCTGTGTCCTTTTAGCTCTCTTTGACATGGTAGTTCCAGTAATTCATTTGGAAAACCCCTGAATTTAGAGGCTTCCTATTTTCAGTTGCCACACAAAATGGTGCAATGAACATCTAAAGGATATTTTACTTGTATCCCCTTTCTTTTCTGAGCGTCATCAGGACAAATGATCGGAAGCCTGGTGAAAGGGCCAGGGAATTAGCAGCACTTTTGTGATGAATGACACCTGTTTTCCAAAACTGGCTTTACCATTAGCTCTGCCTGTAGCATCCTGTGGAGGATCCATTTTCAGAGTTCCCCTGCTCTCCGCCCCGGGGCCTTATACATGACAGACACATGTACATCTGTAAGGAGAATCTCTGTTTTCCTTGCTCTACAATTTGTGGCTTTAACTGCTTTTCTTCAATTGTCTGATGCATTTTCCCCCCAAATCAAATGGCAAGAGCGGTAACAGCAGCTAACACTCGGTGCTTTCTGTGGAGCAGGCACATGGTGATGTCTCTGCTTACTTATTTAATTTCCAGAGGTAACCTATGAGGCAAGAGCCATTATTATCCTGTTTTCCAATGTGAAAACATGTTCAGAGAAGTTTCAGAGTTAACTCAAGGTAGACAGACCCAATAGGTTATGTTATGCTCTTGGACATGAAGCCAGTTTCATTCTTAATCAGTGTTCAGTACAACCCAGACCACGTGGGGTGGGAAGAGGAAAGTGGCGTGATCCCAGTGATTCACTGTAACCGTCCCCCGCCCCATACCTGCCCCTACTGGATGGCAAGTAGACAGCCAATCAGAGACAAACATTTCAGAGCATCTAAAGTGCGCTGAGCCTGGTGTGAACACGGATCCACTTGGGGGTCTGGGCCAGGGAGATGCGCTCCTGTCCCCCATTTCTCTTCTATCTGCCTGTTCACAGACAACAATGCAGAGTGTCCCTGTCACCTTCCCTTCCCCCAAGGATTTGGATTCTAGGGCACCACCTTCTGCATTTTCTCTTTTTCTCTAAATATCTGCTCCTGTGCATTCCCTCTTGGGAGCTCCGGCCATTGATACAGGTTGATCCTGTGTTTGCCTTTGGCTGCTTCCAGCTGCATTTCCCCCAGATGCCTTCTGGTATCAGCAAATCCCGGGATCACTGAGAGCCTCGGGCTTTGCAGTGTGTCCTCCTCCGAATCCTTTATATCCGTGACGTTAGGAGAACAGGTTGCCATTGCTTTTTAATTCGTTGTCCTTTGTCACTCAAAATGCAGGCCCAGGGTAGCATCCCTTTCTGTCAGCAGCTCTGCTTCCCATGGTCAGCCTCCCTTTCTTTCCTGTGCTCGCTGGAAACACATCTCTAATTGAATTTCGCCTTTCAAAGCTCTGGGAAAATGACGGGCTAGTGCATCCAGTTAATTTCTGAGACGGCATTGAAGAAGAGGCATGTACCACCTCACAAACACAACAGGGCTAAGGGTCAGAGTCCCCCCGAGTGGCTCAGCCCTCTGTTACCGGAAGCTGGCAGTTGTTCTGGGCCTCTCTGGTCTCTGTTCCAGCAGCTGAGACCAGAGGTGCTTGTTCAGAGATGGGAATGCTGCATTCTTTCATCCACCCAGTGCTGATGAGGAGCCGAGTACGTGCCAGGGCCCAGGGCCTGCTGACCACAAGGCAGCTCACAGGGCAGACACACACACACACACACACACACATACACACACACACACACACACACACACACACACACACCTGCGCTTCAGAAGCCACCAGTCAGGATGTGGCAGTTCCAGGGTCTGGAAAGTTTATGCCAGATGTACTAGGGCCGAGGATCGGCTGAGCCCAGCGGTGCCCTGTGTCAGGTACTGGAACACAGAAATGAATCCACGTGGCCCCTGACCTTGGGGAACCACCTAAGAACTCTATTACAGTGACACATGAGCAACACTGAGATAGTAGAATGTTCCAGGAACTGTGGCTGCGTGGATCGGGGTTCACCTTTTTGAGAGTTCAGAGGTGGCTTCAAAGAAGGGTAGATGCTTGAGTCACTTTCAAGCATTTAGGAAGTGGGCCATGAGAGGAAAGATAGTCAGACACTGCGAATAATTTATGAAGAAGTCCAGGGCAGGGCAGGTTTAGGGAGCAGCGAGTAACTGGATGTATCCAAAATACACATGTGGGAGCAGGGAAACTGAGCCAGCGAAGCACAGGGGTCTAGCGGGGCCTGATTTTGCCCCTGGGCTTCATCGCATAGGTGAGGATGGGGATGAGGGTGAGCCACAGCGCCTGGCATTATCCTCCCCCTGCCATCTACTAGCTCTGTGGCCTAGAAAGCTGTGGTTAACTTCCGGCCTCCTCCTTTGTTAAATGGGGATGTTAATAGCACTGACACCATGGGGTTGTCAGAGATTAAATCAAATCATGCACCTGAGACTCTTCCCACATTGGCCAACCTCTTCACTAAGTGCTGAATAAATATTAGCTATTATTGTCCCCACGACTGTTAATATTAGCATCTATTGTCACGGAGGGCAGCAAGGTGGAGTGGGCAGTGATGGGCTTTGAAGTCGCATGGACCTGGGTTCGCATCCCGGCTCTGCCAACACTCATTGCATGGCCAGGGCATGGTACTTGATCTCCCTGAGCTGCCCTACCTCCTCTGCCCCTCAATTAGGGAAAGCGTGTATCTGTCACTCAGCCCCATGCCAGGCACATAGAGCCTCAATAAATGACAGCTGTCATCATCCTCCCTCCCTCCTCCTCCATGTCACCTCATCATCGTCAATGCCTGTCATTCTCAACAAGAATGGCATTAATAGTGATGGTTTATAGGGAGTAGCATGAGGTGGACTCGGCTTTGGGGGTGTGGAGGGAGGAGAGGAAGTCAGCGGGCCAGGCTAAGCCAGTAACCCTCCACATTCAAAATGCCTGGGAGAAATGTCTTCAAGTATAAATGCTGCTGTCTTTTCCCAACATTTTGATTTGACAGGAAATGCCCCTTAATGTGTGCTTTTAAGTTTGCCTCAGGGGTTTTTACTTCTCTGCAGGTAGCAGGTCTGCCGATCCTCATTAGGTGTATGGGGGGAGGCTGGCCTGGCCTGGGGCAGAAACAGAGAAGGTGGGGGTAGAGCGGGGACTGTTCAGGTCTCTTAAGGACAGCTCCAGGACTCCCACCCCATCAGAGGTTGCAACTCCCTCCACCTCTGCCCGCCATGGGTGCATGCCTCTTCCCAGCCCCCCCCTGACCAGGAGCTCCCTGAAGCCCGGGGCTGCCTGCATGCCTGCCCCTGCCTCATCTGCTCCCCTGGGCCTGGGGCCTGGACTGGCTGACCCAGATCCGCTTCTCCTCTGACTTTTCACACCTGGTTGTTTGGCCTCTCACTCTGCTGATCTGCTTATTGACCCACTAATTACTTTTTTATTTCAGTCTTTTAAATGGCTTAATTAACTCATGCTTGTGGTAATAACTCAAAGCACAGAAATGACCACATTGAAATTATCCCAGAAGGGAAACCTCCTCTAACCCCACCCCAACACTAAGCCATTAACAATGGCTGTGTACTTTCCTATGGGTATCTTCCTTTTCTTGCCAGCACATGCATATCTACAAGTAGGGCTTCACTTTGTTTGTTGTTGTTTTTTTTTATAAAATCATGGAGTTATAGAATGAAGTGTATCTTAAAACTCCTCTCTGCCCAACCCAAAAAATGTGGGCATGCTTCTGTGACAATGCAGATTTTCTCTCTCTTTTTTAACAGCTATATAACACGGTAATTTATTTAGCCATTTCCCATTCTCGGGTTTCTTTCTTCCTGTTGTTTTGCAAACCTGAGGCAGCTGGCATCAGCCTTCTTCAGGGACTAGGACACACTGGGACTTGGGGTCCTATTAGGTAAATTCCCAGTAGCGGATGCCTGCTTCTGCCCTTCAGTCCCTGGTCCTCAGCTCCAACACCTGTGATCTCTTCCCCTGACCCAACCCAAGCTGAGGATTTCTCCATATCCTAAAGGATTGTGGATATCAGACAACAGCTGCCAGACTGCCCTGGATGGTCTCAAGAAATGGAATTGCTGTCATGCAAACACAGTGTCTATTTACAGGCTATGCAATGACCTTTTTCATGGTGTTTTTTCTTTCTATTTGGCATCTCTAGTGTCAATTCCAATGGAAATGCTTAGGTTTTGCTCTCTGGCTAGTCTAATTTAAATAGCAAAATGGCCATCTGCACAATAGCAAATTTTTTTTTGTCTTATAAATACTCTCATTTCACAGTTTTATAAAATGAGGGGGAGGGGGAAACTTATCATAATGAAAAAAAATCCACTGCCATTTTGTCCAAAAATATTGTGTTAGCATTGGTAGCGATGTCATTGGTAAGAAGCCCGTCTGGATCACATGTCATTCCTTGAAGAGCTCTGAGGCCCTTCTTCTTAGCTTGCATTCCAAGGGGGTAGAGCACGGAGGACACATGATTAAGTTATCGGGCAGAAACACATGACTATAAATAATCAACTCTCTCATGTTTCATGAGCCTTAACCTCTTGCTTCAGAATGTTTACTTCCTTTATTTCAAAATGTTTATTTACTTTTCTCCATTGACTTTAATTAGTTTTGCCTTTGGCTCATAAACAGGTGAAACTGAAAACTTTTTTATTTGCATTTTTATCTTGAAGCAAGCTAACTAATTAAACTTTCCAATTTGGTTTCACTATGCCTAGAGAGCCATAGGAAACTGCAGAAAGGTTTGTAGATTTGTGACTGCTTTTCTAAGGAAAAGGTGGCAGGAGCTTGTGGAAATTATGATGGTTTCATGGAAATGCTAAAGGCAAAGCCTGTCTTAAGGTTCTCACTATCACAGGAAGAGAGATGAGCAAATGAGGTACAAAAGTGGTAAAAGGAAGGGTCTAGAAACTACATATCCATGAACTTCTCTTGAGTCTAGAAAAAAGTATAAAATGAATTATTGTAAAATGGATTATGACCACATAGCGTTCAATAGTGTTATTCAACTGAAAGAAAAGAGAAATGTCTAAAGCATGTGATATATAGACGCCAGCCTAATTCAAAACTAGTTCTCCTATGAAATCTAAGCAATATAAAAGAGAGAACATGCTCTGGCCAGTGTGACTCAGTGGGTTGAGCATCATCCCATGCACTAAAGGGTCACCAACTCTGTTCCTTGGTGGGTGTTTCTTTCTCATCTCTCTCTCTCTCTCTCTCTCTCTCTCTCTCTCTCTCTCATTTGCCACACCCCCCTCTCTCTTTCCTTTCCTTTCTAATATCGGTAAAAAGATATTTTAAAAAATTGTATGTAAACTCATTGGCCATCAGTGAAATTTGTATAACAACCACACTTAGATATAATTTTATATCTACCTCATTGGTAAATATTAAGCATAGAAATACCAAGTATGGGCAGTGATGTGCAAAATCGGGGACTCTCATTCAGTGCTGCTGGGAGTGTCAGTTGTAACAACAACGTTGAAAAACAGTTTGTCGTTATCTGCTAAAGGTGAAGGTGTGTAATGTATTCCCAGGCCTGTACCTGCAAGGCCCTTTCATATGTGCACCTGGATGCCTGGACAAGGATGTTCCTAGCAGCAGCAAACATTGGGAGCATCCTATGTGCCCACCAACCAAAGCATCGCTGATTCTAGATGACAGTGCAGTCATCTGACAGATGGCTCTGCAGCCCTGACAGCGGGTCTCCGGAACATTCTGTGCCGTGAAAAACACAATTTGCAGAAAAATACATTCAGTATGATTCCATTTGTAAAGAAGTCAAAAATCACACCAAAAAAAAAAACAAAACACACACACAATATTTGTAGACACAGATAAGGAGTAAAACTATGAAGCAAAACAATGGATTATGAGACACAAAATTCCCAATAACCATTTTCTGTGGAAGGAAGGAATGGAGATGAGACTGAGAGGGAACATACAGGGGCCACAGAGGCAAAACACGGGGCAATTCCTAAGCTGGGGTGGCTAGAACAGTGAATGCATTATTTCTTATACCTGTATGTGTATATGTGCTTGTGTACATGTGTGTATATGTATGTATATGTGCACATAGGTGTGTATACATTCCTGTGTAAGTATGAAAATTCACAGCTTAAAAATGAAATAGGGGCTAGATGACATTTATTAGGCACTAATCTTATCTCATCTGACATTTATATCAATAACCTCAAAATGATGGCTCATCCAGAGTAGATGAGGGATAGCTAATATGTCAGATGATGGACTCAAACTTCCTAACTGGCAGGGACACACTGCAACCACGAACTGATGATTTCATGTCACAGAGATGAATGTAAAGTCTTCACCTTGAGATTCTTAAAAGCCAGCTCACTGACTCAGGGTGAGATCCCCTATGCTACACAGCCGTCCATGTGAAAACAATGTTGGGGCCTTACTTGACCACAAACTCCAAAGAAACCTTTCGTGTCACACCTTCCCCTGGGACGAATCTCTGCTTCAGGAAGAGTAATCCTCCTCCAGCAGACAGCACCGGCCAGGCCACATCTTACACAGTTTGCTCCTAGTACCTGTTTTGAGTAGGTAGTTGACAAATTACAAGGAGATTAGAGGATGGTGACTAGTAATGAAAGATACATCTGCATGTACATTTCAGTGCATCCCAGGGGATTGAAAGAGGCAGAGTCGAACTAGAAGCTTCCAGAAGCCTGGTTATGGCTCAGTGTGCACACGCTCTCACCACATTCAAGAAGCCAGGCGAAGCAGTGGGCTGTATGGTAAGGTGTGAGTATGGGTCCAGAGTGTGTTTAAACAGTGACTGGATGACTCACTCTTCCTACAGTCTGTTGTGCCGGGAGGTAGACTCAGTGGCCTGATGTCCCTCCACACCACAGCTTCCAAGAGTCTGTAAAAACAACCGAAGTGAAGTCACAGGGAAAATAGGAAGGCATTTTGGTTTAATGGAGACCGAGGGGGGGGCGTGAAGCACACCGGCAGATAGCTGAGGGTACTTCCACACCTGGCCTATAGTTCCTTCAAGCAGCATCTACCGCCCTGCAGGGGAAACTGCCGTGTGTTCTGCTGACTTGGCCCCTAGGAAGGGGCTGCTGGGACTCAATCCCCAGCTCTGGATCAGGAAAAGAATTTGGACTTAGGAATCTGAAGACCTGACTGTGAATCTTCCCCTGCCTCCTGTTTGGCTATATGACCTCAAAACCATTACTATCTCTTTTTTTTGAGTCCCAGTTTCTTCTGTTTAAACAAGAATGAGGATCCCTATTGCAGAGGGTAGAGAGGATTAACTGAGAAATAGGAAGCACCTGGTATATTATCCCTTTCTCAATACCCCTAAAATTGTGAATAAGAACACTTCTAATACTCTTCATTCTTTCATTCATTCACCAATTCATCCAATAAAAGTTGATATAATAACTATATCCCAGGTACTTGGTAGCTTCCTAGCCTTTAGAAAAATGCCCATGGAGATGACATGACCTTCTCTCAAGCTACAATCTAGTAGCTGAGACTGACCAGTAAATAGACAATCACAACCCAATGTGCAGAGGACCAGGGCAAGGACAATCAGGGAGAGAAGTGAGCTCAAAGAGAAGGATTATGTAATCCTACTCAGAAGGGGATGACCCCCCCCCCAAAGTGTCCTAAAAGATGGGCAGAAATTACCGAGATGAAGCAGAATCCTCATGAGATAGAGAGGACAGTGTGAGACCCCATGCCTGAATGAACAGCATGTGCCATGGCCCAGATATGACCTAACATGGCAGGTTTGGGGAAGTTCAAGTTCAATGTATCAGCTCAGGTGAGCTAGTTTATATTGTTTAGCAAACAACCCCAAAAATTCAGTGGCTCACCAAAAAAAAAAAATGGTTTATTTCTTCTCATGATAATGTCCAACAGGTGCTGGTTAGGGACTCTTCTCCTTGTCATGATATCTCTGAAATTCAGGCTGACAGAATAGAGCAGGTACTCTCTAGAACACTGGCAGTCACCGTGCGGAGGAGAGAGAGTGTGACACATTACCCTCTGCCTGCTATGGGACTGTCAGAAGGAGAGGGAACACACTTTTCTTGCACTTACCTTTCATAAGCCAAAGTAAGGTGCAGGGCCACACCTGTGGACCCTGAGAAACCATTGGTTGACACCTAAGCCCAACAGAGGATATGAGTCCTGTCCTCCCACAGGCTAGAAGGAGAACTGGATGTGGTTGTCAATAACAGTAATGACTTCCACATTCAGTGTGGTAGGACGGGGAGGGGCCAAGTGAGGGGGGAAGAACAAGAGATAAATATCAGCCAAGTGATGAAGGTTCTTTCTGCAAGGTTCTGGGATTTTTACTGTATCCAGCAAGAGCCATTGAGGTATATCAAAGTGGGAGGGACACAATTAACTGCTCGTTCAAGAAATTGCATGTATCAGGGATGGTATTCAGTCATTTGTTCCACAAACATTTGCATTGGCGATACCAAGCAAAGTCCCCATTCCATTTGGTGAATGGAGGGAGAATCATTAATCAACAAGCTAAACAAATGAATGTATAACATGTCAGGTGGTGATAAGTTGTAGAAAGAAAAGTAAAGATCCTCCTCTTACAGGGAGAAAACTAGCTAGTAGCATTACAGTGAGAGAAGGGAATGCATCAGAAAGCTAATAGGAGGTAGAAGCCAACAAAACTAGGTCAACTTACAGAATTGTAAGAGGGTGAATGAGATAAGATATATAAACTACCTGGGACAGGAGGCATCAAAAAACAGTAGTTGAATCTGAATTTAGAGTTGGAATAGTTCTTTTGAAGCATTCTGTCCCCATGGACATGCATGGGACATCAACCCTTTTCAGGAGAGTGGATAACAGACAAGCCACTCGGCTGGTTTATTAAAATGGAATTTTTCACAAGGGCTAAAATGGAGATTCATGGCCATGGAAGCTGCCTTTAATTGATAAGAGCAACTCAGAGGTAAAGGAAATGTGAGATGCTTGGTGCATGTGCGGCGGTAGCATTGGGGAATTCTTCAGAACACTCAAAGCAAACCTCCCAGTCAGCTAACTGTGAATTGATGGTCTGTGTGTGACCTTGTGCGCCTTTCTGTGGAATAAGTGAATGAGATTGGAAGCAAAGTTGCCTCTTTTACTCCTCCCTTTCTATTCCTCACTCTGGCAGTCAGCACAATTTCCAGGTTTATCAGCTGAGGAAGCATCTAACAAATCTCTCCTCTCCCACATACATGCCCTTTTGGTACCATGAATAGCGCTGACATTGTTTTCTATACCCTGTGAGAATCACACATGCTGCAAGCTGAGGGGTTCCCCAAAGGTGATCTGGGAGTTTACGCTCCCCCAAAAGCAGGACTTCCTTCGGATACAGTGTCATTCAACCTACGCGCATGCTCAGCAGTGCCAGCTAATGGTCTCACCACTCGGGGTTTTCTATCATGTACAGTCCATGTCTGCCACGGTTCCCCAAGAGCCATCCACTGGTGTCAACTGAGAGCCACATGGAGCACCTTCCGATCATGTTAGGCTAGTTCTTTTTTGGGGGGTTAGTATCATTTCTTCCCCTTAAGTCTTAAGAAGAAGACTTAAGACTTTCAGGCAAGACAGGTTCAAATACTACAACTCATCCTTATATAGAAACAACCTGGCCATAGAGACTGCCCGCCCTCCCCTCT
The DNA here is from genome assembly GCA_963924515.1 of Vespertilio murinus. Lineage (NCBI taxonomy): Eukaryota > Metazoa > Chordata > Mammalia > Chiroptera > Vespertilionidae > Vespertilio > Vespertilio murinus. The sequence goes on from OZ004716.1 coordinate 23,889,870, forward strand.
CCTCCTGACAGGCTCTGGTATGTCTGCTTCCCCCCGATACCAGGGGACACAAGGTGATCCATAACTCCAGCCATGATCCAAGTAGGACAGAATGAAGGGCAGGGTCCAGGGTTCTAACTATTCTCCATAAAACCGACTTCTCAATGCAGAGAGGAAATATAACCCGAATCAGCTGTCATGCAAGGAAAACATTCTTACTGAGTCCCTTGTACTGGATTAACTCCAAAACCTCTTTCTGCTCAAATGTTTTGTGGTTCAAAGAGAGAGAAGAAAAGGCTATACTGTACACAGTTTTCTGTCTTTAAAGTTTGGAAAGAATGGATTTGGGGGAGAGCTTGTCTTGTCTGCATTTTTATAAAAATATAAAGCATGTGTCCTCTGGGACAGAGATATTTCTTTCCCTCCAAATCCAGTGGAGCCGATGATAGAGCTTATGCAGGAGCGGATGTCACTCATTGGTCTTCCTGAGCCGCTCTGTTGCATAACACGGTTTCTGCGGGATCAGAAATCTTGAGATTTAGGAGCTGGCCCCTCACTTGTCTTTGGGAATTGAGCCTGGAAAACACATCCATCATTAGCTAACCCCACGAACAAAATTCATGACCTCGGAATTGATTCTTGGGAAACTGATTCTGAAACATTCCTTGGGAGATAGACACGTGTGTTTTTCGTTTGGCCGACCCCGTTTCTGCTGCCAACTTCCATCTGTCTCATGCTTGCCTGTAGAACATGTGCTCAACATACACTCTGGGTCAGATGCCGGGTTCCAACGCTGGTTCCACCAGCCACCGGCTATTTGACCTTGAGTCAGTCACCACTGTTCCCCAGCAGACCCGAGGGGATGTGAACAGAACCTCCATGAGGTCAAATTTGTGCACTTGAGTGTAGCACAGCTCCCCACACATCACGAGCAGTCAATGTGTTAGGCCGGACCATGGCTACCCAAAGACAGCAAGCCCAGATCCCTGGAACTTGTCAATGCAACTCTATTTGGAAGCAGAACTTCTGGAAGTGTGATTAAAGGAAGGATTTTGAGTTGAGATTGCACTGAATTATGGGGGGAGGGGAGTGTCACAAAGGTCTTTAGAAGAGAGAGGCAGGAGGAGATAACAGATGGGCAGAGAAGGAGGCAAGGTGTAGACAAAGCAGAGATGGGGCCGAGAGCCAGGGAATGCCAGCCGCCTCCAGAAGCAGAGCCAGGCAAGGGCAGATTCTCCCCTGGAGCCCTCAGAGGGGCCATGACTGCCAACACCAGACTCCTGGCCTCCAGGGCTGTAAGAAGATACATTTCTAAGGTTTTAAGCCTCCCAGTTTGTGCTGATTTGTTACAGCAGCCCCAGAAAACGAATGCAATCCATGAGCCATGGGCATCCCTGGGTTATAAGCCCCGAGGGGATGGAAATGTGGTCACTCTGTGGGTACCGTATGCAAATCCTCATAGATGCTTGCTCAATTAGAGATGCACAGATTGCTGCCTTTCTGCCGCTCCAGCCTCTCTTTTCTTCTTTTACTGTCTCCCTCTTCACTTGTCTGGCCCCCAGGGCATTTCACTGTCTGCAAACTACCCCGAGTAGAAGCTTTAATCTCTCTTTTAATTGCTAGCTGATTCCTTTCTCATTGCCCAAAGGGGGTGGGCTACTGACTGATCACCTCTTGATAAAACGAGTTGCTTGGGAGAAATGAGCTGTATAGGATTCTGCAAGTTGTTGTTTCGTTTCTCTACTAAAATGGAGTCTTTGGGGCGACAGTACTTTTCAGTCTTCCTTGGCCTTGTCTCTGGCAGATGCGTGTTTGAGACTGAATTCAGGAGAAATTGAATGTTCACGAGCATGGAAGGCAGTGGTTGACATGATGGGTGCTCAGGACTTTTAACTTGACTTGCAAATAGAGCCTCCAAGCGTCCAGCTCTTAAAAACCTTTAATGTGACCACTCTCCTGGCAGGAGGGAGAGTTTGAAAGTAGGCAACGGGGCTGTTTTTCAGGCTTTAATGCCTCATTGCGCTCAATACATGGTCAAGTTATTCTGTGGAAGAAAATGTTTTAAAGACTTAAATGCTAAGGAACAATGAAATGTTCAGGGGCCGAGCAGGACTTTCACAGTCAGTAATGCAGGGAAAAACAATTTAGAGCTGTTCCCGCCCTAAATCTCAGCTGGGAGTAGCTGAAGACATTCATTCCTAAACCACCTTACACCAGTGGGATCCACAGTACCCCGCCACGTGGCCACGTGATGCTTTCAAAGTGACCTTGAACATGTTCTTTATCTCGTGCATGTGTCACACTGCAGTGCGATTTTGTGTTTGAGCATCTCTCTCTCCCAGTTGAATGTGGCAAGGTGAGAGGCGGAGACTGTCTTACTCATCTAGATTTCCACAGGCCTAGCTCAGGGCTTGCCACAGAGTCGGCCCCAATAGAGTGGGGGTTGAACAAACAAATGTTTGCAACACGCAGGCAGAATTTCTTACTTTCCTGGATGGGGGACAGGACTGATGCGCAAAAGCAGAGCTTATATTTGAAACATTTGAGATTCCTGCAAATCGCAAAGGGTGTGTTGCACACTGATCAGGAAACCGTTGAATCTCCAAGCCCCTAAGGGTTGCTGATTCCTTTCTTCATTGCCCAAAGAGGGTGGGCTATTGACTGATCACCTCTTGATAGAACGAGTTGCTTAGGAGAAATGAGTTGTGTAGGATTCTGCAAGTTGTTGTTTCGTTTCTCTACTAAAATGGAGTCTTCGGGGCGGCAGTACTTTCCAGTCTTCCTGGCCCTTGTCACGGGCTGAAGAGATGCTTAGGGGGTGTCGTGTTATCATGACTCCTACCATTTTCATACATGTGTTACCAGTCCACAGTCTGTAGGTGATTCTCCTTTGCAACAGGCACCTGTTACAGGACACGGTGTCTCATTTTAGATCCGAGTGGCTCTCCTGGGCCTTTGGTTGTAGAGAATCACCCCACATACACACACCCATTTGCACACACTCAACTTAACATTCAACCATCAGTGAGTTTCCTGCCCCCAGAACCCTCTGCCTGAGGGAGGGAGGCAAGAAGGTCAGAGTCAGATGAGAAGTGATGATGGAAGCAGAGGTCAAAGGTTAAGAGGAAGGTTTGAAGATGCCCTGCTGCTAACTTTGAACACAGAGGAAGTGCACAAGGAGCCTAGAACTGCAGGTGGCCCTGCGACAGCACAGCATCCCCCCCCCATTCTGCTTGCCTGTGACATCAGCCCTTTGGGTGTTGGGAGATAGCCCTCCCAGCCATCCCTTTGCAAGGCTATAGTGGAAGTTTATGGATTGATCTTGGCTAACAGAAAGAATTGCAGAAACAAGGGACAAGGCTAAGGGCAAAACCAAGATCAAGTCAGCAATTTGCAGGAAGGGGCTATATTTTAATTACCTCTGAGTTTCCCAGTGCATGGAATAAACCTGGAAATGTTGGTGAGGCTTACTATTGAGTTAAAATGATGATCACCTCCATTTTACTTGGTAATTTACTCCTATTTATACAACCTAAGATTGCCCAAAGAAAAGGCAACCTCACACTCATCTGAGACTTATCGTTATCACAAGTGGAGTCTCTGAACCAGGCCTCTCCCATAGTGTAATAACAATGCTGTCACAGAACACAGAACACAGCTGTAGTTACTACTTACTGTGCACCTACTATGTGCCCAACTCTGCTCTGTTCAGGGGGATACAAGAGTGAACCAAATGTGTGCCATTTCATTTTACATGTGTAAGTTATTCCCTGAGTGGTGCCCTGATTATCTGAAAGAGGTAACACATCTTTCCAAGGTGACATTTACTATGAGAGAAACAAGCACGAGTGGAAACTATTGCAGCTTCACATGGCACCCGTGGTCAGGGAGATGCTGCCCAGGCATCCAAGGCTCCCTCTTAGATCTCAATCCCAGTGCGCTTAATTTCAGATTTTTGTGACCCTGATAAACCTCCTTGATCAAATTTTATTCTTCATAAAAGATCCATTTCCCCAGACTCATAAAGCAACTCCCCCTAATTCAGTGTTATTTTATAAATACTTTCATTGCTAGCATCAATCACAGGCAGCTGACTTCCCAGCCATAAAACAACAGCTTGCAACATCACCATATTACCCAATATGTATTTACTTATCAAGTTGGAGAACACATGTTTGCAAAATCAGCAACATTTCAGCTCTACTAGCAATTTGCCGGCACTTTCTTCCCATTGAATGCAGTCTCGAGTCTCCGATGTGCCGTATTTCAGCATCCTGGCTCATTTGTATCTTGTTACTATGGTAATCACCTGCCCCTCCAGCCTCTCGTTGATCACGCCGTGACTTCAGGCAGGCTATTTACCTAACAGGTGCAGTTCTGGGGTCATTGATCATCTGCCCTGCACTACCGCTCAGGGCTCCCTGGGCTCTCCAGCATGGCTCAGAGATGCCCCAGACAAGTTCTAGTGGGTTGGAACAGTGCTGTTCTTCAGCCAGTTGGCAGGGAGAGTTCTTAAAAATCAGCTAATTCACCTGAAAAATGCGATTTGAGATGCCATGACATGGGTGTGCTTGAGAGAGTGGAAGAACGGGTATGTTGGCTGGATAACCTGGTAGGTTTCATCTCCATTGGCCTCAGCTTTTCTTCCCATAAAATAGGGCTAATGACAATTACCTCACAGGATTTTGGGGAGGATTCAATGGTTGTAATGCCCAAAACCAAATGTGTGATGGTGGGAACCCTCAATATATAAGAGTAGATCAGTAGTGCCGAAACCGGTTTGGCTCAGTGGTAGAGCGTTGGCCTGCAGACTGAAAGGTCCCAGGTTCGATTCTGGTCAAGGGCATGTACATTGGTTGCGGGCACATACCCAGTAGGGGGTGTGCAAGAGGCAGCTGGCTGATGTTTCTCTCTCATTGACATTTCTAGCTCTCTCTCTCCCTTCCTCTCTGTAAAATATCAATAAAATATATTTAAAAATATATATAGATCAGTAGTAAAACTACTACTTACCTATGTAGTCTTCTGGTGCTCTCCTGAGTACCCGCTCAGCCACCTGCCCACAGTGATCCTGGGCAGGTTATTTGACTTCTCTGAGCCTCTGGATCTCCTTCTTTAAAAGTGGAAATGACCCAATTGCCCTGGCAGGGCTACTGTAAGGACTATTCCTGACACATATTAGTTCCACACGTTCATTTCCCTCTCCGTGGAATTTCAGCATGGGCCACCTCATTGGGCCCCTTATATTTTGCATGCATCTTCAAACCAAGTTTACACAGCGGCAGATAATCAGCCCATTTTATAGGTGAGGAAACTGAGGCTGTGTGAGCTTGATCACAAAACCTGTGAGTAGAGGATCAAAGTCTACAGCTTCCTGGCCCCTGTCTGTTCCCAGGAATTCACGGTCCAGACCCCACACCAGATTAGCTGATTCAGAATCTCCTAGGATGAGTTTCAGGCATCAGGAGTATTTTTTTTTTATAGATGGTACATGATTCAAGTGAGCAGCCAGGGTTGTATTGCATGGCCCCATGCTATATACCCTTAGTGTCATATGTAGTGTATGACCCACATCTGGTGGGACCAGATTATCCAGGGTAAATACTAGGCAGAAGTGCATGGCTAGTTAAAAATAAGAAGGCGGTGTGAGATCTAGCAAATGAAGGCCGAGGCCTGGCAAACAGCAGCCCTCTGGTATCTAAAGTAAGCTCAGGAGCTGGGAGTCAGGACAAGTAAAGTGTGAGTGTGGTAGCCCTGGCCACCACCCACTGGATGCCAGAGCAGCCACCACCTGAGCAGACCCTGTTTGACTTTCTGTGCTGCTACATAATGCTCTCACCTAATGGTGGCAAAGCTATGGGGGAAGCCCAGAGTTCTATAGCAGCGGCAGTGAGGGCTCTAAGGATGGAAACGAAGGCTTGTGTGTTGTCTCGGTGCCCCTGTGCACTTCAGGCTTCTTGCAGGTCTGGCTCCTGGCTGTTGGCCAGAGCCGGCTGCATGATTTGAAGGGGCCCTTGCAGAATGAAAGTACAGGGCCTCTTGTTCAATGACTGTCAAGAGGATGACAGCAGAGCACTGAACCAAGTGTGAGGCCCTTCTGAGCACAGCACTCCGGGCAACTGTGCAGATCACAGGCCCATGAAACCGCCCTGCTCTTGAGCTGGCCTGGCCTCAGACACCAGATCTGGCCAATAGACCTCAGGACATAGAGATGTGTGCCCTTTCTGGCTGAAGCATTTAATGAGTCTGAGTCAGCAAATGGCTTCAGAATCAACAGCAATAGGGAAACCATGTGGTCCCAAAGACACGGCTACAGCAAGGGTCTGGATCCCTACATCACAAGTGGGAAAGAAACTGCCCTGGGAAGGGAACCCCCAAAGTGGAATAAATCTGAGGGAAGGATTAATCCTACATGTTAAGCCATTGAGATTTCAGGTTTGGGGTGTTATCCAGTTTAGCCTAGCCTAAACTATTCCATGTTTTTCAATAGTAAAACTGCTTTACCTTTGCCCTTAAAATAGATATGAATGAAAAGATCATAGGCCTATTATTAAGATTTACCTGGGAATTAATACTTAGTGCCAGTCAGACATTGATTATTCATCTGCCTCCTATTCCACAGTCATTACTTTAATCTGTATTAGAAGAAATTAAAATATCCATTTTTATTCATTCACCTTATTCATTTATTTATTCACTCATGCATTCAGCAAATGTTTACTAAAATCTTACTACCCACAAAGCATTATCACGCTTGAAGATTTTAATGCTTTGAAAATGCAAAATTTAATTAGAAAAATTAACTGATGTTAGTATTAACATATTACTAAACATTATATACTGTGTTGAATCTGCATATTCCGTGGAATTAATATTTGAGCCATTGAGTGGTGGGTAATAACTACAGGGAGACAGGATCTCTACCCTCAGTGAACTTCAAATCTAGAAGAGAGGGTTGTAAGAAGTGAGGCAGATGGTGGTTTCAGTTATTCAAGTGCAGGATTTTAAAGGTGCCATAATTTTTAGGGACTCTGGTGTGAATGATTCTAAGATGGGCTGTGTCAGCCTCGGCACTGTGGGCATTTGGGGTGACATCACTCTGTTGTGCAGCTGCTCTGAGCATTGTGTGGGCTTCAGCAATACCCCTGGCCACCACCCACTAGATGCCAGTATCACATACCCCACCCCAGTTGTGACAACCAAAGCATGTCTCCAGACATTGCCCAATGCTCCCTAGAGGGCAAGATCACCCTAATTGAAGTCACTGTCTTAAGGAGAAGTAGAATTATTTTGAAAATTGATTCAACAGACACCCTCCTGCCCTCACACAGAGAATTTCCTTTTGTTGTTTCCAGAGTTTTGTGGGAAAATATCTCCATATTTAAGAATTTCAGCCACTATATGCTAATCCAACCCAAGGATTTCTTATTATTACGGTACTTTAGAATATCAGGGATAAAAATTTCAATTAAAATTGCTGTCTTGAAATGTTTTAAAATCTAATTCAGCATAGAGTATCCTGTGTCCTTTCAAAGAGCTGCACAGAAAGAAATGGTGGAGGAAAAGATTAATGGAATTTTTAATAGGTTTTAAAAATTATTACCTTACATTTCTGGAAGAAATGAGGAAATGGGGACAATAAACTGCATCATGATAGAAGGGACCCAAGTTTGAGCCACGTGTCTGTTACCTTCTATCTCAAACACAGGTATCTCTGCTAAAACCTGGCCTGCTACAGCTTAATTAAACAGTAGCGCAGCAGGAAAGTAGGGCACAGGCGCTGCAAAGAGTGAACGATGAGCAGGAGCAACTGAAGGATTGAAATAATCATAAGGTGGCTCTGTCACCACCATCTCTTCATCAGTATAAAAATAAACAACCTTTGAAAACAGATGGAGACAACCATTGCTCAAGTTGTCATAACTTATTACATATTTGCCTGTCAATTTGTACTTAAAACACCAAGTAGCTCAGGGGAGGTAAAGCCAATTTGAGAGGAGAAGTCTATTGCATTTCAAATCAAACCCGCGGTAATTGCAGCAGCACACAGACACTCGTGGCTGCGATTAAAGGAAGTGAGCAATTCTCTCAAAATTTAAGGCGTTCTTATTTGTAAGAACAGAGTTGCCTCCCTATTTGAAGGTACTTACTCAACTCAAATCTGTATCAGGGGTATATTCCTTGTTCCAGTTTGATTCAGTGTTGTTAAAAAAATAAAATCCCTTAGGCAATTAAAATACTCAGTGGCCAACATACTGCATTTAGTGGTGATTAAGTGGTGACATCATTAGTGGCTCCCGGAAGCCCAACATTTGGGAAACAGGTGGCATTTTATTTTATCAGGGTTTGTTTGTTTTTTCGTTTTTGTTTTGTGTTTTTTTTTTACCTTTACCTGTTCCTTTTTGTTTTAATCCACTCCCTGATTATGCTGTACTTTTTGGTTATTTGAAATGGCAACTATTACATAAATAATAAATGACTTTTAAATTATTGCAATAGTTTATAGCTTGTTTGTGAAGATTAACTACTAAGACTCCTTTAGCAGTAACCTATTGCTGTATAAGGAAACATAGCAAAACTAATTTCTTCCCTTGTGATTTTGCAATCTGGGATGAGTTCAGTTGGGAGGTTCTTGTGCTGGTCTTGCCTGTGGTTGCCCACATAGTTCTGATTTCTGGAAGTTCAACTGGGGCTGAATGGACCAAGATGGCCTCACCTTACATGTCTGATGGTTGGTTAGGAGTGTCAGCCAGGGAACATTAGTTCCCAGACACGTGGGCTCACCAGAAGGAGAACCCAGGTATCTCTAGATGGCAGTGGGTTCCAGGAAGACAAACTCCAGTGACAAGCATTTTCAAGCCTCTCTGTATAATGTCTCCATGTGTCCCATTGGCCAACAAAAGTGACATGGCTAAGCCACAGTCAGTGTGGATAGGAACAGTACAGGAGTGTAGTCATGAGGAAGTGTGATTTGCTGGGGCCACTAATGGGACAAACTTCCCTGCTGATAGAAAGATAGTCTCTGGATTTAAGACATCTTAGGTGTGTAGAAACTAATTTGAATATTTGAACATACCTGAGGAATTGACTGGATATTTATACTTTGTCTAAATTAGAATCATTTACCTCTAGGTTAAAGCAACAAAATTTACTTTCTAGTATTAATTCATTCTCTTACATATCTGCTTTTTGCCTTTATCAGAGATTAGTCGTGACTACATGGAATAGAAAATCCAAAATGACAATAGCTCAAATAAGATTGGCTTTTACTTTTCTGAATTTATTTCTTGCTCATGTAAACAAAACTGGAGGGAGGCATGTCAGGCTTCCCTTGAAGCTCCATAGTCATCAGAAACTCAAGGATTCAGACTGCTGTTTCTCTGCTTTACCTTCCTATCATGTGGTTCCCATTTAAAGGGCCACCTCATGGTCCAATACGGCTGCTGAAGCTGTAGTCATCACATTGTATAATAGGTAGCAGAAACAATAGGGGTGTTACAAAAACATATGCTCTACCTCTTGGTTAATCCCTTTATAAGGAACCTTCCCAGGAGTCTCACACCCAATACTTCTAATGATATCCATTGTCTAAACCTTAGTCTAAGGCCATAATAACTGCCAGAGAAGCTGGGACATCTAGTGTCTCAGTAAGTGAGCAAATGTGGACAGCTAAAATCAGGGTTATGTTTCTAAGGAAGAAAGGAAAATTGGGGACTAGGTAACAACTCACAGTCTGGGCCATAGTCCGTTTAGCAAAGCAGGGTTCAAGTGTTGGCTCATTGGGTAACTAGCTCTGTGGCCTTCTCAATCTTTATTTTCTCACCTGTACAAGGGGCTTACCACTGTAACATACCTCCTGGGGTAACTATAGGATCAAATAAGTTAAAGCATGAAGCATGTATTGCATATTTATATAATTATATCTCTAATGCTTCCTACTTTGCTGCCTCCCAGAACCACAAAAGGGAAGTTGCCTGTTTCAAAAGGGAGGTGAAAGGAAGAATGGTGAACTGTTTAGAATGATGTGCCATTTTTTAAAGTTGTGATCTATCACCAAAGTACACAGTAGTTCATGTCATTGGGGAAAATAATTGGTTCTGCTGACATTCAAAGTCAAAAGTTGAACCATAACCTGCTTTGTGTGGCTTTTTTAGTTTAACTCAATGATCTTTTATTTTTTAAATTTGAACTAGTGTTCAGCATGTAATCATTTTTACAGCTTATACAAAAATCCAAATTCCCATCTTTTCTTGAAAAATCTAAAGGTCTTGCTCCTCCAAGACTTGCATTTCAGAAATGAAGCAATTATCTTGAACTAAAAGGTAACTGCTCCCTTAGGCAGGACATACATCCTCCAGTTTGCCATAGTCCCCACCACTCCTAGCTGCATTGAAATCACTTTACTCATGTAAATTACTTGTGTGGGCATTGGGTGGGCATTTGAGCATCTCGTTCTTGGGCCAACTCCCATTATCCTATGTTAGGAATGGGGCCAAAGAGTCATACAGGTGGGTCTGGACTATTGTCAAAGTCATTGACATTTTCATCAAAGCTCATATTATCAAGAACTTTCTGGGCCTAATGCACAGCCTGACCACCATATGAAAAATGTGAAATAATCTTTGTGCTGGTGAATAACAATCCCTAGATAATTTGGGGAGAGAAGGAAATATCCCCAAAGGAGCGATGGTGACAAAGGTAAACCTTCAAGGCTTTGCTTTAAGTCTAGCCCTACTTTCTTCCTTCCCTCCTCCTCAGAGCAGAAGTACTTCTCTCTGCCCTCTGAGGATCCAGACAGGGCTTTCTTTAACAGCCTCTGCACCCAGAGCAGAGAGCCAGCCTCTTTCTCCCACCCCGCCTGCTAGGAGAGTGTCTTGGAGATAAGCAGAAAAACTTAAAGTGAATTATGAGGAGTGGCTTCCAATTGGACATCCCTTCAAATGAAGATAAAGCAGGTCTGAAATGCTAATGTAGGTCAGTGGGAAAATAAGACATTATTTACGATTCATTCCATGGGTGACTTCTCGCGAATGCACACACTGCAGAATGTGGGCTGCCTGTGGATAGCTATCGGATTGGTCTGGTTATCTTTTGTCAACTAATCATTTGACAGTTTTCCTATTAGTTCCAGGATACACAGAAGCATTGATAAGATCCAGGGAAGCTGGTTCATGCATGTGTGCACCCAGCCCAAGTTTCTAGGCTTATCTAAGAGAAGAAAGGAATTGTTTCCTCGTGAGATTTTAATTCTTGCTCCTATTGTGAGAGTCTTAGAACTAGTGTGAGTTGAACTCTTAAGTGGTTAGGTCTTACATGATATTTTGCTCACCATCATTGACACAGCAACGGGTCCTCCCCAGAACTGAGTTGCAAATTGTGGTAGTCAATAAAGATAACAATAAAACTTACATCTCTTGAATATTTACCATTGCCTAGGCATTGGACTTTATATGCATTGATTTATACTTTCTAAGTGAAGACAAAAATATCGCCCCCAGGGGAGAGAAAATTCATGTTTGGGGAATATTAAAAAGGTGACATATTACCATGGTTTGTAGCTCTCCAAAGGGTCACAGTACATAAATAGATATATAGTGTATCTATAGCAGGGACTGGCAAGTAGGGGAAAAGACCTAACAAGACTTGATGGGTTGATGATAAAGAAATAAAGGTTGAGAAACACTCCATTAATTCATTCAGTGCCCAAAACAATCCATTAAGGGAAATGCTATGTTGTAAATGGAAATGTTATGGTTTAGTGAAGTAAAGGTATTTCTCCAAGGATGCCCAGCTGCTAAATGGTGAGGCCAGGATTTTAAATGAGACAGCCTACATGCTTAACAGTGCCTCTTACATTGTTCTACCTGGAATTTGCCCACCTAGATCTCTCTCTTCACTATAAGGACTATTAGGAAACAGTTGTGCCCACCTGATCAGTCAGAAAGCAACCCCAGATTGGTGTGACTGGCAAGGGTTGAATGAATGGCTATGTTCTATGCCCTGGACCATAAAAGTAATAGCCACAACAGTTCTGTCTGTGCTTTGACATTCATGACCATGAGATAGGTCTATATATGGGAGGAAACTTGGCCTGTAGGGTGACAGATTCATTCTGGTTTGCAGGAGATGGTTCTAGAATCTCCTCAGTCCTGGGCAAACTGGTTGGTTTGTCATCTCACATCTAGAACATTTGGAAGCAAGGTACCCAGGTGCCCCCTCAACCCTAAGGATCCTCAAGAGAAATTTGGTTTTAAATCACCATCAGTCCAACTAGATATATCCCAAGATGCTTCTATGTCCCTCTTACCCGACTGAACAAATTGTGGTGCCGATAGTCTAGGCTTTCTTCTGACATGAGATAAATAAACACACAAGGAATAAGTTATGGAATGCAGTATCCACAGTCACATTCTCTTTTTAGCTACCTTTGAGGCACATCTCTTAGATAATTCAGTCACAGTCAGCATTTGGGTGGCTTGAAAACACCCAACCTGCGCTCACAAATATGATGTTTTATGGCGATGTGCCATTATGTTACATCCAAAGAGCTCACTCGGTGGCATCTTCCATCTCTGCTCATATTGGATTTTGTAGTATGTATCTCCCCAGAAAGGTATGTTTGCCCCAATTGTGCCATCAGAATCCAGTACCAAATACAGACCTGAACATCCTTGTCTCGATATATTCTTTTATTGTGAGAGTATGGTTAAAAAAAAAAAAAAAAAAAAGTCTGACCCTTTTGATCAGAAAATGTTTTAGGAAGAAGTCAAAGAAATTTCAAGAACAGAGTAATTCCATCACCTGTGGCCCTGAGCCTCCCCTTGAGGCTGGCTGAGCTCTCATGGGGGTTGAACAGCCCCTCACCTTCAGATCTGCACTCCGCTTCTCAAAGGCGAATGTGTTAGAAGTCACAGGGATGCGACACTTCAAACACCAGCTTTCAGGGTCATGACACTGGGCAGCACTTTCCTTTAATCAGAGAATATAGTCAAGAGGAAGGGGCTATCAGGCCACGACAAACCCATCCTGGTTGTTTATCAGCCTGTCACGTTGGCGCCAGTGTCCTGCATCAAAAGAAAATGATGGTCCAACCTGAGACTTCCAACCAGCAGCTTGTCATGCTTTTATTTTGCTCTGGAGAGGGCACTGCTCGCACATCTGGCTCTGTTTCTGGGGGTGACAGGATGACCATCATTTATTTTGACTCTCAGGAGAATGTTGTGATAAGGGAGAAGATGAAAGCGAGCTGAGGAGGACCCACACCCTTGTCTATCACATATGTATCATTTCTCTTCCACTGGGAAGTAGGCATAGGCATGGGATAAGCACTGGTGCAAGGCTGCTGGGATGATGGAAAGGAATGAGCCCTTTTTCTTAGAGTCACACGCCTGTGGGACTTAGCAAGGGGTCAGGTGCAGATGCCACCCACAGGCAATGGGAACAGCTGTCCTGATGCTTACCTTCTGAGCATCACCCTGAGGTTGGCATTGGTGAATGACTGCTGAATCCAGTGCCAAGGGCCTCCAAGGGGCAAAAAGGAGCTCAGAGGAGGCAGTGAAGCGTGCCTGGCTGTGAAAAATGACCAGACAACACTGTTCACTCTTTTTGGTAGGCAAGTTATCCATGGCTCTGGTTAGTGTGGAATAAGGCAAAACCACAGTGAATTATGAGAATTCAATTCTACTTGGACAATATCAATAGAGGACCTACTATGTGTCAGATAGTAGCTCCCACAATTAACAAAGCACACTCTGTACCCTCCAACAACTCAGATTTTGGACTGCGTGGCCCATTACATAAGGATGTTCTTTAGATGACGAGGTTCATCGACAGAGAAGTTTGGGAAATGCTACCAATTCTGCTCTCGGGGGTTTTCAGTATGCATCTGCTTATTAAGGGCACTAAGAAGTCCTCTAAGAGGGAAAACCTGCTTAAGTGGGGTCACCGGATATTTCCCAAATTTGTTTCTCTACTGAGCCCAGGGAAGCAGAGTCCTTGCACCCAATTTAGGGAAAACTGGATGAGAAGGTATATCCGGCCATTGTAGAACCTGGAAGCATGAACATCATGACCCGCCCCCAGCACCCAGGGTGGGGCTGTCAAGAGCAGGATATTAGAGCCACCAAAAGGACTGGGACTCAGGCAAGAGCCTTGGTCCTCCAGGGAGACGAGAGCACCACCTGGAGCAGCAACCACATGGAGCAGCAGTGTAGACTACTGTGTGTGTGTGTGTGTGTGTGTGTGTGTGTGTGTGTGTGTGAGAGAGAGAGAGAGAGAGAGAGAGAGAGAGAGAGTGTGTGTGTGTGTGTGTGTGTGTGAGAGAGAGAGAGAGAGAGAGAGAGAGAGAGAGAGAGAGAGAGAGAGTGTGTTGTTATAGAGTTGTGATCTCCATAATAAAAACCCAAATCTAGGCACTGAGACCATGGATGAGATGAAAGAGAGACAATGAGGTGGGGACACTGAGAGACAATGAGGGACACCAGGGCTCACCCTACGGTACCCATTTCCAGGTTCTGTGGACAATTTAATCATGAGCTCCTTTGTCTGAGGCCCTTGCCTGCTCTGCTGATTTGATAACAAAAGGCATCTTCCTCAGAACACTAATGCACCAGTCATGGTACCAAGTTCTCTAATATGTTAGCCCAGTGGTCGGCAAACACATTTGTCAACATAGCCAAATATCAACAGTACGTACAACGATTGAAATTTCTTTTGAGAGCCGAAAACTGACTTCGGCACATGAGCCACGAAGTTTCAATCGCACTGTACGTGCGTGCCCACACGTGGCATTTTGTGGAAGAGCCACACTCAAGGGACCAAAGAGTCGCATGCGGTTTGCCGACCACTATGTTAGCCCATTAAATCTTTACAGCAGCTAAGAAAAAAAGTGTTACTAATATCCTCATATTGTCAATGGGAAAGTGGGCTAAGGGAGAGTTGAGTAATCTGCCTAAATTCACATAGTAAAGGCCTGAACCTGGATGACTGAACTGTGATCCCTCAAGTTGTTTTCTTCAATGCTGCAGACCCATTTACACCGCATAGGCACCGTTCAGTCTCCATAGCGCTGGCCTCAGAAGTAAATCCAAGTAGATTCACATCTGGGTGGAGACAAAGGCAGGGCTTAAGACCAAGTTCACTTGCTCTCTATAATTCATTAAATATAAAACATTTTGCACTAGCCAGTTTGGCTCAGTGGATAGAGTGCCAGCCGAGGACTAAAATATCCTGGGTTCAATTTCAGTCAAGGGCACTTAGCTCAGTTGCAGATTTGATCCCTGGCCCTGGTCAGGGTGCAGGCAGGAGGCAACCAATCAATGTGTCACTCTCACATTGATGTTTCTCTCTCTGTCTCTTCCCCTTCCTTTCACTGTCTCTAAAAATCAATGGAAAAAAATATCCTTGGGGAAGGATTAACAAAAAAAATAATTTAAAAAATAAAACATTTCTGTATAACCTTGGGAACATTCCAAGGTAACCTTTTATTATATGACTAGTGGCCCAGTACACAAAATTTGCACATGGGAGGGGGATGTCCCTCAGCCCAGCTTGCACCCTCTCCAATCTGGAACCTATTGGGGGATGTCTGACTGCGGACATCCCTCTCACAATCTGGGACCGCTGGCTCCTAACCGCTTCTGCCTGCCACCCTGATTGCCCCCTAACCACACCCCTGTCAGCCTGATTGATGCCTAACTGCTCCCCTCCCAACCCAATCGTCCCCCAACTGCCCTTCTCTGCCGGCTGAATTGCCC
This sequence comes from Vespertilio murinus, assembly GCA_963924515.1. Lineage (NCBI taxonomy): Eukaryota > Metazoa > Chordata > Mammalia > Chiroptera > Vespertilionidae > Vespertilio > Vespertilio murinus. Next base: position 23,905,604 of record OZ004716.1, read on the forward strand.
ACAACTGCCCTTTCCCTGCCAGTCTGATCACCCACAACTACCCTCCCCTGCCCCAACCTGCCTCCTCCACTGGGACCCGCCTCCTCCACGCAAGGTGACAGAGATGCTGGGACAGGCCTCAGTGACACATTGAGCCACAGGACCCCCAGGTCTTACCTTGTGAAGCGGCTGCCAGGCCCTGCTTCCGCTGTGCATGTGGCCATCTTGTGGCATCCATCTTGTGATAATGTCGCGCATGAGGGCCACCTAGGCTTTTAATAGTATAGATGTTTTCTGTAAAAAATAATAATTAAAAATGAATATCCTGATAAAAACTGAAAATTTATCAACCAGAGAGGCTTTTTTCTTCTTCCTCTAATTATTTTAATGCAAACCATGACAGTTGAAAGCCATGATGACTTCATTATTATACTCTTTTGCTTCTTTGTCTCTGACTTCAATGGAAGGCAGATTAAACAGAACACATTTCATCAACCGAGCATTCATTAGGCACTAACTCACAGGGTGCAAGGCCCTGGATCATGCATACTTAACCAGAGACTGCTGGGTGAGGACTTGATGTGCTTGAGGCCTCCTTCCATGCCATTGGCCACCAAGCCCTCACTCAGCACGTCCCTGGGTGAGACTGCGGGCCTGCGAGCTGCCTCTGTTTCTGATGGCAGTTCCCCTGCAGGCCTGTTTCCTAGACCACAAGGCAAGTCCATGTCACTCTCCATGTTAAGCTGATGGAATGGGAGTAGCCGCTGGACCACAGGGTTGAAAAGAGCCCAGATCTGCCTGGCTGGTGTGGTTCAGTGGTTGAGCATCAACCTATGAACCAGGAGTTCACGGTTCAATTCCGGGTCAGGGCACTTGCCCGGGTTACGGACTCAATCCCCATTGTGGGGCATGCAGGAGGCAGCCGATCCATGATTCTCTCTCATCATGATGTTTCTACCTCTCTCTCCATCTCCCTTCTTCTCTGAGATCAATAAAAACATATTTTAAAAAATATAAACGAGACTTGATCCCACCAAGGGGCTCATTGGAAACAGAGTGCCAACTGGTCTGCTGATACCTTCCGAAGGCCAGGGGCAAGGTCAGGGGGCCGCACATGCCAAGGATTTTCTCTTCTGGCACTCGACCCTACAGTTTGCCTGGGGACAGTTTCACAAAGGAGTCAGGGAGGTCAGGAAACCAGGCACCATAGACAATTCTCCGTGCTGCATCTGCCATAAGGGCAACATTGGGAAATTAGCTTAGACTGCCTCACAAATTGATCCGGCCTCAGGGTGTCAGAGTCCCCCTTGTTTGCCTGATCAATGGGACCTAGTGGCTGATCATCTGATTCCGATCGTGGGGGAAATAAACTGCCTCCGCTGGTTGGGAGGCACTGCTGTGTAAGTGAGAGGAATATCAGATGGTGGCTGAGCTGGATGGATTCTGTGTTTCCCTTAAGCTTCAGTGTTTCCTGTATGTGAGCATTCCTGCTAGGAACAACAGGTCTTCCGCCTTTGTCTCTTACCACTCTGTGGGTCCAGAAGCATTCGGAATCGGGAGGTGGGGCTCCATATTCATAGAAGAGCAAACTGCCATGAAAAATTACAGTTAGGCAGGTTTCCCTGAGCTCTGATGGCTCACAATTGTCAGGATCATCAGGAAAGCGTGCCCGATTCTGCTCTAGACCGTGCTTCCATAAGTACTTAGAATCACAATCCTTTTCAATTAAATTTTAATTGCAAAAGCAATGTATTCTCCGTGTGCAGAAGACCAAAACATCACAGGCTGAGCCAAATCTTTCCTTATCACTATAGCCAATCCCAGTCCCCTCTCTCCTTCCCCAAAGTTACCCACCATAGCTCATGGGAAATTCACCTTAGTAGACCTTCTGTGCACTTACCTACATAAACTGTACCTGCGAAATAGATGCACAAAGTATTGTGGAACTTTCTGTGTGTAAGAAGGTTCACAAAAAATGATGCCATGCTATGGATAACCTTCTTCAACCTGAGAGTTTTCACTTAGTACTCCATCTTGGAGAGCCCTCCGTGTTCAAAGACTTTAGATCTACAACCTTTTTTTCAGCGGCTGCAAAACATTTCTTAGTGTGGACGATGCCATTGCTCTAGTCCCTCCTCTGTGCTGGAGCAGTTGGGTTGTTTCCCAGTGTCTCTGCAGATTGATAATCCTTCCCTGAACGCCCTGCAAACACCCTCATGCGAGCATTTCTCGAGGCTAGGTGCCAAGAGAGTGAATGATTTTTTTTTTACTAGTTGCTACTCAGTTGTCCTTGAAAGTGCCTCTAACCTCAGTTGTGTGTGAGCAAGACCCTGTATCTGATCCCCCTTTCAACCCTTGGCAAATCAAATAGTCCTCATGTCAGCCTCGTCTTTATAACTAACATGCCTAAGACAGTGTGGCTGACATACAGACCGTGCGCAACTAACATTGGCTCACATTCCGTTATCTGGAATAGCCTTTCCCATTGCGGTTCCCCTCCTTCCCCTCACCTCCACCTGCTCACCCCCCAGGCGTCTGCACAGGGACCTCTCCTGAGCTCCCGGGTAGGTGAGGTTGTTCTGACTTCAGCAATGCCCTCTCTCAGTGCAGTTGATATAATGTATTACTTTTACACTTTTATATGCCATCTCTCCTACCGATCTCTGACCTGCTAGACACCATCGAATGGGCCTTTTTGCACCTATGTTTCCCCAACACCTGGCCATGGGCCTCACGCCTAGTAGGGCTTCAATGAGAGGTTTAAAATGAAGGCCAGCCGAGGCCGGTTTGGCTCAGTGGATAGAGCATCGGTCTGCGGACTGAAAGGTCCCAGGTTCGATTCCGGTCAAGGGCATGTACATTGGTTGCGGGCACATCCCCAGTAGGGGGTGTGCAAGAGGCAGCTGATTGATGATTCTCTCTCATCAATGTTTCTAACTCTCTATCCCTCTCTCTTCCTGTCTGTAAAAAATCAATAAAATTATTTTTTTTTAATTTAAAAAATAAAATGAAGGCCATTGTCACGGAGCCACATCCTCAACAGAATGAAAGCCCTCAGAAAAAATGAACAGTGTATCAGCAGGAGAAATTGAGCTGTCAATCTGCTGAGCAGCAAAGATTTCTGTATTTCAGGTCTTTTAACGTGATGGCGCGGGAGGGAGGGGACTAAAGGTAAAATACAACAGAGCTGGAGAAACGCTGTCCATTTTTAATCTAGAAAGCAATTAGCATGTCACTTCATTGCCATTGCCCGGGTGGGGGACAGGGCCTCTGCCTGTTGCTGTCTCCGAGTGACCATCTGCTGTCCTTCTGTCCGGCCCACCCAGGGACCACGGTGATGCGGATGACAGCCTTTGACGCGGACGACCCGGCCACAGATAACGCCCTCCTGCGGTATAACATCCGCCAGCAGACGCCTGACAAGCCTTCTCCCAACATGTTCTACATCGATCCTGAAAAGGGAGACATCGTCACCGTGGTGTCACCTGCACTGCTGGACCGGGAGGTGAGCTGAAAGGCACACATCTTCCGCAAGTGTGGCTCTCACCTAAGGGAAGACGTGGCGCTTCATGCCATAAGAGTGGAAATGAGATGTTTACACAGGGCGGCGTGGGAAAATCTATAAAGGGAAATGGGGTATTATATGAACCCAAAACACACACTGTCAGAAGCCCTGTCATCTAGAGTTGTTTGAGTTCATTTAAACTGATGCCTCTGTGTCCTCAGCAGCCATTTACTCTGATCCCTGGTGATTGTGGACCCCCAAACCTCACCTCTCTGCCATGAAGGAGAAGGAGGGGTGGAGGGAGGAAAGACGGGGAGGGAGGTGGCTTTATCTAAGATCAGTGACGATCTCCCTTTAGAGCAGGTGGCTCTGCCCTCTTTGCTCCCTCACACCCACTGCTGCGTACACTTTTCCCCCGGCGCCACCTTTCCTACGGGCTCTGCTTATCCCCCTTGAGGTTGTCCCTGCGACACCTCATCGGCTTCTGGGTCAGATGTCATAGGCAGGTGGCACAAGGACCCCATCGGTCCATGCTCTTGCTCTGGTTTTTCCCAGGGTGTTTTAAAGTTTTCACCTTAGTTTCCATGTCAGAGTATTTAGACTTTACATTTCTTTTTTAAAATTCCAACTTCTGGCCTTTCTGAAAATCATAAATTCTGGAAATTTGGGGCCCAGCTTCCAAATGTGGATACTTGGTAACATCAGAAGTAAGGGTTACATGGCAGCTGCCCCATTCAGGTGGGCCAAGTGCTTCTGCTCAGGTATGAACCCTACTCCATGTGTCCCCTGGCCCTGCCCTTCCTCCTGAGCTCCAGGTCACTGCAGACTACCCTCGGCAGGAAAGCCTCTTGACCCTTCCAACACAGAGTACCAAACCTTAGGGTTTCCCGCCCACCTATCTACCCATCAGTCCCTCTGCCCAGCTCAAATATTCCCCCACCGCCACATTGGCATTTCTTGCTCCTGACCTGGCATCACCCCACAAGCATGAGTAGCGACCTTGACCTTCTACAAGTTCCCTGCCTTGCAGTCACTGCTGGGTTTCCCTAATGGGCTCCGTGTGTATTCCCCTTGGTGTTTCTGACTAAACTAATCTTAGATCAGAAATGCCTTCTCCTCTCCCTTCTGCTTCCCTGGCTATATCACAAGTACTGGTTACACACCTCTTCAAAGAAGCCGACCTCCTCCACCTGAGTCTTCTATGTGTGCTTTCTCTAATCTCGGCCTGTGCTTAACCGTGGCTATCACACAGCGGTTTCCATAAGCTCCTTTAAGTTGTCTCTTTAAAGAATGTCCCTTCTTCTTTGTCTAGACCTGTGCTGTCCAATGCGGTAACCACTAGTCGCATGTAATTATTTAAATCTAATTTTCAGCTACTGAAATTAAGTGAAAAAAAAGGTTCTCAGTCAGACTAGGCAGGTGTCAAGCACTTGGTAGCCTCATGTGGCCAGTGGTATTGTATTGGCCAGAACAGACATAAAATATCACCAACAACATAGAGAGTCCTGCAGGCAAGGCCGGCCTACGCTGTAAAGTACTTGAGAATAGAGACTGTGATCATAGGCATGTCTGTATCCCCGTGGCCTGGCATAGTTTGAGCACTCCTAAAAACATTCTAACCACATGGGCTTTGGTGAATAGGCAAGAATGAATGGGAAAGGATACTAAGATTTTTATACTTGAGAGTGGGAAACAGTAGTTAGAAATGGGAAATTATTGCCAATGAGGGTGCGGATGAAATTTGCAAAGAAACTGTGGTTGTCACTTGAAAAAGGTGATTGTTTCCATTTAAAAATAGAAAAGCAGGGGGAAAAAGAAAAGACTGAGTCAATTTCCTTCATTTTCTCTCCTATTCTCTTTTCAACCCTCCCTATTATGTGGCTGCCTGACTGCCATACTATCTTCTTTGGAGGCAAGTAATTACTTTCCAACTCTATCTTTATCATCCACCCAGGATGCCTGTGTGTGTACACACACACACACACACAATAAAATGATTTTTCCATCTCAGTCCTCCTTTTACTGATAGAAAAGGTTTTGTCTCTATTTATAAATCAAAGTGATAACATAGTGGGTTATCCCATTTTTTAAGGTTTGTTTGGCGACAGATGTGTTTCAAGCTCATTATCTTTTCATGTGGGTTTTGGCTAAGTTGCAATGAGTGTATAATTATGGGAGTCGAATTAAGCACTTCTAAGCCACATACATAAACAGCTCAAAAAAAAAAAAAAGAGGCGATGAACACAATTTAACTGAAATTGGAAAATCAATGGAAATGAGTGAAGAGCGTCACTTTTCTGTGAAGGTTCCCGGAGTTCAGTGCTGACCCGGCATCGTCGGCAAAGGAAGCGTCCTAGACTCAGGCAAGCGTTGCCTATTTACTTGTGTCGCTGTAGCTACTTGTCGGCAGGCCGCTGAAGGATGAAATGAGACTCAGAGTCACTCATCTCTAAAAGGACGGAACTCACACGGCAGACAGACCTCTCGTTGGGGTTGCCCACCGTTTGCAATGTTTTGTCTCACTGCCCTCCTGTACGTATGGCAGGGCCCCTCAGCAGGACTGGCAATTACTTTTCATTATTTCTGGACACCTTCTGAGTAAGCTCCTGTCTTAGGTTTTAGGTTTTAAACGCCTACTTTGGGACCATCTGAGCAGAATGTTTAACACAGATTAATGTCAAGAAAATATCCCATTGCGGGAGCCCAACAAGCTTTGTGTGATTCCAAGTGGTTTTAGGTTTAGTCACCCTGTCTTCACTCATGGCACCTCCAATAGCACATTTTGTGGCTATAGACTGTGAGTGTAAACAAACAGGTCAGGGACCCCCGTGGAGCCGAGGCCCCTGAGGTTGTACAAGCAGTTTGCTCCAACTCCAGCCCCCACCATGTTGGGAATGGAGGCTCTGGAAACACACCAGCTGGTTGACATGCACTCAAATAATAGGATATAAATGTTTCCTTTTGATTTTCCATTTAGAACGTTTCCTTTCATGAGTACTCCCTGGAGTCGGCCTGTGTACTTGCCTGTGTACCTTCCCTGCCTTTCACGTTTTTAATTTAACTTGTAATAAAACTTGTCAATGAGGGCAGTCGAGGACACCAGTCAATAATCATTTTTTAAATTTATGTTTCAGTTATAGCTGGCATATCATATTGTATTCAAGGGTACAACATAGTGATTGGACAATTATATACCTTATGAAGTGATCACCCCGATAAGTCTAGCATCCACCTAACAGCACACGTAGTTCCTACAGTGTTACTGATTATATTCCCTATACTGCACTTTGTATCCCACCACTTTATTTATAACTGACAAGTTGTACTTCTTAATCCCTTTCACCTTTTTTGCTCATATCCCTTCCCACCTGGCAACCATCATTTTGTTCTCTGTATCTGTGAGTTTGTTTCTGTTTTATTCCTTTGGTTTGTTCTTTAGATTCCACCTATAAACAAAACCATATGGTATTTTCCTTTTCTGACTTATTTCACTTAGGATAATACCCTCTAGGTCATCCATGTTGTTCCAAATGGCAAGATTCCTTTTTTATGACTGAAAAATATTCCATTGTGTCTGTGTGTGAGTATATCATTTCTTTACCCATTTATCTATTGATGGACATTTAGGATGCTTTAGTATCTTGGCTATTATAACGAACTTTGCCCGATGCACAAAGATTCATGCAAAAATGGGCCTTACTTCCCCTGGCTGCCAGCACCGCCTTCGGTCTGGCCGAAGCTGCCTTTCTGCTCTGGCCGGAAGCTACCTTTCCACCTTCCCATACTTCCCAGAGGCCTATAGCGGCTGGGGTGGTGCAGAACACCTGCATCATCACCATTGCGCCTATGTATGCAAATTAACCCCCCATCTTTGTTGGGTTAATTTGCATAATTACTCCTGATTGTCTGGTGGGCATCTCAAAGGTACACTTAATTAGCATGTTACTCATTTATTAAGTAGATGCTGCAATGAACATAGGGATGCCTATATCTTTTTACATTAGTGTTTTTTATTTCTTTGAATAAATACCCAGAATGGGAATTCCGGGTCATATGGTAGTCCTATTTTTAATTTTTTGAGGAATCTCAATATTGCTTTACCATAGTGGCAAGATGTTACCATTTTTATTGTTGTATTCTCTTCTTCCAACCCTCACTCCCCAGGATGTTCCAAGTGGGTCCAACTGAGGCAGGTAACCTCACTGAGCTGCTCCTTCCACACGTTCAGGAGAAAAGGGATTTTATCTGGCTTGTTCCCTGACATATCCCCAGACCTTACACATCTGAGATGCTCAAAACTATTGTGTTGAGGTATGGGGAAAAAAAGATGTGAGGAAGAGAGTAGCAGGCAGTGTGAAGTTTATGCCATATCTGATTGCACAGGCTGCTGTCCTGTAGGATAATGAGGGTCCAGGTCAGCTGATGCTGCTTCTCTCTTAATTTCCTGGTATGTTTGGGGTGGTGCAGCCTCTGGACCCCAATGCAGGGGCAAGACCACCCATCTCTCACTCACTCTGGGCAATGGGAAAATGCTGGAAGGCAGCCTACCTTCTCAGGACCCATGGTGGATTCGTTCTGACTGGTCCCCAAGTGGTGAGAAGTAGCATCAACTAGGACAGTGTTTCTCAGACTTGGCTGAGGGTCTTTAGGAACCCCAGGCTACAGACGAGGCCTGGACCCATGACATTAGAATCTTGGGTGGCAGGGCACAGGCAACAGTAGTTTTAAAAACAAACCATCAAATATGTAGCATATTGGAGAATCCCCTTTGAGACTATGTTTCAGTGTACTTGAAACTTAAGAGGTCAGTCTGGGGTCAGAGCCCTGGCTCCATCATTTACTTGGTTTTTAAACTAGGTGAGTTTATTAGTTTCCCAGAACTTCTGTAACAAAATACCACAAACCCAGTGGCTTCAAACAACAAAAATGTATTCTCTCACAGCTCTGAAGGTCAGTGTGAAATCAAGGTGCTGAAGGCACCTTCCTGCCTCAGCTAGCTTCTGGGAGTTGCCAGGAATCCCTGACATTCCTTGGCTTGTAGGTTCATAGTCCAGTCTCTGCCTTCATCTTCACATGGACTTCTTCACTCTGCCCTCACATTGTTTTCATTCTATGCATGTTTGCATCTTCTTATAAGACACCCGTCAGCCGAAACCGGTTTGGCTCAGTGGTAAAGCGTCGGTCTGCGGACTGAAAGGTCCCAGGTTCGATTCTGGTCAAGGGCATGTACATTGGTTGAGGGCACATCCCCGGTAGGGGGTGTGCAAGAGGCAGCTGGTCGATGTTTCTCTCTCATCGACATTTCTAGCTATCTCTCTCCCTTCCTCTCTATAAAAAAAAAAAATCAAAATATTTATAAAAAACTATATAAATAAGACACCCATCATATTAGATTAGGATTCATTCTAGTGACCTCATCTTTACTTGTTTATGTCTACAAAAACCCAATTTCCTAATGTCATATTCACCAGTATTGGGGGTTAGGACTTCATATCTTTTGAGGGAACACAACTCAACCCATAACAGTGAGTTACTTGACTTCTATGTGTCTTGCTTATCCTATATAATAAAGAGCTAATATGCAAAGGGTTGCACGCCTTCACATCATCATGCCCTCATGCCATCACACCTTAACTGCTCAGACACTCAACAATGGGGAGAGTGGAATGGGGACCAGCCAGGCACAAAAGAGCTCATGAGAGAGGAATGGGATCCGCCCCAGGCTGCAGCCCAGGAGAGGGACAAGCCGCCTGCCCCCCAGTCCCAGGTGCCAGCAGCTGCGGCCTAGAAGAGGGACAAGCTACCCACCGCATGGCCCCAGGCACCTGTGGCTGCAGCCTGGGAGAAGCCCACCCAGGTTCTGGGTGCCTGCAGCCAGTGAGAGGGAGGGAAGCTGGGTCCAGGGTGTGGGTAAGTCAGAGGTGGTTAGGGGTGATCAGGTCAGCATGGGAGCAGTTAGGGGCAATCAGGCTGGTAGGGAAACAGTTGGGGGTGATCAGGCAGGTAAGCTGGTAGGCAGAGGTGGTTAGGGGCAATCAGGCAGGCAGGCAGGCAGAGGGGTTAAGGGTAAACAGGCAGGCAGGCAGGTGAGCAGTTAGGAGCCAGCAGGCCCAGATTGCAAGAGGCAGTCAGAGATCCCCACGAGGGGTCCCAGATTGGAGAGGGTTTCAGGCTGGACTGAGGGACCCTCCCCCCCACACACATGCACGGATTTCATGCACCAGACCTCTAGTTCATCTATAAATGGAATAACAGCACCTGCCTCAAACAAACTTTTTTGAGGATCAGATCCTTCAAAATAGTAACATTTTGAAAATATCCAATAAGTGTTTTTAATAACTATAGTCTCAAGGTTAGAAAAGATATTATGGATATAATCTTGAGTGGCTAACTAAATCTGTTTTGTGACATCTGATCAAAGGCAGTCTGTGGTTGAATACATCTCACAATAGGCAACCCACTATTACAATTTACCACAACAGATAAAGATATTTACAATAGCTCATATCATTTAGAATAGACAGTGGATGGATAGATGGATGGATGGAAGGAAGGATGGATGGATAGATGAGTGGATGGATGGATCAATGAATGATTTTTCTTCCTTCAGTTTGTATATTTATGAGTAAATATCTAACAAATTGTCAGAGAATTTACTACAAGACCTACATTCTAGCATAGGCATATAAACAGAGGACATTATTTTATTTGAGTTGAGAGCTTAGTCGTGTCCTTGTGTACTCATCCAGCAATCGAATTTTTTCACCTCACACCTACCTTGTGTCAGGAACTGCGCCAGGCTCTAAAAACTACCATAGAATAGGATGAGCATGAAGATCTGTGTCTCTTGCTTAAATGTTTGGCGAAACATTTGGAGAAAGTAAGAGCCATATATCTTACTAAACAAAATTGGGTTCATTTGGGGCACTGTTTCATTCTTTTCTATAAGCAAACTCGGCCCCTCATTCTGACGGCTCTGTCTATGGTTTTAAACTATATCTCTCTGCACTACAAAATAAAATCAGATAAAGGCCTCTAACATTTGATAAATGGCTTTATTTAGTCTCTCATCTTAGCTGCTCAAACCGAAATTCATCAGCTAAAATCTGCCAACTTTTTCAACATAGTCACAATTTGCAACTACTCAGAGTAACAAATGGTCACTTTTTTTTGGGGGGGGGGGTTCTGTTTCTGTCATTCTTCATTTTACAAATGGAAACAGTTTCTAAAAGGCCCTTAAAATTCCATCTGAACACTTCAACTGTGAGAGTTCCATTAGTCTTTTTAAGGCATTCGAACTGAGCACTTTGTTATCTTTGTTTGAATTCACCTTTATCTTACAATGTGATATCTTCCAAATAATCTAAGGAAAGTGATAGCCTACCCATAAAAATGTACACATCATAAAAAATACTAAGACTGTAAATGTAATTTATTTTCAATTTTCAGCTGGTAAAGGATTTTCTGAAACTTTATAATGCCCCCAATTTCTAGGCCAAATTTTAAAACAGAGGATTTCCTCCCTTCTTTCCATGGTAACTGTCACATAAGGACTTATTTTTAGATTTCTCTGCATTTATTTACTCTGAGAGATTCAGGAGTCCTTGAATATGTCAGGAAAAACAACAACTAAAGAATGTTAGGGGGAACATCTCATGCAAACTAATCAATGAAATCGGATGTGTAGCTGCAAGTCTGAAGAACTATGTGTTTGGCCAAGATGATTTAAGTTAGAATATTGGGTGCATCTCCAGAAACATACTAAATAAATCTATGAAAATGATGATATCAAGTCAAGCTGCCTGAAAATAAAACAATAGTAATAAAGGAGAGATTTTCAATATGTTTCATCTCATGACACACATAAACTAATTATTAAAATTCTGCAGCACACTAAAAAGTATATTTTTGGCCAATCTGACAAAAAAATAGGTATAATTTTGATTCATTCAAATTTTAATTCATGTTGGCTGTTGTCATTTTTTATTGTTGTTGTTTTGTTTTGTTTTTAATTTGACAATCTAAAGGGAAAAAGGTCAGTGCCCCTGACTAAGTAGTTAGGTATTGCCCTGGCTAGTGTAGCTTTATGATTAGAGCATCAGCCTGTGCACTGAAGGATCTCAGGTTTGATTCCTTGTCAAGGGGTGAGTTCAAAAGACAACCAATCTATGCATCTCTCTCACATTTATGTTTGTCTCTCGCTTTCTCTCTCTTGCTCTTCTATCCCCTCTCTCTCCCTCCCTTCTACTCTATCTAAAATCAATGGGAAAATGTCTTGGGGTAAAAAAAATTTTTTTTATAATATATTTTATTGATGTTTTACAGAGAGAAAGGGAGAAAGCTAGAGAGCTAGAAACGTCGATGAGAGAGAAACATCAACCAGCTGCCTCTTGCACACCCCCCCCCACCAGGGATGTGCCCGCAACCAATGTACATGCCCTTGACCGGAATCGAACCCGGGACCTTTCAGTCCGCAGACCGACGCTCTACCGCTGAGCCAAACCGGTTTTGGCGGGTAAAAAAATTTTTTAAGTCAGGTATTGCATGTTTTAGAAATTCTTATAGCACACTGGTTGAAAATCACTGTAATAAAGAATAGTATTTCTCCCATGCTTTGAATGCATGCTAGAAGTAGTTTTCAGACTCTCAGGAAAATAAATGTTTTCAGCCGCTCTGATCTCATGCTAATACTTTTCTCATTATCTTCATGTTTAAAACATTGGCAATAATTACACACAATTCAATCATGCTGTCAATAAAATCCTCTTCCTTTGTCTTAGTGGGTGGGACCAGAATTATTTAGATAGTAGCATCCTCATCTTTTCTGTGAGGTATTTACTCATAAATATTTTTGTTGGGATAATCTCCTCCATTTTTTTATATCACTTGCTGCTGAGAAAATGGAGGTGGGGAAATAGATGTAAATAAATTTATATTATTTTTAGAACTGCGCATTATCCTTGCAAATGAAACACAGATGGTGAGCCACACCTATGCGCATTGCACTTGCACTGTTGTGTCAGCAAATAAAATGAAACAGGACATAGCTAAGGCAGGATGCCAAGCCCTGGGTCTGAAATCCAGTGGCAAGCATGCCAGTTTCCCGCGGATGGCAATGGGCTGAGAAATGGGGAGAACAGGCCTTTACTTTGGGACCTCCCTCACTTCTCCATTCTGGATAAATTCTCAGCCCTTGATGGGTCTCAGAGTTCTGTTGGCAATTTAACCATCTCCCCCACACTCCAAGTTTGGCCTATCAACCCAATACAGTTAGCGCTGTGTCTGGTGACCTAGTATAACCTCAACTATGCAGAAACCTGATCCGAGAGTCATTGGCCAAAGGCATGGGTGCATGCTGTAGACTGTGGATTCAGATCTACCTCTACCACTTTATCAAATGTGAGAACTTGGAAAGGCCACTGAACCTCTCTAAGCCTCAGTTTCTTCATCTGCCACAATGAGAATCACCATACTCCCCAAGTCATAGGCTTATCAGGAAAATTAAATAAGACATGTCACCCTATAATTGTTAGTTGATATTAATTATTTTTTGACAGACAATGGGGTTGAAGAAGGAATGTGAAGGAAGTAAATTTATGCTCTGCCTACACAACAGAGAATCAGGCAGGCTCTTGGTGTTCAATAAAACACGGAGGTAGTCTAGCTGCCAAAGTTCAGGGACAAAGTTTGACACACATGTATGGAGAACCTACCAATGTTTGTTGAATCCATGATACAATGCTGGACATCAGGGATGCAAAAATCAAGCTGCCTGGTAAGGAAGTAAAGCAGATGTGTTGATAACAAGCACACATAAATATGTGCTGTTTGAATGAAGCTTTAATGAATGAGTGGGAACTTGCATTGAGGAAGCTGAGGGCAGGTCATTATTGGGAGAAGAACAGCATGAGCAAAGGCATGGCAAGAAAGAATAGGAACAATAGCTAGGATTTGGAAACAGCCTAGGTGTCCATCAGCAGATGATTGGATCAAAAAACTATGGTACATCTACACAATGGAATACTATGCTGCCATAAAAAAGAAGGAATTCTCATCATTTGCAGCAACCTGGATGGAATTGGAGAACATCATCCTGAGTGAAATAAGCCAGTCAATGAAAGAGAAACACCATATGACCTCACTCATTTATGGATAATAAAGAACATTATAAACTGATGAACCATAAGATAGATATAGTGACAGTAAAGCAACAAGCAGACTGTCTAATTACAGCGGGGAGGGGAGGGAAATATGGGGGAGATAAGAGATCAACCGAAGGACTTGTACACATGCATATAAGTATAACCAATGGACAGAAAACTCTGGGGAGGGAGGATATGTTTGGGGGGGGGGCAATGGTAATAAATGTACACAGATAATAATTTAATTAAAAATTTTAAAAAAAAGAAAGAATAGGAAATTGAGGTGTCCTATTGACAACTTCCCAAAAAGGGTGGGAGTTGATACAAGATTGCAAAGGGCTTCAAATGTCATCCTACAGATTACAGGTATATGCTACTGTAAATGCAATACCACCAACCATATTTAAACATTAAATATAGCTCTGTTAAACACAGAGTTCTCAGAGCTGTGACATGGGAGAGAAAGCTGGTAAGTGAAAGGAGAGATCAGTAGCAAAGCAAAGACATTGGGAGGCAGTCGAGAATGGTTGGTGAGTGATGGGGTTTTTTATTCATAGAGATTTCTAGCCTTCTCAAGGGGAGAGACGAGGAGTTACCACTTGAATGTTAATTCCCCGGTTGTTAATTAGATTAGTAGACAGCCTATTTCGGATCTTCTGTTCTTGCACATCTTAAAGTATGAGACAATCAGTAGTTACTTGGCACATGTTGAATCAAGAGATTCAACTTTGTCATTAAGAGAGATTCATCCTTTGGAATTTAACAGATGTTTAATTCTCTAAGCTTTTCCTTTCTCCTTTTGTTTTTATATGGTAAAATAACTTAAAATAAGTGTGATGATGAATTTAGAGTACTTCTGTTTCTCTGACATTTTAAATCTCTTCATCTTATTTTCTGTGAAGTGCTCTGTAAAACTGAAGAAGTATTTCTTTTTGGGGGGAAAAAAGTTTTTTTAGAGAGCAATTTAGTTCCTTTTATCAGCCAAGAACTAAGTGGCATGATAAGGCCTGTTTTACTCCACTGACAGATCTCCAGCTACTGTGCTAAAATGACATTGTTCTAACCTAAACCCATCCCTACGAAGTCCCAGTCAGAGAGCTACCCTCCAATTTAGAAAGACTGTCTGGTTCGGTTCTGACTTTGAACTGGTGGAGAAAATAGGAAAGAGCTTTGCTTCTACCACATTGAGAACAAGCATTATTTAAGAAAAGTTGCTTGAGAGTCTTTGGAAAGTAGCTATTTCAAACTTACCTTTAATATACTTACCTCCTAGCCAGGACTGGGTTATTACAACAACTGTGAGATTTGAAGCATTTGAAGGGAAGATGAACAGAAACCAGAATACTGAGATTAAAGCAAGCTAGAAAAGACCTTTTTAAAACATAATGACATCTCAAAATGCCTCCGATCCACATTTCTTTCAGTTTTGTTTTAAGCAGGGGGGTGACCTCAGTTGCTGTGCTTTTCTATAGGATGAAAGTTTGCTGATATTATTTGGTTTTCTAAAGGCACAATAAACTTTATTGGATATGTGGCATGATGATATCACATCAATAATAAAATGACTTCAAAGAATAGGATCATCTATTAGATTAGAGGTAGACACACTTTCATTTTAGGGGCCAGATAATAAATGTATAGGTATTGTGGGCCAAAAGGCAAAATTAAGAATATTATATGTAGCTGAGACCTGTTTGGCTCAGTGGTAGAGCGTTGGTCTGTGGACTGAAAGGTCCCGGGTTTGATTCCGGTCAAGGGCATGTACATTGGTTGCAGGCACATCCCCGGTGGGGGGTGTGCAAGAGGCAGCTGGTCGATGATTCTCTCTCATTGACGTTTCTAGCTCTTTATCTCTCTCCCTTCCTCTCTGTAAAATATCAATAAGATATATTGGGGAAAAGGAATATTATATGTATACTTATATAATCATTTAAAATATAAACCATTTTTAAAAAGCAAAAGGAATTTTTAGCTGATGAGCCATTAAAAGCCAGGCAATGGGCTGGATTTGGCCTATGGGTCATCATTGGTTAATCCTGACCTATTAAATCATTGTTTGAAATGATCAGTTTCATCTATTAATTGGTGCATGTGTTCCCATGTCTATCTGAGGTCCACCATCAAAATAGTGATCAACTTATTAATCAAACTTGAAGCTAGATTATAGGAACAGAAATTGGGTCATGAGTGATGATAGGTCTGATTTCATTTTTTGTCAGAATAGTCCATTCCTCATGATTAAGAAACAAATGATTTCAGATACTTGTTAATTCTAAGCTCAAAATTTGGTTACAATAATTAAAGCAACTAGTTCAGCCCAAAAGAAATTAAAACAGAAAGTGCTACCTAGACATACACTAAATAGTAGATGAACCCATTTGCGATGACTATTTTTGTCATGTGAGAGCCCTGGTAGCAGGAAGAATAGGGTGTGCACACCCCTGGGTGGAAGGGGAGATTTCCCAGGGGAGGGAGCACTTCTTTGAGCTGAGTCCGGTTGGAGCCGGATGAAATTGGTCGCAAAACCTCTGTGGTTCTGGGCATCTTTGTGGCTTGAGTAACTGGTAGCCATCAGTATGATTTCCATGTCATTGGAAATTCTCTTCTCCCACATCACCATTAATGCTCCAGAAGGCTCCATTGTGTGGAAGGAAGTAGCATAATTCAGAGCAAAAAAAAAACCCCTTACTTGTAACTGTATTTCAGTTTCTTCACCTGTAACATGCAAAGCATAAGAGTGTCTCTCTCAAAGAGCTATTGTGAGGATTAAATAATTAATACACACTTGTACATAGAAGATAGCAGGTCAGAGCTGGCTATCACTGTTATCTGTACTTTCTAGTCTGGGTACAGTCGCCATTATCATTTAGGTAATAAAAATACAATTTGTTCACCCTTTTAAAAAAGTAGCAATATCTCAGTCCTGAGAGCGGATGATTTCTGGTTCGGACACCACAGCACAATGGATGGAGGGGCAGCAGAACTGTCACCTGTGAGTTCAGACATTGGTTTCCACGTGAGCCAGTTTCTTCACCGACCAAACAGTGGGAGTCTTACCAGGCATCGTGGCCTCTGCCAATATTGCTAAGATCACAGGCCATGTCTTTCAAATGTCAGGAAAGTATGTTGTTAAAGGTGTACTGGGGTAAATCTTGTCAAAACTTTCTCCCCCGCAACGATAAGCATTCTCGTTCCTTTTAGCGACACAACCACAACAGTGGCTTTCCTATCGGAACCCACGCTGGCAGGCTGTTCACTTTTTCCTTCACCAATTCCAATGGGCAGCTTAATAGACACATTGTGGTATGTGTTTCTCTGTTCTCAAGGCAGCCACGGGAAATGAATTTCTTTTGACCTTTGCAAAGAACAGCTATAGAAATAACTGTCAAAGTTCAATAAACGGCCTCTCTGTTTATGGACCTCAAAAGTAAGAACCAAAATTAAATTCCTTTAGATATTTTCTCTCTCTCGTGAACTGTTTTTAGATTTATTTTGCTCTGTGGAAGACTCCTTAGGTCCTAATTCTGTTTTCTGTCTCCTTGGGCTCTGGGGCGGGGAAGAAATTAGAGACTTCTGTATTCTTACCTCTTCTTGATGCTAGGTTATGTAATATATGTGAGGCAGCTGTAGTGTGGACAATCACAGCATCAATTTGTTCAGCCAGGCATTAAATTAGGGTTATAAGCACTCACAAGATTACCACGTCTACTTTACCATATGGTAACGAGTCCTGTGTTAACATGTGCTGACAGGACTTGCCTGATTCACATGCTGGTGAGCCAGGGAACTGGACTCGACCCTGAGCTTTGGCTTCATCTACTCACCTAGGCTGCAGAGGGAAAGGCATGGGCCATAGCAAGGGGAAAATCTTGACACCTAAAAGACAGCCTTAGAGCTTATAAAACCTATATCAGGGACTTCTTTGTTCTTTGAGCTAAACCACTTCACACAGGGGAAGTTTGACTCAGTTTTCCCAACTCTCCCATACGAAAGGCTCTGTGGAGTAGTGGCTCATAGGTTGGGCCTGGGAATTCTAGAACCCTGAGGAGGAATCTGGTCACTGCATCCTGTTATCTGTGACCTTGGGCAAGTCACTTCCCCTCTCTGAGCTTCAGTTTCTTCACCTATAAAGTGGAGCTTATAACATGACCTATGAGGTAGGCAGAATAACCCTTCCACCCCCCCCAAAAAAAAATAGGTCCTTATACTAATACCTAGAACCTGTGAATATGTTACCTTAAAGGCAAAAGGAAATTTGCAGATGCAATTAAGTGAGGGATATTAAGATACAGAGCTCATTCTGGATTTTCCTTTTGAGCCTTATGTAATCACGAGGGTCCTTATGAGGGGGAGGCCGAAGGGTCAGACTCAGAGAAATTGAGACTTAAATGTGCTACACTCCTGGCTTTGAAAATAGAGGAAGGGACCATAACCCAAGAGGTGTAGACAACTTCTAGAACCTAGAAAAGGCAAGGAAACAAGTTCACCCCTAAAACCTGCAGAAGTAACAATGCCCTGCCAGCACCCAATGTTGCCCAGGGAAACCCACTTTAGACTTCTGACCTCCAGAACTAGAAGATAAATCCATGTTGTTCTCGAGTCACTAAATTGTATCATTCAGTACTGCAACCATAGGGAATGAATACAACTAGCTTTGCATGCTTGGAGGACTGAAGGTGATGATGTGTGAAGAGCATCAATTTTGGCACAAGAAAACCCTCAATCAATAGTAGTCATTACCAGTAATAAAATAATTATCAGACTTGAGGAGAACACAGATATGTTCTAACCAGAGGTGGGGTCTCCTTGACCAGATCTTTATAAGGCATGGCAATGGATACTTCAGGGCCTCTCTGGAAGATTGAGTGGCTGCCTCCAACCCAACTAGTCTCCCGAGTCTGTGGATGGAAATGCCAGTGTTGACTTCAGGAGGTGGCTTTCATTAGCTCTCATCTGGGACACAGCGTAGCCTGTTGATTCTGCTTTAGTTCCAGCCTTATAGACTCTTCACAAGAGTGTAGTTCTTTGCACGCTGTCAATGCTTGATATATGTTAATGAGAGTCGTCCATCCTTATCAGTAAGCAACAGGTAGAAGGTGAGGCCTTGACTTATTCAAGAAAATGCTGTTGTGTTGAGGTGCCAGGAGTTCATGAATAGTGCCTTTCCTTCCCCTCCCAAATTAGAACTCTAAAGAATGAGACACAGGAAAACCATATACTTGGTTACTAATGAAGCTGATTGATGAGCAGAGCCATGAGTCTGTGGCCAAACAGACTTGCTGATATTTCATGTTTGAATTCCAGATTTAGCCCCACCCAGTAATGGGTAGTACGAAATAACAATAGGCTGAACATGACTGGGTGAGGCCTACCCCAGGAATCTTCTGCTGAGTAGGGGGTCAGAGTCTGGGTCAGAGAAAGAGGTGGGGACAGAAGGAGAAGAGAGAAATAGGAGACACAGAGAGAGAGCTTATTGGGGAAATGCCACCCTCACAATCCAATACCTTCATCCCTTCCAACAGATGGAGTGGGGCAGGGTAGCCCCTAGCCTATAAACCACCTGGAGTGGAAGCAGAAATCACACCTGGGTCAGTGTGAGCCCAAGGAGGCTGTCATCATGGTTTGCTCTTCTACTCACAACAAACAGGATTTGAAATCCTTCCAGACCATTGGGTCATAAAAGAATAGAAAATCAAAGGGGAGAGAAAAAGTCACTGTCTTCAGGGGCCTTACCTCCTTAGTTTGGGACTGAAGCAAGGCTGGTCAGACTACAGGGTGAGGAAAAGCTACTCTGGATTCTCTGAAAGATGTGGAACTACTTGATCTCTTTGGGAGGTCAATTTAGAGGGAGGAACTTGTTGCTCAGAATCCAGTTCTTATGGACGCCTACAGTCCCTGAATCCAGATGCCAACAGATGAGATGGAATAAATACCAACAAGTGCAGTCTAACCTCCTTGGTCTACAGTCTGACTCCAGCTTTCCAATTTTATCTCCTGCTACTATTTCCCTAACTCACACCACATTCCACTGATTTCAATATTTTCCCTTTCTCTTGAAGTTCATGCACTATTTACTTTGGCATGTTATAGTAGCCAGCCCCCAATGGCCCTCAGTGATTCTCACTTCCTGGTATCCATGCTCTTATGTAGTCCCCTTCCAAAATGAACACAGATGATCTGTGTACCCAATAGGATCTAGCACAAATGACATTGAGGGACTTCCAAGCCTAGGCTACTCTTGTTCTTTCTTGCTATGGGAAAGCCAGTTGCCATGTTGTGGACACTCAAGTAGCCCTATGGAGAGGCCACATGGCAAACAATCGAGGCCACCTGCCAACAGCCAGCACTGTCTCATCAGCAGTGTGACTAAGCCATCTTGGATGTAGATGCTCTTGGCCAGTCGAGCTTTTAGATAACTAGCCTCACCAACATCTTGATGGCCAACTATTAGAGACATGGTGCCTGAATCACCCAGCTAAGCAGCTTCTAAATTCCTGCCAACAGAAACTGTGAGATAATAAATATTTATCATTACTTTAGAGCACTAAGTTTAGGCAATTTGTTATGCAGCAATAGATAGCTAATACACGTATACTGAGACCTCTGCTAAAATTGCTGCTCATTTTCCTGTTATCCTTCCAGATTTGATTTGCATATCTCCTCTTTGGAGCCTTCCCACACCTCCTTGGCTGAATGGATTGCTCCCTTTTCAGTTTTGTACACAAATTATTTAATATCGCAATAGCGAAGTCATCACAAGGAAAAACAATGCGATTATAGGTCTCTCCTCTTCGACTCTGGGCTTCATGGGAAGGTATTCATACTTTAAAGAGGTATTGTTCCTAATAAGGGATCAGAAGATGATTGAATAAAGAGCACATAGAGGAACCTGGGGAAATTATTGAAGCCAAATACATTAGAATCCAATTGTATTTTCAAAGCATATTTGACTAGAAAGGCTAAGTCCTTTAACAGGGTTTACAAGCAGCATTAACTACTGCATAGTCTTAATCCCATTTTTAACAGTAGAGTAATGATAATTGGTTGCTTCTTTGAAGGGAATTAGAGAACCAAGATATTGTTTCCAAAACCAACTGCAATGTTTAACTGAGCCAGACTGTTGGCATCTAATGCCCCCCTGCCCGTTGGCATAGCTGTCTGAGTTGCCTCATCCTGTCTAATGGCATATGCTCAAACATGCTTGTTTTTAAATAAAAATTGACCAAGAATCTTATCACTTAACTTAAAAAAATTTTTTTTGCTTAATAAATGTTGAGTCTTCCAAATCAGGGCAGTAATTTCCTGCTAGTGTCTCTGGTTCAACAATTTACTTATTGGGGTTCTAAAGGGCAGCAGAAAGGAGATGGAATGGAAAATTAGTGGTAAATTGTGCATCCCCTCACACCTGCTTGCCCATCAACCATTTGACTCTTGGGTTAAATGGCAATGACCTGGAGTGGCCCATCCAGCTCCCCTACTACTCACCACTCCCATATGGGCTGCTGACTTCCTGGAGACTTGCCTCACCACAGAATTGTGGTCACTCTGCTCAGTGATTTAGTACTCAAGGAGCAGCCATCAACCTGTGAGACAAGAGCTGGTAGATAAACACCCATCCTCACCCTTGAACAGTACATCTCTGACATGTGTTCTACCGTCTCCCTGTGGAACTGAACACCAGCTGCCCACAGCAATAACCTCATTAGTGCACTGTGTGCTGGGTTTTTCTTTTCCATTTTTGACTCACTTTTCTTATTCCCTCAATTGTGCTTCTTGAGTCACCTCCTATAGAAGCTATTTATACCCAAATCCTTGTCTTGGGATCTGCTTCTGGGAGAACAAAATGAAGACAGGGCTTGTGGGCTCCAGTCTTCCTTTAGGCCTCTATATTTAAGATGTCATGCAACAGGCCACAGGCACACGATGGCTGAGCTATGCTGACCCAAGTAATCTCTGTACATGTATACTTTGTCTTGCTGTTAATGGGTTCATAGAGTTAAGGGCTCAGGCCAAAGTGTGTGTTTATAGCGAACATAACTATATGCATAGATGGGTGTGTGCTTATTACAGGCACCTGTGGAGTGTGTGTAGTATGCGTGCATCACAAAAGCCCTCGGTCCTCCCTTCCAAAGTCCTATTTGAAGCTGAGATTCCAGATTCCTCCATTCAACCCTCTCCTCACCACCCTTCAGGGCCTGCCCTCTCCAAAGGTCTCTACTCTCTGGCCTGGAGCTCCAAAGATGTGGAAGCTGATGCCCACCTTGGTGGTGTTCATACAGTTTATCAGAAGGCAGGCATGGAAATGATTCTTTAAACAAAAGTGATGTATGAGAACAGGGAAATGCCATGGGCAGAGAAGTCCCTTTGTCACAGAGGGCTGGAGAAGATGGCTGGGAATGGATAACTTCAACTGGGAGTTTAGATCATTGATCTGCAGACCTTCTCTGTCCAAGGCTACATGGCATATGTTTTAGGTTTTGTGGGCCATGTGGTCTCTTCTAAAGATACTCAACTCAGTTTTGCCATTGTAGCACAAAAGCACCCGTAGACAACACATAAACAAATGAACTGTGTTCCAATAAAACTTTATTTACAAAAGCAGAGGTGAGCTAGATTTGGCCCATTGGACCATTGTTTGCTGATCTCTGACTTAGGACATTAAAAACAACAACAACAATTCTGGGAAGAGAAGGAGGATGACTTTTTGGCATACAAAGGCAAATCTTAGAAATTCAGAGGGAATGAAACACACTTGAGTTATCAAGGAGTCCTTGTTTGGCAATAAATAAAATAACATTAATCATAGGAACTAACTTTTATTGAATACTCATTATGTGCCATTTCATCCATGAAATCTCATTTAAATCTTACTCTCTATGGGCTTGGGAGACTGTTGTTTTCTTCACAGTATATACGAGTAGATTAAGCTCAAGAGGGTAGATGACTTGGGCCTCTGGCAGGAACCTGGACAGATGTTGGAAGCCTAGAAGGATGCTGTGGGCACATCTCTTTTGTGTCTGTCATTAACTCACTTTAATGGGGTTGGGGTTTTTTTATGTTTTTGCTTTGTTTTACAAATGGTATTTGATTTCTTGATGCAGCTCAGTAGCCCTGTGAGTGGATGGCTGAGATATATCTGATGGGTTTCTCCTGAGGCTATTTTGTAAGAGAGAGCAGAAAAGGAGTGAGATATTTAAATTCTTCAGTGATATTGGTTTAGAATAGATAAAGTGAAGAACATTTTTATTCATATTAGAAGTGATAGTTGGATTGTGTAATTGTTTGCTCTCCGAGATGGAGAGAGGACACACACAGCACAGATCTTAGAATGTGAAATATTAATTTAGATGACATTTCGAGGAAACTGATAAACACACCATCCCTCAATTGGACTTCACTTGCCTGTGAAAATTCTTTTGCTGCCTATAAATGATACAGTATGATTTGAAATTATAGAGATAAGTGGACTAAATCTGACAGAATATTAAAAATACACAACAAACCAATGAGAAAATAATTTTCTTTCTTTGGCAAAAGTTTCCATTTCTCAAAATGTTATCGGGAAATTAGAGGTATCTTGACAGCTAACAATAACCCTTGGAATATGAAAATGTTAAGGACTGCAGGATTTGTAAAATCCTGCCTTAATTCTCTCACAGAAAGAGAGACCCAGGGAACAGCAGTATAATCCGGTGTCCTTGACACCAATGTTTCATTTCCATTGTGGGCTTGGGGTGTTTATCTCCTTATAAATAGAACCAGACTTTCTAACCCAAATAGCATGCTTTCTTCCACCCACCTGGGTAGATGGTCACTTTAGGGGCGAGGGGGGAGGGGGGGAGAGAGAGAGAGAGAGAGAGAGAGAGAGAGAGAGAGAGAGAGAGATTGACTCTTTGGAAAAGTCAAATGAAGAGAACTGAGAACAATTACATTAAAGATATTTTACAGCATTAGTGATATAGGTCCAATGATATAGCTTTCCAGGGTTTGAAATTTCACATACAAAAAATTCCTCCTCAAAAACTTTGAGAACCATAGGATGCCTCCTACCAACTTTTAATTTTTCCAAGTAAGAATATTTTATATGTGCAGTATTGTTATACCTTCTCATGAAAGAAAGGATAATTCATATACTCAGTGATTCACTCACATGCATGTACACACATTCATTCACATACATATACTCACACTCACATAGAAAGCAACAGGCCATAAACTCAGAGTGAGTAAAATTGAGTAAATGTGCCCAGCTGGTATTGTTCAGTGGATGGGCATTGACCCATACAATACTCCTATTTGGTTCAATGCCCTGGCAGGGCACATGCCCAGGTTGTGGTCTTGATCCCCAGTAGGAGATGTGTAGGAAGCAGTGGATTGATGATGTTTCCCCTATCTCTCTCTCCCTCTCTCTCTTCTTCTCTCTGAAATGAATTTAAAAAAACATATAAAAATATTTTAATAAAAAATTTGAGGTAATGTCACCATATGAACAAATTCATTATGCTTGCTAAAGAGCTGTAAAAATTATGGAATAGATATATATCATGTAACAATGTAAGATACTAAGAACAAAAGGAAAATATTTCAGCTGTGATAGGAGACAGAATGAAGAATGAAGTAACAAGGAAGGGGTTAAGGTAGGAAGCCTAGTATACTAACAATGAACCCTGAATGTACAATGAGAAATAAGCCCAATGCCAGCAGCCACTTGGGGACCCAGGCTCTGGGATTCATCACTTCCTGGTTTGGGGCTGGGCAGGTTGTTTAACCACCCCACCCTCAGAGGCGGCCAATGAAAGCATCTACATCACAGAGCTATTGCCTGGTTAGTGGTTCCAGCATGTGATTAGCCCTCAGTAAGTGTTAGCTAGTAGCACTGGAAAGTTTTGTTGTTTTATTTTGTTTTTAAAGAAAAGAAAGGGAAATGCTTGGAGAAGAAATGTTTTCCACATGAACATTCATAGTGACATTGATGTAGACTGTTCTCCAGATGTGCACCAGGACATCAGCGTCACCTGGGAACCCCTTAGAAAAGCTCGTTTGTTTTGCTTCTCTTTGAGGGTGGGGACCCACAATCTGTGTTTTCAACAAACCCTCTCGATGGTGCCAGCCCACACTGGCATTGAGAACCACTGATCAAATCCCAACCCTTCAGAGCCAACTAAATCCAGGACATGTTTCACATATTGGACACAAATAAAGCAAGAAAGAAAAGCCCAGATCTCTTTGGGTTGAACCTCATTTTAAGCTCCAGGATTAGGCTGGTAAAACAATTCAAGAATTATCTTTGAGCCTATAAGGCCTGCGAGTACCACAGGAAATAGGTTTTGAAACAAAGTAAGCTGAGTTGGATTTACTTTTTGCCCAAGTTGGCAAGCATCGAGCACAGATAAATGGTGAGGCCTAAAGATGACCTTATCACAGCCTCTCACTCAGCCCGTGACCACAGGAAGCCACATGAAAAGACTGCACCAGAAATGCCATGGGCTGAAACTCTCAGGACCTCCTTACTCTGAGTGATGGCAGTTGTATACCCGGAAAACGTCTCCAAAAGGCACAAAACAAACTTCTTTATTCAGTCCAAAGACAGACAACTGCATGAATCAAGTTCCAGCTCACGTTTTGCCAGCCCTTCTCCCATCTCCAAGAGTTGGTAAAGACTTAGACAAAAAGTAGTGAAGTGAAGGGCAGAAAAAGTAAAAGCATGTTTTGGGCCAAAATTTGCCTCATACGTCCTGTAGGGACTGTCTTGGAGGTTAAAAGTTTGTCATCAGAAGCTAAAAGCATTGACATTAGAATGAAATTAGCTTGTGTGCTATGTAGGAATACAGTATGGGCTTAGGGTCAATTACTGACACAGCCATCATTTGTCATGCTTTTAACGTGGCAGGCAATGCTCTTTGTCCCCTGTATTTATTTACAGAAATGTAATCCTCATTGCCACCCTAAGCACTAAGTGCCATTATCACTTTTTTTACTAGGTTGAGTAGTGTCCCCTAAAAATTCAAGTGCCCCCAAAACTTCAAAATGTGACCTTGTTTGGAAATACGGTCTTTGCAGAGATAGACCCTTGGACAACACATGGGTCAGGGCACCGACCCCCCAATACTGCCCAAAATCTGGTATAACTTAAATCATCTCTCTGCATTTGCAGATTTCCAACTCCGTATATGACCCTTGAACAATGCAGGTTTGAACTATGAGAGTCAATTGAAAAAAATTCCACGTATAAGTGGACCCAAGCAGTTCAACCATGATTAGATGAGGCCATTTTGGATTCAGGTGGGCCCTAAGTCCAATGTGGTGGTATCCTTAAAAACGAGAAGTGGCACATGGAAGAAATGGGCAGAATGCCATGTGAAGATGAAGGCAGAGACTGGATGAATGTCTACAAACCTAAAAAGGCCTGAATCACCAGCAAACCCCCCAAGGCTAGGAGAGATGCCTGGACAGCCTCTCTCAGAGCCTCCAGAAGGAGCCAACCCTGCCGACACCTTGATCCTCCACTTCCAGCCTCCAGAGATGTGAGAAACACATTCCTATTAAGTCACCCAGTTTGGAAGTCTTTGTTACGGACCCCAAGGACATGTACCCACCCCATTTGGACATATACAAATGTAGGCTGAGAGAAGTCGCCTTCTTCTCAGAGTACTCTGGGTCAGCTGGGGAGGGTTTTGGGTAAGTCATTTCACACTTCTGGGCTCTGTTTTCTGCAGAATTAGCAAATTTACAAATGAGGACTCAAACCTCATTTGTGTGATTGGATTGGATTATTCTTAAGGATTCTCCTAACCAACATTGAGCCTCTTTGATTTAAATTCTGGGAGCTTTGAAACAACCACTAGAAAACTCATTTACACAGCATTTCCCATTTAAGCTTTGCTCTTTCTCTGCAGTAACTCCAGTGCCTGTCTTTTCATGAACCGAGGAAGACTTAACAAGCAGTACAAATAGTCAGGACTGGTTCTTATTTCAGATGTCTGCATGTGTTTGGTCTTCTCCGTGACACAATTGTATAGGGCTCTGTCAACAGGAGAGAAATCTTACACGGTGTTGTAATTTCTCTTGGTGCCAGTTAGAGAATGATCCCAGTTTAGATCTGCTGGGGTGACTGATTAGAAAATTGCCCCAACTGTCAAAGTTTTCCATGTTAAAAAGAAATGCAAATTTTCTCAAATACTTAGAATTTCTAGATGTCACAACAGAGATATTACCAAAATGTGAGAATCGGGGTTTTATAATCAAGGAAGAAAAATACAGTATTTTTCCAAAAGCTACAATATTTGTTGGAGTGTGTGAGGAATAAAAAAAACATACCAAACAAAGCATTCATTTTATTCAGAAATGAAATAAATTAATAAGTTGCTTTTTATAATATATAAAAAATGTGACAGTAAAAAAAAAATGTGTGTGTATGCCAGTGAAAGAGAAAAGAAATCAGAAGCTGATATATGTGGGTGTAATATTATCTTATTACCCATACTCTTTATATTGGATGAGTTGCTTCCATTCCTATTCCAACCCAGAAAATTAATTCAAAATCTAGTGGTTTATTCAAAAACTTGGTTTTCCAAGACTTCATCCAAGAACATGTGGTGGGTTGTTATCTTTGCCATAAATGTGTGTAACAGAAAGGAGTGTCCTGGAAGAGCTCCTGTCATTTGTTGATTGGCAGGGGTGGATAGAACATGTCCGCCAAGCCAAGTACTTTGCTCTGTTTGGAATGTTCCTTTGTCGTGCTAACTATGGAATGAAAAGCCAAAAGCATTCAACATTAAGACTGTCTGGCCTGGGGAGCGTCTCTCTGTTCTGAAGCTCTCTTCTCTCCAGAGTTGGAAGCGCTCTATCATTCTGAGATCTTGAGCTAGGCTTTCAAGACATTTCTCTCTGCGAACATTCCACTAATTTCCTTCCCACAAAAAACACTGCCAACATCACAGTATACTAATGTCTGAGGCCAAATCGAGAAGCCAAGGATCGGGTTTTATTTCACATTTTCAAAATGGGACTAAACTCTGCAGAAAGCAATTTGCAGGAAACAATTCTTTACAGTACAATGAGTTATGGGCTCTCTCAAAGGAGGATCAGCTCATTCTGGAGATGGGATTTTAATGTGAGAGCTTGCTTACTCGTGTTATGGAGGGCAGCTATCTGAATTGTTCTCTCTTATTTATAAAGGCAGATAAATTTTATGGATTAGCAGATAATTTTTAAGCACCTACTCCCTCCCAATGTGCAGCATTTGGAAATAAGAGTATAGTGGTAGATAAACCAGCTTCAGCCACTGTCATTATGGAGTTTATAGCTTAGCAGAGAAGACGTTAAATAAGACGTGCAAATGCTCTGATTGTTACCTAGCATGAGTTTGGGTGGCATTGAAGTATGTAATAGGTGGAGCCTCATCTAGTTGGGGGAATCAAGGAAGGCTTCCTGGAGGAAGTGGCACTTATTTTGAGACTTGACAATTGTTAACCAGGAAAAATGGTAAAGGGAGAGGGGATTGGAGCAAAAATATTACAGGCAGAGAAACTAGAGGATATTAGAAGCTGCTGGCATATTTAAGGGACAGAAAGAAGTCTAGATACCTTGACTATAAGGTTTTCCTGGATGAGCGTCTAGTAATTCTGGCAAAAGGGAAACTGAAGTGAATTCCTGGAATTTCTTGCTGACTCCAGAAAGACTCTTTAGAGTTGTTGGCTCCTACTAGACTTTTCACCTTGCACCACCAGTTCTAGCATAAGCGGATGTAAGAGGGTGGCTCTGAGAAGGTTCTAGGGCAGAGGGCCATCTTCAGCCTGAGAATGCCTCCAGGACAGCTCAGGAACGTGGGTTGTCCAAAAGAGACTCATTAACAGATGGAAGCAAAGTTGGTGTATTAGGGTGCCCCAACATCTTTTTGTTTGTTTTTGTTAATCCTCACCTGAGGATATTGCTTTTCCATTGAATTTTTAGAGAGAGTGCAAAGGAGAGGGAGAGAAAAAATAACCTATATGAGAGACACATCAATTGTTTGCCTCCCACATGTATCCCAACTGGGCCAAGGATTGAACCTGAAACCCAGGTATGTATCCTTGACCAGGAACCTAACCCATGACCCTGCAGTGCATGGGCCAACACTCTATTCACTGAGCACACAGGCCAGGGCGGAGAGACTCTTTCTTGCTCAGGCTACATGTCTAACACGGAGCTGCTGGGCAACTCTGCTTCACACAGTTACTAGGGGACCCCGTGTGGCAGAGACTCTGCAAACTTGTACTGTGTGGAGCACATGCCCCTTTTTGAAGCTGGAGCAGAGAAAGTCAAAAGCATTTAAGCTCTTAAATGCATCATCATGGAAGTGCTAGTTCCCATTGGCTAGAAGTGGTCATATGGCTGCAGCTAACTGACAGCAGGTGAAATGTGAGGAAGCCATGGGCAGTCACCAGGAAGTTTCTGACTCTGTTGCCGGTGAAGTCTGCGGAACTAATTGAGAGGCTTAAAGGTGGATCCAAAGGGAAAAAACTCTAAAAGAGAGAATTTCTGAGCATCTTTAGTAAGATAGTTAAAAACAAAGTGATGGGGTGAGCCGTGTGTCCCAGGGGGCCGTGTGCCCTGGGTGAGCCGTGTGTCCCAGGGGGCCGTGTGCCCCAGGGGAGACATGTGCCCTGGGAGAGCCGTGTGACCCGGGGAAGCAGTGGGACCCGGGGGGAGGGGCGGTGTGAACCAGAAGAGGAGCGGATTCTATTCGTGTGGTCCTGAGATAGTCACCATAAAAGAAGCAGATTGTCAAATGACAACAGGGAGGGGAAGGAGACCTGGAGGGAGATAAGAGAAAAACCGAAGGACTGGTATGCATGCATATAAGTACAACCAACGAACACAGAACTCTGGGGAAGGAGGGCATGAATGGGAAGGGGGGCAATCGTAAGCTATATACACATATAATACCTTAAAAATTAAAAAATTAAAATAAAATTTTAAAAAAAATTAATAATCTTTGTGGTGTTAAACCACTGCTTTTTGGGGTGGTTTGTTGTACAATAAAAGCTAATTAACTCATTCTTTAGATGAAAAATAAATAAATAAAAACAAAGTGACGCATGAATGAAGGACATGGACAGTTTGGAGGCCTTCCTTTAGCATTAATAATGACAGTCAAATTATCCATTGTTCTCACTAAAGGGACTTTATATAAATAGTCTCATTTAATTTTCACAACAACCCTCTGACATAAGTACAATATTATTTTCATTTGCAGATGAGAAAACTGAGTCTTAGAGCAGTAAAGTGACTGATCCTACAGTTAGACACAGAATTAGGATTCATTGGTCCCTGATCCCAGAACTGACCCCAGTTCTCTGAGTCACTGAACTTTAACCATGGCCTTTTAGCCAAAGCCTGCCCGGAAGCCAAGAGATCAGAAATTCAAGGTCATTTGGTTAGCTTAGAAAACAATTACTACATCAGGATGGAAGAAGAAATGCCAGGAATCTTATCTTGTCTCAGCCAAAGAGGTTGACTTGGGGGGTCAGAACCACAAATATGGGTTTTTCCAGCCCAACATTATAGCCCTGTGTTACCAACAGCCTTCGCAAGGCAATCTGGGACATGTGCACACAAAGCAGCCTCTAGCTCAGAGCCTCCAGAAGAACTGAGTGGCCTCAGCAATCGTGCAGATACATAAAAAGAACTAATACTTCAAAAAAACAAACACTTATGAAAATGAATTTCATGTCACACTTTTACATTTCTCTCTTGAAGGACTTTCTGTGAGCTAACACAGACAGAGAATTAGCCACTTTACTATAATGCCTTGAATATTAGATGAATCCAGTTATGAGTTTGTAGGTCCTTTGATCAGGAGCCAGGCAAGTTGCCTAGGAAATAAATTAAAGCCATTTTGAAAATGTCCAAAAGGAGCTGTTTAAAGAAGCCTCTTTTATTGAACTTAAAATAGTCTGGGCAAGAGATAATGAAGGCAGAACTGGCGCAGAGATAGTGAGAGGGAAGAGGAGGAACCCCAATACAAGCAGCACTGCAGAGGTACAATCCTCCCAATTTGAGTGGTGGCAGGAACAAAAGTCACTGAAAAAAGAGCATGAGGAGTTTGGCTTTGTGGAGTTTATTAGAACTAGAAGATACAGAATGAATTGCAAACAGTCAAAGGACATATGAAGTCCTCTGTTAGTGATGTTGAGTTTGAAAAATATGTGAAAATAATTCAGGCAAAAACAGACAGCAAGCAACTATATATATATATATATATATATATATATATATATAGAGAGAGAGAGAGAGAGAGAGAGAGAGAGAGAGAGAGAGAATATGCAAATTGACCATCATACCCTCACACACAATGGCCGTCCCCATGTAGTCAAAGATGGCCACCCCCACGTGGTCACAAGATGACCACCATAAGATGGCTGGCAGGGGAGGGCAGTTGTGGGCAATCAGGCCAGCAGGGGAGGGCAGTTAGGGGTGACTGGGATCAGGCTTAAACCAGCAGTCAAACATCCCCCGAGGGGTCCCAGATTGAGGAGGGTGCAGGCTGGGCTTAAGGGCACCCTCACCCTCCCTCCCCCCCCCCAGTGCATGAATTTTGTACGCTGTGCCTCTAGTAACAAATAAAGGTGTGAAGTTCAGGAAAAGGGACAGGGTCTGGAGGCTTCGGTTTGGGTACCTTTACGATATACATGTTGTTCAAAGCTGAAATGAAAAGGACCAACAACATCAAGCACTGACGAAGACGTGGGGAGACTGGAACTCCTGCACGTTGTAAAAGTGTACATTGCATCAGTTTGGAAGTGTTTCATGATTTGTACTAAAATCCAAACATCCGTAGAACATGTGGCCCAGCAATTTATCTGCTCATCTTGGTATGTCCCCCAAGAGAATGGAATTCTTATATCCACCAAAGGCACACACAGGAATGTTTTCTGCAATGTCCTTCATAAAGACCCCAGCCAGATATGATAGAAATGTCCACTAACAGTAGGAGAGCTGGGTGGATAAGATGAAGTAGGCAGTACTGAAAAAGAATGAACCACTGCTACACACAACATGGTTGGCATTCAGAGACTAAATGCCGAACAAAGGAAGCTAGATACTAAAGAGTATTTTCTGTACAACTCCGTTTCTATGAGGTTCACGAACAGACAAAACTAATTCATAGCAATAAAAGTCATAATAGTAAGGACCTTGGAATAAACCTTACCTTGGCAATTAGAGAGCTAGCGTGGGAGGGGAGGGGATGTCCTATATCGTGATCTGTGTGGTTGTAATGTGGATATATACTAACGTGGGGGGAAGGTTTGCCCAGTGGGCTTCACTATGTCTAGTCCCAGAGACCATGAATAATCTTTGTCTAGATGTCATCACACAGGCACCCACTTTATGGATGGCATCAGAACTAGGTTTCTGTTTGCATATGATTTTGCCAAAGTGTCTATGTTTGCTGCTCAGTTGATCATTTTCATTATGGCTTCCCAGTCTGTGAAACTGTTCGGGAAGTGTATAGTCGGATGCTCACAGGAAGGTGGCATCATGAACTTTAGGGACTTGGCTAGCTTTGCAGCTGACCTGGCAGAGACTAAAGGATGCTGAGGGCACCCGTTAGAGAACACAGGGCCTGCCAGCTCATCCTTCATCTCTTTTAGAGAAAAATCCCTCTGGAGGAGAGTGCCAGGCTGCCTGGCCACGGTGAGGTTTCACAAGAAGTACCTCTCCTTAGGTTTCAACCATGGTCTCCCAAACTTCCATTTTTTTTTAAATATATATATATATGTATTTATTGATTTTTTACAGAAAGGAAGAGAGAGGGATAGAGAGTTAGAAACATTGATGAGAGAGAATCATGGATCAGTTGCCTCTTGCATGCCCCCTACCGGGGATGTGCCCGCAACCAAGGTACATGCCCTTGACTGGAATCGAACCTGGGACCTTTCAGTCCCCAGGCCAACGCTCTATCCACTGAGCCAAACCGGTTTCGGCCCAAACTTCAATTTTGTAAGTTTCACTTTCAGCAATTTGTCATATCTGTCTAACACCTGTTCTAATATTTACTTCACATGCTTTTTAGAGCAACACACTTTCATTTACTTCAGTGAACATATCTAAGTAGGAAATGCCATAGCACCACTGGGCACTGTTGATGGAAAAGCAGTATTTTTATAACACATTTTAAATTTAAATTATTGTGGGTGCTACCTAGTGTAGTACCTACCTGTAATTATTTCTCATCCTCTAAGGTTCCTTCCAGCTTTGTGGCTTTAAATTATAAAGTAATCACCCCCTTGAGAGAAGGTACTCTGCTCTTTGAAGTTAAAACAAAAAATGAAAGAGCCAATAACCTAAAAAAAAGAACCAAAAACAAACTTGAATTTTATGCTAATATTAGTAATAGCCAGGGGACACTCAGCAGGTTCCTTGACTTCCTGGTGTTAACAACAATAACTTCCGGCTAAATACTGCTTATCCCAAAGTCTACTGTGAGAATTGGATGACAACACTCACTGTGAAAGCCCCTTGTGAGCCCTACAGGGATGTAAAAGTTTTACAAATATTGACATGATCATTGGTGATGCAGGCAGATATTAGAGAAATTCTTCTAGATTGTATATGTTGAGAACCAACCACACACTGGAAAGAGAGGGACTAGATAGTTTGTACACCTGCTGATTTTTCCACAGGACACCGCCGGCCTCAGGGTCTGCTGGGCTTGCTCCGGGCTGGCTCTGCCCCTGACCATGAGCTGGCCATCCCTGGGAAAGTAATTTAACCTTCCTGGGTCTTCAATATCCTCACCTATGATGCGAGGCTGATAGTCCCACTCTGGGAGGTGTTTGACATTTAAGTGAAATAAGCAGAGAGGCTGCACTCAGAAAATGTTGTTACTTTTCTTATTTATTTTTATTTTTTATATTTTTATATTTTATTGATATTTTACAGAGAGGAAGGGAGAGAGATAGAGAGCCAGAAAGGTTGATGAGAGAGAAACATCGACCAGCTGCCTCTTGCACACCCCCTACCGGGGATGTGCCCACAACCAAGGTACATGCCCTTGGCCGGAATCAAACCCGGGACCCTTCAGTCCGCAGACGGACGCTCTACCACTGAGCCAAACCAACCTCGGCTGTTGTTACTTTTCAAGTGGTTTTCTGAGAATAGGCACCCCACGTGACTGATGCAGACATGAGCGGTCCTCTGTGAAATCCTTGCTCGTGGTTGCTAGGCCACCTTCCTTCCCAGTGAGGTCCTGTGAGTCTAGTTCACTCTTGCTGCAGAGATTCTGTTCCAGCTCCCTTCCCTGTGGGTGCTGCCCGTGTAGGGAGCAGACCCTTGCTGGCCCCTGGCATGCCATGCTGGGCATGCCTCCATTGCAGTTTTTATTTAATCTTTACAGAAAGTCCATAATAGTTATTTCAGATCCATTGCACTGGATCACACCAAAACATGTCCTACCATTTTTTAAGTCATCTATTATTTACCTGCTGGGGCACAATCTCATGTCAATCTGTGTTATGGGCTGTCAAATGTGAAGACAAGGATGTGTAGTAAAGTGTATTGAAGAAGAAAGTACTGCAGCACCGTATGCAATCTCGGAGTTTCTAATGTTAATAATTCAGCAGGTGCCAACGAGGCTGGTCTCTATTATAGAACTGAAGTAGGTAATACTTCACTTTTTCAAATGTAACCATTTTTTTGTGTTACAAGAACACAAAAATGGTCTGTGGCCAATAAATGTCTAGTTTTATACCGTTCAATAAATGAAGTAAAAAAGCCCAGCAAAGTAGCTGAGCACACCAAGTTGTAAGCACCCGTGGAGTCATTCATCATCCGAGGTGGGTGGTACTGACTTCACAGCCACGGCCTGTCAGGCTTGACCTCCAAATGCAGGTGGTAACAATGGTGTCAGATTGGCCTGGATTCTACGCTTGGGGCTATGTATTCTTCGGGATTTATCCTAGAGGCCATCTGGCCCCACCTGTAAAAATTCAATACCCCTTAATGCCAATGACATAAATAATTTTTAGAAATCATCCCCATAACTCACCACTCCATGCCTTTCTCAGTGTGATCCCTGATGGCTGCACTGAGCCCTATCAGACCCATGACCTTGACAGGTGCTGTTTCCTCTAGCTGCTAACAGGGGTGGGCAAACTTTTTGACTCGAGGGCCACAATGGGTTCTTAAACTGGACCGGAGGGCCGGAACAAAAGCATGGATGGAGTGTTTGTGTGAACTAATATAAATTCAAAGTAAACATCATTACATAAAAGGGTACGGTCTTTTTGTGGGAGTTTTTTAATTCAATAGTTTTTTATTCACCGGATCCGGTCCGGGGGCCATAGTTTGCCCAGCCCTGGAACATTCTTTCTTTGCATCCTCACCTGGCTAACTTATAATTGCCACTCAAGATCTGCTGAAAAGTTACTTTCTCAGGGAAATGTTCCCTGACCCCACAGACCTCATATTCTACCCTCCTCTAGTGCCCTTTTCATAGATTATTTTCCTTCATGCACTGTCCCTGCCATATCTAAACCATGAAGGTGTGGTGTTAGCCTCCCCACCCACTAGTCCTGAGCACAGGCTTCATGTCTATGGCACTGGCCCTGCAGGTCTGGCACTTAACACTGTGCCTGGCCCGTTCACAGTGGGGGCTGGTGAGTGAACTTTTTGACTCGAGGGCCACAATGGGTTCTTAAACTGGACCGGAGGGCCCAAACAAAAGCAACCTGACCATGCTGGCACTCTCATCTTGGGCTGCTGGTGAAGGAGCGGAGGGGAAAGCAAGAGAACCCTCCACTCTTTCGGCTCCGCAGGCCGGATAGAACAGCCGAATGGGCCGGATCCGGCCCTCGGGCCATAGTTTGCCCATGGCTGTAATAGATGAACTCATGGGTATAGGGAAGCAGATTGGCTGATGGTGTGTTTTAATCTCACATTGCACTCTACTTCTCATGATTGAGAAGTGGCTCTTAAGTGTGACAGTAGTTAAACCCAAGTTCCTATCTCATCCTGTGTCCTGCTTTTTACATTTTCCTCTGACATGCATTATGGTGACCCACACCATGCCAACAAATGCTTCCTTACTGCACTGCCTGCCATGTTTATTCATTCACCTAGCACCTGTTGACTCCACATCCCTAAGTTGGATCCAATCTAGGGACACCATCTTATTCTGAGGTGTCCCTTGATGTCCATTGCTTTCTGAGCCCAGGTTATCTTCTGAATGCTACTCCCTGGCAGATGGCTGGGGGTCTTCTTGGAGTCTACCCCAGGAGCATATCCAGTCCCACACCACACACCCTGTGCATTTTCCCCAACCAATTACTTTGCTACAGAGCCCACATGAACACTGGTAGAAGGAGATCTGAGCAACAACCCCATTTCAAACACTGAGTCCCACATGACACAGCTCTTGGATGCATCCACTGTTCCTGGGAAAATGACAGAGCCAGAGCCTGGGCTAGGACACTGGAATGCAAGTCATGTTCTCTGCCCCAGCCCAAAGGTAGAACCTCCTGCACCACCAAAGGCAACAGTGCAATTGGTACTTTCCAACCAAGATCCTCAGGTATTAGTTGTTAATCACTTACATGGCAGCCCACCCACATAAGGCATTATTTCAGTTGTATAAATGAATGAAAGAGAAATAAAGAGTTGAAATATCACCATACCAGTCATGACCTTACCATTTAATAGATTTGTTTTCATAGGAATTCATGTGAATTTGCATTATGTGCAGCTAAAAGAGTGAATAATGAATTAATAGAAGAATAAGTCAGCATATAGTATTCATGAGTAATATATTCACACTAAGCCTCGTGAAGTAGATACTTACTTAGTATGTTTATACAGAAATAGGTTTAAAGGTGGGTAACCACATTTTTATGAGTCTTTTATAGCTAGAGGCAGAAAGTGCAGACATACTGCTAATTTGCATAATGTTAAGACTGAAGAGGCATGTGTTTCATGTCTTAGCTGAGAGACCTTGGCAAAGCCCTTAGCCCTCTGAACATCAAGTTTCTTCACCTTTAACTGGAGGCCACAACACTAACCCTGCAAAACCATGAAGCTCAGAGAAGGGTCTATGGATGGCAGGGTTCAGTGGCTGCAAATCCCACATGAGTAGGAGATGGAGAGGTCAGTAGACCAAGGTTTTTCTCTTGGTAGATTGTTGTATCAATTTAGACAAAATACTTGTTGTGTTAGAGTCCAGAATTTCTCATCTATAAAGAGAAATTATTGGTCTAATGCATACACAGTGGAATCAGACATTTGCTTAGAATAAGAGCTTTTCTCTCCCAATGTCCTTATGACAATTCCAGGGACAGACTCCAATTGGCTCTGTTTGAGTTACATGCCCATCCTTTGAGCCAATCACAGAGGCTAACAGAATGGAGAACTTGGTTTGCCAGACATCTGAGGTCTAAGACAGTTTCCACCAGTTTCCTGATAACTGTCACTTTCTATATGCTAGAATCTGTGCTGCATGTATATTAACTTAATTTAACCCTATAATCAACAACAACAAAAATAAACTCTCCTGCTACACCCATGATAAAGCTATAAAAACTAATACAGAGAAGTTCTGTAACTTGCCTGATGTTGCACAGCTAAAATTTGTTAAACAGCTGAAATTTGTTAAACAGCTCCTTGCACTGTAATATCTATACTTGTAGGTTATACTGGCTCAGCTGTAGTATATGCAGGAGAGGGGTCCCAAACAGCATCTTCTTATTTTTAACTCCTCATTGATTTAAGCACAGTTCCTTCACCAAAGCTTGTCACTGCAAACCTCAGTTCTGGCTTCACATCCATAGTTGGCAGGATAATATCCTCTAAAAAGGTCCATATCCTGATCTCCTTGGAACATGTTATTTCTCCTGAGGGAATCGGCAGAGTGATGAAGGCCCTTGAGATGGGGAGATGATCCTTGGTTTGGGCCGAATATAATCAAATTGGTTCTTAAAATCAAAGGACATTTCCTGTCTGGGTAGAAAAAAATGTGAGGGTGGGAGAACCATAGAGATCACAGCATGCAAAGGCCTCTACCACCTTCTCTGGCTTTGGAGATGGAAGAGGGGCCACAAGTCAAGGAATATGGGCACCTTGGGCACCTTCTAGAAGCTGGAAACGGCCAGGAAACAGACTATCTCGTGGAGCCTCCAGAAGGAAGACAGTTCTGTTGACACTTTGACTTTAGCCCAGTAAAACCTATGTTGGACTTCTGACCCCAAAAGTGTAAAATAATACATGTTTTTGCTTACACTCCCATGCTTGTGTTAACTTGTTACCGCAGTAGAAAATTAATACAGCATTCAAGGTGGAAGGAGTCAAAGTCACCTGGAAATGCTGCAACCAGCCACCACCCTTGAAAGTCAGCCCGTCATCAGAGGTTTCCTTCTGTGGTGTCAGAATAGCCAGGAGACAGTTTTGTGTGGTTTTTGGTTTGGTGTCTTGTTTCACTTTATAGTTTTGGAATGGGTGGGTTTTCCCACTGCATGGTGTCAGCTCTCAAACTCCAGCAAAAATAGCTCCTTTGTCTTATAGTCCAGACAATAAAATGTGCACCATTCAGAAAATCATGACTTAAAGATCAGAAGTAAGGAATTGGAACATATATCTTCTACTTCTCCTTGTTTGGTATTCAAACTCTCACTGTTCGGAGAGGAACTGTGACATGGTGGGACTAGAGTGAGAGCGAAGCTCTGGGGACAAACAGCCTGGTTCAAAATCCTGCAGCCACCCTGCTGGGAGGTTATTTAAACTGTGCCTTGGTATCCTTTCATGTAAAATGAGAATAATAATAATATTTGCCTCTACTGGATGTTGTGAGAACTAAGTAACTTAACACCTGTGAAATGCTTAGACGTTAGCCCAACACATAGTAAGTGCTCTATTATCCTTGGCTTTTATTGTTACTCTACATACTCACAACTCTCTCTCCCTTTCCTCCTGATATTTCAACCCAAACCGGAGGCAAACAATAACAACTAACACTTGTTCAGCATCTAACAGCTGGAAGAGCCTTGACTCATTTCAACCTTGTGACATCCCTATAAGGAGGTATTATTTGATGCCTTTCTTTCTTCCTTCCTTTTTTTAAGAGAACATTTATTGGGTAAATCACAGAGGTAGAAAAAGTAATTTCTAAAAGAAATGGGCTTAGGGAGTAAGTTATAGAAATAAAGGAAGGGTCCTTGGAACTTGGGAGTAAGGAAACTAATGGTAATGTGCCTGGGGCAGGGTGGGGAAAGAGGAAGGGATAAAAGAAAGGGAAAGGAAAACACACAGGAGTGCTCCCAGGAGGGAGAGCCTGATGCCTACTTTTCTAATACAGCTCAGAGAGGTTAGGTAGTTAAGCTAAGGGCTCAGAGACTGATAGCTTTAGGACACATAATCAGTAAATTAAATAAGAGCCATGAAGATGTCCTCCGACTCCTCCAGCCCCAGCCAGCACATGTTTCTCCTTTAACACTGTGTCCCAATCTGGGGGGCAATGAAACTTCTGTGGTGGTCATAATCATTGTCTCAAAGCAGAGTGGGAATTTGGGGCAAAGAGAGTTTTCTTAATTGCCTTTATTGCAGAGCAAGACGAGAACAATTGAAGACAGTGAGTAATTTTTTTAAAAAAGAACTTCATCTCTACCCATAGCATTATAGAGGTGACCTTGGGCACCCTGAGCCTGTTTCCTCATGATGGATAGGGATAATCAATACACCTGAGAGGACCCTGTAAGCAAATGCTGAGACAACATCCAGGAGGACTTGGCACCCATGAGCAACCCCATAAATACTAGTTGCTATTACTGTCACTGTTATCATTAGGGTGAAAATATCCCACCAAATTAAATCCCTTTGAAATCACAGGTATCAGCACCAGACTGTAACATATAAACAAGCTTTATTTTATCACTAGTACTTTAATATTAATTCATTATTTAAGTACCAACAAAACTTCAAAACAATATTAGAACCGGAAGAAATCTCCATGCTCTTCCGTTGGATGGGTTTGGTGACTGACCCAAGGGCCTACAGGTACTTTTATTGAAAATGCTGAGCCTACACACTGCTGGTTCCAGCAGAACATTTAATTCAAAACATACATAATAAGCTATGAGCATGCTCCTCACCACACAATGCACATATTTAGCTTCATCGACATACCCCTAACTTATACACACTCCTTAATAATCCTTTTAATAGCCGTGATAACGAAACATATTCAGTTTTAATAACAGTTTCATGCATGCCTTCTCCCTTAAATCTAAATAATGCCCCTGCTGTTATTCCAGAAGAAATACTATAACTAGCTATTTGCCATAATAAAGATGAGGAAATTTTGGTTAATCACACTTTAAAGGGGAAATTGTATTTAGAGAGATTTTAAATTGCAAAATTAAAAATGTGAACATGAAACAATTTTCCCACTGATGTCTTTTCCTTAGGGAAATATCTTCTTCTATTGCAGTTGGGCCACCTGAATGGGTTTGTTACCCTTCTGTGGGGTTATTCTGCAACATCAGCTCCTATAAGGCTCATCTCAGATGCTTGAAAACTCAGACACACACCCCCCAGTGGGCTATAAGAAGATAGTCTTGTTTCAAAAGACTTATTATTTATTGCATAATATAAGGTTATCTATTTCTAGATGCTATAACTGATGTCTATATATAATTGCATTGAATGATATTAAAAATACAACTCATTGAAAAAAATTATTGTGATGGATACACTATTGTTTTCACTCCTATTTCTAAATACCGTATTTGCCGGCGTATAAAACGATTTTTTGGCCCTGAAAAATATGCCTCCAAGCGGGGGGTAGTCTTATACGGCGAGTATATAACAAACTCTGTATTTTGAGTGGAAATGTTAGGGGGTCGTCTTATACGCCCAGTCTCTTATACGCCGGCAAATACGGTATTTTTCAGGGCCAAAAAATCGTCTTATACACCGGCAAATACGGTAGTCCATGTAAGGTTCATTAGATAGAAACTGCTCAATGTAAGTTTCTCCGAGTTGCTTTTCTTTGTTATTCACTGTGGTTGAGGAACCATGGCTATCTGAGTGTTTTAATTAGCAGGAGTCACCTTGAGAAATGTCCCAAGAGTGGTCACGCTCAGTTACTAAAGGGGTAGTTATATCTAAATTGCTCTGCCCACCTGACTGACAAGCAGTGGATTCATTTTCGGGAATATGTAAATGTCAGATGGAGGTCATCCATCCAAACTCCCTCCCATGAATCCCCCCGCCTTTGTTTCAACATTGCACATCTAGGCAAGCTAGCTGCCCTGAAAAGTTCAACCGTTGCTGGACATCTCTGAGGTTAGAAGGGTAGCATAGCATTAGTCAGACTCTGGAGCCTCAATTTGATTCTAGTTCTGCCACTTACAAGCAAATCTGGCCATATGTTTAAATTATTAACAGACATTGCCTTTTACACAGCAGTTGTCCTTCTGGAAAGCTATCCAAAAATATAATAAAACCTCAGTACTTGAAGATAAATGTACAAGGATGTTTGCTGAGGCTTTGTTTTCTGTAAGTGCAAAAACAATAGAAGGAAAGGTTAAATGTCCATCCCCGGTATGCGACACTACATCCACCCTATGAAATATTATGTGGCTTTTAAAAATAACTGTTAATGTCTCCGATTTACTGGCTCAGAGGAATGTATATGGCTTGAGCTGAGAAACGCACATGACACTTTTTATTAAACAAAATCATAAAAACTCCCTGTAGATGTTTTTGTAGGAGTCTATGAGGATAGTAAAAGACATGGGTAATATCCTCTAGTGTTATCTTTAAGTAGTAGAAATGAAAATGGAGATTTCATTTAAGAAAAAAAAATGGGGGGGGGTGTATAATATAATGCTGAAAACGAAAAACTTATCTATAAAATGGCCAATTTAAGAAAAACTGAATGTGCATATTGAAAATAGATGAAAAGGAACATCAATAAATGAAACATGGAGCTACAGCTAATATATTTCTTAGATGTCTATTATTTTTATGTTGCATT
Source organism: Vespertilio murinus (assembly GCA_963924515.1). Lineage (NCBI taxonomy): Eukaryota > Metazoa > Chordata > Mammalia > Chiroptera > Vespertilionidae > Vespertilio > Vespertilio murinus. The sequence continues at coordinate 23,947,236 of OZ004716.1, forward strand.
TATAATAAGACAATATTACTAAATTGCTCATAAAGAGAATGTTGAAAATATAGTGCTAGAAAATAGGGGAGCAATGGGCTGATCAAGAAGGTCATTTTTAGGGGCTGAGAAAGAGTACTGGCTCCCAGGGAGGCACAAACAGGGGGCATGGATACAGATGAGCTGTCACGAGGAAAATTCTCTGAAGATCATCTGTCCTCCCTCCAACCCATAGCTCTGCATGCCTGTTCTGCTGGCCCCGGAAGAACAGGTTTATACATGTGAAATGAGCACTTTGGGGTGTTCACCTCCGTGCTGTTCATGATCATTTACAATAGGTTAAGTACTTTCAATTAAAGCTTAGGACAGGAAAGCTCTCAGTTGAGAAATACCATCAAATTGAGTGCACCGTAAAGTAGGTCCCCATTGCTGGGATTTATGGAGTCACCAGCAAGCTGACCTCGCGCTGAGTTTTACGATTCTCACATTAGGCTCTTCCTTTAACGTTTGGATGGCATTTCCACCTGACTGCCGGAAGTCGCTTTGTCACCCTCAGAGGAGGGCCTCAGAATAAAGACCCACATTTGAGCTTTGTGTCCTAGGACTAGATGTGGAGGGCGCAGAGCGAACGAAAGGCCACTGGTCTTCCCGGATGGACTATGCGCCCTGCATTCTCCACGCCAGGACAACCCACCGCGGACTCCACGCCTCGCACAATGCCTGGCAGCCACGGGGACGTCACAATGACTCACTGATCATCTGCCAGAATATCTGAGCTCCGTGGGGCTAGAGCAATCCTCTCCCTCTCTCCCTGCAGTGGAAGTGGGTCTCATTAAGCCGCGGGAATCTCTCTGGCATCAGTAACCAGCCATGCACTGTGCCAGCGCCCCGGCAGATGGATCCCAGCAGCGCCACGGGGACAGCCAGAGGCCTCTCCCGCCTCTGAGCAGCGTGGCTTGTTAGTTCCCAGGCCTTCACCCACCAGCTGATCTAACACAGTGCACGGTGACAGAGCTGTCTGCGAGGGGAGCTAACTGCAGTCGCCACTATGCAAGAGCAGCAGGCGTTGCTAAAAGGATCCTCATTATCGTTCCATTCTGCCTGCTCCTATTAGCGTCTGCCCCAGTGTTGGCTCGTCTTTGGGGAGAGGAGAGCAGAACACCCAGCTCTGCCTCGGCTTGCCCTTGTGCCAGAGAACAGCAGATGGTGGCGGAGGCAGCCATGCTGGAGAAGGGCGAGCGGAGGAAACATCTCCGTGTGATATTCCACTGTAGGCCGGGCTTTTATGCATTTAAACGTGGTCAGGGAATCTTTATCCAGTGCCACTCCCAACCTCACTGCTACACTGCAGGTAAATATTGATTCCCCTGGTGTTCCCCAGGGAGGAGAGGGAAGGGGCCCCACACCTTCACCCCCTCAGGCCTGGAGCAGACAGACAGAAAGACACACCTCTCACTTGGTATTTCTAGGTAGAGCTGGCAGGCTTCTCCGCCTTTGTAATAATTTATGTGTATAAAGAAAGGCCCCAGCATGAGGAGGTGGTGGAATGGTGGAGCGCACTGCATCCTCACCTGTGGAGCACATGAAAATTTAAGTATTACTTATATTATCCGTTAAAAACTAAAGCTATCATAATTTTTTAATCAAAGCGAAATTCACATAATCACTTTATAGTAAACAATCCAGTGACATTTAGTGCACTGGCAATGTTGTGCAACCACCACCTCTGTCTCATTCCGAAGCATTTCCATCTCCCCCAAAAACCCAAAACTCCTTAAGAAGTTGCTCCCCCTACCCCTTCTTCAACCCTGGTTACCATTCATCTACTTTTTGTCTCTATAGGTATGCCTATTTGGGACATTTCATATAAGTGGAATCAAATGCTAGGTGGTCTTTTGTGACTTTCACTTAGCGTAATGTCTTAAAGATTCATCCATGTTGTGGCATCAATCAGCACTCCGTTCATTTGTATGCCTGAATAATATTATATTGTATGTTGTGTATTCATTTGTTTGTTGTTTGAGCTGTTTCCACATTTAGGGTACTGTGAATAGTGCTACTGGGAGCATGTGTGTTCAGTCAGTTGAATTTATTTAAATGTGAATTGGCAGATATGTATACACACCCCACTGGAGCTTTAAATCCACAATTTTACCAGCAGTGAGTGAGCATTTCCTCTTCACACAAATGTGTTAAAGCACAAATGTCAGTGAGTAGGAGGATATTGTAGACAATATGAAAAAGAGATGGCCATGGTGGACTGCAGATGTGGTCAAGGTCCTTAAGCCCATCACACCCGCCCAATCTCTTTTGTCACCTAAGATAACATTCTCAAGTCCTAAGGATTAGGAACTGGATATTGTTGGGGTCATTATTCAGTCCATCACAAACACTGAGGCCTGACAGTCCAATGCTAGGGGGCCAGAGGATGAAGGCCGTTGGCACCTGCAGGAATAGGAGAGGGCTGGGTCTGGAAATAGACACTATGGTGTCTTTTGGCCAAATTAAGCACTTGGGTCAGTGTCCTGGAGATCATGAGAAGCCAGGAAAGACACTCAGGAAGGGGGTGGATGCGTCTGGTTGGATTGTAGAAGTCCTTCTAGCCCAGGGGTGGGCAAACTTTTTGACTCGAGGGCCACAATGGGTTCTTAAACTGGACCGGAGGGCCGGAACAAAAGCAACCTGACCATGCTGGCACTCTCATCTTGGGCTGCTGGTGAAGGAGCAGAGGGGGAGAGCAAGAGAACCCTCCACTCTTTCAGCTCCGCGGGCTGGATAGAACAGCCGAACAGGCCGGATCCGGCCCGCGGGCCGTAGTTTGCCCACAGCTGTTCCAGCCTCTTTTAAGTGGGTGAAGTAGAGAGAAGGAATAGCAGATGCAGGGGGAAGAGCCAGGAAGCTGTTGTGACAATTCTGCTGTGAAGTGGCCACGGTGGAAATGAGTGTGTGACGGCAGGGCCCAAAAAAGGTGGGAAGACTCAGTGGCTTATGATAGAAGAGCTTTGCTGTTTATCTGTTTGTTCATTGATTCTTCAGATACTTGTTGAGCTCTTAGCATGTGATAGGTATTACGCCTGGTGCTAGGAATATAATGCTAAGCCAACCGTGTGTGATCCTGGATAAGTTAATTACTACCTAGGCCTCCATTTTCCCATCCATGCAATGGAGATATGAGAGTGTTTATCTCTTAGAGTGCCATGAGGATTAAGTGAGTAAATGAAAACAAAGAGTTTTAGGCAGGGCTTGGCACAGGGCAAGTTTTTGGGACAACTAAAAATAAAAATAAAAAAGAACATTTCAGCTTTGGCTCAACTCTCATTAGAGTGGTCAGTGAAGGAATTTCAACCAGGAAAGCATTTGCAGAAACATCCATCAATAGCTATAGATCTCTTTGGCATTACAAATCATTGAGAAATCCATTCCATAAATATATATATATATATATATATATATATATATATATATATATATATATTGAATATATATCATGAGCCAAAACTATGCTGCTTGCTATGAAGGGGGAATGAGCAAAAATTAAACAGGTGTAGTCTTCAAGGAGCTTTCAGTCTAAGAGGGGAAACCAACATTAGTCAAATAAACATACCAACCAAGGTAACACCTGTTAAGAGAGAGATGGTCATTGTTTTCAGAAAGTCTGTAGTGGGTGGATTGACTTGACCAAGAAAGTAATGTCAGGCCTTCTTTTGGAAGTGATACTTGTGGTGAATCAAGAGGATTAAGGTGGTGGTAACTGAGTGGGAAGGAGCAGAAAAACATTCTAGGAAAAGAAAAGAGTATAAGCAAAGGTCCTGTGGCCAGTGTGAGTATGGAGAGTATGAAAGACTGAAGTAAGGCCCACAGGATGGAGTATGGAGAACAGGGGCCTGGGCACAGAGGAGGCTGGTAAGCTCAGCAGCAGCAGGGACTGGGCTCTGAGAGACTTCTAAGCCATATTGATGAGGTTTGTCTTTATCACAGTGGAAATGTGAAAATTTTAAGTTTTTTAAGTGGTTGGGAGACACATTCAGAGATGCATTTTGGAAATATCACTCTGGTTTTAGTGTTGAGAAGAGATGAAGAGGGAGGTAAGAAAAACAGCTAGGACACCTACTGCATTGGCTCAGACAATAGAGAGTAGTGACATGCGCTAGCCTGATGGTGGAAAGAAGGATATGGCTTTGAGGGCTGAGGTGATGTGTTGAATGTGAGGGGTGAAGGAGGGACAGATAGCAAGAATGACACCCACATTTTCTGACTGTTGCAAGTAGAATTTTAGATGGTGAGGTAAAGAGTAGAGGTAACTCATGTCACAGGCCTTTCTCCTTCTTAATAAAACAGAAGCCTGGCTCATTTGCCGAGAAAGAGGATTTTGAAGGGGGAAATGTGGATTTTAAGAGCATGCAAACACTTTGGGATGGCAGCTATAGGGATTCAAGTAACAAGAATGACTTGCAGAGGTAATGACTTAATTGAAATCAAACGGAAATAGATAGATACCACAGACTTAGAGTGGGCATTTTTTCTGATATATATCAAAAGTATATTCTATCTATATACCAGGTGCATGGTGTTTGTTGACTAAGTAGCTAAAACCAAGCAGCAATTTCATGACTTTCCCAAACCACCGGAGACAATAAATAGTCCCGGCTCTACATGTCAGTTAACCCTGCTGCATTTCCTGCAGTAGCAATGCCTGTGTTAAACATTAGGCCTCAGCCTAAAAGGTGAGATGACTTTATTTAGATTGAACATTTTATTTGAATGTTTTTCTAACAGTTAGACCTGAATATATAATGTTAGAAACTGAATTTAGTAGCCATATAATTCTTTAATTCTTAGGAATTAGAATGAGTGAGATAGAGAAAAAAGGAAAAGTAACCATTTGCCCACACTCTGCCAAACCTAATACGTTTTCATTACTGTAGGACTTTTTAGAATCCTTATAATATAATTCTGAGGCAGAAGCAACTGAGTCATTATTAATTTTATGGGTGAAAAAAATGAGTTGCAAATAATGTCTACATATAAGTATTACCTAACATAGCAGCATTGTATAGGGGAAAAATAAGTATATAGTAGAGAGATTACCTTGAATTTTATAATATCAAATTTTAGTCTATGGAAGAGATTATACTCCAAAATTATATCTTTGGAATATCTGATCAGGCCATTAAACAATTCTTCCAGTGTTCCCACCATATTTCTAAAAGAATGTTATTTTATACTATAGCTTTATTCAAAATTGAGCCTATTTCTCAATTGCCTTCCTATGAATTTAATTTTGTTGTCTAAATGGAGGAAGTCTGTTTTCTTTCCCAGTTATAGCCCAAATAATAAATGTTGATGTTACTCTGCTATAAAAATATGTCCTCTATAAATTGATTTCTTGTCATTAAGATGTTTCCTAACCAAGTTGAGCACGCACTGTGTTTTTGTCAGACATTTGCAGCAATTTGAAATTACCTGCTGTGTCTGTACATATCCAGAAGGCTCTGGTGGAAATTTGCCAAGTGGCTCAGGAGAAAATCATCTATAAAGATCAGGAGGGGACTTAGGATGCTTTAGCTCTTGTTGCCTGGATTATTCACAAATGAGTTTGCTTCTGGGTAACTTTCAGTTATTTTCTCCCAAATTTATTTCAGTTCCCATTAGTCTTCGGCATTACCCTCTCTATTCATCTCCACCGATGAGCAATCAGAATCTTGAGATGGAAATGACCAGTTAAGACCAACAATCTGTTAAGACCAACAAGTGGAGGGGGAAAAAATGTGGTCTCGATCAAAAGTACTTTTATGAGATTTCACCAAGGCAATTGAGTTCAAATTAACACTCAACTATGGAGTGAAATGAAAATATTGTGAAAAAAAGGAGTGCAATTCTCAGCTAACAGGACAGCCTTGTGGGCAGACGAGTTACAGGGGGTGGGAGACCCACGGAGGAAAAGAGTAGCCTGGTGGATTAGAGTCAACATGCTATCCTGTGACTGTGTTTATTATTTATTCAGAAACAGGCACGGAAAGAAAAGCACAGTTGTCATATTGCCAGGTGAGGCAAGGCAGGAAGAGGTTCTTGTCCAATTAGAAAGTGTGATGTGTCCACAGACAAACTGGAATAATGCAGGGGCAAACATTTCCCAATACCCAGAAGTGAACTGCTGGCTAAAGACTATATATGATTTTATTAAATATTATATTAAATGATAACTGTTTGCCCATCACAAATACCATGTCAAACTGCATCTCCGCTAGCAGTGCACACACTGGAACCCATGTGAACAGTTCTCTGTACTGAGAACTTTTCAGAACCTTTATTATAACAACATACATAGTAAACTTCAAGGGGGGCATCTGGCATACAAAGTGTTTCCCAAACTTTGTTTTTCGAGGAACTCCTACGAATATCTTAAGGATCTAGTATCCTTAGAACACAGTTGGGGAAGTGATAGCCCAGCTTAAAATTCTAAGAGAAGGAAAGGCTGAAGAATTAAAAATAGAGAAATCCAATAGGGGAGAAGGCATGAGAGCAGTTTTTAAAAGGACTATTAACAGTAATATGGATAACCCTAGCCCTTATTTTCAGAGCATGGTGTGTGTCAGGTACTCATTTCTTTCTATCAAAAGCTCCATGCAGGAGGTGCTAGAATTATTCCCCTTTTTACGCATGATGGAGCTGCTGCATAGAGAGGTGGAGTGGTTGGCCAAGGTGATGCAGCGGGGTTAAGCTTGTTCTCTCTGTGTGGCTCCAGAGATGGATGAGTCCAGAGAAAAAGATGTCAGCTCAGCATCTGAAAAAGGGTCAGGCAGCTAAAAGCTAGCCATTATTTGCTAGGAATATCAAAAGAAAATTTTTGTGTAATCCAGGCATTGTCCATACATACAGTTTTCTGACATTCCACCCATGATTCATCTCTGTCTCTGCAACTCATTCTTTGACTTCAGATGTAGTTCTTTCTGGTATTTAGGTGGCTTGTCTTGGACAAGAGCTACTTAAAAATATGTTGTGTGGTTGTCAAAACATTATACTAATTTATTTGGTGAAAGTGTCTATCGAGACTATTATGAAGAAATTCAAACATCATTTTGGCATCTCCTGGTGGACGTCTTGATTCTCACACCTGCTTATTCCTCAACACATATGCCAATCTTGTTTCAGACTCTAAACCTAGCCATAAGCTCCAGCCTCTCGCCTGTGTTAGTGTCCAGTGACCCAGGATGATGGGGACAAGTCCAGATACATCTAGCCCATAGACTCTTCCATAGACATTTTTTAAAATGTGCTTATCATGATAAGGTATATATATAACATTAAATTCACCATCTTAACCATTTTAAGTGTACAGTTTAAAGGTATTGAATCCATTGTTGTGCAACCATCTTGATCATCCATCTCTATAACCCTTTTCGTCTTATAAAATTGAAACACTGTACTCATTAAATAATAGTTCCACATTCCCCTCTCCTCTCAGCCCCTGGCAACCATTTCACTTTCTGTCTCTATGATTTTGACTACTCTAAGTCACTCATATAAATGGAATCGTACAATATCTGTCTCTTTATGATTGGCTTATTTCACTACGCATAATGTCATCAAAGTCCATCAAGGTACCATGTTGCAAAATGCCCTTCTTTTTCAAGTCTGAATAATAAATATTCCATTGTAGATATATATCAAATTTTGCTATCCACTTATTCATTGGTGGACACTGGGGTTACTGCCACTTTTTGTGAATAATGCTGCTATGAAATGGGCGTACTAATAGCTCCTCAAGACCCTGCTTTCCATTCTTCTGGATACCCAGAAGTGAAATTGCTGGATCATACGGTAATTCAAATTTTAATGTTTTGAAAAACTTCCATACTGTTTTCCAAGCAGCTGCACTATTTTACATTCCCACTAACAGTGCCCAAGGATTGTAGTATTCTCACATCCTTGCCAATACTTGTTTTTTTTTTTGTTTTGTTTTGTTTCATTTTCTTTGATAGTAACCATTGTCATGGGTATGCAGTGATATCTCATTGTGGTTTTGATTTGCATTTCCCTAATGATTAGTGGAGCATCTTTTCATGTGTTTATTGGCCATTTGTGTAGCTTCTTTGGGAAAAAAATGTGTTTTCAAGTTCCTAAAAAATGGTTTAGCATGCCAGACTATTGAAACATTATGGTGGGTTAGCATAATTGTTCTTGTTAGAAAAAATAATAACCAAAGAATATATGGAAATTTGGTTAGTTTGCCATCCTTTACCAAACATTTATTGTTGGTACCTGTCACTCTTACCCCTCCTTCCCTTTCTTCATTTGACCAACCTGATTCATCTTGACATGTGGTAGAAACAATTGTTCACCAAACCCATCTCTATGACCCTTATCCTCTGGTCATAGAGTTAAATTTATTTCCCAGCATTCTTTGAAGTGAGGCAGGGCCATGCAATAGAGACAAGGGAATTTGGTAGAAGTCTTTAGACTACTTTTAGGCCTCCTCACTCTCTTCCCATCTCCCAGCTGAACTGAGAACACTCCAGGGGCCTAAATGATGGCATAGCCCAGTGGTTGGCAAACTGTGGCTTGCGAGCCACATGCCAATCTGTTGACTAATGAGTTTGCTGACCACTGACCTAGACTCTCGATTCCAATAATTACAGGCTGTTGTTCCTTGTGATTAAGCCCCTATAGATGGGAGGACTGGGTCCCAAAACTCCCCTTGACATTGAGCAGAAGAAATCAATGTTTATTTGTTAAGCTGTTGAGAAATGTGGCTTATCTGTTACAGCAGTTAATACTGCTCAACCCAATATAAGACTCAGCTCTACCTTATCAGGTACCTTCCCGTGTACAGTAATGCATGAACCCTAGACGGAGTGCAGGCCTCACAAGGCAGAGACCATGTCTCTCTCACCTGTTATTGTATCCCATTCTCTAGCACAGGGCTGGCATTTGGAAGATACTCAATAAATATTAGCTGGTAATACTATTAAATTTATTAGTAGTGGTACTACATGACCCTTGCTTCTTAACATGCAGGCCATGGACCAACATGGCATCACTCCAGAGCACGTTAGAAATGCAGTCTCAGGCCCCATATTAGTCTTACTGAATCAGAATCTCTATTTTCACAAGACCCCTGGATGATGCCATTCCCGATGAACTATGCATACTAACATTTGAGAGACTTTGCTCTAGACCAGCACCTCCTAGCCTGGGTACCACATTAGAATCATCCTATCAGAATTCCTATCAGAACCTCTAAGATGCTGTTTTTGGCTTTGTTTTAAGGCTGCCCAAGTCAGCATAATATGCAGCCAGGGTTCAGAACTGCTGCTCTGTGTCAATAGCTCTCACAATATAGCATCATCAATATCCTCAGGGGGATAAGACACAGATTGCTGGAAGACCTTACATAGCACAGTGTCTGAGTCAGTAAATCTGGGGTGGGGATGGGCAAGAATTTGCACTTGTCCCAATTTCCCTGATGCATTAGATTCCTGGGGCTGCCATAACATAGTACCAAAAATTAGGTGACTTAAAGCAACTGGAGTGCGTTCTCTTATAGCTCTGGTGGCTAGAAGTCTGAAGTCAAGGCATTGTCAGAGCTGACTCTCTCTGACGGTCTAGGAACTTCCTTGCCTCTTCTGGTTTTAGTGGTTTCCAGTGATCCCTGGTGTTCCTTGGTTTGCAGAGGAACACCAGTCCTCTGTCCTCACATGATACTTGATCTGCATATCTTCACCTAGTCTTCCCTCCATGTGAATATCTGTCTCTGTGTCCCAATTTCCCTTTTACATGAGGACACCAGAGTGGATCAGGGCTCACTCTAATGACCTCATCTTATCTTGTTTATCTCTATAAATAAAGTCCTGGGAGTGAAGACTTCAACATATCTTTTTTTTTTTTGGGGGGGGGGGGTTCATTCTATTATACCAAATGATACTGACACTGCTGGTCCAAGGGCCCCACTTTGAGAACCACTGCTTTATTGTAAGCTACAAGAGTGCAGGAACAATATCCATTTCTTTCAGCACATTCTACCAAGAGCCTAGCTTGTGGCTCAGTTTTCAATAACTATAGGTCCATTTAATTTATTAATATTCCTTCCATGAGGCCATTTGGCCTGCATAAAAGACTTCAATCTTTTCCTGACACTGTTAGAGACTTAATATGTGACATTTCATAATAGCAGGCACTCGATAAATGTTGAGTGAGTGAGCATAGCTGTCAGTCCTCATTAAAAATGTAGGAAAGAACCTTACTGGGTGCTCATGCTTTCATTCCACCTTATGGAGCCAAATGATGGAATGCTTATTAGATGACATGGCTCCTTTAATGGGAAATTAACAATCTACAGAATGTTGTAGATTGGTAGCAGGAGTTTGATGAACTAACTGGCTATGGTAATTTGTTGATTGCCCTGCCTTGGTTCCCTAGTGAAAATTCATCTCTATTTAGCAAGTGCTGTGAGCTATTAGAGAAAGGGAGATCACCCTCTTTGAATCCTAGGGGCCTCTAGCTTGGTCTTCAGTTTCATAAATCACTGTTAATTTTCACCTAAGGCAGTGGTTGTTAATTGTGTGTAGGGGTGGGGGAACAAAAGGAGGGGGTCTATGCCCTCAGGGTATATTCGACAATGTCTGCAGACATTTTAGTTGTCACAATTATGCGGGTGCTACAGGAATCTAATGGGTAGAAGCCAGGGATGCTGCTTAGACACCCTAAAGTGCCCAGGACAGCCCCCCCCCCCACAAGTGTTATTCAGCTCCAATTATCAAGAGGGCTGAGGTAGAGAAAAAATGGACCTAAGCAAAGATAAAATGGATCTGAAGTTGTCTCCATGGGTAAGACCGTTATTTCCGAACCATCACATCAGTGCCATTTAATGTGGCCTGTGGCAGAAGTGCCAAGGAAAGCACAGCTTTGTCTCTTAATATCTGGCTGTTTGGAGTGGAGGTGGGTGTCTCTTGGATTGAAACTGGGACCATCCCGTCACTGCTGCAGTGAGAAATGAGCTGCACTGGTGGTTTCTAGGGGTCAGGCTCAGTGCAGAGGGCTTTGCACTGTTAACGAAAAAAACCATTGAAACCTGTAAAGAATTTTTGTGAGTTTATTTGAGCCAAACTGTCGACAATTGCCGGGAAGCAGAACCTCAACGGATTGAGATAATGCTCCAGAGAATGGCGGGTTACATTTCTGTATTTATGCATTGCAATCAAAGGAGGGACATAGGTGGGTTACATGAAATTCATTGGTGATGGAGTAAGGAGGCGGGAGAAAGCAAGCTGGTGGGAAAGCCCTGAGATTGAATAAAAAGTAAAATGATGGATGCTTACTTAGGTGAGTGCAGGAACAATTAACATGATAACGAAGGAATTTGAGGCATTTGTCCTGGCGCCCACCACATTTGGTTGTACCCCAGGGGCTCCAGAGAAAAGGGAAGTTACAGGTTACTCAGACATCTCACAGATAGGTTATCTTAGAGGCCGGAAGGCAGATGGGCTCAGTAAAGATCAAGCTGATCTTTGTCTGGGAAACATTGGCCTAGAAAATGACTGCCCACTATAACCTGTTGGAAGTAAGATATTTAATTTTCAAACCATCCTTTGTGGTTACTTCAGGTCTCTCAGTCTGCAAGACTGCCATGCAGGCCTTCCCTGAGCTCATCAGGTCAGCAAGTGGCTGTTTTCGTTCACAGCACACACCCTCCTTGAATGTGACATGACGCGTCACCGTGTCTCTGAGGCTAGAACTGTTAATGATCCCATGTTCCCAGTGAGGAAGCTCCAGCTTTGAGACTGAACAGTTAACCCAGCATCACATGGTATTGAGTGATAAAGTCCTATAGCCCCAACTATAGAACTCCTTTGTCTGTATGTTGAATCACTCTTATAATTGGTAACAGAGGCCCAGGGCACGCATTTGTGCACAGGTAGGATCCGGCCAGGCCACCCGGATGGGGGCGATTGGCCAGGCCAGCTGGGGGGAAGGGCCCCAGGTGGTTGGTGGGTCGAGGGGACAATTTGCATATTAGCCTCTTATTATATAGGATTTGAATTTGGGTTCAAATCCCTGCTGTGCCAGAACTAGTTGTGCCATCTTGGGCGATGGATTTAACCCTTTACTGTATTTCCCCATCTGCACAATAGTTCAAAGGATTTCTGCTGAGATTGCTGGGATTAAGGGATATAAAATACCTATAGTAAATGCCTGGTCACAGTATGAGCTCAATATATTTTAGACCTTCTCCCCTTCACTAGTCATTATTTACATAAGTAATTCTCTTAGTTAATAGGACTCTCTTTAAACTAAACAGGAGATTCCATTTACTGGAAAGATACTTAATGATGAAGCTTTTATTCTATTTGCCTTCCTCCGGGAGTACTTAAAAATAACTCATGAACTCACTGTTAGAAACCCATGTCAGAAACCCAATTGGGACTTAATTAGTCTTTCAGCATCTTAGCCCCTCTTCTAAGTTCTTCAATGTTAAATCCAGATGACCCTGGTTGAGAAGCTGTGGAAACCTTCCAAGCACAGTTTAACACGCTCAGTGCCCAAGAAGACTTTACAGTAACAGTTGGGGGATTTTTAAGGATTTCTGGTGCCGGTGGAGAAGAAAAAATATACTTTTGTGGATGTGCTAAGTTAGATGCTTACAAATTATGTTCCCCTCTCCTAGGGAAGATTAATTAATTTTTACTGTAAGCTGCCTCGTGTTATGAGGATTGGAGATCTGGCCCCTCTTTCTCATGCTTTAGTCTCATTGTTTGCAAATGTCCATAGAGGGAAAATTACACTCTCTGGGCATGGTCTTCACACATGTTCACAAACCCCAGCCTCATGTCAGACCATATGTCTTCTGTCATCCTTACACTCTTACCATCCCTCGTCCTGCTACCTTCACATTTATCTAGCGGTTCCCTCCTCATCCACCCACTCTTTGTTTGCCAGGATAACTCCTACTTCAAGTCCCAGTTCAAGTATTGCCTTCCTTCTGCAGCTTTTCTTAGCATGTTAAGCGCCCAGTCAGTCACCCATGACTGACACTATACTTTCCGTCCAGAAGACAAAACAGGCTGGACGCTTAACGTGTTAACCTCCGTTTGTTTTCCTTATCTTAGTATCCCCAGAATCTCTGCATCCCCAGCACCTAGCACAGAATCTATAGGCAGAAAGTAGCCATAGATGATGGCTCAACTGACTTAATGTAATTTAAAGCTTTATTTCAGGTGGTACCAGTTATTCATCTGTTGCCATGGCATTGATTTTTTTTGTTTAAATCAAATAAGGTCAAAAGCTATTGTTCATTATTTCTCCAGGTTCAAGGCATTCTTAAAACAAACTTATGGAAATCCATTTTATGGAATGCAATATAAATGCCAAATAACATCTTGGGAATGGTGCCATTTCTACAAATTGGTGACGTCTGGGTGGGTTAACTAATCTTTTATGCTATGCCTTCTAGTCTTTGCTCAAAGAAATCTAAATCCAACTTCTTGAGTGGTTAAGTCTGGGAAGACACAGTGGCATGGAGGGCAGATTGAGATGGCATCCTTCCCCTAGCCTCAGAGACACACAGCCATGTGCATGTCAGCAGATGCCCTTTCACAGTCCTCACTGGGCAGTTGTTATTTGGTTCATGTATGTCTACTGCTAGACAGAGGACATTGCAAAGCCATGGCCAGGTCTATCTTGTATGAAATATCCACTGTGCCAATATGCACCTGGCACATAGTAGATATTCAGGAAAGACTAGTGAAGTGAAAAAATGAATGAATGAAGGCACACCAATGACAGGGAATGGAAGGCACTCCTCTGGTCCTGAAAAGCCTTGTCTCCAAGTTCAAGGACCACTGTTGGCTTTAATTTAATCCATAAGACCATATCCATGTATCCCATCCTTTCAGCAAGGCCCCAAGGATGTGATCGTTCATGATATCCCACAGAGGCCCTACAACTCACGGAGCTTAGAATCTAGTGGGAGAGACAAACTTTAATTAAATGGTGGCACTGATCAATGTGAAACCATGACCTGTGCTGAAAGCTAAGAAGAAAAGACACATGTTGCTTTGAAAGTATTTGGTTGGGAGCCTTGACACGGGGATCTGGGAAGCCTGGAACCCTGGAGAAGTGACTTTGGAATCTTGATCCAATAGACTGAGTAGGTAAAGTAAGAAGGAGGAGGTGTGATCAGAGGGAGCGAGAGACAGAGGAACTTTCATGGGGCATCGGGAACTAATGGGTGGAGGAGAACAGTATGAGATGAGCAAGCAAAGTAGGCCGTGGCTTGATCCTTTTAGGCTCTCTTAGAAATATTCATCTGCAACCTCAGAGCATAGGAAAGCTTATCCTCAGAGCATAGGAAATCTTTCACAGGGTTTGAGTGGGGAGATAATAAGAGCAGAGTTGGTTCTGGAATTGTCCACTGAGCTGCTGCCTGGTCAATGGACTGGGAGAGGCAGGAGTGGGATGAGAAGATTGGCTGAGTAGGTGTCCAGGTGAGAGATAGTGAGCACTGAAATGCAGAGATGGCCGCAGGGCAGGAAGAGGTAGGAAGATTTAGGAGCTTTTGGATATTAAGCTGGATTTGATGGAGCTTGTTTTGGGTCAGTGGTCCTAAACCAGAAATATTGTGTCCCTCAGGGAAGATTTGGTAATGGCTAGAAACTTTTGTAGTTACAACTGGTGGGAAGGTGTGGAAGGAGGGCGGTGTACTACTATTGATATCTAATAGGTAGAAACAATGGATGCTGCTAAGTATCCTACTACAACTCAGGACAGCAAATCTCCCTGGCCCCAAGTCAATAGTGCTGAGGGTGAGGAGCGCTGCTGTAGATGTAAGAAGTTCAGACCCAGCATCAAAGATGACCCTCAGGTCTTGTCAGAGTGAAAGGTCATGCCATTCTCTGAAAACTGGAGACCCTGGAACAACCAGTTATTTTAGAGGTAATGTGGGATGACTGGAGACCATAAGCTGGGTTTTTTTAGGCATTTTGGAGGGATCCAAATGGGGATATTCCTAAGCGTTGACCATTCCCTGGAAGTCAGCCTTCTCTTCCTCTGTGAGTGCCATTTCCAGCCACCCTGCTCTGGGTTCCCACCACCCACACCCTGCCTTCCAATGCCCCACTCACCCCCCTGTTTCTGTCCTTGAAGAGAAGCCTACAGCCCTTTTCATTTGAAGATTTTTACTACCACCCCTGTAATAAAATGGGCCAGAGAAACAAAACACTAGGATAGCATTTTCATTTGAGTATTTCATTCGCCTCCTCATGTATCACATACTTCTTAAGAGAATTAAGAAAGAAGTGTGCGGGGGTTTTTCCACCATCTGCATAATTTCCTTTCCTGTCTGGGTAAGTGGCTGTCAGCACGCTGGTGATCAAGTGCCTCTCTGAAAGCTTGGAGGGTCAGGAAGAGGCCGAGTGACCGGTGACACAGAGAAAGCCAACTTAACCTCTGTTCACATGTCATTAACTGTGCACTCTCAGCCTCGAGGACATTGCCTTGGCAGGAAGGACACAGACATGCTGTGGTGGAGTCCTTGGGTCTCACCCTTGTGAGCTCATAGAAGCACCTGAAAGTCAATCCCCAGAAATAGCTCCCCTTTCTAGGTCATCCATCGCTGCTTCACCCATAGCTCTCCTTCCTTTGTGCAAAGACCAGAGAGGGAAGCAGGTGAAAGGAAAGGAATTTCAGAGGGAAGTATCATGTAGGTGTTATGAGTGGATTAAGTTGTGTACAAGCTGAGCAGCCTGCATAATGGGGTAGCAGTAGAGTGATGCGAACCCCAGGGCAACCATCCTGTGGCTGCAGACTACCATCTGCTCTGCCAGTGTGCACCACTGGGTATCCCTCTCTGAGGTCCCTATTCTGGCTTCTGATAATACTCCGGCATGGAGCACCACCCCCTCCACAACACTGTGGCCACAGCTTCCCTTCTCACATCATATTTGTCCACACTAAAAAGAAAAAGAAAAAATTCTGCACAGCCTGAGAAACCAAGTTAATGAAATCACTACCACATTGAATTTCCATTAAGAGAAAGGCAAAGCAAAACTTGTCAACTAAGAAAAAGGCCTTCTTATAATCCTTCAGAGGAGAGGTGGAAGCAGGAGTAATATAAAAGCTTGTTCCTGTAATCAAACATTTGTAACTGTTGATGGCACCAAGGGAACGGAGAGGGACCCCGAGAGGGGAAATGCAAGGTTCGTTTTGACTGTGTGTGTCTGTCTTTCCTGCTAGCTCGCTGATACAATCAGGGCTGTTATACAAAAAAGAGATTGGGCTGACCAAACAGCAATGCTGATTAGCACACTGCCCAGATTGGCGGACCTCCTGCCCTGTTGTAGCGTGGTGTCCTGCGTTCCAGGGTTCACAGCCTGGAGCACAGATATGCATTCCCTTTGGCACTCCGGTATTGGCAGAATGCCACGTGCTTGACCCACACAAGCAAAAATGCCTACCAGGTCTTTCTCGGTCAGCCGTCCAGCAGGGGCTTAAAGTTAGGGGCATCTAGGAATGCTGTGTCTCCTAAGGAAGCCCCTTTCATCCCAGGGTGTGGATGG
This sequence comes from Vespertilio murinus, assembly GCA_963924515.1. Classification (NCBI taxonomy): domain Eukaryota; kingdom Metazoa; phylum Chordata; class Mammalia; order Chiroptera; family Vespertilionidae; genus Vespertilio; species Vespertilio murinus. Next base: position 23,963,768 of record OZ004716.1, read on the forward strand.
AAGTTGTGGGTGCTCTTGGCAAAGCCTTCAAGTACCTGCTATGATGTCTCAATCCTCATGTAAGGAGCAGTGTCATTCTACAGTAATATGCAGTGGGGAGCCATGGATGACATTTGGTGATTGAGCGTTGCTAACAGCAGAGTTTTAATGACAGAGAAAATTAATTGATGGGAGGTCAATTGCCAAGCAGTTCATCAGATTGCAAATTCCACTAGTAATGGAGGAGTTGGCCCATATATGCAAACTGGAGTGGGGAGCAGTTCTTGGGAATCCGGAGAGGAAGTGGGCAATGCCATCCTTCTGATGGAGACATAGCCATGTTTTCTGAAAGTCCTATGAAGGCAGGGCCATGTTCATCTTGCTTGCCATTGTGTCCTTTGTAGCTGAAACATAGTGGACAGTAGATAAACATTAAGTAAATGAAATAGTAAATCAGTTGGAAGCTGCCATCCTTAGCCTATTTCACTTGCAGGATTCTTCATGTCCCCTGATGGTAAACCCATCTCCCAAGGGGGAAACCTCTGAGTTGTCTTCAATTTCTTCCTCTTCCTTCCCCACCAAGTCTGTGCATCCTACCCTAGGAAAACATCTCTGATATGCCCCCTTCTCATCTCCCACTCCTGATAAATAAACCCATCTCCCGTCTATGCCTCGTGTTCCCCTTAATCCTTTTACCATAAATCCCATCATGGCACAACCTTGCCTTAGAACAGTGGTTCCCAAACTTGTCTGCACCTTGGAATCAATGGAGCTTTGACAACTACTAATGCCTTTGTTCCACCCTAGAGATTGTGATGCACTAGTAATTGGTCTGGGGTGTGGCATGGGGCTTTGGAAATTTTAATAGATCCCTAAATTATTCAATTATACAAAGGCATTAGTAGTTGTCAAAGCTCCATTGATTCCAAGGTGCAGACAAGTTTGGGAACCACTGCCTTAGAACAATCAAATGAACAAATGTCTTTTGGACCATATATATGCTATTGGGTATGTGTTAGACATTTCCCAGGTGAAGTATGGAGACCATTATATCCTGCCTCCTTACTACTCCCCCCGCCTCCTTTCCTGCTCCTGTCAGTGCACACGCTGGATGCTTTCCACATGCCTACCTTGCATCTTTATGCTTCCTGGCCTTTGTTCTTGTATTCACTCAGCCTGGACTTCCATCTTTCTCTACCTGGCAAAGTACTCTCATTTTATTCCTTAAAATGAACTCCATTTTATTAAGGAAGACCTACACAGTGTCTCCTGGACACTCTATACCATCATCCTTTAAGACATGTCACCTGGGAGCCTTTTCTGAACCCTCTCCTCCTCGGTGAAATCAGATCACCTCCCTTTCCCTTTTGCCATCTTCTCTCTTTGCAGTATCGTTATCGATTTGTGTACCCATCATGCCTACTGGCCTATGAGGACATGAAGTCAGGGGCTATGGCATCTTTATTAGTGCCTCTGATGCCAGTGACTAATATAGTTCTTGACACATAATTACTCAGTGTTTGTTTTTAAAAAGTAGACATGTAAATGGTGGGTGGATAGATAGATGGGTGGGTTTATAGATGGACAGGTTAAATGTGTGACAAAATGAATGGAGAAGTGGTTGGAAAGATAATAAATTCATTCATTTCAGGAAAACATAGATAAAATAATTTGATAAATCTATTATTATCCACTATAAAATAAATGAAATTACATCATCCAAGAAGAGCTAAGTGTTCTCTGGGTCTTTTTTCCATTTGGACTGGGAATTCTGGGGTTCTGGGGACACAGAGTGTGATCTAGAAGGGGCTTATGGGACCCAGCTGGGTATATTCCCTGGTCGCTGGGACTCTGTACCATGAAGAAGGGCACAGGTGATTTTATCTCACCAGGAAATGTTTAAGACACGTGGTCAAGGAAATATCCACATGGTAGCCAACCCAGTAACTCCTGTAACTATCAGTCATAGTGAAGGATGTAGTAATTGCTCGGTGCTCACATGCTAAATCCTTTCTCAATGCATCATCCTGGCACAGTCCCCTAGTCAGGCATTAACTAACAGGAGAGATGCAAAATGTTGATACTGCAGAATAGAGAGGCAGAAGAGATTCACACCGAAAATGCAAATTACTTTCTTTGCAGTGAGAGGAGAGTCACATTACTCTAAGAAGTTGCCTAATTACTGTAATTATGCCCCAAATAGTCAAACTAGTTTGCTAACCAGTTGAAGAATTGAATCTTAAATGAATTTGTCACTCGGGAAAAAGTGCTGGAATATGGCAAAAGAGATGACTGTATTCAGGGAGAAGGTGGGAGCAGATCACATTCTAGTTCCTTCTCCAAAGCCTGGGATTGTACGTAAGCCTTTCTGCGGAAGGACCACTTATTATAGTTATTCAATTTAGTATTTTACAGTGTTCAGAGGAAACTCTAATGTGAGCTCTAAGCTGTCCTAATATTCTAGTAGTTAACATTATACATGAGTGAGATCTAATATCTGAAGTCATAAAGTAAACTTTATGTTTTTATATTGAAGATTTTTTTTCCTAAATATTAAGATTTTTTTGAAATAAAAGGAATTCAATTTCATTGTAGAAAACACAGGAAACTCAAAAGATATAAAAATAATTTATCTATAACCTAGAGAAAACTATCATTATTTGCAAGTGAGGGTGTTCCTTGATAGTTCTTTGCTATACATCTTTTTAATAACATTGAAATTTTAATGCATGCAGCATTGTCTAGCTATTCTTTCATTTAACTTTTATTAGCATTTTCACCTAATCAGTGGGCATTAAAGCACAGGCATTTAATGCCAACATAGTAGTTGCCATGTTGATGTGCCACCTTTTATTTAACCACCAGTTTTTCTGACACAATTTGTTTTGCTACTACAAAAAAAAAGCTGGTAGTGGACAGTCTCATACCAATAGCCTTGTGTGGGCTCTGCCTGTTTTCTTAATAAATGCCTGGGGATGGAAGTTTTTAGTGAATGGGTGTGATCATTAGGAGGTTATAGATTTAGACCTCAATGCAATGGAGCCATTCCTGTTTGAATCTTTCTTTTTACATCTTTCTAAACTGGGTCTAGAAATAGAAGGTGAAAGTCTTAGGTGGAGAAGAAAACAAGCAAAAAAAAAAAAAAACAGTCTTAGCCGGTTTTGCTCAGTGGAGAGAGCATTGGCCCACAGACTGAAGAGTCCCAGGTTCAATTCCAGTTAAGGACATGCACCATGCTTGCAGGCTTGAATCCCCGCCCTGGTCTCTCTCCTTCCCTCCCTTTCTCTCTCTCTCTCTCTCTCTCTCTCTCTTAAAAAAACAACAACAATGAAAAAACATCGCTGGGTGAGAATTAATGAAAAACAACAACAAAAATCAAACAAACAAGGAGAGCCAAAAGCCAAACTCAGCCTGTAAATCCCAATGTCCCTGAAGACAAGAACAACTACTGGATGGGGACAGCAAGCCTAACGGAAATGAAGGATAAGAAAATAAAAACAACTATAACAGAGGCCTTAGAGGAGGGATTAAATGGTGATGGAGGCAAGAACAAGAAATGGGAAATTAGAGAACAAAGTGTGGAACTAGCTCTGAAGGAAGGGGCACTAACCAGGGCTTTGCAGGCCAGGGGCCACTGAGTGAAAGGGCCAGCGGTCTACCGGGTGCAGCCCTCCTGGTCGGAGAGGGTGTCATTGGCCCTAGCGCCATGAAAAGGTAATCTAAGTGTGCATGGAGACTGAGGCCGGTACCTATAAACTCAAGCACAGAGGCAGACCCACAGGTATCTTAGAACCTTGCTGCTCAGGGGGCAGTCTGTGAACCAGCAGGATAGAAAACCCCGTATGTTTTATAGAATTTCAGCCTCTCAGCCCCTGCCTGCCCCAGACTTACTGAATCGCAATCTGCATTTTAACGGGGCGCTACCCAGGTGATTCATACACACATTAAAATTTGAGAAGCGCTCTTTTAGAAGACATCTTTTCATATTGATTTCAAACTTCGGCGGCGCGCTTAGATTTAAAACTGCTGATCTCTCTGATTTCCTGTTTATTGGAAAAGCCAGAGATTTGTGTGAGCACTCGAGGTTGGCTGAACCATGTGAGCTTGTACAAGAGTGATTTCCAGATAGAAAGTTCAAACGTGGTGTGAGATGCTTAGCATGGGGGCAGAGACCAGTCAATACGCCAAAGGCTGCATGCATCCTTTCTGAATTTTTGAGAAGAACAATCTGCTTTGGGGACACTTTCCAAAATCAATCAGAACAAGGTTTAAAGCAGAATATAGCAGATTAGTTAATGTTGCATATCCTCACGGCTCCCAACCCCGGAATGTAAAATATTTTGCAGTTCCAAATAGTTTACATAAAATATCATGCAGAAATATATTCTATTCTGTTTATATCATCTTTTTATGTTTCTTCAATGAAAAATCATTTTGGAACCCTGGGCTTACCAGAGACAGGCAAAGCTACGGCCTGGGGAAGCAGGATCAGTACCTGGATGTTTTAACTCTTTTCCCTACCTTCCTCAGTAATTCAACCTGTGTGGCCAGTATTAATTTTCAGTGCAATTACAAAGAGATTGAGTAAGAAAAGTATGTAGGCACAGCGCAAAAGTTTTCATTTTTCATTTTGTTTCTGCCAGCAGCACTATTCAAAGTTAAACATTAAATATTCCCGAAACTAATATAATATTGTATGTCAACTCTATTTTAATAAAATATAATATAAAATGATCTGCAGGGGGAAAAATGGTTAAACATTAGGCATTCAGAGACGATTTGGGTCTGGCATTAAGTCAGATGAATTATTCTTTTCAATTATTGTTATTATGATAAAGACTCCACACTTTGCTCGTGTATTTAAATGCTAAGGGAGATTCCACAAAGTTAGTGTAAGGAAGGGAGAAGAAGAAGCAAATTCTAAGGAGAGAGATGAAAAGGCCCACCTCAGTTATCACCATCATCATAAACAGACGTTTACTGAGCATCTACTATATGTCAAGCAGGATGCAAAACACTTACATGCATCTTTTCATGTGGGGTTCAACCAGCCCAATAAAGATGATAAAATTGAAGCTTGGAGGGATTAAATAACTCCTCCTAAATCACACAGCCATTAAGTGACTCCTTAGAATCAACATTGGCCCCGACCTCATTAACTCGTCTATCAGAGAGGGACACGCCTGTCAGGGGGCACCCCACACCTCACTCCACGCTGGAGTAATAGGCACCTATGCAAAGTACCAGCTGGTGCCAGGGAACTTTGCATCAAAGGAAACATCTGGGCATCTCTCCCACCCCACCCCCTTCCACTGCCCTGTTCACAGCTTCCCACAACAGCTGATAATCACAATGACAGCCCTTAGCCCCCAGCGACACGTTAAATTACACAGAGTGTTAACCTAAAAATGAAAAGGCCCTTCAAAGTGAGGGGCAACAAGTGTTTGTTTGAGATCAATAAGAATACCTATTCAGGAATCATTAATTCAGGCAGAAGCCCAAATAACATTTCGATTAGGAGACAAAGGCAATGGGTATTTATGAGAAAGAGAAGGGGAAGAATTACATCAATAGAAGGAAGGCATTTCTATCGATGCAGATAGCGTGTAACAGTGATATTAGTTCCAAACAGTGATATTAGTTCCAAACAGTGTCTTTAATTTTCAGTCCAGTAGTCATAATAGCTGCTTTTTTGTTATCTTTGCAAAGAGTTATTTGGGGCACAAATTGTCTAGGCCCAGTACAAAGGTTACTTTGCGCCATTTTAATATTACAAAGGGTAGAGACATAAGATGTGCAAGGCAGTTCCTCTGGCATGGCAGCTCCAAATCCATTTTAAAGTGGCTTTGTTTATGTGTATTGTTTACAAGAGTGTTCTGTGTTGAGTCAAATAAAGTTGTCTGCATAGCCTGTCAGTGCATTTGTGCAAACAAGGTCATTGGAAAGTTTGCATCCAGCTCCCAGGGCAGCACACCACCTCGACCCTGACCCCAGAGGTCAGTCTGGGAGGCACAGGGAGGCATCGCAGCCTGAGACAGGCAGCAGGGTGTGATCTCTTCCTAGAGCTGCTGTTACTTGGATGGTACCTTTAATATCAACTTTCAGTCTGACCCCACAACATCCAATCCCATACTTCCCCTGCCCCCTGGAACCTAACGTGATTAGAGAGGCAATCAGGGCGCATGCTTTGATCACTGTGAGTGACAGAGTCTTCCATATAAAACAATATAAAATGGGAAAGTCTGGGGTGAAGGCCTGTGGATCTGTCTGTCATCCCACAAGCAGGGTTCCCTTTGCTGACTGTACCCTAGGACCTGCTGACACTCAGCACTGGGCACTAATAATCGTACAGGATTACAGAAACACGGATGCCTGCCAGTTGCCTCCCAAGCTGCAGATTCAGTGTTTCTACAGCAACAAGAATCCTTCTTGGACATAATAAATTGTCTCTTGTTGAAGGGACTAGAGTTTAGAACCATCACATCTGCTTCCTGCCAGCTCTTAAGATTTTAGAACTCACATTATCTAGTGGGATGGTGGAAGGTCATAGTTCGCAGGTCATAAAATTGGATCTGGATGTGCTGGTAGCCAGCAGCAGTTAGTGGAGAGTCCATGCTTTCAAAGAGCCCGCCACTGGCCACAAATGTCTGTAGAAGATGGAGCCATGTGTACCTGTGAAAAACAGGGTTTGAAGGCAAAATACAGAGAGATTTCAAGATATCTAAATATGTCTCTTATATGCAACAGCCTCTTTTCTGACTGGTTATGCTTTTGGCGACGTCACTGTGTATATAATAGGCGCCTAGTGCATGAATAATGTATGTATAGTGTATGTGTCACTGACTTAGAATAAGGAACATGGACCACAGGTCTTGAGCACTTTAAATAATTTACATTTTAAATCCTCATCTAGTCAGAGAGTAATCTGAGCCTGCATGTAACATTTATGAACATAATTTTTTTTCAAAGCCAAATTGTCTTTATCTGAGTGTTAGCATTCGAGTAAATTTAGTTGGCATCATTTAAACTTTGTTGAATTACCTAGTGCTTAAAGTGGGTGATGTGTCCCTCCTGATGATTTAAAGAGAGCAACAGAGAACTCACTCTGGGAAAAGGGTCCATCTTATCTAATAAAAGTAATATGCAAATTGACTCACTCCAATACACAGGATGGCTGCCCCATGTGGTCAAAGATGATTGCCCCCATGTGGACACAAGATGGCCACCACATGTGGCCAGCAGGGGATGGCAGTTGGGAGGGACCAGATCTGCAAGGGAGGGCAGTTGTGGGCAATCAGGCCAGCAGGGGAGGGCAGTTGGGGGTGATCAAGTCTGCAGGGGAGGGCAGTTATGGGTGAACAGGCTAGCAGAGGAGGGAAGTTGGGGGGTGACCAGGCCTGCAGGGGAGGGAAGTTAGAGGCAAACAGGGTGGCAGGGGAGCAATTAGGTATCAATCAGGCTGGCAGGGGAGTGGTTAGTGGGTGATTAGGCTGGCAGACAGAAGTGGTTAGGGGCAATCAGGAAAGCAGGCAGGCAAGCATTTGGGAGCCAGCAGGCCTGGATTGTGAGAGGGGTATCAGACTGCCCGTTTAGACTAAACAGGCAGTTTAACATCCCTCGAAGGGTCCCAGATTGAGATGGTGCAGGCTGGCCTGAGGTAGACCCACCCCCCTCCCATGCATGAATTTCATGCACTGGGCCTCTAGTCTTTATATAACTGCCTGTGTGGGAACATGAGAAAGTGGGATCTGTGGCCATGCTCAGTGTGTTGGTGTCCGAAGTCAGGTGTCTGCAGACATGTCAGGTCCTCCATATCTACAGCAGAGATCAGAGAGTCTGTGTCCAAGCAAGAAGGACCGCATACCTTCCTCTCTGTGGGTCCCCTTCTTCTAAGTCAGTCATGCTGTGGCTGCATAGGGGCACAGTCCTCCCTGGCTCGTGGAAGAAGCTGAAGGAGCGGGTCCTCATTTGTTTTAAACATGGCTATTTTGATTAAAGGCATTGCACGGACCTAAAAAATGGTGGAGAGAGATAAATGCAAAGATTTCATTCCAAAGAGTTAATGAAGCAATTCTGTGTCTAACGATAGCTAATAATAATGTTTTTGAGTTATTACTATAAGCCAATCACTATGCTTATCTCCTTACATATGGTATTTTATTTCATCTTTATTATAAAAAGCAAAAATTCTGAGAGTGGCACTTTGATTATAACCATTTTCCAGATGAGAAGCACAGAGTGATTAAACAACTTTTTTTCTATCACAAAGAACAGGGTTTTGAACACAAGGAGTTGAACCTATAGCATCTTCTTGAAACTTAGTTTTTTTGTGCCTTCCCAAATTCTCTGTATTGGGGGATTCATTTTTAAAAATAAAAATAGCGTCAACAATAAAAAGGAAGTTTAAAAAAACCATATTCTAGGACAAAATAAAAATAAAAGATTCAAGCCGATCAGAGATCTGACCAGTATTCACATTGGTAACTCAGATCGGGGGTGGGAGTCCCATGGGTTATTACATTTCATAATGACAATAAAAATATTGGGCCTTTGGCACCAGCTGATTTGGTTCAGTGAATATAGTGCCAACCTGCAGACAGGAAGGCTGCGGGTTCAATTCTGTTTAAAACAAAATAACAATAAAATTTTTTTTAAAAATCTGCACATTGGACCTTTGGATTTGAAAGGCTTTTGAGCTCATGAAACCTTCCTCTACTCACGTTCTTACAACACTCCAGCTCCTTTGTGTTTGTTTATTTGTTTCTTAATCTTCACCAGATTATATTTTTCCATCGATTTTTAGAGAGAGCGGAAGAGAGAGGGAAAGACAGAGAGAAACATCAATGTGAGAGAAACACATCGATTGGTTGCTTCCTGCATAAGTCCTGACCAGGGCCCCGTCAGGAGAGGAGCCTGCATTCGAGGTATGTGGCCTTAACTGGAATTGAACCTTGGACCCTTTGGTCCAAAGGTCAAGGTTCTATCCACTTAATCAAACCAGCCAGGGAAGCACTCCAGGTCCTTTGAATGGAGTCTGCTGCCTGCTTAATAATTTATACAAAATACATATTAGTCTGTGCTAGGCCCTGGGTGAAGTGCTGAGCAGAGTCATGAACAAGATAGATAAAGTCCCTCCCCTCATGGAGCTTAGACTCTGTGTCTAACTGAGCTAAAGTCTTCCCAATTACTTTTACCCATAGTTCCTAGTTCTTTGCCCTAAAGCCACAATGTTAAAGGTGGGGTTGCCACCAGAAGACAGCACTCTATGGAGAAGCAACATCTTACCACCTGAGTCTCCATGAAGCACAGTCCACCGTCTCTCAGTTCCCTCCTGGTCTCCAAGCCTGATACCTTCTACCCAGTGAATGTACAGCAATCTCTCTTTCATATGGCACTCAGAAGTGAAAGCAGAATCACACAGCCTCATCTTACTATAATGTACATTAGTTGTGTTTACCATAGGTTTTGGTGAGTATCATTTCGTTGGAAGGAATGGAAACCCAATCCACCAACTCAGATGATAAAGATACTGAGTAGCCTCCCAGATCTCCAGGGAAAGGTAGCCCACCAGGCCCCAGGTAAGGGGATTTGGCATGGCTCCAGGGACCTCAGCAACAGGAGTTCCTGGCACTTCCTCCTGCATGCTCTGCTGTTAATGTGACTTGGTTGCTTTCTCTTTGATGACATCTTTGCTAACAAATTAATCTCTCAGAGCCTCACTTCCAAATTCCCAAAAGATTGCTATGATGGACTCAACCTTAATTATGAATCAGTTCCCATCGGGGTATGTGTACCTCTGGCCAGGAAGCTGTGACTTTGCAACAGAGACACATGTTCTATAAGGCCGCCCCCTCCAGGGGCTGAGGGTTGTGCAGCTAGGTGTCTGCAGACATGTCAGGTCCTTGGTGTCTAACCCAGAAAGGAGAGGATAAATTAGAACAACTCTGAACTATATAATCTACAAAATTGAAATGTCTACTTACTTTATTTAAGCTTCCTCTCCAACTTTTTGTAATTCCCAAGTCAATTTTGATTGACTACTCTTTTCCTTTATAAAACTTCATTCACATTTGTCTCTCACTGCTTCAGAAGATACTTGGAAGCAAGGACATACTATCAGTATATGTTTTCCTCCTCGCTTTGTGGAGACTCAATACTTAGGTCAAGAACAACAAAGTATAAGAAGGAAATCCACAAGGAGCTAGCATTTATTATTTACAAGGCTATTGGCACTGCTCTAAGCACTTTAAATGTTTAAATTCATTTATTTTTACAGTGATATTATGCTAAGTTTTTGACCTCATGGAGCCTCCATTTTCTCATTTGTAAAATGGTGCTTAACACCTGATATACAAGATGGTGATAAAATTTGAGGGATTATATCGTGTAATTTCTTACTAGCTCATAGCATGTGCTGAATAAATGGTGCCTGATGATCTCTGTGATGGTGTCATCAACTATGGCAATGCTTCACAGCTCAGTGACAAAGCTGTTTAGTAGTTCTTTAAAACAGACCATTGCTCTGCTTCTGACTGTTTGAAGGAAGAGCACCAAGCTGAGATGGGATCCAGATAACCAAGAGATGGGAGATGAATAATAAACATGGATAAAGTGACACATTTGGAATCCAGAAGAGTTACAGTGCTGCACACCAGGATCCTGGGAGCCCAGTGCTGGGAAATCTTTGTCCAGAGAATATGGTCAGGACCATGGAGAGCTCACAGTGGTGCCCCAGTATCTTCCACAATCTTTTTCTTACTCATTGAGAGGAAGGTTGGGTGGGGGGAACCAATTTTATTCTGTCTTTACTCTAGATGTCAGGACATTTGTATGACAGAGGAACAGAAAAAAATATTATGATGCAATGAAGAAACCTGGGTCCAAGAAACCTCAGAAACCCATACCTCAGCCAGCAGAAAGAATGACTCATCTTTAATACTCCAACGCCTTATTTCCATAGGATGAGCCTGGGCAGTGCTCTGGATAGGGACATATTGCGCAATGAAACCAATACATAATATGCCCTAAATGTAAAGTCCATGTTGTGTAACACAATTCACAACTGCTGCACTCAATAAGAATTACTAAGTTCTTTAAAAGGGGGCGGAATGTTCTTTACCATCTGTCAATTGAAATGTTCCCTATAATGCTTCCCAAGCAAGCGTAATGCTCCTGCTGCCCCCACTACTGCCAGCAGTGCTCTGGGCTCCGGCCTCTCTGATTTGATATAGGTGCCCTCTTGGCCGTTAGAGCAGTTTAATGTCCACACAAAACTGAGGAGAAGGTAGAGATTTCCTATATCCCTTCTGCTTTCACACATTCATAGCCTCCTCCACTATCAACACCCCCCTCCCTCCAGAGTGCTTCATTTTTTACAGTTGAGGAATCCACATTGACACATCATAACCTTTCAAAGTCCATAGTTTACGTTACTGTTAACTCTTGGTGTTGCACACTCTATGGGTTTGTCAAGTGTACAACATATATCTGTTATTGTGGTATTACCATCTCAAATTAGTAATACAAAACTGCATTCAGTCTTTTGTTTTATGGAGAGGCTCTGATGGAAGGAAACTAGGAGGTGAAAGGATGGTTCAAAACTAAAGGCTCTGGCCTGGGGAGGGCATTAGAATTTGTGAGTATCCCAGGCCCATTGTGGCTCAGTTGAATGGAGCTTCATCATATACACTGGAAGATCGTAGGTTCAATTCCTGCTCAGACACATACCCAGGTTACGGGTTTGAATGCTAGTTGGGGCACATATGAAAAACAACCAATTAATGTTTCTCTCTCACATCAGTGTTTCTCTCTCTTGGTTTCCCTTCTTTTATCTCTGAAATCAACAAAACAAAACAGAAGAATTTTTTATGAAATTAAGAGGGACATCGGGGTCCTTGTCCGGGAGTAAAGATACTTCTTTTTTCCATCTCTGAGGAGTTTGGCTCTAGCAACCTAAAATAGCAAAAAGCTAGCAAATAATAATAATAATCCTATATAATAAAGAGCTAATATGCTAATGGTCATGATGCCCTCATGTCATAATGACCATTCAGCAGGAGGCTTCATGCATGGCAGGGCAGAGCCACCACATTGCTCCAGAGATGGGGCAGAAGTGGGGAGATGCCCAGAGGAGACTTGTGGGACTGAGGGCAGTGCTTGAAGTGGTCAGAGAAGGCTGGAGAGGTTTGGGGTGGAGCCAGGTGCACCCAGACTCTGGGTGGAGAGGTTAGGATGTCAAGGGCAGGGGAGGGAGGTGCAAGGGGCGCCAGGGGGGTGGCAGGCTTGTGGGCAGGGCTGTGCAATTACACACACATGGTCACTAGTAATAACAATAACAACAACTACAGCAGACACCACCAACTTCTTGTCTTACATAACCCAGAGTAGATAAGAGGCCAGTGTCCTAATAAGGCTTAGGAAAAACACTGAGTTATCATTGGGTTCTGCATAATATTAGATGTTTAATTTCTATTTGCCTAATTAACTGTGGGATCCCTTAACACAACCTGCGTGGTTCAGGGTTCCTCTTCAGGGTTCCTTGTTCTGAAGAAGGCTGCACACAAAATGAAGAGAGGCTAGAAATGAGTTAATTTGGGAAAATGGGGAGCAATGCGGAAGACCACTTCTAGAGGGAGGACTACTCCTGCTCTGGCCTTTAGCCATCCCTTTTATTGAGGTTCTGAGATAAAGACATCCTTTAGGCAGAAAATCCCAATAGAAAAATCAACAAGAATTTACATATGATTAACAAGTTAAAGTTGCTTCAACTACCACTATCTCAACTAAACAATGAGTTGATAGCTCCGACCATTCAGAGGTTGGCCAATTCTTTTTATATTTGACTACTAGCAACAATGTTCGGTTTCTGGCAATTAACATAAAATTGCATGAGTAAGAAGAAGCTCATTCAGTAAACAGTCCTGCAGATATAAGACTGAATATCTTGGACAAACGGATTATCTTTTCTCTCAGTGAATCTTTACGCAGGATCAACTGGGTGGAGAGTTTCTCTGAAGTCTAAAGGCTGACACCCACAGAGAGTGCTTCTGCCTGTCTGTTTTGGGTAGAAGAGACATAGAACAAAAGGTATCTTGAAGGGAGGAGAATGTTAAGAAATCATGTTTGTGCTACAATAGAACTGATACCAAACACTGCCAACATGTGTCTGAAACATAGATAGAAGAACTATCCTACTGTTGGAATAAACAACCCCAAATATTGTATATTTGGTTAGACTGTGGGGAAGCTGTGGCTGGCAGGCTGAGAACCTGGGCAAGTCCCCCTTGCTCTCTGGTGTCTCTCCTGTCATAGCAGCAGGCTTGGATTAACTGGTTTGTAAGGTCCCTTTCATGATTGAGAATGCGAACAATGAGTGAACGAATGAAAAACTGCCTCTTGTTGCCATATTCCAGAAGTCATTGATGGATGTGCAGGGAAGGGCAAGAAGTGGTGGATACGAGTTGCTGCCTTTTTAGGGAGCCAGGTGACCCAGCACACCCTATCATGTAGGGAAGCATGACTAAATTATCATTATGTACAGTGTTACTAATTTTGAGGTAATTATTCTTCTTTTGGGTGATGTAGCTGGACTCCTAGAATGGACAATACATTTGTTCTCTTCAAATTCAGCATAATAAAAATGTATGATTTTCAGGATGCTTTTTAAAATTTTTATTTATTGTCTAAAGTTTTACATATGTCTCCTTTTCCCCCACTTGATCCCTCCACCAAGCCCTTCCATCCCGGGCAAGCCCCCACTGACCCACTGTCTGTGTCCATTGATTATGCTAGTATGAATGCATACAAGTCCTTTGCTTGCTCTTTAACCTCCCCCCCCCCTGCCATTTGTCTCTGGATCTATTCCTGTTCATCAAATTATATTGATCATTATATTCCACATATAAGTGAGATCATGTGATGTTTATCTTTCTCCCACTGGCTTATTTCGCTTAGCGTAATACTCTCCAGTTCCATCCATTTTGTTGCAAATGGTAAAAGTTCATTCTTTTTATAGCAGCATAGTATTCCATTGTGTAGATGTATCACAGTTTTTTTTTGTTTGTTTTGTTTTTTTTAAATATATTTTATTGATATTTTACAGAGAGGAAGGGAGAGAGATAGAGAGCTAGAAACGTCGATGAGAGAGAAACATCGACCAGCTGCCTCTTGCACCCCCCCCACCGGGGATGTGCCCGCAGCCAAGGTACATGCCCTTGACCGGAATCGAACCTGGGACCTTTCAGTCCGCAGACCGACGCTCTGCCACTGAGCCAAACCGGTTTTGGCACACAGTTTTTTTTTTTAAATATATTTTATTGATATTTCACAGAGAGGAAGGGAGAGAGATAGAGAGCCAGAAACATCGATGAGAGAGAAACATCGACCAGCCGCCTCTTGCACACCCCCTACCGGGGATGTGCCCGCAGCCAATGTACATGCCTTTGACCGGAATCGAACCCAGGACCTTTCAGTCCTCAGACCGACGCTCTACCACTGAGCCAAACTGGTTTCGGCTAGATGTATCACAGTTTTTAAATCCACTCATCTGCTGATGGACACTTAGGTTGTTTCCAAATCTTAGCTATTCTAAATTGTGCTGTTATGAATATAGGGATGCATATATCATTTCTGATTGGTGTTTCTGGTTTCTTGGGATATAGTCCTAGAAGTGGGATTACTGGCTCAAATGGGAGTTCCATTTTTTTAACTTTTTGAAGAAATTCCATACTGTCCACATATAGGTCTTTTAGATCCTTAGTTAAGTTTATTCCTAGCTATCTTAATTTTTTGGTACAAATGTTTTTTTTTTCATTTCTCTTTTTGTGAGTTCATTATTGGTGTATAAAAAGGCCATAGATTTCTGGTGTTAGTTTTGTATCCTGCTATATTGCCAAATTTATTTATTAGGTCTAGTAGTTGTTGTTTTTTTGTTTGTTTGTTTGTTTGTTTGTTTTTTATGGAGTATGGGGTTTTCTATGTATAGTATCATCATCTGTGAATAAGGATAGTTTTACTTCTTCTTTTCCAATTTGGATGCTTTTTATTTCTTCTTCTTGTCTGAACACTATGGGTAGCACTTCCAGTACTATATTGAATAGGAGTGGTGAAAGTGGACATCCCTGTCTTATTCCTGTTCTCAGGGGAAATGAGTTTAGTTTTTGCCCATTGAGTGTGATGTTGGCTGTAGATTTGTCATATAAGGCTTTTATTATGTTGAGGTATGATCCCTCTATTCCCACTTTGCTGAGAGTTTTTATTAAGAAAGGATGTTGGATTTTATCAAATATTTTTTCTGCATCAATTGATATGACTATGTGATTTTTATCTCTCAATATGTTTATGTGATGTATCACATTTATTGATTTGTGGATATTGTACCATCCTTGCATCATCAGAATAAATCCCACTTGGTCGTGGTGTATGATCTTTCTAATGTAGGTAATGCTGAATGCAATTTGCTAGAATTTTGTTGAAAATTTTAGCATCTATGTTCATTAAAGATATTGGTCTGTAGTTCTCTTTTTTTGTGTGTGTGGTATATTTATCTGATTTTAGAATTAGGGTAATGCTGGCTTCATAGAAATAGCTTGGAAGTATTGCTTCCTCTTGTATTTTCTGTAATAGTCTGAGGTTAGGTTTTAGTTCTTCTTTGAATGTTTGATAGAACTTCCCTGTAAAGAAATCCGGACCAGGGCTTTGTTTACTGGAAGATTTTTGATCACTGCTTCCATTTCTTTGGTAGTTATCAGCCTATTAGGTTTTTTTTTATTCTCCCTGTTTGAGTTTTGGAAGCTTGTATTTTTCTAAGAATATGTCCATTTTGTTGGAATAGAGTTGTTCATAGTATTTTTTTCATAATCCTTTGTATTTCTGTGGGTTTAGTTGTTACCTTACCTCTTTCATTTCTGATTTTGTTTATTTGGATTCTCTTCTTTGCTTTTTGGTGAGCCTGGTTAGAGGTTCATCAGTTTTGTTTTTCCTTCAAACAACCAGCTCTTGGTTTTGTTGAACTTTTGTAATTGTTGTTGTTGTTGTTGTTGTTATTATTATTATTATTATTATTATTGGTCTCTATGTCATTTATTTCCACTCTTGTCTTTATTATTTCCTTCCTTCTGCTTACACTGGGCTTTTTTTGTTGCTCTCTTTCTAACTCTTTGAGTTGTAGGGTTAGATAATTTATTACATTTTTTTCTTGTTTTTTGAGGTAGGCCTGTAGAACTATGAACTTTCTTCTCAAGATTGCTTTCACTGAGATCCATACATTTTGGATTGTTGTATTTCATTGTTGTTTGTTGCCGTGATGCTTTTTATTTCTTCTTTTATCTCTTTAGTAACCTACTCGTCGTTTAATTGCATGCTATTTAGCCTCCAGGTGTTTGATTTTTTTCATTGTTTTTATTGTAGTTGATTTCTAATTTTATGTCATTGTGATCTGAGAAGATGCTTGATATGATTTTCATCTTCTTAAATTTGAAGAGACTTTGCCTGTGTCTCAATATGTGGTCTATCTTTTAAAATGACCCATGTGCACTTGAGAAGAAGGTATATTCTGTGGCTTTGGGGGAAATGTTCTGAAGATGTCAATTAAGTTCATCTGATCTAGTGAGTCATTTAGGATTGATGTTTCTTTGCTGATTTTTTGTTTAGAGTGTTAACGAAAAAAAAAAAACCATTGAAACCTGTAAAGGAATTTTTTGTGAGTTTATTTGAGCCAAACTGTCGACAATTGCCGGGAAGCAGAACCTCAACGGATTGAGATAATGCTCCGAAGAATGGCGGGTTACATTTCTGTATTTATACATAGAAATCAAAGGAGGTACATAGGTGGGTTACATGAAATTCATTGGTGATGGAGTAAGGAGGCGGGAGAAAGCAAGCCTGTGAGAAAGCCCTGGGATTGGATAGAAAGTAAAATGATGGATGCTTACTTAGGTGAGTGCAGGAACAATTAACATGATAACGAAGGAATTTGAGGCATTTGGTTTTACCCCAGGGGCTCCAGAGAAAAGGTAAGTTACAGGTTACTCAGACATCTCACAGATAATAGGTTATCTTAGAGGCCGGAAGGCAGATGGGCTCAGTAAAGATCAAAGCTGATCTTTGTCTGGGAAACATTGGCCTAGAAAATGACTGCCCACTATAACCTGTTGGAAGTAAGATATTTAATTTTCAAACCATCCTTTGTGGTTACTTCAGGTCTCTCAGTCTGCAAGACTGCCACGCTGTTTTCGTTCACATAAGTATTGCTACTCCAGCTTTTTTTTTCTTTTCATTTCCATTCTCCTGAAAAACCTTTTTCCATCCCTTCACCATCAATCTGTGTGAGTCCTCTGTTCTGAGGTGGGTCTCCTGTAGACAACAGATGTATGGGTCATATTTTCTTATCCACTCAGCTACCCTATGTCTTTTGATTGGGGCATTTAATCCATTTACATTTAAAGTTATTATTAATAGGTACTTGTTTGTCACCATTTTCATTCTTTATGCCTGTGTTCTTTCTTCCCTTCCTATTTCTTCTTTTTATAGCAGGTCCTTTAGCATTTCTTGCATTGCTGGTAATAAACTCCCTTAATCCTTTTTTTGTCTGTGAAGCTCCTTATTTCACCCTCAACTTTGATTGATAGCCTTGCTGGGTACAGTATTCTTGGATTCAGAACCCTGATTTTCATGATTTTGTTCCATTCCCTTCTGACCTGATGTGTTTCTATTGAGAAATCAGTTGGTAATCTGATGGGAGGTCCCTTGTAGGTAACTTTCTGTCTCTCTCTGGGAGCCTTTAAGATTCTTACTTTGTCATTGGCTCTCTCTAGGTGATCTCTGATCTTTCTGTCCACGATTGCCTCACCAGTTATGTTTAATTCATCAATTCTGGGTGGATGTTGTTCAATTCAGCTGTTCATTCTCCAGGATGCTTTTTTAAAAAGGTTGATCATAGAATTCCCCTCTGAAGATATAAGCAGGGACCAAATGAAATAAGGAAATACCCCATAAAAATACTTGGAAGAAGAGCATTCCAAGCAAAAAGCACAGGAAATGTAAACAGTCTTAGAGGAATGCCTTTGTTTGTGTTGACACACATCTAAAAGTCCATGGTGGGAGGGTCTTTCTAGTTGTGTGTTTCTAAGCCCACATTCTCTTCTTTGCCAGTTAGGATTTTTCCCTTGATAAAAATGTTTTTGAAGCTATATTTTTTCATCTAGTAAATAGACTGAATTTAAAATGATATTCAAAGAGAAAAGTTAACTGTGCACAAATATATCAACTAGATCTTAAATGTTCACCTTTTGGTGACACATCCACCCACTGGGTAAGCTGAGCTCTTGTTTGCATGGCTGGGGTGGAGTGTGGAGTGTGGAGTGATAGTTATCCGATATCCCCTGGTAATAAATGTGCTTGAATTGCATAGATTGATGGAAATCGTACAAATTTTATGAATCCTCTTGACTAAAGTGTGGGTTTCCTCTAGGAAAGATCACTTTTAGGGAGGCCTATGAATATATATATATACTGGACAGTAGACTTCTTGAAAAACAGATCAGGTAGACAGTGATTGCCCAAACCAAAGTCTCCTGCCTTGTTTTCTGCCTTCCCTCTGCTTCCTGCCAGGGTTGATCCACCACCTCTCTAGGTAAATTAGCACCACAGCCATTCAGGAGAAGCAGCCAGATGGGTCATATTATGTATTCAGTGAAATGACTGTGAGTGTGGACCCTGGAACCTAGAGACCCGGGTCAGAATCTGTGCCCCTTCACATTCTACCTCCATGACTTTGCATAAGTAATCTAACATCATTTTCTCATCTGTAATATGGGGGTATAGATTCTTCCTTAGAAAACAGTCATGTGGCTAGATGACGCCAAGTATGTGAAAAGATTAGCACATGGCCAGGTACTTTTTAAAAGTTTAATATATAATAGATACTACTACTATTGTTGTTACTACTGTTGTTTTCATCAAGTGCCTTTTATGTACCAGACACCATGCAAATTCTCAGGGAAGCAAACGTGGACCTAGTCTGTGATTTCAAGGAGTTCAAAATTTAGTGGGCAAGAGTAGTGAGGGAACAAGTACGTAATTATGGAACAATGTGGTAAGTGCTATGACAATGAAACCTTGGTATGTGTAAGGTCCAAGAAGCAGGAGACGGGAGTCGGAGACCAAGGCATATTAAAGGAGGAAGTTTATTCCTCACTAACGAGCGAGACTCATTACAGAGGAGGGTAGAAAAACCAGGATTAGAGGAGAAGGATGAGGAGAATAAGTACCCAGCCAGACTACCTTGCAGACTGGGGAGACAGCAACACATGCAGAGGTGGATATGCCTTTTGAGGGGAGGAACAGGAAGGGGTGGGGAACAGGAAGGGGTGGGTCCCAGGGCACTTGGCTCGCGGTGATTGGTGGTTCAATGTCTTGGGAATGCCCCACAGACCCGGTTACATCATACTCTGCCCACCAGTTGGGGAAGGGGAGGATATATCACTATGTACCCAAACTAGGGGCATCAGGAGGTGGGAGAGGGCTTCTGAGAAGGGTGATGTTTGGGCTGAGTCTTAACTTGTGTGGCAAAGGGGTGAAACACTTGTTGACACATTTGGAGAAGTCCATGCACAAGGCAGAGTGTGGAGAATAGGGATGTGGGGAAGAAAGGCAGCCTTTCTCTGCCTGGCTCCTCTATTCCTGCATTCCCTTAGAGTCCAGTCATAAATGCTGTAAATGGTTTCTCCATGGTCTTGACATGGTCTCGGGCACAGATGGAATACTACACAGGGCCTATGGGAGCAGATCAAACCTGGCACAGGGCTTACTCCTTGGTTTCTGGCTGAAATTAGCCTCCTCAAAGCACCCTGACCCAATTCCTGCTGGACACCTCCACTGGAGTTCTCCAAGCCCTCACCTGGGCTGTAGGCACATATAATCAACCCTGACCTCAGATCTTTCCCCAGGCTTCCCATCCCTCTTCCATTGTCCTTCTTTTCTTGCCTGTAGAGCTTTTTTGAAAGACTGATTACCAAGCCTCTTTCTTCCCAAGAGTGCTTCTTTGTCACAAATGATTCCACTCCTTGAGGATATTTGTTGACATTTAATTCATCTCCTGTTCTCTGCCTGGATGAATACTGGGGAACTCCCTGAGAGGAAGGAGAAGGCAGTGAGGCATCTGAGGAATGCAGCTTTTGTGGTGTGTGAAGGTGATGGATTTCCCCTCCTTTCTTACACTTTTTGCAGCTGCATGAGGACCTCTGGGCATTCTTCCCCCTCTTCCCTGCTCTCAGCTGATTTATTCTTGTCTGGCTTTTGGCTTTTCTTTTACAGATGTAACTTTTCTGATTTTTCTCCTATTGGTGTTCAGTTCTCTGTAGCTTTTGCACTAAATCTATTACATGTTCTTCAAGACTAAGGCTTGGCTGAATTTTAAAGCAGGCATGAGAAGCTCTGCACAGCTGAGCTACCTGCTTGGATGTCCTAAAAGGCTAGTGTCTATTGGCTTGATGTTCCCATACCTGGAGGAAGTGCTCAAGGCTCTAGTCCCTGCTCTTCCACTCACAGTAGAGGAAACAGGTGGGCATTACTCCCTAACACCTACCCTTTGTTGGGAAGGGAATGGCTGCTTTCACCCTCTTCAGTCTGTACCTGATACATAGTCAGGGGTAGCCTGCTGAGATGGAGGCAACTGCCCCTCTTTCAACCATGTACTCATTCTTCTCAGAGGAGGAAGAGTTGCTTAAGGATTGTGAGAATCTAGAACATCCTTTGGGCCGAGTTTACTATTAGGCAAGATCCCTGCATCTCAAAGACAGGTCCATTCTTCATTCTTCCAGCGCTTTCCCCATCCAAGCGCACAGGCTCTTTTGTGCCTCCTGCTCCTGGAATCTAACACATCCCTGGGCAGATTGGCCCTCATTGCCCTGTCTGCTCAGGCAGAGAGTCTAGTGCAGGGGTGGGCAAACTTTTTGACTCGAGGGCCACAATGGGTTCTTAAACTGGACCAGAGGGCTGGAACAAAAACAATCTGACCATGCTGGCACTCTCATCTTGGGCTGCTGGTGAAGGAGCAGAGGGGAGAGCAAGAGAACCCTTCACTCTTTTGGCTCCGTGGACCAAATAGAACAGCCAAATGGGCCGGATCTGGCCTGCGGGCTGTAGTTTGCCCATGGCTGGTCTAGTGGCACCCAACCTCCAACTCACTTTGTAATAGTGCTTCACCCTTGGAGTTATCAACACCTGCCAGATATTGATGACCTAGTTTATAATTTTTCATCTGGCTGATATTTCTTTCATGTCAGCTCCAAAGGAAAGAAGAAACCTCAAGCCACAAAAATATGCTTTTACTTGTCTCATGATACCCACCGCCCACATCTCTCACCTTTCCTCTCTTCACTTTCTCATATTCATTCCATCCCTAGGTGATCCACCGCCTGCCATTCCTACAGGTCATGCAATTCTAGGATCTGTGTTTGTGTCCCACATTCACTGAGAATACACTACAGCTCTCCTCCTCATCTAGTTAACACTTGCTTCAAAACTCCAGGTCAGCCTCATTCCCCCCAGGTGACCTCTGTGTCCACACTGGCTGAGGTGCCCTCCTCTGTGCTTCCTGGTGCCCGGTCCATCTCGACCACAGCTCTCCTCATGTGTTCTCTGAAAACACTCCTCCTCCCCTAATAATTTGTTAGCCTGTTGAAGGAAATGTCATATCAATTTAACTCTGTTTCCAATGCTTGGCACATTATGGGGACCCAATAAAGGCACGAGACACCAAATCAGAGATTAAATAATAATGCTCCTCTAATTCAGAGCACATCTATGAACTAAGAAATATCTGACAAGGTGCGGACAGGCAAAGGGAGGCCCAGGAAGAGTTGTTGGCAGAAACCTTGGCTAGTAGATGGCAGAGCTGGCACATTTGTAGATTTCCAAGGCAGAGAAACATGTTCTTGTTTATATTTTTTAAAAGAGAGAGAGAAAATATATATAGATACGCATTCTGGTCTTGTAAATAGTGTTCTTCAACTTTGACCAAAGCCACAGCATACCCCGGTGCCCAGTTCTGCACAGAGGGACACCCAACACCCTGGGAATCATTGGCTGCACATCTTGTCTCCTCAGCCCCAAACCCAGTTGGCAGGCAAGCAGCAGGCTTATCAACTGTCCATTTAGCAGTGCTTCACATTTTAATCAAATCCCCTTTCCTCACCAGCTCATTTCAAAGGCATTCCATTGGCCTGCACGCAGGTGCTGGTGGAACAAAATGAAACTCACTCCAAAACAAAAGGGAAAAGAGCTGATCTGATGCAAAAATCCATCTGCATTTCAGAAGCTGTCAAGATGAAAAATGGAGCTGTGTTTGGCCTTTAAAAATATTAATTTCTTATAGAGATGAACTGGAGAGTGGTGGAAAGAAAATTTCCTTTTCTCCTGGAGGAGCAAACAGGACAAATTCTGATCGTTGGTCCTGGTCTTGTTTGTTGGGTCCAAACCCAATAGTTAATTGCCCCAGCTTCTTTTATGCAGTTTCTGAGCATAGTGAATGCCCACACGTGTCACCAAGTTATCGAGGAATCTTCTCTTCCTATTCTGAACTCAGTTGATATGGTTCAATGTTATTATTTTGGGGGGTGATGATCCACCCAATGGAAGCAAATCTGGTCAACTTCTGACTGGGATTGGGTTTGGGGCTAAGGGCACCAGCAGTGAATGAATGAACGAACCAAAGAACAAACAAATGAACTAATGTCCAGTTGCTGAATAGATAGAAATACTGAGAGAGAAAAACGGGAAGAATTGCATTCTGCTCACATTTGCCTGTCAAGCTTAGGGAGACAGATTCTGTTTTAATAAAGTACCTGTTCAAGCATTTATAGAGGATTCTCACTCTCCCCCCCCCTCCTTCCTCACACCCAGCCCATTCTTCAGAAGCTCCTCATGACCAACTTACAAAGCTGTTCACTGCTCTGCACTTTCAGGCCGCTCTGCTTTCCCACATTCACACTCTTGCCGGACCATTGCAGAGTCTCATAACTGCCTCTCTGTGCCTCCAATCCCACCACCCTCCCACTGCCTCCAGAACATTTTCCTTTGCTAAAGTACCCTCGCTCGTCTACGGCCATACCACCCTGAACGCGCCCGATCTCCTCTAAAGTACCCTCGCCTGCTTAAAAATGCTGATGGCTCCATCATGCCTCGTGCATCTATTCCAAATTCTTTATAATCTGATCCCAAACCACTCTTCCTGCCTCTTCTCCTTTCCCTTCTTCCTGCTAAATACAATGTTATTCCACAAATATACCAGGCCCTTTCCTGCCCTCTGTCCTGTGCTCATCCTAGTTCCTTCAGCCTGTGTTCCCTTCCCTCCCTCATCTACCTGAAAAACTCTTACACTTCCTTTCATACCCAGCTGAAATGCCCCGCAAAGTCTCCTATGCCTCTTCCCAGTGGAGTCAGCTGTGCTCAGTTCCAGGCACCAGGCATATTGCACATGATGTGTCAGCTGACTGTCGCTGTAAGACAGTCCACTCAGGACCATTTATACTAATAAAAGGGTAATATGCTAATTAGACCGGGAGACCTTCCAGACATCCTTCCAGACAAAGCCATGGTGTTGGGGCCAAGGCAGAGGTGGTTGGGGGCAATCAAGCCAGGAGGGGAGAGCAGTTGGAGGGCAGTTGGTAGGCAGAGTAGCTAATGTTAATCAGGCAGGCAGGTGAGCAGTTAGAAGCCAGTGGTCCTGGATTGTGAGATGGATGTCCGACTACCAGTTTAGGCCCAATCTCTGTGGGATGCCATAATCCCTGTGTGATTGCACCTAAACTGGCTGTCTGACATCCCCCAAGGGGTCCCAGGTTGGAAAGGGTGCATGCTGGGCTGAGGGACTAGTCTCTGATAAGGTGGTGTGTTCTCCCTCCCTAGGGACTAACTTCAGGCAAGTTTCAAGGAATGGTGGATTGTGGACTTGGTTCTATTGTTTCTCTGGAAATGATGCACAAAAGACTTTTTAGGTGAAGAAATAACATGTTTAACAAACATACTTTTGTTTGACTTTTTCTAGAAACCCCATTCCCAATTTTCATTAGGTAAAAAAAAACAAAAAACTCCATATTTCTTATCATCTTTTTTCCAAAATATCATGGTCCCTCTGTTCATAAAGACTCAAGATATGCTCTGAGCTGTCCAGGCCTCTTGCTTTCTGCCTGTCCCCCACTCTGCAGGCATAGGTGCTTCTACACTGATTATCCATTTCCTTTGGACTCAGGCCCCTGGTTCTGTATGGCCTGTGTTTTCTTATAAAATGTCCCTGTACATGAGGAGAAGTTCTGTCCTGTAGTCAGCAAAGCAAAGAAAATGGAAGCCTTCATGGGCTAACTCACACATTGGTTTCATTAGTAGCACAGGTCCTGCATCATAGATGCCTAACAGTCTCCACTTTCCTCAGAGGCCACAAAACTGCATGGAGAGCTGGCAGAGAGCCACATGGAGGCTTTTCTGTCTGTTCATCTGCCTTCTAAAAACCGCCCTCCAGCCAAAACCGGTTTGGCACAGTGGATAGAGTGCCAGCCTGCGGACTGAGGGGTCCCGGGTTCGATTCCGGTCAAGGGCATGTACCTAGGTTGTGGGCACATCTCCAGTGGGGGGCATGCAGGAGGCAGCTGATGGATGACTCTCTCTCATCGATGTTTCTGACTCTCTATCTCTCTCCCTTCTTCTCTGTAAAAAAAATCAATAAAATATATATTTTAAAAAATAAAACCTCCACCTCTGAATGTATGCTCAGGGCTCACCTGTGATGACATTTATCTCAGAGGCTGGCCTGTGTCACTCTCAAGAAATGATGTCACCCTCTGCCACTTAAGCAAATGTTTTTTGAGTTCTGAATGTGTCCCAGCACCTGACAGATGGTGGTGACTGTGTCCTAGCACCTGCCAGGTGAGTTCTGCCTGTGTCCCAGCACCTGCCAGCTGGTGGGGACAAAGCTGAAGAAAGTCAGGTTCTTTCCTCTTTGGCACCCAGTCTAGTGAGAGGAGAGCCTTGCCCTTCCCAAATGGCTGCTGTGAGAAGAAGGGAGTGCAGCATTGTGAGGTACTGGGGGAAATGTCATGGGAATTCCTCAAGAAGTGACAAAGGCCATCATCTTAGAATTCCAGAAGATTCCCTTTGTCCATTTTGGAACAGGCATCTTGGTCCAAGGGTTGGCAACCCCTACTGAATGCTCAAACACAGAGAAGCTGCATCCTTATCCAGCATGATGGAACCACACCTTCCAAAGGAAACCAAAAGATAACCTGTTACCATGAGCATACTTCCACCACCACAATAGGCCTCCTCACTTTGTGTAATTACCAACATGTTTGGAAGTAATTTCCAGTGGAAATCATCACCCAATTTACCCCATATGGATTTTCTGTATCATTTTGCTACAGAGAAAGCAGCCTAAATGTTCTACCTGCAAGGGACTTAAAAGATAGAAAATGATCGCTCCCCAGCAACTCATACTGATGCAGACATGAAGGGACATTGAGAACTGCTTGTAGAGAAAAGCAGATGGACAGTTGCCTGCTGCAGGAGGCTTGTGTGGACTTCTTTTCATTTCCTTTCGCTTGGCATTGGTTCAAATTTGTACTCCTTTTATTTTAAATTCTGTTCTTTAAAATAATAGATATTGATCACCTAAGTGATGGTACATCGCATTAGACTAATAGCCTAAATTTAAGCAAATTTGAAAGAATTATCCTGACAGTGAGATAGCAGCCCCTGAGTTAGTATTTAAGGTAATAGTGAACATATGCCTTTACCCTACCAGTTAATCAGGATATATTGGGTCTGCCTCCCTCAGAGGTGAGCTGGCATCTGCTGTGAGGATCTAGCCCAGGCAATTTGCTATGGAAGAGAAATGGGGATAGAGTTTATTCTTCCTAATGGTTTATTCTCAGTTTTAAATCATCCTTAAATTAGCTCCTCTATTGCCCTCCAAACCTGTCTTTTCTTTTTGTCTTGATCACAAGTATGGTCTCAACTCTATCTACCTAGGTGCCCAGGCCAGAAAGTGCCCACCACATTGAGACCTCGATCCCCTCACTCATCACATAGAATGTGCATGCTGGCTACAGAGCTAAGCAGTCTCTCTGCTTGGGTGCAGACCCTCACTCTGTTATTGCCTCTTGGAGAGGTCATGTAACATTTCTGAGCCTCAGTTTTCTCATCTATAAAATGGATATATGTGATGGTAATATCCATGTCACAGGATACAGCAAGGGTTAGAGAGAATAATGTCTGGATAATTCAAAAGCTTAGCATATCTTCAGTGATCACTAAATGTTATCTATTTTCAGAATAATTAATCTTACCCTAGCTGATAACAAGGTCTATTTATTTTATTAAAGTATAGTTAATGCCTGGCAGGTGTGGCTCAGTGGTTGAACATCGACCTATGAACCAGGTGGTCACAGTTCAGTTCCCTGTCAGAGCACATGCCCAGTTGTGGGCTCAATCCCCAGTATGGGGTGTGCAGGAGGCAGCCGATCAATGATTCTCTCTCTTCACTGATGTTTGTATCTCTCTCCATCTCCCTTCCTCTTTGAAATCAATTACAAATATATATATATATATATATATATATATATATATATATATATATATAATTTTTAATATAGTCGACATATAAGATATTCATTTCAGGTGTAGAACATAGTGATGGACATCTATATACCTTGTGCAGTGATCAACTGGACAAGACTAGTAACCATGTTGTCAGTGGTTACTTCACTTCCTAAATTTTTTTTATTCCTCTCCTACTCTCCCTCTTGAACCATCTCATCCTACCTGGATAGATATAGTATCAATATCTGATTTATCTCTTTAGCCCCAGTGCCAACCACCAGCCTGGCACATCATAGGATCCCAATAAATCCCTGTGCCTAGCTTAGCGTTAGCTCACCAGTAAATGTGTGCTATTCCTTGGTTCTCCCAGGGCATGAGCAGAGGAAAAGCCATTGAATACGTATAATAGTCAAACATGGCATTCTGATTTGGAAGAATTTGTAACAGACCCAAAATACGCTTTGGAAATTCAAATCATACATCACTCCTCCTATAAATTTCCGTAATCATTTCTGTTTGGTTTGCTTTAAGGATTTGATGCATTTGAGGTTTAAATGTGGGAAAGTTATGCCTTTTCCTTGGTTTTATTTCCTAGCACTATGACCAATGAGGCAAAGAATCCAAACTCATTAAGTTTCACACATAAAGAATTGAAATGTATACAGTACTTACGGAGACTGTGGGCTGAATGATGAAGCTCTCATTTTAGGCCTTGAACATGTTGACACACTCAGTATTTTTCATCCACAGAATGTAGTATGAGAATTGCCTCACACCACTTCTCATTAATATTATTTTTATGACTGCACAATGCAGTGACACATTGCTGAACTGCTGAGAAATTTAAAGAATAAAAAAGATTTAGACACTGAAGGAATCTTGAATCATTAGATTTGGAGAATAGAAGTGAGGTTGAAGTATGTCTAGGAGCTGATTACATGATTACACCCGGTGAACTGGCGCCAACATACCTATTTCTTAAATGGCTTGGGCCCTTGTATCTAGTGCCAGTGGGTGTGGCTCAGCTCAGCATTGTCAGGATTTAGTGGGTGGGCACTTGCTCAGGTTCAGCGAAAGTACCAGGCCAACCAAAGGTCAGTATGGAGATGACACTGAACTTGCAGAAGGTGAGGAAACCACAGGGGGGAGGAGACTGGCACTCACTCTCTTGCTTCCCCTCCCTGCCCCCCATAGTGAACATCACTAATCAACTGTGGCCCTCTTGCCCTTTGAGTCTCAATGCAGCCTCAGGATCCTGCTCCATACAATTGTCATAATTCATCTGATTTATCATATAAATAAAAATGTATCTAACATTCATTAATCTCTAAAATAACAAAGGCAGGCCGAACTCCAAGGCTTGTAAATGTGGCTGTACATTTTTAAATAGGGGTAACTCTTTTCTTATCCCCACAGAAGATTCTTTAAAAGGCAAAAAGGCCCGTCTGTTTGATTACAGAAGCTTTTGTCAGTTCTGCTAACTCTTTTATTTGGTAAACATTTATTGAGGACCTTCTACATGCCAGCCACGTGCATGCTAATTGAGTAGCTACCCAAATAGTTCTCAGTGCTGAGTCTTCGGACTGGGAAGCCTAGACCATCTTGCCCCAGATATGAATAAATAGGTAAGAGATTGGAATACCCAAACACCTCCCTTCCACGTTCCACATACAAGAGTTCCTCCAAGCCAAAGCTTTCCCAGGATACCCCATTTGAGCCCCATGCCCCTTGATTTCCCACTTATGAAATGGAAATATAGTACTGATCCAGACCTTGCAGTGTTGCCATGCACATTCAGATGAGGTGTATAAGTGCCTGGCTCAGTGAAGATGCTCTGGAAATGACCGCAGACATTCTCACTACAGTGAAGTTGCTGTTGTTGCTATTATCCTTCCTCTTAGTATATACCTTCCAGGGATGAGACAAGAGCACCAGCTCTCTGAGGTTGGAAGATACATTTGAGCTTGCAAGTCTAAAGCCTAAAATGTGGCCTGATTATTGATATATTTGATTGCACAGCTCTGAGCAAAGAGACCAACAAGCCCTCAGTGGCATTGCTCTCTTGGGAGCCTGCACCTCAGACACCTTCTTGAGAAATAGAGGCTGGAGCCCAAGCTGAAAACCAAATCTCGGGTCTAGATAAAGCTGAGGCCTTTTAATTGCTGAGGTCAGACAAAGGCTCAAGTCTTGACCTTTCTGCTTACCAGCTATGGAGCTGTGAGTTACTGCAGGCCTTGCGTCCTCAGTGTCTCTGCATGTTGAAGATTGTGTTTAGTGCCTATGATTTGTAGTGAGTCTCAACATACAAA
The DNA here is from genome assembly GCA_963924515.1 of Vespertilio murinus. NCBI lineage: Eukaryota > Metazoa > Chordata > Mammalia > Chiroptera > Vespertilionidae > Vespertilio > Vespertilio murinus. The sequence goes on from OZ004716.1 coordinate 23,992,648, forward strand.
TTCCCTCTTCATCCCTTCAGTGGAGCTTCCCACCATGAGCAAGTCACAACAGGTCCTACTGAGAATCCGATCTAACATCTCCCCAGGAAACATTGTACAAGGAACTGTAAATTGACATACCACTTCTGGGGCCAACAGATCTCCCTAATTCATCCCTGCATTTTGCATGAACCTCAGTTTTAAAATCCTAACCCATGAAAGGTAATTTTTAAAGAAATCTATTAGTGTACCTACATTGTTTAAAAGATTAATAATCTGACCTAGAAATTATATTCCTATGTATGTACACAAGGGAAATGAAAGTATAAGTCCATGCAAAAATGTCTACATAAGTATTCATAACAGCATTACTCATAATAGCCAAAAAAGCAGAAGCAACCCAAATGTTCATTTAATTATGAATGGGTAAGCAAAAGGGGATCTATGCATACAATGGAATATTATTTGGCCATAAAAAGGAATGAAGTACCGTGAGACAATAAATGTCTGTTGTTTTAAGCCTCCCTGCTTGTGTTGCTGTTATGACTGTCCAAGGGAATGAGCACAGGGGTGGCTGCTATGGGGGTGGGGTTTTTCTTTGGAATATTCTGAAATTGATCATGGTGTTGGTTGCCCAACTCTGTGACTATATTAAAAGCCATTGAATTTTTTTAAATTTCTTTATTGATTAAAGTATCACATATTTGTCCTCAATCCCCCCCATTCGAATCCCCCCACTTATGCCTCCACCCCCCTGTTGTCCTCGACCACTGGTTAAGGCTATTGAATCTTGTTTTAAATGAATTATATTATATGAATTGTATTTCAGTAAAGCTTTTGCCAAAAAAGTGGGGGGGGACAGATATGTCACACTACAGCCAGAATGATTTTATCATATCAGCCTCCTCCTTAAAATACTCCCATCGATGTCCTGTTTCTCTCAGGAGAACAAACTCAGTCCGTCCACTACTCTGCAAGGTCAGCAAGGTCTGGCCCATCTCTGTCCAGCCTGTTCTCACACCAAGTGACCCGCCCTCTCCCCTCAGCTCTGTGGATATTCCTGCTCCGCACCCACTCCCATCACAGGGCCTTCCATCTGCTCTTCCCAATCTGGAACATCCTACTCTCCATTTCATCCCATTGCCCAAACTATTTCCTCATCTTTTTCCATATTTCAGCTCAACCATCAGTTCCTTGAGAAGTCATGCTGATCTGAGAGAAGTGTCTTGTAGACACTTTCAAAGCACCCCGAACCTCTCCTTCATCTTGCATGCCACAGCTGCACTTAACAGAAATGTGTGTGAATGACATCTGTCCCCTCACACTGGCCTATATTCCGCATAAGAGCAGGGCCCATGGCTATTTACTCACCTTTGTAGCCCCAGCAACCAGCGTATAGTAGGCGCTTTATAGTATGATTTATTGAGATGGCGTTTATCTATTATACATTAATTATTTTAAAGTGAACAATCCAGTGGCATTCACAATGATGTGCAACCAATATCTCTGTCTAGTCCCAAAACATCCTCATCATCCCCAAATGCAATCCCAGATCCACTAAGCAGCCTCTCTCCATTCCCTACTCCCCCAACTCCTGGCCACCACCTATCTGTAGTTTGTCTCTGTGGCTTTATCTACTCTGGACTTTGCATATAAATGAAGCCACACAGTATGTGACATTTTGTTTCTAACGTCTTCCCCTAGCATAGTGTTTCCATGATAGCACGAATCAGTATTTCATCCTTTTTATGGCTGAATAATATTCTATTGTATGAATATACCACATTTTGTTTACCCATTCATCCGTGGATTGACATTTGTGTTTTTGTTTATTTGCCTTTTGGCTACTGTGAATAATGCTGCTATGGACACTGATGTGCATGTATTTATTTAAGAACCTGTTTTCTGTACTTTTGAGTATATACCTAAGAGTGAAATTGCTGGCTCATAAGATAATTTTATGCTAAACTTTTTAAGGAACTGCCAAATTTTTCCACAGCGGCTGGAAATCAAGCTGTGATGGCAATTAGTATTTCCAATAGGAGCATCTATGAGGAACCCACATTACACTAGGAAAAATGTTCCAAGAACACATCCCCACCAGTTGTGCCTGAGGGCTCTCATTTCTCTCTGTTCTCACCAACACTTATTTTCCTTTTTCTTATTAAAGCCACCTAGGTGTGAAGTAGCACCTCACTGTGGTTTTTATTTGCATTTGCCTCATGAGTATTGACATTGAGCATCTTTTCATGTGCTCACTAGCCATTTGTAGATCTTCTTGGCAGAACTATCGAATTATTCAAGCCCTTTGTCCATATTTTAATTGCATTGTGTGTGTCTATTGTTTGCTGAGTTGCAAGTGTTCTGTATATATTCTGGATGGTAAGCTCTTATCAGATATATGATTTGCAAATATCTCCTCCCATTCTGTAGGCTGTTTTTTCACCTTCTTCATAATGTCTACTTTATTATATTTTAAAAGATAAAATGACTAATAAACCCAGTGGCAGACATTTACCTGATATTTGTGAACAAAGCAATCAAGTGCTCCTTTATTTGATCACCAATTTGTATTTCTCCGAATACCTTTGTATTTATAATCAGCCTGCTGATTGGTTGCACGTTTTCATTTCCATCCAAACATTAAGCATTCATGGTGCAGTGACCGGCACAGAAAATCATGTGGAGAATGGATGTCTCAGAAAGGAAAGAGTTAAACAGCCGCTGTCCTGACCCTCCTCATGGTTTATGGATAACCCAACCACATTAAAGAAGCAAAAAAGGAAACATGAAAAGACAAAATTTCCCAGCACCGTCTTTTAAAGACCCTCATGTCATGCCTCGGTGCCAATTAACATTTAGTTGAATTCTTGGTTCACACCCCAGCCAGCTGTTGGGCCAGCTCTCTGGGGAAGTCTGTGTGTATGCTGAGATATCAATGTGCAGGTCTGCACACTGACATTTAGAAAGCCAATGAGAGCTGGTGTTCTTTACTTAGTACGCTCTTTCTATTGTCATGTGAGATCCTCACAGATGCCCCTGTTGGAAATAGTAATGACTATCACACCTTGGTTCAAGCAATGCCTGGGCCATGGGCTTGCACTGGTGCCCCCACACACACACACAAAGGGGGAGAGGAGAGAAGAGGAAAGAGGCCACATCCAAGCCACACATACCCATCAGAATCACATACACATAGCCCAAGCACCTTAACCCTACATTTTAGTTCTGCTAATAAAATATATTCTTTTTATGACCACTAAATAATATGTTTATTGTAAAAAAAAATAGAACATTAGGAAAGGACACAGAGGACAAAATAAAAAAATGCATAACCATATCATTCAGAGATAATTGCTGTTAATATCGTGTATATAATTATCCTCCTCTGTTTAAAAATTATGCATATATAAATACATTTTTAAATGGGATCTCAGTATTCAGACAATTTTGTAACCTGATTTTTCTCTCAACAATGTAATAGAAACATTTTCCATGTCATTAAATATTCTCCGACTAAGCATTTATTTTTAATGTGGGTGCCTCTGGCTTATACAACAGCAATCTCCAGGCTACAAAGAGCTATGCTTGGTGGGTTTGAGTAGTTTTCTCTCAGAGCATTATGAGGATGTTTAATGGTACGTCTGTGAGAATACTGCTGGCCAGCCATTCCTGGATGGGGAAGAATTCCCAGCCTTTCTTGATTTGCTTAGACTCTGTCAAAGGATCCATTTCTCACAGCCATAGGGCATCTTCCTGGATGTTGAAGTGTGCTGGGCTTAGGGCTCCTCCTTCAGTCCCAGTTGTGAGGATCTGGCAGATTGAGAGCTACCCAGGCATGCCACGTGTTTTGGACTGGTGGAAATTTAAATAACCACTGAGGCTCCAGGCTGAAATGTCACCTGAAAACGGACAAATGGGAGAGACACGCGATGTTGTGGGTGTTTAAAAGCAGATGCTATGCTCTGCCAGGAAGGAGGAAAGGCTTTCTAAACAAGAGGACACACTCGTGCTGAGCCCTCGAGAACAGGTATAGTTTGGAGAGATGGAGAGGGCAGTAGACGTTTGTTCAGGCATCAGTTAATGATTAAGGAACATCTACTATATGCCCAACAGCTTGCTAGGTGTCGGGGATATGACAATGAAAAGACATAGGTGATTCTAACAGCTTACTGGTTTGTAAACATATAGTACAATCAGAGTGATAAATGGTACAGTAAGCGAGCATGCTGGGTGCAGTAATTGTCAACAAATGTCGCTATTGGCTGTTGTATACATATCATCTCATTTAGTCCTCACAGATACTGTTATTCTTCCTATTTAATAGACGTAAAAGCGAGGCTTAGTGAGGTTAGCTTGCCCACAGTCCTCACACACTCTAGTTCATAGTGTCCACAACATGCTGTGCTGAGCATTTTGCAGACAGCCTCCAATTCAATCCTCATGACAGCCTTTCTAGGTAGATGATGATAGTAGAGGTGGCAGAATCGGGATACTTCACAGAGGAGTAACCTGGGAACTGAGTCTTAGACAATGAGCAGGTCTTGCCCGGGGACACGTTGATAGAAGCTGTTCCAGGCAAAGGGAACAGTGTTTGCAAAGGCATAGAGGTGGAGAGAACATGGCCTGTTTGAGAAACCATGGCCACTGATCAAGTCTTCCTGGTAGGTAATGAATGACGGGAGGCATGATAGGAAATGCAAACAGAGAGGGACGAATTGTCAAGGGCCTTTAGTGCCACTCCACAGAGTCTGGGCAGTATCCTGGTGGTCAGAGGGAGCCATGATGTGAAGTAGAGCTAAGTAGCTGAGGGATCAGAGTTGAGTGTGAGAAATATAATTGTAATGAAGATGCTCTTGAGGGGGTGATATGGGACTCAGGGAAACCACAGGGGCTGTTTTGTTTTGTTTTGTGTTTTTTTGTTTTGTTTTGTTTTGTTGTTGTTTTTGTGTGCCTGCACTATAGGAGGAGAAATGAGAATGGGAAGATGACAGATGTGAACAATTTAGAGAGCTAGAATTAATAACTTGGTAAATGGATCAGGAAGGTCCTAAATCCAAGATCAATACCCACCACCCAGTCTTCATTTCTTCCCACTCATTGCTCTCCCATTTCTTTTACACTCTCTTATTAAAACTCCCATGGACTTGGAGTGGAGAACTGTCACATGCTTGCGTTGGTGGTTGGGCTGGATGTTAACACTTAGCATCCCTGTTAGGTAACAGATCCCTGTCTGTGGGCGTCAATGTTTATAAAAGAAAGAAAAGCACATTCTCCTTAAATGGTGCCACTTATTCTGTTTATTTTTAAAATACTTGTATGTTGTTAAAATCCCAGCCTTTGATTTTTATATCTATAATGAAATTTGAGCAGATTGCATTTCAGCTGGCATTAACAGAAACATCTTTTCTTTGAAATGATGAAAATCTTTTTCTCTCTTACAAAAATCACAACTTCATTTATCCACTCCTCCAAAAGTAACAGTGGGGCATTGGAAGACAGGTGTGGTCTCTGGCCTCATAAAGCTTACAGTCGAGTCATCTATCCGAAATACTCCCTGTATTTGCTCTTATTTTAAACAGTTACTGCCCTGCACATCAATAGAGCAGAAGAGAAAAAAGATGGAAATCAGCCCTCAAGAGTTACTTTCAGTGTTTATTAAATATTTTAGACAAAAATACCCATCCCATATTCCCCTGCCTCAGGACCTTTGCACTCGCTAGTTTATCTGCCTCGATTGCTCTATCCCAGGATACTCTGCTGCTCCTCATCAGCTTCTTCATGGCTTTAATCAGATGTGGCCTTCTCATGCCATCTTATTTAAAACCGAGTCTCCACCCTCACCCCTGGATGCCCCCTCTTATTTATTTTCCTGAAGCATTTATCTCTGTTGATCTTATTTACAATGTCTCTTCATCTGGAACATTAGCTCCATGAAGAGGAGATCTTTGTGACTGTTGTCTGTGGCTCTATCCCACCGATTACACAGTTCTCAGAGAATGTTTGTGAAATGAATGAATGAACCCCTCTGAGCCTCGGTTTCTCACCCGAAGCCTGAGACTAGGTAGGAGACTAGCTATGATATAAGTGAGAGGAGAATAGCAGAGTCCCAGATGCTCAGTTCCATGGCGATCCCTGTCAGCCCTGTGGGTGTGGTCAGGCTGCTTCAGCAAGACAATGCTCAGCTGATGCCTGTTTTGCTTTATGCAGATGTTTTCTGGGTTACATGACCCTTGGCTTGATACATTAGGCCCATAATACAATTTGGAAGTAACAAAGAAAAGTTTTAAGACTATGGATCCAATGCCATAAGCATCCCTTTGGAGAGGTTTTGCGTTTGCTTTTTTCTTTTAACACTGTAAAAAAAAATGTATTGCTTTGTTACCAAAACCATACAATTCACTGGTAGTAAATACACACACACACTCAGTGACCAGATTATTATGATCTCTGAACGCATAATAATCTGGCCACTCAGTTTGTGTGTGTGTGTGTGTGTGTGTGTGTGTGTGTGTGTGTGTGTGTGTATTATTGTATATTAGAGTCCTGGTGCATGAATGAGGTCCAACCAGCCTGATCAGGGGGTGGGGACATAGGTGGTTGGCTGACCCACCTGCTGGTTGAACTCCTGGTCAAGGGGACCATTTGCACATTAGCCTTTTATTATATAGGATATAGACTAAGTGGCCTGATCATTATGCGTTCAGAAATCATAATAATCTGACCACTATATATATATGGCTTAATATGGCTAACCCAAACAGGGGAAAAAGAAGAATACTTATTTGTAATTCCATCATATTGAACTAACCATTGTTAACATTTGTGTATATGTAGATAGATGAATGCACAGATAGCTATAGATATAGATTAGATAGCTATCTATATACATATATGTATATACTAGAGGCCCAATGCATGAAATTCTTGCACTGGGGGGTGTCTCTCAGCCCAGCTGCACCCTCTCCAATCTGGGACCCCTCAGGGGGATGTCCAACTGACAGCTTAGGCCTGATCCCTGCAGGATTGAGCCTAAACCAGCAGTCAGACATCCCTTTAACAATCTGGGACTGCTGGCTTCTAATTCTCTCAGGAAATAGCAGCCAAATGGAGACATGGCAGCGACCTAAATGAAGACAAAGGCATTGGAAATAGTGAGGTTGAGATCATGGGACTCCTTTTCAAGAGAGAAGCAGTGGGGATGAGAGGATATCAGGGTTTTTGGTTGGGTGCCTGGGTGGAGGCTGTCACCGTTAGCCAAGGCAGAGAAGAAGTTCACTTGGCTGGAGGGGCACTGCGTTTACTTTTGGACGCTCTGTGTTTGCAGTGCTTGTGAAACACTCAGGTGGAAATGTCAAGCAAGCAGTTAGAAGTGTGCATCTGGGAATTAGGAGAGATTTGGACATAAAGGAAACAGATGGTAATTGAAGCTGTCGGAATCAATAGGGGTGGGTAGAATAAGCTGTGGGAATAAATAGGGTCTCCAGGAAGAAGGCAGACATTTAGCGGCTTAGTAGCGATTGTTCAAAGAGCTGGCCGTGACTGGTGCCCTATCCCTAAAAAGCTCCCATCCTTCCAAGGCAACCCATGCAGGGCTGGTGTGAACGCAGGGAAACGGATGCCCTTCTGGAATCTTCAGGCTTCCAGAGAGAGGCTCTGGCTACTGTGTAGGTGACGAAGAGACTCGGAGCACAGCAATTAGGAGTGGAGGCCAGAAGCCAAGAATTGGGGACCCAGTCCCAGCTGCACCGTGTAAGAACTGTGTGTCCTTGGGCAACAGAATCCTCACCTGTACAATGGGAACGACAGTCTGACCCACCTCACAGCGGTGTCATGCGGATCCCCTGAGGAATCCATATGAAGGGTTGAGCTCTGTTTCCAATATATAGTAAAGCGCAATGGATGTAGTCATGATTATTATGACAGAGGGTCTGGGTGGAACCCAGCTGAACTAGCAAGGAGTGAGTGCCCATGGACTAGAGCAGAGAAAAACATAGGACCGGGTTTGAGCCAGGAGGGAGCAGGAGGCACAGAGGTGTGTTTTCACCCCGGGGCTGAGGCCTGACCCCATTGGGACAGGAGCTAAGGCCCTGGATTCCCTCCCAAAGAACTGGCAATAGAGTTCAGGGCCCGACCATTTTGGAAAGGACTCTGGGGAGGAGCAGGAGGGAATGTGGGAAACTCTGTTTATGGCTGTTGTGTTAAATAAAATTAAAAGGAGCCTCCAAGGACATATTTGTGGGTTGTATAATCCGTGAAGGGAAAAACACACTCATCTTGATCAACATTCTGTCTGTCAGTGAGGCTGAGCAGAGAAGGTCAGGACCAAATGTTAAGTTGTAACATCTGACTTCCTGTTCCTTGCTGCAGAAACATCCAAGGATGTTAATAGGCTTAGCTCTGGTCTGCAGAGCCAAGACGGTTTCAGGAACTAAGTGAATGGTGGAGCCAAGATCACAAAAGGGTTGCTTCCTGTTAACAAGGCAGGGGGTCACGGTGCATGAGGTGGTCTTGACCAAGCTATGCTGAAGGAAGGTGGCCAAAAGGACTCGCTGTGCCTGCATGAAGTCGATAGCAGAGCCTTCCCAAGAACCCATAGGCAGCCCTTTTGCCTTGCTCCCCGGTATGTGAATTTGCTTTTGGAACAATAGCAGTGGCGTAATTGGAATCTATCTTGTGTGGTATTCCCTCGGATGATTTAGAATTAGTTCAATTTATTTTCAAAGATTATCACCCAATGACAGCATAAAGGCAATGTCTTGAATTGTTTTTCCCATCCTCGGGTAGAGTAGGTGGATGTCATTTGCTGATTCATTACTCTCTCAGCGGGCTCCCGGGTTTCGAAAGCTACCTGGAATTATTGCCTGCAATAGAACTCCAAACCCAAGTAGGCTTTGCATTAAAATGCATTTGACTTAAGGGAAAACATAGGGTACTGATTATAAGTAACCCCGATGGCAGATTTGATTAGGGGTTCACTTCCGAATGGCAGTGAGTTCTAAGAAATGGTGGGCGAATCGGGCTTCCTGCAGCCGCTTAGACCGCACTCTCTGAAGTGGAGGAGGTAATACTGATTAAGCTCCTGGAATTAATGCACAGGGGCCATAAACAGCAGAGGACCTACGGGCAAAGGTCATAAAGCTCAAATTGCTCTAAGTGATGGGCACTTAGAACCTAATTTTAGAAACAGCCTCCAACCCTTGGTGAGCTCATGTGCTTTTGTCATTTGGAGTCAGTAATTGAATTTCCTGGCCGTTTTGATCAGTATATAACTTTGTGAAGCCGATTACACAGCAGAACACAATTTTAAGTCTGACAAAAGCGTTGCCTTCTCCTGTGTGACTAGGAACCACGCAGAGAGCGCCGCCCTCCTAACCGCACTTGGTTTTGAGGAGAGAAAAGGGGGAAAAAGCCACCTTGCTCTTTCATGTAACTTAGTAAGATTCATTTAGATTCTATGCAGGTCATTTAATAACAGATTTTGTAAAGCCTTAACATAAGGAGCCCCCATAAAACGTATTATCTTTTATTACCCATACAGAGAATGACATTTTAGATGGTAATAAATCGAAACCCAAGGAAAGCTATTTGCTTTTGGAGAGTGCGTGGTGAGCAGCAGGAACATCAGTTTCCCGATTTCATACGGCGGCAAATATGGGTCACCTGAGACTGCCTCCAGCTGGGTTGACTGAGGCTCCTCTGAATAACATTCCCCTGCCCCCTCTTTGTGTTTTTTGGAAAGGTTATCCCCATTCACACCTCACTGCTGAGCTTTGCTTGCCCACTTTGATTGTCTTCCCCTTCCATCTCCTACACCTCAAGGTGTGTGAGGAGCCACTGGCTGAGCCTGGGGTTGGGACCGGCCATGGGCATTTGCCATGAGGCGGAGGAGAACCCAGCCCTCCCGCCTCATCGAGTGCAAAGACTTGCTTGCCATGGACTCCTCTCCAAAGGACTTTCCCTGCTCCTTTCTGGAAACAGAGCCTTGTCACCCCACCCTACTCTGCAAAAGCCGGCCTTCTAGAAAGAGACTTGGTCTTCCCAGCCTTACCCAGCCTTGCCCAGGCCCTGCCTTTGGGCCCATACCCTCTGCAACTCAGAATAGTCTCCTTCTTCTTCCATAGATGTTTACTTCCGCATCATGACCCCACATCTAATTCTATAGTAGGACACTCTCTTCGGCAGGAATGTGTCCTTAATTCTCCCTCCCCAGTGTCTAGGTGGGGCGGTCTCACCTTTGCAATACTCTGTTCTCACTGCTATCCCATTCTACTGAACCTATCCGGGTCCCTTCCACTAGACTTGGCTCCCTTTACTTTGTCACCACTACATCGCACAAGGCCTAACACATTGTAAGTGCTCAGTTACTGTTTGGTAAATTAAGTAACCTCCACATAGCCTTCTTGATGAGTTACAGCAAGTGAACTGTACACCCCACATTCTGACTCCCTTCGCCTGCACCTTAATTGGTAATGTTTTGATAATGTTGGCATCTCATCAGACCTTACACACTTGTTTTTTATTCACTTATCTGGAATATACATGCACCAAAAGCAGGGTCTGTCATTCATCACCTCCTTAGCAGAGTTACTTGAACCTAGAAGGTACTATATAAATGTTTTAGTGGATGGAATCAAACTGAATGTCAAATATTTGCCACCTTGGGTCTTGAGGGGGTGATTTTTCCAGGTCTGCCATTAGCAGTTCACTTGCTGTAACTCATCAGTAACAGAAAATGTACACTTCTCCTGGAAATGTTTTATTTGATTTTGGAATCACTGAGGTTATTCTAACTATATAAGTCAAGAATCGGTGTTTATTTCCCCTGTTGCTTGCCATCCTGCTGGCTTTGTCCGCCACCAGTAAATCTGGAGGAATGAGCTCTGCAGCCTTCTCCTTACCCACCTGACTCCAGCAGGGGAGCAAAAACACAGCAGGTGACAGCCAGGAACAGGATTGTTCACATTAGCACTGAGGAGCACGGTGTAAGGAGGCCCAAAGACAACCACAAGCCAAACCCACTTGCTATATAGCATAGGCACTGGGAATAGGGCACATTTGTGAGGGAATGTATGCAGTTCCTGATGGATTTATGAACTACCTATCCCCAGTGTTATGTGGCCAGAGTGGATAAATCAAACTCCAGACAGACAACAACTCGTACTGCTTCAGATAATGTTTTCACCAATCTGTTTGCCATATTTATAGACCAGGTGTCAGGTGAGGCTAACCTGGAGAAAAATGTGGTTCCTGCTCTGGTGCCATATAACAAGGAGCCTTGCTTTGCCCATCAAATGTTAGACAACAAAGAGATTAGTTGGGGCGCAGGGGGGGGGGGGGGCTTACAGCTTTCCTTGACAACTAAAGCACAATGGATAAGCTCTTACTGGCTCACAATAACTGATGTGGATATCTCTTTCCAACTATGCTTTCAGTGACATCTTGTTGGTCACTTGAAATCAGCCATGGTAGAAATATTTACTAGTAAACCACCAAAATTGACAAACACTACAACATAAAGAGACTCTGCTGTTAAACATTTATGAGCACATCACTCTGTGTAATCTATCTTTATATAATAAAGCAATAATATGCAAATTGACCCTCACACCCTCACATCACAAGATGGCCACCTTAAGTCATCATAAGATGGCCACCCCCACATCATCACAAGATGGCTACCACAAAATGCCCCACATCATCTCAAGATGACAGCCCCAAGTCATCACAAGATAGCTGCCCTCCACACTGTCACAAGATGGCTGGCAGGGGAGGGTAGTTGGAGGTGACCATGCCTGCATGGGAAGGCAGTTGGGGGACCAGGCCTGCAGGGGAGTGTAGTTGGAGGTGATCAGGCTGGCAGGGAAGGAGTTAGGTGTTAATCAGGCCAGTAAAAGAGCTGTTATGGTACTATCAGGCTGGCAGGCAGAGTTGTTAGAGATAAATAGGCAGCCAGCCAGCCAGGCAAGTGAATTGTGAGAGGGATATCCAACTGCCACAGGGATTGGGCCTAAACTGGACATCCCCTTAGGGGTCCCAGATTGGAGAGGATGAAGGCTGGGCTGAGGGACACTCCCCAGTGCACAAATTTCATGCACCAGGCCTCTAGCTATTCTATTAAAACATATCTATGATTGACTAATTATTACATAACTACAATGTGCCAGGCACTAAATTAATAGCTGGGAGCTAAATCTTTAAACAAGACAAGTCCCTGATCTTGGGAGCTTAAATGGTCAGAGTCAAGATAGCCAATAAATAAGAAGTCAATAAAACAAGAATATTACAGACTGATAGTGTTGGAGGGGGAATGTATTATTTATCTATTGCTGCATAATAAATTACCCCCAGAACTAATGACTTAAGATGATTGCTATTTATTATCTCCCAGTGTCTGTTTCCTGGAGTCTGGGCATAGTGTGGCTATGTCCTCTACTTTATGGACTTTCACAACACTGCAACCCATGTGTTTGTCCACAGTCTACCATCTCAGTGGAGGTTCGATTGGGAAAGGACCACTTCCAGCCTCATTCAGTGGTTGTTTGACAGCATTCAGTTCCTTCTGACTGTTCCTAGGGGCCACCTTTAGCTTTCCTCATCTTTAGAAGACTTTTCAAATGTCTTCTACATAATAACAGCAGCTGCCTATTGGGCTTTGACATAGGCCAGGCTCTGAGCTTAGCACTACATTACTTCTTTTCATTCTCACTTACCCTGGAAGTAGTGTTATTCTCCCCATTTTACAGGTAAGGAAACTGAGGCTATGAGAATTTAAAAACTTGACCAGGATTGCTTAGCTCCTAAGTGGTGGAGCCAGGATAATAGAAAGGACACTTGATCTCATTTCAAGTGTCCCTTCCTAAGTGTCAACCACCTATTCTGCAATAAGGCCTCTGCCTTTGTGGCGTTTCAGTGCAATAACGAATGAACAGCAGCAAATGGGCAGGAATCAACCTGGAGAAAGAAGAAGAGGCAGAAAGGTCAAAAGGAAGAAAAGCTGGGGGAGAGTGGAAAGAAATTCAGTCTGGACAGAGTGCAAAGAGACACGTGGAGCGTGGTTTAAGGTGACACAAGAGAAGGATGGGGGACTGCATGGGTTAATGGCGAAACCTTTTCCATGTAACATTTATTCGTTGATTTCCCCCCACAGCTACCATTATGCTTGTTATTAGTGATAAATGTTCCGTTAAATGCATACTTGTATGGAAGTTGCTGTCGCTGTGTAAAACATCAAGGGTCCAGTGATTGATTATGTGCCATATTTAATGACACGGCGTGGTTTTCTTTTTTCAAGATGAAATGTTTGGTTTTCAAATCAGTGTGTTCAGTGAACCTGACTTGTGTCTGTGGAGACATACCCGAGGCTCCTTCTTGCAGACACACCATCTTCCTTTTGTTTCTAGGATAGATATTAACCGGGAGCTCGTAGACACACAGGAGCAGATAGCAAATGCAGTGGAAATGCATGACTGCAGAATCCAGACCAGGAGAGCAGTTTGACTCTCTTAGCTATGTCTTACAGATCAGATAGCTTAAATGAAATCAGAGCAGCCAATTTAATTTTCCCAGTTTTGACACAGTGCATTTCTTGGTCAAAATAAAATCCTAACTCCTTGAGCTAGAGCTCCCCAACGTACAAGCCATTCCCTGAGAATAAATGACTCTGGTTTGGAAATGCCACTGATATGCTCAGACCTTTGAGATATAATTTAGTTCAGGGAAACAGTAATATATCATCATTATCAACAATGAAAGTAAATTGCCCACCTTGTGTATTACATACTGGCTAGGTGCGGGGGTCAAAGGCATTGAACTTGCCCTTGAAAACTTTGTCATTTACTTAGGAAGATAGTAAATGGGCATTCAAAATAAAACCCAGCGGGAAATATGGCCTTTATATTAGTCAGGGTAGGCTAAGCTCTGCAGCCGACTTCCTTCAATCTAAGGAACAGCTTCTTTCTTCTTCATATCACAGCCTAAGGCAGGTCAGGGAGGGCGCTCTGCTCCATATAGTTACTTGGAGATGCAGGGTTCTCCCTTCTTGGGAAAGGGAAAACACAGAGGATTTTGTGGGCGGCTGTTTAGGAGCCATGCCAGCACATCGCTTCTGCCATATTCCATTGTCCAGAATAGGTCACAAATCTAGCTATCTGCCCTCAAGTCAAGGCAATAGGATTTGGTGAACAAGTAACATTTGGTTTCACCACAGGTTCCTTTGGTGGCAAACAAGTCTGGCTGGTTTTGGTGCCAGAAAGAATCTCCCGAACAAACACTGGAGTATGTTGCAGCATCAAGGACAGATTGAGGTCAGCAGCGGGCACAGCCCCAACTCTCAGCGGCAGAGCCTTCGTCTTTCTGGTTAGAGCAGTGCCTTCAGCCTAACTCAGCCTGAAAGGCTCTCTCTATTGGAGTTGATCACACATCTCCCATATGAGCCTCAAACCAACTGAGAGAAATAAATGCACGAATCTGGTAAGATTCTTGCCATGGAGAGTGCGGCCTGGCTTTGGGAGGATAACGGGGCTCCACCCCTGTTTAGTTCACCCACCAAGTGACAGGATAGTTGGACAGCTGGGGGCCTCATCCCCCAGAGGCGTGGCTTCTGCACACGCCGAGCAGAGCCCACAGTGGTAGGCTTACTCCCAAAACATTTAAGAAGGCAAAAACCCCTCTATGGGGCCCAGGAGCAACGTGGGGAGAGGAAAGAAGTTTTTCCTTACATTCTGTCTGTGATGCCTGCTTCCACATTTCATATTCCCAGAAACTGTTGTCCCAGGGGGGTTAGGGAGTTACCTGTGAATCAGTCAGTGAGTGCAAGGAAGACAGACCTGACCCATGGCCACCAGGGCCCACTTCTCTGTGTCAATGGACCTTCACAGAGAACGGGGCAGCTGTGGGTTGCCAAGTTTTTCAGCAGAGCAACAAAGGCAGTGTGACTGCTATAGTTCAAGTTACAGCAATAAATACGTATGTATGGTTCAAGTAAGAGTGACTACAAGAGCAAGGGAACGGGAAAGACTTCCTGGGAAAGGCTCCACTGGTGTGGGAAGCAGGTCACCGTGAGTGGAAGGCACTCCAGTTGTATGAGAGCTCGGAGTTCAGGTGGCATTTTCTCTAAGTCTTTACATCTCAAAGGTGGTTGCTTTTATTATTGTTTGGTTTTTGTTATTGCTGTCATTGTAAAAGCAATAATGTTTATTACAGGGGGAAAAACACACACACACAATACTTATAGGCCAATGGACTTGTTTATCCTTTGAAAATGAAAACTTGTAAACCACTCAAATGGCCATCCAATAAGGAATGACTGGATAAATTATAATTCATCCATACAGTGGGCTGTTAAACAGCTGTTAAAATGAAGAGACAGACCTATAAGCACTGAGATGAAAATGGGATGCTAAAACAAATTGTACAGCTGTGTGAATGCTACCATTTGTTTGATACGAGTGCATATGAAGTGTGTGTGTGTGTGTGTGTGTGTGTGTGTGTGTGTGTGTGATATCTAGGAGAAAGGAGGGAGACAACAAACTACAATAACAATATTTACCTCTTGAAAATGGGGTTGGGGTTGGAAAAGGTTGGAGGAGAATCTCCTTTTCCACTTTAGAAATGACTGTATAATTTCTATTTTTCTCACAATAATTGGGTATATTTTCAGTAGTAAAAGCATTTTAATGGTAGCTTTAAGTTTGCCATAAATTTGAGCCTTTTGGAATATCTCATTGCAAACCTTGCAATTTATCTACTAAATAGTCTAATTGATTTTCTGCTGGGTTAATCAATATATTTCCCATTGCAGTCATAAAGTTTTATTTACTTCAGGAGATGGGAATTGGCTGGTTCATTTTTTTAATTATTTATAAAATTTGTTAAACTATCAGAGAGTTAAGCCAACATGTCTTTCCTTTGTGCTAGCACAAGCAGGCACCCAGTCGGCTTAGTGGTGAATCTATTTTGCTGCAGTTATATGTAAATATCCTGTCCTCAGCCCTGACCTTCCTGAAGAAAGAAACCCCGATTTCCCATCCCTATGTCCCCAACACCCAGAACAATATTTTGAGTAGCTATTCAACAACTTCTAATTAAATGGGTACATAAATTAATAAAAAATATAATAAAATTCTCAGATCAAAAATATGGTTCTGTGGAGGGAGAAATGTTTTTTAAAATGTACTCGTGAAATTATTTGAATGTTGTTGTGAAAAGCCTATTGTAATGTTGTAGCATGAAATGATAGCTCTTACACTTTCTGCAGAAAATTGATCATAACATTAGTTGCATTAGTCAAGATTCCCTTGTTGCTACTCACAGAACATCTTACTTAAATGTCTTAAGGAGAGGAAAAATGTATTAGCTCACAGAACTCACAAAATCTGAGGGATAAATTCTGACTTCAAAATGACTGGAAAAAGCTCAAATGGAGTTTTTTAAAAAAAAACTTCATTTCTACCTCTCAGTTCTGTGTTATCTTCTCTCTCAGGCTGACTTTCTCTGTGTGGTTGCAAATGGCCACTACCATCTCCAGATTTATGCCCTACCACCTTCAAGTCCAACAGAAAGAGGGCATCTTTACCTAAGAGTTCTAAAAGAAATGTGTTCTGGAATTGAATTTCAACCCCAAGTCCACGCTCATCACATGGACATGGGAATGGGAGGCCCTGATTGTCCAGGCCGGAGCCACATGACCATCCCTAGCTCAGGAATAGTGTCAAACCTAACTTAACTCCACCTGTGCTGAGATGGAGGAAGGGCTGGTGTCCCCAAAAGAATTATAGCATAGATGCCAGAGGAGAGAGAGGGAAGGGATGGACACTGGGAAGGCAACACAGCACATCTCTCCTTAGTGCTTGAAGCAGCCCAGTAGTGCATGTCCATAGCAACCTGTACTGCACATTGGACAAGAGTGATTGTTGTGAGGAATTGGCATCCTTGTGAGATAGCTATCATAGAATCACACTCATCCCCCCCAATTTGCTTCATGGAGCAAGATTGGGTATTCTTTAAGGACAAGCCATGCCTGAGATAAATTAAACATGCTAGTAGAACTGCTATGAAAATTGGTGAGATCTTCTTTGAAAGCAATATTGAAATATGAATAGAGAGCTTTAAAATATTCATATTCTTTGATCAAGTAATTCCATGTCTTGGAATCTGTCATTCAAAAAGAAGTCAAAATATATTGAAAACTTCTTGAATAAAGATGATCATTGTAGTGTTATTTAGATTGTCTAAAAGCTGTGGTACATTTATGCAATGGAATGCACACAGCTGGGGGGTGGGGAGAACTGGATAAAAGAAGGTGAAAAGATTAGCTAAAGAACATATGATCTATGTGTTCAGAGATCATAATAATCTGGCCATTCAGTGTATATGCACAGCCCATGGACACAGTCAAGTGTGGTGAAAGCCAGAAAAGGAGGGGAGGGGTGGTGCTGGGGCTGGGTGGAGGTGGGCAAAGGGGAGTAAAATGGGGGGGGTCATCTGTAATAGTGGTGACAATAAATAAAAATAAAATTTTAATTACAAATAACTTCTAAGTCCTAATAACAGAATATTAAGTTAATTATAAATTAGCATATTATATTCTGTGCAACCCTTAAAGTAATGTCAAGCAATTATATTGATAAATGATATTACATGGAGAAAATGACATTAAGTTTATTATAATCTCTTGAATATCAGAAAAAAAACCTGCATAATTTCTTATTTTTATGATTACATGCTTCCCAAAATATGCAGTATATTATTACAGAAGTAAAAAAGTCATACAAGAAAGTAGAACTGAGTAGTGATTAGTATGTCTAGAGACACTGGGGGAAATTTTGAAGATGGTCCAATTTATTGGTTTCATTATCGTCCAGCTATAAAATTTATGGCAAATAGTAAATCCAGTTCAACTTGTCAATGATAAGTAGAAAGTCACTTACATTAAGCTGATGATTTTTCAGCTTCGGCTTGAGAGTAGATGGCATTTCAGGCACCTTCACAGAGTGGTGCCAACTGAACCAGGCAGAACCAGAATTACCCAGAGCTTGGCTTGGTGCTAAATTCTGTTTGCACTCAGCAATGTGAGAATTCTGTGACCTTCCATCCTGGTGGAACTCATTTCACAATACACAGGGTGTCCGCCCAAAATGTGTACACACTTTAACAGCTGATAGCTCAATTTTGAAAATGAAATGTATTTTCATAAACACTGCCTTTATCATTACCCAAAATATATTGTGCACATTTTGGGGGACACCCTATATATGTGTATCCAATTGTCATGCCTTACACTTAAAGAATGTTACAATAAAGTTGGGGGGTACATTGTGAGTAACCTGTTCAGAGAGTGTATCAGCATCCCATTCATCTTCTAGGGTTTAGAGCCTTCCACCATTCAACAGAACCACTGCTTCTTAAGATAGGAGCTCAGAAGTCTTAGTTAAGAAACAACCAATTAAAGGTTCCCTGTGGAGCAAACAGCTTGCTACCCTTTAAAAATACTTACAAGTTTGGGGGACAGTGAGCACTGAGCTAGTAAAACTTCCCACGTTAACTTTTAGCTTTAGAAGGAAATCATGGATCCCCTCTGTGGTTTTGTTCTTTGCTTATCATGGTATTTCCTAATTATTGGTTGGAATAAGCAATGGTTTTGAAGCCGTCATACTGGTAGGACTTTTGCAACCTCTTTATTTTGTTATTGAAGGTGGTTCAACTTGAAACTCTGTGTGGGTGATTAAGATACCAATCCAAACTGGTTAAAGCAAATGAGAAAAATTAATGTCCTAATTAGCCGGAAATCCATAGATAAGACTGGCTTCAGGCATAGCATGATGAAGTGTCTCCAGTGCAATCACTTCTATCAGGATATGGCTGGCTTCATTCTCAGATATACATCCCTCACCCCACCTCTGCTGTGGCATGGCATGGCTAGCTCCTTGGATAAAAGCTTCCACAAGGGAAACAGGGCTTCCTTCTCTCATCTGTCAAGCACAAGTCCTGAGCCTGACTAGTCATTATGCCCCTGGCTGGGCCTGCACTTACTGATTTCTTCTAATGAGGGCTCATTCCAAAAGTTGGCCAGATGGATGGTGGGAAAAGTCAATCCAACCCACACTACATGGGCAGAGAATAAGTGACCAGAGGTCCCCATAGGAAATGTGGAAGCTGCCTTCCCAGAATGGCGTCCTAGTTGACCAACACAGGCAAATCCACCACAGGGGGCAATTTTATTTTATTTTATTTTATTTATTGGATTTATTGGGGTGGCGTTGGTTCATAAACTTTATATAAGTTTCATGTGTACAATTCTATAACACATCATCTGTTTATTATATAGAGTGTTCACCATCCAAAACCAATCCTTCTTCTATTACCATGTATCCCCCTTCACCCTCTTCTCTCTCCCACCCTCCTTTCCCCCAGATAATCACCATTCTGTTGTCTGTATCTCACTGCAATAAATAAGTCAGAGAAAGACAAGTACCATATGATTTCAATTAAATATGGAACTTAATGAACAAAATAAACTAACAAACAAAATAGAAACAGGTTCACAGACACAGAGAATAGACTGACAGTTGTTAGAGGGGAGGGGTGTTGGGAGGCTGGGTGAAAAGGTAAAAGAATTAAGAAAAACAGGAAAAAAATGTGAATGCAGGCTTGTTTGCTTTCTGCCCACTGCTCTCTTCTTTATCTTGGGACCAGGGCCACTTAGTTGTTCTGAGTGTTTAAATAGGGTAGCAAAATGTCTCAGATATTCAAATGAAAAATTT
Organism: Vespertilio murinus; assembly: GCA_963924515.1. Lineage (NCBI taxonomy): Eukaryota > Metazoa > Chordata > Mammalia > Chiroptera > Vespertilionidae > Vespertilio > Vespertilio murinus. The sequence continues at coordinate 24,012,390 of OZ004716.1, forward strand.
GTGTATGTTGAAAGACAATAATGCAATATTGCCATGTTAAACATATCAAATCATGGTGTGATTGAAATGCACCTTCCAAATTTAACATGACAACAAAAACTTAATGACTAAAATTGACATGAAAGAAGTGTAGTACAAGTGACCTCAGTTGATATTTTTTCACCTGTAAAATGGGAACAACAAATGTGGTTTAGCATGCTTGGTGGCAAGATTAACAATGATGATTTCTGAAAAGCATAGGAATTCAATACCTGGCCCATCCTATTGTTTAGTAAGCGTGAGTTCCTAACACTGCTATCTCTGTTCTAAGTCTCATTTCGAGGTCAGTTTCATGAGTTTGCTATGAAATGACATGTGTGGGCATAAATATAAAACATGCAATGTATACCCAAACCCCAGAAATGTAACATTCTGGAATGTGTCAAAAGTTCCCTTAAAGAAGAACAGAAAATAAATGCCATCCCCACAACTCCAGCCTATGTATAGTGACTATCTCCTTTTGGAGAGATTCCTGGGGGTATTTATATGCAACAGGTACAAATACTATGACTGATTAAAGATGGCCACCCTCAATGGAGAAGGCCACAGAGGCAGCTCAAGCAATATGCTTGTTCCCTACTTGAATCTAAATGCCATCTTCTCTGCTGTGTTTTTGCTTTGTAGACTATGGAAAATCCCAAGTATGAGTTGATCATCGAGGCTCAAGATATGGTTGGACAGCTTTATGGATTACTGGGCACAGCCACAGCGACAATTCTGATTGATGACAAAAATGACCACTCACCAGAATTCACCAAGAAAGAGGTAAGCCTCTGCTAACACCACCCTTGTGGTCACAACCATGATTGCTGATCAATATTAAATTCTTTGTACACAGCCCCTGCTGGCTCCCTGTTTGCAAAATCAAAACCCTCCCTTTTTGAGAAAGGGTTATATTATGCCAGAATACTATTTCATATTTTTATCTTTTTTTTTGTAAAGCTGGAAATACCAGAGCATTATGAGAACAAAAGCACTGAATCTTGTTAAAGTCTGTGAGAAAATAACTTTCAATGCCAAAATGCCATTTTCATAGTTTTATCGGTGCTATTTAGCCGTGAGTGATGTGAGTCCCATTGTGATTTTAGCATAACAATAACTATTTTTTTCAGCAAGTAAAGATCCAGAGACCAGACAGAACAGCTGCAAAGGGGTAAAGCAGATTTTCTTGGCAATAGCAAGGTGGCCTAGGAGCTTATAAATAACAACCGAGTTGGCTTGTCTGGGAAAGCCATTATTTACTCTGGGCTTCTATGCTTTTATGATTATGGATCATGGGTGCTATTTCCCATTATTTCAAAGGAGCAATTTTTGGGGACAGACTGAGTACACAAAATTACATTCTCGGTTGCTGAATTTGTATCCAACTATGCATCTGATGGAAATGTGCTAAGATTGTGGTTTCTTTGCGGGTCATGGCCAGGGCCAAGGATTGGACACCCTCTTACTGACCCAGACCATAGAATCTATGAAGACAGCCCTGCCATTGGCCAAGCCTTTCCTCTGCATTCCCCTCCCCACAGGCTCTCCACCTCCCACCATTGCCTTATTAAAACTATGTGAGATTGATTTCATTGACCTTTTACCAATGAGAGAACTTATTTTAAGCTCAGAGAATCTGCTCCAAGATCCTGGGCCGTGTAAACAGCAGAAATTGGATATTAGCCCAGCTTCACATGAGCCATGCTCCCAACTGCAGTGCTGTGCTTCCTCCTCTGCCCTGAGGATCCCACCCTCCCAGGCATCCAGAGAAAAGACCCAGGTCTGCATTTGCAGTTGCCTTTCCCCTCTATTAAGAATCCAGGAACTATCCCAGCTCCTGGGGACAGGTGAGCCCTCTCAGCTTCCTGGCTCCCCAGTGACCTATCCCCTGCAGCCCTGCATAACTCATGGAATAGGAGGAAATACTCCTCTCCTCGTCTTGGGCACTCCAACCTCAAACAGCAGAGTCCACCGTAGCTGATGTAGCTCCATTCTATTGCTCCCATGCAGTGTTCCTATAACTGCATACAGATTGCATATTTTCCCAGGTTTCTCAAACTGATATTCTAAGAAATTTGTTCCACTAGTTACACCATTGTAGGGCAGGGGGTGAGGGGAGATTTCGGGGTCAAACAGATGTGGGAAATACTGAGTTGAATCCTTTGAAAGATTTCTTTTACCGCAGGACTTCTGTGTAGCTTTTAAATGCTATGTGTTTCTCTAAGGGAGGTAGGTTTCTCAGATTTATTTGGCCTGGGAATAATTTTTCCTGGGCCACCTCATCATGTCCCATTGAACTAATGGCCCGTGGAATATTCACTGGGGATATTGGTTTATCTGCAGAATTTCTGGTGAACCTATTTCAAAAACAGAGTTCAAAGCACACTGTAATTTTCTATATAGATGTAGTAATGAAAATAGAAATTGGATAATTCCAACCTAAAATAAGAAAACCTATGAAAGTTATGAGGTGAGTGAGATTAATTAGTTATTTCAAAGAGGCTCCTGTGACTGGGGTGGGTGTGGTGTGCATGGCCACGGACTATTGTGAAAAATTATTTTTGATTGTTTATTTTTGTTAATACCACTGAATTCAAGAAAAAAAATTAACATTTCCTAATGAAAAGTAAGAAACCATGAATAGCATAATGGAAAATATATTCTTCACCTATGAATATTGACAAAAGCACAAAAATTCTCTTCAAATGGACAGTGGGCAGTGAGCTTGAGATCCCTCAGGGCAGAGCTGGTGTTCAACTCAGATACAAATATGAGTAATAAGGCTCTGGCCAGGTAGCTCAGTTGATTAGAGCTAAGGTTGCTGGTTTGATCCCCATCTGGGCACATACAAGAAGCAACTAATGAATGCAAAAATAAGTAGAACAACAAATCAATGTTTCTCTATCTCTCAAAATCAATTTTTAAAAAAGAGACATCCTATCTAATAAAAAGAGGCAATATGCTAATTGACTATCACACCCTCACAAATATGGTGGTGCCCAAAACCAATAATGAGGGTATATGCTAATTGACTGTCACATCCTCAAAGATGGTGGCTCCCAGTCCCCTCAACCATGCCAGTGTAGCAGGCACATGGCACAGCTGGGCCCATCTCCAGGCACACCTGGGTGCTCTGAGCTCCTGCCTCTAGAGTTCCCCAATCTCCTCAGTTCCCCAGTCACCCACAACCAGCCTGAGGCATAGGCAAGCCTTGGATTGTGGCTGCCTAGCAGCTCAGGGCTTTCTGAGGCTCTGGTAACCAGGGCCAGCCGAGGTTTGCACTCCTGGCAGGGGCAGCAGCAGAGGTATGATGGGGGCATCGCCTTCCCCTGATTGCCAAGTCATCTCCAACCCCTGAAGGCTCCTGGAATGTGAGAGGGGACAGGCCAGCTGAGGGACACCCCCCCCCCCTCCGGTGCATGGATTTTCATGCACCGGGCCTCTAGTAAGTAATAAAATGAGAGAAATGAGTAGCTAGTAAGAGCATCTCTCTCTCTCTTATATATGTGTCCCAAAGGACTCTTTGTCCAATGTTTAATAAAGTAAATTTATAGTTAAGTTTTCTAACATGTTCCTAAAAGGCTGGTGGTTGTTGTTGAGGAGGGATGCCAGAATTGCTGGAGGCAGTGTAACAATGATGTAGAGAGATGGGCTTTTGGACCAGAGCTGGATTTGAATCCTACTGATCATGCACAAGAGACTAGCACATTAACTGTTTACAATCTCACTAGGTTCTTGTGAATGTTAATTGAGCCAACAATGCAAAGTACTTAGTGCTGGTCACTTCATATTGTATTGGTGATGAAGACAGGGGTGATAAAAATGGTGGTAATTCAGAAGTGAGGGCAGTGGGATAAAGGAAGTGATGAAGAAGATGATGATGAAGGTGATCGTGAAAAAGACAATGGTGACAAGATGATGACAATATTTCTAAAATTTAAGAGGCCAACTGACATTCTTATCAAATGGCCCATTTCACCTCCATGTTAAAAGTAAACTTTTTCTTTTAAGTAATATTTTTCCTTTAAAATGATCTGTGAACCTGCTCTAGCATATAAAATAAAAAATAAAATAAATAAAAATAAAATAAAAAACATGGCTAGGACCTTAGAGTTCTAAGGGAAAAGCAATTCTGGAGGGGAGATTGCAAAATCTGTAAAATGCATCACCATTAATGAAAGCAGGAAGGCCCAAGAGATACCTGTGAGGGGGAAAAAGAGAACTGAGGAGGATTCAGCCTAGTTGGTCTCTGGGATGTAGAAGAGTGAAACAGCAGATGTACTAGGAACAGAGAGGAGATATGGAGCTTATGATATTGAAATTAAACAATTTTCAGAGGTGAAGTTCAAGATGCAGTCATTCTAGAATGAAAATGGTGGCCATTTGGGGTTGGGGGTGTATAGAAAGCTGTGAAAGATGTTGTCTTATATAAGTTCTTACATATGTTAGGTCATTTCTAAATAAATTTATGGGAATATATGATTGTTGTCTTTTTTAAATTCTATTTGACATGATCTTCCCTCTCCAGAGAAATGTATTTTTTAATCTAAAGTATTGGTGAGATTGGTTTAAAAAAAGAAGTTATGGTTGTCCCCAAATAATAGAGACTGGAAGTGATACCCTGTTAAATGAGATAGAGGGATATCTCATTTTACATAAATGCATATGGTGCAGCATGACATTGAGTTTCCCAGATTCCTCTTATCTTTGTTGTCTGCCTTCTCCATGGCTGCCTCGTGGTATGATAGGGTCACTGCAGCACCAGCCCTCAAGTCAATATAACAGGAAGAATGAAACAAGAAGTGAGAGGACAAAGAAAGACCTGCCACCTAAGTAAATGTCATTTAAAGGCTTCCCCTGAAACTCAAATGACCTCTGCTTACATCTCCTTAGCTTCCCTGCTCTATAAGGGAGACTGAGAAATAACTCCAACTATTATTAGTTGGCATGTTGCAGCCCTTGATAATATAGGGATTGTTACTGTTAAAAATAAGGCAAACCCACCAAGTCAGGGGTTCTGGTAGAACACAAAATATACTCAGGAGCCAGGCAGAAAGGCAAACATGTTTACTTCTACATAGAAGGGTGCACACGCATGGTCTGGAAGCACATGCACACCTAGCAGATGGGCTGCTTGGGTTTATAATCCCTTATGATGTGACCTGTCCTTTGCTCTTGATTGGAGCTCAGGCGCACAGTCTTTCTCAATTAGCTAATTCAAAGGGGAGGTTCGACTTTGCTGTTTCAAGATGGTGGCCGCCAGGGGAGCTGCAAGCCATGCAGCCAACATGGCAGCTGCCAAGTCACACAGTCCAAAATGGTGGTGTCTAAACTGTTCTTTGACAGGAACGATGATTTGTTTATTCTCACAATTCTCCCCTTTTCTTTATTTAAACTCTTTTCTTCCAACTCGGCTGACATTCATTGACTTTCATGCTCTGCAGTGTCTAGGAGGAGACTAATTTGCTATTTGGTCAATGCAGTTTCAATTAATTTTTGGATAAGACATGGATGATGTTGCATCCCATCACTGTAGCTCCTAATCAAAGGGGTGAAGTGGACACCATTGCTCTAGTGCATCAGAGAAAGGGTCCTTGATCCCAGGTTCAGCTCACTCATCACCAAAGCTTCCAATGCCTGTGGGGCCTCAGTGATGGTCTGTGTGCTGTATTGTCAGGGATAAATGTGCAGCGCTGGCCTCAACATAACATATTTTCCTTCTTCTTCTTCTTGTTCTCCCAGATCACCTTGATGCTGGCATCTACCTGTTCACTATCCCTTTAACTGCATCTTGAGCATAGTTAACAAACCTTTGCTGGTTCTAGAAAATATAATTAACCCACCACATTCTTTTTCACAGTGGTCCACCAACACAGGATACTCAAACCCTGCAGCAATCTGATTTCTAGCCTTAAATTCCTTGGCACTCCTCCTAGAACCCAAATGTGTGTATATGGGGACCAAAGGAACCCCCTAGACTCTCTTTCTTCTTCTTAGTCTGTCTGTCCATTGAAAAAGGTCTATGATGTGCCAATGTGAAAGGGGTAGCCAATTGTATCAGAGCACAAGGTCCATTCCATTTTCTGAGCAAGGCCACAAGTAAGGGTCCCCCTTGATACCACCAGACATCAGCACAGGGTACTGACAGTGCAGCACAATGGGTTTCTGAGAGGACTCGGCCATATACGCATCCAGATATGTTCTCATAAACTCTGAGTACTGTTCCCCACCTTGAGAGGCAGGAGGTATAGTTTACCTCGGAGGATGGGCTGGATTGTTTTTGGGTGGGTCCTAGCTCTTTACCTCTGTTGGATGGGAACAACAGGGGGAGGGTATTACAGGAAGAATTTCCCCAGGTGGTTTCTTCCTGTTACAAGGCAAGCACACATTCCATCCTGAGGTCCAACCGAATGGGAATGGGACCACTTGGGCCTCTAGTCTTCCTGTCATTCAAGCGTAATAGTCGCTTTTATTCAGGATGTGTGCAGAATAATCAATCCATTCCACCCAGGCATTCATTTTCTTGTACCCTACTTCTATTTGCATGGTTATTAAGACAGCTCACAGTTTTTAGCATCACTTTCAAGGGGATATATCCTGGTATGGATGTTCACGTTGAGGTGTGTCCAACCTCGCTCTGCAGTCTGAATAGCAGTCTCTGTAGTAAGCAAGGCAAGTAAGGACCTTCCCAGGAGGGCTCCAACTTGCTTCCCTTCCAAATCTTGATTAGAATAAATGTATTCTTCTGGTCAATGGTGATAAACCAGAAACTCAAGAGGGCTTTGGCTCAAGAGGCCTTCTAATCTGAGAGAGATTAAAGGAGAAGAGATGCCCAGGATATAATATAGTTCTTAAGAAATTGGTCCCAAGATTCCATTGTAGGAAGACCTTGAGATTTTCCAAGGCCTGTTGGGAATCACCTACAGCAACTCTAGGTAAAAAAAAACAAACACACACACACACCTTATTTAAAATTCAAACCCTAGGAAGGTTGTCAAACTTGCTTTTATAAAAAGATTATTTATTAAAGTGTATTAGACAGGAACTTAGGCCAGCAAACTTCAGTTCCTATGATTAAATATAATATTTTTATTAAATACCTGATTAATATGACATAATTATTTTACTAGAAAAGGAGTAACCAAAATAAGGCTTATTTTCTAACTTCATTTGTCCTTGGGTGTGGACAACAAATGACACTAATTGGATTTCTTCCATCAGTCTTTCTGAGTACTTTGGCATAAGCTATTTACCCTCTGTTTGCAAAATGCAAATCATTGACTCTTAAAGTGTCCTTGGTTTAGGAAAGACAGAGTTTTCTAGATGGTTGCAAACTGCTGTTTTAATATTTCAGTTTCCCTGCTCTGTCCTGGCTTACTGGGCTGTATCATTTAATCAATTTCCTTTTAACATTTCTTTTTTTATAAACTTCTTATAATTTCCACAGACATCCTTACAACTTCAAAAACATTTTTTACTTCAAAATGCATAACCATGCCTCAGTCCTTCCATTAAGCATCTCCATTCCAATATTCTTTCTTTCTGTACACCATCAGCAATTTGTACAGATCTTTTTATTAGAATTATAATAAATATATTAGAATTCTTCATTCTTAGAAACCTTATTTTTTTCAATAATTTGCCAAAAAATAAACAACCAGCATTTCTGAGATTAACATTTATCAACATACTTTTTGTAATTAATTCTAAAATACATTGATTAAATTTAAACCAGTTTTAATATTCTCCCAACTTAATTTGAACTTTTAACTCTTAGAAGCCTCAAATTTTAGATGGCAAGTTAAATACTTAGCATTTCTCAGATTAGTAATACATTTATATTTTAAGGATATATTTCAAAATACAAGACACATTTATGGCTCTCAAAAAAAAATACAAGACATAGATTCAAATCTATCTTCTAGATTTTTTCATATGAGGCAAACTTAGATTAATATTTCATTTTAAAATACCTAGATATTTAATAATTTGTATTATTTAATTCAGCAAACTCCGAAGTTACCAAAGACTTTAGAAAATTATGTATAAACTGCTACATTCTTCCTTAGAGTTGCATCACCTAAGGTGAGTGCTGCCGCTTCTGTTTCTGGTCCTCTGGGCCAGCCCTTCCATAGACCACTTTCTTGAGATGCCAGGCCAACTATTGGTGACAAATGTAATTTATAATATTTCTTGACTCAACAGGTCCTCAGGGTCCGGCCCAGAGTACTTTCTTATTTAATCTTTTAAGTCTTGATAAATTCAGAAGACCCTTCTTTGCCTTGTTGAATATTAAAGACTTTATTTAGGTTCTGAGACCCGGAACTGATTCCCTAATTCCTTTAATGATTAGCTTCCTAAGGTCTCTCATGCGTCCTCTATGGTCCATGTTGTTAAGGTCCCACTGAGGCTCTCGAGTTTGGAAACTTTACATCTGCTGGAAGCGCACCAGGGCCAGCCACAAGCTCCCTTTCCCAGACAGCCATAGCTGACTTTCAGATCACTCCTCCTTCTTTGAGTCTAACCAGTCAGCTGAACCTCGTGGGTCTTCCAGCAGAGTTTTTTACTGTTTCTACTGCTCCAACTCCTTTCACAGCCTAGAAAAGCTGGTTTCTGGTGGTGCGGTGACCTCATGGCAGTTGGAGCCTTATCAAGATAGCTCTCCTTCCAAGGGGGAGGTTGGGATTGTAAATCACCATCACGGCTGTTCCCTCAGATCACCCCCTTGGTCTCGTAGGGAGGGGAAGGCAGGACAAGGGTCTCCTTCCTGTCTGCCCTTGTTCTCCTTTAGATTTTTACTGAAAAGCTTTCTATCTCAACAGGGATTTGAATTATGCTGTTAACTGTGATTGCCCTTTCTGTTCAAAGAAAGGACACGCTAATCGGGCTGGGAGTCCTATGCCTCCAGGACCACCCTTGGAATGCGGTCCATCCCCATTCAAGAAACAACCATTCCCTTGCTGCTGGGCCCCAAGGTCAGCCTTAGTTCCACCGCCTCCGCTGGCCTGCGCGGGGTTTGTGATGTCTCAAGCAGGCACCGGCCACCCGCTTCCCACTCGGTCCCATTCTGGCCCAGTTCCAGTTTCATTCAGGTCCCATCCTGGTTAATGCCAATGCTGACAACTGGATGTTTAATGGACATGATGCTGGGTGGGGTTTTGCAAATTTCTCCCCCCTTCCCAATCCAGTAAGCACCCAAGTACGGCCTTCCATTCGGCCACTGGGAAACCTCCTGGGTTTGTTTGGTATTTTTTTTATTGTTTGTTTGTTTGTTTTTGTTTTGTTTTTGCCTGCCTCCTTCCCTCTCCCCCACCTCTCTCTCTCTCTCTCTCTCTCTCTCTCTCTCTCTCTCTCTCTCTCTCTCTCTCTTTCTTTTCCTTTCTTTTCCCTCCCACTTTGCCTCAGGTGAGGAAGATAATGGTTAACCACAAACAGTTATCATCCTTTGTTTTAAACTCCCTTGGATTGCAACCTTTACAAATGTTATACTTTTAAATTAATTTAAGACATATAGACAGAAATTTTACTAGCTAAGTAAACAAATTAAACAAAACAAAATACAGACATAAAACATCAACACACTCTCATACAGGTGCATACAACACTAGAAGTTTACATCAAGAGCAATATCTCTGTCCCTGATTCAGGAATTTGCCTCCCCAGAACCTAGAATTTCTGTTTCCCAGCCTCGGCAGGTCCCTTGTGACTATGTACTCAACCCCCCAAGTTGGAGATTTCTCACACTCCCTGAGATCTGCTTCATCCCTCTCTGGCAGCTTCCCTCACAGGAGAATGGAACCACAGATCATAACTCCACACTCGTTTTATGTCCAAGACTCATCCTAGTCACATATGCCCAACCTGTGAGGACACTCAATCACCAAATAGTACTCTGTCCAATTTTCTACCGTGGCTTATGCATGAGGTTTCCTGATTGCTGTGGGTCTTGCTTGGGCCCTTCCTGCATTGTTGGCTGACTCTCGATCCCGAGCTCATAGTTGGCCCAGGGCTAATGGCTGTCCCTCTTCACTGAGGCCATTGCAACTTGGCAGTGGGGTGCACCACCTCAGGAGAGGGGTCCACTTACCCTATCACGACAGACAGTATCCTGGAGGAGCCCCCAAGTTGTTAGAAATAAGGCAAGCCCCCAAGTCGGGGGTTCTGGTAGAATACAAAACATACTCAGGAGCTAGGCAGAAAGGCAAACATATATACTTCTACGTCGAAGGGTGCACACACATGGTCTGGAAGTGCTTGCACACCAAGCAGGTGGGCTGCTTGGGTTTATAATCCCTTACACACATGACCTGTCCTTTGTTCTTGATTGGAGCTCAGGTACACAGTCTTTCACGATTGTCTAATTCAAAGGGAGACATTGGCCTTTGCTGTTTCAAGATGGTGGCCCCCAGGGGAGCTGCAAGTCATGTGACCAATATGGTGGCTGCCAAGTCACACAGTCCAAAATGGTGGCTGTCTAAACTGTTCTTTAACAGGAAAGATGATTTGTTTATTCTTACAGTTACTAAGGAAGGAGATATTTTAAAGGTTACTTTAAAGAGTAAATTCTTAGTACAAAATACACTCATTTGTTGTTCCCCCTGTGTTTATTTAAATTTATTGTAAGCTTGCTGAGAAGCACAGCCCACACCTCCTATTCTCTGTTGCATTCCCAGTGGACACTCAAAAATTCAGTATTTTCCAAATGTTTCCTGAAGAAAATTTTAACTTGGGAACTGTGTCATTGGTTATGATGAACCAAAGTCATATTTAAAATTGCTACTGATCCGTGGAAATCAATTTTTAGTCATTGACTTTCAAAAAAAATGTGGGTTGGAAGCATTAGTCTCCCCATGGAGAATCTTCTGTGAGTTTTTCTAATAGTTTTTAACACATAGCTTTAACTAAGTGTTAGTTTTAACTTTTCTAGATTGGTTATTTTGGAATTATTTTAGGGAATCTAGTTAAACTCTCCAAACCCAGAGTTTGAATTACAGCTCAGAATCTCATTTCCATTTAGAACAAAGTGACTTGTCTATTCCTCTCACACACACACACACACACACACACCCTCACCTATGTGGCTCAGTTGGTTGGAGTGATATCCCATATACGTTGTCAGGGCACATACTCAGGTTTTATCCTTGATCCCTGGTGGAGAGCGTGCAGAATGCAGCTAATTAATGTCCCTCTTAATTTTTCTCTTTCTCCCTCTCCATTTCTCTCTCTCTAAAAATCAGTCTTTAAACACTTCTGATTTGCACCTAGGACATAGTTGATGCTCAATAAATACTGACTGAACAACTCATATTTTCACATAATTTTTTAAACTGTAGATAATGAGGATTAAAAAATTTCCTATTAATTTTGAAAGAATATGCTTGCAAATTATTTTAAGATGTTTTTTAAAGACATTGAGTTTTTCTTCATCTATTCCTTCCATTGATTTTTCAGATTTTAAAACCTTAAAATGGCAACCAATAATTTAGTCTTAATAATTTAGGAATTTTTTTCCATTTGATGAATTCTTTCTAGGGTAAAAGTTTTAATGTTTGAGCTATAACACTATAATACCTGTAATAACATAAAACTTAAAAGGCCCCGTCCTCCAGCTGGAAGATGGTAAGTGAGCAAATGATCAGTTTCATAAAGCGGGAAGGAGGAGTCACCAGCAGGACACCAGAGGCTGAAACTGACCAAGTGGGGCTGGGGTCCCATCTCTAATTCCTAAAAGTCAGGGCCAGGTCTTTAAGAACCTGGTGCCTCAGGAATCTTGTTTTTTCTTGGACTATTAGCTTTTATAATAAAATTTTATTAATTAACTGCCTAATTCACCAGGTAATACTTTTCTCTTACATGTTTGACTTTCTTCTGTGTATAATAATTATGTAACATCATTTGCTATAGAAATAGAACAAAAAGTCTAGTCTTTTCCCTAGCAGGTTAATTGGAATTTGCTCTGTAATACTGAAAGTTTTGAAACATATTTTTTAAACTTTATAACACATTTCATCATTGAAAAACCCATGCAAATTTTAAGAATTGTTAAATTTGAGAAAATATCAAGTTACACACACACACACACACACACACACACACACACACACACACACTCTACAGGCCCAATGCACAAAATTTGTGCAAGGGGCTCAGCCCTTGCAACCCCAGCTGCCCTCGACCCTGGCAGCCCTGCCCCTCACAGCCATGGCCAGCCCTTGCAATCTTGGCTTTGTCTGGACAGTCATTTGTTCTAATTAGCATATTAGCTCTTTATTATATAGGATGTACCTATATAATGAGCTATGCAATTTCAAATATTCTTGTTAAAGACTAATCTTTAAATTGGTGACACTTGTTAACAATGACATTCACATCCTTGTTTTGAGGCATATTAAGAATTCTATATTTCCTTTATTGATGTTAGTATGGCAGGTCAAAATGCAAGAAAGGTAAATCCTTACCAATGTGTTTATTATAATTCACTCCTCTTCATTAGTAGGTTTATCAAACACTCAAGGAGCTATTTGACTTCTTTTGTTAAAAAGTTTTTCTCTTAATGAATTAACTGATGCAGAATTTTACATAATACTTACATACAAAAAAATTACACTAATAATGAGTGATTTATTCTCAAGTCAAACATGAAACTCAAATCAAGAAATAGAACTTGATCAGCAGATCAAAACTTCCTAAAACCCCATCCCAGCCGCCACTGCTTACAAGTATGTTACTTAATCTCATATATTTGAAGGTTTTCTGTTATTTTTCAGCTTAATTCCATGGTGGTTAGAGAATATACTCTTTATGATTATAGTAATTTGTTATTTGTTGAGACTTGCTGTACAACCCAGCATGTGATAAATTTTGAATAATGGTCTATATGCACTGAAAAATAATGTGAATTCAACGGTTTAATATCCTTTTTCCAAAACTTCTACATATTTTTGTAATCTTCTTATTCTATCAGTTACTAAGAGTAGATATGATATCTATTATTATAGACATATGTATTTCTCTTGTTATATCAAGTTTTTCTTTGAATATTTGAAGCTGCGTTATTAAGTCCATACAAATTTAAACTTGTATTTTCCTGATGCTTTGACATTATTGCAAAACTTACCTCTCTATCTCTGGAAGTGCTTTATGCTTTAACATTTACTTCATCTGGTACTAGAATAACTGTCCTGGCTTTGTTGTTGTTGTTACAGTTACCCTGGTGTATTTTTTTCCCATTCTTCTCTCAAGTTTTCTATAATCTTATACTGAGAATGTACCTCTTATAAGCAGCATATATTTGGGTTTTTAATCTTTAAACAATACTGATAAGTCTTGGATTACCTAGCCATTTAAATACAATGCAAATACTAAATATTTAGGTTTAAATCTACCAATCCTAATATTTTTATTTGTTATAAACTTTTCTTTTATTTCTTACCTCTTTCTCGATTATTTTTATCATTTCATAGCCTACCCTAATTACTTGTTATACTTCATTTCATATTCTCACCGTAGTTTCTGAGAAATAGTTTATTTGTTATACTAACAGTTTATGAGAAATATATTCTTGACTTATGAAATCTAATAAAATTAGTATTTTTATCACATCATGGATGCTGCAAAGACCTCAAAACATTTGAATTAATTTTATCCCCCACCTGTCTTTTGATATATTATTGTCATATTTTAATTCTACATGTATTTTAAGATTCACAACATATAATTTAATAAATATGTATTTATATTTTCCCATTTATATACTCTTGTTATATATTCCTTCATGGTTCTGTGCTTCCACCTGAAATAATTTTCCTTCTGATAAAGAGTTTCTTTTTTTATTTTAAAAACAGTGCAGGTGTGTTGGCAACAGATTCATTTATTGTTTTTCTAATAACATCTTTGTTGCCTGAGTTTTTGAACTACATTTTTACTAGATGCAGAATCCCAGTTGACAGTTATTTTCTCTCAGCTATTTTAAGATGCCATTTTCAGACTTCTGCCATCTATGAATGTTTTTTGAAAGGTCAGCTATCACTATCACTCTCTTCTCCACTGAAAGAGGTGTGATTCTTTTTTCTGGCTTAATTTTCTTAAATTTACCCTATTTAATAAAAGGGAAATATGCAAATTAACTGTCACTTCATCACAAATATAGCAGTGCCCATAGCCACAAGATGGCAGTGCCCAGTCTTCTCAGCCCTACCAGAGTCCCCCAGTCCCAGGGGGGCAGCCTCTGAGAGCGGGAAGCACGAGCGGCCTGGCAGAATGCTTGTGTTATTGCCCCAGTGATGAGGCAAGTGTTCCATGCCCTGCCGTGGATGGGTCTCTGGGTTGTGGAGAACCTTTGGGCAGCGAGCACAGAGCGGCCAGGTTCCACAGAGAGTGACTGGCACAGGGGATTGTGTGCAGTGCTATTTGGATGATATTGATGAATAGGATCATATAGGTTTCAGGTGTACATTTCTATAATACATGATCTGTATATTGCATTGTGTGCCCACAACCCAAAGTTGAACCATCTTCTGTAACCATATATCTGGCTCTGGCTGCTTTTAATAACATTTATTTGTCTTTACTTTGCAACAGTTTAACTATGGCATGCTGATGTATGGTTAAATTTTATTTATCATATTTGTTCCATACACATTTCAATTCATAACCTACCTTTCAAATATTTCTTCTGACCCATTTTCTCTCCTTTCTTCTCAGCCTCTGTGATGTATATGTTAAGTTTCTGTCTGTTGATTATCTCTCCGGTTTACCAATTCTTTCTTCTACTATGTCAAAGCTACTATTATATACATCTTTTGATTTCTTAACTCCACATTATATTTTAAATATAATTTCCACTTATTTTATAGATTGAAATTTTCTGCTGAAATTTTCCATTATATCTATTTTTTGAATATTTCACTCAGATTTATTTAAAATTTAGTGTATAATAACTGCAATATCTAGATCACTTTTAAGTTTATTGCTATTTTTAATATTTTTTCTTGGTTTTGGTCATTTTTTATAGTCTTACCATGCCTAGAAATTTTTTAACTTAATTATGAACAACTTGTAAGAAAAAAATTTAGAGATAATTTGGTTCTAGCTGATC
This sequence comes from Vespertilio murinus, assembly GCA_963924515.1. Classification (NCBI taxonomy): domain Eukaryota; kingdom Metazoa; phylum Chordata; class Mammalia; order Chiroptera; family Vespertilionidae; genus Vespertilio; species Vespertilio murinus. Next base: position 24,027,508 of record OZ004716.1, read on the forward strand.
TTATATTCCTCTAAAAATGACTTTACTTTGCTTTCTATAAACCAATAAAAGTAGAAAAAGATGACTTTAAATTAGTCTAGGATTGAGTTGGTTTATAATTGGTTTTCAGTTTGTTATGAGGGCTAATCTGCTTACCCTGGTTTCCCTTACTCCTCACATACAGCCTTTCTGGGGTCCTAATTGAAGTCTGGTATGGTTACAAGAACTCTGACACTTTTGAGATCCTGAATTTTAATTGTTGTCTTCTCAGCCCCAAAGCTCTGCTCAGCTTCCTGGTCTCTGAGCCAGCACTTTGTGTTTATATTCTAAGCCCCTTGTCCCCGAGCCCTTACAATTTAGAAAGTGATGACTTAAGAGTGAAAGTTTCATAGAATATTGGCTTCACTGCAGTGAATTTCCCTTCTCTGCAGGATCCTGGACTCTCCAGTTCTGGCTGCTTGGGCAGTTCTCTAGTGAGTTCAGATGGATGGCAGCTTTGTGTGAAGTTCCTATTCTTCAGTTATTCTAGGTTTGAGGGATGGCCTAGAAGGAGCTTGCCCACATTACCATAAACAAAGAAAAAAATCTGGATAAATTTTTTAATCTGGAGTATTAGGGAAAAGTGGTAGGCATTGTGTCTATGGAATTCACTGTGGCACAAAACCTGATAATATTTTCATTAAAATATGGATTGAAGAAATATAATTAAGTGATTTGACAGTGTAATCTTCCAGTCCCATACCATTTGCTTCCAAATTAACTCATTTTTTGGTAAAAAGTGTAAAAATATTTTGTGTCTCCCCCTTGATATTCAAGTGACTCTACCTCCAAGTGAGTTGAACTCCATAATCAGAGGCAAGCTTTGCTTTCTGATTCCCTCACTCTTGAGTTGACCTGAATATAACTCTTTTGAATCTTTTCATTTCTTTCTGGTAGTTTGGTGTTTTCAGCTATGAATAGAATATATACCTTTGTGTGCCATCTTTTACCAAAAGTCTTACTGAAGTGAATATATTTATGCACTCCACCAGGATTCCATGCACTATATTTGAGAGCTTTCAATGAAACTGTCCTATTTCCAACACATTTTCCTCCCCTTAGGAGAGCACTTTAAATTCAAATGTGCCTATGTCTAAACACTGACCACATAATTACACATTCCGCTTGTTCAATAGTGATTAATTCAGAAAGCCAACCACATATTTCTTAGAAGATCGAAGCCATTTCAGTTATCTGACTCAAGTGACTTTTCTGGAGGGTGGAGTCCAAGACATTTTATAAACCAGATAAATCTTTAAAGATGATTAAATGTTATTCCAAATAGTTCGACTCCCTTTTCCCATGAAGCTTTTTGTAGACATAATGGTGAAATATATGAGACTGCTTTTTCTGTGATGCTGTGAAATCATATATCTGACAGTTTTCTGTCTGGCTGAAGTTTTCAATGAAACCAAACATACACTATTGAAACCTTAATCCCACGTGTTGTACAGTGTGGTAGAGGAATACAAATCTTTAAGTAAATGAAATATTTGGAAAGAAGAGACTAGTATAATTTCAGTGCACAGATACCACCAATTTCCAACTATGCAAATAGTAACATTGCTCATGATTACATCAAATTCTGCTCCATCTTTGTCCAAGACAATACTTTGTTCAAGGACTCTAGATGCCATCTATTGTAAATTGCATTCCTGACTTCCCATAATAAACAGAAGAAGTGTTAGCTACAAAATGGCCAACACCCATGTTCCCCATTTATCTTCTCTTGGAAGGGTGAGTTCATTGCTCTCTTCTCCTGCACCAAGGTCACAGAAAAACATCAGTTAAATCTCCTAGTGTTCAGATTTCAGAGATACTTAAAACAGCAGGTCTACAACTGGATTTCTTGACTAAAAGAGAGGGAAGGGAATCATTTGCGCAAATATAATCAGTGCTCTATAAATAGAAGCCATCATACAAACAGGATTCTTCCAGCTAAGGAGATGGGTAGTGGGTGCCTTCCCAGATTTTATTTATAGTCAGCAGAGTGATAATTTTTGCTTTATTTAAAATGCTTATAAACTGTGTGTGGTGCCAAAATATCTGGATATTTTAAGTGAAAAAGATCTGATCTGTGCCTGGTTCTTCAAGTCTCTTATAAAGGTAGACCAGACAGCCAGATGATTTATTGCATTAATCATACTTTCCTAAATATATTCATGATGTATTGATTCCCATCGTTCCTGTGTGAACCTCTATGCAAAGAATGTGCCTCTGTTTACCCTTTGCTTATGCTCAGAAGGTCAGCAGCAACCCATTAGCAATAAGAGCAATCTTTATTCTAGCTGGCATGCTGTTGAAAGGGACTTGAGAAAGAATCTCCCCTTAGAGCACAGTGACACCTGAAGATCGCATCCATCTGCTTTTTTTCAAAGACAATATCCTCACACTAAGAGCAACAACCACAAAGCTATAAAATATATTTTTCTTACCTATGAATGTAACATGACTACACTTTCATAATGTAACTTGCAGAATGAATACTTGAGTTCAAAAATAGAAAGCCAAGAGCAACAAATGCAGAATGTATTGGAAAATCAACCATCCAAGCCAACACTGCCCCTAGAAACCATTTTGTACTGAGCAGTGTTAGAAATATGATCACTGAGTCTTATACATGGATGACCTTAACCAGGTCACAGCCTACCTTAATCTCAGATCATGTGAAGCTCTACTATTTCCCCAACATGCCAAGTTTTGGATGCCTCAACACCGCAGCACATTCTGTTCCCTTTTCCCTGGAATGCCCTTCCCTACTTTTGTACATGAAAAACTCCAATTCATCCTTCAACATGCACATCATAAATCCCAACCAGGCTGTTACTTCTTCTTCCTACACATGCTAAGCAGCCCCCCAGCACAGTATTATCACATTGCCTTTAAATTACCCATACTATATCTCCCTAATGCCATTTGAATGTTTGATATGAAGGAACATGTCCTTTTTATCACTGTTTCTAGAGACAAGTACAAGAGTGATGTCAAATGTATTGTTAGAGATAAATTTAATACTCATAATACCTGTAGTGTCTCAGCTTCTAATATACTATTGAATATTATTCTTTTCAATATTAGATAGTGTTATGTTGTTATATAAAATTCCATTATGTATTCTAATAGGTATACATCCTAATATGGACACATGTTAGTCAAATATACAATATGTAATATTCACCTTCTAATGTGCCATATAAACTATTTACTCATTCATTATCACTCTCCCCAAATTAGAATGTTGACTCTATGAAAAACTTGGTCTCTTTTGTTCCTTGCTCTGGCCCAAGCATCAGCCTGGCATGTAGTCTAGGACCAAGTGAATGAATAAGTGAATAAACTATAAATGAATATTGGACAGTAAGCAACAGAGATAATTGAAAAGTTAAGGAGGCATGCTGTTGAAAGGGACTTGAGAAAGAATCTCCCCCAACCCACTGTGCTGGAGATGAAGGACAGTGCTCAGCAGATGGCAGATACTGTGGCACAAAATGCTGCCGCCAGTGAAAAATCAAGGCCTTACGGTAACACAGGAGTCACAACTGATCATGAGGTTTATAATTTTACTATGGTACAGAGAGAGCTGGGAGGGTTGCAGTTAAATTCCTTCCAGATCTGAATAAACAAATCTTTATAAACTACAGAAAGCCTTAAACCTACTTCCCTATCAGAACAGTAAAAAAAGAAAAGAAGGAAAACTCAATGCTAATAAATAATGCATAAAGGAATCATGAGAGTGGAGACAGCATCCTGCAAGCTTAAAAACAAAAAGGAAAGGAAATATGCCACGGCTCCAGTTCTGTATGGATTCATTCTCCTAAGTGGGATTAAACACAAAATCCAAATTGATGTTCATATAGTCATTGGTTTCCAAACTAAAACCTTCGTCAGTTACAGACTGGATATCAGTTTTTCCAGTGTTGCCAGCATTTTATTCCACTAAAATGGATGGATCCATCTATCCATTCATTCACTGTCCCATCCCTCAGACAAGTATCCCATGCTTCCTCTGTGCCAGTCACTGTATGAGATGGAATGCATTACAATGAGCACAAGAAACATGGTCCCTGACCTCATGAAGTTACAGTCTGAAGTGGGGACAACCAACCAGCAAATAGCTACCAATAGCCCCTAGAGCAGCCGTGGGCAAACTACAGCCCGCGGGCTGGATCCGGCCCATTTAGCTGTTCTATCCGGCCCACGGAGCTGAAAGAGCAGAGGGTTCTCTTGCTCTCCCCTCCGCTCCTTCACCAGCAGCCCAAGATGAGAGTGCCAGCATGGTCAGGTTGCTTTTGTTCCAGCCCTCCAGTCCAGTTTAAGAACCCATGTGGCCCTCGAGTCAAAAAGTTTGCCTACCCCTGCCCTAGAGTCAAGATGGAACGAGGTGAAATCTCTGAAAATGGGGAAATGTGAGCACCTTCTGTGGAGTTCAGCAAGGTCCATTCTGAGGAGATGACCTTTACAATGACTGTGTTAGTGTCCTAGGGCTACCGTAACGAAGTACCACCACCTGTATGTCTTACACAATACACATTCTCTCACAGTTCAGAAAGCCTGAGTCCAAGATTAAAGTGTCCACAGAGAGGTTCCTTCTGAGGGAGAATCTGTCTGTGCCTGTCTCTTAGCTTTTGATGGTTTACTAGCAATCTATGGCATTTGCAGGCTTGTAGTTGTATCACCCGATCTCTGATCTCTGCCTTCATCTTTACATGACATTTTCCCAGTGTGCATGACTATGTCTAAATTTCCCCTTTTTATAAGAACACTGGTCATACTGGATTAGAACCCACTCTAATACCTCTTTTTAAGTTGGTCCCCTGTAAAGGCACATCCTGAGATTCTGTCAGTTAGGGTTCTACTGTATTTTGGGGGGATATACAGTTCATTCCATAGCAGTGAGACTTGGGAGGGTGAAGACCCTGAGGCCATGAGGAGCATGTCTTGCTTGAGGACCTGAGAGTCATCAGAGAGGGCTAGGGATGTGAGACTAGACAGGAAAGCAGGGGCCAGATTGTACAGCAAAACAAGGAGGCTGGATTTACTCAGAGTGCTATGGAAGACATTGGTGGGAACTACAAAGGTTAGAGGGTAACTTTCCAAAACTTGGCACCCCAAGCTGCTCCAGAATATTGTTGTCTACAGGGGGGAATCACTGGTCAGGAGATTGCTGTGGACGATGCTATCAGTAACACGTGACCCCACCACCCATATCCTTCACAGAATTGGCAATAAGATCAACAGTGGAGAACCAACATTAGAAACATCTAGATGGTCATTCTTAAGCTTATGAAGGCCTTCCACACTCCACATACTTTGTCTCACCCAATACCTGTACAGTCCAGTGCAGAGGATCTGGTTGTCACCCCTGTACAAAGGAGAAAGCTGAGGCTAAGTGAGCCGATTCCTTCCTTAAGGACCCTGGCGAACTGGAGGTTGAGATTCTGCATCCTTTTTCCTTGCAAATTCCAAGAGATGTCTTTCTTCAAGCATATCAAGCATCCCATCAACAACAGCAAATGTGTAATGAGTTCTTATCAAGGCGAGACTGTTCATTCTGTTGGAAGTTCCGTCTGCCCAACACTTCTGGACCTGTCATTTTTGTCCTCTTTGTCATTAAATAAGCATTCAAAAGACAGTGCAAACATCTGAAAGCATTTGCTTTGTGCCAGGAAGGGTCCAAAAGCTTTACATACACTCCACCATTCACTCCTCCTGCCAATCGTGAGGTAGGTGCTATTATTGTCATACCCATTTCATGGGTGTGGACAACTTGCCCAGAATCTAGATCCCATGCCTTTAACCCAGCACTAAGTTACTTCTACACCCTGAAAGGGTCATCATTTTCTGGCTCAGCATCAGTAGATCCTATTCTCAGAGCATTTCTGCCTGACTCAGCCACAGTTCTAATATTCCTATGCCAAGGTCTTGCCCTTTTGGTCAGCTCGTTGGGACTGCTTGCCAAGGCCCAGGTATTGCCCATCCAGTTGTTGTCGTTACACTTGTGCACCAGAGGCGTGCTGAAGAAATTGGGCCTCCAGGTCCAGCTCTGCTTTAACTTTCCAAACTTCAACTCACTGCCTTCCACCTTCCTGTTGCTTCACCAGCCTCTCCATTCAAATAAGGACAATATTTTGGGCAAGCCCTGGATATAACTACAGCACTCACACAGGGGGTTCACTGGGACGAGTCTAAACTACTGTTTCCCCCTCCACAATTTCTTCAAATATAAAAAGGGAGTGGTTTTTAATAGCCAATGACCCTGATTAGTAGGCTTGTATCTTTATTTTTATAGGCCTAGTGGCAAATATAGTAATCATTCTTTATGAACAAAGATAAAACTGTTTTTAAGCTAACAGTTATTAAGTGCTTCTCTGTATAAGCCACTGTTCTGAAAGCTTCAGGCACCTTAATTCATGTGATTCGCAACAATCCAATGACATAAGTAATCTTACTATCCCCGTTTCAGAGAAGAGGAAACTAAGGGATGGGAAAGTTAAGAAACATACCCAAGGTCACAGGGTGGTGAGGTAGGGATACCAACCTAGGGCATCTGGTTCCAGAGCCCGACTCTCAGCCACTACACAATACTCACTCCCTGAGTTTCTACGCATTGCCTGACTCTATAGGATCCAGAAATGAAAGAAGCCAGACCCCTGACAAGCTAGCCTTCTGCTAGAAGACCTCAACAACCAAGTTCGATCACCTGTGTTGAACACAGCAGCATTCTTGAAAATATATTGTCATTACCACTTTATGCACCTTCACATGCATATCTAATGTGAAATCCTCCTTCATTGCTGTCAGTAGCTTATAATGGTATACCAATTACTATATATCTCGATTGAAATCCAGGTTTTACTCACTGGAGAATTCGGGCAGAGGCCTATAAAGGAAGAAAAACTTTGGTTCATTAAGTAGGGTCATTTTTACACTAGTCTGCTATCTCTGATAACAATTTTTAAATCTTTCAAATTTATGACTGCCGTTACTGCCATTCCATAATCATTAGTGAGATAATGTGCTTTTTCAGTTCACCCGTCTTCGTGCATTTGATATACTTGTTCTGAGTTAGCAGGGTTGAAAGTGGCCTCAGCTCTTTCATTCAGGAACTCACCGTATGCTTATCTAGCACAGCTGAAGGCGGCTGGAGATTTAAATAAGATGGGCAAGTCCTTGTCTTCTGGAGCATTAGCAGGGAGGACAGATATTAAAATGTTGCCAGATGGGTGTATCCCGCAGATAAATTCGAAGAGCTCCCGAAACATGACCCAAGGAAAACAGACCTGGTCCGGGATCTGGGAAGGTGGGGTCATCCTTTCTGTCTTGGCTTTGCTAAATGAAGGGGGGAGAGGTGGTGCTAAGACAGCTCCTTCTGGGCGGAGCCCACAGCAAGTGCAAATGCCCTGAGTCACACAGAGGTGTCTGAGAGGCAGAGGGGAGGACCTGGGGCCAGTCTGTGCAGTGCAAGCACAGGGATAGGCGGGAGAGCTTGCCACCCTCCATGAGTTATGCCACCGACAGACTTCAGGAAGCCATGCATTTCCCTTAACCTCCCCCAGAGTCCCCCAGACAGAATTAGCTGGATCTCTGTGACCTGTGCTTCTCCAGCATTTGTTCCTGCCTCAATTACCATATTTTTCCCAGCATGCATTGCATCAGCATTATAGGTATCCATTTCTGCCTCCTCCAGACTGGAGCTCCCTGAAGGCAGACACGGCTTCATTTGTCAAAATCTTCCCCTTCAATCACAGAGTGGTGGACACAGAGGGAGCCCGCAGAATATTGGTTGCATTACATCAAATCTAACAAACAGCGCTCTTTCCTGGCAGCTCTGCAGACAGGAACAGATTCCTCTGCTAATCGCCCCTGGATGCTTGGTTTAACACAGCTTCCATTCTGCGCTGCAAATCTGTGTATCACAGCCAGAACCGTCAGCGGGCTAGTTTACAGCAGCCGGCGCTGGCCTCCCACATGGTGGGCACTGGGCCTGTCATTCAGAGCAAAGCCTCAACAGACCCCCTGACCACTTGTACCACCTCATAAAACATTGGTCAAAATACCTTTTTTCCTTCAACTCTGGGAAGCTAAAAAGACAAATCAATTAGAGGAAGGCTGATACCAGAGGCTCCCTCTTCCGCAAGAAAGTCTGCGTGTTGTTTCTCCAGCGTTGAAGATCATCAGCTTGTGCTCGTTTTGTGTTAACGACAGAAACTCACTTGGAACTAGCACGAGCAAATCTGGGAAAGGATTGGCACGCATCACTGGGCATTACATTAGTACTCACCAGAGGACATTACCCTGGTGCTCGTCACTAGGATAGGCATTGGTACTCATCACTGGCCAGTGCATTGGGACTCAGTTCGGGGCAATGCATTGGTTCTTGTCCTTGGGCATTGTGTTGGTACTCATCACTGACAACACATTGGTACTCATCACTGGGAAGCCTAAGGGCTTTCTGATTTCCTTCAGATGTGTGCATTCAAGGCTCAGACAGCATCATCAGAAGACTGTCTAGATGCCACTCCATCTCTTGGTTTTATTCTCTAATATGCTCTCTCCTCTGTCAGTAAGATGAGTATTGGTGGCTCTAACTGCATGTCCCTGTGGCTTATGTACAAAGGAAGACAACATACCCTCATTCCCAAACACTAATCTCCATAGACAGACTTTGGCTTCATAAAGCCACCTCAGACCCAACGTCGAGTGCCCAGGAATGATGAGATGACTGGCCCACCCCTGATTTAAGGAAGAAAAAGTGAGGCCTGTGGTTGACAACACCAAAGGGATCCTAAGGGATGGGTGATTCTTTCCCAAAGATATGGATGCCCCGAGATTGGAGCTACGTGTCCATCTACTCCAGACCCTGTGTGAAAGTGATTACCTTAGGCCGGTTGTCATAAGCAAGGGATGCTGGGAGTTGATTAATCGCATTTATTCCCAATTCTTTGTGTGATGACGTCATGTTAGTAGCTTGAAATAGCCATGGTGAGGGTGTTGACACCACACAGGTTGGCATAAGCTACAAACCAGGGCTTCCCACTACCCCCCCCCCCTGAAAAGCCCATTGTTAAGCATTTACCAACACACTAGTATGTGTAAGTTATCATTTTCCCCCATTTCTCACCTAAATAAAAACGTGTGTGTGTGTGTGTGTGTGTGTGTGTGTGTGTGTGTGTGTGTGCTTTAAGCCAAAATGATGAGCCCTGTGTTATCTTCGAAGATCCATGGTCTCAGGAGATGCTTAAATCCTCCACACTAATTTATTGGCTCCTGAGTTCTGAAACCCCAGGTGTGCGTGTGTTTAAAGGATGTCCTTTCACACCCTGTACAGGGAGAGAAACATTATTTCTGTTTGGCAGATTCATTCTCTCCACCCCTCCCACCTGCCATGACTCTGACTGACAGGATTCCGTGCTGAGAATGGGGCCCGTTACCTGGTTTCATTGTGACAGGACTGTCTGCTCCCTCTGCCTGCGCTGGGATTTGTGATTTACCTCTGAGACCTGTAGAATATAAGTTTCTCTTGGCAGCTTCCACTATTGCTCTGAAAACGTGGTGGGTGACATTCACTTGTTACTAAGGTGGCGCACAGCTGGCCGGTCTCCCCCAAGGGGGCCGGAGGTTTGGTTGCTGTGAGCTCAGGGAAGCCGGACCCCTATTTCCCTCTCCCTCACCCTGCCCTACACTTGGGTAGGGGAGGTCTGGAACTTTCTCCAGGAGACACCTCAGCCCAGGGGCCTGTGAATCGGAAAAGACAAGGTCAGCCTGCCCTTGAGGATAGCAGGAGACAAACACGAGTGATTGTACGACTGAGGTGGGGCAGAAACTGCAGCATCTCTGATTCAAGTTCATTGAGGGCCTTCCCCTCGGAGCACTGCTGCCGCAGGTTGCATGGGAGGTAACAGATTCTCTTCTTATTCCTGGACGATCTTTATTTCTCTAGCTGATTTTGCCACGCAGCGTGTGGCTGTTTCATATTGTTCATCTTTGCAACTGTGTCAAGGCCAGACTCAATGCCAGAGGCCCAAGGAATGCAGGGAAGCCATCAGCCATCTGGACGTATTAAGACACAGATCTATCCTGGGGACTTCTGTGAATAATGTGGTTGTAACTGTATTGCCAGGATATTGTGCAGGGGGGTGGGGGGGACCTGCATGGGGGATCTGAATGTGTTTAGGATAGCTAACACTCGGGTATTCCTGGAGCATTAATTAAGCACCTACTATGAGCCAGGCACTGTGATGGGGGGATTTAAAGATGAGGGAATCAATAGATGCTGTCTGAATGCAAGTCATAAGCCTACAGTTTCTTAGCCTGTGTGGGAGTGGGGTCTTCCTTTTTCGCTATTTAATCCTAAACAGCCCCTTTTGCTACTTGCTTGGTGGCTGATATCAACCTTCCCTGCTGCCTTCAAAACCCTCTTTTACCAGTCTCTCTTTCTCAGCACATGACTTTGCCCCCCGTTTCCAGTTCAAAATAGATCCCACCGCAAGAGGCAGCAGCCGCTGTGCTCAAGAGCAGAATCTGGATCGACATACTGTCAAAAACTTTAAAGAGATTCCTATTTGCTGATCCAGTAAACTCACTTCTAGCAATGCAGCTGAAGAGACTAGACATAGGTCCACAGAGATACATCAAAACAGAATCTCCAGGAGGCTTCTGGCCTGACTAGTTCTAAGCACTGGTTAACAAAAGGTGTTAATTGTAAAACTTTCAGGGGTCTTCTCCTTCTTCTGGCCAATACCCACCGCATCATCCTGCATGCAAAGAATTTGGACAGCTTGTCCTTGGCCTTTGTCCCGCCTCTGTGGTCTCCATGGATGAGTCAGATCCCAGACCTCTTATCCCTGTGACCTCATGAGATAGTGTCCACATCCCCACAAACCTGGGGAGAATGTCTGACATCTTTGGGCAAAAGCTGACCTAAGACAATAGCTAATTGCCCTCCATTCTAAGACTAAACACAACCTCTTTGTCATCTGTGTTTTTCTATTTGCGGAGTTGTAGGCTGAAGTGTGCCCCATATATCCATTCAGTATTTCATTAGGAGGCAAATACAATCTATTTGAGGCAGCCTGGGTTTTCCTCACCGGACCTGTGTTATCCAGGGCCAGCTGCCCTACTGACTCGTTTATTCTTCTCCCCCCGCTGAAAACTTGAGTGCCGATTTGTAAACTAAAATTGAAATTGCTTACTCTACCTAAAGGCTTTCTATGGGCTTAATACCTCTTTTGAAGAAATTTTAAATGCCCTGGGTTTTAAGGTCAGCAGGGAAACCTGCAATCGGGACTGTTGTGTTTTCCTCAATATCAAGCCTAAGGCTCACATGCCATAAGAAAAGACTGTTTGCCAAATGAGTACATTTGCATGGTAACTAGTGATTGCTGGTCTATAAAAATTCTCCTCCGTCTGTTTCCACTAGTGAATATTATATTCTCGTACTTTCAACAGACTATACTCGTTTCAAATGTAAATATTGATCTATAATTGCCCTGATACAAGAAGGACCAAGTTCAAGGCAGTAACAACAAAGCCAGTGTACCGCAGGTTTCACACCTGCCCAGTTTACCTAAATAGAGATTGCCCATAGAAATTTTGTCAGCAGTCTGAAAACTTTCCCACAAGATTTTTAAAATATGTTTTATGGTCAAGATGTTGCAGTACCCTCCCAGGACTAATTCATAGCTGGCCGAGAAAAATTGCATTTTCCCATTTACATTCCAAAGTCGGAACTCTTATTTTATAAATGAATTTTCCCTCCAATTCAGAAACCACTGGCTGCATTACAAATTTTAATGCTACTATTATAGGACCATAATTTTAAAAACCCAGGGTTCTCCAAGGGCTCCAGCAGCGTGCCATCTCTCCACTTTATTAAAATGAATGAACAGATGTACAATTTATTTCTGCCGAGCTATCATCTAAATTCATAAGCTATTTCTCATGTGTCTGAAATCCATGTTGGTTTCCCATTTTCTTTGCCTTAGAAAAAAAATTACTCTCCCTCATTTATCACTCTGGGGACATAAACGAGAAGTCTACTCTCCACTTCATTCACTTTAGACTAATATCCTCGACACAATTTAAATCCCATCTCTTCAAGGCTATTCAAAGAGAGCAAGGCAGTGGAACAACCCAACATCCAATTGGAAAACTCTTTGGCCATCTTTGTGGAAGATTGACAAGCAAGTCCCGTGAGCTGACCCCTGAGACGCAGGGGCTTGCAACAAGCCTTGAATCTGTCGAGGTAGATAAGACAGCCTGGGACCATCCCTGTTAAAAAACAGTGTCAGTTACTGAAATGTACTTTAGCTTCCACCTTTTATAGGACCCTCAGATCACCCGCGCTTCCATGTGCTGCCTAATATCTGATAGGCAATCAACAGATTCATCTTGTGCTGATGAATATTTAGCCAAGCTCTGAACCTCGGATCTGCTTTGAATTCCTGCACTGCCATTTTTCTGGCTGTGTAGCTTAGACATATTACTTAACTTCTCTGAGATCTGGTTTGTTTATTTATTTACTAGTAAAATGGAGATCCATGTACCCATCTTGTAACAAGGATTAAATAAAGTTGAGGCAGTGGCCGAGTAGCTCAATTGGTTAGAGCCGGGGTCAGCAAGCTGCAGCTCTCGAGCCACATGCGGCTCTTTGGCCCCTTGTGTGTGGCTCTTTCCCCAAAATACCACGGCCTGGGCGAGTATATTTTGAAGAAGTGGCATGAATAAAAAAGTTTAAGTTTTAAAAATTTGGCTCTCAAAAGAAATTTGAATGGTTGTACTGTTGATATTTGGCTCTGTTGACTAAATGAGTCTGCCGACCACTGGGTTAGAGCATTATCCAGATACACCAAGTATCTGGTGTTAGAGCATCATCCAGATACACAAATGTTTCCATCCCTGGTATGGGCACATACAACAATCAACCAGTGAATGCATAGATTAGTGGAACAATAAAATAATCTTTCTTTCTAAAAATCAATCAATCAATAAAATTTAAATAAAATAGAGCATCTCAATATCAAGCCAATAATTTATGACAAGCAGAGTACCTGGCATGTGTCTCAATAAAAGGGATGTGGTGATGATTACAGCTGCCCACAGACACATTCCTGCCCAGTAACAGTAACAGTTGGGCTGAAGTTACAAAACACACCCACCCCCGCTCTCCCTACCCACACACACTCCTCAATCCTAGCGTTTGCTGGCATGGTTCAAGGGAAACATAAGGAAGGCATTTTGTGCCCAGAAAACACAATCAATGGATATGAGCTGGAAGACTGCAGACTGAAGCTCTCAGGATATGTGACAGAATTCTGCTCCTTGAAGAATTCTATGAGATCCTGCCATAAGTGAGTAGTCAAACTTGCCCAAGTTTCTAGGTTGACATGGAAATCTGCTCTGCATCTAAAAATGATCTTCTGTTTAGGGCTTTAATAAGATTCTGTGTGGTTAGTGGTTTGTTGTTGTTTTTTTCTCTCCTTGGCCCTGTTGCTTGGAGAGAAACCACGTTAACTTCATTTGCTTGAGCTCTGTGACCATCCTGCAATTTTAAACATGGCCTACCTTTTTCCCATGTGACATTTTGGTAGGGAAGGTAGGTTCTCCTGGTGTCTGAAAGCCTGGCATAAAAATGATGGAGTTCTTTCATTTAGCAGAGATGTAGCTTCACGTGGACAGTGTCAACAGGGCAAGTTCCCCAAAGAGCAGTAACACTTTGGGAGGGAAGGAAAGAGGAAAGTCACGTCGATATAGGCGGCGAGATGGCTCCTCAGGAGCCATTGCAGTGCCGTTTGTCAGCGTTCGCACAATAAAATATTGTTGAGGGGAGCCAGCCGTGGTGACCCGTAACAGCTCCTAGCAGAGTTCTATTTGTGTACATTGTCAATAGCCCCCTGATTAAAGCAGCCGCGTTGCCACGATGAGTTTGTAGGTTGTTGTGTGATACGGGGCCCCAGGCAATTCCTTCATCTCCGCTTGACCAAACCATGTGTCAAGGTCATGGATCCTAGACCCCCCAAGAAGATTTAAAAGTATCATTTACCAGCTGGGCAAGGTAATAACATAAGCTATCTGACAGGCTGCTTTGGGGCTTTGAAATTCCGGCAAGAAGCAAATGCTGCCGACAGGAATGTGATGGTTGAAAGTATAAGATTTTTAAAAATAGCAAATCCAATTATTTTGACCTAAGGAGTCTCCGAAGATAGGACCCAAGGAGAAGACAAGGTGGGGGAAGAGCTTAATTTGCCTCATTCCCAATTGCCTCTCTGTTCACACTGCTGGTTTGAGTAGACAGACATTTTTATTATCTCAAAATCCAGGTTTTTTCTGATGTTTTATTCATAAAGAAGGGTGGGGTGAATGTATAGAGATAGTTCAGGTATCAGATAACTCTTAGCTTTAGATCTATCTCAATCATTCACCAGCTCTTGGATATTACACAAGTTCCTTAATTTTTTCAGTCTCAGTCTTCTGACCTATAAAATGGGGATTTTGATGACAATGGCAGCAGCTCTGTGAAGATAATGGGCATAGTGCTTTCTGTGCATTATTGCACTTAATTCTTGTTTTCTCTTTTTTTAATATTTTTTTTTATTTTTTACAGAGAGGAAGGGAAGAGAGATAGAGAATTAGAAACATTGATGAGAGAGAAAAATCAATCCGCTGCCTCCTGCACACCTCCTAATGGGGATGTGTCTGCAACCAAGGTGCATGCCCTTGACCAGAATTGAACCTGGGACCTTTTAGCCTGCAGGCCGACGCTCTATCCGCTAAGCCAAACCGGTTAGGGCTTATTCTCTCTTTCTAAGGTAGATTCTACTAGTCTCTTGAGTTCACAGATTGGAAACCTAGGGGTTAGGGAAGTTACACAAAATGCCCAGGTTACAGCTGGTTCATCATGGACAAATGAGAAAGTATCCTCAAGGAGAGCTGTGGATGGTGACATTTTATCACCTTTGAATCCACATTATTGAATCCCACCACCACCGCTGTGCTTGCCAGCCAGCCATGAGCCCAACTTCTGGCTGAGTGGTGCTTCCCCCTGTGAGAGCACACTGACCACCAGAAAGCAGCTCCTGCATTGAGCATCTGCCCCCTGATGGTCAGTGCACATCATAGCGACTAGTCATTCCACAGTTTAGTCAATTTGCATAGTAGACTTTTATTATATAGGATACTTAAGTCCATGATTCATCAGAAGCTAGTTTTTATATTAAGACATGAGGTTCAGGTTGAGGTCATTTATTTGCCTGTGGATGCACAGTTTTTGAAAAGACTGTGCTTTCATTGATTGCTCTCAGTGATCATTCATGCATATTTGTGTGGGTCTGTTTATCTATTCTGTTCCTTGGATCTGTATATCTTTCCCTCTACCGATAACTTATTATCTTGATTCCTGTGGCTACATGGTAAAACTTAACATCAAGTGCAGTGATTCCTCCCCCTTTGTTCTTCTTTTGCTGAAGCATTTTAGAAAACAACTTCATTTTAAATGTATTTTATTCCCTCCAAAATGATATTTTTGTTGTTTTTGTTGTTGTTGTTGTTAATTCTCACCTAAGGATATTTTCCCCCATTGATTCTTAGAGAGAGTGAAAGGGAGGAGAAGAGATAGAAAGAGAGAAACATCAATGTGAGAGAGACACATCGATTGATTGCCTCCCGTAAACTCCCTGATGAGGGGGCTGAGGATCAAGCATGCAACTGAGGTACATGCTCTTGACCAGAATTGAACCTGTGACCCTTCAGTCCGTGGGCCAATGCTCCAAACACTGAGCAAACTGGCTAGGAGCAAAATAACTTTTTATTGAAACACATTTTTATTGAAATTCATTTTCATTGACAAAACAAAACAAAAAACACATTGAAATATCGCATTATGCTCCAGCTCTCTCCACTCCCCTGAGAGATGACTGACCACTGTTAATGTTTGGTTAGACTTCTCCAGGTCTAACCTTCGCATCTATGAAGTCCTACTTTTTATTTACAAAATGAGATCACATTATGCAATTTTGTCAGGATTTATGTCTTTGTCCTTCCCTGTGAAATGGGAGACGTAATACTCTTTATTTTCTCAGCAGTGGAGAGGACCAAAGGGGACAACACATGGGGAGTTTCCACCCAATATCTGCCACAGAGTAATGACTCAGTCATTAAGCTGTTTTTGCTGTTATTTTTATTTTTTCCCCTTTTGCTTTTACTACCTGCTTTGGGTGTTCTTGGTCTTTCTTAGTGACAGCAAAGGTCAAAGAAACCCTCCACAGCCCAGCCGGTGTGGTTCAGTGGTTGAGTGTCAACCTATGAACCAGGAGGTCATGGTTTGATTCCCAGTCAAGGCACATGCCCAGATTGTGACTCCATCCCCAGTAGGGGGTGTGCAATAGGCAACTGATCAATGATTCTCTCTCATCATTAATGTTTCTATCTCTCCCTCCCTCTTCCTCTCTTAAATCAATACAAATATATTTTTTAAAAAGAAAGAAACCCTCCACGATGTTTATTAATCCAAGACAATTATAGAAACCACCTGGAGAATGGGTTCCTCCATCTCCCAGGACGAAGGCTCCTCCCTGTGTGTTGTCCCCTTTGGTCCTCTCCACTGCTGAGAAAATAAAGAGTGTTACATCTCCCATTTCACAGAGAAGGACAAAGACATAAATCCTGATAAAATTGCATAATGTGATCTCATTTTGTAAATAAATATCACACCTTCTTGGTTCCCTTAGAGGAGTGGTGATTTGAGTATACACAGCCTTCACATAGGATTCTCCAGAGTTCACACAGCCTTTGCATAGGATTCCATTTGAGCCCCTCATGACCTTCTCCCAGCCACTCACCCCACACTCTGCCCAACACTTCTCTGGGTGGGAGCCTCGCAGAAAGATGTTAACTCACCCCTAGACACTGCTTGCTGAACTTGGATATGGTTTGTGTCACTTTCATACCTTGAACTTGAGGAGAGGTTTTAACGAGAACAAATGGGGCAGAGCCTGCCAAATAGCCTGAACCCGTGCCTCCTCTCCCCCCTTCTCACACACAGACACACACACTCACACACACACACACACACACACACACACACACACACACAGCAGATTGGTGAATTCGAACTGTGTCCTTGGCTCCTGTTATCTAGGAACTTAAAAAATTCTGTAATCTCCTCTTTATCTCAGCTCTGCCTTCAAATGTGCCCCTTAAATGGCCCACTTCCTCCCAATTTCATTAACTTAACACATCTTATTTCTACTAAGTAAACCCTAGGTATTTGCATCTTCCAATATAACAGATTTCCCTCAGGTCAATAATGCCAAACAGTTAACTACCTCGTTCATTTTAATATCTCCTTATCATGCGCTGTCTCATAGGCATTCCACAGCCTGACCAATTCCCTATCAATGGGCAGTTGGTGGTTCCTGGTTTTCCATTTTATAAATAGCACAGCAATAATAACGTTTGAATGTGTATCTTCATGTACATCTGTGAAGGTTTTTGTTTGTGTAGGATAAACTCTCACAGGTGAAATGCCTGGTCCAAAAAGCATGAGCATTTTAAATTGTTGTGGATAGTCCTTTTTCTAACGTGATCAAAAGTATCTTTAAATTCCCTTACACTTTTCCTCCCCTGAGCTGTACTAGCTTCGGCACTTGCGTAGACTCCCAGCTGACAGTGGAGGACAGCCTGCCCCATAGCAGCGGGCACACAGAGAGTCCTGTCCGGGGGAGCACCTGGCACTCAGTCACAGAGCAGAGGTGGAAGTTTAGACCTGGGAAAGGGCTCCTATCTGCAGTGGACACCCTAGGAAAGTGGGATCCCCAAGGCTACACCATTTGGATGGGGGTTACTGTGCTCTGTGCTCTATGGGCCTGACCTGAACCTCGGCAGAAGCCTCTAAGAGGAACCCAGGAAGGTGGAGGTGTGAAGAAGCCAGCAGGAGCAAGTATAAATGACGATTGGTCATCTGGAATCCAGGGACTAATGATGGAGGAGGTGCTAGATATTCTGGGCTCCTATCTGTTTGGACCCAAACCCACAAGCTTGACCCTAAATCTGATCCTTGGGCTTCTTCCTACACCTCGCCCTCTCCTTAACCACTGCCAAATCCCCTGACCATCCCTGTATGAAAAGGGCTGCTGCATCAAAGCACACGCCCCCTCAGGTGTGGCATCCCAGAAACCTCTACTGAGAAGTCCCCTGTGGGTGATGGACAATCAGCTCCCCTTGCCCTGCCTCATTCACTGGGGCACCTATGCCGACACCAGAAGGGGCAGATGGATAGAACTTGCCAGCCCTGGCAGGTGGCCTGTTGGTGGTGACGCAGTAGGAGTGTGGGTGTATGGGCAGGGGCAGCAAAAACAGGAAATGGCATCATTTTCTGTAAATTCAGCCCAGATTCGTGTGCTTAAGCAATGGCAATCATAATATGTAAGGAAAAGGGAGGCAAAAATTGCGTTGAAAATCCTGTGGCTGTTATTTAGAAAATTGATGGCGTACCCTTTTCTGTTCTGAAAGCACAGCCATATAACCTGGGCGATGCCTGTTGTAGACTTGCTCACCTGTGGAAGAAGGCTTGGCACCGTGCAGATTGGAGCAGTGAAGGGTGAGGGCATGATACTCTCTTGCTGTACCCCTGGGACTGTGGGCCCAGCTGTGGGAGTCGCCAATAGAGGGCAGCACACAAACTCTCAAGTCATTTTCAACCCTTGTGCAGCAAGAGTTTTCAAAATATTCAATACCTCTTTTCCCTTAGATTGTCAAATAATAAAAAAAATGCCAACAGCCAACACAACAATAGTTCATCCAGTGTGAATGAATCAAAATTATACTTTTTTGTCAGAACAGCAAAAGTATATATTTTTGATGTGCCCCAGGATTGTAGTGATTCACTTATGTGCTCCAAGAGATGAAAAATGAAAATTGCTGCTCTACACAGTCAAACCTAAATGTGAATCCTGTCTCTCCACTTCCTGACTGCCACCCTAGGCCCGTGGTCGGCAAACTGTGGCTCGAAAACCACATGCAACTCTTTGGCCCCTTGTG
This sequence comes from Vespertilio murinus, assembly GCA_963924515.1. Lineage (NCBI taxonomy): Eukaryota > Metazoa > Chordata > Mammalia > Chiroptera > Vespertilionidae > Vespertilio > Vespertilio murinus. The sequence goes on from OZ004716.1 coordinate 24,046,561, forward strand.
TGTGGCTCTTCCACAAAATACCACGACCTGGGCGAGTCTATTTTGAAGAAGTGGCGTTAGAAGAAGCTTAAGTTTAAAAAAATTGGCTCTCAAAATAAGTTTCAATCGTTGTACTATTGATATTTGGCTCTGTTGACTAATGAGTTTGCCGACCACTGCCCTAGGCGAGTGATTGGACTTCTTTCTCTATGCCTCAGTTTTCTCATCCATAAGTGAGATCTCATAATAGAACTGCTACCTCACTGAATGAGCAAACAAACCCAGTAGATGACATTGAGGAGGTGTGCAAATGTTAGCTTTTATTATTACCACTAGTAGCCCTGCACAAGAATACATGTGCCAGTAGCTCTTTGCAGACCTCCTATACCTCTCTGCCTGCTGCCCTGCCCTCCTGTAGCTCCTGCCCTCATAGCTTGCCGCCCTGTCCCCTCCTGTAGCTTTTCACCGCCCCCTTGTAGTTTGCTGCTCCACCCTCCTGTAGATCTGTGATATGGTGGTTATGCGGTTGGTCATTAAGCCTCAAGGCGTAACAGATAATTAGCACATTCCTCTCTTATTATATAGGATTCCCATAATGGTCATTTTGCTGCTTTTAGATTGCAGAGCACGGATTTCTTTCGAAAACAGGCATGTCTGCACCCTACTGTTTGCTCAGTGCAAATCCCATCCTAAAGCCTATTCCAGCGATTGTGGGGGCAGGAAACCCACTCTATTGACCTCTTTTCCAGCTGCTTGTTATTTCTGAAGTCAGCCCACCTGTCACCTTTACCCACTGGCAATCCCTGCATCTCACTGCCCTGGAGTCATTTTCTTTTCTTCTTGGGAAGTCTGTACCACACTCATGTGACTTCAGGCCTCCTCTTTTCTCTGGGGCTTAAATCACACTAACCTCCCACCCACACCCTGACTGTAGAACCTGAAAGGTTGCACACAACAGAAGGAAGCTTACTTTGTTGGTGGCGAAGCTTTCTTCCTCTCTCATGTAGGTTACCATAGCAATGATGCTAGATGTTGCCTCACTTTGAAAACACTCCCTCCTGAAGAAGGTGTGTGTGTATGTGTGTGTGTGTGTGTGTGTGTGTGTGTGTGTGTGTGTGTCGCATAAAGTTACTTATGAGCTTCCTTGAAACCTAATAGTCAAGGGACTCTGTTTCCATTCAGAAGTTGCCAATATTGGCAGAGAAGACAAAGGGATGAATTTTTTTCCATGTTCAGGGATATCTGGAATGTGTATCCCCAGGCACAGCCCATCTTTTCATCCTCAACAATCCCAACATCCGTAGTATGTGAAGAATGAGCGCTGTCCAGAGTGCTGGGCATTAGTGAGGCTCTGTTTCAGGTGTGTGTCTATGGAGAGCCCCACAGCCCAACTGGAAGAGATTCGGTTCAGGCATTGCATTGGCCATTCGGCCCCACCTGGGCCCAGAGACAACAGCCACATCCCTGTCATGGTCCCTGTTACAATTCTCTTGCTGCGGGCAGGCCCTCTAAGAGGCACTATGAACACAAACTTTACAGGGGGCAACTTGGAGGCTGGGGACCACAAATTTTGGCTGGTTCCCTCATTCACAGCCTCTCCTTAAATATCCCATCAAAGAATGCTTCGGATTCGGGGTTTTGTAAAGGGACAAAAAGACGAGTTAAGGGAAAACAAACCCACACCTTGGAAGAACCTACATGGAATTAATGAGACAGACACTCATCGTGCAAACACTTAGCGTGTACAAGTCTGGCCGTACCTTCTAGTCACAGGTGGATTTTTCAGACAAGGTGGTCCCAAGAGCAGCACAGCCTTGCCAAAGCTACAGGGCTGTCCTTCCATATGGACTCTTTAGAAGACTTACAAGGATCATGTTGATAATAGCCGATTTTACCTAATGAACTGATGTTTACAAACTGACACAAAAAGATTGGACTTCATGGTAGCTCGTGTAGGGCAAAGCCAGGTCCCAGAACCTGTCAGCATCATGTCTGGGCAGTGGCAGTGGTCGCATTACCCCTCCTCCCAGGGGCCCAGGGTTTAGGCACCAAATCCTCAGTTTCTCAGTCTGCACTTGCTCAACAGGGTTAGACTGGAGGCTGCCACCACCGGGTTCCTATTGGAAATCTCCCTGCTCCTTTTCTACTGGCACAACCTGGAGAATGCGTGAAGTGCTGGAGTGCCTCTCTCAATTTTTCCATATTCTCTTATTTAAGAAAAAGCAAAACCAAGCCCTTAACTCATCCCCAAAACTTCCCATTTATCTCTTCCTCCCCTTCCTCCTCTTCCTTTTTCTTCCTCCTCCACCTCCTTCTTTCTCATCTTTAGCTCCTTTCTGTATTTCCTCATTTATTCCTCCTTCTTTCTCTCTCCTGTTTCTCCTTTTCTTCGTCTCTAACTTTTCCCTGCCTCCTTTGTCTACATTGCCCTCCCCCATTCCCACTAGCCTTCTCTTCATGGCTGTTTATTTCTCTGTGCGTCTCTCCTCTCTCCTCTCTTCCCCCTCAGTCTCTCTGATTCCCACACACTCGCCCAGGCTACCTGGCAGTTCCCCCATGTCCCACCCTGTCACTAGGAAGGGGAAAATCAAGCTGAAAGACATCACTGTTTTACTTAAAATTCCTCAGCTCCAATAGAGCTCTTGTTTTTCATATTCAAATTACAGCCTTCTTGCCCCTCCCTGGACATCTTTCCCTCCTGGGGGTGGAGCCACGCAGGGTAAAGCAGGCAAGGGCTGACTTGCCTTTTATGCGTGGGTTTTCTAAAAAGCCTCCCTGGCACCAACCCAGCAGACTGCACAGACTCTTGCACAGTATGTTGTCTCCTGTAATTACACCTCAACAATGACCAATTACATTGTTCCTTGATTGCAAGTAAATTTATAATGCGTATGTTTGTGCTCCCCAGCCTTTAGAGCAACTTTCAATATACTTAAGATTCTTGAATCACACAATGGGAGGTGAGGAAATGCAGGCCCCTCTTGCGAAAGAAATCAGGAGAGTTGAGGGTTGCTCTTTTCTTTGTTGTGTATGCTTTGTTTTGTGTGTTTTATTTTTTTTAACTGGAGAGTCTTGTGCGTGTTTATAGACTTTATTTTTTTAAATATATTTTATTGATATTTTACAGAGAGGAAGGGAGAGAGATAGAGAGCTAGAAACATCGATGAGAGAGGAACATCGACCAGCTGCCTCCTGCACACCCCCTACCGGGGATGTGCCCGCAACCAATGTACATGCCCTTGACCGGAATCAAACCCGGGACCTTTCAGTCCGCAGGCCAACGCTCTATCCACTGAGCCAAACCAGCTTCGGCGTGTTTATAGACTTTAGAGGAGGGAGACGTTGCCAGGAGGGTGGAGAGCAGGAAGGGAGTTGAGTAGCTTAAGGGACAGGACCTGGGGATGGAGCTCACAGGGAGCTGGAGGAGCCAGCCCCCCGGCGGGGAGGACACACAGGACTGGGAAGGGTGTGGCAGGGTCCAGCTGGGCTGTACTGCGTGCCTAGGGGACCTACATTCCTGCTCTCTCTGCTCCTCAGAATTAGGCGCCAAGGTCAGCACTAAGAGTAGGTGAGAGAGGTCAAAGCATTTGTCTTATACTGGACATGACACTGGCTCACCAGTGATCTGGGTCCAGAGGTCTGGATTAAGCCCCGCATCTGCATTTCTGGCTCTCACAGCTGCCCCTGCCGCTGGCCCAAGGACCACACTCCCAGCAGCGAGGGCTAGAGGACTGGGACTGGGAAACGGACCACAGACAGTAATTTTTTGTTGACAGAAAAGCTGGAGTCTGAACACATTCCTGACTGGACCAAATGGAAAATGCCCTGCTCTCATTTTCCCAGGTCCGTTGAGAAAGCTCCCCCTCCCCCCCCCACCCCCTGCCGGTGACATGGCTGCCCCCTTCTGAGTCCCTCCCCTTGGAGGGTCTGTGTGTAGCATCTGAGTCCTCTGAACACACACGAGCTTGAAATGTGTTTATTGAAAAAGTGAGAGGCAGGCAAATGTCAGAAAGAATGGAAAGCAAGGAAAACTACCTTTCTGCTTTTATAAAAGGGATTATCAGTTGCTAATTCAAAAATTGTAGCATAATGAAAACTACATCGATAATTTTCATAATAATTATAGTCTTTCCTTTTTACCCTTGAATGTTTTCCTGGCAATGTCTGATTCAATTACTCCGGAAAATGTTATTATGCTATTTCAATGTTTACCTCTGAGACCTGAGTCTAGGACCAACTTGCTGATAAATCTTGTCCTGAAGGAGCTTGTGGGCTGCTATTTACAGGCGATGCATGTAGGGGCCCTGACCTGGTTTAGCTAGATTGTGATTCTAATCTAGTTAAACTGCTGGGACATCTGGCACTGTAGGGACACATTTTTTTATTGTTACAACTTGGCTGGTACTACTGGCATCTAGTGGGTAGAGGCCAGCAACACTACTCAACATTTCACCGTACACAGGGCAGCCCCTGCCCAACAAATCATTGTCAAACCCCAAACGGCAATAGTGTTGAGGCTGAGAAACCCTAAGTTAGTTTAAAAAATATAATCGGGATAAATAAAAAAAAAGCATTGGCCAGCACACTTCTGATTATAAGTGGTACCAACTCTAAGTAGTTTAGACAAGTAACTTTATATTGGCAGGAATATTATTTAGCAAGAGTCTGGTTTACTGTAACAAAAATACCTGGAAAAGAGCAAAGTTGGCTTCTTTGATCATGTTCCTTTTAATAATGTGCTCTGTAACAAGGTTCATTTCTTTGTTCATTTTGTCTGTGTTCATTGTAATAATATGCATCTATTGCTTATTATGTGTCAGACATTCATCAAAGCATTTATATTCTTACTTTATCATTAAGAGTCCTAGGAGGCCAGAGGTGCTATTTTTATTCTCATTTTTGTAGATGAGGAAATCAAGAACAGAGAGGTTAAATGACTGGCCTATGGTCACACAACCAGTTGGTGATAGAGGGTGATGTGGTGTTGAACATTAGTAACTTTTCCTCATTTTCAATGTTGTCATCAATGTCATCATCAATGAGAAAGATTGCCATTGGGGCACCTTTGTCCCCACATAGATGCCCATTCTGTTACCCCCACCCTGAGATCAGAGCCCTGGTGGGACAGAAAACAATTTTCCTAATCACCCCCTCTCATCAAGTCTGATTCCCGAAGGAATGATTCTCATCCATCTCTTCTCCCTCCGGGACTCAGTTATTCTTAGAACCTCCATATGCCACCTCTGGAAAGAAACGTGGGTGTGCTTATGGGAATTACAGTTGGGCCAATGGGGTCTATTTAAAACAAAATCAATGATACAGACACAGATGATGGCTTTAGAGCAGTTTCTTCTGACTGAGACAGTTGGGATTTAAATATAAATTAGAAGCTGTAAGTCAACTCTTCGTATTAATTTATACAAATCCCTTGTAATGAAAGCAGAAGGTTTCTCTTGTCCTTATTTGTACGGAGGTGGTAGCATGCCTAGGGGTAGCATGCCTAACAAGTGTGTCAATTTTCCTAGAGTTTAGGAGATTAAAGATGTTCTTTCTCTAGTTGGAAAGGAGGGCAGCTTGTTCTCCATGAGCTGCTGGGGGGAGGGAAAGGAAGGATGCCTGTCTTGTTTCAGCATTAACCTGCATAATACCCTTACTCAAACTGGGGAAAAGGAGAATGTTCAAAGTGAGTCCAGCCGAAACCGGTTTGGCTCTGTGGTAGAGCGTCGGTCTGCGGACTGAAAGGTCCCAGGTTCGATTCCGGTCAAGGGCATGTACATTGGTTGCGGGCACATCCCCGGTAGGGGGTGTGCAGGAGGCAGCTGGTTGATGTTTCTCTCCCATCAACGTTTCTAGCTCTCTATCTCTCTCCCTCCCTCTGTAAAATATCAATAAAATATATTTAAAAAAAAAAAAGTGAGTCCATCATAAGCTTCGAAAGAGATAAGTCTCTCATAGTTCTCTCCCTCCAGAACCCTCATGCCATTCAAAGAGGATAGCCTCATTCTATATAATAAAGAGCTAATATGCAAATGATCATCACACCCTCATGCTGGGACCAGGGGACCTGAGGCTGTGCCCTCCATCCTGTGGGGCTTGACTGGGGACCGGAGGCTGTGCCTCCCACCAAGTGGGGCTTGCTGGAATTGGGGCTGGCTGGGCAGGGACTTGACTCTGGGTCCTACGGTGCTCCCCTAACTCTGAAAGGAGGGAGATTTTCATATACATTTTACTAATTTTCTTTAATCTTTGACACTTCTATTATAAAGGGCAAATAGAAACATTAAAATATTTACTCTAATAAATTCCCTTTTAATGTGCCCGAATTTTGTGCACTGGAACACTAGTTCTCAAATATTTGCCTTTCCTCAAGTGGGAGCCAGGAAGCAGTAGGTTCTGGGGAACCAGCAAACAGCACACAGCCTCTGGTGTTTGAGAGATGCAGAACAGGTGTGACCTACATCTTGCTGAGTGACTTAAAGCCACACCACCTTAAACATAGAATCACCATATGATCCAGCAATTCCACTCCTAGCTATCTATGCAAGGGAATGAAAACTTAAGTCCATTCAAAAACTTGTATATGAATGTCTACAGCAGCATTATGCACAATAGCCAAACATTGTAAACAACCCACACAAAGAATGGATAAATTAAGTGTGGCCTATCCATACCATGGAATAGTATTCAGCCATGAAATGGAGCAAAGCACTGACACACCCTACAACATAGGTGAGTCTTGAGAACAATATGCTAAGTGAAAAAAAGCCAGACACAAAAGACTACATGATGTGTGATTTCATTTATATGAAATATCTAGAATAGTAAACCCATAGAAACAGATGGTAAATTAGTGGTTGTCAGGAGCTGGGAGGGGTAGAGAAATGGATGGCCACTTAATGTATATGGGATTTAGGTTTTAGGTGGTAAGAAGATGACTTGCAGGAGATAGCCTATGTGATTTTATTAACAAACGTATTCCATTGGTTTGCTTCACAACCTCCATGAACTCCTTAAACACAGAACTAGAAGAATTCTCAAGGTTCCCTGGCAGTGACATTCTTTGTTACTCCCAACAGTGGGTCTTCACCTTTTAGGACCCAACACAAGCTGGAATGGATCATGAAGATCTTTTTAATGTCTGATCATAACACTAGGCAGGGGCCTTAGTAGTCATCTCGAGCAGTTGTTCTTAGCCCTGGCTGTTCACTAGAATCATCTGTGGGAGTTTGTAGAAATACAGATGACCTGGAGAGCATATGCTAAGTGAAATAATCCTGTCAGAAAAAGACAAGTGCCATATGATTTCACTCATATGTAGAATCCAATGAACAAAGTGAACTAACAAGCAAAACCGAGACAGACTCATAGATAGCAGGCTGACAGCTGTCAGTGGTTTGGTGGTGGGAGTGGAGAGGGGGCATGGAAGATAAAGGGATCAAGAAAAAAAGAAAAAAATACTCATGAACTTGGACAACAGTATGGTGATGGCTGGGGGTAGCAAAGAGACAGAAGAGGGTATTGGGGGGTGCTAAATGGTGATGGGAGGAGACTTGACTTGGGATTGTGAAAACACAGTACAGTGTACAGATGGTGCATTGTGGGGGTACAATATATAAATGCTAGGCCCCACCCTCTAAATGCCAGGCATGAAAATTCTCTGAATATAGGACCGGACCCCAGTGAGTTTACTGTGTATACAGCATTAAGAACTTCTGCTCTAGCCCTAGGTGGTTTGGTTCAGTGGATAGAGCATCGGCCTACGGACTGAAGGGTCCTGAGTTCAATACCAGTCAAGGGCACATGCCTGAGTTGTGGGCTCAATCCCCAGTAGGGGGTGTGCAGAGGCAGCCATCAATGATTCTCTCTCATCATTGATGTTTCCATCTCTTTCTCTCCCTCTCTCTTCCTCTCTGAAATCAAAATATATAACTTCTGCTCTATATACCCTATGTCTCAGAAAAGTGGACTGGGAGAAGTTATAGGATTTTTCCCTGGAGCTAGAGGTAGATTAGAACTTGCTCCATTTTGTTGAGTTTCCCACTCCTGTAAATTTGCAAAATTGCACAAATCAAATCCCTAAGTCTTTAGAAAGGGCCATGCTATTGTTCCTTAAAAATGTCATTCTTCCTCCAGATTCCAGTGCTGGTGGTTGAATGCGTATCTGTACAGAAAATCTCTTTGCTTCTCAAAATTAAATTATCTCCAATTATCTCATCAGCTGTACAAATGTGTTTTGCCTTTTCTTTCCTTTTTTTAAAGAGAGAAACTCAACTGAAGAAGAGATGTTAATGTAAGATAAAATAAAGTGTCCATGCCTGGCATTTAGAGGCAGAAAATGTAGGCATATTTGCTCCTCGGTTCTTGTTTTTCTCTCACCATCTAATGCAATATTTATTTCATCGGTCCCTGAGGCAGTGATTTTCAAACTTCTTTTTAGCAGTAAAACTTCTGTTTTCATGCAAAATCCAAGACAGGAAATCTAATATACTAAGTAGATAAAATATAATTAACGGATTCCTCTGGCAGTTTAAGATTTGTCTGTTTGGAGGAAGATCCTTACTGCATTGGTAGAACTCCTGTACCATCTCCCAAACATTGAGTTCTCAGGAACACAGGTTAAGCACCATCTCCCAAACATTGAGTTCCCAGGAACATAGGTTAAGCACCCCTGCCGAACTGCATTATATGCCTGCCAGTCATTTTGTTTTGAAAAAGAAATATATTGTTATTTGAGCCTCTTCTTCCTGAAAACACTTCTATTATTTTTTTTTTTTTTTTTTTTTTTTTTTTAGTTTTGCGAAGGTATGTGCCTGAACTTGGCAGATTTGAGAAGCTTCAGTAGGCAAGGTTGTGTAGAGGAAGAATATAGTCTGTAGGTAGACGGAGTAGCCCCCCAGAAAGCAAGAACTAGCTGGCATTTTCTCAAAATTCACGTACCCAGCCCTGTCTATAGCCAATAAATGGAAACTCCTCATAGGAAATGAGTCAGCAGAGAAGAGTACACAGAATGAAAGGGACAATTTCTGCCAGAGCAGACAGGGAATACTGTTTCCCTCTCTGGCCCTTTGGTTCATCTCCCTGCATCTGTAGATCCAGGAGGCTAGGGGACCCTCGGTCTTTCTTCTGGTTGGAGTAGGACCCACAAATAGCAGCCCTCCAGGAACGTAATTCTCCTTCCAGCCCATGGCTTCCATGGATGGGTGGGTCACATGGACTAGAGGGATGTTTGTATGGGCTCTTCTGGATCAGGAACCACATTGCCTGGATGCCGGTGAATCTCAGAGAAGGCTTTTCGCTCAAGAGCATGTTTATTTATAGTTTAGGAGCTAACCCTTATTATTGTTGAACTATTTCCACATTTGGCTTTGCATTTCCTCACCTAGTTAGTAATGGTAGGTGGCTTAAAACATCAACTGGGAAGCTAATTAACTGGAGAAGTCTAATAGGTCTCTTTATTACTACCGTGTACCATGGCTGATGGGCACGCTCTCTTTCCATAATAGAGACAACATGCAAATACTTTTAGCAAAGCATCTGGCACAAAAGAAAGACAGAGCAATTGTCAGGAGAAGTAATTAATGTTAGTTGGATCAAGAGGGAATTTAATTATGTTTTCTTTTAAAAAAAAAAGTCTTTATCTTTTAGAAATACAGAAGTGTTTACAGATGCAATGATATGTCTGGGATTCGCTCCAAATAATACGGAAATAGGGAGATGTGGGTGTGCAGATGAAACACAATGGGGACGTGAGTTGAAGATCTCTGAAGCCTGGTGGTGGGGAGTGGGGCTCATTACTTTATTTGTCGGCTTTTTTGAATGTTGGAAATTTTCCATAGCAAAATGTAAAAGAAAAAAGGAAAAATGTATTTGAGAAAACATCCATGGAACCCAAATCGCCATGAGAAGGACCATATTTCCTTGCTGAGAATGGCAGGCATCCACCTGAGTTGCTTTCCCCAGAGCTCTAGGAGTTACCGGGAGTATAAACCCACTCCCAAAGGCTGGAGCAAAAATGAGGTGTTTGGCAGGCCCAGAACATCCTATAGACAAGACGAAAGGGGAACTTCATGGGAATGGGAGCAGAGATCAAATGCATTTTCTAAGCTGTCCTTTGTCTTTGAGTACCCCAAGGTCTCTCTTCGCGATATTTCTTTAAATGTCTCCACTCTTTTGCCTCTCTATTCCCGTTGTATTTATCTGGTAATTTTTCAGTGTCAAAATGGCCACTCCATGTACAACTCCTCAGAAACTTTGTGTTTAAGAACTTTTCAGTCTCTGATTATAGCTTCTATTTCTCTGAGTGAAAATGCTTAGAGAAGTCATCTTGTTGTTCTTGGAGCAGCCAATGGTTCAGTTACCTGAGTCCAATCAACTCCGACCAAGGAAGTTGGTCACATGGTACAAAATCCCTTCGTAGTAGCACTAATCAGGAGCAGCTTGGGGAAGGCATAGTTCCCTCGAAATGTTTTCTAGACACTCGGGGGCGGCGGGGGGGGGGGGGGATCCTTCAGCCCGACCTGTGCCCTCTTGCAGTCCAGGACCACTCAGGGGATGTCCACCTGCTGGCTTAGGCCCACTTCCCAGGGGAACAGGCCTAAGCCTGCAGTCAGACATCCCTATGGCAACCCAGGAGCCCTTGGGGGATGTCCAACTAACAGCTTAGACTCGAGCTGTTAATCGGACATCCTTAGCACTGCCATGGAGGTGGGAGATGCTCCTGCCACGCCACTGTGCTGGCCAGCCATGAGCTAGCTTCTGCCTGAGCAGCGCTCCCCCTGTGGAAGCACACTGACCACCAGGGGGCAGCTCCTGCGTTGAGTGTCTCATAGTGACTGGCTGTTCCTGGTTGTTCCCAGTCTTTACACCATTAGGGTCAATTTGCATGCTACCCTTTTACTATATAGGATTATGTATATGCTATGTATACTTTACATATATAATTACATTTTTATATTACTTTATGTATATTTTATTGAATTTATTGGGGTAACGTTAGTTAATATAATTATATAGGTTTCAAGTGTATAATTCGATAATACATCATCTGTATACTGTATTATGTGTTCACCACCCAAAATCAAGTCTCCTTCCATCACCATTTACTCCCCCTTACTTCTTTTCTATTGCCCCTAATTCACCGTCCCTCTTGTAATCACCTCATTTTATATTTTTAAATATTTTATATTATACTAGAGGCCTGGCACATGAAATTCCTGCTTGGGTAGGGTCTCTAGGCCTGGCCAGCAATCAGGACCAACTGGGGCCTTCCTTCCTCCAGCTGCTGGCTGCAGCCTCCCCCTAGTGGTCAGTGCATGTCATAGTGAGTGGTCAAACTCCCCATAGGTCAAACTCCCAAGAGAACAATTTGCATATTATCTTTTTATTATATAGGATTACATGTATTACAAAGTATTATATACATGTAATCCTATATAATAAAGAGTTACTATGTAAATTGACTCTCACACCCTAGCACAAGATGGCTGCCCCCATGTGGCCAAAGAGGCCTGCCACAAGATGGCCAGCAGAGGAGGATAGTTGTGGGCAATCAGGCCAGCAGAAGAGGGCAGTTAGGGGCCACCAGACCAGCAGGGGAGGGCATTTGGGAGGGACCAGGCCTGCAGGGGAGGACAGTTGGGGAGACCAGGCCTGCAGGGAGGGCAGTTGGAGGCAATTGGGCTGGCAGGGGAGCAGTTAGGCATTGATCAGACTGTCAGGGTAGTGATTAGGGGGTAATTAGGCTGGCAGGCAGACGGGGTTAGGGGCAATCAGACAGGCAGGCAGGCAGGCAGGTGAACAGTTGGGAGCCAGCAGTCCTGGACTGTGAGAGGGATGTCTGACTGACATCCCCCAAGGGGTCCCAGATTGGAGAGGGTACAGGGTAGGCTGAGGGACACCTCGCCCCCAGTGCATGAATTTCATGCACCAGACCTCTAGTATTATATATAAAGTGAACATAAACATTAAGTATAAGCAGAAAAAATGTTCTATATTTTCTTCTAAAAGCTTTATTGCTTTTCCTTTCAGATTTTGTGTATGATGTAAGGTAGGGTTCAAGATTTGTTGTTTTCTCCACATTTAGCCAGTTGACCCAGTACCACTTACTGAAATGACCATTAGCTAGAAACTAAATTGTGTCTAAATAGAAAAACCTCCATAATTGGCCACAGGTGCAGCCTTGGATGTGTGACAGCAGAGAAATGGTAGAAAACAAATTATCTGGATATGTCATAAGTAATCAAAACATATTTTTTAAAATGGTGTGGTTGGGAGGAAATGTGTCAGTCTAAAAGGCTGTAAGTCCCCAGAGGTAAAGAGTAGTGCCCCTCTCACTTACTGCTATGTTTGTGTGCCTGTAACAGATACTTAATGAATACTTATTAAAATTAGTTCTTGCATCTTCCTATCCTGGAATGAATCCTAATCATAGTTAGAAGGAAATTAGGTGTCTAATATAGCTATTCCTTCTAAATGTGGGTGCTGCCAAAACCGGTTTGGCTCAGTGGTAGAGCGTTGGTCTGCGGACTGAAAGGTCCCAGGTTCGATTCCGGTCAAGGGCATGTACATTGGTTGTGGGCACATCCCCGGTGGGGGGTGTGCAAGAGGCAGCTGACTGATGATTCTCATCAGAAACATCTCATCGATGTTTCTAGCTGTCTGTCCCTCTCTCTTCCTCTCTGTGAAAAATCAATAAAATAGTTGTTTAAAGTATAAAAATCCATCATCATCATCACTAACAAATATGTATTTCTCACCCTATGCTAGACAATGTGCCAAGAGTCCTTGAAAGTACTGTATTATTGATATTAATTATAGTTTCTACCCAGTAGGCCATCAGCCAGAGATTAGATTTTTCTAAAAATCCATATATTTTACATAAATATAGACTTGTAAAAATATTTGCAAGTTAAATTTCTGATTACCTCTCCCTCACCCTTTTATCATCACAAATAGCAGTTGGCATTTATAAAACTTTCTGGGAACTTGTTTTAATATTCCAAAGCCAGGGTCCAGATGACTACATCCCAGATTTTTTCAAGTTCAACATCAGTTCTCTACAAAACCTCAGAGTAGACAGCTCATGAACCTGTACTCCCTTCATCAAGTATTCAGATTTGCATATGTCCAGTCCCTTCACATCATCCACTGTCACCTCCTCCACAGACGCAGATTTCAAGCCTGCTAATCATTATTCGAATCTTCTAAATTAACCTTAACCTACAAACCAGCACTTTGTTCTATGAGGAAGAGCATTCATTCTTGGTGTATAATAAAGTGCAAGTCCCTCCTTACCCTAGTGATAGATGACCTTTGTGGCAAGTTCATGCAGGGTCTGGAGACAAAGCCATGTACAAGACAGATGAACACAGAGCCTCCAGCTTCCTCAAATCATAAATGTCCTTCACAAACTCACTCCTCCCTTCAAAGAAAGAAGAATGAAACAACTCAGTTCTGAATTTAGAGGAGAGAATTAATGAGCCTCAGGACGTCCCAAGCCAATTGCTCACACTGATTATGTAAAAATATGTTTTGCATCTGGTATTTGATTTGCCACACAGTTTAACAGAAAATAACTTTATCTATTTTTTCAATTAAAGGAAGTAATGTTACAATCAATATTTTCTCCTTCTCTGGTTTGGTAAATTAATGTCTGCCTATTGTTTTTAAATCACAAAGTGAGCATTACTATAGAAATATAAAATGGTACTATTTCATTTTAATCTATTTAATTTTCCATTCTTGAATTACATAATGGGGTTAAAACATTGAATAGAATTAATAGGATGAGTATTTAATTAAGCAATAATGAGTTTCTAAATGGATGCTCAAGGAAACTGGCTTTATAGTTTATGCAAGAATCAGATAATGGTCTTAACAAAGACTATAATAATTGTGTTGAATGTTTTCTATATTTAAAGATTTTTTTTCTGAATTCTCTCAGGAATTAAAGATAATCGAGTTCCTTGATTAGACTCCACTTTACTTTGAGAGTAAATTCCAAATGCCTTTCCATGGCCCACAAGGCCCTGCGTAACTTGACTCTATCCTCCTCTGGAATCCAATAGCAAACAGTTCTCCCAGCTTTGCCTGCACTCCGGCCACAACCACCTTCCCTGTTCCATAGATGCATCATGCTCCCTCTGCCACTGACCTTTGCACCTGCTGTTCCAGATGCCAGGAATGTACTCTCACCTTCACCTCACTACCTCCTCCTCTTCTTTCAGTTCCCAGGGAATTCTTCCCTAATGACCCCACCCAGTCTGGGTCAAGTACCACCCCTCTCACCATCTGCCCAAGGTACAAGCTCTCCAGGAACTATGTTATTTCATTCCTAGTACCTAACACATTTTTATAATTATACTCATACCATGTCTGTTTTTTACTAGTGTATCCCCAGAACATAATGCCTGGCATGCAAAATCCATCTCACCAAATGCTGGAAGATGGGTAGATGGATGGATTGATAGATCCATGGATGGATGAAAGTTGGATAAGTGATGGAGGGAGGGTGGAAGAAAGGAAGGAAGGAAGGAAGGAAGGAAGGAAGGAAGGAAGGAAGGAAGGAAGGATGCTGGATGGGTGGATGGTGAGTGGGTAGATGGATTGCAAGTAAATGTGTCTTCATTCCTACTTTACTACATCTAAGAGCATGTTAGGGCCACAATACGTACTTTGAAAATTCCTAGAACAATACAACCTTCTCATTCCACTTGGGATTTGTTTGCTCACACACTTAAAAGGTATTCAATGCCAGCCAGCTTTAGTAGGTTCTGTAGATATGAAATAAAAAGATTCTTGGGTGAAGCTGTATAAGCTGGTCTTACTTAGACATGGCCTAAATGTTAATTTTACAAATTCATCCATCCATCCATCCATCCATCCATCTATCTATCCATTCATCTATCCATCCTTCATATTTTCATATGTATAGCACTGTACTATGAACTAGAAATCAGGACTGAATGAATTATCCACTGTACCGTTATTTAAAAAAATAATTTTTAGAGTCAAAGAAAATTTTAATTTTTAGGGTTAAAGAAAATTTTAATTGTTTCCTTATGTCAGAAAAAAATCAACTTTTTAAAGCTCATGGAAACATATTATGGTATGAGGAGCTAATGAAGGCAAAAGTGTCTAAGGTCCACCAAAGTCATAATGCAGCCCTGTGAGGTGACCTGGAGAACAGGAGAGATCAGTCCATTCCCTATCTTTCTAGAGCATTCAGAGAAGTAGCAGAATCAAGCATCCATCAATGAGTCATTCCCTCTTAGCGTCACTCCTGCATAGCTCCATCCCTTCACATTTCCTCTTAGCCCTCACCTTTGATGCCAGGTTCCACTTCCTACATTTAGGACCAGCCATTCATTCATTCATTCATTTATTCAGAAAACACCTACTGAGTCCCTTCTATGTACCTAGCATCTTGTGTGGGACTGGAGACAAAACCCTGTACAAGGCAGATGCACACAGAACCTCCAGTTTCCTCAAATCATGATCTATTCTTATAGTGTCTTCATCTCAGCAACATGACACTCGGCTGCTTTGACAAAGCAACATCTCACCTAGGTATTGGATATAACAGCATTTCTACCTGACTGATGGTGTCCAGCATCCTCCAGTCTTAGCACTCACCATGCCAATAATTGTCCACCTGCTGTTCTAAGATACAGGTGTGAGAAGAGGCACAAGGAGAGGTTGGTAACTGAGGTCTGCTGTGATCAGGAGAGACAGCGAACTAGCTCTCTGGGTCTGGACCACAGCAGAGATGAAGGACTGGCATAGACAATGTGGGCATGAGAGGGCCTGAGTAACAGAACTTGTTAAAAGCAGGGATTGCTGAAATTCAGGAACCTTGGATCTAACTTTTGGGTCACTAATCAGCTTTGGGTAAACCACTTCCTTCCTTCCCTCTCTGTACCTATATCTTCATCTGTAACCTGAAAGGGATAGCACATGTGCCACCATGTCCCGCTCCTGAACACATGGCAGACAAGCAGTACAGCCTCCTTCCTGCTGTGCTCAAGTGCACTATAGGCCCCCCAATACTGAGCTCAGGTAGCCTCACCAATACACCAGCCTGGCTCTTTCGTTGACATCTTGCCTTCCTTGAACTTGGACTCAATCGTGCTTCTCACCCTGAGCTTCGTATTAGAATTATACGAGCAGGTTAAGAAAATACTAATCCCAGGCCTTACCCAAGACCAACTGAATTGGAATAGGACCAGAGGGCCCAGGTTTTGGAAGGGGTTTTGTTTGCTTTTTCTAAACGTGATTTTTAAAGCCCCTCAAGAGATTCTAAGGTGCAGACAGAGCTGAGAACCACTAGTCTACATTTCCAGCTTGGGAATTCTATGAGGAGGAGGGAAAGACACAAGATAGGACTTAGTTAAACAAGAATCAGAGGAATCAGGTCAAAATAATTGTCTCCTGGAGCTGTTCTCATATTTTCATAGTCGAGTGCTGTGCTATGTACTAGCATCCTCCAGGTCCCTGCTCACTCCTCTGCTTTCCATCCTGAGTGCATGTTCCAAGCATTTCCCAGCTCCACTTTCTCAGAAGGGAAACAACTCACCCAGGTTTGCTGAGGTGTGATAGACAAATTAGTTCCCATCCGCTCTCTGCCCCACAAGGCATCAAGATTAAGGCTTATGATTAATGATTTGCAAGTCAATTAATCAGCCACTGCTTGCGAAACCTCATTTCTCAAATTACTTCCTTTGTACACAAAAGCTTTTTGATGTCATCTGACTGTCTCCAGACTCGCTTTCCTACTAATTGAAATTCCAAGATATTTCTTCTTCTTGTCAGCTTATTGGTATTACTTGTTTGTAAAATATTTGCAAATGGATTACTGTTCACCTGTACTGTGTCAGAGGTAAGCACCAAAACAATACTTTATGCTTCCAGCTAAAGGAATGTGCTAATGATAGCTTGTGAAATTCTCTATCTATAGGAAAGCCAATTTTTCATTTATTGATTTATTTCCACACACCTACTTGCAACAAGTATTTGAGATGTATTACATAAAAACACAGGTACAACAAGGCCTCAAACAAATTGATTTATGTGTTTCCTTAGAAGATAGTTCTTTAAAGTCACACTAGTTGGGGACAAGGGGTGGGAAGGATGAGACTGGCTTTTTTTCATTGGAGAATATGGTGCGATGTAGAAGAGGCCCTGGAGCCAAACACAGGGGTTGAGCTCCATTCTCTTCACTGAGGAGCCATGGCACTCTGGTTATCTGGTCACCTTGTAGTTTAGGGTAGGCGAGGCTGCAGGCACACAAGTAAGCCAAAATGTAGAAAGGCACAAACTCAACAGAAGTTTGTTTCTCATTCATCAACAGTTCAGGCAGGTGTTTCCAGATGCTAGGCTGCTCCCCTCCATGTGGTGACACAGGGACCCAAACCCCTTCCCTCTTGTGGCTCAACCCTCCCCCTGGGTTCTTGTGACTTTCTCCATTCAGGTAGACAGGAGAAGGGAACAAAGAAGAGGCTCTCCATCATAATCTTCCTGTGTCATTATTCATTATGAAATGAAATTATATGGTAATGTACCCAACAGCAGGCATAGGGTTAAAGAGTTCTGTAAATGGTCTTTCCAATAGTGTGTATGTGTGTGTGTGTGTGTTTCAAAATAATGACAGTTACCATCTGCTTTGTTGCAGTTTCAAGCCACAGTTGAGGAAGGAGCAGTGGGAGTTATTGTCAACTTGACAGTAGAAGACAAGGATGACCCCACCACGGGCGCGTGGAGGGCTGCCTACACCATCATCAATGGAAACCCTGGCCAGAGCTTCGAAATCCACACCAACCCCCAGAACAATGAGGGGATGCTTTCTGTCGTCAAGGTAGGGGTGCTTCCAACTGCTCCTCTCTCTCCACCTGCGCTCTGAGGCCCACAATGGGGCTCATGGCCTCATTACATGGGGAATATTCAGGATAAGTCAGCCCTAGTCTTTTCCTCCTGGAATTAAAAAGAAAAAGGCTCATGACTTAAGGTTGAACTTCTGTCCTCACCACCGTAATACCAACCTGTTTTACAGCTTCCAGAAAACTCAAACTTATGTGTAACCTTAAAAAACCAGAACTTAATTTTTAAATCAGATTCTCCATGTGTTTAATAATGAATTATCAAAGATGTGCAAAAAATAGAGTAAGTGAAGCTTTTTAAAGATCTGTGCTCAAAATGGGAATCATTACATTTCTTTTTAATCTTTCTTAGCAGAGTCTCAGTTATTCCCTTGAACACGAGATAATTACACCCAGGGGCTAATTCTTGGTGTGAAACCTCCTGCGCGCATTGCTGCCCAGCGTGCTGACCCTCTGGTTGCAGGTGGAATGAGGAGAAAATGTGATAATGAATGTCAAGCCCTAGGCTCCTGCCAGTGCTCTGGGAAACGCTGGTGGGAGGGTGGTGTTGGCAGAACGTACTGGCAGCTCGATGTCCTAGAAGGATTTTCATACACTTCTACTCGCTGGGAGCTTCTGCCAGACCAGGACACTCATTGGAACAGTTTCTTTTCTGGTAGGCGAAGCTACCCTGTTTCCCCGAAAATAAGACAGTGTCTTATATTAATTTTTGCTCCCAAAGATGAGCTAGGTCTTATTTTCAGGGGATGTATGATGTTTCCACGAAGTAGGTCTTATCTTCAGAGGATGTCTTATTTTTAGGGAAATGCGGTATTTGCCTCACAAGCAGGGAGTAATTATATTTATAGTAATTGTAGCCATGGACAGAGCAGAAACATTGCTACCTACCCCCTGTGTGACCTTGGCCAGGACACCTGCTTATGGTTTCCATGCCTCAGTGTCCTCAGCTGTAAAATGAGGGTGATAATACCACCCACCACTCCGGCTGCTGTGAGGAATTCATGAGCTAATATGTAAAAACATTTAGAACAGTGGTGGGCGTTCCCTGAGAGTGCCACCAACTCGGTGGCTTAAAAAAACACACATAAATTTATCCTTACACTTTTGGGGCCAAACCCCAAAATCAGTTTCACGTGGCTCATGTTGTAGGGCTGGTTCCTTCTGGGAGCTCTAAGGGAGAATCGATTCCCTTGTCTTTTCCAGCTTCCGCAGCTGCCTGCATTCCTTGGCTCATGGCCCCTCCCCGTATCTTCCAAGCAAGCAGCACGGCATCTTCATATATCTGACTGTCCTCCCTGCTTCTCTTTTAAGGCTCTTTGTGATGATACTGGGCTCGCTGGGGTAACCCAGGATCACCTCCCCATCTCAAGCGCATACTCACAGGCTCAGGGAGTCAGAATGGTAGACTTGGTGGTCATTATTCAGCTGCTAAGGAACCAAATAAACAACCGCACCCACCAAGTTCCACAGTGCCCGTGGGTACAGAAGCCACTGAAAATAGAAGTCTTGGCGAGTTTCCAGCTTGTTCCAGAACATGAGGGCCCTGGGCTCCTCCAAGCCTGCCCTTTCAACACCTCTTCCAAAATGAACCTCACATGTTTGCCGGGAAAGAGCAGCCTCTAGGTGCTCCCAGTTCTTCTTCCCTAATGACACCGGCAATGACAGAGTTGTTAGGAGATCCTGACACTGCCTCCGGCACCCACCACTACGGCTTCAAAGCTGTGAAAGTCATAAAATAACACGGCCACTGCCTGTCCTCTTCCGCTGGCCTCATGTCTGCAAAAGCTGCCAGCAGCTTTCCCGGCCTGCACCAGAAGACAAAGCCTGGGGAAATACGCATCCCCCTCCGAAACCCTGGAGGAGCACAGTTCTCCCTCGTGTGCTTGTGTTTGCACAGTGCTATGCGTCTGAAATGTTAGCATCTAGAACAGCTGTGGACAAACTATGGCCCGAGGGCCGGATCCGGCCCCTTCGGCTGTTCCATCCGGCCCGCCGAGCCGAAAGAACAGAGGGTTCTCTTGCTCTCCGCTCCTTCACCAGCAGCCCAAGATGAGAGTGCCAGCATGGTCAGGTTGCTTTTGTTCCGGCCCTCCGGTCCAGTTTAAGAACCCATTGTGGCCCTTGAGTCAAACAGTTTGCCCACCCCTGATCTAGAAGCTCGCCTGGAACACTAGTTAACATGCAGGCCACACCTGCTGAACCGGAACCTGAAGGAGAGGTGCCCCAGGCGATGCTGGAGTTCACAGAGCACAGCCTTGGGGATGAGGACTGCCATTGGATGAGAGAAGTTTCCACCTGCAGACTCCTGAGGAGGAGGTTCCATGGAGCCTGGGGTCTGCCTGGGCTTCCGTTTATCTAGGGAGTGGACTTCCTGTACTTCAGAATCAGGACAGAGGCTCCCCTCCCGTCCACTGTCGGCCACATGAATCCCTACCCAGGCCTCGAGTCCCCCTGCCCCTCAGCACACCTGGTCAGAGCCCAGGACAGCCCTCTAGAGCAGCGGTTCCCAACCTTTTGTGGGCCATGCCCCACCTCAGCATCTCTAAAACCCTGATGCCCCCGCTGTCACATGTAATTCTTATTATTCAAAAAGTGAACTCCAATTCACATGGAGGAAGCCTAAAAGCTCAGACCTTGAGCTAAACAAGCTTCCAAAGGACATGGCATCCATGAAAGAGAAAAATAAAAGAAAGGACAGCTGAAGTCCTGAGGAAGAAGTCACTAAGAAATTGTTTTAAAAATAATAATAATATGAAGTGAGGTGAAAAATTGCAAATAAAGTTTCAAAACGTGCACTAGAGAACTGAAATGCATAAGTATGTCACAATATATATTTATGTACTGTATATGAGGCCCTTAGAACTATAAGAAATGCAAAAAATTCACTGTCGATAACTCGTTCTCAAATTGCCCTCCTTAAAAATCCAACTGCCCCCCTCACCCCCCCTATGGGGCGTGGGCACAACGTTGGGAACCCTGCTCTAGGGCAGCCTGGCCGCACCGCCGTGCTCGCCACTTGCCAGCAACCAGGATGCTTTCAGCTGCAGTGACAGAACGCAGCTAACAGTAGCTTCAGGGATACAGAAAATGTAGTTATCTCCATAACTAAATAAAGGGAGGGGCTCTGGGCAACTCAGGGTGTCAGAGAGCCAGCAGACTCTGGCTCTCTGGCTTTCTTCGTGGACAGAAAATGGCTGCCAAAGGCCCAGGCATCACATCTTCCCCATGCTGTGATGCAAGATAGGAAGCAAGGAAACAGTCAGGAAAGAGAGAGAGAGAGAGAGAGAGAGAGAGAGAGAGAGAGAGAGAGAGACTAGCTCTCGTGTGCCCCATCCTCTCATTAGGAAGGCGGAGAAGGGAGAAGGGGTGTGGGCATGACCACGGGGTCGCCAGCCCCAGGTAGCTCTGCCCTGACCAGCAGCAGGCAGCGCCCTGAAGAACTGGAGGAAGTCTCAGGGTTGTGTGGTTTGCGGGGGAGTCCTCCTCCCCGCGGGCCCAGCTCCTCCGGGGCCTGGCAAATGAGCACTGGTTTCCTCTTTAAACCCTTCTGGTCAGAAACACCCATAGCTGCTTTGCAAACCTACTTCAAAATGTCAGCTACTTTTTCAGCCGAATATAATCCAGCTGCCTCTGAAGTCTGTTTTGTCTTTTGTCCTCAGAGGAGAAGGAAGCATCAGTAAGAAGTTTGATCCCCAAGCCCGTCAGACTTAAAGTCTCGGTTGGATCACTTCCAAATCCTCCCTCTTCCAGACAACAAACCCCGGCTCCTTCGCCCTTCCCGTGTGGGCCGGCTCTTCCAACCTTTAAACCCTCCAGGACAGTGCTGCACAGCCGCTCCTGACACTTGATGAAACATTCATTGAATTGAATCTCTGTAACTTTATTGTGTTTTCAATTTCCTCCCATCCCCGACCCAGACCCTGCAGCAGACACATCGTTTCAATAGGGTCAGAGGCCCAAGGAAACAAAGGGCTTCTTAACCCAGCACGCACGACCCACGGTGGCCTTGGAGGGGTCTGGAGCGGAGATCCAGCGTTTCACCAGCTCCGGGTGGGCGGGCCACAAGCATTGCACAAGGGGAACTATTGCCCCTCGTTATGCAAATGGCAGTAAACAGGAGGGAGGTTTTGCTCTCCCTAAAGCCAGGCGGTCACAGTCTCTCTGCTCCCCTCTCTCGGTGCCATCGTTCACATCTCCGTTGCTCTGCAGCCAGCATCTGCTTAGGGAATGAGGGCCTGGGGACACCCATGAAAAACCAGGCGGGTGGGCAATGGCTGTCCAGCTATTTCAATCCCACGTTCTGCTTTCTCACCATTTTAACAGCTTGTTATTACGTCAGATTCTAGGCCAATCTCTGCGTGAAAGGTCTGACATGTGTCATCTGCCCCAGTCTGTCCAGCAGCGCTCTGCACTGGGACTTCACTGATGGGAGACTGAGACTCCGGGAGGTGCAGGGCCGTGTCTGTGGTCCCATAAGTCCTATCGTTGTTAACATCAGGGCCCGGACCTGACCCTGGGCCTCTTGTAGTTGCGAGTGAAAATGGCCTTCTCACCAAAGGCCATCGCTTTAGCATGAGTGGCAGCCCAAGGAGGCCGAGGACTGGGTCGCAGCCACATCACATGTAGAAGCACCAGCTGCTGGGACCGGTGGTTTGTTGTCTCCTGGCTGCTCACTGGCCCTGAGCACAGGACAGGCCACCACTGTGTTGGACTCTCCAGACATGGCTATGTGTCTATTGTCGCTGGCCCTGCCCAGTGTATGTCCAGAGAGCCCCGAGCCATGGTGACAATTAAAAATGCCCCACATATTTTCATGCCCTCAGGTGGGAAAGGGTACAGAGGCTTAACCCCAGGTGTCTCAGCCTCTCAAATTCTTTCCCCTGTACAACACCCTGAGGGAAACGCACCCCTGTGCAAGGAGACCCTGTGTGTTCGTGGCTGTAGAGACCCCAGCCCTAGACCACGCGGCAAGTGAGTGGGACACATTATAAATGGGACCTCGGTTTGCCTTACCCATTAGATGTCCCTGTTACAGACAGGGCGACCATGAATCTCATGAAGCTTAGGTTTCAAGGTCCCCCATCCTCCTGAGCCCCCAGAGTGTCAGAGTTGCAGAATTACAGGTTACAGGTGGGAAGCCTTTTAACTTCAGCGTTGCCAGTGAGTCTTCCAAAGGGATCTTAGAAGGGAGGTCCCAGATCTCTGAGGCTCATTACATGAGGAATGTTGTCATTTATTTCTCAATCTAAAAAGATCATTGATACCTAACTTTGCATTTGT
This sequence comes from Vespertilio murinus, assembly GCA_963924515.1. Classification (NCBI taxonomy): domain Eukaryota; kingdom Metazoa; phylum Chordata; class Mammalia; order Chiroptera; family Vespertilionidae; genus Vespertilio; species Vespertilio murinus. The sequence continues at coordinate 24,069,693 of OZ004716.1, forward strand.
ACATGTTCCATATTCTTGTTCTTAAAGAGGATCCCAAATTGCATCCACCAAACCTGAATCCATCCCTGAACATCCACCTTCCCTCATGGGATGTCAGGGGAACTTTATGCAAAAGTGTCCGCCCCTTGTGGCCCACGTGTGCACATACACACCCTCACGCACATGCACATGCACACACTCAATCCCTCTCTCTTATTCCAGCCTCTGGACTATGAGATTTCGGCCTTTCACACCCTGCTGATCAAAGTGGAAAACGAGGACCCGCTGGTACCCGACGTGTCCTATGGCCCCAGCTCCACAGCCACCGTCCACATCACCGTCCTGGATGTCAACGAGGGCCCGGTTTTCTACCCCGACCCCATGATGGTGACCAGGCAGGAGAACATCTCCGTGGGCAGCGTGCTGCTGACCGTGAATGCCACGGACCCTGATTCCCTGCAGCACCAAACCATCAGGTGGGTGAGCGGCTCCGTAACCAGAGACGGGAGGCAGGCGCCAATGGCTTTCCTTCTCGGCTCGCTAGGCAGATTGTCGGGAGCAAACCACCATTAAATTAAGCTTGTTAATGATGTAGGCGAGTGGGAGGCACGTGTCATAAGAGTTGGCGGCTGAAGGCACCAGGGGACAAGGCTTGCTAAGTGGGGACACTGCCCCCCACCTGATTCCCAGCAGCGAGCCAGCCCGGGAGGAGAGTGGCTTCAGGGCTGTGTTCCCAAATGACCAGAGGTGACCTGCCAGTGCCAAGCACAGTCCCCGAAGGGAGAGAGAAAGGGGCCGCCATACATGGCCCCGTGAATCTCAGACGCTTGACCTACTTTATTGTTACAACTTTATGAGAAAGGCAATGGCTGACTCCCATGTACAGAAGAGGGTCTTATGAATTCAGAGAGGTTCAGTAACTTGTTCAAGGCTGCCCAGCCTGGTAGCAGAGAAATCTGGACAAAAACAGGACAATCTGCAAAGTCTGTGCTCTCCTGGGTTCTATGGACTGAACTGTCAGAGGGTGAGGGACAGGCACTGCCTGGTATTCAGAAATGGGCTGTCGGATTGGGTTTTTGACTGATGGGTGACCAGATAAATAAATAAATAAATAAATAAATAAATAAATAAATGGTCTTCAAAACATGCTTAGAAAGGAGGAATTTTCATAACGAGATTTAATTAAGTGATCATTATCCACAGTGCATGGAATGCGAGCGAAGACAAGATGCCTCATTGGCACATTGTTTCGCAGTAAACAATCGGCATGCAGGTCCAAGTGCACGCTTATCTCTGAAAGCTATTAATCTTTCTCTTCCAAAAATCTAATCTTCTCATCTGAGGGACAGATAATCAAGTATTAGACACACTTTTAATAAACATGTGTCTTATTTTCCTGATTCGAAACACCTGAGAGTGCGCCACGGTCTCACATCAGCCCCTTAACGGTGGAGCAAGCTGGCAGACAGGCAGGGAAATTATTTTTCATTCCCAAAAGGAGATTTAGACATTTTTTTGTTTTAATTTATTGGGGTGACATCGGTTAATAAAATTATATAGGTTTCAAGTGTACAATTCTATAACACATCATCTCTCTATTGTATGGTGTGCTCCCCATCCAAAGTGGTCTCCTTCATCACTGTTTTTACCCCGTTTACCCTCTTCTAACTCCCCCATGCCCTTGCCTTCTCGTAACCATCCTATTGGTATCTGTGAGGGGTTTTTTGTTTATTTTCTTAATCTCTTCATCTTTTTCACCAACTCCCCCAACCACCCCTCCCTTCTGATAGCTGTCAGTCACTTTTCTGTATCTATGAGTCTGTTTCTATTTTGTTTATTTACTTTGTTCATTAGATTTTACAGTAAGTGAAATCATACGGTTTTTGTATTTCTCTGACTGGCTTGTTTCACTTAGCATAATGCTCTCCAGGTCCATCAGCAATATTGAAAAAGGTAAGATTTTCTTCTTTTTTTACGGCTGAGTAGTATTCCATTATACACATGTATTACAGCTTTTATATCTATTCATCTAATAATAGGCACTTGGACTGCTTCCAAATATTGGCTATTGTAAATAATGCTGCATATTTTGTTTCAAGTTAGCGTTTTGGGGTTTCTTCATATATATTTCCAGAGGTGGAATTACTGGGTTATAAGGCAGTTCCATTTTTTATTTTTTATTTTGAGGAAACTCCATACTGCTTTCCACAGTAGCTGCACCAGTCTTCATTCCCGCCAACAGTTGCATGAAGGTTCTGTTTTCTCCACATCTTCACCAGCACTTGTTGTTTATTGATTTATAGATGGTAGCCATTATGGCAGTTGTGAGGTGACATCTCACGTGGGTTTTATTTTGCATTTCTCTGATGATTAGTGACAATGAGCATCCCTTCATATGCCTCTTGGCCATTTGTATGTCTCCTCTGGAGAAGTGCCTATTCAGATAGAGCCTTTGCCCATTTTTTAATTGGATTGTTTGGGAGTTTTTGGTGTTGAGTTGTATAAGTTCTTTATAAATTTTGGATATGTTGGACCTCAACAATAAGAGGTGGAAAAGAGAGAAGATGATTTTAAATGGGGTTGATATTGCTAAACCTGGGGCTCTGCCATTGCTGCGTAATTGGGATGAGAGTGTTAATGTGATGGGAAAGGACAGATACATGTGCCTGGGACGAGAGGTCCCACTAAGGCTGGACAGACAGTGGGACAGGTGGGCCTGCCAGGGTTGTTTAAGACCAACTTTGGCTGACTTAGGCAAAGGGAGAACTTGGAAGATTCCATAGATAGTTTATAGAGCTGAAGAATATGTTTAGAACCAGGCCCTCCATTACCTAGGGCAGTGGTCAGCAAACTGTGGCTCGTGAGCCACATGCAGCTCTTTGGCCCCTTGAGTGTGGCTCTTCCACAAAATACCACGTGCAGGCGCGCACATACAGTGCGACTGAAACTTCGTGGCCCATGCGCAGAAGTGGATTTTCGGCTCTCAAAAGAAATTTCCATCATTGTACTGTTGACATTTGGCTCTGTTGACTAATGAGTTTGCTGACCAATGACCTAGGGCGTTGTTGGGTCTCCAAGTAATGGGAAGTATGGGGCGACTGCCAGGATCTCACAGGAGAATGAATCACCTCCAACCAGTCATCAGTGTCACTTGGCCCTGGTTCACACACCCAGGGCGAGCCTGCTTCGCCTGACCTGTTGTAGTCACCAGCCTCCTGACTCAGGGCACCTTGGCAGTAAGCAGAGATGATGTTCCCAGATGTGGTTGCCCACCAGCAAGGACAGCTGGTTGGGAAGGGGGAGGAAACCCTGTGTGGCAATGAAGTGTGGTGCTTGGAGCTCAGCAACAGGGCACGGAGAGTGGTCCCAGCAAGCTGAGTCAGCCTGGAGAGGGCCGGGTGACTGGCGGGAGCCAAGACATTGACGGACATCAAGGGCAGAATTGAGACCTGGAGAACAATGACTCAGCTACTGGAACTGGGGTACAAGGGTTCCCCGTTCTACCCTGGGTAGAATGTCAGAGGCACCCGCTGTGTGAGAAAAGGTCAGAGAAACAATTTGTAAATTACTTGAGGTGAGAATTGTGTTTAAAAAGCAGGGATGTAGAAAGCTCTGGAGAGCTTCATGTTTCTGCAGTTGGTCATCACAGGTGTGACCCTCAGTCAGGCCCCAAGTTGCCGGGACCCATCTCAGAGTGACTTATATCTATAACACATGCACTGGTCCATGTAATTGAAAAGTCCCTGGGGACTACTAGAACATTAGTGTGAGAATTCGGGTGCTTGGAATTTATTATTTCTCCGCCTCTTGGGTCTGCTCTTCCCTGGGCTGGCTTCATCCTCGGGCACATCTGTATGGCTGCAGAGGGATGAGACTGCCAACAATGCAGCCCCAGGCCCTTCCAGCAGCAGGAGACCCTTCCCAGTCAGTAGTACTAGCCCAGGGGCCGGGCCTGGACCCCACTGAACCAAACAGAATAGCAGGAAGATGGAAATGCCCACCACAGATGCCAGTCTCTAACCATGATGGCCTGGAATGCTGGTTCCCAAAAGAATGTAATGGGGATGGATGCTAAGTCACCAGGAACCATGGAGAGCCAGTGTGTCCAAGTTCAAGTTTGTGAATCCTCCCAGAATACATAGCTGGAGTGTTTCTCTGCAGCTGGTCTGCCTAAGCGTTCTAGCATTTACAAATTGGCCTGGCTGAGCAGCGTCTGGACAAATTGTTTTTCAGCCTTGAAGCAAAGTAAGTGTGTGTGTGCGTGCGTGCGTGTGTGTCTGTGTGTGTGTCTGTGTGTGTGTGTGTGTGTGTGTGTGTGTGTGTGTGTGTGTCACATTTCTCTTTCTGGCCTAACTCTCCAGACACATTCCCTCCTCCTGCTGGGATCCAGAGTTGCTGGAACTGACACTTTCCCTCTCAGCTTAGCGCTGACTGGACCTTCCCTCCCTTCTCTGTTTCCTCCCCCTTCCCTCCCGTCTTCTCATCTCCTCCCCTCCCTGTGCTGCTTCTGAGCTCATCAAAAGCAGGGATAACATCACTGACAGGTTGAGCTATTGTCACAGAACTCTTCTGGGAGAAAAGGCTCATTAATTATTTGCAGTCTTTGATCCTGCGCGTTGAGAAGCAGTGTCCCTGGGGGCCGTATGTGTGGAGGGTGAGCAGGGCTGCAGGGCGGGGCCAGGCTGGGACACAGTTTTCTAATAATCTGCACTGGGCTCCCCGGGATTCTCAGAAAGACAAGACGGCCTTGTGAGTGGTTGTTGTTATTGTTGCTTAATTAATGATTCTTCAGGGAGCAGGCATTGAAAGAGGGAAGAAATGTACACTGAGAACTCATTGTTGTCTTAAAGAGAGCTCTGAGCTGAGCTGACAAAGACACACACAAAAGATGCTGTCCTGCCATCTGCCCCTAATGACTCTAAGCAATAGCATGCATGGGCTCTGCGGTCACACAGGTCACTGTGGCTGTCCCTGCCTGTGTGTAACTCTGTGCCCACATGTGTTTCTCAGCAGCTCTCTCTGTTGGTGCCTGTTTCTCTTGTATATCCTTTGCTCTCTCCTTTTCTTTTGTCTCCTCTGTATCTGTCTCCCTCTGCCCTTTCTCCCTCCCTCCTTCCCTCTGTCTCTATTTGTACCTTCTCCATGTATATCAATCTTTCTCTCTGCCTCTTGGCTATCTGTTCTTCTGTCTCTGGTCCTCTCTTCCTTTCTCCTTTTCTCTCCTTCCCTCCTCCCAGGCCTTTCCTCTTCTTTCTGCTGCTGCCTCCTCCCCTCCTCTACTTCTCCTGTCTCTCCTCTGTCCTCCATCTTTCTTTCTGTCTCTGTCTTCGCCCCACTCCCCATCTCTATTTATCTCTCTATCTCTATCTCATTCCAAGATTTTCTGTGACTCAGCTCCAATAACCCTTTTTATCTCCAATGACTAACCGGACACGCAGGGCTTTTTAGCTCATTTGGACATTCTCCAACTGTCCAGGCTCCTAACAGCCTGATTCTGGTCTAAAATAGGAAGCCTCTTCTCCACCCCCAGCCCCCACAAAACTTAGGAAATTACCTCTAACTAACCCCTGGTCCGGGCCCACGTCCCTGTCTTTTGTGATCAAAAGCACATCTCAGGCACAACAATTCGGCAGGCTGGCCCTGTTCCGCGCTCTTTTATCTCACCAGGGAACATGAAAATCAGCAGAAGGCACCTTGATCTCTACGAAGCCTGTAACTCCAAAGACAGGAGGCATCCAGGCGTCAGAGTGATTATTCTCTCTAAAAAGCCTGGGTTATTAAAACGTGTTACAAAGCCGATCGTGCTGTGCTCTTAGTCAAATCAAAACAGACAGCCATGGTCTAGTGACAGATGAAATTCTTTTTTTCATAACTTGTATCTTCTTATCCTTATTATAAAGTTAATATAGTTCCTGGAGGAAACTTGTGAAAAGGCAGTTAAGAATAAAAAAGATAATACAGATCTGTAATTATTCCACCCAAGGAAATGCATCCCTCTTTAACAACGTGGGTATATCTCTTTCAGTCACATCTGAGTGCTTCTCATTTATTACCAAAATTGGCTCCCACAATCCATCCTGTTTTGGAACCTGCTATTTTTACTTCCCAGTATATGGTGGACAGCTTTCTCTGTCGAGAAATAGTTATTATTTTAATCACTGAATAATATTATTCTATTGCATGGATATACTCATTAATTTATTCACTCCCTTACCGTTACATATTTAGCTCCAACTGTTGCAGTTATTTACGAAAAAGGTCAATGGGCATGCTTGTAGCTTAATTGTTTAACGCATCATTAATTTTCTGAAGAATTTTTAGAAAATACTGTACTTGAGCAAAAGTATTAATATTAATACTTTTTTGCTGTATAAAGAATTCCTTGGGTTTTTTTATACCTAGACAATCAAATTTATATTTTCCCTATGATTTGGATTGATGTCCTGGTTACAAAGTCATTCTCTGCTCCAAAGTCATACAAATATCAACATGTCCTAAAGCAGAGCTGGTTCTCACACCATCCTCTCAACACAGCGAGGAAAGAAAGACTCGCTCCCACCTTCAGGCAGAGCCTGGCCTCCGCATACACAAGACAGGAGCAGGCACTTCTCTGTGGCTCTATAGTCTCTAAGGAGGAGCGGACTGGTGCAACCGAACTTGTTGGCTGATTATTGTCAGAAAGAGAAGCTCAGTGAGGATTATGGGAAAATGCACTTGACTGCCTTTGCCCAGAATTCTCCATGAGTAGCAGGGACTAATCTTTGCATCTTTGATGCGCTTACTTTGCGGATGCACCCGGCATCTCAATCATTTTGAATGGCCTGAGAGGACTTACTTCATTCTCTTAACAACCAGGAGGTTTCTGTTGAGGCAGCCAAGTAGCAATTTCTATCCTGCACATTTTTTTCAAACAGAACTCACCTTGTCCAGGGTCTGTGGCAAACGGCTCTGTAGCAGATACTTCTACGTCCATACTGAATGTAGAAGATATGTGTTGAGGAAAAAATACTGGCCTTACCCATGTAAAATGGCCTGTCTCTGCTCAATGTTTTTTTGGAAAGGATCATTCATCTAGGGAGCCCGTAAGTGTGTATCTGTGAGGGTTGAGTTTGGTTAAATATAATAGAAACATTCTTCTGACATAAAGTAAGTATAGAGCTGGCACCTTAATCCAGGGCTGTGTAGCTGTTCCCCAACCTGTCAGGAGCCCAGGCTCCCTCTTGCTCCCAATTCTCCCTCATCCTTGTGACCTGTTATAATTCAGCCCTCATCCTTGTGACCTGTTATGATGCTAGTGCTCCAACCTTTGCATCTGCATTCCAGCAGCAGGAAGGGGGTAGGGGAAGGAAAAGGGTGACTCCTTTTTTAAAGGAGACTTCCTGGAAGTCAGACACATTTTTTATTTAAATTTCATTGGCCAGCCCAACTGGTTTGGCTCAGTGGATAAAGGGCCCCAGGTTCGATTCCAGTCAAGGGCATGTACCTTGGTTGCGGGCACATACCCAATAGGGAGTTTGCAGGAGGCAGCTGATCGATGTTTCTCTGTCATCAATGTTTCTAACTCTCTATCCTCTCCCTTCCTCTCTGTAAAAAATCACAGAGGGGATTTTTTTTAATTAAATTTCATTAGCCCAAATTAGTCACATGGTCACACTAGCTGCAAAGGATACTGGGAGACATGCTCAGATCTTTACTAAGGAAGAAAGCAAAAAAGGATATTGTGGGACAACTTGACCTTTCTGCCATAGGGCTTGACCCTTTCCATGTAATAAAAAAATTATACGTAAATTTTCAAAGATGAAAACATGCTTGTAACAGTAATTACAGTTTTACATAATCAAAATAATAGATGTTAGTGTTTCTAATGACAACTGCTTAAAAAAATCATGAAAATTATGGTTGTCCACTCATTCATTAACTAGATTCATTTAATGGTATTTATTTAGGGCCTACTGTGGGCCTGACTGCTGGGTGCTGTGTATTCACTGGTGAAAGAAGTGGTCTCTGCCTACAGTTTCCAGGGAGCTTCTAGTCATAAGAGCAAGAGCATGTGCTGCAAACGATGAAGCTCCCAGGGAAGAAGGAAGAGGAAGAGAGGAAGTGAGACAGCTGAGGGAGGGAAGGCATAAATTGTTACTTTGGAAAGTAAGAACCAGGGGTCCTCAGCCGGGGAGAAAAAGCCACACAACAGAAACCGCACACTTCTGAGCACCATTGTGTTCTCGCTTGTCACCAGATTCCTGAATTCTCCAGAAACCCCCCCAGTCCCCACACCTTTGTGCAGGCTGCTGCCTCTTGGAACTGGGTCCAGACCAAACTAGGCAAAGATGTCCACAACCCCCCGGAGACGTACTTTGAGAGCATACTTTGATGATAATAACGTCACTATTACTGCGACTAAAATGCCTGCCATTTTTATATACAAGTTGCCAAAGCACCATCTTCAAAGTCATTTAATTTTCACAACATCCTACGAATGAGAAGTTCTCAGTCTCCCATTTTGCTAATGAGGAAAGTATAATCTCTCTGGGCCTCAGTTTCCGGAAGGAAAACATGCTGGTGAGGTGGGCAGAGGCCACTATGAGAACGCCTGGTGCTTCCTCAGCCATCACTAGTCCCACCCCTGATATCCTCCCAATGGTAGATCAAGCATAACTTACTTCCACAGCATTAGGCATGACCTCCACAGGTAGAATACCCTGACCTTGAGGCTGTGTCCCAGAGCTGTCTGAACACCTAGTATAACCCTTCATAACACTTTACTGTTATTCCTGACTTAATTATCCATCTTCCTCATAAATTTCAGGTTCTATGAGAGTAACAATCTTGTTTATCACCTTCCTTGACAAAGCACAGTGCCTTATCAGCACTATTTAATTAAGTAAGCACTTTAGGCCCAGCTCTGAGACCTTCAGACTCTCCAGGGGCCTACAACACTGTCAGGGACTGGAACGCATAATCTATTGTCGCCAAAATTTGAAAACAGCAAAATTGAAATGAATAAATATCAACTGTCCATAGCACCATGACAACCGTGTCACGTTAAATTTAACATTTGTGAAAATGCCTTTACATTTACAAACCATCTTGCGTTGCAAGAATGTCTGAGTATGCACTAGAGAAATCATAGGGAATTATTAATGTAATATTCCTCATAGCCAAATAATTCCAAAAGCAAAATTTTTAAAACATTATATCAAAAATTTACAGGAAACAAATGCATTTGCAATGTGGGTATATTTCAGTATGTTTGATATGACTAGGGATGAGACCCCAGAAACAGAGAAAATTCTTAGATGCTCAAAGGTATTCAAAGGGCCCAAGGCCAACACTGGGCCCGGCATATGGAAGCCCAGTAAACAGGTGTGGTGCGGATTAATGGCAGCTGGGGTAACTGTATGCAAACATGTTTGCCCATAAACAGACATAGTTTATTGTAATTACTACTATTTTTCATCTTCAAACATTCACTAATGTCTACCACCCATGAAATCATTTGCATATGCCCCCGTTTTAAGCCAATTTGAGGAGGGCGGCCTGAGCAGGACAGAGGGCCTATCACTGGACTTCACAGGCTTGAAAGTTACATTAAAGAGCCACATCCGTCAGCCACTCTTCCTCCAAAGCCTGGATCCAATTTGAGCCTATTCTCTGAACGCAGACTATCTGAATCAGATCCAAATTAGGTCCTTGTCTCTGAAAACGGCAGCCTCCCTTGTCCTGATTTTGTCCAGGGTTTTAAAGCCATTTCCCATTCCTCCTCCTTGGGCATGGAGGCTTTTTGGCTCTGGGGTAGAATTTATTCATGGGCTCAAACTGGTACAGATTGCAATGTGTGGTGATGAAATTCAGTCTCAAAAGATCTGTGAAAATGCCCAACTTCATTTTCTGCTAGTCTTCCTGTGAGTCATCAAGCCCGTTTCTGTAACACCTTGTGTAATCTAATATTGGAGTCCATTTGAAGGAAATAGCACAAAAAAATGATGGGCAATTGAGCAAAAATCACTGGCCGGCTATGGGACATTTTATTCTGTCTCTTCTAAGACCTCTGGAAGTCAATGGCAAAAATCAATTCACTTGAAAATTCAGATTCTGTCATCACTGAAATTCTGAGTAACACAGAAGTATAATAGCTTACCATTTTGGGGGGATTTGGGGGAGGAGGATTTCAAACTACTATTTTGAAGAAAAAAATATTTTAAAACTAGATTTAAGAGTTTAATTTGGGGTGACTCCCACCTTTTAAATTTTAATCAGAAGTTAAAGGCCAAATAACAACACTTCTACCTTGGGAAATTAAGAGAAGAGCCTCTCTCTACTCAAATATATTATTAACATCTCATCTTAATTAAATGTGGTTAACTGGCCTCAATAATGGGATTTGGGGTGAAGTCATTTCTGAGTGGTTTTTTTAAAGAGCTATTTCTTTCTTGAGTCAACACACACAGAGCTTGAAATGTAAATGCATTATTTATTGTTGTGTCTTTGTAATTTTTAATTAAAATGATGTTCTTTCACTGGAAGTTGATAGTGACAATACATTTTATTGCCTGCTCTGCTGTAAGTATTTTTAATTATTTATGTAAAAATATTAGCACAGCTGGCTCTTCTTGTTAGTGGTCAGATTTTCTGTTATAAAGAAGCCAGTGGGAAACAAGGCCTAATAAATCAAACAACTGAATTATTAAAGATTTAATATCTTCAGTGGCTAAAAAAAGAACTCTGACTTTTATAATGATCCGGAGACAAAAGATTTTTATTATTAACCTCAATTAGAGGTTGGATTTGGTTAATATAAAACCAAATCCATTTGGATAAACCATTGGAAGATTATTTTACAAATCAACCACCATTTTAACATTTGACTACATATGTTGTTATAACTTTGCCATAGGCCAGACTTTCATTATTGAAAGCATGATTTCAAGTCGGTTCCATTTGAATATAATTATGGTGGTCGTTCTTGTCTGCTTTGAGAAATTAATTCTCAGAACTGGTACAGAAAATAGTGACAAATGTTAATATTGTTTCCTGTCCAATGTTTTCCAAACTGTTAGATCTGCTTAGCTGGTTTTTTAAATTTTAATAAAAGCATTTGAAATAGCTACAGAAGCAACCAAGAGAGCATTGATTGAGAAAGCCACACATTTTCAGGGTTGCAGTAGAAGTCAGTCGGATGGGAAAAATCACTGATTTGCTTATTATCTCATTTTATCTGTCAATCAGCAGCACCAGGCAGCCGACCCACTCACCTCGGGTCTCATGAAGGGCTCATCACAGCCTTCGCGCTAGCACAGGCAATGACGCTGATGAAACCGCAGTCAGTGAGTCATGTAACTAATTCAAGAACCGCGTTTCATCATCTGCTCCCAGTTTGCTTTTCAAAGGCATCGCAAAGCTTGTGTTTTCAAGTGATGAGATTGTAAACTACTGTTCTCCTACACATGTTTAATTCAGTGGTTTTCTTGTATATCCTAGCAGCACTGGCAGAACCTCACATAAGCTCAGACCTCATATAGCTGCCTTTAAACAGCTTGGATCCCTCTTCGAGGGCTGCGCATGTGAAATGGACCACTTCTTCAATCACAGAGTCATTCATACATCCCACCAATGTTTGATAAACACCTATCACATGCTGGGCCCTGTTGCAGGCATTGGGGATATAGCAGCAGCAAAGACAGTTACAAGCATCTGTCATCATGGAGGTTATGTTCCAGTGAGGAAGAGAGAGAAGAAAGAAAGAAAATAAAGCAGAGGAAGAAATGGGGTCTGTAATGGGGAAGATAGGGGCCAGGGAAGGCCTTGCTGATGACATGACATTTCAGAAAATAACTGGAGGAAGTAGGGGTGAGCCACGCAGGTATCTGGGAAGAATCCTCCAATCAGGAGAAATAACAAGTGCAAAGGCCTTGAGGCAGGGCATGCAGGGTGGGAGATAGGAGGGGGATGGGCGTCCTAGTGTGCCTGGGCAGAGTGAGTTAGGGGGAGAGGGAGGAAGAGGGAGATGAGGCCAGAGGTGCATAGGGGTAAGGCTTTTACTCTGAAGAAGGTTGAAATGTCATACTCTGGTGGTTTCAGAAGAGAGTAGGCAGGAAGGGTTAAGAGGAAGGGGACAGCAGGCAAGGGTGCTGTGGATTTGGACTTGAGTGGGAGCAGGGCAAGCAGTGAGAAGCAGGTAGATGCTGGGTATGTTTGAAAGTAAACTCAACAGGGATTTTTTAACCAACTGTGGTGTGTGTGTGTGTGTGTGTGTGTGTGTGTGTGTGTGTGTGTAAGTGGAGAGAGAGAGAGAGAGAGAGAGAGAGAGAGAGAGAGAGAGAGAGAGAAGATTGACTCAAGACTTTGTTCTAACCCCTGAAGGAAGAGAGCGGTCCAGGTATGAGAAAGACAGGCTCAGTAGCAAAGTGACACAGGGAGAGGGGGAGTATCAGGAATGCGATTTTGATCTTGCGGAGTTTGGGACAGAGAGAGGGAGCAGGTGACCTGGACAGCAGGGATAAAAGTCTGGGTGTCGCCCACATTCAGATGGAAGTTAAGTCCCTGAGCCTTTGAGATGACCAAAGAGGCGAGTGAAGATTGAAGAGAAAGGAGGCTCAGGGGTGGAGCCCTGGGACACACTGAGGCTCCTAGGAGGGGCCCTCCTGGCACGATCTCCAGGAGAGCTGACCCTGAGACACTGGGCCAGCACATGCACCACAACCCCCTCCAACTGGGCAGCCAGACCCAGTGCAGCACATCCAGAGTCTCCGAGGGGCTGCTGTCTTGGGTCCCAGGGGGAGAGGACACTCAGCCGGGAGCTGATCTGCCCTGGGAGGGCTTGGCTCGCCCACCAACTTGTCTTCTGCATCAGCATGTGCCTCCTCCTCCAGCCCCCTTCCTGCCATGGCCGAGCTGATAGCCTCTCTGTCTGTGCTCACGCTCACAACGGAGTGGCTGCATTTACCTTGTCCCTGACACCATTCTTGGTGCTTTGCACATCTACCAGTAATCACCTTCAAATCCACAACAACCCATTTCACAGGTGCGGACAGTGAGGTCCAGAGAGACTCGGGACCTTGCCCACGGTCACACGGACTAACGTGCAGGAATCTGATCCAAGGCAGGCATTTTGACCTCCCTGCTCTTCTGCCTCCAGAACCAAAGCGAGAGAAGGCTGGCCCTCCGTGCGCAATGACAAATGACCCAATAGCTTTACTCAAACATAGTAGTTCGATTTCTCAGAATAAAATTGTACATTCTAGTTCTGATGTCAGCCAATAGTCCTGAAATCTCCGACAACTTTCTCCCCTGAATACCAACGCAACCATCTCTGCTGCCTGGACGCCTGGAAGGGCCGCAGGGAGCGCATTTGGGGAGAGTGGCCTGACCTGGAGGCTGCAGAAAGCACTCAGGGGTGTGGTTCAGGGGTCTCACTCCCTACTCCATCCCCACCCCCAACCCCCGCCTCAACACAGAAGCCCTTCCTGCTGTCATTTGACAGGGACTGCTTTTCCTGCTGGACACCACTTGCTGCCCATTGATGGTGCTCAGCATTTTCCCTGGCTGCCTCTGCTTCGGGGTGTCCTCCCTCTAATTCCTTCAGACCCCTCCCTGGGCCTCAGCGAGAACGATGCTCCACACTTCTAGAGTTCCCAACTTACTGTAGGAGATTAGAAAGTCAATAGTGTGAAAGATGTGTTCTCTGGACAGATGCAGAGGAAACAGATCCTGACGTGTCGTTCCACCAGAGGCCCGGCTTGTCTCAGGGGCTGCACTGGGAAGGGAGAGCCCTGGCCTCGGGTGGCCTGGCAGAGAGAAGTGGGATAACCCAGCGACTCTAGCGACCAGCCTACTGCTTGCTCCTTTTCCACCGGTGGAACCTCAGGCAGACATTTCATTTCTCTGTGCCTCCGTTTCCTCACTTGTTAATGGGGCGATAAGACCTGGTTTATAGAGTCACGGAAGGATAAACTGGACAAGTCAGTAAAGTGCTTAGAGCACAGTATCTGGCACATAGTAGGCATTTAATTAACCGATGGTCTCTCTTAGCAGAGCGTGGTGTGTACCGTATTTGCCGGCGTATAAGACGATTTTTTGGCCCTGAAAAATACCGTATTTGCCAGCGTATAAGAGACTGGGCGTATAAGATGACCCCCTAACATTTCCACTCAAAATACAGAGTTTGTTATATACTTGCCGTATAAGACTACCCCCCACTTGGAGGCATATTTTTCAGGGCCAAAAGTCGTCTTATCCGCTGGCAAATACGGTAGTTGTTCTCCAAAGGTTGCCCTTTGAGAATGAGAGGAGTGTTTTCCTATGGTCTGTGGTTGTTGTGTGTAACAGACTTATGTTTCTGGGAGCTCCCATTAGGGATGTTAGTGGAAAGTGGTCCCTGCTCCCAAGAACAATGATGGGTTTCCACCTTTGTTCCTGGGGCGCCCTGCTGGTGTCCACAAGCCAGCCCCGGGTATCACACTGCTAAACTCCACGAGGGCAGGCTCGTCCTCGTTCCTGGGAACATTGAAGGGAACAGATAGAAGTTCCTAAATATTGTCACCTGTTGTTCGCTTGCTGCAAACAAGTACTCATAAATGACAGAGCAAATAGATACACAGTAAACCATTATTAAAGATAAGATTTAAACAAGTGACTTGAAGTTTCGCAGCTTAGCTTTTGGCGGACAGGTATGCTTGGTTTTGCAGTATTTCTGGAGTGTACATGGAACGTAGTCATATTTTCTGATAGTAAAACTGTTTCTGGTTTGGGCATCAGGATTAAGTTTATCAGTATTTTAAGATGCTCTGCAAAGCATATGATGCCGTGCAAGTAACTCCATTACTTGCAGACTGTCACCCAAACAAGTTTAGGATCTGGCTGAATGTTTGAAGTGAGATAAAAATAAAATTACCTATGAGCATAAGAGGACTTTACAATTCAGAACCTCTAATTATTTCTAGTACAAACTCTGCCTGGATCCATGGCTGCAAGCAACAGAGACCATCACCAGCTATATTAAGTGGACTACAATAAGAATGTGCTAGTGTGTTATTGGGGATCGTAGAATGGGCAGGGAGCTGGAGGATAATCTGAGAAAAATGAGTTGGTACCAAATAGAATTCCAGAGGGGAGACCGTAAAGATTACTGCAAAGGGAATAGCCTGGTCCTCAGGGTACAGTTTCCACGCCGTGAGCATTTGCTCCACCTGCACCCACATCACTCACCGAAAGAGCGTCCGCCGTGCTGGAGCTAAGTGGCGTGTCCCATATCCACTGCTGCCGCTTCCAGCAAGAACCGGAGTGGGTTGTTACCTCCCAGCAGCAAACAGGGCTTTGGCCAAAAGGGAGATGGGGAAGCCCTGAGGAATGGTGGAGGATGGTCAGTAGACGGAAGTGACAAAGCAAACGTCCACTGTACACTTTTTTAGTTTCCCACAAAGCCTGCGACAACTCCGCCGCAGGCTTTCGGGCCACGGCTGCCTTGTGATGTGAGGGACAAGCATTTGCACATACAGTTGCTGCACTGAGAGGGTTCCCATCTCCGAATGAGCACATGTGGTATAGGACAGGGGCCAGGTCAACCTTCAGGGCCCCAAGAGTGGAGAAGGATGTGGAGCAGGGGATGTGGCTTGAGGCTCTGGGCGTGTTCTTGTTCTGAGAAGGGGGCGCTACCCCAGAGCTTGGGGAGGCTGGGCCACTGGTGAGGTGGGTGAGGCACCCTCCTCGGGTGCTGCCTCTCAGGAAGTCCACAAATCTTAGCCATCAAGATAGTTCATCTCTTCATGCAATACTTTTTTAAGTAAAATGAACCCAAAAGTTATTGATGAGCAAAATATTAAAGTTTAAGTAGATCAGGACCGATGTCACTGATTTGTTCTGTGGCATCCACCTCCAACGTGAGCCAGCACAGCACTTGGAAAGATACTTGCTCACTGTAGGCCCATTTCTCCTGCAACGTAAAGGGTGGGGCAGAAACGCTCTGTGACTCTGTGTCTCAGGAACAGGAGTCAAGCTAAGAGGCTCTGTGCCAGTCAGGAGCCTGCATACTGGTAGGCTAGGTGCAGGCAGGTGCCTTTTCTGCAAGAGTCAGAATCATGGGTGAAATGTAGCTCCCCACCCATGGAAATCTGTGATGGGGCTCAAAAGAAAAGGAAAAGAAATAGATGGATTTAAAAAAAACTATACTATAACATAAAATAATCAGGGGGAAAGACTAGGAACCATGAATGGAAAATAGAGTATAATGAAACAAAAAAAAAAGGGAAATGTATAAAGTAACTGAATATAATATCTAGAAATCTGTTTGAGCATTAATTAGTTCATTACTACACTGGGCTCCCAGAAGAGCATGTGGTCCTCTCCATCCTATAGATGAGGATCCCAAGTATCAAAGTATGCTGAGGGTTGAATAGTTTGTGAGTAGAATAGATGGAATTCAAATCCACATATAATCATGCCAAATAATTGTTTAATAAGAAAACACTTTTTCCTTTTGCTTTATAAGAGGAGAAACAATCATTGAAAAAAATCTGCACCTAGTAGAACATACAACTTCTTTATGAGTACCCGTAAAATTTCTTTACAATTCTACTCCACATGGGACTTTTCTTTCATCGGAGGAGCTGAGAGTCAGTATCAGAGGGTCAGTTTCGTCTCTGTTCTGCATTCACTGGAATTCTTTGTGTCTGGGGCAGCTTTTGAAATCTGTAAAGATGGGAGGACCAGGGGATCCTGTAACGCAAGAAGAACATGAAAGCTGCTTTGGAAGGCCATGCTGACATCCATCTGAGCGCCCTTCATGGAACGCCCACAAGTGAGCTGTTCCCTTAGCAGCTGCCAAAGAGCATCTGTGGGCGAGTGATTACTGCTTGGTATTTTGCCCTGAGTGTCTAAAAATTAAACATCTCTAGCACACAAAGTAAATATTTCACAAATACTGAAAACATAAATATCTAGTTACTGGAAAAACACATCAACTAGTTTTAGCGGGTCCAGCCCCAATTACATCTTCAGTCTGTGCTCTTTTACAACTCCACTGCACAAACGGGACCTAAGCCCCCTTGTCATTCACCAGGATGACAGGAACTACCCCAGCTGGTCTCCCTTTTCCCTGCTTACCTCCTTAGAATGCACTATCCACCAAGCAGCATCCTGGTTGGCCTCTCCCTCTGATTCTCTCTCTGCTAGCTGTCTCCACCCCAATAACATGGCCTCCCCCAAGTGTCTTCGCCACTCAGAACTGTACAGAAATCATTCTCTCTGCATTGAATCACAGTTGATCCTTGTTATTCACACATTCTGTACTTACACACTCACCTACATGCTAAAATTGATTAGTAACCCAAATGCTTGTGGTGCGTTCATGGTCATTTGCAGACAAAGTGCAGAACAGCGAAAAACTCGAGTCGTCCGACATGCACATTTCCAGCTGAGGTCAAAAGAGGCCATGCAGTGCCTTCTTGTCTAAGCTCTTATGCTATAAACAAGTATGCTTTTTGTGGTCGATTTGATGCCACATTTTCCATACTTTTGTGCTTTTTGTGGGTGATTTTGCTGTTTAGAGTAGTCCTCAGGAGAGGTGTTGAAGTGCTGTCTGGTGTCCTGAGCACAAGAAGACTGTGATGAGCCTTATGGAGGGAACTTGTGTGTTAAGCTTTGTTCACGTTTGAATTAAAGTGCTGTTGGACATTAGTTCCATTAATGAGTCAACAATATATTTTTAACTAGAGGACCGGTGCATGAAAATAATGCAATGGGGAAAGGGGTGGTTTCTCAGCATAGCCTGCACCTTCTCGCAGTCCAGGGGCCCTTGGGGAATGTCCAGCAGTTGGGTATCCTTAGTGCTACCCAGAGGCAGGAGAGGCTCTCGTCACTGCCACTGTCACCAGCCATGACCCCAGCTTCTGCATTGAGTGTCTTCCCCCTGGTGGTCAGCACATGTCATAGCAACCGGTTGTTCCATATTGGGTCAATTTGCATATTAGCCTTGGATTATATGGGATAAGCTGTGTTTAAACAGAAACACACAGAAAACAAAACAAGGTTATCTAGTGATTGATGGTTCTATGTTGGTTGGTTGGTTGGATGAAAATTGTGACCAGAAGCTCACAAGAACCTAACCCTGTATTCCACTGAGGAGCAGCAGTTCATGTTGGCTAATCAGCATTGGGGGTGACTGTAACTGTGTAATAAGGATGGATAGCACTTGCCTTCCCACATGTCACTACCTAGCTCCCCCTCTCTGGCCTAGCAGCCTCTTAAGAGCAGGGACCACATTAACAGTGCCTAGCACACAGTATGTACTTGATGCATTTTTAATTAATGAATAAATTTCAAATAAGTGATTTTCAAAGCCAATTTTTAATCATATGTTAGCCTATAGTAAATCTTTAGAGGTTAATATTTAGTACCATTTTGCAAAATCTAGACAAAGATTTTCATTAGAGTCTGTGAATGAATGCTAACTAAATGTCTTTATTTACTTATCACTTGATGACTTTCTTTGGTATGACAATCCCTTTGGATTCAGAAGATGCTCCTCTCCTTCCACTCTCTGCCAGTGTCCTTGGCCAGGCACCTAAGTTCTGCCAGTCACCCTGAGGCCACCTTGACAGAGATGGTGTCACCCAGGTGCTACCTCAAAAATCTGAAGAGGGGCCATGAGCATCTATATTTCATTTCCTCCTGGGGAGACAGAGACTTTGCAGAGGTACATTCTGCTTCTCGCTGAACCACAAAGCCAGTACGAGGAGACTCTTGATCCTAACTCACCTCCTAGCTTGGAACACTGAAAACTGGATTTCATTAAACTGAGCTTGTTGCTTCAGTCAGAGCATCTTGCTCCATGTGATCTTCTATTAGAGCAGAAGTCGGCAAACTTTTCCTTTGAAGGATCAGATGCTAACTTATGTAGGTTTGGAGACCGCACAAACTCTGCTGTTGACTAAACTCTGCTGTTGTGAAAAGGCACCACATCAGTGAATAGGTGTGATTGTGTTTCACTAAAACTTTATTTACACAAGCAGGCAGAGAGCCAGATTTAAGCTGTGGGCCATGGTTTTCCAACCCCTGCAGTACAACTCTTTCCATAGAATGGTGTCCCATTAGTCTTTGTGCTATTCTGCACTGTGAGCTCTGAGAAAGGCCTGGGTCACATTCATTGTTTTCATCTTGACATCTACTACAATACCCATCCCATAGCAAGCCATCAGCCATCGTTTGCTAAATGCATAACTTGTCAGACGTGGCCCCAAAACATAGGTGTAATGAAACATGCCAACCATACGAAAGGTGAGCTGAGCCCCAGTGACAACCCATCCATCATCATCCCACCTCCTGTTGTCAATACTAAAAATGGAAGCAGTTGTTTTTCTGTCAACAAATCAAAATAGTGTTCCTGATGCATTCAACAAAAAGTCACTGAGCGTGGTGGCAACATCCAGATGTCAGCTGGGATCTGCCTGCCCTTGAAACCTAAATGAACTTGTGATAAGTCCTGATTCCATTCCCTGAAATAAACCAAAGGCTTCCCCAAGATTTATGCAAATGCCAGAGGTTGCAGAAGGATGCCCAAAAGTTATAGTAGTCACTTCTGGCTCCCAGTGTCCACTGCTGACAAGTTAGTTCCATTTCTTTTTCATCTCACTATCCTATCTATGCCAATCTGCTACATTCCACGGTACCCTTCTCCTCAGTTCTCCCTTGTACACATGCACGTGCACACACTCACACACATACACACACATTTATTATAATCTGGTGCAATTGGTCCACTTAATTGAGGATGTTAAAGGAACATCCAGTTACATCATATCAAATTACTCCAATCTGAGCCCCAATTGCCCTTAACTGCAAATTCTTCTCACTGTCCCATCCTTCTGTGTTTTCACAGGACACATTATCCCCCAAAAGTACTCCCACCCCAGCACACATGGAAACTCTTCCTCTCTGTCTAATTTCCCCTCTGACCCCCCTTCTCTTTTTGTAACAGCTTTATAGAGGTGTGGTTGACATACAATAAGCTGCACATATTTAAAGTGTATAATTTGATAAGTTCTGACATAATGCACACACCCATGAAACTATCATCCTGATCAAGATACTTCACATACCTAGCACCCCTAAGAAGGCCCTTTGTAAACCCTTCCTCCTGACCCTACCCCTTCTCATCCCCAAGCAACCACTGATCTGCTTTCTGTCCTGTAGATTAGTCTGCATTTTCCAGTTTCATATAAATCGAATATCCTAGACTATGTACTCTTTTTTGTCTTTTAAGAGCTTTTTTCACTCAGCAAACTTATTTTGGAGTTCGTCCATGTTGTTGCCTATGTTAATATTCTCTCTTGAGACCAAAAACAAAGACCTTCTGCAGAACAATTTACTTCTCTCTAGTCCCCGCCCTCAGTGAGCTTCAGGCTCACCGTTAACAGATGGAAACATGTCAAAAGGTCGAAAGGGCCCCACTCTTTGTGGAAGACCCTGTGGTTTTAAATAGCACTTTTCCTCCCCATGCATATTCTTTCCTTCTTTAGTTCATTCAATAATTATTTAATAACTGCCTACTGTGAGCCAGGCACTGTTATTGGGGACATAGTGGGGGTCAGGCAAATAAGAACTTCCTCTTGGGAATGGTTAGAGAATAAGAAAAGGGTGGTTCCAGATATAAGAGGTGTTATGAAGAAAATGGGAAAATCCTTAGAGGTTGTGTGAAAAGACACACATCCAACCAACTACAGTGGCTGCTTCTGGGGAATGGAATGAGAGTTGGGGGTTGGGAAACATATTTATCTATATTTTTGTTTACAATTTTGAGAATGTAGTCTCATATTTTTTTAGTTATTTAAGTGCTTTTTAATGAGCAATATTAGGCTCATTGCAGAAAAATTAATAAACAGTGAAGTTAAAAATCACCTTGAATCCCACCACACAGATATGGCCACCATTATATTTCATTCTGTTAATGCCACAGTCGAGAGGCAGAAGAGCATGTTTTGCTTTGTTTTGTGTAATTAAACAGGCCATGGGAACTGCTTTCAGCTTGCTGGAAAGCTGAGTCGTGTTTATTTTTTAAGAGCTACTAATTTTTGATTAACAAGGATGAATGTAACATTTAAGAGGAATTTAATTATACCCTCTACCCTTTCTCAACAAAACAACATTATTCCCCATGCAGTGTAGAGTCAAGACTCAGAGGATGTATGGCTCTGAGATGAGGAATTATAGGCGACATTTTTCATGTCACTGCCTAGACAGTCGTGCAAGCAATCCAACAGCGAGGTATCTCAGCTGCAGGTTACATCCCCAGCTGAAGCCAGGCTGGGTAATAACTCACTTTGTCATTACTTAATTCTGTGATGGCTGCAGTTACTGAGCCAGAATAGAAAGCCTCAGTCATTATAAGCCTCAATCACTGGATGTCAGGATGTCTGGGAACCGACAGGCAAAGGGGCAGCTGAACGGGCCAGTGGTTGGCTGCATAAAGAAGTCTGATCAGGGGTGCAGTGCTTCTGATTCATTTATTTTCTAAATGACACCTTTGCATATTTCATTCATCAGCTTGTTCAGTAGACAACTATCCAGGAAGTGCATCTTGTGTGCCCGTCATAGAGCCCACATCCGAGTACAGGCCAAAGCTTGTGAGAAGCTGTCCTCCCCACAGAGTTGACCAAAGGCCTTTGAGGGTACATGTGTCTAAACCTAGACATCCAAGCTCCTGCTTGGATTTGGAAACATCTGGTGGTTCCCTAAATGTCACATTTCCCAATGCCTGAATGATAAGACATCTGACCTGAGTGACATCCCTTGCCCACCCTGGCCTCCCACCCAGGACCCTGGAGATCTCTCCACAGTGCAGCTCCTATTTCAGCACCTTGGCCAGTACCTACCAACTGCTCATTGTCCTTCATGTATTTTGCATATCTCCTCTTCTCTGGGCCTTTGCTCCTGGTGCTTCCCCTGGCCTCTCCCTCCAGGTAACAACCACATTACTAAACCCAGCTCATATACTGGCAGCACCAAGTAGTATGGAAGCATGGTGAATATGATATCCATTTCTCTAGTGGAGTTGTGTGACTTCAGTTAATTTACTTAACCTCTCCTCATTCTCTTCAGATTACAAGGAGATAATACCTGAAGTCATTGGGAGGATTAAATAGGTTAATCTGGCAAAGCTCTCAGCACAGCATCTGATATGTAGTAAGAACCCAATGTGTATTAGCTACTATTGTTGTAACCTGCCTAGAATCATGCCAAACATAGCCTTATCCTCAAAGCCTTCCTTTATCACCCACCCCAACTCCAGAAGGGGCTTCCCTTATTTGTATAACAGGATAACTTTCATCACACATACATAAACATACACACACACACACACACACACACACACACACACACAATTATTTTGTAATGATCAATGAGAGTATTAGCAAGGATAATACTGGCTGCTGTAATAATAGATAGCCTCCCAATCTCAATAGCTTAACACAGAAATGTATTTATCCCTCATTTACAATTCAATTGCCAATGGTGGGGCAGTGGTGTGGAGAATGGCTCTGCTCCACAATGTTAATTCAAGGACCCAGGATCCTTGGCTCCTTCCATCTTGTGAGACTGCCTTTTCAGTTGTGACCATCAGGGTTGCTGTGGAAGGAGAATAGAGAACGGAAGGAGGTTCCAAAGGGGTTTTGTGTCCAAATCCAGTGACATTATCATGTCCACCCACTTTTCCCAACCTAGCTACAAGGGAAGCAGAGCAAATGAAGACTACTTGTATACCCCGTTGGAAAATAAAATTGCCTCTGCCACGGAGTGCTTCTCATCTCCCCCACTAGGCCAGGAGACACTTGAGGGTGCAAATCATGTGCCCTGGTCTCTCATCCACTGTTTGTTCACTTCTCTCTTCCCTTGTTCTGAGTCTGGAACCTGGCCCCCTCAGAGAATTTTAAGTAACAGCAGCACTCACCTGAACCACATATATTACTGCATAAAATTAGATCATTACTGCACTAATATAGGATGCATGTGGAGGTGGGGCAGCGATGAGACAGCTCATGAAAGAAGAACCCACAACCTTGTCAATAAAGGGTAAAATATCCCAACCCTCTGCCTAGGCCTTGAGCCAACATTTTCTGGGCTCAGATTAAAGAGCTGATGAGAGCTTTCTTCCTTGATTCATTCAATTCTTGAAATAGAGCCCTATCTCAGTGCAAGAAAACACAGTGAGTCCAGTAGTTCTTTAAAAAGAATTGGGCAAGAAATTGGTACATTATGTACAGATTTTTTAAATCAGTCATGCTCTTTGACACCAGTAATTCCAACCCTAGGAATTTATCTCAAAGGAATCATCAGAAATGGTGTCAAAGATTTATGCACTAAGGAGCAGATATTTATGTGCAGACTTCTTCACTGGAGCCTTATTTATGACAGCAAAAAAAATTGGAGAGACAACAAGATGGCGGCAGAGGTAAAAGCCTAACTGCAGCTGCACTCAACAATTTCAAAAAATACAACTAAAATATAGAGTGGACACTATCCAGAACTACAGGAAAGTTGACTGACTGGAAATTCTACAACTAGAAGGATAGAGAAAACCAGAAGGAAAACCAGAGGAGCTGTAAAAGCCTAAGGTACGGAGGCACGGTGCGCGCGGGGGAGAGGACAGAGCCGGAGAGGAGGGGCGGCGGAGTGCCTGGCTGGCGTTCCCCAGCGGGAAGGAGATAAAAGCTCCGGACCGTGCTGAACCCCAACTCCGACTGCACTGAACCCCAGTTCTGGGCGAGACCCTGGGGTCCAGGCTCACACAGAGGGAATCTGAGCTGTAAGGCGGAAGCCCAACGGAGTGGCGAGAAAGGCAGAGCTCCGGAGTCGCGCACTTTACGCGCAGAGGAGGGACTGTTCGCTGAGCTGCTGGATTGCCCCAGCGGGAAGGACTCAAAAGCTCCGGACTGTGCTGAGCCCCAGTTCTGACTGCACTGAACCCCAGTCCTGGGCAAGAACCTCGGGCCCCAGCCTCATACAGGGGGAATCTGGGCTGTAAGGCAGAAGCTCAGCGGGGCAGCGAAAAGCAGATCCCCTGAGTCGCGCACATTGCGCGCACAGAGGACAGACTGTTGTTTGGGCCGCGAGATCGCCCTAGCGGGAAGGAGACATAAGCTCCGGACTGTTCTTAACCCCACTTCCAACTGCGCTGAACCCCAGTTGTGGGCTTGTTGGGGGAGAGACTAGACTGTCTGGTAGCGGGTGAAGCTCTAGGGCGCCTTTCTCTCAGAGGTGCTTGCAGCGAGTACCAAAGGACTCTGAGGTACACTGAGACTCAGGAACCTCAGGGCGGGGCTAACCAGAAGCCAAGGCTGTAGGCTCCACCCTGAGACTCTGCCCCTTCCAAGCTGAACTCAGAGAGGCTTTTGCAGGTTTCCAAGTCTAGTGGAATAAGGTTGTCTCCTGGCATAGACACAGGCTGATCCTCCCAACCTACCAACTCAAGGAAGCAGCGAAAATGTCGAAACGAGGAAACAGATCACAAACGAAAGAAATGGAGGACAAAAAGCGACGGGATATAGAGTTCAAAACCACGCTTATAAGGTTGTTCAACAATCTCCTAGAAAAGGCCGATAAAATAAATGAGACCTATGAGGATATGAAAAAGGATCAACAAGAAATAATAAAGGGTCAACAAGAAATAATAAAAGGTCAACTAGAAATAAAGAATACAATCTCTGAAATAAATAATATTATACAGAGTCCTAAAAACAGATTGGAAGATTGCAAGAATCAAGTCCAAGATTTGCAACACAAAGAACCAGAGGACACTCCTCCACAGAAGCAAGAAGACAAGAGAATCCAGAAAGTTGAAGATAATGTAAGAAACCTCTGGGACAACTTCAAGCGAACCAACATCAGAATTATGGGCATCCCAGAAGATGACAGAGAGCAAGATACCGAAAACATATTGAAAGAAATAGTGACAGAAAACTTCCCCCACCTGGTGAAAGAAATAGACTTACACGTCCAGGAAGCACACAGAACCCCAAACAAAAGGAATCCAAAAAGAACCACACCAAGACACATCATAATTAAAATTCCAAGAGCTAAAGACAAAGAAAGAATATTAAAAGCAGCAAGACAAAAGCAGGTAGTTACCTATAAAGGGGCACCCATACGACTGTCAGCTGATTTCTCATCAGAAACCATGCAGGCCAGACGGGAATGGCAAGAAATATTCAAGGTGATGAATAACAAGAACCTACAGCCAAAAATACTCTACCCAGCAAAGCTATCACTCAGAATCGAAGGCCAGATAAAAAGCTTCACAAATAAATTTAAGCTAAAGGAATTCATCTCTGCCAAGCCAGAATTATATGAATTGTTAAAAGGGGTTCTTTAGGAAGAGGAAGAAAATAAAGATAAAAATTATGAACACGTAACTATCAACAAGTGAGTCTAAAAACCAAGGGAAGTAAAAATCATGATGAACAATATTAACTGGTGAATATAATAGAATCAGAGGTACGGAAGGGGAGTGGCCTGATGATTCTTGGGGAAATGGGAAGTAGAGGTGGGCGGGAAGAGACTGAACATAAACTGCACCTATGGATGAGGACAATGGGGGACGGGGAAAGGGCAGAGAATTGAATGGAAACTTGGTATAGGGGAGCAATGGGGGGGGGGGGAATGAGGAACATTTGTAATAATATGAACAATAAAGATTTATTAAAAAAAAAAAAAATTGGAAAACAGTTTTGATGTCCAACAATAGGAGACTGCGTAAATAAACTGTAGGGAAACCATAGTATGGAATAATATACAGTCATTAAAACTGTTCAGTCCTGGCTGGCTTGGCTCAGTGGGTAGAGTGTTGGCCTGTGGACTGATGGTCCCAGGTTCAACTCTTGTCAAGGGCACATACCTGGGTTGCAGGTTTGATCCCCAGTGTGGGGCGTGCAGGAGGCAGCTGATCACAGTGATTCTCTCTCATCGCTGATGTTTCTATTTCTCTTTCCCTCTCACTTCCTCTCTGAAATCAATTCAAATATTAATAAAAACAACAACAGTAGTGTTTCATAAGAATTTTTAAGCCAGGGAAAATTGTTCCTGATATAAACTGATGTAGAAAATGTAGAATATTAAAGTTGGCAAACTGTATGACCCCAAATATGTAAATTACATGTAGAAAACCCTTGAAAAAATACCCCACAAGGTTAAGAGTGATTCTCTCAGATCCCTGGGAGTATTGGTGATTTTTAGTTTTTTCTCCACACTATTTTGTATTGTCAAGTTTTCTATACTAAGCACATTACTTTTATAAGCAGAAAAAATAATTTCTTAAACAAGCAAAAGCAATGAAATTGCAACAAAAATCACCTTTCTCTCTGCAGATGCACTCAGAGGCACTGTGGTCCTTTTCTGTAGTCTCACAAAACTCAAATGCTGGCCTTGACCAATAGGTCCCTGAGACCGTAATAGGCAGGAACTAGCAATTGTCGCCTGGGACATGTCCCTCTCAGCTGTCATAACATCCATCTAGCTGCACAAAATATATCACCTTAAAACCCTTCCAGGTAACCCTACAGACAGCACTGTCTTTGTCAGGAGAAATGAAAAAGGCTTATTCCTTTGTCAGTTCTATAAAGACATTTCTCGGCATCTAAAAAATGACAAAGGACCCTTCACCTAGATTTCACAGACACCCATCCCTAACCTTGGTTATGGTTCAGAAATGTTCAGGGGATTGGAAAAGAATTTCCCCTTTCACCACAGCTGTGGTTTCCAATTTTGTCTGGAGAAATAAAACTGCCGTGAGACAAGTCAAGGGATAGATGTGTCTCACGTGTTTTCTCTTCAGTGGGTTTTCAGCCTACCTTGGTTGGTATTTATGAGAGTACAGATATAATGAACAAAAATAGCAATAATTACCCTGAAGGTACAACAAAATAATAGTTCTTGCCTTGATGTCAGAATATGAACGCTCAGATCGTTCTTCACATCCCATGGAAGCTTCAACTCACATCCTGGGCAGGCAAGTTTAGGATGTTCCGGGTTTGAACAGAACAAGTGCTGCTCTGGTATCGGCAGAGGGTCACTCCGAGGTCTAGCCTGCTGCTCCCGCCCCTCACATGGAGAGAGGTGTCTCTTCACCAGTGCATGTCCAGGAATGCCAACTCCATACTGGCTGTTCTTAGGATTGGGTTTAATCTCTGTGAGAAAATTGTTGAAAGCCTTCAGTGCTCATTTTTACCAAATTGAACTCTGTAATGTTACCGTAATAGAAAAAACAATCTTCCAAAGTTCAATTGGAATTTTTTTCCATTAACTGAGTAGTAAGGGTCCAATTTTAGGAAAATAGCTTCAGTGTGTGAGTGAAATTACGCTGTTTGCTATGTAGCATCCGAGCTGTTCCCCAACACTAGGTGCCTGCCTCCCGGGTACGAACTTGCTAGGAGGCAGCACTAATTTGGAA
Source organism: Vespertilio murinus (assembly GCA_963924515.1). NCBI lineage: Eukaryota > Metazoa > Chordata > Mammalia > Chiroptera > Vespertilionidae > Vespertilio > Vespertilio murinus. The sequence goes on from OZ004716.1 coordinate 24,097,105, forward strand.
AGTTCCAGATTTCTCTGGCAGCATCTGATGAAGTTTCTGTGAAAAAGAAGTTCACGCCTTCCAGTATCGCGGCATTGTGTATTTGATGAGGTTTCAAAAAGGTATGCTTCTCTGATCCTTAAATAGACAATGAGAATGGAATTTAAGGTTGTTTGAGTTAATCCTTCTTATTGGTTGCTAACGGAACCAAAGCAATGCTTTACTTGATATTTAGTTTCTGTCTCTTGTGCTTTCAAAATACCATTTTGTGGTCACTGTATCTGCCTCTAGGAATCACACTGGAAAATAAACTAGAAAACTTGGTTTTTAAAAGTGTATGATTAGAAAAAAGGAAAGAAAAAAATGTATGACTAGCCCAACCAACAGGGCTCAGTGGTCATGGTTCAATTCCCAGTGAGGGCATATGCCTGGGTTGCAGGCTCGATCTCCAGTTTGGAGCATGCAGGAGGCAGCCAATCAATGATTATCTCTTATCATTGATGTTTCTATCTCTTCTTCCCCTTCCTCTCTGAAATCAATAAAAATATGTATTTTTAAAGGGATGTATGACTTGGAAAGGAAAGTAGTTATATCAGCTGGGGGGGGGGGAAGAGGGGAAATAAGTTTTATTGAGTAACTTATTTAAAATACGAAGAAAATCCTCAGTGCCAGGATTTTCTGCGTATTTTCCCTTTCATCTTCCCCCAAACCCAAGACCAGTCTTATTGTCCCCATTTCTTTCTTTTTTTAATACATTTTATTGATTTTTTTACAGAAGAAAGAGAGATAGAGAGTTAGAAACATCGATGAGAGAGAATCATCAATCAGCTGCCTCTTGCACACCCCCCACTGGGAATGTGCCTGCAACCAAGGTACATGCCCTTGACCGGAATAGAACCTGGGACCTTTCAATCTGAAGGCCGATGCTCTATCCACTGAGCCAAATAGGTCTCGGCTCATTGTCCCCATTTCACAGAAAATGTAGCTGAGGCCAAGACATTACATATATTTGTTCAGAATCACACAACTAAGAAGCAGCAGACACAAGCCAAGGAGCTTCTTTTATAGATCTATGAGTGTAAACCTATTCTTAGATCTCAGGAAACATTTTCTATTTCTTCCAAGATGGCTGATTCTCCTAGTGAGGGAAGTAAGGCATATTCTGTGCCCCATCTAGGGCAGGGCTGGCTCTGGGTTCCCTCCTGTTGACAGATGCTCTCAGCTAACACTTGCTGTTTGTCATCAGAGCAGCCAGGAACGAGATTCATCTTCCTGGGAGAGGCCGAGTGACAGACAGAGGGATGGCCCCACCATATTGCTTTTTGAGGATCCTTGGCCCCAAGTTGGTGGCACCTCAGCTCTTCTGGGTGAGGCCAAAGGAGAAGGAAATGGGTGGTAACCTAAATGACCCTCCCCTGTTACTTGAAGAGGAGAACTTGGCACAGCACTCATTTATGCATCCATTCAGTGGATCAATCAGTAAGCACTTATAAAGAATCTGCTGTATGCTAATCCCAGAGCTTTCTACCTGTGGCAAGGAAATCACTGTATGTGGTTTTTATATTTATGAGGCTGTTCATACTTGTGTGAGAGCTACAAGCTATTAAGGAAATGTCTTAATCATGCATTAACTTAACTGGCATTTATTAAGCAGCTGTTAATTTTCCAGACACTCGGCTGAGTGCTTTCTCATCCCTATCTCTCTTCATCTTCACCCACTGCTTTTGGACCAGCATTGCAATTCATGTTTCTCAAGTGAGAAAACAGAGACTTAGTTTCACTTAGGTGACTTACTGTGCTCAAAGCCACACAGCTGCTAAATGGGCCCTCCACCGTGTGAACTCATGAACAACTGAACTTGTCCCAGAAAAAAAAAAAAAACAGAGTATCTTCCTCCAAACTTTTGTAGTTGACAAACATACCTAAAACCTGATCTGAAACAAGGACAAAATGCAGTCTTGAGCACCATGTGACTTTACAAAAGGCAAGAAAAAGATATAATAGATGCAGCAAGATTGGAAAGCAAGGCATTTAATTGGGCAGTCCACCATGATCATTTAACTAGTTGAGCCAGTTGAACTGTAGACCTTACCTCCACCAAACCTCCACCAACTCCAAGACCTCAAACTCCACAGGGTCTCTGCCTAGTGGTCTGTTCTTTCCTTCTTTCTGGATGCTCCTCATCCTCTTGTCACCTCTAATCATTTTCCTTCTCAGTCTCATCCCCCAATAAGATCCACACCTCACTATTCCAGTAGAGACTCCATTTCCGTGTGCTTTGGGACCCCAGATGAATATCTCAAGCTCAGTCATCGCTCCTGCTCTCTGTTCTGTATACACAACTTTGCTAGACAGCTACATTTGGGAATCACAGGTCCCTCAAACTCAATGTCTTCAGAACCAAATTCACCTAACACCCCCAGTGCTCCTTGTGTTGGTGAAGGGCAGGTCCACCCCTGTGCTCTAGCTAGAAGCCTTAACTTCATCCTATGTTCTCCTCTGCCCTTGGTTACGCACATACCTGCCATCACTGAGTCCTGGAATCTCCTGAATTCATGTGCTTGTCTTCAGCCCATTGCTGCCATCTGAGTCCCCACCCTCCAGCCTCACCAGCCTGAGGAATACAGCAGCCTCAGGCTAAATTCTCCTCTTCCTGCAGGTCTTAGTTCAAACATCACTCCTTCAGAAACAGCTCTCCTTACCCTACCAGTAAGTAACATTCCTGCACACACCTTTTGTAACCAAATTGGATTTGCAAATCTTTGTTTTATATCTGTTTTCCCACTGGACTACATGCTCAGCAATGGCAGGAACTGTCTCTATTTTCAACCACTGCATCTCTTGTGCTTTCCACACACTAGGCCTCAATGCATATTTCTTCATTAAATAGATTGCAAAGGATTATGAAGAGGACACAGTGGAGGCAGCCTATCTATGCACCACCACCTTGGTCAATACTATCCTGGGATAGATATTCATTTTCTTTTATCGACCCTCTGCACATTGGCTATGTCTTCGATAACCCCACTTTTTGTGCCATAGGCATCTGTTCCTGAGTATTCTCACTTCCACCCACCCTTCCTTCCAAGTCCAAAGGCATCTCCTGATTTCAGATCTAATCATCCTTCCTCTAGGCTAAGGCAGCAGCCTCCTAACACACACCCTTTCCCTCTCCAGTCTGTGCCTGGGATCCCTGCCAATGATGAGATCCTGACACCAGCTGTTCTGACCATGTCACTCGCCTCCTGGAGCAACCTCTCAGTGCCCAGTGAAGACTAAACTCAGTGTACACACCGCAGCTGGCCATGGAGGTCGGGCATAGGTGGCACCAAGGGGCAGTTCTGCACCTACACCTTCCACTCTACTCATGACCCTCAGGAAGAAGGAGAGGAAGGTTGAGTCAAGTGATTGCCAGAGTTAAAGTCACTCATCCCATTTAGATTTTATAAAACTGAGAACATATTTATGGGAAAAAAAAGTTAATACATCTGTCCTACGGCTGAGTGCCTTTTTCAGCTCCATTAAGGCATTAACAAATCACTTATAAAATTAGTCACTTAAAACATCATTAATTATCTCTTGTGTTGAGTTTTGTTAAGTCAGGATTATGAAGAGGACACAGTGGAGATGGCCTGTCTCTGCACCACACTGTCTGAGGCTTCCGCTGGAACCCCTGAAAGCAGGGGATTGAAATCAGATGAGGGCTTGTTTGCTTATTTAGCTGGCAGTTAATGCTGGCTGTCAGCCAGAACAGCTGTGCATAGCTTCTTCGTGTGGTCTGGGCTTCCTCACCAGATGGCAGTCAGGTTCCCAGGGTGAGCATCCAAAGAGCATGTTCTGGTGAAACCATGCCAATCCCCTTTTTTGACCAACCCTTAGGAGGAGGAGGTCTGGATATATGACATCTGGGAGTGAGGTTGAAGCTGTCCCTTTTCCCTCCTTAGTTAAATTCTGCTCTCGGTTCATTCACACCTCAACACACTTTTACTCCATTTTGCCCAAGTCATTCATAATGGGTGTCTTTTCCCCAGAATTTATCATCACCTGTGTATCTTCTCTCCCTAATATCTGTGCTATGCTGAATGACGCCCCCAGTCCTCAAAGATGCTCACATTCTGACCCCTGGAACCTGCAAACACCTGGCTCCACCAATCTGATAAATTGGAACTCTTGAGATGAAAAGGTTATCATGGATTATCTGGGTGGGCTCAATATATATATATATATATATATATATATATATATATATATATATATATATATATATATATATATATATATATTGCCCTAATATAAAAATAGACCAAGTGGCGGAACAACCAATCGCTATGATGTACGCTGACCACCAGGGATTGAGCGCAGGACATGGCAGGAGTTGGCAGCAGGTGACAGAGCGCAGAACATGGTGGGCATTGGCCACAGCAGGATGGTGGAGCAGGTGAATAGGGGTGGCAGACCAAGGCAGGGTGCTGGTCGCTGTCAGCAGGACAAGTCTCTGGGGGCTACTGAAAATTCTTCACTTCTGCACTCCATGGTCCAACCCAGTGCTCACACCTGCTGCCAGTGCCAACCCTGCTTGCGCCCACTGCCAGTGCTGGCCCTTACCTCTTGGTGCTGTTAGCAGGTGCGAGCGGCAGCTACCAGCCTTGATTACCCCTCAGAGCTTCTCCACCTCCCCGTGCTCCTGAGGGGTGGTGGGGACCAGCAGCTGCCACTCACACCCACTGCTGGCACCAGCCCCAATTGCTCTGCACCATCAGAGGGTGCGAGTGGGACCAGCGCCATCAGCACATGGGAGTGGCAGCAGGAGTGGAACTTCCAGGAGAGAGGGGACTGGGGGCCACAGTGGGAATGGCCAGGCAGAGGTGCAGAGGATGGTCCAAGACCCAGATCTGTGCCCACTGCAGCCTCATGGTCCACAGTTCCTTTCAAGGTGCACAAATTCGTGCACTTGGGCCCTAGTACAATCATAATGGTCCTTATGAGAGGGAGGCAGGAGTAACCGAGTGGGAGGAGATGTCATAGCCAAAGCAAAAGGTTAGAGTGATACAAGAAAAAGGATAGGAGACAAGGGATGTCAGTGGCCTCTAGAAACTGCAAAAGACACAGAAACAGATTCTCCTCTGAAGCTTCCAGAAGGAACACAGCCCTGCCAATTTCTTAATCTTAGACTCTGACCTCCAGAACAGTAAGGTAATAAATTTGAGTTAAGTTACTAGGTTTGGGGTAATTTGTTACAGCAGCCATGGGAACCTAATACACTAACCTTCATCTATTTCTCTCCTCCAGTTGAAGAGAGTTCCCTATAAATTCCCCTTTGATCAATATTTCTCACTCAACATTCATCCATGCACACCTCCTACCTCCCACTCCAAAGGCATTGCAGGTGTTGCATTTGGGAACCATGGCCTCAGCACAGCAATTGTGTCTTAATCATCCTGTGTCCTCCATGGTGCCCACAAGGCCCTTGTACATAACAAACACCAATAACCATTTATTTAATTCTTTAGGGAGCCAGTGTTCATGGCCATCCACAGTGAGCCTCTTAAAATACATTCATCACCAGACCTCTTTATATTTGTCCAGAGCTAGTCACACATGATGGCAGGAGAATGAAATGAAAAATTTCATTTTTGCTACAAGGAAATAACATTTTATTCACGGACCTTATCATCCTATGTAACAGAATCTGAGTTTTCCCTCTACCTTTGGTATCTGCTGTCGACGTCAGGCATATGGCACATCTACTTGATGCGTACTTCTCAGTTCCTGACCCTGTCTCTTTCTCAGTTCATTATAACCATCTTTCTCTAGTTGTCTGGATTCATAGAGAGGACATAGATTTTTTAAGAAGCATTATTCATTCCTCCAGAATCTTTAATTTCGCCACATAGTACAAAGCAAGTGGCCCATCTTTAGATGCCTGAAATACACTCAAACAGTGAATCTTAACCAGGGGTGATTCCTGCGCCTGCCAATGACAGTTGGCAATTTCTAGAACAGTGCAGGGGGTGCTGCTGACTTCCAGAAGGCAGAAATTAACATTGCTGCTAAACTTCCTACAATGCAAAGAACAGCCCCTCTGCAACAGAGAATTATCCAGCCCCAAATGTCAGTAGTGCTGAGGCTGAGGAACTCTAGGCTAGAAAAGCATGCTGAAACTTGGCCAACTGACCTCTTTTTCAAAACAAAAAAGCTAGCTTAAAACCAGGTCGTTTTTTTAAGGTCCTGGAGGCTTTCGTTACCTTTCATGACAAGCTCAGTCTTGCACAAAAGCCTCTTATGGCTGGTAGAAAAGCTAAGAGAATCTTGAAGTCCAACAACGGGCATGGCCACCTTACTGCATGCTGGGATTCTTGATGAATCATTTTAAGAGGGATGCTCACAAACTCAAGTATGTTCCAGGAGGGCAACCAGGGAAAAGATTCTGTGAAGGATCTTAAAATGCACTATATTTCTACAAAGAAGGTATATAAATGGCCAATAAGCAAATGAAAATATGCTCAGCATCACTAATCAATAGATAAATGCAAATCAAAACGTGAGATACCACTTCACATCCATTAGCTTAGCCAAATTTTTTAAAAGAAAACACACACACACACACACACACACACACACACACACACAAAATAACAAGTGTTGCCAAAGATGTGAAGAAATTGGAACCCTTATGCACTGTTGGTGAGAATGTAAAATGGTGCAGCTGCCATATTGGCAGTTCCTTAAAAAATTGAAAATTGAGTTATCTATGATCTAGCTATCCTACTTTTGGGAACTCAAAATAATTAAAAACAGAGTCTCAAAGAGCTATTTGTATGCTCATGTTCAGAGCAGTATTATTCACAATGGCTAAAACATGAAAGCAACCCAAATGTTCATCAGTGGATAAGTGAATAAGCAAAATGTGGTATACACAGATGATGGAATGCTAGTTAATCTTTAAAAGGAAGGAAATTCTGACACATGCTACAACATGGATGAACTTTGATGACATTATGCTGGATAAAATAAGCCAGTCACAAAAATACAAGCACTATGACTCTACTCATATGGGCCATATAGAGTAATCAAATTCATAGAGACAGAAAGTAGAACGATGATTTCCAGTTCTTAGGGTGAGGGGACAATAGTAAATTATTATTTCACTAGTGGCCCAGTGCAGGAATTCATGCACATTGAAAGGAAATTAGTTAGAAGAAACATTTTAATATTTCTATTTGCCCTTTCTCTATAATAGAAGTGTCAACCAAATTCATAATCGACAATGACAGATCAAAACATATGCATGCAATTGGCACCAGTGAGAGCTTTATATGCATCATGCATGCGCAGGTCAACTTAGCCTTTTATACATATAGACCTGTTTATATGATTAGACCTTAATTAGACCTGTTTTCTGATTTAGCTAAACTTTTTCCAGCCCAGTGAAACACCCCAACTTCTCTTTCAGATAATTATCAGTAGTAATATCAACACAAAGCAGATTATTATTGTAGATCGCCAGGGAGGAAAAAAAATGGTAAAATATTTAACTGCAGCAGTGTATGACTATAGTTTGTGCAGTGAGAAAACCTGAAGTCATTTTCAAGATCTACCATTTCTTACTTCTTTTCAGTCAGGTCAAGTTTCTAAGCTTTCTAAATCTCTGTTTTCTGGCTAATGAAAAAAAAAATAGGATTCCACTGAGTCTACTCCAGGACTTCTATGAGGATCAAATGAGATGAGGCACAGGAAAATGCTTCACAGACATTTGGTTAAAGTGTAAAATGTTTGTATCTGGCTATAAAGCAAGTCATGTTCTTGGGCTGAAGAAACTGAAGGGAGGCTAGTCATCATTAGGGAAAGGAAACCAGGCATTACTATGTGATGCCATTACCTTATGCCCACAGCGACCATTTCCAGCTGGGTGGGTTGTAGGCCACATTTTGCACCATGGGGTCTTGGCATTATTGGCTGTGATTTGGTGGACTGTCATTCTGGGATGGTGGTGGGGCCTGTGTCCTGCTTGGAGGAAGCCAAGTGTTGGTTTGTGAGTACCAGGTCCGTATTGCCATTTATTGTTAAGAGGCCAGTGTGCGTCACAACAGCTCCTGTGTTAAGCACCTTCCCCCTTGTGGTCAGTGTGCATCATAGCTACTGATCTGATGGTCAGACACTTAGCATATTAGCCTTTTATATATATATATATATATATATATATATATATATATATATATGAGTAGAGTTTCAATTTTACAAGAAGAAAAGAGCTCTGGAGATCAGTGGTGGTGATGGTTGCACAACATTGTGAATGTATATAATTCCACTAAATTCTACACATTAAAATGGTTAAGAAAATAAATATTATATTATGCATATTTTACCACAATTTTTAAAATGTGGAAGAAAAAGAAAGATTGGCCACTTAGCAGTTATGAGACTTAGGGAAACTGACTTGGCCTCCTCAAGCCTGAGTTTTTTCATCTTGAATGGGATTAACAAGAGCATTATAATGAATTAAAGTTCAACAAGCATGAAGTGCTTAACACAGAGACTGCCACCCATAATCACTCACTATGATATTATTAAGAAGAACAGGAGAGGACTCAAAACTCAGTGACATGGGGCACCTGGAAGAAGCTAGAACTGAAAAATGAACAGTGAGGGAGGGAGAAACACAATTGCCACCCTATAATGTCTGGAGGAGAGAGGTCACCTCCAGCAAGCAAACTGGGATGTACTGGGCAGAATTTGAGGAGATGCAATGGGGCTCAAAATGGAGAAGACCTCCCTTCCACAAGCCAGAACACAGACTGAGAGACCTGGGCCCTGGGGGTAGCAGAAGGGTCTGGGCACACCCTGCATTGCCTGGGGCAGGGGCCTCAGCATTGGCCTAGAGCAGGGGTGGGCAAACTTTTTGACTCAAGGGCCACAATGGGTTCTTAAACTGGACTGGATGGCCAAAACAAAAGCAACCTGACTATGCTGGCACTCTCATCTTGGGCTGCTGGTGAAGGAGCGGAGGGGAGAGCAAGAGAACCCTCCGGCTCCGTGGGCTAGGTAGAACAGCCAAACGGGCCGGATCCAGGCCATAGTTTACCCATGGCTGGCCTAGAGTCTGGCTGAACAACAGCCTAAGCGGCCCTTCCCTAGGGATCTCTAGGTAGGAGTTTCTGTGAATTCAGGCGCAGGGAGATTTTGAGATATCCCGTTGGAATATGCCCTGTTCATCAACGGCCATGTGGCTTGTAATTAACCAGCCCCCTTTGTGCACTGCCTTTGGTGAACAAACAATTCTGGGAGAGCAAATGCAAGATAGGCTGTTGTAAGCTTAACAGATGACAGAATAGCAATTGGTTCATTTCAGGGATTTTATCTTAATGTAATCATCCCGCTTAGCAAAATTTTCCTAACAGTGGAGAGACACACTGGCTAGCATGTGTTACAGTACTTAAAAGACGCTGTGTTCATTTGCTATGGCTGCTGTAAAGTAAAGTACCACAGACTGAGTGGCTTCAGCAACGGAAATGTATCTTCTGAGATCAAGGTGTCAGCAGCGTTGGTTTCTCCTGAGGCCTCTCTCCTTGGCTTGTGGCTGGCTGTCTTCTCCCTGTATCTCCACGTGGTCTTCGGTCCAAGCATGGCTGTCCTCTCTCCCCTTCTTTCTGGGACATCAGTCATATTAGATCAGGGCCCACCCTAATGATCACGTTATAACGTAAGTGCCTCTTTAAAGACCTGATCTCCAAATGCAGTCCCCTTCTGAGGTACTGGGTTTTAGGACTTCAACTTGTAAATTTGGGAGAGACATAGTTCAACTCATAACACCACTAGAATTCAGCGCTGTGCCTTTTAAAGGGGCTTTGGGAGGATAAGTGAGAATTAGGCATTACAATAGCCATCAAAGCTTTTGAAACTCTCATGGCCTTATGAAAACCAGACCTCAGGGCCACGCACACCTGAGTTGTGCATGATAGGCCCGATGCAGATTCGGAAATAATATCTGTTCTATGCACAGCGGGTACAGTGGAAATGAGACGAGTAGATAAGGAAAAATACAGGCAAAGTAACAATCCCCATACTTCACCTCAATTAATCGTATATTGTTAGAGAAAGAGGAGTCCCGGGGCAAGAATCCTCAGGGAAGCTCTGCACCCTCTGTCTCATTATATGTTGTCAGGGGCACCCGTGGAGGAGCTGGCAAGCCCAGTTGCTGCCTCAGCAAGCTGCAGATTTGAGGCTGTTTCATACGTACCGTATTTGCCGGCGTATAAGACGATTTTTTGGCCCTGAAAAATACGTATTTGCCGGCGTATAAGACGACTGGGCGTATAAGAAGACCCCCTAACATTTCCACTAAAAATACAGAGTTTGTTATATACTCGCCGTATAAGACTACCCCCCATTTGGAGGCATATTTTTCAGGGCCAAAAAATCGTCTTATACGCCGGCAAGTACGGTACCTACATTGTTCCATTTGCGTAACCATTTCCCCTCTTCTGGAGAAACACCATATTGCCCTTTGACCTTCAGTGTTAGAGACATTGTTTTGCTCTGTGCAGCTAGACTGTTCAGGTCACCACACGTCATCTCTGCCATATATCATGTGAAACACACACGTAATGTAAGTGTGGAAAGGTATGTAAGACATCATTACTTCTCTACATTTAAATCCAACCCTATTAACTTTGTTGGTACATCACTTGGGCTTTATTAAAATAGTAAAAACGTTCTGCAAAGTGAGTGTGAAATGAAGGAATGTTTCTAAGCCACTAGTAAAGAAATGTTAGGTGGAGAGATAACTGCTTTCAAGTGCTAGCATGACTCGGGCCAGATCTGCCTTAGTTCAAAACCATCCAAGTCCTTTAGGCTTTGAACGAATGGACTCATTAGGGTTCAAGCCAGTAGCAATGGAACCGTGTGAGCCTCTGTCTCAATCACCAAACAGTGAACAGGTCACCCAGCTCAGGAGCAAGTGCCTGTCCTTCTTACACCGCAGGCTCAGCTCATCCTCTCCATCCAAACACTTGGCCCCTCGCTGACCCATCCATTCATGCGAGTGTGGGAATCCAGCGCCACCAGAAATGGTCTCTCCACCAGGGGAAGCTGTCGCTCCATCCTCCTCCATCTTTCCCACATCACAAGGTGAAATGCCTCACGTGAGTTCAGGTAGAAGGCTCCTCATTTTCATGAGAAATGAGATTCCTTTGACTTAAACGTGTTCTTGATCAATTCAGGCTGGTACCTAATGGGCACTACACTTTGTGTGCAGAGTTTGGGAGGAGGGGCATTTTTAAGAAGGGAGACACAAGCCTGTTAGATCTTTGTATTTCTCAAATTTCTCTGCCACCCCCACACACAAAATATATATCTAATTTTTAAATCCATAGGCAGAAAGGCTTGTTATTTAAATGTTCACCTTCACAAGTGGTAGATTCATCTATCAGCCAGGACTCTTTTAGTTACAGATGAAACCTAACTCAAAATGGCATGAGGGGAAAAAAGTGAAACAATCAATTGACAGGGAAATCTAGCGGTAGGTATGATTTTAGCAAGAGCTGGTTCTGAGTGTTCCTGGGAAATACTCAAATGAGAACTCTTAGCCGTGGCCATCAGCCAATCTCAAGAGTGCCTGCCAGGAACTTCAGCCCTGGGGTGGGGTTCTCGGGGATCTTGACTCCCTCTCTTTGCTGTCAGCTTTACTCTCAAATAGGCCTTGGGCTCATGTAGCTCACCAGCTCTGCATCCCCAGGGAAATTCTTGCCAGGATTCCAGCAGCATTCCTGGACCCCAGTCTACACCAGCCCCTGGCCACAGGCTCAAGTGCAGCCAGGGGAATTGGTACAGGAGCAGCCCCCAACCCCAAACCCTGGGGTCTGGGTGGTGGAGGGCCAGTTGCCCAAAGCAGTCAGGTGATCTGACAGAAGAAAGAGAAACAGATGCTGCAGAAGCAGGACAATCATCCAGTCTGGTCCTGTGCTAGTATGTGGTGCTTCGGGCCCTTTCTAAGGTTTCTGGAAATGTCGAGAGGATCACAGCGCTTTAATGACTTGCCTCAAGTGCCATTAATATCCCTGTCCTTAGGAGATTGCTTTTATTATTGACAGAAATACTTAATGGATGTAAAGTCTACACTCTCAGTAATATGGAGCTAGAATTTAAAAAAAAAAAAAAGTTTTAATGTATATACTGTGGAGCATACTTCCCATGTGGCCAGTGATGTGAGCAAGCCACCCAGTAATCCCAGTGTGTTCTTATTATGGATATTCAATGACTTGGAGGGAGTTGTTTCCCACTTCCCACACTGAGTGTTCTGCAAATATCTGAAAAAATCAATCGTGTGATGCTTTCTTTCTCTGTAACTAAAGCTAAGGATTTTCTCCTATTGATAAAGGTTCTCAACTCTCAGTAGAAGAGAGTTCCAAGACATTTTTATAGCGACTATAACACAAATTAATGTCCCAGAACAGACTCAGGAACTGCTGAATATTCTTGAGTTAAACAGAGCGTTTGGCATCCTGGAGCCTGTGGGGTTTTTTTTTTAACTTACATTTATTAGCTTTATTATAAAAAATGCAACTGGGAAATGCTTTCTTAATCTCCTATAAGGAGAGGGTGATAATGAGACGCACCCATTCTTTATCTTCAACGAGAATGCATCTTGATCTTTAATTCTTAATTAGTTTTTGCCAACTTCCTTATCCCATTACTCTCGTGATTTTAAGAGAAAACCATGAGTGTGTTCCATATGCCCATCTGTTTGTGCACATCATTGGTGGTCTCAGGTGACTGTGATTTGCTGAGCCAGAGCTTTCCAGCCAGCACTGGATAAAGCGAAAGCTGGATTCGAGAGGGAGAGTTTTATTGCTATCATTGAGTGCATTTCGGCATCTATTCAGGCGTGCCTTTGCTCGTAAATGCCCCCACCTCACTCCACAAAAGCTACGAAGTGGAGTTTTGTGGCTATGAGTTCACGCTGGCATAGATATTAAAGTCTGTGTCATAATCACGTGAACTAACCCTGTGCAGAGTTGTGCAGAGTTGCTTGTGGAGAACACAGCATCTGTTTCCTCATCAGAGGTTCACATTCGCCTTCCCTTGCTCAGGGCTGGATAGTGCTTCACTCGCAGCTGCTCTTTGGTATTTAAGAGCTCATCCACTCTCTCCTTGCTGACCTCACCAGGCTGCGGTGCCAGGACTTCCTGCAGGCGGTTGTTTGTTTTAATATGTGCAAGCATTTCTGCAGGCTGCGGTGAGGGAGCAGGACTTTAACACTCAGCCCGGGGCTTGTAGCCCCTGGCACCTCTATTTCCACAAAGCAGCAGCAGCATTAGTGAAATGCATTTCTAAGTAGTGTCTCATTTCTGAAATGGGCTTTCTATCTGTCGGAGCTGCATGCAAGCAACAGAAATGAACTTTGGAAAGCGTGCAAAAAGCGCAAAAGGTGTTAGAGGTCTATGCAGCAGCTCACAGAATCAAAGGAAACGCTGACAGGCAGGTGCCACAGCAGGGGAGACCCTAGTGGGGTCAGGGGTCAGGGCAGCAGCGTGAAAATGCTGGGCTCCACTGTCCATCCGGGCGCAAAGGCAGATTGGAGAGTGATTTTGATGGCCTGGCCTGGCTCAGGGCCTTCCCCTGAGTAATGGGGCTGGGGTGTAGCAATCAGGATACTTTTACCAAAATGAAGGGAGAAGAAATGTGATGCTGGGGCTGTGAGGGAAAGATGTCTTCTGCCCTCCCCTATCCCAACTGTCGTTGCTTTCCCTCTGTGTTTGATGAATGTTCTATCAGATGCTATGCAGTCTTTCACCAGTATAGACAACTTACCTTTAATATTGTCTGCTTGATAAAATCTTCCATTTTGATGAATTCGGTTTGTTTTCCACAGGCTGGGAAAACCTAGACTTGCCCACTTTTTTAATATACTTTATGTTTTTTAGAATACTTTTAGATTAATAGCAAAATTGAAGAGGAGGAGGTATAGAGATTTACCATATACCTCCTGCTCCCGCATATGCGTAGCCTCCACCATTATCAATGTCCCCCACCAGAATGTTGCATTTGTACCACCGGTGAACCTATGTTGATACTTCATTATCACCCAAAGTCTGTAGTTTATGTTAGGGTTCACTCTTTTTTAAAAAAAATATATTTTATTGATATTTTACAGAGAGGAAGGGAGAGAGATAGAGAGCTAGAAACGTCGATGAGAGAGAAACATCAACCAGCTGCCTCTTGCACACTCCCTACTGGGGATGTGCCCGCAACCAAGGTACATGCCCTTGACCGGAATTGAACCTGGGACCTTTCAGTCCGAAGACCAACACTCTACCACTGAGCCAAACCGGTTTTGGCAGGGTTCACTCTTGATGCTGCCCATCCTATAAGTGTAGACCAGTGGTTGCCAACCTTTTGGACCTCACGGACCACCAGTGGCCCGCAGACCACTGTTTGGCAAAGGCTGGTTTAGACCTGTGGTCAGCAAACTGCAGCTCGTGAGCCACATGTGGCTCTTTGGCCCCTTGAGTGTGGCTCTTTCACAAAATACCACAGCCTGGGTGAGTCTATTTTGAAGAAATGGCATTAGAAGAAGTTTAAATTTAAAATATTTGGCTCTCAAAAGAAATTTCAATCGTTGTACTGTTGACATTTGGCTCTGTTGACTAATGAGTTTGCCGACCACAGGTTTAGACCAATCTATAAGGACATATATCCACCATACAGAGTATCATGTAGAGTAATTTCACTCCCTAAAGAGCCTCTGTGTTGTGCCTATTCACCCCTCCCTCACCCCTCACCCTCATCCCTTGACCACCATTGATTTCCACTTTGTTCCCCTGTTGGCCTCTCTAATGATTCTTTATTTGGGTGGGACGATCTTTCAGTCTTGCTCATTCTTTCCAGTATCACAAACTCTTTGGAAATTGCTCAATTTTCAGACTGACATCATTGCCAGCAAAACTTTCTGAGACACCCAAAATAAAGACTTACACTGATGGCTAATAATCTTCTAACCTATGCTGGCTTCTTTCCCATTTTCTCCTATTATATATGCTTTTTCCAGCTCCTTACATCATGTTCAGTGGGAGAATTGGTCTGAATTGCCTACTTGATGATTAGCAGCTATGAGAGTCCCAAGTCTCATTTTTCTTCTCATCACACAAAGGGGCCAGCCTATCTTTCTGGAAGACTGTACCAGCCCATGAGAAAGAAACAGGACATACTATTAAGTGAACACCTACTGGAAGCCAAGGGCTGGGTCTTGGCATATATTTTCTCATTTAAACCTCCCGGGAACGCTATGTGGGTCTCTAACCTCTCAGTGTCTCAGTGCCTCCCTGCCTGTGAGGGTTAATAAAACACCTTCCTTTGGGGCTTTGGTGAGGAGTGATGGAAGTAGTTTAGGAAAATATAGGTCAATTAACCAGCTCCCCTGCATGCAAAGCCTGTCATCTCTCTGTAACTTCATCAAGGCAACTCTTTAAAACCTCACCCTGCAGGTCCACCAGACACCTTTCTACAAATTTTCATTCATAGAAACCCCATTCAGTTCCTGCTGTTCTCTACTTCCTCCTGTATTATAGAGACATTCAGGAGAGCCCATTGGAACTAACTCACCATTATCCTTGATGAAGTCACTGCATGCTGGTCCAGGCATGGGCTTCCAGAGGAATTAACCACTGCCTCATAGGAATTCTCTTGACACAGCTGTCTTAGTTTGGGCGGCCCCGAAGTAGACACCATGACAAGGATTTGGGTACAAATGTCTACTTGAGGGGGGAGGGTGACCTCATAAAATACCTGCAAAAGAATGGGAAGTGGGTCAGGGAGGAGAACGCAGCCAGTGCACTCTGCCTGGTCTAGCCAGCCTCCACTGTGGGCAAAGGAGCCCAGCCCCACGGGGGGACCCCTGGAGCACATGGAGGTTTATTCCACCCAGAAGGGGGGAGCTGGGGTACTTGTATACAACTTCCATCAGTCATTGGTGAGAGTTTCTCCTTGGGGAGGTATTTCCCCAGCACATCCAGCCTGCTGCACAGGTGGGCAAAGGACTCTGGCTGCCAGAGCAAGGTCTCAGGCACAGAAAAGGAGGTGCCAGCATGAGAAACTAGCCTGATATGCATTGAAGGGCTAAGGGTGCCAGGGCATTGTCAGTGTCTCCTAAAACTAACTTACCTCCTCAGGTTTCTGCCTCTTTTTAAGACAAAATAATAGTAAGAGATAAATTCTACAGAGAAGACACACTTGACAAATGACATTCTGATTTCCCAGATTTGTCAAGCTTCGCTCTCACTGACTTCCATGCCCCACGACAAGAGAGAATTTGGCTGATGAGTGCCAGATGTGGACTCCATGCAATCCCATACTCAGGGCCGGACAATTCTGGGAGATAAATCCCCCAGGGCCTCACAGCTGCCTCTTCTATCAAGCAAGGTCTTTGCATAATTTCCTCCCTGGCACACCTCCCCAGTGTGGATCATAACTGTGAGATGATTGGGCTCCAGAGGAGGCACAAGCCTTTCTGATGCTGCCAGGCTTCACGTTTGCACCTGTACCATTGGTAGCACCGTGCTTACATAACATCAGGTTCTGCGCTCTGTTTATGGCTGCAAAGGTTTTTAAATACAGCCAGAAGTTCAGGCTCAGTGGTGTGCATTGGGCATGCTCAAACATGGCAAGGTATGGATGGCCGTGCTCTTCTGAGGCTCGGCCAAAGTCACCTGAAGGTCACAGCCACGGCCATCCAAACCATCTTAATTTTGGATTGGCAGCCCTCTCTGTCCTCCGAAACTCTGTGGATTAGATATTGGAGTTATGAGGTATCTGTATCCTATATCCAGAGAATGGAGAACTCACCTGTTACACAACCAGCCCCAAGAAAGCCTTCTCTTCCTCTTTGTAGCATTTAAATACAGTTTAGAGGGCAGAGAGAATGAGATGAGATGTGCTGCTTTAAAATATTTTTAAACAGATTGATTTCTTCTCAGAAGGCTTCTGTGGGGGCTGAAATCCAAAGTGGCAGTGGCCTTCATTGCAATTTTTCTATCGTGGACAAGTTGGGAACTTTCTGTGCTGCACACCATTACTGAACACCTGTCTGAGCAAGTGATTCTCGGTGGCTCTTCTATCATTGAGTAAACCATACTGTCTCTACCCTAAAGTAGCTGGGACCTACTGGGAGCTGTAAGAAATACAACCCACAAACATGTTTTTTATAAAAATTACTGATACTGAGAGTCAAACAAACAATCCATGCTGTAAAATGTTGAAGAAATCCAGGGGCTAAGATGGCCCAGGAGGGCTGGTCGCCAAGGCCAGGATTTGAATGGGACCATTGTGGCTAAGGAAAAGCTGATGTGAGAGGCAGGCCAGTGTTTTAGGCACATCCAGGGACAGGAGGGAAACCCATTTTGCCAAAGAAGAGGGATTGGGTGAGAGAGTGCAGGCTACACTCTGGAGCCAAGTTAGGTAAACTGGCCTCAGGGGATGGCTGCTCAGGAAAGAGCACTGAGGTCCTGGAGCCTGTGAGAAAGCAAGGTACTTCCCTAGGGAAGAAAGAGGAGGACGTAGAACAGGGGTGAGTATGAGTGTGCCACAGTGAGAGCTGCACAGAGGATCCAATCCCAGGTCCTATCAGCCACTTCCTTAGTGATGCGAACCTGTGCTGGCAACACCATCTTTCTGAATGTGCTTCTCTCATCCTTGAGCTGAGAATCATAATCCCTGCCTCATACAAGGATAGCGAAGGTGATATGAAACACCATGTGTGCAGTGCCCAGCCAGCGGGTGGTCATTATTACTTTTAGAGCCATGGTGTCCTGGAGCCGGCTCAGAGCAGCTGGCAAGAGCCAGTTGTTACCCTTGCTTCCTCAACTCTGCATTCACGTTCGTCATGACTAACTTGAAATTGGCCACCGTGGTAGTATTTACACCACGGAAATCGGCAAATGCTATGAATCTGGACTTTTTTTTTCTTCAAAAATGTGGATATTGAACCTTTACTCATGAACCTCAGGCAATATAAAAGGAAAATAAGAGCCAGGTGTGAATGTTATTGAAAGAGGGAAGCCTAAAACTGCAAGCCTGCACAGATTGGCCCATGTGTCTTATAGCCCTACCCTTGTAAGGTGTTGTCTTTTTATCTTATATCTTGGATTTTGTCTGGCAGAGTCACTGCTTCCGGTTGAGCCTCTTGGCCCTCCTTCCATTGAGATTGAGAGAGGAGGGAAGTGGTGGGGAGTGTGTTTCAATGTCATCTTACTGAAAACATTTACTAATAAAAAGTTTAGTGTTCCTATAGCAGCTGAAGATTTCTCCCAGCGTTTATTCAACAGCAACAGATTGAATCGTTGGCTTGATTTTACTACGTGTAGCTCCACTGAGAGAGGCCAAGTTCCTAAATCATGCGCCTGACAGGTGCCATATTTCTGAGCCCAGAGCCAAGTTGTGACCTTCTAGTTTCACAGTAACTAGAGCCGAGTGACATGCATAATAAAGGGAATACATAGAGTGTTTTAAAAATATGGAATGAAAGCGAAATCAGATAGAGGTGTCAGTCTGAAACTGGTTACCAAAACTGAGGTGATCCATCTTTTTGCCTGTCTCATGGTGCTGATGAGAAAAATACGATGACTTTCACCTGGCAAAAGGATTTTGAAATATCTGGGCTTGAGCATCTACCCCACACTAAGGACCATGCTCTACAAAGGACTTAATCTTCACAGCCACCTTATGACTAAGGTTTTAGTGTCTCCATTTTACATCGAGGAAAGCAAAAGCTGAAAAGGTTAGTACCTCTCTCAGTGACCCCTAGATTTTAAATGGCTGAGCCAGAATTTGAACTCAGATCCATCTGACTGGCCTCTGTTCTACCCACTGTCCCCAAGACACTTCCCAGTTGGAGGATCTTCCCTCACTGATCAGCTCACATTGTTTCCTCTGCCTGGAATGTTCTCTCCACCATATCTCCATTTGACTGTCTCCATTTTTTTAAATATGTTTTTATTGACTTTAGAGTGGGGAAGGGAAAGGGGGAGAGAGAGAGATTGATGAGAAAGAGTAGCATTGATCAGATGACCCCTGCATGCCCCCTACTGGGGATTGAGCCCACAACCTGGCATGTGCTCTGACTGGGAATCCTACCAGAGACCTCTCAGTGCATGGGACAGTGTTCAACCACTGAGCCACACTGTCCAGGGCTTGACTGTCTCCTTTTTGTTTAGGCCTCATCTATCATGCTCTCTGACACTCTTTCCTGAGTCACCTCTCACAAAAGAGACCCTCCTCCACTCTGTCCACCTATCACTTGTCACTTCTTATACCATGGCCCAAAGTGATGGCTCAGAGCAGGCATCACTCTCTGAGGTTATTGTTTTACCTGTTTACTTGTTGCTCATGATCTTGCTCCCTCTTCTAGAGCATAAACTGTGACATGTATGCAGTATACACATAATAGCCATGCAATGGATACTGAAAGAATGGATGAATGGGTAGAGCAATGGATGGATGGATGGATGGATAGATGGATGGATGGATGGATGGATGGATGGATGGAGAGATGGATAGATGGGTGGATACATGGATAGATGAAATTGGACAAGCTCAAATTGGCCATGGTAGTTCTATTCTCCTGTAACTTGTTAAAGCCCATCTCCTATAAGTCCTCCTGGGAAGCTCTCCTGTGTCCTTTCCTTATCCTCCCCTACCCATCTGAGCAGTGCCAGCTGCCCCAAAGCAACCATATTAGTCACGGGGAAACACCAACTGGGACACAGGCTGCTAGCTACACAGGGCTATGTTGCAAACAGGGCAATTCCAAAGGATACTTGTCTGGGAGCTGCTCCCTTCAAGGCCTTTGGAGGAACTCTTATGTAATTTCTACAGGTCCAGGCTCATCCTACCCAGGGACTCCCTTCTGGGTGCCCTCATTCACTGAACAAATGTGAATTGGCCCCTAATTCACAGGTATTGAAGATATTTAGTCATCAAAATGTATATGACCTCTAGCATCTAGACCTAGTCTAGAGATGAAGAGGTAGCTATATAAACCACACTCAATATAAAAGCTGTGATGAAAGTGACCTTCAAGATACAAAAAAGGACAGTATGACAAGGACAGAGAGAGAGGCACATCTGTATCTGCCTGTAAGAGTCAAGGAAGAAGAGGTTGCCAAGCTGAGACCAGGAAAAGGATGTTCAGGCCCAGGAGATAAAATAGGCAAAGGCACAGATATAAGATCTATTCGCTCAACAGCTGGGCGAACTGTGAAGGGTCTGATGTAGGCTGCTATGAAATCCGAGCCTTGATGTAGGCAGTGGGAACACCTGAAGGACTGACTCAGAAGGATGCTATGATCAGATCTGAATTTTAGAAAAAGTGCATTCAGACACAAGACAGACCTTAAGGGAAGAGAGAAGAGGCTGAGAAGCCACGTAAGAGATGATGCTGGCCAGGATGATAGCAGCAACAAAGAGAATTCAAAAATGTGCAGAGAGATAAGAAACATTGGTAGAGTCTAAATTATTTGGTGATTGATTAACGAGGCATAGAGGGTAAAATGGAACATTCTTGGCCATTCTTAGCCCTCCTTCCCTTCTTGTTGATCTCCCTTAGATCTAATACACTAGACTCTACCCTTTGCTTGAGTGCCTCAATCTTACAGCTTCTTGGCAGAAATGGCAGAACCCCACATTTCAGCAAATCCCAGATACATGTCCCTGGTCCAGCATCAAAAAACCACAGGAGGTGTTAAAAATCACGGAGATTTAGCCTCTACCTCGGGCCTACCAAATTAAGAATTCCAATGTCAGAGCCTGGAGATTTGTACCTTTGAACTCCACAGGTACTATAGGGCCCACAGTCTGGGAAACACTAAATCCATTCCCCACTATGTGGGGGAGAAGGGTTTAAGAGCTAAGTTGTACCTCTGTCTCCACCCACTCCAGGCCAGCACAGTGCCTCCCATAAAACTAGGCCCTGGGCCAACTAACTCATCATCTTACTTGCTCGCACCGTTTCATACAGGGACAGCAATGTAATGTGTGCTGAGCACCGGCTGCCTGGTGATCTGGTGATACATCTAGACGAAGAAGGTGACCTAGAATGTACTAAAGCAAAGGCAGTAGTTTCTCTGCCCAGCATTGTCAGGAAATTAAATGACTAAAACTATAACAAAGCAATGGGCCAAACAGTCAAGTTTAAGGAACAGCTTTAACAACTAATTCCTAATGAGAGTTTCAAACACTGATTTTTCCAAAGCAGAAAATCAAGTTGTGCTCATTTATAACCCGTCATCCACAATGAGTCGGAGGATATTTCTCTCTGTGTTGTCAGTTATCTTTCTGAGACGGTCAGAATACAAAGTAGGACGGTTGGGCCATAAATCAGCTCTTTGGGAGCTGATAAATGGTTATTGTACAAATCCTGCATTTGCATTGGACCTGGGGACATAAATCTAGTTCTCATGATCTTACTTTTTTAAAAATTGTCTCTCTGAAGTCGGAGCAAGCAATTTATAAAGGTATTCTTTCCTGGCTGTTTATTTTTTTCACCTTTAATGTCTGCCTTTTCACTTTCTGCATTTACACGGTATTGTAAAATGTCACACATCATGTAGAAAAAAAAACTGCCAGGACTTTGATTTGAATCTGCCCACCAGGAATAATTTTATAACTTTTTGCTCACCAATGAATAATGATCACTTTTGTGAAGACTGTCATAATTTACTAGACGTAGAAGGAACTTAGAGACCATCATTGAACATGCCCTTTGTTTTATAGGTAAGGAAACCGAGGCCCAAGAGAAGAAGTAATATCACAGGCCAAGTTTGTGACAGAACCAGGGTTCTGTTTGCGGTTGGGAGAAATAAGGACCCTCAATAGCACAAAGAAACAGCTGTAACCCTCATAGATGAGAATACGTGAAGCATTCATTCATAGACAAGAGAAGTATTGATAGGAAAAGCCAAGCAGAGAGCAAGGTGCTTGTTCACCCACTCATTCATTATTGACTGGACAACTATGGGCGTTGGCCCATTCTGCTGCAACCATTACAACTATGAATGAAGAACCTATAGATGAGACTCAGAGAGACCTTTGTTTGGCTCAGTGTATGTCAAGCGAGAAAAAAAATGAAACAAATATTTTGATTTTGTTTCATTTTTGCCTGCTTGGCATATACTGACCCAAGCAAAGGGCTCTCTGTGCCTTATCTATATCTGTCTTTTGGGGTCTGTGCAGTCAATAGTAGGATATTCTGAAGAGCATCATAGAAGGGGTGTTTGGGTTTTGTTTTGTTTGGTTTGGTTTGGTTTTAATAGCTTTGGAAACCATGGCAAACTCACTTTCTTGAAGATATTTTTTCTTATATCTAACAGTTTTGTTGAGAAATAATTTACACACCATTCAATCTACTCATTTCAAATATAAATTCAACAATCTTCAGTATAGTCACAGAGTTGTAAAACCATCACCACTCTCAATTTTAGCACGTTTTTGTCAGTAAAAAGAAACCCTGTCCCTTAGCCCTCATCTCCATTCAGGAACCGGGAAGAAGGCACCTGTCCTCATCCACTGGTCCCACCAGCGTACCTGAGTGGTGTGACTCAAGAAGTTTGGGTGACACCAGGCTGTGAGTGGTGTGTGTGTGTGTGTGTGTGTGTGTGTGTGTGTGTGTGTTATGGAATCACATTTAATTTGAGTTCCTATGAAGTGAAAAATTCTTAGTGAACAGTTCAATAGCTCATGCCAATATGTGCAAAGTAATTATTTTTAATGAGTGAAGTAGCCTTGATAGAAACTATTTTAAGGCTTCTGCTGGAACAGGGATTCAAAGAGCTCATCTTAGTAATTTACTCATCAGTCACCAATGTTTACCAAACGCCAGCGGTTGCCTGGGGAGAAGTAAAAGCAGAGATTCATAACACACGTCTTCTTCAATGAATACTGTCCAGCTGAGGGAAAACACACAATTATGACATGTCATTTTGATTGCATATACATTTATGTATTAGATTAGGCCATAGGAAATTGCTGATATTTGATGGGTTTTAACGAGTAAAATGGCAACTTCATGATTCAACCTAATATTTGTATAGTATTGCATTAGTGTGCTAGGGCTGCCATAACAAAATAGCACTGACAGGGAGCTTCAACAACAGAAATTTATTTCTCACAGTTCTGGAGGCTAGAAGTGTTCTTCCCAATTTGGTTTCTGGTGAGAGCTCTTTTCCTGGCTTAAGGATGGTCACCTTCTTCCTGTGTCCACACATGGCCTTTCCACAGTGCATGCACCTGGAGCAGAGAGAGAGAAAATAAGAGACTGTTGTTTTCTGGTATTTTTCTTTTTTAACATATTTTTATTAATTTTTAGAGAGAGAGGAGGGTAGAAGGATAGAGAGATAGAAACATCAATGAGAGAGAAACATTGATTGGCTGCCTCTTGCAAGACCCCTACTGGGGACCGAGCCCACAACCTGGGCATGTGCCCTGACCAGGAATGGAAGAGGTGACCTCTTGGTACATTGATTGACACTCAACCAATGAGTAACACCAGCTGGGCTGTGTCTCTTTTAATTTTTATCAGAACAGGGCCCCATCCTTATGACCTCATTTAACCTTTATTACTTCTTTGGAGGACTCATTTCCAAATATAACCACAGTGGGAATTGGGGCTTTCACATATAAATTGGAGTGGGGGAACACACAAACATTCAATTTATAATAAGGATGTAATAACTATATTACATATATAATATATATAATAATGTAATACATATATATATATATATTGTAATAATGTAATACAAATATATTTTTAGTGTGTATACATACATACATACCCAACATGTATCTGGTATTTTATACCATATACCACACACATGTACATTTTAGATATAGATATATGGTATATATACTGTATTGTATATACGTGTGTGTGTGTGTGTGTGTGTGTGTGTGTGTGTGTGTGTGTGTGGTGTTTTTCTGGGGGGAGGGTTTCTCATTCATTTTCCTATCTGTTGACCCGTCCTTGACTAAGCCTATGATGGACCAGACATGTGACTAGTCCCTGCCTATAAGAGCAAAGGAAGACAGTCCCTCCCCTGGACACTCACCACCTCTCATGCAAAGTTCAGTATCAGCTGATAAATGCTCTCGGTGAAGGGAAGTCTCAAGAGAGCAGGGAGCTCTCTGACTTCTTCACGGCAATCTCCCAGACCCCAGCAGAGCACTGGGCACAGAGCGGGAATTCAAAAACTATGCCTTGAGTGAGCGTATGAAATCAGCACCCAGGGCTGAGAATGTGTGGTTCTTCGTGCTCTGTGGTGGGAAATAACCTGCCAACTCGCTCCCACAGAATAACCAGGGAATCACCCGTTTTGAGGATGGCTTCTGTACACTGTGAGTCATATCAAGGACCCTGGAAATGTGTTCCCAGGGGCAGTCTCTTCATATGAAGCCCGGACTCTCCTGGCTCCCAAGCACTGCCCTCCGTAAGGAACAGTGTCTGAGAGCACTCGCTGGTTGGACTCCACCAGAGGGAGAAGGCCCAGCACCTGAGCTGAGCATGGCTGCCTTTGAGACCCTCCCGTGGCAGCTTGCAAGCCGTGATCACTGACCTTCATGGCACAGTGTGAGGCTCAGCCATCCATCTCACTGCAGGCCCTGTGGCAGCCAGCCGCCTTTATCGACTTCTCAAAAGCACCAATATGCTTTCGATCTGAGCTGGGCTCACAGACTCAGGTGCTGGAGCAAAGGCCATGGCATGTCAATTAATCACCCAATAAAAATAAACTCAGAGAACAAATGGGGAGGGATTGATTAACTCTTCCATGCTGGTCTTCAGACATCCCACTCTGCTCTCCCAATGGGCATGTTTCTTCAAGACAACCCACCCTAGGAAACCACGCACCTGGCTCAGGCACACCACACCATTGGCTCAAGTGGACAAAAGCTGAACTTGACCTATATAAGCTGTACCACACTGAGACCTGGTCAAAGAGGTCCCTTACCTGAGCCACATGCTATGGAGGCCTTGCCCGTCCCAAATTCTGAAACACCAAAACAATTTCACTTCATATTAGTTGGCGTTTTAGCCTTGTAACAAAGTGTTATTAAAGTTCGGTTATCAACTGACCAAATGGGAACAATGGGCAGGCGATGACCTCATGAGCCAGAGGACATTGGGCTAAGAGTATGCACCTGTGTGCAGGGCAAAGAAGATATCCAAGCCTCTTCCTAGAAATCAGAGAAAGAGAGGCTTCTTTTGTTTAAAGTTGGTCACACAAGTCTCCCAAAGTGGGTGTCTAGGTTAGCCCAGGCCCCTGGACCCAGCTGTCTGGCCCACTTGTGCTCATTTGATGACATTCTGAGAGACCCTATCCTTGGAAACCCTGCCTCACTCACAGCCTCCGCCCTGGCCTGGCCCAGCATACAGGCTGGCAGGAGGAAGGCTGGCCAGGGAAAGAACCCAGTTAGCCTCTGTGGGGATGAAAGGGTGATTCTAGGGAGCAGGCTTCAGGGTCCTGGCTGGCATGGAGCTGGGGCAAATCTTGACTTAAATTCTTATTTCATTAGATCAATGCTATGTGGTCCTTCCATACCTGCCCCACCCTGGGCCCTTGGGGTGATAAAGATGAGCAGCAATTGAAAACTCTCTCCATCACTAAAGGGACATTACTGTGAAAATATCCTTAAACAGCCTGATCAGAAATGCATAAGAACCAAAGGGGCTTGTTCCAAAGCAAAGGGGAGCCTGGTGCTGAGGACTTGCCTTTAGTTTTAACTATTTACAAACATGTTGAGATTTTCCAGGAAAAAGTGGCAGGTTCTCTAGAGTTGGAATTGGCAGGTATTTTTTTTCCTTCTGAGAATGTTTTATGGCCCATAGTGAGTGGAGGTCTTCAGCGTCCTACGTGGAGGCATATGCACCTGAAGTGATTTCATAGGAACCGTCTCAGCATGAGGGCTCAGAACCCCCAAAGTCCTGCCTCCACACCTTTAGTCCAGCTCATGAACTCCAAACCATGAATCTTCAAGGGCAGAGACCACAACAGCCCTCCTGTAAAGAGGATAGGGAGAGGAAAGTGGGGACTACAATCTAACTCAAAACCAAGGAAAATATTTGATTAAGATATTATTTTGGGAAGAAAAAATGATGAAAATAAGTTTGTTTTAACATACACTAATCTTGAGCAGACACAGATGAACCATGATTGCTTGCTTTTGATGGAACTTTTCTAGCTACATCCCATGATATACTCACTACCTCCACACCCAGTCATCAAGAGGTGTCCTGCCAAGCCATTCCAGGGCTAAATGGTCATCCAAAGGTCCTCTCCTGACCCTTCACTCCTCAAATCAACTCCTTTCTGAGGCTCCTGTAAACTTACTCTGCTCGCTTTTCTTCCTCCATTGACTGGCTTCTCTCTGCTGCATCCTCATTGTCCCGGTTGACTTAGGTCCCTGCCCTGGTCCAACATCCCGGCACCTTGCATCTTTGGGGAGATTGACAGGTGTGCTCTCTGCTGCCTTTGTGTCGTATTTAGAGGGTTCTGGTCACTGAGAGGCCGCCTCACTAAGCCTGCCCACCAGGATTGAGCAGGGTGGGATGTTAGAGACAGTTATAGACGTGGCCAGGAATTCACTCATGACGGCGCCAGGGCACTAGTCAGGTCGTCTTGCAGGTCTTGTTCCTATTTGCATTCTCAGACCCGGGAGCACAGTGAACGAACGGGCAAAAAGCCTCACACCAAGGAAAGCTTACGTCTTCCATCTCGTACCAAGTTCCAAGTCATCCCCCTGCTCATTTCTGGGTGTAGTCTCTAGTGCTTGGGGAAAACCACCAACATAGATAGCAGATGGGAAACTTAACCCTGACCCTGACAGTGCCCATAGAGTAAGGTGCCAAAAGCGGGACGTCCGGTCACCTTACATAAGAGGAGCCAGGCTTGCCGAAACCGGTTTGGCTCAGTAGTAGAGCGTCAGTCTGTGGACTGAAAGGTCCCGGGTTCGATTCCGGTCCCAGGGCATGTACATTGGTTGTGGGCACATCCCTGGTAGGGGGTGTGCAAGAGGCAGCTGGTCGATGTTTCTCTCTCATCGACATTTCTAGCTCTCTATCTCTCTCCCTTCCTCTCTGTAATATATATATATATATATATATATATATATATATATATATATATATATAAAGAGGAGCCAGGCTTGATCACTAATGATGAAATTAATGATAGTGCGCATGAACAGTGGAAACCATCTTGTGGTTGCATCTTTAAAGCATCTCTTTAATGCTTCCACCAGCACTGAAGTAGTAACATGTTTTCATCTGGAATTGACAAGTGCTCTCGTGGGTGTGAGAGAGCGGAGAGTTTCTGAAGTCCCAGCCTGTCATTCAAAGAGCCACATTTTAGTCACTTATCAAGGTCCCAGTTTCTCGACTTTTCTGACAGTGTTAAATGTGGGCTTTGCACATAGAATCTGTGTTTCAGTTTTCTCTATATTTCTTTGGGATCCATTTTGCCGGAAGCAGCCATGAGAGGGCCTGTGAAGACACGCATAAGCAGCCTGAGGACGTGGCTTCCTTTCCTTAGGACCTGCCGCATTTGCGCGGGTTTCACAGGCAGGGTGAACGGCTTCCTAAGTCACCTTGGGAAATGATGTAGCAAAACGGGATGAAATCCCGACTAGAAATCGCCCGGTCAGGGCCAAGTCCTGCCGCAGGCACACAAAGGTCCTCCAGCAGCCGCAGCCGTTGTAAGGTGCCCCGAGGTAAATTTTGGCAAAGGCTTAATGGCCTCAAAAAACAGAGCAGGCATGACCTTTGCTGGGAAAAGCTAGAAACTGGCCAAAACCGGTTTGGCTCAGTAGTAAAGCATCGGTCTGCGGACTGAAAGGTCCCGGGTTCGATTCCGGTCAAGGGCATGTACATTGGTTGCGGGCACATCCCCGGTAGGGGGTGTGCAAGAGGCAGCTGGTCGATGTTTCTCTCTCATCGACATTTCTAGCTCTCTCTCTCTCTCTCTCCCTTCCTCTCTGTAAAATATCAATAAAATATATTTTTAAAAAAGAAAGAAAGAAAAGCGAGAAGCTGACTTGCCCTGCCTGGAACGGGGTGGAAGGGTGTTTCGGGATGATGTGTAAGGTCACCCCGGCAAGTAGCTGGTGCCTTGGGAATGGCAGGTCCCTCTGCTTGCCAGGGAGGGCTCCGTCTGTGCAGGGCTCACAGCTGAGGAGCCGGTTGGGCTGGCAGGAAAGGGTTTTTCTGCAGGCACATCCCTGACTCATGCTCACTACAGTCAGCTGCACCTTCGCTGGGGCCCACCACTTTCTCTCCACTAGCAAAAGCAGAAAGTGACTGAGGGACTATTTTATAAAGTAAATCATTCTCAGACCTGTTATTTTTTTTTTAATATATTTTACTGATATTTTTACAGAGAGGAAGGGAGAGGGATAGAGAGCTAGAAACGTCAATGAGAGAGAAACATCAACCAGCTGCCTCCTGCACGCCCCCTACTGGGGATGTGCCCGCAACCAATGTACATGCCCTTGACCGGAATCGAACCTGGGACCTTTCAGTCCACAGACCGACGCTCTACCACTGAGCCAAACCAGTTTCGGCAGACCTGTTATTCTTTATATCTTTATCAAACTGAGTCATTTGTTCCAGGGAAAGTCTCCTAAGTTTGACTTAAATGTTGTGAATATGAGCCTTCCAATAAAAAAGAACATCTTACACCGATATTTGAGAATTTCTAATGATAAAGAATTTTTAAATTCATATACATGTGCTATATGATGTTAAACCTTTCTCAAATATGTATGACTTTTTTGTAAACAGAAATATGATTTTAAGGAAATGTTAATAGTTTGAGAGGGGGTTAGGAAATGTTACCATTCCATAGATTCTAAACGTTTGTTCCCGAATTATTCCTGTAAGGCAGGGGTGGGGCACCTTTATTCTGCAAGGAAATTTAGATATTTAAAACATCATTCACATGACATACAAAATTATCACCTTAAAAACTAGCCTGCTGTATTTGCTCAAGCCCATTAACTCAACCCTACTACCTTGGCGGGGCCAGACCAAATGATTTTGCAGGCCTTATGGCTCAAGGGCGGGACATTCCCACTCCTGTCCTAAGGAAAATCTCAGCCACAGGATCTAGCCCCAGTTCTATTTAAAAGCTATATGATGCGGGTAAGCTACTGGTCCACTCTGAACCTTTGACTCCTCATCTATAAAATGGGGGTGATCTACCTCCCTGGGTGATGGGCTGATGGCACGCAATAATGTACATACATTATGTGGCACCTCCTTGGCAATCAATGAATGTGTGCATCCAGTTCTATATACATCAATAGAAAGTAAATACTAAAAATATAAAAACCTTTCCCTGCACAAGATATATTATGTGAGGGAAACTACCTTCACAATTCTAATCATAAGTGCAATTAAATAACTATTTGGGCAGTTACTAATTACTAATCCTCTTTCCCTCTACAGTATAAGTTTCAACAAAGCAGGGAATCCAGTGTTGCATACCCAGCACAGCACTCAGTGCCTGTCACAGAGACACTCAGTAAACATTTATACAAAATGAGTGAGTGAACAGTATGCTCACATTAAGAACATTCCTGTGTGCACATATATATCTGCACATAAGCTAATGCTTTTTTCTCTATTCCCTTAATTTTCTACAGTGAACACAGGACACCTAATCAGTGTGTCCTTAAGTAAATGTGAAGGGTTGAAGCCAGCTACCACCTTGCCTAACAGAGCATGTTCCTTTGTGATTTTCAGCTTCCTCAAGGATTTTGACAGGTGTTCCATAGAATTAAAATGGTTTTAGGGGAACAAGAACTGAATGATTTCCAAAAATAAGTCAAATTCCTTTTGACCCACCAGCTTCTTCATTATGACCATGGACCCTGTACTCAGAAAAGAGTTAACACGGCAGGTCAGAGACTAAGGTCCTAGAAAGGCCTGCTTGCCAGGTTGGCCCTTGGCTGGCCAACATCTGGGAACTTGGATCTCAGGAGGGTCCTACCACTCTTCCTGATAAGAGTGGCTCCCTGTGCTAAGGTGTTGTACAAACAAATATGGTTTATGCTGAATACCTGCTTTCCTTCTGAAAGTCAGGGATTTTGCCATGTGCTAGGCAGAGGATGCCTACATGACCAGCCTCCAACCAACACCTGGGCACTGGGTCTCTAATAAGTTTCACTGGTGGACAGCATTTTCCATGTGTCATCATAACTCATTTCTGGGGGAGTTCAGCACATCCTGGGGGACTCCACTGGGAGGGGACTCTGGAACCTGGTGCCTGGTTCCCCCAGATTTCACCCAACACTGTTCCCTGTGCTGATCTTGCTCTGCATCCTCTATGGTAATAATTCCCAGCTATGAGGATATATATCCTGAATCCTGTAGGTCCTCCTAGCAAGTCCCTGACCCCAGGGTGGTCTTTGGGACCCCTGACACATGGGCTCACCTGACTAAGCCCTTGTTGACAGCATGTAAGAAGCCTGAGCCATGGAGGAGAGGTCTGCAGCAGCATCTGTGTGGGAGTCTGGCTGTGACAAAAGAGAAAGATGGTGCAGTGGCCCTTTTGAGAGAGACAGGGCCATCCGGGGGGAGGGACGGATGGGAAAAATTCTTTAGAATTCTGGGTCATCCAGGATATGAGTCATCCAAAGCCTGTTGAAGAAGGCTTATACTTTCAGTCACTCACTCATCCATTCATTCGACAAGTGAACCCCTACCCAGTCAGTGTGGTCCAGGCCCTATCCAGGCATCAGCATGGAGGGCTGATGAAGAGATGAGGGCACTGTCCCAGGGAGCGCACATTCTAAGTCAGAAAGCAGCCAGGGTTGGAGGAGACTTCAAATAGGCCCATCCGCAATGTCTCCGAGGGGGACATAGAGCCCAGTGTTGGGGCTGAGGTCTCAGTGGCAATAGGGCACATGAGGAAATCTAAGGAGACGAGTGGGAAATCTGTGAGCCCAGTGAGAAAGACTTGAGACTAAAACAAACTTGCTATTTTGAAGGAACAAAAGGAAGGCCGATGTGTCGAGAGCTTAGGGAAGGTGAGGAAAGAGGCAGGAAACGAGGGTGGGTAGTTAGGCAAGGCCTTGGAGACCATGGCCAGGAGCTTGGATTTATTCTATACCCAAAGAGGATTCTATGCAGGGACTCACACAATATGACATCAAATGGAAAACAATGAGTCTGGTTGCTCTTTGGAATATGAAGGGTGATCAGTAGAACAGAAGCAAAGAGTCGGGTGCTGTGCAGAGGTCCAAACAAAAGATGATCCCTAGTGGTCTCACCTCATACTTCCTACAACAGACCAGAGATAATGGCTTACAGCAGCCCTACTGGACCCACTGCAGGGGTGGGAGGTATCTCCTTAGATATAGTGTGCTTCGCTTCTTTTCATGATAGGAGTCTGAGTGTCTGGGGAGAACCAACCCAACCTTGATTGTAAGGTCCCAAGACCCCCGGTGAGTCCGATGGAGGGGGCGACGACCCCATGTCAAACGCCGAGACCGAAACTTGATGCAAAAAGCATGAGGTTTTATTAGTACAAGCGCAGCGCAGGGGCTTCTCAAGCAGCCAGCATCAGTGCTGGCTGGCTGAGAGCCCCGAGTAACTGCAGAATATGAGTTTATATAGGCAAAGACCATACGCAGGTGGGGTTACACATGGAGGGGGGGGAGAAGGGAACAAGGAAATAAACACCACACGCAGGTGGGCTCGTTAATTACATGTTTTATGACAGGGTCTATGCTTAGTCAACAGTCCCCATGGTCTCTCCCCTTCCCATTCCTCTGGGCAAGTCCTCAGGGTAGGGAGTTTCTGGGGACTTATTTCATTCTTGCCTAATCTTCAACCATAAAGAACTGACCTCCTCCCGGTCTAATCTTTAACCGTAAAGGTCACTTCCTGGAACAGGCAGTGGGGAAGGTCTATTCCTCAATCTTGGGGTCCTACATGATACTTGTGCCTCCATGAGAATGTTGGTCAGAAATGTGATCCAGTAGAGCTTCGTGCAGAGGATCACCAGGAGTTCTGAGATGCCGGGATGGGGGTGTCCAGGGAAGGGTCTAGAGGTGTCAAAAGCTCCTCCCTGGTCTCCAGCTGTGATTGAGCCACAGAAGGTCATAGCCCCGCACTAAGCGAGGCCAGCTCTATCCTCATCTTCCCCACCCTAGGAGGTCCTCCTCAGGCCACTCTCTGGACAGCTCTTCTTGGCCACGTCTACTGGTTGTGGCATCTCCGCATCCCTGGGAAGTCCTTCCTGTGACTAAGACTGCTTTCTTTCGCCCTGGCTCCCCAGGAGAAGGAAAGAATGCAGTATCTGGCATCTCCCTAGGCCCCGCGGTGGGCTGTGGCATCTACTGGAATTGGGATTCAGGAATCCACTGGCCCTTCGGTCTCTGCTGTGTTTCTGTCAGAAGATTTGGAATGTGCCCTTTCCTTTATACTCAGAGCCACCACATGCACTATTTGAAACCAGTGTATGTCCTTCCCCTGAGAACTCTATAACTTCCTAGTTCTGTTTTTAAATAAAGTGGTTGATGTGAGTCAGTCATGCAGGTATTCCATCTAACACCTGGCCGCTGGGCTGGAACTAATGGGGAGCTGAGAGGCGCCTGCTGTTTCCTCTCTCCCGGGTTTTGCAGGGCCGTTTGCTTCCTGAGCGGGACGAGGAAGTCCCTCTGCACTTCCCTTTCCTTCGTTTGCCTTGTCCAGGCTCCCATAGTCCTTCCCATCCTCGCTGACTCCTCGTTGAGAATGAGCTGCAGTGAGGCTCCTATGTTGGTCTCAAAAACACCAACCCTCCCTATATTATCAGCCAGGATATTGCTGATGGTCCCCAATTAGTGTTTGCTGTAGACCAGCTTCCACTACTGTGGCATGTCTGCAAAGCCCTGGGATCCTGGAGGCTTGCTCTGATAACACCCCATCCCCCCCCCCCTCCTGCCACTCCCACAACCTCCTAACCCAAATCTGCTCCCCAGGTAATCCATGCTACCAGTTTGTGCACAAACACCAAGACCTCGCTGTGCATTTACATATATTCTAACATGCCCCAGGGTCAAAAGGCACCACAAAGATATCCAACTGCCACACATACATACACACACACACACACACACACACACACACACACACACGGACAATGAGTCAACACAGTTTTTTGAAAGGTCTAGCTTTCCCGAACAATTGAGTGTGCCATTCATATCAAACAATAACTTTCCAAACCTTTTATAATTACCTATAAAATCTATCTGGATGGGTAGATAAATAGATTGATAGATCTCTGGCTAATATATATTAGGTATATATTTAGATATCTCTATCTATATCTCTCTGTAACTGGCCCATTTCCAGTGCTCTATAATATGGCATTGATCCATTTGGCTATGCCTGTACTAATTGCACTGTATTACTTTGTCACATTTTTAATCTGAAATAAAAATATGGTTTGTGTAACAATGCTGAACAAGCATGGGTCCCCACAGCGCAGAGCGTGAACCCAAGAAGCTTGCAGAAGGGCCGTGTCAAACCTTTGAGTCTCCTCCTCCTCCCACCATGACCAGGGCCCCTGAGGGCTGAGCCGCAGCCGCTGTTCTGCAAGTTCTTCCCAGTCAACACCCCCTGGCCTCTCCTGAGAGCTCCCTCCCTGCTCTGCGGGGCCTGCTGACAGTAACCCCGCTTCCCAGGAGGGGTGCAGGGTCCAGGCATGTGGTTGGGTGCCCCATCCCCACAACCCCCCATGGCTGATCCCACTAATCAGCCCGCCTGACACCTCCTGGCTGACACTTGGGAGCTGCTGAGCTTTGGCGAGCACTCAAGCAGCCCCTGTGTCGCTATATTACAGACCGAGAGGAGTCCTGTTTTAATTTGGCTTTCCTTTCCCAATAACAAGCAAAGTTCACATTACAGATAAATTGCCCGGAAATTCCAATTTAATAAGGCATATGCATTTTTTCAAGCCCAGAAGCACAGAAAACAACTCACACGCTGGTATTTTT
Source organism: Vespertilio murinus (assembly GCA_963924515.1). Taxonomy (NCBI): domain Eukaryota; kingdom Metazoa; phylum Chordata; class Mammalia; order Chiroptera; family Vespertilionidae; genus Vespertilio; species Vespertilio murinus. The sequence goes on from OZ004716.1 coordinate 24,131,107, forward strand.
ACACCGAAAGGTTTATTACAAAGACAGCTTTGAAAATGTCAGAGAGCCAGGCCAGTTGGTCAAAAGGGCAGATCTGACAGCAGAGCCCACGGGCAGGGCAGTGGAGGAGCAGGTTGGCTGGGGGCCATGAGCTGCTCTCCCCTTTGGGAGAAAGCTCCGAGGCTGTGGAAGGTGACCCCCCCTCCACATTCAGGATCATCCACCCATCTTTTCATTTGGGTGGGCTGTGTGGACACAGCGTCACCAGCACTGGACACTTGGGAGCGCTCAGCAAACTCCACGGCCCGGTCCTCTCCGTGGCTGGGATTCTGGTAGGAGCGGCACGCTGGCTTCAAGGCCTCCGATGGGAAGAGGCACCAAATGAAATAACGGAAACAAAATTGAAGGGTCCTGTGAAAACACAAATAGCACAGCAAGAGATGCTGGATTGTTTGTTAAGGAAGAAAACAGTGAGATGCTGGCCTGTGAACCACCCTCCCCCTCTGCCACCCCCAGTATTGCTTTCATGGGGAATGTGATGCACACAGGCCTGACCCACTGTGCACTGCTGCTAGGGGACAGCTCCCAAGGTCACGCCCCAGCCTTGAACTGCACATAACAATGTCTTACACAGGAGAGGAAGCAAGCATGTTCACTGGGCTGCAAAACCGCAGCATCACAAGACCAAAACAGGACAGAGGGAGAAACAAAGAGCATTGTTTCATCTTGTTTCATCGCCAACATGAAGAGCTCTATTATTTCTGTGTTCATTTATATTCTAGACTCTGAGTTGAGAAATCAGAGAATAAATTGTGATCTGTTTAAATGTTTCATTATTTCAAATATTTAACCACCACAAACTACTCCTAGATCAAGGGTGAACTTGCTACCTATGAGATGGGAAACAAATGCTACCTTTCTTTGCATTTTCTGTTTCTGTGATTGTAGCAAAGGGAAGAGAAAGGATGTAGCGCATTCACATTTACTAGGCAGCCATCACGTGCCAGGCATTCATCTTGGCCCTGGGGATGCAGAGTAAGTAGCCAACACTAGCCCTGGGCATAAGTAACACACTGTTTCCTGGTTAAGATCCACACACGCCTGGAATCTGGCATGCCTGTCCTGAATTCCAGCTTTGCCACTTCTTAGCTGCGCTGCTTTTGGCAAGTTGCTAAGCCTCTCTGAATCTTGGTTATCTTACCTTTAAAACAGGGACGATGCCAACTTTATTTGGTGATTCTGAACCACAAAAATAAACATGATGCTAAATTATTCAGCACAAAAACAGGCACAATAGGAAGGCAGTAGTTCAGCCAACTCTACCTCTTCCTGACATCAAGAATGACCTAGTTGGTTTGGCTCAGTGGATAAAGCATTGGCCTGCAGACCAAAGGGTCCCAGGTTCGATTCCGGTCAAGGGCACGTACTTCAGTTGCAGGCTCCTCCCCGGTCCAGACCCTGGTCGGGGCACATGCAAGAGGCAACCAACGGATGTGTTTCTCTCACATCGATGCTTCCCTCTGTCTTTCCCTCTCTCTTCCACTTTCTCTAAAAATCAATGAAAAAATATCCTTGGGTGAGGAGTAAAAAAAAAAAAATAAGAGGAAGCTCAGAGAAGACAGCAGACCCACAAGGGCCCATATTATGCTCTAACGGGCATTCTAATCTATGCATGTACCCAGCAAGGACCTAGGAGAGAGAATGACTAATTCTAACTGGGGTTCTCATACACTTTATCAAGAGGAGACATTTCAGCTGGGTCCTAGAAGGTAGGGGTTTGCAGGTAGATGTATAAAATCGCTGTCAAAATGAAAGACAGGCCATGTGGCTCCGTGGTTGAGCATCGACCTATGAACCAGGAGGTCACAGTTTGATTCCTTGTCAGGGCATATGCCCAGGTTGTGGGCTCGATCCCCAGTTAATGGGGAGTGCAGGAGGCAGCCCATCAATTATTGTCTCATCACTGATGTTTCCACCTCTCCCTCCCTCTCCCTTCCTCTCTGAAATCAATAAAAATGTATGCTTATTTTTAAAAACTGGACTTGGACTCAAGAGAGAGCTGTGAACTTTGCCCCGCTGGAAGATGGGCAGAGAAGAGTCCCCTCCTCACAGGCTTGTCATGATGCTTAGCGTGGAGCAGGCCCTCAGCTGAGCCATTACTTTCTGAATGAGCATTGTAGCTGTAATGATATTTTTGGATTTGTGTTAAGATTAGGATTACCGGGCACTCAGCACAGGAGCTTGTACCAGCTCTCTGAAAACGTCTTGAATCTGTCCGGAATGTAATCCGGTGCTATTTGGGGCTTTTTCAGGTATTCTGTCTACAAGGATCCAGCAGGCTGGCTGAACATTAACCCCATCAACGGAACTGTGGACACCACCGCCGTGCTGGACCGCGAGTCCCCGTTCGTCCACAACAGCGTCTACACTGCCCTCTTCCTGGCCATCGACAGTGGTGAGCACGTTTTTCAATGCCATCAAGCACATGCTTTTCAGTTGTAAATATCTTTTTCATTTACTCTGATATGCCTGGAGGTGTTTGGGGGAAGAATATAAGTGTGAGGGGACGAGGAAAGCTATTGTGGAAGCACACAGCGAGCCAAGTCCTGGAGTCCTCAGCCTTTGTCGCGCTAGAGGTCGGAGCAGAGCGCTCACTGGGCTCCAACTCAGGCCGGCCCTGAGGTGAGGGAGCCACGTTGATGTCTTTCGTCTTGGGGTCTTTTACTTACTGTAAGCGAACGTCCCAGTGACACCCAACCCTGGTGATTGAATGGTGCCCACAGTACACATCCGATCATGGCATGCTGCCCTGGAGAGCACCCGGTGCCCTCCGCTAGCTTCATACTCAAAAAACAATTGCCGTTCATTCAAAAGCTAACAGTCAGCATCCACAGTCTGGACTCTACTCTATATTCGGAGGGAGTGCAGTGAACAGACAAAAATGGCTATCCCCAGGCAGCTGGCACGATTTTGGAGAAAGGAAGAAAATTGAGTAAATACATAATACATTTTTTTTATGGAAAGCATACTACTTATGTGTGAAACAGGGAAATGGGGAAACGAGATCACAGGATGCGATCGTTTTACTCGGCAGCCCCAGAGAGCCTTGTGAGTGAGTGACGACGTGAATGAAGCAAACACTGGAGCAGAGAGAGCGGGTGATCCATGAAGGGGGGGGGGGGGGGGGCAACCCCCATACCTCCTCGGCTTCCACTCATTGTGAAATGGGCCAAGTTCTGAGTAGCATTCAAACACCATGACCATACGTTGCTGTGTTGAGACCAGCTATTGGGAGACACGGGCAGGAGTGGGGAGACCTCATAGGAAACTGGTGGTAATTTAGGCAAGATGGTGGCTTGGACCGGTAATAGGGGAGGGCATGAAAAGGGATCAGGTCATGGGGATGTTCTGTGTATTTCAGACACAAAGCTAGCGGGATTTGCCATTGGCTGAGGCAGGGGATCAGGGTTGTTTTGGGGATACGTTAAGCCGAGCTGTCTGTTATGTCAAGCACACATGAAGGTCTGCCCTCCCTATTACTCCTAAAAGCCAGGTGTCCGAAGCTGCAAATTCAGTGTGAGACCTTCAGGTCAAAAGGATTACCTGTAAGGCTCTCTCTATGTAGCCTTCATTACACTCAGCAACGGTGAACTGAGAGTTCTCAGAGCCCCTCCCACAGGCTGGGCACACACACACACACACACACACACACACACACACACACCAAGGCAGAGAGCACGCGTCCAGGAAGCGAGGCGTCGGTGTGACACACAACAGGCACTGGCGGCTTCAGGATGAAGTCGGGGCCTTGAGCTTGGGCTTGGGTCAGTGGCGGGTCAGGAAGTGGAGCCGCCTGGGCATGTGGAGCAGAGGAAGCAAAACGAGAAGGGAGTCCGGCGTGGGAGGCAAGAGGCAGGAAGGGAAGCGTTGTAGCCACTGCGAGTGAATATATAGACGTTCAGTCGCATATATGCGGGAAGGTCATGTCTTCAAAGCGTCTCAAACTCCAGCCACGTCATGGGATGGAGCAAACAGGTCCCCCCGGTTCCCGCGGAGGAAACTGCCCTCATGGGGCAGCACGGGGACATGCGCCCACAGGGAGCTGGGCCGGTGCTTGGTCCTGGAGGCTCACAGATGAACAACGCGTGGTCCTTGTGCCCAGTGAATAAGGAGATATTTGGGGAATAGGTAACAAAAGATGGCGATAGGACATACTGTTCTGATGGAACCAAGGCCAGAGGAGCCCCTCGTCCAGCCTCGGGGCAGTCAGGGAGTTTCTTGGGGAAGAGTGGTAAAGGATAGTGCCTCTAAACAGAGCGGTAAGGGATAAGTTGAGAAGGGATGACTCATTCTAACAGAAGCCTGAGGGGATGTGGGATGTGGGTCAGCACTGGACCTGGCACAGCTGGCCCCATATGCCCGCGCCAGGGCGGAGGAGCGGGTGGGCCCCTGGGTTGTAAGGTTGGAACTAGGTCTCCCGTTAAATGCGAGCTCCTGTCACAATGCCTGGCTCGGAGCAGGCGCTCGCCTGGCTGACAGGTCGTGAAACAGGCCTTGAAATGCCCCGTGCGCTGTGCCCAGGGGTTTGACTCAGGCCGTTTACTTACCACCAGAAGAAACCTGTGGATGGGCTTCTTGATCTTGTGAAACTGGATTGTATGGGTATGTCCCAGTTTTGAAAATTCTTCAAGCTGTGCATTTATAGAAGCATGAATATTTCTATTTCAATAAAAACCTAACATCCCAGCCAGTGTGGCTCAGTGATTGAGCATTAACCTATGAACCAGGAGATCACAGTTGATACCCTGTCAGGGTATATGTCCAGGATGTGAGCTTGATCCCCAGTGAGGAGCATGCAAGAGGCAGCCGATCAATTCAATGGTTCTCTCTCATCATTGATATTCCTCTCTCTCTCTCTCTCTCTCTCTCTCTCTCTCTCTCTCTCTCTCTCTCATCTCTGAAATCAATAAAAATATATATTTTAAAACTTAACCCTAAAAAAATGACTTTACACAGAGCATATACCCGGTCTACTGTGCCTTCCCCGGGAAGACCATACCCATTCCCGGGTTCCCTAAGTTCTGATTTGCCCTAGAGAGAGACTCCCAGCTTCTCTTCATTCTCGGGAAGGACAACCCTCAGCTTCTGGGCCAGGAAAGCTCAGTGAGAGGGTGGCTGCAGAGAGAACAGAGCAAAGCCTACGCTCTGCTCTCCCTCTGAGGGAAGAAGGGCACAGCAGAACTTGTAAAACAGAGCTGTGCTTACTCAGTCCACAACAACCGTAGAGTTTCCTTCCAGGTACCTCTTAGAGGCTAAAACTGATCGGAATGGTGAAGGCAGAGGCGCGGTTGGGAGCAGGGCTGATAGCCTGTCCTAAGATTACGAGAACTAAAAAGCCCTTTGGACCTTGGGGCCCCAAAGCTAGCCTAGATGGATCTAGAATCACCCTTCTTCACCATAAGACTGGTAATGCCCGGGTTATACAGGATCTGGGGTGGAAAGGACACTCCAGCCCCTCCCTGTGGGCAGAAGTGAAATTGGAACTCAGAGAGTGCTCAAGGATGTACAAGGCATTTTTCGTAAACCGTTATCGGTTTTAATGAGCTACAAATTGCCTAACGACATTGTTCCGTTATAACGGAAACGCTTTTTGTTTTGCTAAAGCAGGACTGGCTATAGAGTTAAATGACTGGAAGAGTAAAGCCTTTAATCCTATAGATTAATAAGGTATGACCTTTAATGCTGGCAAGCATTTTATCTTTGGAGATGAATATCGTCATTTACCTTCTGTGGTCCAGATTTTCTGAAAAGGTTAAGATAGTGCCTCAGAGTACGGGAATGCTTTTACTAAAGGCTTCAGTGGACACAGAACTGCCGGCCTATCTTTAAAGGAAGGGGGGGGGAGGAGGTGGGCAGATAATAACTGTTAAGGAAAATACTGCGATGGAAAGAGAACATTTAGGAACAGAATAAGATTGAGTGGCTTCGGGGATGCTGAGGAGGACAAAGCAGCGGCAATTAGCACCGGGCTAGTCCCGACGTGGTGACCACCCTGCTCGGGTAATCACCAGAAAGGTCAAATGTTAGTCTCCCTGTCTTATATGAGCTGCAGACTGCCACAAGCAATTTCTCCTAAGAGTCTGGGATCCCCCTGGGGATGGCGCGGGCAGGACCGAGAAGGCTGCTGCTTCCTGGCTCAGTGCCTTTTGCTCAGACTTCTATCAGGCTGGCCTTCCTGCCCCTTTCCACCTGCAACCTCATCTTTCACTCCTCCCGGTCTGAAACTGTACAGGATCCAGCATTCCACCGTTATTATTGAATGTCTCATATGCCCTCAGAGAAGGTTTGAATTGTGACTCCAAACTCCAAAGACAATATTGGGCCTCAAATAAGTCCAAATGGCCTTTCTCCCAGCACCCACGCTGTGCAGAGTTTAGAAGAAAAGGGAGCCCTAACCAGTTTTGGCTCAGTGAATAGGCAGAGGTGGGCAAACTTTTTGACTCGAGGGCCACAATGGGTTCTTAAACTGGACCGGAGGACCAGAACAAAAGCAACCTGACCATGCTGGCACTCTCATCTTGGACTGCTGGTGGAGGATCGGAGGGGAGTGCAAGAGAACCCTCTGCTCTTTCGGCTCTGAGGGCCGGATAGAACAGCTGAACGGGCCATAGTTTGCCCACGGCTGGAACAGAGTGTCGGCCTGCAGACTGAAAGGTCCCAGGTTCGATTCCGGTCATGGGCATGTACCGTATTTGCCGGCGTATAAGACGATTTTTTGGCCCTGAAAAATACCGTATTTGCCGGCGTGTAAGAGACTGGGCGTATAAGACGACCCCCTAACATTTCCACTCAAAATACAGAGTTTGTTATATACTCGCCGTATAAGACTACCCCCCACTTGGAGGCATATTTTTCTGGGCCAAAAAATCGTCTTATACGCCGACAAATACGGTACCTTGGTTTCGGGCACAACCCCAGTAGGGGGTGTGCAGTAGGCAGCTGATCGGTGTTTCTCTCTCATCAATGTTTCTAACTCTCTCTCCCTCCCCCTTTCTCACTGGAAAAAAAAAATCAGTAAAATGTATTTTTAAAAGGAAAAAATATATGTAAGTATCCCTTTTAGTTCTTCCCAAGGCTTTAGTTCTTCCCGTATAAAATGCTCTGAACTAGAAAGCTCATTCTCTCTAGAGTCCATAGTAAGTCTTTATGTGATTCTCAAAAGCCTTGCATTCCCCATCTATTTTCATTGGAAAGAATAAGGGAATGCTAGCAACAAAACAAGCCCAATTATCGCTAAGTTCTGCTGCATGTTTTCGTGACCTGGCAACGTGTGTAAAGTAGGTTTGAGTCTGTCAGTGAAGAATGCGGTGTGGGTTCCCGAGAAGACACAGAGAACGGAGCCTAACAGCTGTGAAACTGAAGCAGAACAGGCCACGATAATGACTTTCCATGGGCGGGGGGGGGGGGGGATCTGTCATGTCCCCACCTGTCTTCCCCTCCGCCCCTATGTGATGGATGGATGCTCCCATCATACCAGCGGAGGCCAAATTGAAATATTGTGCAAAGTGCATTTGGATTGATTAAAAGACACAAGCGTCGCCCAGCCCCATCAAAAATAACGAATGAACAACCGAATAACAAGCCCCCTCCCCCCCGAACTGAGGACACGGGGGGACGTGAACCTTAGAGAGAGGCCTCAGTTTATGGTCTTTCTCTTTTTTTGTAGATCAGCCATGCTCTAGACCGCATGGAGGATGTAGTGAGATTATTTAAATGAATTCTACTTAAAAGATGCTAGTTTGGATAAAACCAAGCCATTAGTTATGATGGCAACCCAATTAAGCCCGTTTAGCAACCCTTATCTCAGCTGTTATAGTCATTGAGGGAGAAAAATAAATGGGAGGCTCGGCCATCATTCCTTGTTACTTCACGTACCGGGAAAGTATCAATCATGTGGAAAATACTGGCTAGAATTCTGTCCCTGAGAAAACAGCCCAATGAAAGAATAGCTGGCAGAGGCTGGGGTCAGAGCCACCTGCAGACTGCGAGTGCAGCCAGCGGGCGTGGCCTGGTGCCCCCCACACCCCCAACTTAGCTGTGCCGCCCTAGGTGTGTGGCTTGTGCCCTCTCAGCCTCAGTTTCCCCACCTGCCCTGCTGGGCTGTTCTACGGACTGGAAATCATGAATACAAAATTCCCGGTGCTTAGGAATCACCTAATAAATATTTAAATCAGCCGACTTGAACTTCTGGACTTTTCTAAATATATTAGTACGGGACCATCAGTAGCCAAGGCAAACTAGGAAATGCCATCGGATGACCAGCCTGTTGGTGGCCTGAGCATTTTTCTAAGGAAGGAGCGGGCCGGAGTCCTTCACTCAGAGTCAGGCTCTGTATCAGAAAATGTGCCAGAAAATGCCACCTTGGACCTTGGCATCAATTCATGGGACTTGCCTGTCTTTAGGGGGAGATTCGGCCCAACTTTCATGTGCCCGCCAGCAGGACTTTTCCACACTGATCAGCCAAGCCAGCCCTCTGAGCCATGCTGCTCTCAGACCGCCCCTGGGAAAGGAAACGGATTTGAGCATTGACACGCTTTCCGCAGTGCCCACCTATGCCAGCTCAGCTCGTCCTGCCAAGGTGTCCCTTAGCCGGCCCTCCTCTGCCTTCCTTATTCCCCAGTCCAGCCAATAGCACCACAGCCGCACGGTCCCCAAGCTGGGACCCAGTCACCCGCCTACCCATCACCCCCAGTCCAAATCCGGCTGTCAGTTCAGCCTCCTGAATCCAGCCCCCGCCCCTCCACTCCGACTGCCCTCACTCAGCCCTCATTCCGTTCCCCTTACTGCCCCGGCCTCCCCGCCGGCCTCCCTGTGTCCTCTCTCCCCACTCAAGGCCATGCCTTCCCGTGCCTCCAGCATCCTCTGCTTTTATCAAAGTGCTTCTCCAGCTTAAAAGTCTTTGTACTCCTTCCCACAAAATAGCCACACTGTCTCCTCCTCCTGGAACGGCTTCCCCTCTCTCTCCGCAGAGCTTTCTCACTTCCAGCACGCTCAAATGCCATCTTTTCATGAAGCCTCTGATCTGTCCCCAGGCAGTTAATTACTCCATGTCACAAGCCCCCTGACAGTAATCCCTGTATCTCTTCCTGCACTTACAATGCTGTTCTGCATCTGCTCGTGTGTCTGCTCCAGCCATACCGTTAGCGTTTCAAGAGCAGGCACCCTGTGCCATTGATTTTTCTGTACATCCACCCAGCCAGAGTCGAGTCCCAATGAGTGATTTTTGACTGAATGAATAAAAGGGGACTGCCAGGTTTAACATGGCCTCCAAACCAGCACTTCCCCTATTTTTTTCCTTTTCTTTCAAGTTAGCAAAATGGAAACAAAAAGCCAAAAATTGACTTTTTAAAACAGTCCATTATTTCAGATTATTTTCTCTTCTAAACAAAGTTTTTATCCCAATTATGTGAATAACTAGAGGCCCAGTGCACAAAATTTGTGCATGGGTGGGGGTTTCCCCTTAGCCTAGCCTGCACCCTCTTCAATCTGGGACCCCTTGGGGAATATCCGATTGCCATTTTAGGCCCAATCCAAGATCAGATCTAAACTGGCAATCGGACATCCCCCTCATAATCCTGGACTGCTGGCCCTAACTTCCCCCTCCCTGCCATCTTGGTCACTCCTAACTGACCCCCCCTGCCAACCTGGTCACACCCCTGCTGGCCTGGTTGCTCCCAACTTTCCCCCTCTGCCAGCCTGGTCACCCCTAACTGCCCCCCTGCTAGCCTGGTTGCCCCTCATGGGCCCCCTGCTGTCCTGGTCACCCCACACAGCCTGCGGTTCAGTCATTTATTTATCCCTCACTAACCCCCCTGCTGACCTGGTTGTAGGCAGCCATCTTGTGAGGATGTGATGGTCAATTAGCATATTATCTCTTTATTATATAGGATTACCTCAGTTCTACATCAATTAATATATATGGAAACCTGATATTATATTTTGAAAAGCCATTTTCTACCAAGTTTTTTTGCTGTTTTTGTTGGTTTACAGTTAATTTTTTTAACAAGTAAAATGGAATTGGCAATATCTTTTTTTTTTTAGAAACTTAGATTTCTACTTATTTATTATTTTTTTACTTTTATTTTTTTAATATTTTCTTTTTATTTCAGAGGGGAAGGGAGAGGTAGAGATAGAAACATCAATGATGAGAATCACTGATCTGCTGCCTCCTGGGGATGAAGCCCCCAACCCAGGCATATGCACTTGACCGGAATCAAACCCAGGACCCTTCAGTCCTCAGGCTGACATTCTATCCACTGAGCCAAACCGGCTAGGGCAGCAATATCTTTATTAACAAAGCAATTCTTAAAAATGCTGTGCTTTTCCGTCTGACTTATTTTGCTTAGCATGATACTCTCAAGATCCATCCATGTTGTCACAAATGACAGTGTTTCATCTCATTGCTGAGTAGTAGGACAAGAACTATATGATTTCACTCAGATGTGGGATATAAAACAGAAGGCAACAAATGACAAAACAAACAAACTCATAGGCACAGACAGCAGTGTAGTGGTTACCAGAAGGGAAGGGGTTGGGGAGGTTAAAGAGGGAAAAGGAGGATCAAATATATGGGGATGAGAGGAGACTAGACTTTGGGTGGTGAAGCACACCATGCAATATGCAGATGTCTAGCACTGCACACTTGAAATTTATGTAAACTCATTAACAAATGTTGCCCCAATAAATTTAATTTTTTTAAATGCTTATGCATTCTTGTAATGAGATTCTTGGTTTATGGGGAAGATGCCAGAAATTTTGTAAAATACTGATACTGAAAAGCCATAGTAAACAGAACATAGGGATGAACAAAACAATACAAAGGATGGCCTTATAGAGAAGAAACCTGGTCCAGCTCCCTTTCAAGCACAGCTGAAGATAGGTTTAGAGCCCTGTTCTTTTGAACTAAAAGCTCTGGTATGATTTGCTCACAACTGCTTGCTGAAGGCTCCTCAATGTATAGAAACACGGTGGGGACTCAGTGGGGAGGAGGTTGCCCCACTCACGCATCTTGACCCTATGAACAGCCTCCACTCCTGCATTCTGACTGCCCTCGCCTCAGCCCTCACTGTCAGTCCCCATTAAAGTAGTTGGGTGCCCCACCTTTGCCGGGGTGCCCTTATCTATACTTTGCCTCCTCTTAATTCATCCTATTTTCTGATTTTCCTCCCATAATTTGGGCTTCAGTCTCCCTTGAGACACCAGATGAGTACTCTGTCCTTGGCCCTGGCGTGGACTCCCTGCTCTGAGCCCCGGTTGCACAGACCCCACTGCACTTCTCACCCAGTGAGACAGGGAGGCCATGGATGTAGACACAGTAACTACTCTCAGAATAGAAGCACAGTAGAAATGGAAAACTTGGGGAATAGAAACAGAGAACCCATGGAGCTCAAAGCATCTGTTTCTCTCCCTTCTCCCCCTCCCCTCTTGCATTTTAGTTTCCACATAGGCAGCCTTACTTTGCACACTGGTCCCCACCTAACACCACCTATACTCATGATTTCAGGGGACCCTTGATGACATAAATGGCTTTGGAGTCTTATCTTTCTTGTCTTGGGTATTATAACGTGTGAGAAGCTGGTCCCTTGTATGCAGCACTAGAGGCCCAGTGCAGAAAGTTTGTGCATGGGTACAGTCCCTAGGCCTGGCCTACTATCAGGGACATCTTCCCCAGCTGCCTGCAGCCAGCCCTGTTCTCCCCTTCCCCCCCTCCCTCCGCTGCCACCCACCCCAGTTCCCTGTTTGCCATTGGGTGATAGGTGCCTGATGACCGAAAAGTCAGATGTTCCCACTCGCTTGCCAGCCCCGCCGCCACCACGGGTGGCCATGAGGCTATCAGAGCCTGCCAGCCAGGGAAAGGGACCAAGAGGTGGTCAGTGCGTCTCATAGTGACAAGTCCAGTGGTCGTTCTGGTCATTCTGCAATTAGAGTCCATTTGCATATTACCCTTTTATCATATAGAATAGAGGCCTGGTGCATGGATGGGGCCAACTGACCTTCCCTGAAGGGGATCCTAGATTGGGGTGGGGAGTTCCCACTGGGGGTGGAGCTGTGCTGGGTGAGGGGCAGCAGGCAGTTTGCAGGCCAGCCATGCCCCCAGCTTTGTCAGGAAGGAATAACATCTGGAAGACGTCCAGTCTAATTAGCATATTACCCTTTTATTAGTATAGATTGTTCATAATAGATAAAAAATAGAAATGACCCAAATGTCTGTCACCTAGTGAACTGATAAACAAAGCATCGTCTGTTCACAGGGTGAGATATTATTCAGCCATAAAAAGGAATGAAGTAAAGATTCATTCTATCGTATAGGTGAACCTTAGAAATATAATGCTAAGTGAAAGAATCACATTTTATATAATTCCATCTATAGAAATCTCCAGAAAACACAAATCTATAGAGAAAAAAGGCAGATTAGTGATGGTGATGCCTAGGGCTGGAAGTGGATAAGAAGAGTTAGTACAAGAGTGCCCAAAGTGAGGGGTTTTGGGGGGGTAAGGGGTGATGGAAATGTTCTAAAATTAGACAGCAGCGATAGTTGCACAACTCTAAATTTACTCAACCTGAATTAATTATTTTAAAAAAAAGAGTGAGAGACAAGAGAGTAAAGCATAATTAGACAAAATATTTCTAAATCCCTGTGTAACTTTTGAGATTATATTTCTTTTTCTAATTAGTATAGTAATCATGGTTATTATAAAGAAAATTAAAAAGAAGTGGTATTTGAATGTTAATTACATGGAGAGATAAACGTTATTTAGGCTTTGCTGTATTTCCTTCTCATCTTTTTCTAATCACATATATTTTTTTGATTAGGATCACTCTGTTTTTCATTGTGTCTCTTACAAGATTATTATTTTTTTCTTCCTGAGTAATGGAACCTATCAGGAAAAAAAAAAATCTCAATGTTTCCTGGCTAAGTAGAAATCCTGTTTGGCCAGAATTCTGAATTAAATAAAATTCCTCTATGATATTTTCTCATCACATCCACGCTCATATCACCAAAGCTGGGAGACCCATGTACACACATGTTCTGTTGTACTGATGCTGGCTCTGTAGGTCTCCCACAAAGAGCAATATACCGTTAGTCATGTAAATAAGGAAAACATGAAAGACTTCTTTCCACCATCTCTCCCAATGCTTGACGTCCACCGCACACGCCAACATAACAAAACCTTGTGCTCACTGGTCTGGCTCAGATGGAGGGTTGTGTCATGATCACCAATCATCCCTTCCACTTTCTGGGAAAGAGCACGTGGTGTGGGAATACTGTGTCTTCAGGCCGCAGGTCTCACACTAGTGACACACCGACCTTAGCCTGGGACAATTACTTAATCTGTCTGAGTCCCAGTTCCCTCGTGCTGGAAATGAGGGAAAACTACAAAGTAGGCCCCCGAAAGCTCAAAGCAGCCACCTCTCTGGTCTGCTTGGACTTTTCCTCCTCTGAATAGTAGCAGGTGTTCAGTTTCTCTACATAAATCCTCCCTTTTTGTTAGTTGTATGAGCTTGCTTCTCGTAGAAAATGTACGGCTCTGCCCCAAATAAACCGAGAGCGCAAGATCCAAGTGTAAAATAGTGGACCAACCGGACCAAGGGCCATAGCCCGGCTGGCAACAGGCCTGGCGCCCAGCGCGAGCTGCCAGCTCGGCCTCTCATGGGCAGTTATCCCAGCTCAGAGTAAAAAACGCGAGTTAAATTGTCCTGTTCAAAATCAAGAGGTGGGTCAGTTTGGACCTGTCTTGGTCGTGTGATGTGCTGAGACGTATTATAAGCAGCCTATGCTGCGTGGGGTCAACAAAGCCAGCAATGGGAGCAGGAGGTGGCCAGTGCCGGGAAGACCCTGGCAGGCTGCCAACTCCATGGAGTCAGGGCCCCTCTTAAAGTCACAGTCCTCTGGATGAAATGGACTCCGTTACCGAGATTCATGGGAAAGAAATGGGGACCATTTCCCCCACGTCTCGCCGGTGTTTGGCAGCATGAGCACTGGAAGCTCAGGAATAATCCACCAACATCTGAAGGCTGGGTGTGGGGAGTTGTTGAATGGGCACGGAGTTCCAGTTGGGGAAGATGAAAAATTCATGAGATGGATGTGGTGATGTGAATGGTACTTAATACCACTGACACTTAAAAAACGGTTAGGAAGAGCCCTGGCTGGTTTGGCTCAGTGGGTAGAGTGTCTGCCTGCAGACTGAAGGATCCTGGGTTTGATTCTGGTCAAGGGCACATGCCTGGATTGCAGGTTTGGTCCCTGGTAGAGGGCCTGAAGGAGGCAACTGATCAATGATTGTCTTTCAACATTGATTTTATATATATATATATATATATATATATATATATATATATATATATATTCTCCCTCCCTCTCTGAGGTCAATAAAAACATTTTTTTAAATGTTTAGGAAGGTAAATTTTGTTGTGTGTATTTTACCAAATTAAAGGATCACACATGCCCTGGCTGGTGTGTTCAGTGGTTAGAGCGTCTGCCAAAAGGGCTCAGGTTCGATTCCCAGTCAAGGACATATGCCTGGGTTGTGGGTTTGCTCCCTGTCTCTGATCTGTTTCTCTCATATCGAGGTTTCCCTCCTCTGTTTATCTCTCTCTCCTTCTCCCTCCCTCCCTCCCTTCCTCTGTCTCTGGAAAAAATATCTTCAGGTGAGGATTAACAAAAAAACAGTAGCTCACGGGGGGAGGGAAGGGGGATTAAAATAATAATAATTTTAAAACCCAAGTCATGGTTTAGGGACTTTAGTTTGCTTTCATGGTTGAAATAAGAGCTTAAAGTATCTACCTACATGGTCCTGACATAGACAGTAAAGGTTGGAGAAGGAGGCCTGAGACTCAACTGGTTAATCTGAGCCCATCCTCAACCTCTCCGGGCCTCAGCCTCAGAACACCTGAGACAAGGGCGTCCGGGATCAGCTGCTCTGAACCAGTGCGGAGCCCACGGCTGCAGTTCCGGTGCCCGCTGACTATCTCCCCTCCTCCCTCCTCCCTCCCCCCAGGGTTAATGTAGGTGCATTTCTCCGAGGCAGGGCCATGACCATCATCAGGGCCCCAAAGGGGAACCCACCTCCCATTCAGTTAAAGAGCCACTGACAGGTGGGGTTCCTGTCTCAGGGCCCTCCCATCTTCTAACACTGTGCAGACGGAGCCCCTGTTGTCTGTGTCCATTGGTTATGCTTATATACATGCATATGAGTCTTTTGGTTGATCGCTCCCCCTTCTCCCACCCTCTCCTGCCTTCCTTCTGAGGTTTGACAGTCAGATCAATGCTTCTTTGTCTCTGGATCTGTTTTGTCCATCAGTTTATGAGTGAAATCATGTGATGTTTATCTTTCTCTGACTGACTTAGCATAATGCTCTCCAAGTCCATCCACGCTGTTGCAAATGGTAAGAGTTCCTTCCTTTTTACTGTAGCGTAGTATTACAACTGTGTAGATGTACCACAGTTTTTTAATCCACTCCATCTGCTGATGGGCACTTAGGCTGTTTCCAAATCTTAGCTATGGTGAATTGTGCTGCTATGAATATAGGGGTACATATATCCTTTCTGATTGGTGTTTCTGGTTTCTTGGGATATAGTCCTATAAGTGGGATCACTGGGTCAAATGGGAGTTCCATTTTTAGTTTTTTGAGGAAATTCCATGCTGTTATCCACAATGGCTGTACCAGTCTGCATTCCCACCAGCAGTGCACGAGTGGTCCTCTTTCTTCACATCCTCGCCAGCACTTGTCGTTTGTTGATTTGTTGATGACACCCATTCTGACAGGTGTGAGGTGGCACCGCATTGTCATTTTTATTTGCTTCTCTTGGATGATTAGTGACTTTGAGCACATTTTCATATGTTTCTTGGCCTTCCTTATGTCCTCTTTTGAAAAGTATCTATTTAAGTCTGTTTCCCAATTTTTTTAAAATATATTTTATTGATATTTTACAGAGGAAGGGAGAGAGATAGAGAGCTAGAAACGTCGATGAGAGAGAAACATCGACCAGCTGCCTCTTGCACACCCCCTACTGAGGATGTGCCCGCAACCAATGTACATGCCCTTGACCGGAATCGAACCTGGGACCCTACAGTCCGCAGGCCGACGCTCTACCACTGAGCCAAACCGGTTTCGGCTGTTGCCCATTTTTTTTATTGGATTGTTTATCTTCCTTTTGTTAAGTGGTATGAGTTCCCTGTAAATGTTTGGAACTGACACAAGAACAGACATATAGACCAATGGAATAGAATAGAGAACCCAGAAATAAACCCAAGCCACTATGCTCAATTAATATTTGACAAAGGAGGCAAGAGCATGCTATGGAGTCAAGACAGTCTCTTTAATAAATGGTGTTGGGAAAATTGGACAGATACATGCAAAAAAATGAAACTAGACCACCAACTTATATCATACACATAAATAAATTCAAAATGGATAAAGGACTTAAACGTAAGATGAGAGACCATAAAAGTCTTAGAGGAATCCACAGGCAGCAAAATCTCAGACATATGCTGAAGCAATATCTTCACCGGCACAGCTCCTGACCTAGGGCAATGAAAACTAAAGAGAAAATAAATAAATGGGACTACATCAAAATAAAAAGCTTCTGCCAGCAAAATAAACCATCCACAAAACAACAAGAAAGCCCACTGCATGGGAGAACATATTTGCCAATGTTATCTCTGATAAGGGCAAAGAATCATTATTTTTTAATTACATTTGAATTTTAGATGGTGATTTTCCTTCCCCCTGTGCATATAAGCTGGGAGAGGTTTTTCCCCTGGGGATTTTGAAAATCCTTTCATTACCTTATCAATGAAAAAAGCAAGTTCATTTTATTTGACTTCAGAAAAAGACATCATCAGGCTAGCCTGGGAATAATGCATGTGGAATTGAAGACAGTAGCATAATTAAGTTCACAAAAGGCCCATTCATATGGCCCTATTTCAGATCTTCTTAATGCCTTCTCATCCATTCTACCAAGTGACTTCAGAGTAGAAAAAATATATAGTGGATTCCTCTGAGATATTTAATTAGTTCAGTAAAAAGAAAAAGAAAATAATTTTTCAATAAAGAAATTAAACCAAATGACTAAAGCTGACATTGGGTAACCAAGTTCAAAGTAATGATGCATTTCCTTTGAGTTCTTGCTCTAACAAAAGATTATATGCCACCATTAGAAATAGCAATCCTTCTGATAATTAATTACATCTGTGTTCCTATCTTAGCAGACACGTATCTGCATGTTTGCTCTGGAACTGTCTTTGGGGTTGATATATGTAAAGTCCCACCAGCCCCACTAGACAGTATCTGTTCTCGCTGCTTCACGGTGAGCTTCCTTCAAGCGGGTTTCTTCCCCACTAACTAATGGAAGACCTCTCCCAAAAAGTCACCTGCAACATGCTCCTCGAAAGATCCCATTGCTTCTCTTTAATCCTTATCCTTTTGGACATCCTAACACATCGCATCATCTTCCTGTTCATCTCCCCTGCCTCCTGCAAACTGGCATCTGCTCTGTAAACTCGGGGCGTTCCACCTACACCCTTCCCTCATTCTGAACTTTCACCTAATTTGCTAGAAACATTTCAAAAGTATCTGTGTTGACAATGCCCCCGTTGCCAACCCAGCCCAGCATTCTCTCTAAGCCCTGTACACCTGTACACATTGCACTGAATACGGGGTTTATTAGCACCATCAAATCTGAACTGCCTTTCCACTCCCCACTACCTTCCATGCTTCTTCTGGAGCCTCGCCTGAGAGCCCCATCACCAAGAAGAGACGTTCATTTCCTGCTCACACCACCCACACCATGACGCAATCCCTTGCTGGGCTCCAGGGTCCAGCATCTCCTGTCAATACCGCTGGGTGTTTCTAAAAGTGAGTCAGGTCCGGTGTTTCACTGCCTTTCTGAAGACCCTCCAGTGGGACTTGTCATGATAGTCAAGGTTCCATGCCCCACGGGACATCTCTGGCCTCTGCCCCTTGCAGTGCTTGCAGACAGCAGGGGGCACAGCCATGGTGTCTGACAACCTTGCCTGAATCCACACAGGCCACGAGCGCAGGGTGAGCCTCAGCCATTCTGAGTGTCAGCAGAATGCCTCGTGATCCCCCCAGAACTGTGAGCACGTGAGGCTTGTGAGGAGCTGCTGTGGTCCACTTCTCACTGGCCTCCCTAATCCCCTGGGAAGACAGTTTCTCCTGGTGTTCTGGGTACTGATGAGGGGCGGGGCTTTCTGCCCACCCCTCTTGGGGTGCAGCTGCAGACAGTAAAACCACTGAGAGGCAGCTTGAAATTGACACCTCAGCCCCAAGGTCTCCCTTCATCTGTGATGCAGCCAGCTGCCCCCTGGGGTTTGGGGTGTCACCTGCACACAGGCCATCTTTGCCTGCTCATCCTTTGACTGTCCCCGTAAGTGATAAGCTGCCTGAATCTGAAAAGGACTCAGTGTTTATTCACCAACAGAACCTGTCCGACCCGGCCTGGCCTTGCGCTGGACACCCATGCTCTGAGCTCAGATATTCACTAACTTCTGCCCCATGTGATCCAGAACTTGAATCAGAACCGAGTGTACACTTCAAGGAAAAATGAAAACACGGGAGGAGATTACATAAAATTAAGCTTGTAACTCTTTTTCAGGGCAAATGAGGATAGGAAAAATAGAACAGGGCCAGACGTTAGGTCAGTACCCGTGCATAAAATTAGAGCACAATCCTTTCAGATGCACAGCAAATCCTTTTGGAATAAGGCAAATCCATACACTTACTAACTACAGTGAGGGCAAATGTGACTCTAACTTTCCTCACAGAAAATTTGGACTATTAATGGATGCTTTGTCCCAAGAGCCAACCTCTAGTTCATAGATGATTAATGGTGAATTCAAAGAAAGGTAAATGAAATCATGCTGAGTCATACCAAAATTAAACAGCCTTTTCTTTGGGTGAGTTTAAAATAAGGTGACCAGACGTCCCGCTTTTGGCGGGACAGTCCCAATTTTTAACAATTTGTCCCAGGACTTTTTAAAAATGCCTTGGCAGCCGAAACCGGTTTGGCTCAGTGGATAGAGCGTCAGCCTGCGGACTCAAGGGTCCCAGGTTTGATTCCGGTCAAGGGCATGTACATTGGTTGCGGGCACATCCCCGGTAGGGATGTGCAGGAGGCAGCTGGTTGATGTTTCTCTCTCATCGATGTTTCTAGCTTTCTATCCCTTTCCCTTCCTCTCTGTGAAAAATCAATAAAAATATATTAATTAATAAATAAATAAATAAATCGCCGTGGGACACGGTACAAATTGTTAAAAATCAGGACATCTGGTCACCTTAGTTTATAAGGGCTTCTTTTCTTTTTAAAAAAATATATACATATATATTTTACATATATTATATTTATTTTATATATTTATATAAAATATAAATATATAAAATAAATATAATATATGTAAATTTATGTAAATAATATATAAATTTATTTCAGAGAGGAAGAGGGAGGGAGAGAGAGAAACACCAATGATGAGAGAGAATCATTGACTGGCTGCCTCCTGCATGCCTCCTGCTGGAGATAGAGCCTGCAATATGGGCATATACCCTTGACTGGAATTGAACCCAGGATCCTTCAGTTCACAGATCAACGCTCTACCCACTGAGCCAAACCAGCTTGGGCTTATAAGGGCTTCTTAAAATAATGTTTCCTAAAGTAAAAATCATATAGTAGCTGAAATTTTTTAAAATGAAGCTAAGACCCAAAAATTATGTTCTAGCCAGCCTGTGGTTTTATTCCTCATAACTAACCCACCTTCTCAGGCTGTCCAGTGCTGCCCGGCCAGACCCAATGGCACCATCACCCCAACCAGCCCCCATGGCACCGTCACCCCAACCAGCCCCCATGGCACCGTCACCCCAACCAGCCCCCAGGGCACCTTCACGCTGACCAGCCCTCATGGCACCGTCAGCCGGGCCAGCCCCTTTTTTCAGACCATTTTTTACTTACAAAAGAAAACCCTGGAAGGGCTCCCTGTGCAACCAACTACCCATTCCGTGTAGAGCTATTCCCCATAAAACATGGCCTTCTCTCCTGGGACCTCTACCTTCCTGTGCCACCAACATACGGAATGCTTGGGTCTCTATAATAATAAAAGTGTAATATGCTAATTAGACCGGACAGCCGAAAGACCTTCCGGACGACCTTCCGGACGAAGCTGGGCTGCCAGGGCTGAGGCAAGCCGCCGCAGGTGTGAGGGCGGAGCCCCTTGAACATTTCGTGCATCGGGTCTCTAGTATTTAGGTAAAAGGTTGAATTTTTTTAGATACATTTTTATTGACTTCATAAAGGAAGGGAAAAGGAGAGAGAGGGAGAAACATCAATGATGGAGACAATCGCCGAGACCGGTTTGGCTCAGTGGTAGAGCGTCGGTCTGCGGACTTAAGGGTCCCGGGTTCGATTCCGGTCAAGGGCATGTACATTGGTTGCGGGCACATCCCCAGTGGGGGGTGTGCAAGAGGCAGCTGATCGATGTCTCTCTCTCATCGACCTTTCTAGCTCTCTATCTCTCTCCCTTCCTCTCTGTAAAATATCAATAAAATATATATTTTTTAAATGATGGAGACAATCATTGATTGGCTGCCTCCTGTACACCCCACAGGGGATGGAGCCTGAAACCTGGGCCTTGCCCTGACTGAGAATTGAGCTGTGACTTCCTGGTTCATGGGTCGACGTTCAACCACTGAGCCACACCAGCCAGGCAAAAGGTTGAATTAGGAGCAAGGAAAAGTCCCTTTGTTATCTCCATTATCAGAGTGACTTTCAGTGCGTTAGTATGACTTGTGTGTTAGAAGCTCAGCGTTCTAAAGGTGAAGGCTGAAGAACTTAAATCAAAAGTCCTCCTATATATGATGACAGGCTTGGAGACCACTAAGCTTTATACAGATGTGTAAGCTCTTCCCTTCTGTCCTGTTTGAACCCCTTAATCCCCCCCCTGTGTGGCGTGGGGGAAGTGCTGTCAGCGCTCCTCGGCGTGTCAGCATGTGCACTCACACGGCCCCTCTCCCCTAGGCGACCCGCCTGCCACCGGCACGGGCACTTTGCTGATCACCCTGGAGGACGTGAACGACAACGCGCCCTTCATCTACCCCACGGCGGCCGAGGTCTGCGACGACGCCAAAAACCTCAGCGTCGTCATTTTGGGAGCCTCAGATAAGGATCTGCACCCAAATACAGATCCTTTCAAATTTGAGATCTATAAGCAAGCTGTTCCTGATAAAGTCTGGAAGGTCTCCAAGATCAACAGTAAGTCAGCCGGACGTTCCACACTGACTCTTGTGGCGTTCGCCTAGTGGCTCTGGCTCGGTTTCTTTCCCCACGCTGTTCTTCCTCTCCTCTCTCTTGCGTGTTCTCAAATGGTTTCTTTCAAGTTATTTATGCACTGTGAATATTGATCATTTTCCCACCAGAAAAATGAATACAGTATGTAAATATATTAAACATGAGTCCCTTATCATGCAAACATGAAAGTTTTTTCTATTGCTTTCTCTCTTATCTTCTCTATACTGGACACAGCTGATCTCTGCCCTGTACAGACTGTACACTCTATGAGGTGCATAGTATATGCTGTGTACTCTACACCTTACACTGTACATTCTATACAGCACACCCTGCACTATACGCCTCACTGTGCACTGTATGCTATCCACCCTGTATTGTATACTCTGTACTGTACACTATACTGCACACTTTCCACTCTATACTGTATATCATATACTGTACACCTTGTACTGTACACTCTGTGCTTTACATTCTATACTGCACAGCCCTATGCAGTACACACACCCAGTCTCCAGCCTTCAAGAGCCGGGGTCTCTGCTTCTCCCTAAGCATGTCTTGGCTCGGCTGTCTCTCCTCTTCTAACATAACAAAAGTTAATGTGAGCACAGTTACATTAACTGTAACCCTGGAGAGACGTTTCCTGGTGAACTTGCTTTTATAAAAGACTAAGGAGAAGACCTGGTTCGGGTCTCCAGCTTCCATTTTATGCTGTAGGCCTCCTCAAAACTGACTTAGTCTTTATTAAGACCGTGGCCTTTACTTTCAACTTTGATATCTTCTTTCATCTATCCGGTCCCTCGTTTATGGGCCCAGCATGTATCACCTGCCTTATTAAGATGGAAACCCCAATATATTGAGTAACGAAGTGCCCCTCTATCCACAATACCTCACCACTTTCCTCCTCGAGATGTTCACCTTGCCTGGAAATAAAGCCAAAAGCCAGAACTCACGCCTTAGACACACACCCTGCCACAGTAATGAACGGCTCCTGCCATTGGCCCAGTCCGGGCTCCTTTTCTTACATTACTGGTAGAACTTTTGAGAGAGATGGGGAATTACCATTCCATTAACTTCTGAATATGTATTGTACACTTGCACATAAAATTTTCTATTAAAAACCTCATATGTATTGTGATGGCCTTATCTCACATCTCATTTTATTACTGCCTTTCTCCTGTTATTGATTATAGTTGCCTGTTTGTCTATTTTATTGCTTTTTAAAGAATGAGTTTTGTTACACTGATTATTTTTAATTAAAACAGCCCTTCTCTTGTTTGAGGGGTTACTGTTTTGTTTGCTAGTGTTTGCAGCTGCAGCGGATTTGAACAAGCATCACCAGATCTTTCCAACTGGAACTTTCTCATTTAAATGTTTCTTCTCTACTTGAAGGAGAGGGGGGAATGTCCCATGAGTTAATCTTCCATTTCACTGGGGTAATTTTCTACCTTGGTTACATCAGCATTGCCACCTAACCTCTGGTTAGGATAATACTTCATCTACCTTTCCTCCTGGTTTTATGTAATACATAAAATGCCTTCTAACTTATTTTTCTTGTCCTGGATTTTTTTCTCCAAATACTTAGCATTGTCTATGCCCAGAAAGGGGAAGTTTAAAAAAAAAATCCTTAGTCACCTGAAAGGGAATAGCCTGAGGCTAAAACAGTAGCCAGAGTGGCCACTCCTGAGAGTGGCCCAGAGGCCTGGACAAGGGCAGGTATTCCCACCAAACGTAGGCTTACAGACCCCATCTCCTCGTGTGGGCTGAGTGGTGGATCCCATTCAGGCCCAGGGCCGTGGGCTCTGGGCTGAGAAAGACAACAGAACCCATCCCCCTGGCAACACACGGCCTCTCCACATAGAGAGTGAGAGGACTTTTTTTTTTTTTTTGGGGGGGGGGGAGGATGTTCCAATAATGTATTGTGATTATTTAAATTTGGATTTCTATACAAAAATCTCTGAACTGGTAATTTTTCTTCTTTTCTTCCAGTTTTTTTTTTAAGTATAATTGACAAATAAAAATCTATATATTAAAAGCTTAAGCAACTGGCCAACCGGCCAGTAGCTATGATACGCACTGACCACCAGGGGGCAGACGCTCAATGCAGGAGCTGCCACGCTGACTTCACTTGGCAGCGGTGGTTCTCAGGTGATGCACCTGGAACCAGAGAGGAGGGAGCCCAATTCCAGGGTGTGTCACCCAAGAACCGCCCTCTCAAAATCTGGAACCCTTCAGGGGATGTCAGAGAGCTGGTCTCAGCCCAATCCCCACAGGCCAGACTGAGGGATCCCACTGGTGCACGAACCCGTGTCCTGGGCCTCTAGTCCTATATATTTAAAATGTACACTATGATCATGGGAGAATAGATTTTTACATTATTTTTTCTAGATATCGAATATGCTCTTTGTGAACATTGATTTATTGGTATAATAAATTTGCAGGGAGGGGTTCTTACTACTCAGTCATTTCACAAAAGTGGATCCCCTTGAAATTGATTATAATAACACTGAAATATAAACCTCCTTTCGTGATGGAAACGTCCTACCTGGGCTGCCAGTGTGGTAGCCACCAGCCACATGCGGTTGCCAGGCACCTAAAGTGTGGCTGGTGAAATTGAACTGAATGGATATGTTTATCCAATGTTAATGAATTTGAATTTAAACACCTGCCTGGTTATAAATAAAATGCAATGCCTATTTCACATGTTCTCAGTCTTTTCTCGGAAAGGTCTGGCCCTCTCTCACGAAGGCCCCTTCTCTTCACAGACACACATGCCCTGGTAAGCCTTCTTCAAAACCTGAACAAAGCAAACTACCAGCTGCCCATCATGGTGACAGATTCAGGGAAGCCGCCCATGACGAACGTCACAGACCTCAGGATACAAGTGTGTTCCTGCAAGAATTCCAAAGTGGACTGCAACGCCGCGGGGGCCCTGCACCTCAGCCTGACCTCAGTCCTGCTCATCTCCCTCTTCAGTTTAGCTTGTAAGTCGGCCTAACTCCAGTGTGTGCATAATAATGAAAACGTAATCAAAGCCTTTTCCCCACGTAGCTTCAAATAAGTTATCCCAGAGGAAACATTTGTTTTAGTTGATGTCCGTATAATAGAGGGTGTTACAGGTAAAAGTGCTCCAAGTAATGTCGAAAGGCATCTTACCATCCCCCTTGCTACGCTACAGGACAGGTGGAGATACTGCCCTGAACTTGAGCTAATACCAATTGATGCCCCTGAACTTGAGCTAATACCAATGCATCTGGATTAGTTAACTGGTCCACCAGGGCCCTATTTCTCTCTACTTTGTGCTGAATAATCTTTCTCAAGGTTGAAGTAGATACTACAACTTTTTAAGAACAATCATGAGAATTCATGGATGACAGTGGGGCCGTAGGAAAAAAAAAGATAAATGTATAATTCACACATTGTTTTCACTGCCTGGTGGTAATGGCTATAATGTAATAGAACATCATTTTAAACAAATAAATTATTATACCTAGTAATATAGATGTGAGAATAAAACGAATAGACATTTCCTACTTATGGGATACTAGTCCAGTTTTAATTTTAGCAATTATTTACATACTAGAGGTGCAGTGCATGAATTCATGCACTGATGGGGGGCATGGCCTGTGGGGATCAGCCCCCTGTGGGAGCACTGCTCATCCAGGTCAGCTAAGCAGTGGTGTTCCCTCTGTGGGAGTGCACTGACCACCAGAGGGCAGCTCCTGCATTGAGCACCTGCCCCCTGGTGGTCAGTGCACATCATAGTGACTGGTCAACCAATTGTTCTGGTCATTCTGCCATTAGGTCACTGGGTTTTTATATATATACTAGAGGCCTGGTGCACGAAAATGTTCCCACCACTGCCCCTGTACTCACAGCAATCAGCCCAGCTTGTGGCTGAGCAGAGCTCCCCTGTGGGAGTGCACTGACCATCAGGGGGCAGCTCCTGCACTGAGCATATGCCCCCTGGTGGTCAGTGCACATCATAGTGATCAGTTGTTCCACTGTTAGGGTCAATTTGCATATTATCCTTTTATTATATAGAATAGATAGCTAATGCCATTCAAAAGCCTTTTGGCCCTCAGTATTTACATTTTGAGAAGGTTACTAATGTAATTATAAATTTGGAAATTGAGAAATTGATTATTAGAAAAAATATAACGGAAGTTACTATATCCTGATGACAGTGGCAAGTAGGATCACAGGCAACACATATTCCAATGTCAGAAGTTCCTGTGTGTAAAGCTCTGTGCTGGGCCAGTGTCCTATGGGTAGAGCTAAGGAGGAAAAGACTTTATCATCAGAAGTGTCTCATTGGATAGTTGAGACATTTTTTCAAGAAATGAAATATTGCAGGTAAAGGTGCTCCTCTCTCCAGTTTTATTTATTATTCTCTCTTCCAAGAGACAATAGCTTCTGAGTTAGAATGTGTACAGACATGTTTTATTCTTTTACTACACACACACACACACACACACACACACACACACACCATGTATAGTTCTATTTTGTGCCGTTTGGAAAACTTTATATAATTTGTATTATATTGAGCATGATGTTGTGCATCTTGCTTTTGCATCTTGCTTTTCTTCCTTTTCTCATTACATTTCCAAGATTCGTCTATGTTGTTCTAGTTCAGGGGTCAGCAAACATTTTCTATAAAGGGCCAGGCAGCAAATATTCTGGGTTTTGTGGGCCATATCAGGTCTCCATTACGTATTCTTTTTTATTCTGGGTGTGGGTCCTTTGGCTTCATTCTTTTGTTCTTTACCACTCTTTAAAAGTGTGAAAAACATTCTTAGCTTGAGAGCCACACAAGCACGCCATGCACCGCTAGTTCATTCATTTTAACTGCTAGAGAGTATCCTGTCACATGACTATGGCTCAGATGCATTACAGTGTCCTGCTCTAACCAGCTCTTGCAGTAAACACTGGAATCTGTTTTCCAGGAGCTTCTGACATGAGCTCTAGTCAGACTGCAAGCCCAGCACTGGGTTCCAGGAGACATTGGAATTCACATATAGCAGAGTCTGGATAGAGAGAGAAAAAATGCTGCGTGCACATATGTCCAAGTGTCTGTGTGTACTTGTGCACATGGGTTTTCTCCTCCCCTTAAGTAATATTCAGATTCAACTAGACTAGCATTAACCGAACACCCTGATGTCCTGTGGCTTTTCTCTCTACTTTCTTCATTGGCTTTGTGAATTTCTCCACTTTAAAGATGAGAAAACTCAGAAAGGTCCCGTGTGAGTAAGCATTGAGACTCGCATCCACTATTAGAATGTCTCCCTCGTGGAAAAAGATAATAAAAACATTTCAGTTTATTTTGATACTATAGATGGCTTTATTGCAGCCGAGAACTGATCTGAGAGATCTGCACTTCTCTCTCTGACATCCAAAAATACAGGAAATAAAACTAATGACATTGAAAGTAATAACAAATGTAAATGAAATTATTTTTACTGCCAATTTAGTTGTTTAAATTGCATGTTGATGACAGTGAGGGAATGTACCATTCTCCCCCGGGACCCTCCCAAGGTCCTTGGCAAGCTGGCATCTCCGTTCGGCTCTGTCTGTGGGTTATGTAGGGCTCCGTGTGGTGTGCACAGTCAACTTCAAGGAAGAAAACTGTCTTAAAACTTTTTAAACATTGTCTTGGGCTTAATGAACTAGAAGTAGCAAGCATATAAAAGGACAGATGAGATGAGCCATATTAACAAGGACCAAAATTAAATGCCGGTGCCTGGGAAGGAGGAGGCATTGGATTATAACCTTAATCTAAGCCAAAAATAAATAAATGTATGCTTTTACTTCTAATGCTTTCTACTTTCATTTTTAGAATATATCTTTATTGATTTCAGAAAGGAAGGGAGAGGGAGAGAGAGATAGAAACATCAGTGATGAGAGAGAATCATTGATCGGTTGCCTCCTGCAAGTCCCCTAATGGGGATCGAGCCCACAACCCCGGCATGTGCCCTGACTGGGAATTAAACCAGAACCTCCTGGTTCATAGGTTGTTGCTCTACCACTGAACCACACCAGCCAGCCTCTAATTATTCACCCTTGAAGTGTACAGCTTGATGAATTTTAGTAACTACACAACTGTACATACCTCGTCGCCGACACCGGTTTG
Organism: Vespertilio murinus; assembly: GCA_963924515.1. Lineage (NCBI taxonomy): Eukaryota > Metazoa > Chordata > Mammalia > Chiroptera > Vespertilionidae > Vespertilio > Vespertilio murinus. Next base: position 24,158,574 of record OZ004716.1, read on the forward strand.
GCTCAGTGGATAGAGCGTTGGCCTGCGGACTGAAGGGTCCCAGGTTCGATTCCGGTCAAGGGCATGTACATTGGTTGCGGGCACATCCCCGGTAGGGGGTGTCCCCGGTATGGGGTGTACAAGAGGCAGCTGGTCGATGTTTCTCTCTCATCGACGTTTCTAGCTCTCTATCTCTCTCCCTTCCTCTCTGTGAAATATCAATAAAAAAAATAATAAAAAGTTTCCTTGTGCCCCTTTGCCATCCATCCCCTTCCCTAATCCAGACCCTCTAATTATCTGCCTTCTCTAATTATAGTCTTATCTTCTCTATAATTTTCTGTAACGGAATCACACCATCCATGTGGTTGAGAGTATCACTATTTTGTTTTGTTTTCTATTGTGAATGTGCTATGAGCAGCCACAGAAAACTCATATACCAATAGGTATCTAGCTCTTGTCCATGACTAAAAAGAATATCTAGGACAATGATCAATCTCTCACCTTGTTGATAAAATAGCCAAGCACTGGGCTGATTGCAAGAGCTAGGGCTCGATGGTAGCAGAGGTTATAGCTGCTGCTGGTCTGAAGTGAGATGCTTGGCATCGAGCACTTTCAGAGGAGTCTGGCTTTTTAAGACATAAACCAAGCAGAACTGTTCCTTCTCTCTTCAAATGCTATGCTTAAGAAAGAAAATGTCCCGAGGTAGTGCGATGTCTATCAATGCGTTTTATTACAGCCTGTCAGTCATGTATCTAGCATTCAGCTAACATGTTTTGAACCGAGTTGCCATATTCCTTGACTTAAACTCTGAATCTTTGCCATTCAGGTCTGTGAGAACTCCTGACATCTGACGCTTGACTACCAAGTTTCCATAGCAACAGGAAAAAAAAATCCAAATCGGAAGATTGCCGTTTACAGCTTTCGAACTTCACAACTAGGCCTCAATTGCTCCAGATTTTCCTTTTCTTTGCCATTTCACTTAGTCTGTACCTCACCATTTTGACAGCATCTTCCTTTCTCCTTTGATTAATGGGATTCTCTGAATTTCCCCCGAGTGTTTAAAGATCATGGCATATCATGTGCCCTCCGGGAGCAGGGACAATGACTACTTTTTCTGATGTGTTGCCACATTGCTAGTCAGCAGTCCACACCTCCAGCTGTGTCTGTGGGTTAGTATCTGTATATGTAGGAGTATCTGTACGTGTACATACCAGTATTTATAGAGCGAGATGAGATAGGACAGCCCAATTTTGATGTGCCATCCTCCCTTGAGAGGCTAAATAAAACGGGATAGAGGCCGGCAGCTGACCCCCCAGGACCTTAGCAGCGAGCTGGGCACTAGCGCAGCTGATGCTTCCCCATCGTCCCATTCGGTCTGGATGCTGCCACGACCAGCAGGCAGGTGTGCAGAGAAGGAGAGATAGAGTCCTCTCTCTTCACCTGAGGGCTACCCCCAGTTTTCACTGCCATCCTATGCCGCCATCCTGAGCGGAAGTGGTGAGGCGCAGAGCAGGAAATGTTACCATCAAATGCCACGCAAAGGGCTGAGATATTCATCCCAGGCACCTGTCTGTGTATGTGTCCTAAATCCACAGCCACCTCTGGACTTAGTCCTTATGGGGACACGGATCATGGCAGAGAACCCCTCCCTCCTCAGTACACTTACAATTCCAAGTGTCATCCTGGAGGTCACATGTGCATAAGAAGAGGCTGACAGATACCGCGTGTATACATATATATGCCCACATGTATAGACATACACTTACGCACATACACGCCGTTTGTTTCATATACACGCATACAATAGAGTAAATACAGGTAGTTTTAAAAGTACCCTTTTGTGTGAATCGACTACAGTTGTTTGCAAACCTAAAAATAAAAGACGTTCATTATGTTTGAAAAGTAATTGATTTTTATTCTGTGAGCATGTCAGCGTAAGAGGAAAGTTAGTGCTTGTACTAAGATTATCTCCTTGTCGATAAACTGTAAATGAACCATCAAAGCTCACACCAAATTTTTCTATCAGATAAAACTAGTGACAGCCTGTGGCTTCTTACTAGAGCTCGCCACAAACTAGGGTAAGTGTCTTAGCACATTTTAATGCAGTTGCTTACTAAAGGTTTTAACCACACACGCACACACGCTTTCTTATGCCGTCTCTGTTGGCATCTGTGCTTTTCCGTTCGCCTTCTGTAGGAAGTAGAAGTCATATGTTGTCTTTATTGTAGTAAGATTATACAGATAGAGTTCCATATATTGTATTTGTTTCAACAGTAAATCTTTTGGAGCATATAGTATGCAGAGATTTTTTTTCTCCATTGAAATAAATGGGTATTGGTGGTTAAAACTGCTGGACAGTAGCTTTTCTCTGGTTTCTATGTTGTGTCTACTTACTGTCACTGATGCTGAGTCTTGTCTTAGTGCAAGTTCACGTTTTTGGCCTTTTGGGCTTCCTCATAAGCTGAGTGAGTCCATGAAGCCAGAAGCACCCCTCACAGCTCGGGCCACCCCTCATCTTACTCCCCATAGCGAGCGATGTGAGCATTTCACAATCCACTGTGAAGGTGATTGTGTACTTACGGAGGAGCAAGATCACCCTCAACTTGATGATGCGTGACATAGTCACAACCATCTGCTTACAGTCCCAGGACGTGGGTGTTTTTCCTCTGGAACAGTTCCTGTTGCTCAATCAGGAGATGCCACACCCTGATTATGACCTATCAGTGCACTGGCAGGCTCAGGGTGGGGGATGTACATTCACACGTGACGGGACTTCCTCTTCTGGCTTAGAGGGCACAGTCTCCTTCTCCCTGTTGGACTCACTCCATTCTTCCCTGGAGGCAGGGGGAGAACGGTCACCCGGGACAAACCGAGGACCATCCTCAGATGGCCAGGTGCTGAGGACGAGACTGAGACTGAGACTCTGAAAGCTCTCACCCCCCTGCATGAGGGCCAGCCCCAGGGAGAAACACCGAGGCCCATTGGCCTGCTCACTCAAGCAACTGAGGCCTCTTTTTTTCTCTCAGGCCAGGAGGCTCTCCTGTGTTTTGCAAATGTGTATTTTTCTCTTGAAAATGAGAAATCAAGCCAGCGGCTTAACTTAGCCCAGAACACGGGAAAACAGGAGTGAAGTGCATACTTCATTAACAAGTCCAATATGCCCTAATTGTCCTCTGTTAAGTACACTCCCTATCCCCAGAGTTCTTACCAGGACAGCGGTAATTCTGTTGTTCTTTTAAATCCTTCTACACACACAAAAAAAAAATGACCAAGTCTTAGAAGCCAACGTGTAGCATGTCCTAAATTATAGGATTTTTTTTAACTTGCTACAATGCATTTGCCTTGTTTACTGAAAGTAAAAGTATATTGCCAATATTATGTCATTCTTATCAATGCATTTTATTGTAGTCCATGTTATTGGAAAAAGGAACTCAAGTAAAAGCCAGAAATTGCTTTTCCTGATGATTGAGCACGAGATGAAGGCTTTGTTTCCATTGAGTGAACGGTCACTGCTCTTTAAACACATCAACCACCTTAGTTCATTAAAAATGACATTTCCCCCATTCTACATATGACAGATTATTTCATGTATATATTTTAACAAGAACATGCAAACATTTTCTAATTTTCATAAAAGTTACCTCAGTACTGCCAGCTCTCTCCATAGAAGATCATTCCAGGAGGATGCGCCTGCACAACTCTCCGCCAACACCAGCAGATCTGAACATCCTCACAAAACAAATCCAGCTACATTTCATGGTAGGTAGCAAATAGGACTTCGATTCTTAAAGAACATTTTTAGAAATTTTGATAACTTATCCCAGCATTTCAAAATGTCTTTTGAAACCTTCTGTTCAATGGAACTAACCACTTACTATCAAACTCTTGAAGTAGATCAGATTGCATTTCATCCAAAATAAATGCATCGGGTCTTGACCTAAAGACCTGGCAACTAAAAAAGTATTAACCCGACTCTGCGTGGGGCTGGGTTTAGAGCAGCTGTACCGACACACAGACTCTCCAGGTGATTCTGAAGGGAAGTGTCTACAGTCCTCCTGGCGTGTACGAACAATGTACCAAAATGCAGTTAATGATGATGGTAATGATGATGGTTTACATTTATTAATTAATTGCTTATTACTTTTATTTATTAATTGCTTTATGTTGCCCACACTATGCAAAATCCTTTATACCTATTAACTCGTTGAATCTTTACAACAATGTATGAGGCAAGTCAAGTGTTATTTCCTTCTCTAACTTACAGATAATGAAGCTGAGGCTCAGAAAAACCAAATGGGTTGCCCATGATGGGTTCAGAACCAGAACCCAGGACTCGTGTCGTTCCCATCTAGCTCAGGGCCCATGCCAGCTCTTCAGCAAAACCAGAGAAAACGCCACTTCAGACCAGGAAACTCTCATCTGAGCCCCAGTTAGCATGACTGTCTATCCAGACCAGCTAACCAGACCTTCTGTGTTTTCTTAATTCTGAGAACTTTCTGCTAAGAACTGTTAACACTATCCTAAGTTAATATCGAAACCTTAGAAACTTTTCACAAACAAGGTATTATAATTTTCTAAGTATTTCCTCTCTTCCTTTCCATTACTTATTATTAGTGGGTCCATGAGAGGCTTCTATAGATTAATTAGATATCTCAGTTACCCAAAAGAAAAGGCATGTCCTCCCCAGGACCCAGTCACAGCCAAACCAACAGAGGGGAGGGAAAGTTGGGGGGGAAAGTGATGCGAGACCTCCAAGAGCTTATACTGTGCTGAGCTGTAGACAAATTCTAAAACAGCTTTGAGTAAGTTCTGATTTCTTTTTATTCATTTTCTTTTTGAGAGAGAGAGAGAGAAGGAGAGAGAAATATCTATCTGCTACCTCCAGCATGCCCTCTACTGGGGATCTAACCCAAAACCTGGGCATGTGCCCTGATCTGGAATCAAACTGGCAACCATTTGGTGCACGGGAAGATGCCCAACCAACTAAGCCAACCACCCGGGGCCAGTTTCTGATTTTGTAAATGTAGCACATTAGTCTACGTGTAGCTGATGTAAGCTTGAATCAACAGGTAAGTCACATCAACAGAAACATGAGCACTGAGAAAGAACACACTGCCTTTTGTTTACCTACTATATAATAACAATAACAACAATCTAGTCACTCGGCTACACCTTTCACAAAGGTGATGCCCCCCATCTTCACCTCTTCCCTAGCTGTTAAGATCTGTCTCAAAATCTGATGATATGGTACTTTCACAATTATTCGTCTAAAGCAATGAACAATTATTATACTGTTACTTTTACTATATTTCCTATTGCTAATAGGTTAGCTCACAACTGAAAAAATTCTATAGTTTCTGTGTTTATATAAAAGCATATACAAAAGATGTAAAGACGAAAAGAATGGCAGGAATGAATGCATGAACAAGGATTTCAGATGAGAACTCTAATTCCATAAATGAAGAATGAGTCTATACTTTGAGCAGAAATAATTTAGATATTCACCACATTCAAGTAGGCAGGAGCATCTTCCTAATCTCTCATGCTGCATCCCTATCATAGCATCAGTGGTTGGAGGATTGCTGAGCTTGATAAGCCTTTGCACCATTTCATTTGCCCCCAAGTGCTGGCTGAGAAGCAATGGTATAGCTAGACCACAGTAATTTTCACTATGGAGCTCTGAGCCTTTGAGAAAGTGGCTAGAGAAGCACTATTATTATATGCTGACAATTTCTCCCATCTTCTGCTACTTTTTTGAAGCTCTTTCTTTAGAAAGTAATAGTTATTCTTTATTCAGATTATTAAAGAGTTGGAAGTAAGGCTATATGAAAAAATTATGTGTTGTCATGCACATATCTCTACTGTCCTGGTGTTAAATATTAACACTAAAATAAAGATATTATTACCCCAGGATAAAAATATGCACAAATTTTAAATGAGTGTTTTCTATAAACACACCAGAGGGATAAAAGTTTGTCGTTTAAAAAAAAACTTAAATCTTTTGCAGATGCAGTTCCTTTGGGCCCTCGTTGCTCAACTGCTTACAGTTCCTCAGCTGTAAAGCAACGTTTGATTTATTCTGTGGTTGCAAAGGAATTTGTAAATTGTTTGTAAAATATTCAAATAAAGGTTTTCTGGGGGTTTTAACGTGTGTACTCGGTCTTAAACCATCTATAGTACAGTTGAAACAGTGACAGAGCAAAGGATTTTTTTCCCCCCAATGGTGCTTGGTTGGCCTGTCTAAACACCAAGACTAAAAACAAGGGCTGGCCGAAACCAGTTTGGCTCAGTGGTAGAGCGTTGGTCTGCGGACTGAAAGATCCCGGGTTCGATTCCGATCAAGGGCATGTGCATTGGTTGCAGGCACATCCCCAGTAGGGGGTGTGCAAGAGGCAGCTGGTTGATAATTCTCTCTCATCGACGTTTCTAGTTCTCTCTCTCCCTTCCTCTCTGTAAAATATCAATAAAATATATTTTTTTAAAAATAAAAAATAAAAACAAGGGCTGCTATTAACTCTTTTCCTTTCTTCTTCATAACAGTCAAATTCCTCTGGTTTGGAAAACCAGATAGATGATAGATTAGATTAGATGGATGATAAATAGATTGTTGCTCAATGATTGATTGGTGATAGATGATGGTGATGATAGATGATATAGATACATACGTAAATAGAAAGATAATAGATAGATGATACCTAGATAATAGGCAGATAAAATAGACAGCAACATCAGTGAGGTCCTTAAGAGGAAGGAGAGGGTGCTAATATTTAATAAGTGCCCCCTGTGGGCCAGATGTTTTACTTACATTTATTTATAGGTTTGAAGAGACGGGAAAGGTATATGAATTGTCCACTAAGGGCTGGGAGCAAATGCAGCCCGGGCCCCGGGAGGACGAGGCATCACATCCTGAAGCTGCTGTAGTGCCAGCCCAGCATCCTGGCAGAAAACCAGGTGAGCCTCTGCTCAGACCAGGGCTGGCTCACGGCAGGTGCAGCTAGGCACAGGAAGACTTGAAGTTCTCTGAGGCTCAGTGATGATCATTCCTTCTCTGCCCACACAAGGCAAACACAGAACATCTCATCGCAGTGTAGACACACGTGTACAAGAAGGTCTGGGAAAGCAGGAGTGTGGAGAGCATGTTCCAAAGAACAATTAGGAAAGGACCACATTAAGCTCATGTAAAACCAAGCTGTCTTAAAAGGGGAAAAGAGAATTACTTCACTTACACAATTAGTCTAGAATGAGCTATTTAAAAAATGCTAAGAGAAGATATGACACTTAAAGGTTTAAAATGAGGGTTGTTCCAAACCGACGTTTTAAAGGTTAATTACTAGCGCCTTACACATGATACAGTAGTTTTGTTAATGGAACAATATTCAGTTAGGGCCCGGGTGTCAGCCCTACAAAGTAAGTATATCAGCCGTGACTATAAGTTAGTGAAGCTTCTGGGTACAGCAGCTGTTTAAATGACCTCGGTCTCCACGCAGAGAGTCTGCTGTCTTTCTAAGTGCCAAAAAACTATCCACTAAAAAACGTGTCAAGTTTGCCTGCTGTTTATGTAAAGAAAAATTTTATTTGGATAAAAAGCCTTCATGTCTCCTATCAGAAACACACACACACACACACCTACCTCCAGGTCTTGTTTGTGTTCTGTGTTGCTCACAGTCATAAGTCAGATGTGGCTAGAAATCGGGGTGTGGGTGTCCAGACTTCTATGCTGGCTGTGATAGCCCCAGTGTTTGGGGTCCAACGTGAAAAGGCCTAAAATCCCACACAGCATTGACTACTCACTAGCTAAATGACTTTGGAGCTTCATGCCAACACTTTATAAAATACCAAGAATGAAACAAATTTAAGGTGGTGTGACTTTACCAACTGGTTGAATTGTGTGTCTCCCCCCACCCCCCCCAAAAAAAAGACATGTTGAAGTCCTAATCCCCAGAACTTCAGAATGTGGCCTTTGAAAGGTTCTCCCCAGCCTAACTGGTGGGCGGAGTTTAACACATGACTGGCACCTGTCACAGAGACATCTCCAAGACATTGAACCACCAATCAGCACGTGCCAGAGTGTCCTTAGAGCCCACCCCTTCCTGTTCCACCCTGGGCCCTACCCCCTTTCCTTCTGGCCCTTAAAAGCTACCCCCAGGCAAGACACGTGTGGCTTCTTCGCCTTTCCAAGAGTCAGCCAGGGTGGGTCTTCCCCTGTCCCTTCCCCCCTTCTCCAATTCTGCTTTCTCTACCTCCGTGATGGGTTCCGCCCATTACCGAGGAATAAACTTTACTTTAAAATTCCCTGCTGGTCTGTTTCCTGTTTCCTTTCAAACCTAACAGCCTTATTTGGAAACAGGATCTTTGCAGATAGAATTAGTTTGGATAAGGTCCTATTGCAGAGGCGTAGGCCCCTATTCCATAAGAAGAATAGAGAAGCACACGCAGGTTGAAGGCCATGGGAAGACAGAAGTGAAGATTGGAGTGATACAAACTGAGGAACGTCTACAAGCTGTGGGACATCTACAATGCTAAGGAACATCAAGAATTGCCAGCAGTTAACCAGAAATTGAGATAGAGGCACAGAACAGATTCTCAGAATCCTCAAAAGGAACTAACCCTGCTGACATGTGGATGTCAGATTTCTGGCCTCCAGAGCTGTGAGATAATAAATTTCTGTTGTTTGAAGCTGCCCAGTTTGTGCTGCTTTGTTACAGCAGCCCTAGGAAACTCATACATCACCCTTCAATCTCAATATGTCCAGAGCAAAATTCTCAAGAAATGGCCCAAAGGAAAACAAATTCATCCATGAAGAGCAAGTGAGCAGAATCCTGGGCAAAGTCTCTGGATCTTCTAAAGCCAGTAGTTCTCCACTGAGAGTGGTCCCCCCACCCCCATCACCCCAGGAGACACTGGCCATGTCTGGAGGTATTTTTGGTTGTCATGGTTAGTGGGGGATGCTACTGGCATCTACTGGGTGGAAGTCAGAGAAGCTAATCAACATCCTACAATGCCCAGGGCACACACCACACATCCCCAGAACAAAGAATTAGCTGACCCAAAATGCCAGTGGTGCTGCTGGTGAGCAATGCTGCTCTAAACGCAGAGGACGACGCAGAGAATTCTAGAAGGATAGAAAAATGAGATAGTAGAGTCAGAAAGTCCTGGGATCAAGTCCTGTCTCTTACTCCCTACTTTTGCTGCCTGGTTGAAGAGTTTCCCTTTGTGTCAGTTTTCTCAAAATTGTAAAATGGTGACAATTATATCACAGGTTCCTGAGCATTAAAACACTGAGAGATGTTTAAGTGATCAGGTAAAGCACTAACCAAATACCAGTTAACAAGGACTAATTATAAAGAGTTTCACCCCTTTGGCACAGGAAGGAAGATGGAGTGGGGATGCAGGGAGAGGATCCTGGGAAGGGGATTGTTGTTGGGGACAGGGAGTGAAATTGGGTGAAAAGCGTTGAGTCTTATGCCCTCCGAGACCAACCCTCCAGGTTTGTTAGGGACACGGGTGGGTTCCCTTATAGCCTCTCTGCAGGTAAAAGCAAGCTGGAACTGAGGCCTGATTCAGTCCTTAAATGAGACAAGGAATGTGAACGATCTGGGACATGCCAGGCCTTCCCTCAAGGACTCTCCTATCTCTTGCTAATGAGACCAACTCCAAGACCACCTGTGGGGCTGGAACATGAGCCCCAACTCAGCAGCAACCCCTCCTTAAACAACCAAATCCAGTCTCCCTCCTTGGCCCACAGAAACCCTCCCCACTCAACCCCATGGAACATCATATTGAATGCAAGAAGCCAGGCACCGACAAGGCCTCACTGTCTGATTCCATTTATATGGAGCTGAAACAGGCAAAACAAACCGGTTGTGTTAAAAGTCACACGCTGGTCACTCTCAGGGGTGGGTGGGTAGGGTGAAAGGAAAGGCGTTGAGGGATTTCCGGGAGCTGGTCATGTTTCTTGACCTGGGTGTGGACTTTATGAAAAGTCGTTTCGGGTTTTTGCTCCATCCAGAACACATTTTGTAATTACGTTAAAAAGCTAAAACCAACTGCCCCTCTGCACCAGCACCTCCACTCAACCCTCACGGGGAGAAGGGAGACCACTGAGATGGTGAGTAAAACCAGACCTGCAGCTGGGCAACTGAGCCCAACCAAGGTGCTCGCCCTCCCCCCCCCCCCCCCCCCCCCCCCCCGCAGGCCTGAGACCTCAGTTTCCCCTCCAGGTGTTTGTGGGGTTTTGTTGGCGGGGAGGCAGCTGCACGGGTCTGGGCTTGGCACCTCCTCGAAGGCGCCTGGCAAGTGCGTCCCGATTGGGCCGAAAAAAACCGGTGCGGCCTTTCAGGACGGACAGCCTCAAGGCCACCCCTTCAACCATACACCCCATTGCGGTGCTACTCTTTTTTCCACCCTGGGAGCGGCTGGGGGCGTGGCTATGGCGGAGCGGTGGGGGCGGGGGAAGTGCTGGTGGGCGTGGTTAGGGCTTACGGGGAGGAGGGGCGGGGCCTCGCTCAGAGCGAGGCTCGAGACCGCAGGCCTTTCCGGCGCGCGGACGCCAACTACAGCTCCCACAATCCCCCGCGGTCGCGCGAAGGCCTCTTGTTGTCGCGAGACGGAGCCGCTGGGGGCGTCGGCGCGGATAAACGGAAGTGTCGGTGACGGTCTGCGATATCACCGCCAAGCTGGGAACCGGGGAGATGGCCGAGACCGACCCCAAGACCGTGCAGGATCTCACCTCGGTGGTAAGGGGCGTTGGTGCGGGCCCGAGGCCGAGGCATCCGGGGCGGCGCCGGGCAAGGCCCGCGGACCCGGGCGTCCTCTCTACGGCCGCGCGGGGTCCCGGCCTCTGGAGGCCGTATTGGCCGAGGGAGGCTTCGCCCGCGGAGGCCGCCGGCCACCGTGACCCGCCCGGGGGCTCCGGGTGGGAGCCTCCGCACCTGCTGAGGTCCCCAGACCCGACGCCGCCTCACCTGTCCCTGAACCGCACCCTCGCGTGACCCCCCTGGTCCCCGCCGCTTCAGCCCCGCACCCTCCGCTCGCCACGCAGCCCGCCCTTCACCGCCCCCCTCGCACCCCAAAGCCCCCAAGCCCTCAAAACTGCCCCGAGACCCAGCAGATTTTGAATGGCCGCGGGGCCCAAACGGGGAGGGGCTTCACAGCCCCACGGTGCAATTTGACAGGGAAAACGGAACCCCGGGAGGAGAAATCCTCGCCCAAGGCCTCTGAGCTGCCAGAAGCTCGTTGGGGCCGGGACCCCGCATCCCAGCCTCCCTCTGGGACCGGGGTTCCCATCCTCTCCCGTGACGGTGGCCCCAGGTAAGCGTGGGGCGGTTTGTTGTGTTGCTTCACAGGTGCAGACACTCCTGCAACAGATGCAGGATAAATTTCAGACCATGTCCGACCAGATCATTGGAAGAAATATCCTTTCTCTCTGGAGTCAGCCTCCTATGGGTGTTTGGATCCTATTTGTCTCAGGCTATGACTGTCAGGCCAACCTCATTTTTTACCGAGCTCGGATGTACTTTTTGAGAAGTGCGGTGTGAGAGCCGGGAATGCAACTGAGCTAGACCCCGGCCTCAAGGAACTGACAGGCCACCATTGTAGTGTCTAATGTGATTGGCTGGTGACTGAGCTAAACGTTTTATGTGTATCTTTCCCCTGATCTTCTCCGTAACCTGGGAAAATAAAACAACTTGCCCAGATCCCATAACTGGGAAAGGGCAGGGCTGGAAATTGTTCCTTCCCCCAGTTCCCTGTACTTTTTTTTTTTTAATATATTTTATTGATATTTTACAGAGAGGAAGGGAGAGAGATAGAGAGCTAGAAGCGTCCATGAGAGAGAAACATTCTCCAGCTGCCTCTTGCACACCCCCCACCGGGGATGTGCCTGCAACCAATGTACATGCCCTTGACCGGAATCGAACCCAGGACCTTTCAGTCCACAGACCGACGCTCTACCACTGAGCCAAACCGGTTTCGGCCAGTTCCCTGTACTCTTAACCACCAGATTAGTCTTAAGGACGGAGATACATTCTGAGAAATGTGTCCTTGGGGGGTGTCATCCTGCAAACATACTAGAGTGAACTTACAGAAACCTCATGGTGCGGCCGACTACACACCTAGGCCGAATGGTGTGCCACCCTTGTGTCTTTGGCCCGTTGTTGACGGAAATGTTGTTATGCAGTTGGAAAACCCATTTCATTAAGACGGTTGTATTTAAGGCCATAGTCTACGGGGCCCTGGAGGAAAAGATTAGAAATGGGAGGTGTTGGCGTGCTTTGTCTTTAACTTCACCACTCGATGACATGAGCAGTCGCATTGATGACCTGGAGAAAAACATTGCAGACCTCATGACACAGGCTGGCGTGGAAGAACTGGAAGGGGAAAACAAGATACCTGCTACACAAAAGAGTTGAAGGTGAGGGAAGGAGCGATATAAGGATGGTGTGTGTCACCATCATTTTGATGTAGTCTTTTTCCCAGTTTTTATTTATGAGACCTATGTCCTCAGTAACTAAGACCATTGATTAATGGTAAATAACCACTGGTGTATATCATTACAGTCCAAACAAAGAAATGTGTTTTGTTGAAAATTTTATTGCTGGAAGATTTTTTAATGTTCTTGCTTTGTTTTGTTTTATTCAAAAAAAAAATAACTCAAGTATCCACATTGCCACCTTCATAAGTACCTTAAATTCTAAGGATTCTTTTGGGAATACTTACCTTCTCAAATAGTGCCAGGACAGTAACTGGTTATGACTTAGATGAACTTAAGCCTTCACCCTAGAGTTTATTTATATTTCCACTTCATAATTTTACATATCAGAGGCAAGACTAATAATCAAACTCCTTCACCTGTCGAAGTTCACTCTCTCTTCCACCATGCTGTCAGCGTGAGTGGGACGAGCCCATGCTAGCACGGAAGAGGCTCTTTTGTTTATTGCATCGGACTCGCTCCCTGGTAGACCTTGGGGATCACGAAGTCTGGGCATAACAGTGTGACCTCGTTGCAACCCAAAAAGAATTTTAAACCCCATTTTCTCACATCCCATTTTTAGCATTTTAATTCCCTATAAAAGTAAAGTTCACTGAGAGTTTTTAGGTAATTAGAGTGCCAAACAGAATAAAATAGTAAAAGACACCAAATTTCTTTTTTTTTCTTTTTACTTTCTGGATGTGTCCTGACTGGACCAAATTATAAGTTACTGTGAAATACAAATTGCTTTGAAGTACAAGAAAAATAGATTGGGTTGATTCTCTGCATGAGTAAATCACATAATGTTTTTGTGTGGGTTGTCATCTTTATTCCCATAGACAATTTGGAAAATGTCCTGCCAGTCTTAGAAGCTTCTTATATCTCAAAAGTCCCATCAAATGAATGAGAACATCCTCTTGAGGATTGAAGACTAAGTTACAGAGACGATACAAAGAAAGGAGTGGGAGGAGGAAATGGATTCAGAAGTTTCCTTAATAAAGATTTCCAACTAAATGTATTGTATTGCTGTTAGAATATCATGCACAAAAAATAAGTTGAGCTCATTTGAGGGTGCTGGAGGAATTTTTAGTTGTTAATTCTGAGTATCATTTTTATTTGTCCTTATTTAATGAATAACATGCTGATGGTTTTTCCTTTCTCAATAGGTTGCTATTTTACACTGGAATCTGGAACATTGTTTTTATAAGCCAAGAGAAGACCAGATGGCTTTTTGCAACTAATTGCTATATGTAGACAGGGTTTATGTTGTAAAGTGTGCATTCTTCTTATCACATACTATATATTTAGTTGGTAGAGTGGTCTCCCTACTCCCATTTCTTGAATATGATAACTTCACACCTCAGATCTTGGTCAGTTGTGCTATTAAATGTTAAACACTAAAACTTTGGCGGTTCTTCCATAAAATTGTCAAATTTTTTAGTGTATTTTTGTGAAATCATTTTTTTCTATCATTCCTTTTGTAGTAGTTGCTGTTTGATAAAAAGTTGCTGTGTAATTTTTCTCTATTAGACATATAGTAGGTTATTATTCCTTTATAGTTAGACTTTGTAAAGTAAGACATTTATAGAGTTTGGGGTTCTTTGATTTTCAACAGTGTGACTGCTGAACTAACACCAAATAATGTGTTGGTAATACTTTTCCAATAGTTGAGAACATTTAAAAATTGTTTATTCAGAAATGCCTGGCACTAGTCTGTTGCCAAAACTCAGACTTGAACCATGATTTTGTCTAAGTCTTTGAGGTCAGATGCTGAAGTAATGAATAGTAACCACTGCCACTTTAGCGTGAGAATTTTTAAATATGGAAAATGGTAGAATTGCCTAATGTAATGAGGCATTCATTAGTTAGAGTTCTGCATGAGATTTGAATACTTGAGTAGGACCTTGCATTGTTCATGAACAATAGTTACCCTACAAAATGTGGCAGGATTTTAAAACTCAGTTGCTCCATCTTTTCTGTGAATTACTGATTGGAAAAAAAGGAACAGAAAAGGGAAAGAGACTATGCCAGTTGCTTCACTAGAAAATAATAAAAGATTTGTGGTAGGCTCAAGTTTTTTCAGAAGCACAGTTTCTTTAAACTACTACTTAACCTAAACTACAGAGTAATGGCTTTATTATTGATGATAGAAGACAGGGATAACTCTTGCAACTCAAAAATGTAGTGTCAGGAATGCTAAGCCTGAAGGCCAGTATGACTGGAGGAGATCCATGTGATTGTCACAGCAAAGTGTTTATAGAAAAAAGTGAAAAAGTTGACTTTTTCCGTGACTGTTAGATTTGCGCTTAATGAACACTGATTTTTTTTTTGTTTCCTGTATCACCAGATTTGATTGATTGTATTGCAAATATATAATGATATTAAATAATTTTTCCTATTTATGAATTATATGGAAAAGACAAAGAAGTAAATTTCTTCTGTGATAAATGAACTGCTAATTGCCCGGTGCAGGAACTCCTTTGCTGTGCTGCAGGGTTAGCCAGCAGCCCAGAGCCTGCTGCGCTCCAGCCCATCAATGGAGCCTGTGTGCAGGGTGTTTCCGCCTGGTAACCAGCAACTGGAGATGGTGGCAGGAAGGGTAGCTAGGACCTAGGTAGGAGTTGGCTTCCTTAAGAGAAGATTCCAGGGAAGCTCCACTGACCACAGTATCTGCCCTGAATAAAGGTGCCTGAAATCCTGCTATTAAAGCCTCCTTTGTGTGTCAAAGTGATTTGTTTGGTTTTTCACATCCTCGGATTAAAATGCACGCGCCATGTTAGATTATGAGCTAACCCCTCTGGAAGGACAGTATGAATAACCGAGGCAGAATGGGAAGGGGGTGCGGAGGGATTGTGTCACGGGGAGCCTGGGTGACCGTGAGGTTTGCGCTGACGGGTGTCGAAGGGAAGCTGATGTTTGACATGTTCAGATGGAAGCCTTTTCCAGGGACGTGCCCCATGGCACTTGTCCTGGCGAAGTTCCAGACAATAAGGGCTTGTAGTCACTTGGGTTTAGAAAATTTGCCTTGTACTGGATTCACTTTACGGGAAATCACAGTGCAAATTAGCATGTTGAAGGCTCTGAGGTCCCAGAGCAGAGAAATGTGATTTCACTTTCTCACCTGCCAGTTTCCAAGTTATTTGGCCAAGGATCTTTTTTACATACTTACCACCTGATTAACATCTCATTGGCTTAGCCTGGTGTAACACTGTGTCCTGGGGAGATGGCACTTGAAGTAATCCCATAAGCAGCGCCGGGTTCCATTTGTAACAAACGCCTGCACTGCCATGTGCCCCCGCCGTTCTCTCAGCAAAGCTTCAGCCTTGGATGAAATGGGCTTTGTGACCCTGGAGAGGCCTTCCCATTTGCACAAATGGATGGTTTGCCTCCACTCTTTTAAGACAACCTGTGGGAAGTGAGAACTGCAGATCTGGCCACGTTCCTATTCGTTCCCATTTATCAGCCCCTCTGGCTTTCTGTGTCTGCCAGAGAAACAACCCCCCACCCCGGGCCACATGCCCCACCGTGTCCCAAAGCCTGTGTAGGATCAGCACTGCCCCTTTCCAGTTCCAAGTGTGATCCTTTTGTGCAGGAAAATGGCTGCTTCTCATTCTCCAACTAGTTTTTGTTCATTTAAAGGCCGGTGAAGATCCCACTTAGGGTTAGTAAGTCCAAGTATTGAGGTGCTTGCACCAAGGGAAGCAGCCATATGTTTGGCAAATGCCCTCATCTCCCAGGCCCACCAGCTTCCTCCTCCAAGCCAAAAAGATTTTAAATATTTTAATCTTATTTGCTGACCAATTTTCTGTGCTGTTTCATTTCTAGTAAAGTACTATATTTCTCAGCACAAACATACAGTGTTTCAGGTAATTAAAGGTTAATGTGCCTTTGTGAGTCCTTGGAATCCTAAGCGTACTCAGAGCATTGTTGCTATGGGGACATGGCGTCCTCCAAACAACTCAAAATGACCTTCACATCTGCTTGTAAATTGAAGGTTTCCTGAATGGATAATCATGCTCCTCTTTTTTTTTTGTATTCTATAGTTTATATGTTTTAATTGGATGACAATGGAGTCATTTGCACCATTTGTTGTCAAAGCTAACCCCGAGAATTACCTGGCAACAGCTAACAATTAGTCCCGCACCATGGAAAGCATGTCTTATAAACACTGCTGTTCTGAGCGTTTTGTTTTGTTCATCGGCCTAATCCTCCCAACAGCCCTGAGTTTGGTTTGGTCTGATCAGTCCCAGTTTAAACAGAAGGAACCCAGCGCTGGTCACAGCTGGAGGCACTGACCAGCTCAGGGCTTGCCCTTGGCTTTGGTCCTCCCCTAGGAGAGCGCAGGTCCCCAAATACTTTGGTCTGGGCATCCGGGAAACAGCCCACCCCTCAGTGAGGACTGACAGACAGTTGCAAAAGACTAATTTTGCATTTTCAAACAGGACCTAACACGATCACCTTGATGTGGATTTTTATTCAGAATTGAAGCTAGTCTCTTTTTTTCCCCCCCAAAGTAAATTATTTGAGAACAACTGTCTAAACAAATCCAGTTCAGTTTCTCGAGTGTTTGCCTCAGCAGAACAACAGTGCCTACAGGTTTCACATTCGTTTACTAACACCCCATTGCTTCTCACCAAAATTACCTTTGAGAGCTCCCTTGGGGGAAAATCGATGCCCTTTTCCTCCCTGACCTGTTTGCTTACCATCTCATGAGGTCACTTTGTTTTAAAAAAAAGTCTTTAAAGCGTACCCACGCAGCCATCAGCCGGAATCTTAGTCTCCAGTTCATGAGGTTAAGCACCTGCCTTTCCCTTCAGCCTCTTTAAAATTCCTTCTCAGCGAGTGAAATGGCGGTGGGGGCAGGAGTCACTGCCCAAACTCGAAAACCAGAAGGATTGTGATTGAACATTGCACTCATCGACCCCACAAAGCACTTTGGAAACAGGAAAGGAGTTTGTGTCTACGAGTCAGGTTGACTGTTGAAAGAGAATCAATTCTAATGCTTTGCCCTCGCATGCTGAGCCTTTCGGCAAGAGACGTGCCTGGAGGTTCCTCAGACGCCTGCCTAGGACTAGCTTTATATCTAAGGGAGCATCTGCTCTGGGTCCCCGGCCACCCCTATTCCCACGTGATGC
Organism: Vespertilio murinus; assembly: GCA_963924515.1. Lineage (NCBI taxonomy): Eukaryota > Metazoa > Chordata > Mammalia > Chiroptera > Vespertilionidae > Vespertilio > Vespertilio murinus. Next base: position 24,176,157 of record OZ004716.1, read on the forward strand.
TTTGTTGCTCTCTCCTTGAGCAAGACCACATCCCCAAAGTAATGCCCTTCAGCCAGGTGCTGACCTGCTTCCTGGTCATAATCTTGGTGTATGTCCATCGTTTTCCACTTTGTGGACACATTTTGACCAATTATTCCTATTGGTCTGTGGCAAAATGTCTACCTTGCAAAGAGGAGCAATTCATTCCCAATAATTAACAGCCTGGATTTGGGGTGAAGCCTTTGGAAGCATTTAGCTGTAAATAACATAGCACAGCCCCGGGCTGTACTGCCCCATGAGGCGGGAGCCAGAGGGCAGGCAGCTGCAGGGGCGGTGGGGGCCACCCCGCCACAGACGTCAGGGCCCAGTGTGCCCCATCTGGATGCATCCCACAGAAAGAACCTTTCTCTCCCCTTTGTCTCGAAGGAAGAAAATGTTTACTCAAACAGGTTCCTACCCACCTGTGCCTCAAACAATCCTTGGCAAGGCAGGGGCCTCAGCTTTTCCTCATCACCACTCTGGGCCCAGGTGGAGAAACCCCGCGTCACCCACTCAGGATTCCACCTGGGCCTGGGGCGAGGGAGGCCTGATGGCGCCTGGGCCCTCGGAGGGGAAATCGAGAACAAAACCAGGGCTCGGTCCAAAAGGAAAGGGTGGGCAATCTGAGGGCCCGCCACAGGCCCCTCAGATACATTCGTGGCTTCCGGGGGTGAATTGCGGCAGTGGAGGCGGTTCAATAAGAAACAGCTGATTCTCACCCGGGGCTGCACGTTAGAGTTGTCCAGGGAGCGTTTCAAAACTCAGCACCAGGCAGCCCCCTGGCCCACTGGTCAGGATCCCCGCAGGAGGGTCCAAACGGGTGGTTTTAAGCTTGCGTGGGCATCAGAACTGGACACTGCCTTCCAGAAGGACTGCCTACGGCTGCACACCGGTGACGGAACTCGCCAAGCAAATTAGATGGGGTTTTGCCAACCTTCTGTCAACCCCGCCGACACTCCCGACTCACAGCCGGAAGAGGCGCACCTCATCTGGCATGCAGTTCAATTCACGGGTCGTTTCGCTCTAAGGACGGGATGGTGCCGCCACTGTGCAGTCAGAGGATGTCGCCTTCCCTGGCAGGTGATGTCTTTTTTTTTTTTTTTTTTTTTTTTTTTTTTTTTTTTTTTTAATAAATCTTTATTGTTCATATTATTACAAATGTTCCTCATTCCCCCCCCATTGCTCCCCTACACCAAGTTTCCATTCAATTCTCTGCCCTTTCCTTTCCCCATCCCCCATTGTCCTCATCCATAGGTGCAGTTTATGTTCAGTCTCTTCCCGCCCCGCTCCACTCCCCATTTCCCCAAGAATCATCAGTCCACTCCCCTCCCATACCTCTGATTCTATTATATTCACCAGTTAATATTGTTCATCATTTTTACTTCCCTTGGTTTTTAGACTCACTTGTTGATAGTTACGTGTTTGTTCATAATTTTTATCTTTATTTTCTTCCTCTTCCTAAAGAACCCCTTTTAACAATTCATATAATTCTGGCTTGGCAGTGATGAATTCCTTTAGCTTAAATTTATTTGTGAAGCTCTTTATCTGGCCTTCGATTCTGAGTGATAGCTTTGCTGGGTAGAGTATTTTTGGCTGTAGGTTCTTGTTATTCATCACCTTGAATATTTCTTGCCATTCCCGTCTGGCCTGCATGGTTTCTGTTGAGAAATCAGCTGACAGTCGTATGGGTGCCCCTTTATAGGTAACTACCTGCTTTTGTCTTGCTGCTTTTAATATTCTCTCTTTGTCTTTAGCTCTTGGAATTTTAATTATGATGTGTCTTGGTGTGGTTCTTTTTGGATTCCTTTTGTTTGGGGTTCTGTGTGCTTCCTGGAAATGTAAATCTATTTCTTTCACCAGGTGGGGGAAGTTTTCTGTCACTATTTCTTTCAATATGTTTTCGGTATCTTGCTCTCTGTCATCTTCTGGGATGCCCATAATTCTGATGTTGGTTCGCTTGAAGTTGTCCCAGAGGTTTCTTACATTATCTTCAACTTTCTGGATTCTCTTGTCTTCTTGCTTCTGTGGAGGAGTGTCCTCTGGCTCTTTGTGTTGCAAATCTTGGACTTGATTCTTACAATCTTCCATTCTGTTTTTAGGACTCTGTATAATATTATTTATTTCAGAGATTGTATTCTTTATTTCTAGTTGACCTTTTATTATTTCTTGTTGACCCTTTATTATTTCTTGTTGATCTTTTTTCATATCCTCATAGGTCTCATTTATTTTATCGGCCTTTTCTAGGAGATTGTTGAACAACCTTATAAGCGTGGTTTTGAACTCTATATCCCGTCGCTTTTTGTCCTCCATTTCTTTCGTTTGTGATCTGTTTCCTCGTTTCGACATTTTCGCTGCTTCCCTGAGTTGGTAGGTTGGGAGGATCAGCTGTGTCTATGCCAGGAGATAACCTTATTGCACTAGACTTGGAAACCTGCAAAAGCCTCTCTGAGTTCAGCTTGGATGGGGCAGAGTTTCAGGGTGGAGCCTACAGCCTTGGCTTCCGGTTAGCCCCGCCCTCTGAGGTTCCTGAGTCTCAGTGTACCTCAGTGTCCTTTGGTACTCGCTGCAAGCACCTCTGAGAGAAAGGCGCCCTGGAGCTTCGCCCGCTTCCAGACAGTGTAGTCTCTCCCCCAACAAGCCCACAACTGGGGTTCAGAGCAGTTGGAAGTGGGGTTAAGAACAGTCCGGAGCTTATGTCTCCTTCCCACTAGGGCGATCTCGCGGCCCAAACAACAGTCTGTCCTCTGTGCGCGCAATGTGCGCGACTCAGGGGATCTGCTTTTCGCTCCCCTGAGCTTCTGCCTTACAGCCCAGATTCCCCCTGTATGAGGCTGGGGCCCGAGGGTCTTGCCCAGGACTGGGGTTCAGTGCAGTCAGAACTGGGGCTCAGCACATTCCTGAGCTTTTGAGTCCTTCCCGCTGGGGCAATCCAGCAGCTCAGCGAACAGTCCCTCCTCTGCGCGCAAATGTGCGCGACTCCGGGGCTCTGCCTTTCTCGCTGCTGGGCTGAGCTTCCGCCTTACAGCCCAGATTCCCCCTGTATGAGCCTGGGACCCCCGGGGTCTCGCCCAGAACTGGGGTTCAGTGCAGTCAGAGTTGGGGTTCAGCACAGTCCGGGGCTTTTATCTCCTTCCCGCTAGGGAACGCCAGCCAGGCACTCAGCCGCCCCTCCTCTCCGGCTCCGTCCTCTCCCCGCGCGCACCGTGCCTCCGTACCTTAGGCTTTTACAGCTCCTCTGGTTTTCCTTCTGGTTTTCTCTTTCCTTCTAGTTGTAGAATTTCCAGTCAGTCAACTTTCCTGTAGTTCTGGACAGTGTCCACTCTATATTTTAGTTGTATTTTTTTAAATTGTTGAGGGCGGCTGCAGTTAGGCTTTTACCTCTGCCGCCATCTTGTTGTGTCTCCCAGGTGATGTCTTATTACCCAGATTCAACTGCAGGTTCGCCTCACGTGTCCCTGCCGCGGGCCCCGGGGGCGGTGGGAGCTGCCTCCACCGGCACCGTCCCGTTAGCTCCCCGGAGCCCGGCAGGCTGGGACATCAGAAAGGTTTCCAGCTGGAATTTTCCTCCCTCTCCTCAGCCTTCCAGGACTTCATTCCTGAACCAGGTACCTCTTCCCTGGCATCGGTCTTCAGAGGTTGCCGTCCAAACCCAGTGAGTATTTCCATAAAGAAACTTTAAATATTACATATCTTAAAACCCACGGCCTGTTGGGAAGAGCTTCGATGGGTGGTGGATAATCATCAGGGAGTCATTTCTGGAAATTTACGGATAATACATACGGTGGTTTCTTTTAATGCCACATCCTCCTGGGAATATGGGAAGACCATGTGACTGATTCTGCTCCCAAATCCCGCTGCAGCAAAGGCTGAGCCCAGGTTATTTGTGGAAAAGCTGAAAGGCAGCAACATGATTATTAGGTTTGAAAGGAAACAGGAAACATAACAACAGGGAATTTTATTTTTTTAATTTTCTTTAATATATTTCATTGATATTTTACAGAGAGGAAGGGAGAGAGATAGAGAGCTAGAAATGTCGATGAGAGAGAAACATCGACCAGCTGCCTCTTGCACACCCCCCACTGGGGATGTGCCCGCAACCAATGTACATGCCCTTGACCGGAATCGAACCTGGGACCTTTCAGTCCGCAGACCGACGCTCTACCACTGAGCCAAACCGGTTTCGGCAACAACAGGGAATTTTAAAGTAAAGTTTATTCCCCAGTAATGGGCGGAACCCATCACAGAGGTAAAGAGATCAGAATGGGAGGGGGAAGGGGAGGGGGCTGATGGCGGATCAGCAACAGCAACAGCCACACGTTTCTTGCCTGGGGTCCCTTTTAAAGGACGGAAAGGGAGGGGGTTGGGCCCAGGGTAGAACAGGAAGGGGTGGGCCCTAAGGACACTAGCCTGTGCTGATTGGTGGTTCAATGTCTTGGAGATGTCTCTGTGGCAGGTGCCAGTCATGTGTTAGCTCCGCCCACCAGTTGGGGGGGGGGATAACCTTTCATTCCAGACTCTTTGATTATATTTAGAAAAAAATGATGTCTGGGCAGGGGTTCAGGGGCTTTGCATTGCTTGGAAATTCTGGGCAGGGTCATGCTCTGGGCTCCCCCCGCCCTGCCTCCACCTAACAGCGATGTCCTCCAGAGAAGCCAGTCTGTCCCCTCGGTGGGCAGACAGCTCTGATGCCAGCCAAACTCGGGTGTTCCTCACTTAGAACCTGTGTTCATCGGGCCCAGCACGACTCGTAAAGATTCTGCGGAAGCCAGCTGTCAAACGGAAGCTGTCTCGCTAGCAGAATGTAAAAAGAAGGTTGCCTCGGGGCCGGCGGGCCCTCATTACCGAGGCCAGACCTTCCCTCAGAGCCCCGAGTCTGAGAGGCTGATTCTATGAAACATGCATTGTATGCCAGCATCTTCAAAAGGAAATACCGTGAGGTTCTGTCCGTGGGTCAGTCTCATTTTCTCCAGCGCCGACGAGGCTTAGCAGTGACCTGTGACCCAACTTTGTCTTCCCCATAATGAGAAAGCAGGCCCTTCGGACCCGCTGGCACAGCTGAGCCGGTATTTCTGGAATCGACGATTGAGAAAACTCACTCCACCGTGAACTCTGCCAGAAATTCCTCGGGTGTACTCAAGTGCATCTGTATTCCAGAACGGTCCTCCCCAAGACTGGCTCGTGATGCTTTAGCAAGTGACTGTCTGGCAAGTCAAAACTTAAAGAATCTCCTTTTGTACTCAGTCATAGAGTAAAGCGGGGAAGAATTCTTGGGAAGTCGGTTGATGTGGCAATTTGTCTGCTTTACGCCGTATTTAACACCATGGAGACGTGAAGCGTTTGCTTCCTCGGGAAATCACAACTGTTCTCGTGGGGATGTTACACCTCCCTCTCCACACGACGTGAGCGTGGTGCTGGGGAGTCCCGAAGGGTTTGGGGTGGCCTCTGGCCAGAATCACTAAATGCTCTAACGAGACCCCTTCTTCTGCGTTCTACCGACACCAGTTCTCCATATTTGCGTCTGAGAACAGGTATGTGTCCTGGATTTAAACACAATATACATCGAGAGGATATTTTTCCCTCGGAGTAAAAAGATCTGTATTGCAGAACAATCATTTGTTCAAGCAAACTACCTTATGGCCGTGGTTCTCAAGATGTGGCCCCCAGGCCTGCAGCAGAAATGCAGACCCCCAGGCCTGCCCACCTCCACTCAATCAGAGACCCCGGTGGGGCCCGGCAGCCGGAGTTTAACACACCGTCAGGGTCCCCGCAGGTGGGTCCAAACAGGTGGTTTAAAGCTTGCATGGGCATCAGAACTGGGCATTGCCTTCCAGCAGGACTGCTCATTGGTGATGAATTCGCTGTCAAGCAGCTGAGATGAGAAGCAGGGCCTTCGCTGTCCACCGCAGTTGTCCAATAACTTTGGGAGTCAGACTAAACCTAAGAAGCCCCTGGGGCATTGATGAACACACAGATTCCCAGTTCTTACTTTTTAAGATTTTATTGATATTTTACAGAGAGGAAGGGAGAGAGATAGAGAGCTAGAAACATCGATGAGAGAGAAACACCGACCAGCTGCCTCTTGCACACCCCCTACTGGGGAATGTGCCCGCAACCAAGGTACATGCCCTTGACCGGAATCGAACCCGGGACCCTTCAGTCCGCAGGCCGACGCTCTACCACTGAGCCAAACCGGTTTCGGCCCAGTTCTTACTTTTTATATCCTGACCCAGCATCGGTGGGCAAGGCCTGGGGAGCCATGTTTTCTGTGGATGCCACAGGCTATGGCTGTTCAATATTACTAGAGGCCCGTTGCATGAAGATTTGTGCAATAGTACCTCCTTCCCCTGGCTGCCAGCACTGGTTTTGCTCCAGCCACACAGTCTTCAGTCTTCCCTCCTCGCCTGCATGTGCAGATTAACCTGCTATCTTTGTTGAGTTAATTTGCATACTCGGTCCTGATTGTCTGGTGAACGTCACGGATGTACAGTCAATTTGCATCTTTCTCTTTTATTAGTAGAGATTTTCTACTCGGGAAAACACTGCCTAGAGATGTGGACGAAGATGTTCTCCTGCTCAGTCACTCGGCCTGGGCCAGTCCTAAGGTGATGTAACAGGAATTTGGTTCTTCATTTACCCAGAACATCCAAGCCCTGGGGTAGAGTGGGACCTTTTGGACCCTGGCAAATGAGGAGTTTGCCCTCCAGCCCAAAGAGTCAAGAGCATGAAGAGCCCCACTCCACAAAGATTTGAATCGCTTTCAATCAATTTGCTTCTTATTAAAATGTACTCCAATAAAAAATAATTTCAACTCCTTTTTTTACACTTAATTTCACTTCTTTCCAGAGCAGAGGAAGGATGGGGCTTATTTTGACCCTGATTAATTTCAACTCTTAAGCCACAGAAGGACATCCAATCATTTAAAGCTTCCTGTGTATTTCAGTTGATTAAGAAGGTTTTAAAGAGCGTGTTAAATATTTTACCAAGGAGATAAGTTATTCAACAAGAAGTTATTTATTAAATACTAGTAACTTATTAGTTCGTTTATATTTATTTCCATTAAAGTGCATTCCTTTCATCTGGGCACTTTTATTCTGTTCCCACAGCAGGTTAACCTCTGAGTTGTTAATTCTGTAATAAGTAAATGGATGGAAATATAACTTAACTTGTGAAAGTTGCAAGAGCTTACTAATTTTACAAGAAAAAAAAAAAACGCTGAAAAATCACATTTTCCAAAGAACATTTGGAGGATTTTAAGGATAGTTTTATGTACTTAAAAAGAAACCGTGTTTGCTGTTGTCAAAAAAGAACAAATTCCTCATTTATCTTTTGAGTCATCCATCCTAAAGAAATGCCTAAAGCCTGACCTTTTTGCCCTTCTTATTGGTAGGAAGAAAAGCACTTAAAGCTTACGTCCAAAATGAAGGCCCCAAGTTCAAGTATTTATGGATGGCCAGATATTTTATTTCAATTAAAAAAAAATCGGAATACTTTCCGTTGCAAGCAATGACTAAGCATGGCTGAGACAGTAAGGGGATGTAATGACCTCAAACGGGAAGCCTGGAGGTAGGCGGTCTGGGGATGCTCAATTTAACAGCTCCACTCCGCCCCGACTCCAGGCTGGCTGCTCTGCCTCGCTCGCCTTTGCCCTCATCCTGAGGCGAATCTCCAAGCCCCACGTCCGGGGAACAGCCCAGCACCCCTCCCAAACCCTTCCTCCCTGTCCACCTCTGGCATGGGTTGAGTTGTGTCCTCCCGAAAGACGCGTTGAACCCTAACCCCCAGCACCTGTGAGTGTGACCTCTTCCGAAAGCAGAGTCTCTACAGACAAGAGCTAAATTCAAATGAGGTCGTGCTGGTCCCTAATCCAATGACTGGGGTCCTTTTAAGAAGAGAAGAGACACCAAGACCGACAGACACCGGGAGAGCAAGCGCCACGTGGAACAGGCGAGACTGCAGGAACGGGTGCACAAGCCAAGGAGCAGCAGGAACCGAGGCCGCACCAGGAGCCGGGCGAGGCATGGCACAGATTCTTTTTTAAAAAATATATATATATTTTATTGATATTTTACAGAGAGGAAGAGAGAGATAGAGAGCTAGAAACGTCAATGAGAGAAAAACATCGACCAACCACCTCTTGCACACCCCCCACTGGGGATGTGCCTGCAGCCAATGTACATGCCCTTGACCGGAATCGAACCCGGGACCCCTCAGTCCACAGACCACTGAGCCAAACCGGTTTCGGCATGGCACAGATTCTTCCTCGCAGTATCCAAAAAGGACACCGTGGCTGTGACCTTCGGCCTCCAGAGCTGTGAGAGAACACGTGCACTTTTCCAGCATCTGACTCCTACCTCTGGTCTCCTTAGAAATGGCCACAGGGCGCCCAGGTCCCCATCTACGTGTCCTCAGCACCACCACCCCATCTCCCCCCAGCCAGTAGGGGGCCAGTTTGCCTCTGTGTTTGGGAAGTAGCTCTCACCTCTCTCCTTTCATCCTGAGACACACTCCCCAGTTCACTTTGCTCTGTGTCTGGGCTCTGTCCTGTGAGCCTGAGGCTCTGAGCCCCTTTCTCTTCCCGCCCTCATTAACTCATACAGGCTACCTCGGGGCAACCGGCTTCACATATTACAGACTTTTTTTAAAAACACATCATGACTGGTATATCAAGGGTTGACTTGGTTTGGAGAAATTGGGATTTTTTTTTTTCATAAGCAAGTAATTTGGGAATTAAATTAGATCTAAAATTAATTTGAGGCTTCTGACAACTTGTTTGCGGGAAGTAATTGCTCTGGTGCTGGTGACTTTAATAATCAAAGAGGAGCATAAGGAAAAATGAGCAATGCGAAAAGGAGAGGGGGATAATACATTTGAATTGAGCTCATTTCCCAAACATTTATTTATGAGGATTTTTCCAATATGCAGCAAAACTGGTCTAATTTCTCTAGTGAGCACCTATAGGTGCACCACCTAGATTCTTCCATTAGCACCTGGACTGTGTACTAGAATAAAATAATCAGCCCTTCTGACTCCCTCTTGCTCAAACCTGCCCGGGCCCCATAGCATGTGGGCCTGCTCAGTCTTGCCACACGGACACGCTGATCGTTGCAGGGACCTGGCCTGAAGCCCGGGAGGGACTCAACCACCCTCCTTGCTCAAAACTCCCTCCCCACGGAGAAAAGGAAGGTACGTACAAAAACAACGACTGTTTATCAAAAGACTGACGGGAACCTCATGACTGGGACCCTTGCTGACAGGGTCTGCTGTCACCAGTCACCTCCTGCCCTCAAGTCTCCCCCCCCCCGTCACCCCTCCCCCGAATAAAAGAAGCCTGAATTCTGTGGGCTCTCAAGATGGTCTTTAGGACACTAGTCTGCCATCGTCTCGGCTTGCTGGCTTTGAGAATAATGTCACCATCCTCGCCCCAACTCCTCTACTGGCTGTCCTGGGGCGAGCAATTCACTTGATTACAATGGTGCTTGCTTGATCATGTCTCTACTCTCTCTCCATCGGAGAACCCATTTTTTAATTCGATGATTAACAAATGGCTCTGGGGACTCCGTCAGGAGAGTGCAGAGCAGATCTGAGCTCTCTCTCCCCCCAAGGGCAGCAGCCCGGGGGGGGGGGGGGGGGGGAGAAGCCGGGAGCCAGTGATTTACAATAAGGAATACATACGTGGTCTGCACGCCTGTTTCTGGCCCAGGGCTCCTAAAGCCCTTGGGATTTCCTACGTGAATACAGCTGTAAAGGCATCTTGATGCCCATAACCAACCTCTTGAAACCACACCAGAGTCTATGTGACTAAGGTGACTTTTGGGAAGCACCTAAAGGTGGGATTGGTACGCTCAAACACACTCATCACAAGTTGGTCACCCCCAGGGAGCCCAGTGCCTCTGTGCTGGCTTTCCCCATCATGGCCAATGGCCACCAGCAGTTCCAGATTGCACCCAGCCCTCTCAGGTGCCAACCCCCTAAAAAAAAAGTTTCCCTGCCCTGGCCAGTGCGGATCAGTGGTTAGAGTGTTGGCCCGAGCACCAGAAGGCCAAGGGTTTGATACCCGAGTTGTGGGTTTGCTCTCCACCCTCAGTCAGGGCGCATGGGTGGCAACCAGTCAATGTGTCTCTCTCACATCAATGTTTCTCTTTCCCTCCCTCCCTTGAACTCTCTCTGAAAAGCAATGGAAAAAAAATATTTAAAAAATAATAATAAAAATAAGAGTTTTTCTGATGAACCCACTCATCAAAGCACTAGAATTGAAAATGTTGCCTAAACACAAGCAGCTGATCCTTTCAGGCAGAGTATCAGCTCAGGAAGATGCACCTAATTTCCAAGTCTTTCTCAGTCTCTCACTCTCCCTCCTCTGACTGAACCACCGCCCTCTGCTAACTTTCCCCATTGAACTCCCATTCCGACACTGACATGAAACCCGAAGATGAGTCTCTTGCTCACAACTCAGTTGAACTCTCACCCTGAGCTCCTTAGTGAATTCGTGACACTGAAGTGTTGGAGCCCATTTATCAAACACCCAGGAATGGCCCTTGCCGGTTTTGCTCAGTGGATAGAGCATCGGGCTGGGGACTGAAGGATCCCTGGTTAGACTCCGGTCAAGGGCACATGCCCAGGGTTGTGAGCTCAGTCCCTAGTGGGGAGCGTGCAGAGGCAGCCGATCAATGATTCTCTCTCATCATTGATGTTTCTATCTCTCTCCCTCTCCCTTCCTCTCTGAAATCAATAAAAATATTATTTTTTTTAAATGCCAGGAATGATGCCAAGCCCTCTAACAAAGGCCTCCGTACTGGCTACTCATTAGAATCACCTGGAAAACCTTTACCCACAGTGCTGGGGCCCCACCCACAGGAATTCTGATTCATTGCTCCGGGCATATTGCCCAGGGGGTCAGTATTTCCCCAACCCTCCCTCCTCCTGGTGTTTACAGCCAGGCTTAAGTATCCCCGCAATAGGAAGTGGGATGCTTAGTCCTACAGGTAAAAGGAGAGCTGGGAGCCACTTGTGGCTCTTTAGCCCCTTGAGTGTGGCTCTACCACAAAATACCAAGGCCTGGGCAAGTCTATTTTGAAGAAGTGGCATTAGAAGAAGTTTATGTTTAAAAAAATTGGCTCTCCAAAGAAATTTCAATTGTGCTGTTGATATTTTGCTCTGTTGACTGATGAGTTTGTCGACCACTGGCCGGCCAAACAGGGAGGTGACAGGAGTGCGGTTTAGAAATAGCCCTGGGGGCAGCAAGAGGACACGGGGTTTGGGGTGGAGCAGCTCCGGTTTGAAGCCCCAACTCTTACCGCAGGACTGAGGGCACAGTTTGCCAGGCCCTGTGCACAACGAAATGCAGGTCATTTGTCCAGAAACTAAGAATTTTGAGATGGTGACGGCAGAGCATTAGACTAAAGTGGGGACAGGGCGGGGGGGGGGGGGGGGCAGCAGGGGGGTTCTGAGTGCAGAGCCAGGGCCCAGGTCACGTGCCCGTGAAGCTGGCCCAGTTTTATTGCTCACAACCCTGGGAAAGGTTTTGATTCCCTAAACTCCTGACTCATTTCTGCGAGGGGATGGCATATTTACCTCTAGGTCCGTGGTCGGCAAACTCAGTCAACAGAGCCAAATATCAACAGCACAACGATTGAAATTTCTTTGGAGAGCCACATTTTTTAAACTTAAACTTCTTCTAACGCCACTTCTTCAAAATAGACTCGCCCAGGCCGCGGTATTTTATGGAAGAGCCACACTCAAGGGGCCAAAGAGCTGTATGTGGCTCTCGAGCTGCAGTTTGCCGACCAGGGCTCTAGGTTATTGTGCAGATCATAAGACCACGAATGTGTAATGCTTAGGACGGGCTTGCATATCCATTTGGTGGGTGAAGGGAAGGAGAACGGGCGAAAGGAGGTAGATGCGCCACCCAGTGTGGGTAGAGGTCCCATCTCCACCTGCAAACTGAAAGCTAAAAACTACCCTCCTTGCTTGGTGTCCAGCCTAAGAGCTGCCCCCAGACTTCCAGCTGTGGCCAGCAGAGGGCAGCTTTGTGCAACGACAGCCCCAGGAGTCAGGGAAGCCCCCCAACTCAAGGGAATCCTGCCCCAGAAGGTATGGCTGGGAGCCAGTAATACACTCTTCATTCTCAAAACTAAAGCAAACAAAGCTCAAGAAATAATCCCAACCAGTAACCTTGGGCACCCAACTAAAATAGTGAACAGCCTAAAGCAAAAGGCACACGACCCGCAGGCAATAAAGAGGCAGCATGAAGCCATCACTTCCCTGGGCCCATAACCAGTTCCTCCCACTCTATCCCCAGGATGCGGAACCTCAGAGCCCGCCTGGCGTTCCCAAGAAGCAGGAAGCACTTGATGGGCGTTTCCCCACACGGTATTTCATTTCACCATGGCCTGGAGGGTGAGGCATTTCTACATCGCCCTCCACTTCTAAACGTGCCCAGAGCTGTTTCTAGGGGGCGCTGGCTCCCTGCCGCCTCAGGGCCTTTGCATGTGCTGGAAATCCTGTTCTACTCCACTCCTTACTCGGATGACCGGCACATACTTCCGTCTGCGTTCAGTCATCGCATTATCAGGGAGACCTTTTCAAATCCTGCAGACCTTCCCAGGTAGCCTCGTTAATTGCTTCCATATCAACCTGTCCCTCCCCTTCAGGGATTCTATTGTGGCATCTACGTACATCTGTGTGACTATCTGGCCAATGTCTTTCATTAGTCTATAAGCACCCAGAAGACGGGAACCCACCATTTTGTTCATCACTGACCCTCCAATATCCGGGATACTGCCAGGCACATGCCCATAAATATGTTTGTTGAATGAATGGATAAACATGCCCCACATCGCACAGCTACTAAGAGGCAGAGCTGGTGTTCAACACGGATCACCTGACCCCCTAAGTCGATCCACGTCCCACTTTATCTTGTTGCCAGATATGAGGAAACGCCAGTTACAAATAGGATAAAGGAAACCATTTTTTTTTTCTCTTTCAGTGATAAAACTTTCCTCTGTTACCATGTCATGTTTTCTGGAATCCATACAAAAAACATGAGCCTGCCCCCTCAGAGACAAACCGCAGTTTCCACACCTTCTCTGCCTTGAAAACATCAATAAATAAAAAATAGATGAACCTAGCAAAGATGTTGTTCTGAGTGCAGGCTCTGGCATCCTGGAAATCTGCAGGCCCTGGCCCCCCTCACCACTCTAAAGCAGGGGGGTGGAGGCTCAGAGAGGTTAATGTCCTGCCCCAAACCACCCAGCTGGTTAAGTCCAACATAAACCTTTTATTCCCAGACATATCCTCTTCCCAGCGTCTGTGCTGGATTCAAGGGCTGCAGAGAGGCCTTTTGGGGAGCTGAAGAAGACACTGGCTTTTTAAGCCGTGCCCAGCAGTGCCACCTTCTTCCTTCCTGTCCCCGGGAAGGACGGTGGAGTGTCTGTTATTGTCTCGTTCGGCCTTCTCCCGGAAGCAAACTCTGGTTAAGGGTCCCGATGCCAGTATGTGAAAGAAACATGAATGGGAATTGCCAAGTGAGGCAGCGAAGGGAAAGCAGCTAGTAAAGGCTGGGTGACGGAGCCAACTGCACTTCGGGCCCTGGAGCTTGGTGCCCCTGGGGCATGCTAGGAACCAGTCTAGGGCAGTTATCTCCCAAGGGCAAGGGGCTGGAATATTCATTTCTCAACTACCGTCAGTCCTTGGTGGGGACGGAGGGGGTGGGTATGAAGTGTGTTAATTCACTGGCACTGTGGCAACACGAGTTTCAGTGGTGAGATACAGCTCTCAGGTGAAGAGACGCAGGTGCTGGCAGTCAACGTCCCGCTTGCGTTTACTGAAGTGACAACGATGCAGGATATGAGGACACGGTCGTGAGTAGAATTATTCCCCAAAAAGGTACGTGGAGGTCCTAACGCCCAGACTGTGAAGGTGGCCGTATTTGGAAAAAGGATCTTTGAATGAGATGAGGTCATATTGCTTCAGGGTGGCCCTAACTAACAATGACTGCGGGCCTTCTAGGAGGGAAGTTGGGACAAATGCAAGACACTCAGAGAGAGGCCATGCGATGGCAGAGGTGGAGAGTGGAGGGATGCTGCCGCAAACCAAGGGACGCCAGGGGGTGCCTGGAGCCGCCAGAAGCTGGAGGAAACAAGCAAGGACCCCTCCTCAGCATCCCCACGGGACAGAAGTTGGGGACTGCTCTGCCGGTTTGTCCTGGCCAGTTTGTTCTGGAGGAACGTGTGCTCCGCGACAGCAAAGAGGCAGAGGTGGGGGCTCACAATGTCTGCCTACAGGCAGGCAGAGAAGGATGCAGGCGGAGTCAATACCTTTATTTGTACGTTTCTTTATGGTTTGCATGGTAGAACGGGCATATTCACACATGACCTCTAGAATCAGTTTTTCTTTGTTTTTTATTCCCCAGCATGCAGGATGGCTCCTGTGCCCAACTTCCCTGCCGCTTTCCATAGTAACGGAGCTGCAGGGATGAGCAGGGAGCGGCATGCTATCCAGGAATTAGCACCCGTCCCTTGGAATGGCCGAGAAATCTGTATCTCGACGGTGCAATTGGTCAGTTCTCTGCTCTGTGGCTGCCTGGCCAAGGGGAAGGCAGCGCCATGCTAGAGGAAGGTCCAAGTCCACAGACTCCACAACCGTAAATAGCGGGGGGACTGGCCCAGCACCCCGCTCTTCACTCCCCCGCGGCCAGCTCGAGGTCACGGCTCGGGGTCAGAGCAGGACTTCCCAGCAGACACGTGAGCCAAGCTTGCCACGTGCGTTGTACTGGCCAATGGGAAGTGAGCGGAAGTGACGCATGGACCAGTCCCGCGCATGCGTGCTCTGCTTGTGCTCTGCCTGTGTGGTGAGAGGACTGCGCCCGGACAGCATCCGCGTCCTGGCCCCAGGGCCTCCGCGCCGAGCATCCTGACGACCTGCCACTGTGAGAGCGGGAGCGCGCAGAGCTGTGGCCCTCATGTCCGTCCTCGCAGGTGGGAGCGTCTGTCTCATTTGCTGTCGGTTTGGCAGCATTTGCCTGGCTCTTCCCATAACGCTAAGGCAGTGGTCGGCAAACTGCGGCTCGCGAGCCACATGCTGCTCTTTGGCCACCTTGAGTGTGGCTCTTCCACAAAATGCCACGTGCGGCCGAAACTTAGTGGCCCAGGCGCAGAAGTCGGTGTTTGGCTCTCAAAAGAAATTTCAGTCGTTGTACTGTTGATATTTGGCTCTGTTGACTAATGAGTGTGCCGACCGCTGCTCTAAGGTGTCCCTTTGGCTAATGCTGCAGGTATCCTAGGGCTGCCCCTTTTCTGGTAAAGCCGTCATGTGACCTGCTCAACACTACCTCCCTCCTCCCACTCCCACCCCCGCCCCCATTCCACACACACACACACACACACACACACACACACACTCCTGGGCCAGAGGCGCCCTCGGTGCAGCCCAGGCTGGCCGAGCAGAACCTTCTCAGGAGTTGATCAGCAGAAAGGACAGGCTGGGTTTCTCTTTTCTCCGAAATAATGAGCTGGACAGAGGACAGAGGCTTGGGCGGAGCTCTGCAGCCACCTGGCCGCTTTGTGGGAAGTCTGCCGATGAAGACAGCCATTTAGTCAGTGGCTCAGGGTGTGGGCCTGCAAACTTTTCAGCACATGCAAGCCCCTTGGAGACCTGGAAGAAAATGGTATTGATGCCAGGATACAAAAGGGAAATTGCAAAGGCCAGCACATGTTTAAATACGTATCTGCAGAATATCAATATCAATATGTAACTGTATTCATGGTTACAGTGAACACGCAGAGCATGCCTTTACACTTGAGAGTACGTGGCAGGTTTTGTTTCCTCACGTCACAAAAATTTCCAAGTATGCAGTGCCGAGAGCTCGCAGCTGACCATTAATTGAGCGGCTTATGGTGAAGTAACTCGGTTAGGAAGGCTGAGTGTTGAGTATCAGGCCCCCTTGGTGCTCCGTCGCACAGATGTGGGTGTTGTTCTCTTATAACAAGAAGCCTGGAGGAGCCGAAACCGGTTTGGCTCAGTGGATAGAGCTTTGGCCTGCAGACTGAAGGGTCCCGGGTTTGATTCTGGTCAAGGGCTTGTACATTGGTTGCGGGCACATCCCCAGTAGAGGGTGTGCAAGAGGCGGCTGGTCGATGCTTCTCTCTCATCGATGTTTCTAGCTCTCTATCTCTCTCCCTTCCTCTCTGTAAAATATCAATAAAATATATATTTTTTTTAAAAAAGAAGCCTGGAGGGGCAGTTTCCTCCAGTGTATGTGGCTGGAGACAGTCCCACAGCCGATCCTGAACCAAGTACCAGTACAGAGGGGAAGATTGGCTTTATTTATTGAACAAAACACCGTCTCTGTGCCAGGCGTCACTCTAAGCACGTCACACTACTCAGTCCTCTCACGGCCCTGGAAGATGGGTGTAATTATTATCTGCACTTTCCAGATGAGGAAACTGGCGCCGAGAGAGTAGGTTACTGGGTCCAGGTTGTATCCCTTGCAAGTGGAAAGGCTGGGATTTTAGGGCAAACCATCTCCCTCCAGAATTTCCATTGACACACCATTGCCTCCTGGTGCCGGTTTGTGTGCAGGGGCATCCTGGGGGCAGGGACTGCTTTGAGGATGGGCGATGCAGAGTGAAATTCAGTGCCCTTAGGAAGGAGAGCAGGGATAGGTCCTGACAGTGACTCCTCCTCTCTCTCTTGCTCCCTTCTCCCCTTTCCGCACTCCCCGCCCCCCTCCCCCCGCCCCAACGTGCTTGCATAAATCAGACAACTGAAAATCCAATCACTGTTCCTCTCCCACCTCTCTGGCTCTCCCCTCCCCTTCCGCCCTTTCCCCTCACTCTCCACTTCTCGCTCTTTAGTTCGTATTATAAAATGACTTTTGCAATGTCAGGCATAAATAGATTATGAGAAGAAAATCTTTTGTTTGAACAGAAATTTTAATTTTCTGAAAGGTGGTGAATAAACACTCCAGAATGCATTGAAGATCAACAAGTCTTGTTTGCGTAAAACCATGCTTCAATTTCTTTATATAAGCAGAAAACAGCTCCCGTGTCCTTGCCAGGACCCTCTCCGTGTCAAAGGATTGGTCTCACCGTTTCTGTTGGCGCTGCTCCGAAGAAGCCGAGTTCCCAACCTGGTGGGAAGGCTCCTCACGTGGAACCTTCCCTTCGAATAGAAGCATTCCCGAGGCTGAGCATAAATTACAAGTTGCCTTCACCCGGAGGAGAAGCGCCCCTGGCACGACCCCCGGAGGACCACATCCGGCTTGGAGGAGCCCTCCGAGGGCATCACAACAGAATGTCCTTTCAGTGCCTTTCACCGGCCGCTTAGCTCGCAGGCCAGAGAAGGTCTTCGGTGAGGCGCTTCCGGCTGGATGTCCCAGAAGGCACCCCAGCCGCATCAGCAAAATAGGGCAGCTTGTTCTAAGCGAATAGGCCGGCCTTGGGGAAGTGAGGTGGGTAGCGTTCCCGTTACCTGAGCTGCACAACGCATCATCCCGAGTCCTGGCGGCCTCACAGCCGTTTTTTTCATGCTCGAAGATTCTGGGGGTCGGGACGTCGGATGGGGAGCAGCAGGAAGGGTGTGTGTGGCTGCTCCGTGTGACCCGGCTTCTGCTGGGAAGGCGCAGAGGCTCGAGGCCGAATCTGGCGGCCGGCTGGGGCTATCGGGGGAGCACTGTGCCTGCTTCTCCCAGTGGCTTGGGCTTCCATGAAGAGATGCCTCGCCTCGCAAATCTCCGATTGCACCCCCTGCCCCACCTCAGCCGCCACATCCTGACACCCATTGTCGTTTCTGCACCGAGATCACGCTCCCTTACCACGGGCTGTGCCCAGCCACGGGTGGGGTGTGTCTGGAATACTGAGCCTGTTGCCTTCCCACAGCACGCAGGACGGATGGGTGAGCCCAGCACACGCACTTCCCACAGCCCTGCCACGCTTTCCTTAAAACTGCACCACAGGCGAGCAAACCTGCTCCCTCCTTAGCCGTGGGCCGCACGGAATGACCTCCTCCCAGAGATTGCAGGACAGAAGGGGGAAAGAGTAGCTGCTCAGTGGGAAACCCTGACACAAGCCTGGTGATCAACATCAGCAGTGATAAGTAAGGTGACAGCTCGCACCCTGGAGATGACGGATGAGAAGGGCCCTGGACCTCTATTTTTAAAAAAATATATTTTATTGATATTTTACAGAGAGGAAGGGAGAGAGATAGAGAGCTAGAAACGTCAATGAGAGAAACATCGACCAGCTGCCTCTTGCACACCCCCTACCGGGGATGTGCCCGCAACCAAGGTACATGCCCTTGACCAGAATCGAACCCGGGACCTTTCAGTCCACAGACCTACGCTCTGGGCCCTAGACCTCTAAAAGTCTTGGTCCCAGAACCTTATAACCAAACTCTTATCATGAGAATACATCAAACAGGTGCCAGTACAGGAACATACTACAAAATACCTGGCCATCACTTCTAAAAACGATCAAGGTCATCCAAACATCTCTAAGGAGCCATGGGAGGGGTTATTAAAAAGTATAGAGGGGTATGAGAACCCATAAAGGGGGGGGTTTCCATGTCTTGGGAAAAGGTACCCAGGAAGATTGTGCAGGAGCTGAAGTAGTTGGCTGGGCAAAGGAGGGATGGTTACAGCAGGGGAGAGCCCCAAGCACGTGGCGCTGCTAGCAGATCAGAGAAGACCTCGGTGTCTGGAGCTGAGAGACGGAGAAGGTGCATTCAGTAGGTGCCAAGTACTTTTCAGGGGATGAAGCACCTTATCAAGGCTTTGTTCTAAGAGACACGGGAAGCCATGGAGAGGTGTTAAGCCGAGAAGCGACATGTTGGTACTTGTGTTTTTTATAACCTCCCGGAGGACCACGGTGGGGAAACCATGGCACCATAAGCATTAGGCGCCCGCCTGCAAGTCACAGAAAACCCAGTTGCAGCTGATTTCGGGAAGGAGGAAGATCTGAATCTCCCTTTTTGTGGCGCACGGAAGTAGAGCTAACTCAGGCTCAGACATCTGGGCTCCAGACCAATTTAGTTTTATCCGCTCTGACCCCACTTCACCCCAATATGTAGGCCTCATCCTTGGGCAGGTGGCCAGGTGGGGGCTTGTCTTCCAGGCATCACATCCACTTACAACAATGTCCAAAGAAGAGAATACCAACAGCTTCCGTAACTCTTTTTTAGGGATGAGGACACTGTTCCCGGAAGTTCCTGGCAAAATTTCTTCTCATGGCCCATTGGCCAGGACGGGATGATGTACTTACTCCAGACCGTTCCCTGCAAGGAAAATGAGGCTGCCCTAACTGGCTTAGACTAACCAGAATCACCCCTGGGTTGGAGATGGAGTTCGTGGGTGTTCTTAGCGAGGAGCGCTGAGCAAGGAGGGAGATGGTTGCAGGATTAGCACCAAACCACGTCCACCACCCAGAGCTGCAGTGATGCCGAGAGACCCACAGTGGCTTCCACAGTGGTCCAGATGGGAGGTGAGGGGCCGGGGACCAGCAGCAGACATTTAGAGAACTGGGTGAATCAGATGTATATTTGAGAGGTAGGCTCAGTAGGGCTTTTTGATGGGTTGAATAGCTTGGTACAAGAGATAAATTCTTTATATGGAGTAAATATTACACGGTCGTTTCCCTAAATTCCATTTTCTAGTAATGGGATCCCAAAGCCACCATAGAAAACACTGTTCTATTATAAATACGAGCTTTTCAGAGAGGAAGTTCCGTAAGAAGAAGAGCTCAGTTTCCTGGGAATATCTTCTGTCCCCACCAGTGACTTCACCAAATGTTCCTGTCCTGAGCACTTAGAGTCCATTCAGCCCAATCTAGAGTAATTTTTAAAGAAATAAAACCAACATTGCAGTCAATCAATTCCATGTTTAATAAGATTATGCCACTTAAGACTTCAGCTTGATTAAATTTAAAATATAAATGTCGAGGTATAAAGTAAAACATAATGGCTTTTGTTAAACCAGCTCCAGTCCGAAGCCCGGTTCAGGTTTCATGTGGTTTTATGTCTGCATTTCCTGCTGAGTCATTCTTTTCATAAACAGCTTCTGAAATGATAAAGCCGACATTCATCAGCATGGACATTACCGTCCTGTCTTGAATGCAAGGAGTACAGCATTATCACATCTACTCTGCTCAGAAGGAAAGGTGGCCTGCCAATTTGTGTTATTATCCTGCAAGGACTCGTGTAATGAATAAGCCCTAGACATCTCATGGATTGCCTATTCAGATATGCTCTCATTCTGATAGGGACCTTGTAAGTACCTCGAAATTGCTCTGAGCCGCTACTTTGATATCCTTCAGAGCCATACATTTTGTTATAAACCGGAAACTTCATTTGGAGGCAATTTAACCCTCAATTTATCCACAAACTTTTAAAGAAAACTGGGCCATTTCCCAAAGCAAATTACTCCTGAAATGTGAGACCGTGTCTCATAAATATGGCCATTTTGAAATTGGTAAGGACTACACTGGAAATGAGGACAATTCAAATTCAAACCAACTCAACAATGAGAGAGCAGGGGCTTATGGGAGGTTTTGTTTGTTTATTTGCCTTCCATATTGTTAGATATTTTAAAGATAGCTAGCATTTGCAAAGGAGGTTAATAAAATACAACTAGCAGGATAATAAGATACAGATTGGTACAGCCTCATTGGAAGGTATTGTGGTGGTAGCTATTAAAATGTTAAGAATGCAACAACTTTGTTTCTGAGTAGTATACTAGAGAAAAGCCTACTCACATGTGAAGAGACAAGAACAGAGAGATAACTGATAGCATTGGTGCCAAAGGAGAAATTGCAAACAACTTAAAATCCATCAAGACTCAAACATTAGTGTACATACTTTTAGAAGAATAAGGGAGACCAACCAATACTGGTAATAAATTATAAATACACTAGAGGCCTGATGCACAAAATTCATGCAAGGGGCTCGGTCCTCCCAGCCCTGGCTGCCTCTTGGCCCTGACCCTTTTTCCCCCGCCCACTGGTCATTGGGGAAGATTGTTCTGCTGTCTGGTCTAATTAGCCAGTAGCTCTTTATTATATGGGATGAGAAGAGAGAAAATGCAGTGAAAAGTTAAGTTTGAACTGATGTTAGAAAATGCCCCCCCCCCCCGACTAATTTTGTATATGGGTATTTATTTAGACAGATGCTTGGAAAACAGCCTGGAATTGTAGCATCTAGATACCCAATCTATACTACTGAAAGGGTAGTATGCAAATTGGTCAGGACGCCCTCGCAGTAATAACTGAAACAGCAGGCTGCAGGGGGCGGGGAGGGTTGGGCAGGGAGAGGGGCAGTGAGGAGTGACCAGGCCTTCGGCAGGGGGAAGGGAGGGATTGGGTGGAGGATCAGTGAGGGGTGACCAGCAGAGGGGGGGAAGTTGGGGCAACCAGGTTGGCAGGTAGAGCAATTAGGAGCCAGAAGTCCCAGTGTGTGAGAGGGATTTCCGACTGCCAGTTTAGGCCAGATCCTAGGGATTGAGCCTAAACTGGCAGTTGGACATCC
Organism: Vespertilio murinus; assembly: GCA_963924515.1. NCBI lineage: Eukaryota > Metazoa > Chordata > Mammalia > Chiroptera > Vespertilionidae > Vespertilio > Vespertilio murinus. Next base: position 24,197,688 of record OZ004716.1, read on the forward strand.
CCCCAAGGGGTCCCAGATTGGAAAGGGTGCAGGCTGGGCTGAGGGGGACCCCCCCCCCCATGCACAAATTTTGAGCACCAGGCCTCTAGTAGATTTATAAATGATTGGACTAATACACATTAAATTAATAAATGGTTGGGCTAATACACTTTGCTAATACCTTTTTCTTTTTTCCAGTATCTCCCAGGTTTATTTTTAACAGTGATAAAGGAAGTCATTAATCCATACATTCTCCATTCCTAGATCATAGTGGTGAAATCTGCCATAACTAAGAAATGCCAATTTCAGTTTTACACACTATATTCCTTCCTCTCTATTACCCCAATATTCTTTTTTTTATTGTTTCAAATATTACATATATTAGTACATATATTTCCTCCCCCCCCCATTGACCTTTTCCCAACCTCCCCTACCCCTGTCGCTTGCCCTCATCCTACCCCCAGTGTCTTGTGTCCATTGGTGTGCTTATATGCATGCATACAAGTCCTTTGGTTGATCTATTTCCCTCCCTGCCCAACATTCCTCAGCCTTCCCGTTGTAATTTGACAGTCCGTTTGGTGCTTTACTACCTCTGTATCTATCTTTTTATAATGTTCTTTATTTTCCATAAATGAGTGAGATTATGTGGTATTTTTCTTTCATTGCCTGGCTTATTTCACTTAACATAATGCTCTCCAGTTCCATCCATGCTACTGCAAATAGTAAGAATTCCTTCCTTTTTTTAGCAGCATAGTATTCCATTGTGTAGATGTACCATAGTTTTCTAATCCACTCATCTGCTGATGGGCATTTAGGCCGTTTCCAAATCATAGCTAAGGTGAATTGTGCTGCTATGAACACAGGGGTGAATATATCCTTTCTGATTGGTCTTTCTGGTTTCTTGGGATATATTCCTAGAAGTGGGATCACTGGGTCAAATGGGAGTTCTATTTTTAGTGTTTTTAGGAAACTCCATACTGTTCTCCATAGTGGCTGCACCAGTCTGCATTCCCATCAGCAGTGCACGAGGGTTGCTTTTTTCTCTGCATCCTCACCAGCACTTGTCATTTGTTGATTTGTTGATGTTAGCCATTCTGACAGGTGTGAGATGGTACTGCATTGTCGTTTTGATTTGCATCTCTTGGATAATTAGTGATTTTGAGCATGTTTTTGTGTGCCTCTTGGCCTTCCTTCTGTCTTCTTTAGAAAAGATTCTATTTAGGTCCATTGCCATTTTTTAAATTGGATTATTCATCTTCCTTTTATTAAGTTGTATAAGTTCCCTGTAGATGTTGGAGATTAAACCTTTATCAGTGATAACATTTGCAAATATGTTCTCTGTTAGTATCTTTTTCCTTTTGGCATCTGCCTTTCAAATTTGGTCATGGAATTTTAACAGTACTACTTATTTTTTAAAATCTGCAAGTGATTTTAAAACAGGTGAAGGCCCGGATTCCAGAGGCATGGCAAATTCACCTGGTCAGGATTTCATTCCACTGTGGACAGTGGTGATTCTCAAAATTCTACTTCTCAGCAACTGTGCTCATGGCCCTTCCTCTTCTCCCTGCCCTTCCCCTTTCCCTCAGCACTTGTGTCCTTTAGATGAGAGCTAGAAATTTTTTCTATGGAGAAGCCCCCAGAACAGTCCCAGGTTAGAACAAGTCACCCTGGGAAACCATGAACCATCCTCTTTCATACTCAATTGTGATGATACGGCCATTGTTCAGTTAACATGTTAACCTGAGAAATATCCCTAACCTGCAGAAAAGAGTGTAAGTAGACTAGTAGTCAGACCACCCAGATTTTCACACACCTTTCCTGTATTCGACCCTGAGAATCCGGCAGCCTCTCTGTATTTATTGATGCTAAAAAACTCGGACTATCAAGTCTTAAGTTTGCTGTGAGGATTATATATCTTCATATGTGTAAATCATTTAGGACAGTACCTGACACAGTGTATTGTAAGAACTCAAATGCAATCTGTTGTTGCTGTTATGACTCGACTATGAGTTATGTGAGGGCAGGAACCCATCCATCTTATTAACTGTGGTGAATTGCAAATGATGGCCCCTCGTGCCCCTCATCCCGATATGCACCGTATGCACATCCCTTTGCAATGTGGTTTTGCCGCCATCCCATCCAGAGATAGAGGCCTAGTGCCCCTCCCCTTAAATCAGGATGGCCTTAGACTCTCCTCTCCGACCAGTAAACACCACACGAGTTCCATCTTACAGTTTCTGAGGCCAGGCCTTAAGAATTCTTGCAGTGTCCCCTCTCGTTCTTGCAGTATGCTGCTCTCTAAGGAAGCTAGTTGAACCCAGGTAGCCTAGCCTAACCCCCACCTGGAGGAAAACTGAGGCACCCCACCAACACCCAGCACCAACCATCGTATTTGTGAGTGAGGTTATACTAGGATTTGCAGTCCTCTAGCTGAATGTAGGCACATGAGCAAGCCCAGAATTACCAACCAACCCACAGACTCATGAGAAATAAAATATCACTGTTATTTCAAACCACCTTTCAATACCAAGTATTGGGGTGAGTTGTTAGCCAGCAAACGTTCATTGATACATTGACCATGGTTTCCTTCATGCCTAGCACAAGGCTGGCACTAGTAAATGCTCAGTAAGTGTTTGTTGAATGAATGAATGAATGAATGAGTAAAAGAGAAATGTGAGAGATGCAATCATTTCATTCTGTTGGACAGAATAATTCCGCAGAGTAGGAGAATCAAATTACAACAACCATGATCTCTTTTTAATTGCTGATTTCATAGACTGTGCTTAGGAAGAAAAATGTGATGGGACATGATCTTCTAATTGCATTAGAACAACTTGTCATGTCTTTTCTATGGATTGTAAAAGAACATCCGAATTTCAGGTCCAGGTCCCCTGACAGCTGTAAAAACTAAACCGTTCATTAATACGTCTCAGGAAAGTACACTCAAATTGATTATTGTGGTTATTAGTAAGGTTGATATTTCTTCTTTCTGCAACCACAGATAAAACGTACCATTTGGGAATACTGGCAATAATTTGAACTCTCTGGAATTCTTAGTATATCTTTATCATGTATAACAGAAATCTTAATTTTCCACTTGATGGTATCAAGTTCTTACTCCTGAGGCAAATCCAGAAGGCAAAGAATCTTCAAAGCCATAGACTTGTGTTCATGTCGTCTCAGATTTCAGCTTTAAGACAGAGCTGAGAAGACAAAACAGATTAATTAATTCAAGTGTCAAGATTGTAATTATCTAAATTGCTTACTCCCCAGATTTTCAATATTTTAAATTCAGCCAATAGTTAAGTTTTGAAGATTTATGTGGCATAAACATTTGTTAATCAACTACCATAAAACCGGTTTTGTTTTGTTTTGTTTTTAATGATTTCTTTGGGGCTGTAAGGAGGGAGTAGGAAGAAAAAAATAAATGGGCCAGTTTTCTCATTTTTTATGCCAGGGTCAATAGCCACTAAAAAAAGTTCAGCTTCTACAATTTTTAAATTCACATTTCTTAACTTTAGAAAGATAGTAAACTTGTTTCTTCTTGGTTGTGTGTATGTAGTATGTGTATGTGTGTCTTCAGCTGGCAATTTCTCTAATTCAACTTCAAATTTTATTTTCAAGTCTAGGTAAAATTGAATACTTTCTCATTAAAAATAGTATATACAGTTAAATGCCCCATTTTCAGCAAAGCCTATTGTTTGTTTTTTACCCCAATAGCAGAGGGATGCTAACAGTGATGATGATTTTGGGAGAGTAGGATATTGAGGGTTTCACTTTGACATTATTCTTTGCACTTTTATACGCTGCTCAACTTTTTTTTGTTTTTGTTAATCCTGACCTGAGGATATTTTTTCCATTGATCTTTTAGAGAGAGTGGAAGAGAGATAGACACAATAAGAGAGAAACATCACTGAGAGAGAGACACATCGACGGGCTGCCTTCACACACGCCCTGCCCAGGTACGTACCCTTGTCTGGAATCAAACCTGGGACCCTTCAATCCACAGGCCTTTGCTCTTTCCAGTGAGTCAAACCAGCTAAGGCGGTGCTCACCTTTCTTTCTTTCTTTTTTAATTTAATGATTAAAAATCCTATTAGGTTTAAAATTAACTATTTCTTTAATTAACTGATCAATTTTTTAAAAGCTTAACCATGTATTGTTTTATGAGAACTATAGTCATTTTTTTAAAAAGCCAAATAGCTGAAATATTTCCTCCAGTTTCTTCCAAACGCCTGGCTTTAAGGGCATGCAGCTGAGATAGTGCACTTGCAAGCGATGGTGTGGAGAGGATTCTCGTGTCCGTCTGGGAGGAAGTTGCCCAGAGGGAGCGGAGAGGAGATAAGGAGAGCGAGCACAGGGCGGTGGGGGCATCGCCTTGATCAGCGGACAAATTGGCACGGAGGACTGAGGGGTGCGCTGAGTGGCACCGGCACAGAACAGACCCACTGCAGTCCAGGCAACAAAGGTTTGCACGAAGGGGCCTCTCCTACCCCAAGGGTGCTCCCTGAATAGCTTAGTTTGGACTTCTTCGCATCGCTGCATGATAGAAATCCTAGAACACTGTGAGTTAGAGCCCTATCCCAGGGCTTCGCATTCCCGTATTCTTCTGTGTCAAATGCAGTGCCAGAAACATCCGGAGAAGCCAGCCCGCCCCAGCCCAGTGCCTGAGGGTGGACACTGGAGGGCAGGTCCGGGACTGCCACCCAGGCCTTCCCACCACCCCGCAGCCCCGCCCCCGAGCAGCCGCTGAAACACCTCCAAACACAGGCCGGATGCTTTGCTTGTCTTTTTAGTGTTTTTCCTGGGACAGACATGGGCTCGGGGTGAAATCTAAACACAACGCCCTCCTCGCCTGTTGCATGGAATGCAGAGGGACATGTCTGCTCCTAATCTGAACGGGACGTCACAATGCAGGTGAATGATGGCGCAATCTTCAAGTGAAGAGAGCTTTTCTAAGTCTGACACTTAGAAAAGAGCTTAGGAGCCATAAAGGAGATCAATGTTTTTGACAGGAAAATTAAGCTCTTCTGCATGGCAATGTATGTCAAATGACCTGACAAACTGAAAAATGATTTGCATATCCAAAGGCCCGATTTCTTTAATATGAGGAGAGCGCCTGTGAATCGATAAGAAAAAGACTGACACACTGAATAGAAAAATGGGCAAGGCTCTCTATCATCGGAGAAGTCCCCAGAACAAAGGAGCGGCAGCCGCTCCGGAGTCTGAGAAGAGGCCCAGCGTCAGCGGGGAAGAGAGAGCTGCACAGTAAAACGGCGGGAGCTGCCCTTCCACCTGTCAGACTGCCGAGGGCCGGGTCTCCATGGGTGGGATGGGGGCTTAGTGTGCCCTTAAGTTTACGTCCCTTTTGAATTTTATACCAGGCACGTATTTTGCCTTTTCAAAAATAAATGTTTTACATGCAAGCAGTCTGCCTGGCGTGGCTCTAAGTGGTTGAGCATTGACTCCTGAACCAGGAGGTCACGGTGTGATTCTGGTCAGGGCATATGCCTGGGTTCTGGGCTCGATCCCCAAAGTGGGGCGGGCAGGAGGCAGCAATCAATGATCCTCATCATTGATCTTTCTCCCTCTTCCTCTCCAAAATAAATAAAACTACACATATATTTTTAAAATAAACGCAAGCAAGCAGAATTCCTAAGGAAAAATATTTAAAATGGAGCATTTGCAGATGTTCCCGCCTCTGCCCCCCGACAACCCTTCGGCCTGCTCATGCATTCGTGCCACAAGCATTCTGAGCAGTGGCTGCGCCCGGCATTGTCCTGGGCCCGGGCAGCAGCTAGCAGAGCCCCTGCCTTCGTGGCCCTTGGCATCGGGGCAGCGGGAGACACACAACAAACAAATGAGTCGGTGATGGGGGAGAGGGACAGGCAGGGGGGGAGAGGGACAGGGCTGCTGGGGGTTGGGGTGGACCTTGTTTGCACTTTCACGTTGGAGCTGAGGCCTCAGTGCATGGGGGAGCCAGCCACAGGCTCTGAGGAGCACAGGGGAGTGAGCTAGCCCGAGGGAACCCTCAGTGCAGAGATCCCGCAGGCAAAAGGGGAGCTGGGGTGCTCCAGGCGAGCGGGAGGTGGTGCAGGGACAAGCAGAGCGGGGCTCAGCACACCGCTTGAAGGACACGGTGAGGCCGGTGAGGCCGCCGGTGCGCTGGCACACAGCCACGCACACAGCCACGCACACAGCCACGCACACAGCCACGCACAGAAGGCGCGCTTTTCCCTGCACATCTGTTGGATTTGAATTTCAAATGCCAAGTGTCACTGTGTTCGTGGAAAACTCCCTTTTAACCACTGTTTTTTCAAGTCTTCATGAAAAGGGGGCGTCAAATCAGCATTAAAATTTTCTGCTTCAGTTTTTAATGCTTTTAAACGTTTTCCCCTTATTTAGTGATAAATTACATTGAGAACAGAGCCAATTTGGTCTGGGTGACTTTTCTCTAATGAGTTGTTTTATGCTGGTTGGTGAGATTTTATCAAGGACTCGGGCATCTGTCACTGCATGTGCTATTGATCTGTAATAGTCTTCAGAAATGGAATGTGTTCCTGGCCCTGCGACATTCCATTATAAGAGATTACGACAATCACTTAACTACGTTTCTGGGATTGGATATTAGAGAAAGGTTGGATTTAACGACCTCCCTCCCTCCCCGCTCCTCTGCTCTCACACACACACCCCTTTACTGTCTCTCAGTAACAGGTTATCCAGAGGGACTTTCCCTGAGAAAGGACATTTTGGGGGAGGGCAGAGGACACACCTGCTGGCGTGCGTAGAGAGGTGGTAGGAGTCCATGTGTGCCCGTTCTGGAGCGCGTCTGTCCTCGGTGCGTGAAGGAAGCCTGATCCGCCAGGCTCAACCCCAGCCGCCTTCTCTCCTGCTCCCCTCCCAACCAAGTCAGCTGGCAGTCCCTGCTAGTCCTGAATACGCCACCCTTTCCCACCCCATGCCTTTACTGGATGGGCCCTCCATCTGGAACCTACCCCCCCCCCCATTCTTCGGCCCCCAATGCACAGGACCGCTAAGCCAGGCCTCTCCCACGCACTTTCCCTGGCAGCGCAGCCGCCCACTCTCCTTCCCCCGCAGCCGGCGCATGTCCTTCCTGGTACCTCCCCCGCGGGCTGGGGGCTCTGGAGACGGGAGGCAGGCTCAGACCCAGCTCCTGTTGTTACCTACTTGGTTCCTTCCCTTTGTCTCTCCTCCCTTCCTGCTGGAGGGATGCACTGACTTGAGAGCTGGAGACTGACAGGAGAAATAGGCCAACCTGCAGAGTCCCTGCCCCCAGGGCAGCTGCGGCTCCCTGAGGCCCTCTCCGGGGCGGGGACAGCCTGCACCCCCTCTCTCATCACTCAGCATCCGGCGTTTCCACATCTGGGGAGGAACCCTAGGACCAAGTGGTCGAGACCAGCATCTTGCGAGAAGGGTCAAGTGCTGCCCACTCCGTCCTGCCCTTTCCTATCTGCACGTGGCTAGTCCCTGTTGAGCCTTGGGCGGGAGACCACTTCAGGGAGAAGCTGGGAAAAGAGGGAAGCTAAAGCCCAAGTGTTGGCAAATTATCTTCTCTCCGTGTGCAGGAGACTTGGCCCATCGACGCCAACCCTCACGAGCTGGTGGATTCGTCCTTCCCCCTTTTACAGACACAATTTGAGGCTCCTCGTGGCCTCGTAGCTCCTCCAGGGTCACCTTGGAAATGCTCTGTGTGTGGTTCGGCCCACCTCCAAGTCCGGACAGCTCAGCAAATTGGAAGAGGAGAGCAAAGGACACGGGAGATGTGCCCGCTAGGACGGACGCTCCGCACCCCGCCCGCGTTCCCGGCGGCCGCGAACGTCAGGCTGGGAGCCGCCCGTCAGTTTCACTCAGGGGGGATTTTCACCCTGCAGTCAAAAGCCATTTAAGACACGCCGGGAAGTTGATAATGGAGGTGCCGGTAACCTTTAATGACAGTGGCGCTTGCAAAATGTACAGTCCAGGAAGGCCCGACGCTTGATCCAAAAAGCTCTTGTTAAAATCCAATCATCCTCAGCCGCGAGCATTAGCAGGAAATGCCCGTGATTGAACAAAAACACAGGAAAGGTTAATGGCCTTCTTTGCTAAAAAAACGATTCGGGGGTTTATCTCACGTTCCGGCTCATCCTCCGAGCGTGCACACGCTGAAGATTTCCTTTTTGGTAATCAGGAGAAAAATTGATTACCAAAATTATAATTAAGAGCTGGGGAAATATGCAACAATTTGGCTGCTTCATTTAGCACATATTTCAGGTTAATTGCATGATTTTACTAATGAAGATATTTGCATGAATATTTTCAGTGTCTACATTCAACTTACTGTGTAATAAATACTCCGCTAAGCAGATGACTTCCCTTCTTGTGGGATTTAGGACGAGACAAAGGCTGAAACCTTGGACACGCAGAGAGGCCCTTGCATCACACGTCAGGGCTTTAGTTAGTAATTCCTTAACCAACCTGGCAGGATTCACGCTGTCTCCTTACACAACTTTGTCCTTTCTCATTTTGAAAGAAACTAAAAGGTGCCAAAGAAAATAGGAAAACCACTTTTTTTTTAAATCCTCACCCAAGGATATTTTTTCCAGTGATCCTTAGAGAGTAGAAGAGATAGAGGAGAAAAGGATGGGGAGGGAGGGAGAGAGGGAGAGAAACATATCAATTGGTTGCCTCCCACACACACCCCAACTGGGATCAGGGTTCAAACCTGCAACCCAGCAAGGTATGTGCCCTTGACTGGGTTGGTGCCCTTGACTGGGAATCCAACCCAAGACCCTTCAGTCCATTGGCCGATGCTACAACCACTGAGCCAAACCAGCCATAGCTATTACCCCCCTTTTAAAAATATTTTTTAAATATATTTTATTGATTTTAGAGAGGAAGGGAGAGGGAGAGAGAAATAGATACATCAATGATGAGAGAGAATTATTGATCGACTGTCTCCTGCACACCCCATGTGGAATCAAGAGCACAACCCAGGCATGTGCCTTGACCAAGAATTGAATAGCATCCTTCTGGTTCATAGGTTAACACTCAACCACTGAGCCATGCCAACCAGGCTATTGCTACTTTTAAAAAAGTATATTAAAAAGTATTTCATCCATACCTTAGCAACACTTATTTTCATTTTTTAAAAATAAATGTAATAACCATAAAATTATAGAGAAATTAGAAAATATAACAAGCAGAGGAAAATAAGAATTATCTACACCTCTACTGCTCAAAGATAGCCACTGTTAGTGTTTGGGGATGTACTATTCTAATATTTCCCCTTTGCCTAAATGCACTTTTCATTTTACCAAAATGGATTGTACTCTATGTACAGTTTTGTATTTAAACAATAAATTGTGAACAGTTTTCGTATCAGTGAGCATTTTATCTATCACGGTGTGCAGGTATAAAGTTCTTCATAGTGTGGAGGGGCGTAGACTTTTGCAAACAACCCCCTGTGGTTAGGCATTACGTTGAGCCAATTGTCCACTGTTAGAAGCAGCAGGTCATGAACACTCCAAACTCTTTCTGGATCTCGATCATTATTTCCTCAAGATAAATTCACAGATACTAAATGATTGCAAATTCTTGCCAGCTGAGGCCAGTTTGACCCCTAGACTCATGTAAATTTATTACTCCACCAGCAGTGTGGGAAAAGGTTTTAGCTGAAAATGTTAGCTAAAACATTTCTTTCTTTGTTGAATTAAGTTGCATTTCTTTAGTTATTAGTGGAATGTGTGATTATCAGCCATTTATGGTTCCTCCTTGTGGATTGCCAGCATACGGGTGTTGCCCGTTTTTGGAGTTGGGTTCATTTTTCTTTTTCTGTGTTGTAGGATCTTTCTATGTTTAAGGATATGACCATTAACCTGTACATACGGTACAAATATTCTCCATTGACTAGTACTTCTTTATTGGTGCAGGAACCAGCATGATCACAGTTGTGTGCCATGTGCATTCTGCGTGAGAGACCCAGGCCCAGACGCAGGAGCGTTCACGGGGGGACCGGCAGGTCAGTGTGAGGACGCTCGTTGCTAACGTGGAGTGTGCTCGCCCGGCCACCGTCACTGTCAGGGTGTGTTAGGACATCAGTTCACGTCATTCTCACAGCGCTCCTGGCATTTTCACAGATGAGAAGTGGAGGTTCACAGGGCTTCAGGCCTCGTCCCAGAATCCCTGGGGGATGAAGCCAACCAGTGTGTCTCAGGGCCTGAGGGCAGGGTGTCGCTAGTCGCACCAGATGCTAGAACAAGCGTCCATTGCTGGGAAAGCCAGGTTCCGGCCACCAGACCTGAAGGAGTTGGCATCCGTTAGGAGTGCTTGGCACGTGGAACAAACTCCAGCCACAGTTGCGTGAACAAATAGGGATTTTCACAAGGGATGTTTAATTACCGTTAGTGTGACATGAATGGCGACTTGTTAGTGTGTGGAGCGTCTGTGATGTCATTCGTGACTGTCGGTTTTACTCTGCACGGCCTCTGGGCGAAGGCTGGCGAGGGAAGGCCGCGCTGGCAGGGCGTGGGCAGTCAGGGCCTGGCGGTGGTGGAAGGCAGCCCCCCAGCAGCCGGCGGCAGGAGCTTGTAGAATGTCCGGGGCCTCTGACTTGTCTCGGTGGGCAGGCCAGGCCTGGAAACAAGGGGGGCAGCTGATTTAGAAACATCAGCAGTCAGCTCTGGTCAACCTACGGTGCCCATTCCTCCAGCCCAGCACCCCACAATCCACCAGGTGCAGGGGCCCAAGCGCCCCTGCTGAGGCCAGAACCCTCATCACAAGGCTCTCCGAGGTTCCCGCTCCTGCGTGCTGTGGAGACGGACAGCAAAGCTCTGAGAGCCACAGGCGGAGTGGAACCTTCCCAGTGGTCAGCCCTAGGGCCCCAGAGGAGGGACAGAGAGGAGAGGTGGACGGAGAGAGGCCTGGGCTTGACCCTCCTACACGGGGCAGCTAGCGTTTCTCTTCCCAGCGAGGTCCCCGTGAGATGAAGCTGGAAACTGTCAGGAAACTTCAAAACACAAAATTGTGTCCCTTTTAAGAAGCTATTAGCATGACTCTGAAATACGGTGGCTGATCCTAGATTGGACCCCGGATGGGGGACAATTGCTGGCCAGCATACTGTGGGATAATGGGATACTTTTATTATTTAGTTAAGAGCATTGGCCGGATAGCCAGCTTCCCGGGTGGGGTCACCGTGCTCTGTGTCCCCGGCCGCGTGCTGCTGATGGAAGGACAGACTCAGGATGGCTCCCACTTCTAACTCAGGGGGTGGGGAGCCCCTGAGACAGGGCAGGAGCGGGGCAGGATTTGTTGAGGGTCACGTCACAAGGATGAATCTGGGTGAGGTCTGTTTTACAACTTCTCTAGTTCTGAAATTTTTTCAGATTAAACACTTGTCAAGTGGTATTTAAAATTCCAGGTGTAGCCGTCGTGTGCTAAAGAATGACAGTTGCTGAGAGAACCAAGTCCAGATGCCTGAGTCCTTCGTGAATGTGCCCCGAATGATCTGTGGGGCTTCCCAGACCCCCTCACGGGGCACTCGTCCCAGCCGTTGGAGCTGCTGTCAGCAGACAGCTCAGCTGTCACATCAGAGTCAGCAGCACACAGGGTCGGCCTTCCCGGGCGGCGGGTGCTCGGGGACCAACACGTGAAGGCCCGGCCGTCCTGACTCAGCGGGGACAGCTCTGAGGGCCACCCCAGCTCCATAGCTCGGGGGCCGGCCAAGCCTGCACGGCAGCTCAGTGCCCTGCCCAGCCACAGTGCTGATCCCGGGGCACCCCAGTAGATGACCACCTGCATGTCCCCTCCCAGAGTCATCCAGGGGTTCCAACTCCCGACCCCCGTCACCTCCCCTCCCACACCCACACCCACCGCCACCACCGACCCTTGTCCGTCCTCACACACATCACGCACCATGGACGCGTCTTTCTTTAAAGCAGTTTTATCTGAAATATTTCCCACATGCAGACAAAAAAGAGAGGACAAGATGACGAATGCCGTGTGCCCCCACGCAGCTTGATCAAGACTTAGCCAAATGTCTCGTTGGCTCAGATCTCTCTGTCCTGCTGTTGTTTTTCCCCTGATTTGGCTGAGGCCTCCCGAGTGCCCGCCTTCCGATCACTTTCCACCCGCCCTCTCCTGTGGTCCTCCCACCATCAGTGTGTGTGTGTGTGTGTGTGTGTGTGTGTGTGTGTGTGTGTGTGTACTTTTAGTGCATATTCCTACATCCATAAACAATGGGTGGTACTGGTTTTGAGGTTTTAGTTCTATATAAATCTGATCCTCCAGACTGCTTCATTTCACAGCGTGCTCTTCGGCGCCACATTGTTTGTGAAAAGCATCCATGTCGCTGTCCATGGTTCTAGCTCAGTCCACTCAACTTATGTTTCATATGCCGCTGCATTTTAATGTACCCCTAGGTTTTGTGTTTTTCTGCGGTGGATGGAGAGTTAGGGTGTATTGCATTGTTTCTCTTTACAAACAGTGCTGCTGTTACATCCGCACCCGCGGCTCCTGGAGCGCCCATGGCAGTGTCACAGTGGCGTATTTACCTGCCAGGGACATACACCTTGGGAAGCCATCATCTGAATCTCACACACCGCCCATGGCCCAGAGTTTGGGCCTCAGGAGGCAGATCCCCATTCGCACTGCCCTCTCCGCCTCTTGCTCCCTGTCCCCCAGCGCCTGGTACAGCTACTGTAGCAGTCAGGGTTTTGCTGCAGGGATGCCGTGTAATAAGCATGCCCAGTTCCTGGGAGCGTATAGGTATTTATTTCTCTCTCATGCATCAGCAAGTGAGCTAGGCTCAGCTCTGTTCTGGCCATGGGCTGGGTTCCCAGATGCATCATGTGTCTTTTTATTCCTGAAGGGCCAGTGGCTTTCGAGGGACATGCTCTTCTTGGAAGTTGGGGTCAACCAACACAAGGAGACAGCCCATACCACAGAAGCACATGTGAATTCTCTGGTGCAGTGTGGCTTGTATGTCTGCTCATATTCCGTTGGCCAAAGCAAGTCCCAGGGCTACGCTCTAAGTCAGCAGAGCGGAGTTGACTCCACTTGCAATGATGTCTTGCGGGAACAGGAAGGAAAGAAGAATTGTGTGTAAATAGGGCCATTTCCACAGGCATGACCTCCTTCCACTTCCTGTGCTCCTCCTGCCATACACACACACACACACACACACACACACGCACACTTTCAATCACTGTCTCTTCCTCCCCAGCTGCCTCCTGCCCACTTCCCCCCCATTCCTGCCAGTTGTTTCCAGGGCTGAATGGGGTTGGGGGTGCTGAGCCAGTCACATGCCTGGCAGACTGGTAAGAAAGGGGAACAGAGGCGGTCAGTCAGGGTTCTCTAGGGAAACACACCCAGGAGCAGATCCAGGTATATAAGCATTTATCACGAGGACTTGGGGCAAGCAGTTCTGGAGCTGAGCAGTCCTGTAAGCTGCCCTCTACGAGCCGGAGGTTTGAGAGTGCCCGTGGCATAGTTCAGTCCGAGTCCAGTGAGAACCAGAGGCACTTATAAAGGATGCTGTAAAGCCTAGAATGAGGGCAGGAGATGCAACTCCCAGCTAACCCAGTGAGGGAGAAACAGGAGCGGATCCTTCTTCCTCCTGTCGTTCTATTTAGGACCTCAAGGGATTAGATGATGCCCACCACATTGGAGAGGGACATCGCTTTACTGAGTCCACGGATTCAAATGCTGACTTCATCTGGAAACACCGTCACGGACACACCCAGAAGCAACGTTGAATCTGGGCACCCTGTGGCCGGTCAGGCTGACACAGACTAACCTTCGCATGCTCCTCTTGCTGTGGAACCAGGGTTATTTCCTGTGGATTTGAGTAGAGTCTGTCTTCTACAGGAAGTAGAACATGAGCTATGAATTGTCGGGACCCCGGGCTCCCACGTGCACAGAGCTGTGACAGGTGTATGATAGCACATATGCCTTCCCATTTAGCTTGTTGCTGTTTTTTTTGTGTGTGTTTTTTTAAGAGGAATTTTGTAAAAATACTTATGATTTCAGAGAGGAAAGGAGAGGGAGAGAGAGAGAAACATCAATGATGAGAGAAAATCATTGAGCAGCTGCCTCCTGCACACCCCACACTGGGGATCGAGCCTGCAACTGGGTATGTGCCCTGAATGGGAATCGAACCCTGACCTCCTGGATTATAGGTCGACACTCGACCATAGAACCACGCTACCCAGTCCCTATTTAGCTTTTAATGTTAAATAAGAGACTGGGTCACCAGCATACCCTCAGGGACTGCAGTTTATTAAACAATAAAAGAGCGGTATAGAGGTCAATAATCAATTCCATTGTCAAAAGTCAGAAGAGGCCACTTGTGGTTCGGATTAACAGGCTCCCAAATCCTAAGCCAGTGGCCTTCTCTTTCAACACCCTCCCGCCTCTTCCGGTAGTCCTGGCGGGGGAGGGGGCCATGCGCTGCGCTCAGGTTGGGCAGTGGATGCCGGCCAGTGGTCGGCAGACACACTGCCAGGCAGACGGGGGAATCACATGAGGTCTTGCGGAGAACGAGGCTGTGTCCTCTAAAGTCGCGGCCGTACAGTTTCAGCTTCCCATTTCCTACAACATGTTCACCAAGATTTATGGGGCTTTTGTAATACCCAGTTGGGATTGGTAACAAGACCCTCGCTTTCACTCTGTGAAACGTTTTAAGCATTCATCAAACTTAGATGACAAAGAGAGAAGAAATATAATTGCGTCCAATCTTAGAAATTATAGGGGAGGGACCTCGGAGTAATTGAAGGCTGACCTCATGCTGTCCATAAATTGTTTCCTTCAGTCCTCACACATTGTGTCGCCATCTCACAGGTGATGGAACTGAGGGTCAAGGAGATGAACAGGCTTGACCTCTGTCACTCAGCTGAACAGTGCTGGCGCTGAGATTCAAAGAGACAGCTAATTAGAAAGGCCACGCCCCTTCCACTGGGCTTTATCCGGGTTCTCTCAAAGTCCCAGTATCTTAGTGGTCTCAGTAAGATGTCCATAGATGTAGGGACTCAGTAACAGTAATAATATGGTTTTCATCAAGAATTACTTCCTCTGCCGAAACCGGTTTGGCTCAGTGGTAGAGCGTCGGTCTGTGGACTGAAAGGTCCCAGGTTCGATTCCAGTCAAGGGCATGTACATTGGTTGCGGACACATCCCCGGTGGGGGGTGTGCAAGAGGCAGCTGGTCGATGTTTCTCTCTCATTGATGTTTCTAGCTCTCTATCTGTCTCCCTTCTTCTCTGTAAAATATCAATAAAATATATATTTTTTAAAAAAGAATTACTCCCTCTAGTGGGACAATCCCCTCCCTGCAAATGGACTCAATACCTTTTTTTAATATAGCCAATGGGTTGCTTTTACTTTATGGCTCCCACATCCCCTTGCTGGTCTGAAGGTATCTAACCCCTACCCCCTACCCCGTCCCGGTAAGTCTTCATATGAACGTCTCTTGAGCTAGGTCTCCTTTGTCCTACATTTGTGGGAATTGGGACAGGGGAGTAACAGACTAATTCTTAGTATTCACTTCATTTGATTTTTTTCTAGTTATTCCCCAACTATCTTTCAATCTGTTAAGATTTATCACATCTTAATTCTGTCATCCAGTGTAAGAGCCCTTCCTTTTTGTTCTCATCTTCAGCTCCGATAAATAGGTCTTCTGTGTCATCTGAGATGGGCCGACAGGTGGAAACGAGCTGTTAGCAGCACCTCCTGTGCAGTGCACCACGAGGGCCCACGTCCTGCCCAAGGCCTGTAACTCCTTCCAGCACTTTCTAGCCTGTAGTGGTGCAAAGCTCCTATCCATCTACAGCTCAGAGACCTTCTGTCACCTGCGTTAAAACCCTGGAGGGAGGCCCCATGGAGGCGGGGACCATGTCAAGTTTTGCTCACCCGTGAGTCCTCACCCCCCAGCCTGTGCGACTGTACACACAAGTAAGCGCTGAATGAATGAAGCGGCAAAGGCGTGCCACCGCATTGTCACTCCCCAGTCTCCGCCCGGGCCGTGCGTGCCAACAGGCTGGTCTCACTGGATGTAACCAATTCTGTTGGGCTTCTGGAGTGATGGCTTCTGAATGTGGGAGTGGAAGTTTGTGGGGGTTTTCTGGAGGTCACAGTGTCGGACAGGAGCAGTGGCCTTCAAAGAGATGCTAGCTATCCTACAATGCATGGGACAGTCAGTCAAGAAAAGGCTGGCCCTGGCCCTTGAGACCTTCTGTTATCTTGATGGCACTCACGCATCGTTTTCAGTTTTAATTTCCACAGAATGTACTCGTTTCTGTTCTCGGGGTCATGGGTCCCACGGTGAGCAGTGAAGATGCAGTGCAGGCCTCAGGGAGCTTCCACTCTGTTACGGAACCGGGTGTGGAACGAGGGTGCATGAGAGGCGCTCTGACACCCGCCCCCACCCCCCAGAGGAAAGGAAGTGATGACAGGGGGCGAGGAAGCGTGGGTGGGAGTTAACTAGGTGGAAGAGGAAAGAGTGAATCAGGCAGAGGAAACAGCATGTGCAAAGGCCATGTGGCACGTGGGACAAGGCATTTCACTAACATTTTTTTTCCACTCTCTCACATTGTTTCTTTTCCTATGTGACTCTCGTGTTGGATTGAAAGTTACTTGAAGGCTAAGGCCATGTCTTACCCACCACTCTGTCCTCCACACACCTTGTGGAGTAACTGAAGTCCATGACAACCCCCCCAACCATCCCCCCCAACACCCACACCAAAAAATGTTAGTTTCAATGATTTGAAGTCAGTAGATACTACAAAGACCAGCCCATCCTTTGGGGGAGGTTCCCAGGCCCCTTCCATAACCTACTGCTTCTCTAGTCGGGTGAACCTCTTGGGCTTCCGTTTCCTCTTTCATCAAATACAGGCACGAGGTCAGCTGATGCGGAAGGCCTTCCCTGCAACAGCAAGTAGACCTCACTGCCTAGAGTTACCTGACACGTGCAGATCTGTGCCCTGGTTAGGAGGAAACACAACTTTTAATGACAGATTTTAATACAAATTAGAATGCTCAGTATCAGCTGCAGCATGGAACTGACCATTGGAGGGGGAGACACAGGCCACTCTGCAGAGGTCCACGCTGGGCGTCAGAAGAGGAAGAACCAGCCTTCCTCTGTGGAAACCTGAGAGTTTTTTCAGGCTCAGAAAGAACTGCTGGGGGGGAGGGGGTCTTTGTACCACCCACAGTCTTTCAGATGCTCGTCACAATCTAATCATAAAGAGAAGGCTTTTCTGGAGATCTCTGCATTAATTATCCGCATTGGAGAGACATTATCTATATTTACATAATGGCTTCCTGGGTTTTGCTGATTCTGAGTCAAGCTAACAAATCTGTAGCTATTCAGGAGCGTACATTGCTCTGGTATGTTTTAAATTCTGAAAATGAAAAACTCTGTTCAGAGAGGTGGCTAGAACCCAGAGCAATTAGTGACTAATAATTTGTTAATGTTGGAGACGCACAAAGATACTGTTTAAAATGTTTACCTTAATGTCTTAAGTGAAAAAAAAGAAAAGCATTTGAAGAAACCATAATCAGGTTAGGCATATCAACATAATGGCATATTTTTGCAAAATGTAAAAGGCTCCCTTTATGTCATTAAAAGGGACCGCTAACACTGCATCCTCATTTTTACCACTAACTTGCTGTCTTGGATACTAATGATCAACAGATTATGGCTTAATTATGGAGGGATGGAGGCGGGAAGGCCTGGGTTGGGACGGGAGGGGTCAAGGGTTGAAAGACACCTGCTTGGGCATGCCCCTGGGCAAAGCTGAGCATCAGGCCACTCCACACCACCGTGCGCCTGTCATGGTGACGGCTTGCAAGCCCCCAACTTTATGAAAATGCTGTGAGATGCCCGGCCAGTGTGGCTCTGTGGTGGGGGTCAACCCGTGAACCAGGAGGTCATGGTTCCATTCCCTGTCAGGGCACATGCCCGGGTTTCTGGCTCACTCCCCAGTGGGTAGTGGGCAGGAGGCAACCGATCTATGATTCTCTCTCATCATTGATGTTTCTATCTTACTCTGCTTCTCCCTTCCTCTCTGAAATCCATAAAAACATATCTTAAAAACATAAAAATAAAAAACATTGTGAGAACACATGCTAATTGGGTTCAGAGAGGCTTGTGTGGTGATGGATAATAATTTACAGCTTTCTGCCCAGAACCCTTCTCTTCCTCTAGAAAGAAAAACTCCCCCTCGTCCAGTCATCTGGGGTAGCGATTTTCAACCGGTGTGCCGCAATAATTTTTCAGACGTGCAATACCTGAATATTTAAGTCAGGGGCACTGACCTCTTTTCCTTTAGATTGTCAAATGAAAAAATGACAACAGCCAATACAACAATAGGCGTTCGGTGTGAATGAATCAAAGTATACCTATTTGTTATATCAGATCAGCAAAAAAAATGTATTTTTGGGGTGCCTCAGAATTGTAGTAATTAGTTTATGTGTGCCATGAGATAAAAAGGTTAAAAATCTCGGGTCTAGTGCAGTGGTTCTCCCATCTGAGTGTGTGCCAGAATCATGTGGAGGCTTCTGTTTCTCAGTCATTTGAAATTTGGACAGGTGAGCCATTTCTTAAGTAGCCAGATCAGACACACAAACACCTCTATCATACTTTGCAGTTATTTCTTTTTTAAGCTCTATCATTGTTCTCACAACTTTCCTTTTTACTTTGCTGCTATCAGTAACCTTCTGAGAGCCCATGGTGATTTATCACAAGCATCTACACCAGTAGTCGGAAACTCATTAGTCAACAGAGCCAAATATCAACAGTACAACAATCGAAATTTCTTTGGAGAGCCACATTTTTTAAACTTAAACTTCTTCTAACACCACTTCTTCAAAATAGACTCACCTAGGCCGTGGTATTTTGTTGAAGAGCCACACTCAAGGGGCCAAAGAGCCACATGTGGCTTGTGAGCCACAGTTTGCCAACCACAGATCTATACTAATAAAAGAGTAAGATGCAAATTGACTGTGCCTTTGTGACACCCACCAGTCAATCAGGAGTGGATATGCAAATTAGCCCAACAAAGATGGTGGGTTAATTTGCATACTCAGGCATTTAGCAGCTGGGGCAAGATTAATTTGCATATGTAGGCATTCCACACCACCTCAGCTGCTCCAGGCCTCTGGGCAAGCATGGGAAGGTGGAAAGGTGACTCCCAGCTGGAGCAAAGGCAGTGCTTGCAGCCAGGGGAAGGAAGGACCACTCTTACACTAATCTTCATGCATCAGATCTCTCGTCCTCTATAATAAAAGGCTAATATGCAAACCGACTGAATGGTGGAATAGCCAGTCACTATGATACACCCTGACCACCAGAGGGCAGACACTCAATGCAGGAGCTGCTCCCTGGTGGTCAGTGCACTCCCACAGGGTGCGCGACACTCAGCCAGAATCTGGGCTCACAGCTGGCGAGTGCAGCAGCAGAGGTGGGAGCCTCTCACGCCTCTGCACAGCGCTAAGGATGTCTGATTGTGAGAGGGCACAGGCCGGGCTGAGGGACCCTTCATCCCGCCCCAGTGCAAGAATTTCGTGCACCGGGTCTCTAGTTTAATAATAATAAACAGCCACAAAAGCAAAAAAAAAAAAACTATGGAAATATTCACAGCACAATTTCCTGATATGTTCACAATGGAAGGTTTAGCAGTAAACTGACTCATACTCCTGAATTCTCTTTGTCTCCTGAGAGACTCCTGACTAATCAAACAGGTATCAGCATGGAAGGGCTGTCGGGTCTAGAACCAAAGTTTTGTTTGACAACTGAAACATTCCCACATTCCCGCCCCACTTCGTGAACAACTTGGTCGAGAACCAAATTGTCCAAGATGAGAGACTTTGGAAAACCGAGATTTGACTGTACTCAGCCTAGTACTTTATATTATTTTATTAAATGACATTATAAATATGCAAAAGTCTCTTTTGAGATTTCTTAATAAAAGGCAAGAGACACATGCCTTTGGGGAATTGCTTGTTCTGCTGCAGTAGAAATGGGCGAAACAACACAAAGAAAAGTGCAGAAAGTAAAATCCATTCCTTTGTGAGCTTCGCCAGTGCAAAAGGCATAGAAAACACTGAAGATCTGAACAAACTAGAATTAAAAGTATGTTGTGTGGGCGGTTTTCTATACAAGTGGATGAGAGCACAGTTTTTTTGTGTGTGTGTTTTTTTTTAATTGTAGCTAATGGTATTTGCGAGATTTTGTTTCATAAGGAAATACACAAAAGGCCACTTTTTTTGTGAGCCATTAAAAGAAAAGTGTACCAGGGAATCTATATTCTCAATAGTAAATGACTTCTTTTTTTAAAAAAAGAATATTTTTACTATACAATAAAGGTAGCACCACAATTAGTAGGGGGAAAAGGTAGATTGCTTAATAGATAACATAAGGAAAACCCATTTAGATAAGAATCCCGTAACATAAAAGTGGCCTCCAGTGAATTAAAAAGTTATAAGTGGAAGATGAAACCATAAAGCTAATAGGAGAAATTTAGGAAAATACCTTCGTGAGTCAGGACGGAGGAAGAAATTCTCTAAACACATTTCAGAGCATCAATCATGAGGCAACAAAAAGCAGTGAATGAGACTGCATGAAGATTTAAGACTTTCTCAGAAGTGCAGGACGCCATGAATAAAGCTGGTGAAAAGGAGGCAGAAAGGGAGAAGTCACTGGCAGTGTCTCAGATGGACACAGGCTCGCTATCTGGCCCAGCCCTTGTCTCTAGACATACAAGGCGAGCCACTTGTAGGACTTGAAATTTTCTAGTAGCCACATTCTAACACTTAAAAATAAACAAATGAAGGTAGTTTTGATAATATATTTTACTTAACCTGATCTACCTAGAGTATTACTACCATTTCAACATGCAATTAGTAAAAGGAAAATTATTAATGAGAATTTTGCTTTCCCTTTTTCACACCGAGCCTCCTAAACTCTTACGTGTATTTTACACTCTTCATGTTCCAGTTTGGACCAGCCACTTTCGGCACTCAGTAGCCGCATGTGGTTAGAAGCTACCGCATTGGACAGCACAGTCACAGACAATGCACGGAAGTCCTAAAGATCAGTTGGAACAGGGAGTAATCCCAGTAGGAAAATGGGCAAAAGACATCAACAGGCAACTTGTGAAAGATGAAACGCACAAAGCTCACAAGCATCAGTAAAGATGTTCAAATTCGTGAACAATCATGGAAATTAAAGCACTGAGATAGCGTTTTATATGCGTGAGACTGAATCAGAGCTCTGAATGACGCCGCGTGTTGCTGAGGACGTGGGTACCTGGGCTCCGCATGTCCCTGGGGCAGGAGAGGGCAGGCTAGCTCTTCTGAAAGGAGGAAGTCAGCACTTAGAAGCGGCACACACAGCTCTTTAAAGGGCCAGGCACAGGGTGTTGTTATTTTTATGGTGGCAAGGAGTCAGAAGCAAGCTGGATGTCCATCCTGGGAGGGAAAGAAATACAATATAGGTTGCATATCGTGGCCCAGAGTTAGAAGGAACAGTTTAGGTGCACACGCAGCGGTATGAATGAGTTTAAAGACAAATGCTCAGTGAAAAAGTAATGATGAGATAGAATACCATTTAGGTACATTAAAAATACATCATACAATGTATTTTTCCAGGGCACATACCTTATACCTCACATTAAATACAGGAGAATAATTCTTTAGTGGGCTAGAGAAGTGTGAGTGACCTATGGGGATACAAGGGAGTAATTCTTTTTTAATGAGAGATCTTGGGTGGACCAGTGATGATGGAGTGTTATGAACTGAGGGTTATGTTTAACCCAATCATCTTTGCCCAAGGTCAGTCAGGAAAGGGAACAAGGGGGCAAGGAAAAGGGAAAGAAATTGAGATCAGTGCACATCGCATCAGTGCCACTAGATGGCGCTGGTGCAGTTACCCTGAAACCAGCTCATAGTGAGATGGGAAGAAACCTCACATTGAGTACCTCCAGGCAGAGGCCTTAAAAGAGTTGTTGAACTTAAGGTGTTAACACTTTTTAAAAACCAAATGACAAATGTCTAAATTTTCTTAGATTTTTTTGTCATTATAGATAGCTCTGAAGGATATATAATGGAGCAAATAATTAAAAAAAAAAAGATGTATCTATCTGGCACCTAAAGATTCCATTCTTTAATTTTTAAAGTTTTTTTTTAAATTAAACTCTTTGCGGTGACATCGCAAGTGATGCAGTTCTGTAAAACATCATCTGTATATTGCATTCTGTGTTTACTACCCAAAGTTAAATCTCCTTCTGTCACACATATTTTACCCCCTTTACCCTTCCTTCCCTTTGGGTAACCACCATGTATGGTGTCTATAAGTTTTTCTTTCTTTGTCTTGTTTGTTCATTTGTTGCTTTCAGTTTAATATCCCACACATGAGTGAAATTATATGGTTCTTGACTTTTTCTATCTGACTTAATTCACTTGCATGATATTTTCAAGATTCATCCATGTTCAGCTTAACAAAGGATATAAAGGAACTATACACCAAAAACTACAAGACATTATTAAAAGAAATTGAAGAAAACACAAATAAATGGAAAGATATGTTGTGCTCATTGATTAGAAGAATAAATACAATTCAAATGACCATACTAGTATTATCCAAAGCAATGTACAGATTTAATGCATTCCCCATCAAAATCCCAATAGCATTTTTTAAAGAAATAGAACAAAAAAGTATCAGAATTGAATAGAACCA
This sequence comes from Vespertilio murinus, assembly GCA_963924515.1. NCBI lineage: Eukaryota > Metazoa > Chordata > Mammalia > Chiroptera > Vespertilionidae > Vespertilio > Vespertilio murinus. The sequence continues at coordinate 24,220,395 of OZ004716.1, forward strand.
CCAAAGACCCTGAATAGCCACAGCAATCCTGACAAAAAATAACGAAGCTGAAGGTGTCACACTTCCTTCAAATTATAATACAGAGCTATAATAATAAAAACATATGGTATTAGCAGAAAAGCAGACACATAGACCAGAACAATGAACCAGAGATAAGATTCCAATATCAATACAGATGAGAAAGAGTTTGCTTTTCTAAAAAAAACTCTTGCTATGGGGAAGTTTTTCATCATGTCATTTGTTTGTTTTTTAAACACACTTGCCGAAACCGGTTTGGCTCAGTGGATAGAGCATCACACTGCGGAATGAAATGTCCCAGGTTTGATTCTGGTCTGGGGCATGTACCTTGGTTGTGGGCACATCCCCAGTGTGAGCTGTGCAAGAGGTAGCTGATCGATGATTCTCTCTCATCAATGTTCTAACTCTCTATCCCTCTCTCTTCCTCTCTGTAAAAAATCAATAAAATATATTTTTTTAAAAAACACTTAAATAGATCTACACTAATAAAAGAGAACTATGCAAATTGACCATACCTTCATGATACCCACCAGCCAATCAGGATTGGGTATGCAAATTAATATGGTGGGTTAATTTGCATAAGAAGGCACCAAGGGATCAGGGAGGGATGTTTGCATTGTCACCATGGCGATGATGATGCAGGCGTTCCTCACCACGCCAGCCCTGCCCCAGCCACTCAGGGCCTCTGGGCAGCATGAGAAGGTGGGGCAAATGGAAAGAGGCTGCGCCTGAGCCAGAGCAGGAAGAGGTGGCTCAGGGCCAGAGTGAAAAGTTGGTGCAGGCAGCCAGGGAAGGGAAGGCCCATTCTAGCACAAATCTTCATGCATTGGGCTTCTAGTCATCTATAAAAGCTATGTGACAAAAGAGCTGGGAAATAAATTATTCTATTTATAAAATTTCTCAAAGTTTTATTGGGGTTTGAATTCACTTATTAAAAATAATGAAAGAAGTAAGTACTTTTCAATTAGTTTGCAAGAACAACATCAAGACCCTTAAAGAACTAGAACAAAAAAGTATCAGAATCATGGAAATTTCTGAATTTCCTGAATCATGAAAATTTACTAGTTAGATGCCAGCAAAATTTTTTGCATAATTTGCAGTTGAGATTCAAAAATAAACATCATTATCTTCTTACACATAGATCCATGAATCTTTGTGTGGAATATTTTTCAGTTATGATGACCTACTGGAATGACCTACTGAAATCTACTGGACCTTAGAATCAGATCTTAAATTGTGATATCAAAAAGTGTTAAAGAGTTTAAAATGTAATGAAGCATATTCAATCTTTCACTCTTATATCATAATACAAATGATAACCAAAAGAAATCTGTACTGTTGATTCATTTAAACTTAAAAATGCATTTTGAAATATTTTATGCCCTCTTTATTTTATCCCTTTTAACATTTGTTTTTGTTTGCTTTATAATCTTGTATATATAAAGAGTTGATATGCTAAGTGTCCGACCATTCAACCAGTTGCTATGATGCATACTGACCACCAGGGGGCAGATGCTCAACACAGGAGCTGCCAGGCTGCAGTGACTTGGCAGCGGCAGTTCTTGAAAGAAGCACCCTGAAACCAGAGAGAAGGAGCCCAATCCTCACAGGGCCGAACGATTCCACTTTTGGCTGTTGGTTATGTTGTTGCTGGGGCACTGTTGGCCCCGAATCTGATTTACTCTGCACACTTGCATTTGCCTTCCGCACCCTGTACAACAGCAAATTTGCAGTGCCTTCTCGCACTCTGGGACCCCTCGGGGGATGTTGGAGAGCTGGTTTCAGCCGGATTCCCGCAGGCCAGGGACCCACCTGACGGAGTGGGCTTCACTCTGCAGACACTGGGGAGGGGCAGCAGGAGGTTGGTTCCAGGGTGTATCCTGCCCATCTCTTCCAGTCCTGCCCTTCCAGCCACCTTCTAATCAATTTCCTTTCGATGTGCACAAATCTATGCACTTGGGTCACTAGTATACATATAAGATACATCTGTGCAGTACAGATTTTTAAAATTCTTTTTACTGATGGGGATATATGATCAAAAATATTTAGCTTTTATTTTTTTACCGGGTTGGAGTGGCTCAGTGATTGAACATTAACCCATGAACCAGGAGGTCTCAGTTGGATTCCGGTCAGAGCACAGGCTTGGGTTGCGGGTTCATTCCCAATTGGGGGGTACAGGAGGCATATAGGAGGCAGTGATCGATGATTCTCTCTCATCATTGATATTTCTATCCCCCTCTCTCTCTCTTCCTCTCTGTGAAATAAATAAAAACATTTTTTTAAAGGTTTGGAAACTGTCATTTTCCTACTGCTGCTGAAACAAATGACCATAACCTCGGTGGCTTGAAACAACATAGGTATTGTTTTACAATTCTGGGGGCCAGCTATCCAAAATGGGTCTCACTGGGCTAAAATCAAGGCGTCGGCAGGGCTGGGTTCTTTCTGGATGCTTTGGGGGAGAATCACGTCCTTCCCTCTTGCAGCTTCTAGACGAGACTCCATCCCCGGCTCCTGGCCCTGCTTCCATCCTCACATCTTCTCTGACTTGGACCCTCTCACCTCCCCCTCACGAGAACCCCGTGAGGACATTGGGTTCACCAGGATAACTCAGGATCATCTCCCATCTCAAGGTCCTTAATTCAACCACACCTGCAAGTCCCCTTTTTCATGGAAGGAAACATACTCACAGGTTCTGGGGATTAACATGAGGACATCTTTAGAGGCTGTCATACTGCCTGTCACTAAGAGCTTAGGCAGGAACCATGACTGGCCCAAGCAAGAGAGAAATGGTGATGGGTTGGGGGGAGCAGATTGGATGTGAGAACTCCCAGCAGAGCAGTCAGTCCCCACAAGCTTGCTCTCTGGGCTGCACTTTGAGAGGCACTGAACCTCACCTTCAGCTAATGCACGTGATGTTTCTTCAGTCACATTTCTGCCTTTTTGTTGATTTTTTTACAGAGAGGAAGAGAGATGGTTAGAGAGTTAGAAACATCGATGAGAGAGAATCATCGATCAGCTGCCTCTTGCACACCCCCTACTGGGGATGTGCCCGCAACCACGGTACATGCCCTTGACCGGAATCGAACCTGGAACCTTTCAGTCCGCAGGCCGACGCTCTACCACTGAGCCAAACCAGTTTCGGCACATTTCTGCCTTTTTAGCTAAAAGTAAGAAACCTCCTCTTGTGTTTTGGTTTGTTGGGTTTGTTTTTTTTCTCTTATTTTAATCCTCACCTGAGGACATTTTTTCCATTGATTTTTAGAGAGGGAAGGACATAAATATCAATGTGAGAGAAAAAAAACATCGACTGGTTGCCTCAGGTAAGAGCCCTGATCAGTGCCCGGCACAGGAGGAGCCTGCAATGGAGGCACGTGCCCTTGACCGGAATCTAACCTTCAGTCCTCAGGCCAGTGCTCTGTTCCCTGAGCCAGACCGGATAGGACGAACCTCCTCTAGTTTAGGTAACGTTGGCCCGGTTCTTTTGCTTTCTACTGGTTCAAATCATGATCTAAGCACTGCCTCACTCGCTGAATGATCTGGGCAATTTTCTCACCTCTCTGTTCCTGGGCTCTCCCCTCTTTAAAACTGAAAAACCAAGCCAGACTTTGCAGAGTGGCTGGGGGGGGGGGGGGGGGGGGGACTAAAGGCTACAGTGGATAAACTGCTTGCACAAGGCTGCTGCTTCTCTCCCTCTTCCAGCGAGAATTTCCGTCCCTGCAATTCTTCATGCTGGGAACAAGCCTCATCCATAAAGATGCAGAAAAGTGAGAGCAAATTGAGTCCAAGAGTGAACGCCACTCTGCTATGATTTCTGGATTTCTCGGTTCATCTAGGGATTAAGAAACACAGCTTCTTTCATTCACAGCTTCCTCAAAACAGTGCCAAGCATGACAATGAGAGTTAATCAACTTAGAATGAGACACACTTGACGTGGCAATGGGTAGCCAAATAATTTCCCTAAAAACAAAGCTCTGCCTAATTTTACCGCATTGTGTTTGACGATTTCCCTTGGCCGGTGTTTGTCCCACAAAGTGCCCCATTCCCTTCTGAGATCTCCGAAACGGGGGGCGATGGGGAAGCCCTTCCCCAGGTGGACACCCTTCCAAAGAAAACGTTTTCATTTCCTTGTCCTGGGAAGCGGGCTTGTCAGATCTCATTTTGCAGCCAAAGACGTCTTCCACGCAGTAACATCCTCCCCTGCTGGATCTTCCAGGTTTTGCTCCAATATTAGCAAAATTTTAATAGGAGACGCATTTTACATCCGAACCGGTGGTTCTTAAATCTTCACTGTGTGGTAAGAATCTTCTGAAGTGCTGGGGGTGTTTTTTTTGTTTTGTTTTTAATTGAGTTTATTGGGGCGATATTGGTTAATGAAACGCTATAGGTTTCGGGTGTACGATTCTATAATAGATCCTGTCTATCTTATTGTGCGTTCACCACCCCAAGGCAAGTCTCCTTCCATCTCCGTTTACCTCCCCACTTTCCCTCTTCCACCTCCCCCCAGTCCTCTTTTTAGAGGTGCTGTTTTTTCCTTAGTGGAGATTTCTATATCCTCTCCCCGTCTCCTAAGATTTAGGATGAGAAAGTCTACAGTAGGGCACAGGTACATAGGTAAGACCCCCCTCAATCCTTAATCTCTGCAAGTCCCAGTGATCCTGATCCACGTGGACTTCCCAGGAGAAGTTTGCTGAATTCTGAAACGATGCAGGGTGGGCGGTGGAGAAATGGAGGCGCAGGCATCGAAGTTCTCCATCTAAGAAGACTCTGCTGGAAAAGTGGGGAGATTTTCAGGCTCAAGAAATCTGTATTTTCTTTTTCTTTTCTTTTTTTCAGCTACATTGAAGTATCGGCTGTGCATGTTTAAACCGTACAATCTGATGGTTTGGACCAGGCGTGCACGGAGGAAACCATCACCACAATCGAGGTAATAAACATATTCATCGCCTCAAGCATTTCCTTGTCCCTTGAGTGTTTTGGTGGTCTGCTTGCTTGTTTTTGTTTTCTTTTCTCTTCACTGTCTGCTTTTTTTGTGGTAAGGACACTTAACAGAAGATCTACGCTCTTAACAGATGGTGAGTTGCACAGTACACTGCTGCTAACCGGGGGCACCGTGCCGTGCAGCAAGCAGATCTCTAGAGCGAGCTCCTCTTGCATAACCGAAACTTGAAGTCAACTCCCCATTTCCTCCTCTCGGTTCCTGGCAGCCAGCAGCCTGTTATCTGCTCCTATCAGTCTGATTGCTTTAGAGAGTTCGAATAATGGAATCATGTAGTATTTGTTCTTCGGTTTAACACAGTGCCCTCCAGGTCCATTCATGCTGTTGCAAATGGCAGGATTCATTCTCTTTATAGGCGGAACAATATTTAATTGTATATATATGGCACCAGGGGCATATGGGTTGTTTCCATACCTTGGTCATTGTGAATAATGCTACAGTGAACACAGTGATGGGGAAAATGAGACATTGGGGGGGCGTGGGGATCCGCTAGCAATCTGCCAGTAACCTAGTGCACGCTCTTGATAGCCTATAATTAAGTCGCTGCCCGCCCCTTCTCAATTATCTGGTCCTGCAAACCGCTCTGCTGGCATAAGGGTCAGGCCCGTCCTTGGTTCCTCCCGTGCCAGGTGCCTTCTAGTTATCCAAGCTATGCCGTGCTCAAGGCTGCAGGCCTTCTGCAGGATATCTGCTCAGCACAATGAGTCCTTCTCTGCCCCGTTTGGTTCTTTTCAATCCCTTCAATGTATATTGAGAAAATCTCATTGTCCAGGCTGTTCAGGATCTGGATCTTAGAGTCCCCTGGGGCAGCAGCGCTGCCTTAATTAAAGGCTCTTTCCCGAACCTCACAGTGCCTGACGGGCACTTTGCACCCCATGGACTCCGTATTCCATAGCATTTGTTGCATTGGCTGGGAATGTGTCGGTTGAGACTGGCTCCTGAGGCCGCTGCAGATGAGACGGACTCCGGGGTGCTCGGCCCGGGCTCTGTGGCACTGGGAAGGCGCCACAGGCTCATTCGCTGGCTCCTGGGCTCGTGGGGCCTGGGGAGACTGCTGCGCTTCTGAGCTCCAGGTGGATTTTCCTGAGGCGGGAAACACCTTTCCGGACCAGACGACCAGACGATGGGTGAGTGTCCCCTGGGGAATCAGTCAGAGGTCAGGCCTGCTTGGAAGTTAAAAAGAATGTGTGAAAGAGACTGGCCATCCCTTAGAGTAGGATGGGCACTGGAGGGCACATTGGATGCCCCCGCAATTAGGAATGTTCACAGAATTATAACTCCTATTGATCAGTGGCTAGGAATAGCTCTGCACAAGCCTCCTTGGATCGGGCTCTGCGTGTGTAAGAAGAACAGAGTAAGGTCTTACTAGCAGCAAGACAGAAGCAGGCAGGGCATGAGCAGGTAGGTGAAAAGAAACGGGTCCCTCAGAAGGAAGCTCAGCCCCCTACTCTACAGGAACCCCCAAAGAAGTCCCACCAGTTTACCACCTTCCTATGTGCCTCAGATGGCACCCAGTACTCCCTTGCCTGGTCAGGGACGTTTAGATACATCACCTCCTCCCGTCTCTCCCCAACCGGACTCTCTAGAGCAGCTGGATGGCGCTTGCGCTCAGCTGATCAGAGACCCGAACCACATCCAGCCTTCCAGATGCCTCTCTGGGAGATTGGGAGTCCCCTAGTGCTTGGAGAAGATGGGACCTTATAAGAGGGGAGACCGGTCGTTTACTATTAACCTTTTACCACGACTGATCTCCCGAATTGGAAGCATCACACTCCTGCTCATTCTGAAAAACCTCAGGCCACGGTAGACTTCCTGGAGTCAATTTTCCTGATGCAGAAGCCCACCTGGGAGGACTGCAAGCAGCTCCTTTTCACTTTCTTTAACCCTGAGGAGCGCATGAGAGTAGTGTTAGGGGCTCGGAAGTGGCCTCCAATTAGAGGCTCTAAGAGGCCCAGGCCCCGGCAGGGATATTAGGTACAGATAGATGGGCCAGGGAGGTCCTCCCAGATGAGGAACCCGATTGGGCCCCGAACTCAGAAGATGGAAGGGCCAGGCTAGGAAGATATTGGCTGGCCTTCCTCCAGAGGGTCAGGGCTGGGGCCAAGAAGCCCACCAGTGTGGCTAAGACCTCCAAGGTCTTCCAGAAGCCTGATGAAAGTCCAACGGCTTTCTATGAGAGACTGTGTGAGGCATACCGGGTCTGTACTCCTTTTCATCCTGGGGCCCCAGAATATCAAACTATGATAATTTGGCCTCTGTGGGCCAAACCCAGCCTGACATAAGGAGAAAGCTACAGAAGCTAGAAGGATTTGCAGGAAAAATGTCACTGAACTGCTAGAAGTAGCAAACAAACATTTCAGCTAAGAAAGAAGCAGAGGAGAGACAGAAAAAGAAAGCAACCTTGGTAGTGGTGGCTATTAAGGAATCAAGCTCCCAGACAGATAAGAAAGGAAAATAAGAACTTAGGCCGGGGGGAGGGGCGAGGGGGGTGGAGACAGGAGGACAAACCTGAAGTGAACCAGTGTGCTCATAGTAAGGAGTTTGGACACTGGAATAGTGAATCCAAAGCACCAGAAAGGAGGGCCAGGGTCGTCTAACCCACCCAGCCGCTACCAGCCAGACTGCCTGAAGCAGACTTACTGGGCTGACGGGGGCTGGGGCTGGCTCTGACTGGGACAGACCGGGCTCTTTTCAGCTGGGCCCCCCACGAGCTCACGGTCAGAGTGAAAATAGGGGCCAGACAGGACTTTATGATTGATGCGGGAGCTGAACACTCAGTAGTCACTTGGACAGTAGCGCCCCTCTCAGGAAAGAAGGTCGCCATTATCGAAGCTACTGGGATCAGACCCATAGGCCATTCTCCCAGCCTCGCCAATGCCAACTTGGCAGCCCCTGATTAATTAATGAATTCCTGTGCTCGCCAGATTGTCTGATAGGCGAAGGCCTTTTAGCCAAAATGGGGGGCAGAGATCACCTTTGCCCCAGATGGCGCCACATAGCTGCGCCTAGGTGAGGAGGAGATTTCTCCAGTGATCCTGTCCTTAGCGATGCCCCGGGAGGAAGAATGGAGACTTTATACCCCTCAGTCTGAATTAGAGGAAGAATTCCCGCCGGTCTGGGCAGAAGGAAATCCCCCTGGCCTGGCCAAGGACCACGCCCCAATACTAATTGATTTAAAGCCTGGGGCACAGCCTGTTAAATCTGACAATATCCAATTCCAGGGGAGGCACGCCTAGGACTCCAGGCGCGCCTTGACCGGCTGCTTCAGTGTGGATTTCATATATGATGCCTATCTCCATGGGGCACGCCTCTCTTGCCCATTAGAAAGCCTGGGACTGATGACTCCCGGCGGTGCAGGGCCTGCAGGCTGTGAATGAGGCTGTTGTAACCCTGCATTCATCGCTGCCAAACCCCTACCCTACACCCTTCTAGGACTCATTCCGTCAGAGGCGGACTGGTTTACATGTCTGGATCTGAAAGGTGCCCTTTTCTGCCTCCGGTTGGCACTCTCCAGTCAGCCCCTGTTCGCCTTTAAGTGGGAAAACCCAGCTCTGGGGGCAAAGGAGCAGTTTACCTGGACCAGACTGCCACGAGGGTTCAAAAACTCCTCTACGCTTTTTAGTGGAGCACTGGCATCTGATAAGTCCCCAGGACAGACCTCGGGGCATGTCTACTGCGGTATGTAGACAACCGCCTACTGGCCGGCTCCACACGAGCTCGGTGCTGGGAAGAAGTGCGAGCCCTCCTGAGACTTAACTGAAACAGGTTACCAGGTGTCCAAGACAAAGGCACAGATTTGTCAGAAAGAAGCCAAACATCTAGGCTTCCGAAGCCCCAGAGGGAAACAAAGGCAGGGTCTGAAAGGCAGCAGGCAGTTTGTGCCATCCCAGTCCCTGGCATTCGGCAACAGGTTTGGGAATTCCTGGGAGCAGGAACTGGATTTGGATCCCAGGGTTTTCAGGAGCTTGGAAGGGAGGAGAGAAGGCACCCCATCAACTGGGATCCCGGGCAGGAAAATGCCTTCATCACCATGAAGGCAAAGCTCACGGAGGCCCCGGCACTATAGATGTGACCTGGGATCTAAACCTCTCTGTTCACGAGGACAATGGGGTAGCCCTACGAGTTATAACCAGGAGTTTGGACCCTGGCAAAGACCAGTAGCTTCTCTCTCCAAGCAGATGGACACAGTTGTCTCTGGGGGGCCTCCATGTCTCAGGGCCTTTGCAGCCACGGCATTATTAGTCAAAGAAGCGGATAAGTTTACCCTGGGACAAAACTTAGTAAATGTAAAACTACTCGTGCTGTTGTTACCCTAATGGAAGCTAGGGGGCAGCCCTGGCTGGCTCAGGCTCCAATGACTCAGTATCATGAGCCCCCCTGTGAAAACCTGCGGGGTACAATTAGAAGCAGTGAGAACTCTTAATCCTCCACCTTTTTACCTATCACTGAGGGAGTCCCCGAGCGTGATTGCCTGGAAGCACTGGAGGAGGCTTACTCTAGCCGGCCAGACCTAACGGACAAGCACCTACAGAATCCAGACTTAGTACTGTTCACGGACGGCAGCAGCTTCTTAGATGAAGGAAAAAGACGAGCCGGGCATGCAGTGGTACCAGCCTTTGAGACAATTGAGGCATGGTCAGCGCAGAGGGCAGAGCTTTGGGCCCTAGTCAGAGCCCTGGGACTCAGTAAGGATAAGTGTGCCAACATCTACACTGACTCACGCTATGCCTTCGCTACCCTGCATATCCCCATGGGGCCATATATATATATATAAGGAGAGGGGCCTCCTGACAGCCGGAGGGAAAGGAATGACAAATCAGAATGAGATCTTGAAGTTGCTAGAAGCAGTCTGGGAGCCAAGGGAAGTAGCAGTCATCCATTGTAAAGGACATCAGCGGAGAAAAGACTCCATGTCAGAAGTGTCAGTGCGCACAGACGCAGAAGCAAAACTGGCCACTAAGAAGTGGGCGGTGCCCTCACGAATCATGCTGGTTCCTGAATTACCTGAACCCCCGAAATACACTCCTCAGGAAGAGGAGTGGGCTCAGCCAGAGGGGGGTAAGAGGATGAAGGAAGGCTGGCGGATACTCCCAGATCATAGGGTCTATGTCCCAGAACAGTTAGCCCATAAGGTAGGCCTCCAGCAGCATGAACTCACTCCGCTAGGGCAGACTTCACTAGAAGCTCTGTTAGGCAGAGACTACCTGATTGCCCGTCTTCCCTCCTGTGTGCCTCAGTCTCTCAGCATTGCCTCCTCTGTGCGCAGAACAATGCCAGACAGGGTCTTGTAGGACAGATAGGAGTTCAACGCTGCAGGCAACCTCCCTTTGAGAACTTTGAAGTAGATTTTACAGAAATAGGACCTAGCAGAGGGAATAAATACCTGCTGGTTTTTGTTTGCACCTTTTCAGGCTGGGTCGAGTCATATCCCACTCGCACGGAAAAGGCAAGGGAAGTCACTAAGGCATTGCTGAACGACGTAATTCCGAGGTGTGGAATGCCTCTGACCATAGGGTCCGATAATGGCCCAGCCTTTGTAGCAGAAATAGTACAACAGGTAGCTAAGGCTTTAGGAATTAGATGGAACCTACGTACAGCTTACAGGCCTCAGAGTTCAGGGAAGGTAGAGCGCATGAACCGGACTCTAAAGCAGGCCATGGCTAAGCTATGCCAAGAGACAAGCCTACCCTGGACTGATAGCTTGCCTCTTGTGCTTGTGCGGGTACCTGTGCCCTGAAGGCCAGGGTAGGTTTCTCTCCCTTTGAAATTCTACATGGCAGACCCCCTCCCTTACCAGGAGGTTTGGGGGAAATAATAGGGGACCTAGGAATTCAGAAGCAATTACAAGGACTTGGGGAAATTGTCTTTGAGGTCCACAGATGGGTTATTGACCGATTACCCATCTCTCTAGGAATGGCCGAACACCCTTATAAGCCTAGAGACCAAGTTTGGGTAAACATCTGGGAAAAGGAGCCCCTTAAGCCAACTTGGAAGGGACCCTATCCAGTCATACTAACCACCCCACAGCTCTCAGGGGTGCAGGACTGAACACCTGGGTCCACCACTCCGGGGTGAAGGCAGCCCACCAGCCGAGTGACACCCAGCCTGAGTGAAAAGGTGACCTCTGACCAGAAACACCCCCTGCGGGTCACCCTGAGAAGACAGCGGACCTGGCTGATCAACACGCTCCAAGGAATTCAGATAGCACCCTGCCGAATTCTCCCTTACACCAATCTTCCTTTCTTATCTCCTCCTAAAAGGTAATACGTTTTGGTATTTCTGGATAAGCATTGTTTTTATCGTCCTAATATTCTTATTTTGTCTTTTTATGAGTGTCGCCGGAACCCTAGGCTAGTCCCAGGAGGAGCACTCTTCTGCCCATGCTGGGACACAGAGGCACCATAAAAGTATGCCTCCTGCCGAAACCGGTTTGGCTCAGTGGATAGAGCGTCGGTCTGCGGACTGAAGGGTCCCAGGTTCGATTCCGGTCAAGGGCATGTACCTTAGTTGCGGGCACATCCCCAGTAGGGGGTGTGCAGGAGGCAGCTGGTCGATGTTTCTCTCTCAGGGGACTTGCACTCTCATCTATCCCTCACCCAATGTAGATCTAGTCCCCAATAATCAGTCCTTGCCCTCCCCCGTAACACACCGCCTCCAATACAAAAGAGCAGCCCAGCTAATCCCTCTCCTTAGAACGCTCGCCATTACAGCAGGGGTTAGCACTGGAAATGGGGGACTGGCAACTTCCCTCTCCTACTCCTGAGCCTACCCAACGACCTTGCTGACGGCTTAGAGGAAATAGCCCCAAGTATAGTTGCATTACAGGATCAGATTGACTCACTGGCAGCCGTTACTTTCCAGAATCGAAGAGGACTGGACCTTCTTGCAGCGGAGAAAGGGGGGGCTGTGCCTGTTCCTTGAGGAAGAGTGCTGTTTTTATGCCAGCCGGTCTGGTTATTGTGAGGGATGGGGCCGAGAAACTAGCTGATCGGGCTTCAAAAAGAAGACAGTATCTGAAACCGGTTTGGCTCAGTGGATAGAGCGTCGGTCTGGGGACTGAAAGGTCCCAGGCTCGATTCCAGTCAATGTATATTGGTTGCGGGCACATCCCCGGTGGGAGATGTGCAGGAAGCAGCTGGTCGATGTTCCTCTCTCATCGATGTTTCTAGCTCTCTATCCTTCTCCCTTCCTCTCTGTAAGAAATCAATAAAATATTTTTTTTTTTTAAAAAAAAGAAGAAGACAGGAATTACCAGAGTCTTGGAGTTCCTGGAATAATATATGGAGCTGTGGAGCTGGGCCTCATGGGTACTTCCATAAGCAGGTCCCCTCATAATGATTCTCCTAGCCCTGTTATGTGGCCCCTGCATACTCAAATGCTAACAGTTTATCTCTTCTCATTTAGAAGCCTTTAAGATCCAAATGGTACTACAAGCCAGGACCCCATTCTACTACGACCCCCTTGGGGAAGATGATGAAGACTCGGCTTGCTGAACCCCTTTATTTTGATGCGCCCCCCCCCCAACCCCCCAGCCAGAAGCAGTTAGAGCGGTGATCGTCCCAAACACTGAGTCTAACAGAATCCCCAAGGGTAAGGCCAAGGCTAGTTTGTGGATCAAGAGGGGGGAATGATGAGGAAAATGAGACATTTGGGGGGGAGCTAGCAATCTGAATCTGTGCCAGTAACCTAGTGCACGCTCTTGATAGCCTATAATTAAGTCACTGCCCGCCCCTTCTCAATTATCTGGTCCTGCAAACCGCTCTGCTGGCATAAGGGTCAGGCCCATCCTTGGTTGGGATGGCACCTCCCGTGCCAGGTGCCTTCTGGTTATCCAAGCTATGCCGTGCTCAAGGCTGCAGGCTTTCTGCAGGAATCTGCTCAGCACAATCAGTCCTTCTCTGCCCGTTTGGCTCTTTTCAACCCCTTCAATGTATATAGAGAAAATCTCATTGTCCAGGCTGTTCCGGATCTGGATCTTAGCGTCCCCTGGGGCAGCAGCGCTGCTTTAATTAAAGGCTCTTTCTCGAACCTCACAGTGCCTGACGGGCACTTCCATGCCAATTTCATAAACGCCATATTCCATAGCAATAGGAGTGCAGGTATCTCTTTGAGATCCTAATTTCAATTTTTGGAAACATACCCAGAAGTGAATTGGTAGATCATATGGTAGTTCTATTTTTAATTTTTTTATGAAGTTTCCTGTTTTCCATAGCAGCTGCATTCCCACCAACAGTGCAAAGGGGTTCCAATTTCTCCACATCCTCACCAATGTTTATCGCTTGTTTTTTTATAATAGCCATCCAAACTGATGTGAGACAGTATCTCATTGTGGTTTTAATTTTTATTTCTCTGATAACTAGTGATGTTCACCACTTTTTAAAATATCGTTTTGGTCATTCATATGTCTTCTTTGGAGAAATGTCTACTCAAGCTCTTTGACCATTTTTCAATTGGGCTATTTGGGGTTTTTTGCTACTGAGTTGTAGGAGTTTCTTATATATTTTGGATATTAACCTCTTATCAGATGTATGGTTTGCAAATATTTTCTCCAATTCCATAGTTTGACTTTTCGCTTCTCACTCTTGATTGTTTCTTTGTTGTGCAGAAGCTTTTTAGTTTTATGTGGTCCCACTTGTTTATTTTTGCTTTTGGCCTGAGCTTTGGGTATCTTATCCGTGAAATCGTTGCTAAGGCCGTTGTCAAGAAGCTTTTCCCTATGTTTCCTTCTAGGAGATTAGAGTTTTGGGTCTCATGTTCCAGTCTATAATCCATTTTCATTTGACTTTTGGGTATGGATACCTTCCTTCTTGAAGACAGGCAGAAACAAAGGAAGGAAGAGATACAGAAAATGATAACAGGAATAATCATAATAATTGTATTTGTTCCCGATGGCTTCTGTAACAAATTACCTCACACTTAATGGTTTAAAACAGCAGGAATTTTCCTCTCTTCTTTAAGTTCGTTTAAATGGAACATACAGTGCACAGTCGTCGTGTCTGGTTTCTTATGCTCGTTAGTATGTTTATTTGATTCATCAGTGCTGTTGTGTGTCAGTTATGTGGGTTTTTTTTTTCCAGTGATGAGTAGTACATTCCATTACCGTATTTTTCGGACCATAAGACGCACTTTTTCTTCACCAAATATGCAGTCCCCAGGGACACGGAAGGTCCCGGGGGACCCGCTGCCACTCTGCAACTCGGACCATAAGACGCAGGCACTTTTCCTCCCACTATTTGGTGAAGAAAAGGTGCGTCTTATGGTCTGAAAAATACGGTATATGAAACCGTTTATTCATCAACCGCCTGTTGGTGTGGATATTTGGGCTGGTTACAGTTTGTGCTAGTATAAACATGTGTATTTCTAATTTTTAAATTTTTAACTTAAAAACTCGGAAATTTATAACTTAAAAAGTTTTGCTCTCACCAGTGTGGCTCAGTTGGCTGGGCATTGTCCCATGCACTGAAAGGTTGTCAGTTCCATTCCCAGTCAGGGCCCATGCCCTGGTTATGGGCTTGGTCCCCAGCAGGGGGTGTGCAGGACGCAGCTGATAGATGTTTTGCTTGCATATCAATGTCTGTCTGTCTGTCTGTCTCTCTCTCTCTCTCTCTTTCAAAACCAGTCTAAAAATATTTTTTTTAAGTTTTAAGTCATCTGCAAACAGCCATATTTTAGCTTTTAAGAGTAGTAAGTTATTTGGAACACGACGCTCAACCACTCCAAACCCAACATGCTATAGCTTCAAACCACAGCTGAAAATCTTCTTTTGGGTGACTGAGGGGATTGACAGGCTTCAAGCAGGATCTTGATGTAATGGTTCAGGATTTCAGAACATGCCTTTGGTGGCTGACCACCACCAGTTCTGGGACTGAACTCGTGGTCTCGTTTAAGGCAGCCCCCCGTGCGTGGCAGTTAGAAATGCAGCGGATGTAACCAAGAAAAGAGAATGCCTGCTATTGTTTGTTTGCTTGTCTTGCTTTTATTCCTGCCATCTCTCACTCCATTTTGGAAAAGCCTAGAGCCTTCATCTCAAGGAGCAGATCTGTTTCTTTTTGCCCTTTGTCAGTGAGAAATGACATTGACTCGGCTGACTAATGTCCTGTCCTGTGGTGACAGTACTTTCCCTCCATCTATCTCCACAGCCAGGCTCGGGGGAGAGCACGGAGCAGCCTGTGCAAATGACTTGGAGATCGGCCACCTGTGGCTGCCTCCTGGGGAGAGAGGGTGTAATGAGCAATGCTGGTCCCACCACAGAAACCCACACTGAAAGAGGAGGCAGTGCATTGGCTGAGGCTCAGAGGATGAAGAAGTATGTAATGGGAAGCTTTGGGGGTGTCACTGGGGCCAGTCCCACTGCCCCCAGAAGGACCCCTTTGGCCATCGCTGGTTGGATCCTGGCTACACATCTGCTTCAGGATCTGGAAACTGTTCAGAGGTGCTTCGTCGCCTCTGCTGGTCCCTCTCCCACAGGACATGGGAACTGGGAGACAGGAGAGGACCAGGTTGTTGCTGTTCAACCCACCAATACCTTGCAATGCTGTAGGCCCTGGGAGATAGTCTGGATTAGGGTTGACCCCTTGAGAGACGACAACAGACACTGCTGGCCACCTGGAGAAGGAGGAGGACACATGCTCCAGGCAGAGCGAACAGCAGGTGCAAATGCCCAGAGGCAAGAAGGGGCCTGGCATTCTAGAGGGACTAAGAGATGCCAAGTGTGACTGGCACCTCAAAGCAACAAGAGAGCGGCAGGCGATGAGACTGTGGAGCTAGATGGGAGTCAGAACACAGAGGGTCGTGTGAGTCGTGGCTTGGAATGCAGATTTTATCTTGAATGTAGTGCGAAACAGCTAAAATTAAGCTAGAGAAGAATTATGTGTGTCAGGAAGATTTGTGGCTTGTCGGAAAAGGGTTAGGAGATGGTCAGGCTCTATCACTTCAGTGTCTTATATGGTTATTTAGGTTTTCTACTTCTTCGGTCAATTTTTAAAAAGGTTTTTATGTTGAACATATACGGGGAGGTGAACCTATCGTGATGAGTTTTCAGTAAATGAGCACACTTATAATGTGTTCCAGATCAACAAACACAACATTACTAGCCCCCCCCCCCCAAAAAAAATCTTCATATTTCATCCCCTGCCCTTGAGAAACCACCATCCTAACTTCTAAGAGCAGAGAGGGGTCTTGACAATTCCTGAACTTGACATAATGGAACCACACAGCATGTGCTCTTTTGTGTCTGGCTGTTTTCATTTCAAACTGGAGATTCATCCATATGGTTGCATGAGGTTGGCATTGCTCATTCTCACCGCCGTAGAATACTGTTTTTCTCCTTCTACGGTTGATGGGCATGGTGGGCAGTCTCTAAGATGGTCCCTTCCTGGTGTTCATGTCTCTGTGGTCCCACCTGTGAGTGTGTGCAGGGTGTGTGGTTTGGGAATACTGCAAGGGTGTTGGAATTCATGTCCGTGATTACATTAGGTAGGATGGCACCTTCCCTCTTGCAAAGAGACTCCCTCCTTTACTGGCTTTGAAGGGGCCCTTCGGCAACGAACTGAGGGCAGCCTCAAGCTAACAAGAAGAAATAGAAGACCTGGGTGTTATAACCACAAAGATTTAAATTATGTGGACAACCACACGAGCTTGGAAATGGACCCTTCCCCAGGCGAGCCTTGAAATGAGACCGCTGCCTGGCTGGTAGACACCTGTATTGCACCTTTTTGAAAGTCCATGCCCAAACTCCTGACTCAAACTGTGAATTAAACAATTTAAGCCACTAATTTTGTGGCAGTTTGTTATACAGGAATAGAAAACAAATGTAATGGACATTTGGTAGTAGCCGAGTCTGGGTTTTCTAAAACCCCTGGCTTCTTTGAACATTCTAGTTCCTCTCTCTTGGTGAGCACTTCTGTGTGGTATATTCTTAGAAGGGAATTTCTGGGTGATGTGGAATACACATGTTCAGCTTTAGGATTCTGCTGACAGTTTTGTCAACGAAATTGTATTTACCTTGGTGAAGGTGGGATTCAAACCCAGGTATACTCAGCTCAAAAATCTTTGTTTTTAATTATATTTACTTCCTGGGCTATATCTTGTTTACAACAAGAAAACAAATATGCTGCTTCTTAGTGATTTTAAATGAGCAAAGCTTCCATGTGTACTTAGGTCAATAAAACATTTTCATCTACACATCCCATTGAATTCCTATAGCAATCCATTAAGGAGGGCACTGTTCTGATTAGTCCCCATTTACAGATGAGAAAACTTAGCTCAAAAAAAAGAGAGAGTTCCCTGAGACCAGACAACCCACGAGTGTCTGAACCTGCATATTAGGTCTCCTCACTCCTGGGTTCATAACTTTCTCTTGCACCCTGCACCAGGCCCTTCTCCCCCCTCTCTCTTCCTGGCTTTTTTCTTTCTTTTTGTCTCTAACTTCTTAAGGATATCATAGCCTTTGCCAGATTTTAGGGTGAGCCAAAGAGATGCAAGAACAACTTTTCTTTCCTTAGCATCAATTGCATACATCTTTATAGCTATATAGACATCAGTCAATAGCCAATACATGTGACAATCATTTCTTCTTATTTGACATTGGGGATTTCATAAATTTGAGGTTCATAGCTCATGATTTTAATCCGAGTCTTAGAAGCACCTTCTGTTTCTCTAATCAACAAATATCTGTAGGGTGTCTTGGACTGGATCCTCATCAGAATCTAATTAGAAAGTTTTCAGTTGCTACACATTTACTTCTAAGCAGTTCATCCATATTTATAATCTTACTGAGCATACTAAGTAGTAACAAAATGTGTATTGAACACCTACTGTGTACAAAGACGCTTCAGTATCGTGAAGAATGGCAGGCCTCCGGCTCACATTCCTCTGTCCACAGGGTAGGTGGGCTAGTACTGCTTACCTACTGGCTGAATAACAAATCAGCCCAGAACGTTGTGACTTCAGACAACCAACAACAGTTTGCATCTCCCACTCTCAGTGGGTCAGGAATTTGGGCAGTTCTGACTCAAGGTGTCTCATGTAGTTTCAATCCAGCGGTGGTTAGAACTGAAACAGCAGGGGATGGGAGTAAATGGTGGCTGACCTGGTGGTTGCCCTTATTGGGATATATCCCTTTGTGCAGGCCAAGGGCCTCTCATGTGGGCTCCTCACAACGTGACGGCCTCAGGTTTTTCACCTGCTCGCATGGCAGCCGAAGGCTTCAATAGCATGCGTGCTAGTGAGAAGGTGTGGATGCTGCTTCACCGTTCATGCCCCAGCCGCAGGAGGCATGCCGGGACGCTGCCACATTGTTGGTTATAGGACAGCAGCAGGCTATGTCAGGTGAGTCCCTGGGCAGCAGGTGCCGAGTTAGGGATACAAGAGGTTTATCTCAGGTATAGCCTGAGAAAGGAGGGCGGGGGAAGCAACATGGGGCAGGAGAAGCCGGGAGACCATAGTGTGGATCTGACCCCGGTGAAAGAAGGGCAGGTGCAGGCAGGAGGAGCCTCAGATGGCAAAGCAGGTTGGACACTTGTGGCTTAAACTCATGTTTTGGAGCAAAGATTGTCCATTAGAGGATGCCCATGTTGGCCAGGAGTGGCCAGGGCTTAGCCCCTGCCCTGCATGGCCTTGGCTGAAGCGCTAAGTTCTTTTTTTAAGTTCAGATCAAACTTATTACTTTTAAATTAAATTTATTGGGGGGCAACATTGGCAAAAACACACAGGTTCCAAGAGTACAACTCAATAAACATCATTAAAGGACTGCCTCGTGTGCCCATCACCCACCAGTCTTTCTTGAAGAGGATGTAAGTGAATGCCTGGCTGCCACACGCGGCCACTAAGACTCACGGGGAGGAGAATCAGGCTTCGCTCCTCGGTGGGGAGTCAGTAAGATGCTAGAAGAACGTGGGGAACAGGAAGCACTGCAGCACATCTTTGGGACCTACAGCCTGCTGCAGCCCGTGAAACATCCCAGGCATATAGGAAAGTGGTTTGGTGTCGGGATGAGCATCTTAGGCCTAGAAATCAGCCCAAAATGGGTTCAAATCTTGGTACCTCGCTGACTAGCTGTGTGACCTTAGGCAAATGACATAACCTATCTGAGCCTCAGTTTTCTCATCTGTGAAGTGGGGAAACAAAGTCCCCCACTTCATGGGGTGATCTAAGAATTAAAAGAGATGAAACACTTGTCCAAACCTATAGTCAGTGTTCAGAAGATGGGGTACCGTCACTATTACAGAGCAGCAAGGAGATCTTAACAGCCTGAGGCCACTTGGTGTAGGGAGTAAGTGACCCCGTGCGTTGCAGAAGCCCCCGGGAACGTGTTGAAAACGCTATAAATTATGAATTTATCCTCCACAAAGCATTCCCCAATGACTCGGGTCTCGGGGAGAACACTGAGTTGTCAAGAAGAGATTGAGCTGTGTTTACTGTAGTTACAGGGCAGAAGACGTGAGACGTTTACCAGCCCAGGAGCCACGGCTCGGGCACTGCGCTCTCCGGAGCAGGAGTTGTGCTTTATTCGTCTTTGTCACACGAGGGCCCCGAGCTGGCACGGAGTGGATGCTCTCCAACGCTCGTGGCATCGATCACCGCTAATGCAGGAGGAAGCGTAGCTTTCTGGGAAAGGCACACATTATGAAGCTAGATAAATATAGGTGCTTTTTTCCCATCTAAAATGGAAATGGGGAAAATATGTTTTTTCTTCTTATTAAAAGCACGTGTGCTCATTATTAAAAAATTTAGGTAACTCAAAAGTACATTTAAAAGGCAGTTAAAAAAAAAAAAAGAAAGAAATACCACCATCCAGAAATAGCTATTATTAACATGTTGGTGAACTCTTTTCCAGAATGCTTTTTTTTAAAGAATAAAAATAGAGTCATGGTATTTTGTAAGCAGATATTTTTCACGTGGAAATATATGATCCCCAGATGAGCGAGGCTGCCACATGCGCCCGGAGGGAATTAAAGCCAGGGGGCAGAACAGAGAGGGACTCTGGGTACCACTCTTCTCTTGCCCCCTGCATAACCCCCTGTGTAAGCGGGCAAGGTCCTTGCAGGCTTGGGCAGAGCTCCAGCTGCCTACCCTTGGTCCTAAGAAATGCCTGGCTTTCTGGTCCCAGGCCCACCCCTGTCCTGCTCAGCCCTTTCCTCTGGGTCCCCGTCAGCCATTGCTTCTCACATGGTCTCTTCTAGCCCCTCCAAACCCACCAGCATCACTGGTCTCCTCCCTTCTATCTGGAACAAGCAGGACTAACACACCTCTTGAATTCCTTGAGTCCCCAGCACTGTGCCAAGTACTTGACACACAATGTCCCAGTTTCCACAGCTGCTTTTTGAAGGGGTACAGTGTCCATTGCACCCATTTTACAGATGAGGAAGTTGAGGCTGAAGAGGTAACTTGCCTTACCGTTACAGTAAGCAAGTGGTGGCTCTAGGATTTGAACACAAAAACTAAGGATTCAGTGTCTCTCTCTAAACCACTTATCTACCATTTTACAGTGTGTAACGAGGAAGGGCAATAAATAAGAAAATATGTTATTGAGTGATTTCTCATATGTTTTCCTCATGTCATCAAAATGCCAACCCTTTAAGGTAGTATTTTTGTGGTGGTGGTGGTGGTGGTGGTGGTGAGGAGGAGACTAAAGCTCAGGGAGATTAAGTTAACTTGCCTGGAATCTCACAGAACCATCATTCCAACCCTCATCTGTCCAATACAGAAGTTTGTTTGCTCTACAATAATAAAGCTCTCTCAAACAAGCGTGGCAGTGTGTTACATGGACTCTGGAGTTAGACTGCCTGGGTAACCTTGGACAAATCACTTACCCTCCCTGTGCCTCAGTTTACCTTATCAGTAAGAAATACAGATAGAAATAGAACTACCTCTCAGAGTTGCTGTGAGAGTTAAAGAGGGTTCATGTGAAGCGCATGGGATAATGTCTGGTTCCTAGCACGCTCAATACCAAACATTGGCTTTTCTTACTAATAAAGACCAGAGTTCGATACAAAACGTACTTTCCCCATTCCATTTCCTTTTGGAGCAAACAAAGCAAACCTTGGAAGGTATATACGTGTCCTATGGCTGCTGTAACAAATGACCACAAACTTAATGGCTTAAATCAACACAGATTTATTCTCTTACAGACTGGAGGTCAGAGTCCACCCCGAGCCTCCTGGGACTCAAATCACACGTGGTCAGTCACTTCTGGAGGCTCCAGAGGAGATGTTTTCTCCCTGCCTTTTGCAGCTTCTAGATGCCACCTGCATTCCTTGGCCTGTGGCTCCTTCCTCCTCCTTCAAATCTCTCTCTGACTCTAACTCTTCCACCTCCCTCATCCACTGATAACACAGGACGATCTCCCCATCTCTAGGTCAGCGGCAACTGTAATTCCGTCTGCAACCTTACCTCCTTTTCGCCATGTAACCCAGCATTCCCAGGTCCCAGGGATTATGACATGGACATATTGGGAGGACAGCAATTCATGGAATGGTACCTAGAAGTCCCTTCACCCCAGTCTCTCGATTCAACTCCCCATCACAGTCCTGAGTCCTTTCTGCCAGCACCCACAGCCCCTCATTCCTGGCATGCGCCACCTCTCCCCTGCTTCCAGCAGCAGGAAGTCCTCAGAGACGTCAGAATGGAGCAGCTACAAGTTCTCACGCTTGCTGACATTGGCCACCTTTCTTAGCTTGTCACTGAGGAATGTAATAAAGCTCCATCGGGTGCTGGCTCCATGTCCAGTCGCCTTAATTCTGCTTCTCTCCCTATTGGCTCCAACAACAACGTGTTTTAAAATTACAGCAAAATTATAATCCATTCCCAATCATTCAACAACCAATATGCATTAAGCAGCTACTCTGTACCAGCTACTGGGTTAGGCCACAGTTACCTAAAGGTAAATGAGGCAGACGCTGCCTTCTTGGAGCTCGGCTCTGAGGGCAGCGATGGGGGAGGAGGGCAGATGTAAGTCAAAGACAGTATTGGAAACCATGGTTAAAACCCATTTTCTGTTACTTTATATAATAAAGTGTGGCCTTCAGCCCAGCAATCTCATAGGCATTGGCCCCAATGTTTAAACGTGACTGCACGTTAGACTCACCTGAGGTTTCACTTTTTAAAACCCTAATGCCCAGGCCCCACTCCAGACCAGTTACATCAGAACCTCTGGGTTGTGGCCCTGGCATCAGTGTTTTTTAAAGCTCCCAGGTGATTTCGGGGTGCAGGCAATGTGAGCATCAGTGCCAGCAGTGTGCCCTAGGGTTTCCGATATAATTGGACCGAGTGCAGTCTGGACATGGAATATTTAAAAGCTCCTCCATGTGATTCTCAAGTGCAATGAGGTTTGAGAACCACTCGTCTAGAGCAGTGGTTCTCAACAGTGGGAGGGATGCCTTGTCCCCAACGGGACATTTGGCAACGACTGCAGACATTTTTGGTTGTCACAAATGGGACATGCTGCTGGCATGTAGGTAGGGGCTAGGGATGCTGCTAAACATCTCACCATACACAGGACATCCCCCATCACAAAGAATAATCTGTCCCTAAATGTCTAGTGCGTCAAGGTTGAGAAACTGGTCTAGAGAGACCCCTGCATGTGTACCCCAGGTCTGAAAGACATGACTAAGGATGTGCAGAGTGGCACTATAACAGCAAAAACAGCCCAATCTGATACAACCCAAATGAAGAGATAAATCTACATTAGCATTGTATATTCATAGCAGAGATGACTTTATTGAATTACTGGTGGGGAGAAAGGCTTAAACACACCAGTGTGAACTGGAGGGAGTCCCCAGGAATTGTGGCTGCATTCCCAGCTAGCTCTGAGTTCATGAGTCTCTTTTCATTCTAGGTTTCTTGTCAGTTTGACATTTCATAGGAAAATTTATCCTACTTGGTCTTTTTAAGCAATTTGGGCAACTCCAGTAAAGAAAAAAAGTCAGCATGCATGAAAGTATTTCCTGCAGAATGACTATATCAATATTTTTTCAACCAAAAAAAAAATTAGAAATTATGTAAATATCCAGACATGGCAAAGTGATTAAGAGATGGAAATTATAGTACAGCAATTCAACTGAATGTTAAGCAGTCATTAAAACTGATAGTTATGAAGTTCATTTAGAAACATGAGAAATGTATGTGATATGATGAGAAGTGAGAACTACAGGAAATAAACAGCACAGATGCTGGGGTTCTTGTCCCAGCATTACAAAGGGTTCAGCAATCTGCAGAAAGGAGCTGTGTGTAGATTCAATAAGGAGTCCAAAGACGAAAGATAGTTTTGAAAGGCATTAGGGGTCAGAGGACCTTCAGCTAAAGGAGCGAAAGACTACCCCTTGACTCAGGACCCCATGCTATTTATTAACACAATTTGTCCTAAGGCAAAGTGGAGATAATACACTTCAAAGGGTAGGGTTTATGGAAGCATTGTCAGTTTGGGGAATAGCCTATAGCTGTTCAGGTGTTTGGCCAACAGGAGGCACTAACATGCAGATTAAGATGCTCTGAGCTGTCTGGCAGTAGACAATCCTATTCCTTCAGCCATCCCAGATGGTTTAGCCCTGCTGACATTCTGGGATTCGATTCTGGCACACAGACACTGATTACAACTAGAAAAAGTATGTTGGCCTGTGAGCAAATACTGGAAAGATTCGTAGAAATAAAAACTGCCATAATTAAGATGCTAGAATTATGGGTAATTCCCCCCCCTAGGATTTTTAACACTATTTTTTTATACTTAAAGTAGACATTTCTTGCCCTAGCCAGGTTAGCTCAGTGGATAGAGCATCATCGGCCTGTGGACTGAGGGGTCCCAGGTTCAATTCCAGTCTAGGGCATGTTCCTGGGTTGCAGCTTGGTCTTCAGTAGGGGGTATGCAGGAGGCAGCCAATCAATGATTCTCTCTCATCAGTGATGTTTTATCTCTTTCCCTCTCCCTTCTTCTCTGAAATCAATAAAAAAGTATATTTTTAAAAAATAAAGTAGATAACCGAAACCGGTTTGGCTCAGTGGTAGAGCGTCGGTCTGCGAACTGAAAGGTCCCGGGTTCGATTCCGGTCAAGGGCATGTACATTGGTTGCAGACACATCCCCGGTAGGGGGTGTGCAGGAGGCAGCTGGTCGATACTTCTCTCTCATCGATGTTTCTAGCTCTCTATCTCTCTTCCTTCCTCTCTGTAAAATATCAATAAAATATATTTTTAAAAAAATAAGAAAAAATAGAGTAGATATTTCCTGGGACAATGGCCCAGTCCTTACCCCTCTCCTCTGAATATTGTGTCCCCACCAAAAGGATGACTCCCTCCCAGCCTCCTGCATGGTCCGTGTAACCCTGTATCCCAGCCTGGGTACCTGATCCACACCAGACCAATCAGATTCTCTCTAGATGCCAATCTCTCAGGGGCAGTCTTTTTTTTTTTTAAGATAAAATTTACATAACAAAATTCACAAATTTAGCCATTTAAAAGTGTGTAGTCAGTGGTCTTTAGTATATGCACAATATCCATCTAATTCTGGAACATTTTCATCATTGAAAAGCAACTCCAGGTGAACAACATAGTGTGATGAACAAGAACAGACCCAGAGATAAGGAGCCATGGGTCAGGCTGTTGGACCTCAAAGGGAGGGTGGGGATAAAAGGGAGAGATCAACCAAAGGACTTATGTGCACACTTATGAGCCTAACCAGTGATCAAGGACAATAAGAGGGTGGGGGCAAGAGTGGGGGTGGGGGGGGTGGGGATTGAAATGGGGGGTTGAAGACAAATATATGAAACCTTAATCAATAAAGAAATTTAAAAAAGAAAAGTCAACTCCATAGATATTATCATTCACTCCTTTTTCTCCCTTTCCCAGGTGCTAGGCAACCATTAATCTATTTTCTGACTCAATAGATTAGCCTCTTCTGGATATCTCATATACTCTAAATGGAGCAATATAATATGTGGTCTTTTGTTACCTGGCTTCTTTCACTTGGCATAATGTTCTCATGGTTCATCCATGTTGTAACGTGTGTCAGTGCTCACTCCTTTTTGTGGCTGATAATATTCCATTGTACAGATATGCAGCTTTCTGTTCATCCCATCCGTCAGTTCATTGACATTTGGGTTGTTTCTTTTTCTTGGCTATTATCAATAATGTTGCTATGAAAATTCATATACAAGATTCATGTTTTTCTGTGAACTTATGTTTACCGTTCTCTTGCATATCTAGGAGTGGAATTGCTGGGCCATCAGGTACCTCTATGTTTAACTTCTTGAGGTACTGTCGAAATGACTTCCAGAACGACCACACCATTTCACATTCTCACCAACAGCATACGATAATTCAATTTTCTCAACATCCTCACCAACTCTCCCCTCTTTAAACATTGTTATTATTATTGCCAGGTCCCACATTTAAATGTCACATTTTCAGAGAGGCCTTCCCTGATGACCCTGTTTACGGTGGGAAGTCCACCCTTCTATATTATATATACGATTCCGCTGTTTATTTCCTTTATAGGACTTATCGCAATGTTTTATAGTTTTATGTTATCGCCTGTCTCCTTCATGAGACTGTAAACTCGATGGGGCATGATCGGGTCTGTCTGGTTAATCATTTTATCACCGTACCTAATATACCAAGTGGTTAATAAACACTCGGATGGATGGATGAATGGACGGACGGACGGACGGACGGACGGACGGACGAATACTAAGGAGGGAGAAACAGGTTGGGAACCAGCGCTCAGGAGAGCCCCATTGGCCGCCTCCATGAACAGCTAGCTCTCCAGCAGGCAGCCAGAGCCTGGGCAGCTCCGAGCTCAGAGAGAGAAGGGCTGCAGCTCTGGGAGTCACTTGTATAATCAAACCCTGAGAGCGAAATGACAGCGCCCAGGCTCCCTGGTCAGAGGATTACCACCCGAAACTTGGTAGGCATGCAGATTCCTCGGCTCCTCCCCCGCCACACTCAATCAGAATCTCTGGGGCTCGCGATGGGGAATCTGCAGGCCTAACACTGTCCTAACACTGTCCGCAGGTGCTTCGGGAGAGTTCGGCTCCAGAGACAGAAAGGTGCTCGCGCGGTGGGGGAAGAGCGGGGAGGGACTGAGGCGGCGACGTCGGGCGCCCGGTGACAGGTCCGGGGAGAAGAGGTCCGAAGCCCAGGCCAGCCCCGCCCCCGGGACCTTTCGTCGCACTTGGCCTCGGGCCGCGCCCCGCCCCGCCCCCACGCCCCGACGCCGCGCCCTCCGATAGGCCGCTGCCCCGCCCGTCCCTGGGCCTCGGCCAATAGGCCCGGCGCGCGCCGGAAGTCGGAAGCCGGAACCCGGCCTCGGCGGTGGCGGCGTCACCTAGGCAGCTGTCTCTCGGCGCTATGCGAGGCCTCGGGCCAGGTCTGGCGGCGCGGCGACTCCTCCCGCTGCGGTTACCGCCGCGGCCGCCGCGGCCACCGGGTCCCCAGCTGTCGAGCGGGCCGACGGTGGCGGGCGCCCTGGCCCGGGCCATGGACGAGCTGCTGCGCCGCGCCGTGCCCGTGATGCCGGCCTACGAGCTGCGGGAGAAGACGCCGGCGCCCGCCGAGGGCCAGTGCGCGGACTTCGTGAGCTTCTACGGCGGCCTGACCGAGGCGGCCGAGCGCGCCGAGCTGCTGGGCCGCCTGGCGCAGGACTTCGGCGTGGACCACGGCCAGGTGGCCGAGCAGAGCGCCGGCGTGCTCCAGCTGCGCGAGCAGCCGCGGGAGGCGGCCGTGCTGCTGCAGGCCGAGGACCGGCTGCGCTACGCCCTGGTGCCGCGCTACCGCGGCCTCTTCCACCACATCAGCAAGCTGGACGGCGGCGTGCGCTTCCTGGTGCAGCTGCGGGCCGACCTGATCCAGGCGCAGGCCCTCAAGCTGGTGGAGGGGCCGCACGTCCGGGTAAGGCCCCGCCAGGGCCGCCCCGATCCCCTGGCGCCTGGGACAGCCCGGGTCGTGCCCTCCATTCCATCCAGGTCCGTGGGCCCGTGGCAGCCCCTATGTGTAGTCCTCCTTGCCCCCTCAAGCCCCAGACACTGCGCTTTCCCTGCCTGGAGTCTTGCACGCCTCAGTTATGAGGTCCCCCAAACCCCATCCCCTTCCTTCCCATGCTTTCTGAATCTTACCTCCCTCTAGTCCTGTCTTGCTCCAAGTCCTTACTGTGCACGGCTTAATAGATAAGGCCGTCGCCTAGTTTGAGAGACTGTCATGCCTCATGCATGATTAGTTTGTTTCATCAAGACTTATTTTAGCTGAGAGGTTTCATCTATGTGGTATACGTGAGTGGGTACCAAACTGAGCCACCAAGCAGCCTTTTTAAAAACATGGATTGCGTCAGCAAAGTCATGTGTAAGCCATCACCCTAAGAAGTCCTGTGAAATATACAGAGATGACCAGAACTTGACTGTCTCTAGAGTCTGGGTGCCTACTGGAACTTGATTCTTAACTACCTAGGAGTCTGGAGACTTGGGTAGAATGTCACCTGCCTCAGAATGAAATCATCCATCCACCCTTCATGTGGCTGTCTAGTATGTATCTTGTGTGAGGCTTGCTCTATAGTCCCAGGTCACCTGGTCCAGGGGTTTCTCTTCTAGAAGGGGAAGCGTGCTTTTCATACATTTGCTCCTTTCATCCTCAGCAAGCCTAGGGAACTGTGTCATGGATGAGGCCAGGTGCGGTGCCCAGAGGACAGAGCTAGTGAGAGAGCCAGTCCCGATGGCTCCTCAGTGGTGTGCTTCATCACTCCACAGTGACTCTTGGAGTTGACCATTTAACCAGATCTAAAGTGGATTTGTTCTCTTAGAATCTGCCCTTTCCTCTAAAGTGGAGGGCGGGTAAAACAGTCAGTTCGTTGGTAGCTTTGTTTTAATTTCACTGAATCAAGGAGTTCAGGGTTCTCTAGCTGTGCCTGTATTTACTCTTTCTAATACTTGGTCTGTATTATCAGCGTCTGTCTTATCAGCAATCCCAGTGCCCGTCTTTCTCTGCAGCCAGAGGTCAGCCTTTATTCCGTTGCTGAAAAGGCACCAGGCTTCACGTCCCAGAAGGGTCGCATTTGGTGTCTTTCCTCCTTTGGCAGTTACGGTGCACAACAGACTATCCTGGACATTTCCATCGTGGCTCTGCATTACTCTCTCCTCTGCAGCCATGCCCGTTTTTGGGTGGGAAGTTCCAGAACCCACACCCCAGTGTGATTCCCGCTTGGGAGGCCTGGTAGCAAAGGAGTGCTCCACCCTGAGCTCACTCACTCAGCTTTTCTAGCCACTCCAGCTCCAAGTGGTCTCACCCAGGTTTGAGCTTCCTGACATGATTGCACCCCTCACTTGGATTTTGTACGTCAACCACAGAATTTAGTTTTGGAAATGTATCACTTCCTCTGCTCCCAACTAGATGATCAGCTCCTTGAAAACTGGAAACTTTCTTAAATTTCTTACACAGCAAAGTGATGAATGAAGCATTGAGATAGACTCCTGGGTGCTCCACCGTAAGACAGAGTCAGCACACTAATCACCGCCATTTGTCTTGTCAGATTGCTCCACGCGCTGAGTTCTGATCCTGGAAGGAAGCCCGGAGGGCTTGGGAGGTTTCTGCGCAGCGGAGGGAGAGAGAGGCGGCAGACATTCGGACTGCCCTTGGCAGATTGCAGCGAGTGTTGGCCCTGGGAGGTTTCTAATGCCTCATCCAGTTCTAATCCTCTGCTTCTCTGACACATTACTCAATGCGTCCCCTTGCTCTTGGCCACAGGGGAAAACGCTTAGTTACCCTGCACTGGAGAAGGAACAATTATGGCAGCTGAAAGCTGTGATGTTGAGACTGGGAAGAGAAGCGTTTGCTCCGGGGAATCCAGGGCTTTGAGCACCAGGCCCTCAGGTGTTCAGGCTTTATTTACTTATTTAACCAGCTGTCCACACAGGTGAGGGGGAAATGTTGTGTACCTATAGGCAAAAAAATATTTTTAAAAAGTTTATATATAGCCGAAACCGGTTTGGCTCAGTGGTAGAGCGTCGGTCTGCGGACTGAAAGGTCCCGGGTTCGATTCCGGTCAAGGGCATGTACCTTGGTTGCGGGCACATCCCCGGTAGGGGGTGTGCAAGAGGCAGCTGGTCGATGTTTCCCTCTCATCGACGTTTCTAGCTCTCTATCTCTCTCCCTTCCTCTCTGTAAAATATCAATAAAATATATTTTTTAAAAAAAGTTTATATATATATATATATATATATATATATATATGTATGTATTTCTATTGATTTCAGAGAGAGAGAGGGAGAGATAGAAACATCAATGATGAGAGAATTATTGATCGGCTGCCTCTTGCACACTCCACACTGGGGATCAAGCCCACAACCCGGACATGTGCCCTGACCACTGAGCCATGCCGGCTGGGCACAAAGGTATTTCTAGAGCAAAGGATAAATAATAACAGCCTGACCTTTGCCTTCTGCGCGTGGTCTGGACACACTGGGTGCAGTAGCCTGTTCTAGTTTCTATCATGCCTCCATTTCTCTACCTAAATATCCTGTCCTTATATCTAGTATGTCTGTGATTCCATTCTCCTTTGCTTACTACATAGTTCCATAAAAAATTTTAAATCCCTATCACTGAAGTCATTCAGGGAGCCGAAACTGGTTTGGCTCAGTGGATAGAGCGTCGGCCTGTGGACTGAAAGGTCCCGGGTTCGATTCCGGTCAAGGGCATGTACCTTGGTTGCGGGCACATCCCCAATGCGGGGTGTGCAAGAGGCAGCTGATCGATGATTCTCTCTCATCGATGTTTCTAACTCTCTGTTCCTCTCTCTTCCTCTCTGTAAAAAAATCAATAACATGTTTGTTTGTTTGGTTTTTTTTAAAGAAATCATTCAGGGAATAGTTTTTTAATCTCTAACAATTGTCATCTGGGATCTGAAATTGTAATTTAACACCAGAGTCACTTAGCGTCCATCTTGATTCCCTTCTATCTCATCCTGGATTTTGCGTTCAAATTAAAGAAGTGACCGAGCTAGAACGTCTCGCTTTTAGGGACTCAGCGTTAGAAATCACCATACATTTGGCATGTGATGCTGTAGGGCAGGAGCCCAGACCCCTGGGGGCCTGTGACACTGGGGAACAGGGAAATCCTCCAGAATTGCTCCCTATGTCAGCACCCCTTCATGTGTGCACACAGCAGACACCCTGTCACACAGGCATGCCACCTGCCTGGCCCCTGCTGCCTTTGGGACTTGCTAGGTAAAGTCAAGTGAACACACTCTGGTTTACTGGGACATGTGGGCTTGGGCCTAAGCATTTACCCCGGAATGGACTGGTCCTCTGCGTGGCAGGCATGCGCTCTCATTTACTGGAGTCTTTAG
Source organism: Vespertilio murinus (assembly GCA_963924515.1). NCBI lineage: Eukaryota > Metazoa > Chordata > Mammalia > Chiroptera > Vespertilionidae > Vespertilio > Vespertilio murinus. The sequence goes on from OZ004716.1 coordinate 24,250,728, forward strand.
AATAACTAGCAGTGTGAGGCCAGACCGGTCTGACCCTCAGTGTCTTTGGCCAGACAGTATGTATAGTGGAAGAAGCACTGGGTGGCAGGTTCCTAATCCCGTCTTTGCCATCCACTGGTTAGAGGCACGATTTTATGTGACTTTAGCCAAGCCACTAACTCCCCCGGCCCTTTGGTGCTGCACTGAGGTGAGAAGTTCAGCTGGGGGTTGGTGTGCTCAAGGTCAGCTGCTTCTCTCCTAAGCAGCGCCCTGGGGGATGTGGTGGAGCTTTGCTGAAACTACGGCTTACAAATGAGGGCAGGTTCGTTAAGACCTCTGCTCTGACCACGGGGTGTGATTATTGGGAATGTGGGAAGAATCCAGAAGACTGACACTGACACTTCATTCCCGGGATAGAGACCAAAGACACGGGGCCAAGTGGGTCTGTCTATCCCCTTGGACAGTTTAAGGCAGACAGGTTTCTTTTCTCTCCCATGAGGATCTTAATGCTTTTTGAAAAGAAGTTCAGAGTAAGTTTCAAGTCTGCTGAGAAGATACAAGTGCTATGTTGAAGAAAGTTTTTACAACCTGGCATAGTCAAATGTCTGTGTTGTTTTTGGTTTTGTTTTGTTTTTTGACATAGCAGATCCAATACATGGATGCCTCCTGAGCACAATGCCCTGGAAATTAGTAGGTGTGTGCCCAGCCCGGCTTGTGAGGTGTGTGTGTGTGGGGGGGGGGGTGTATGTGGTTTCTTGTGTTGGTTTCTAGGCTTTTTGTTTTTCCCCAGGAACATTCCCAAAGGCCCATGTGGGTTGAAGAGTTAGATTTCTTAGATTAAATCCCCAATGAAACGGAACTGAACCCCATTATAGCAGAAGGTCTGAGTGCTGTTCAGCAGTCTGTGGGCGCTCGAGGGAAGTTGGCATTTAGAAAATGAAAGGGTTTCTTGATGGGTGATTTAAACATAGAAATTATGGTGAAATGAGAGGTGCACATAGGCGGAACATAATAGAAGGACTACACATGTGTCAGACACACTTAGCATCCTCGCTGTTGCAATGCCCAGCCCTGGTAGGCAGTGTCGTACGTCTTTTGGTGGTGTGTCCTGCTTTCAGTTAATGTAGTAGTCCTTGTTGGTTCTGCTAAATTCTGGGCTTAGCTAGACTTTAAAAAAGCCTTATTTGTAGGTAGGAGAGTGGGCCCCAGCCATCTGGAGTGTAGCAGCTGCGTGAGTTGGACTTGTACCTAAAATGTAACTTCAGCACTGTGACCCTTCCCCATAGCTTTCAGCTCCCTTCCCCCAGGGCTTCTGAGCCAAGGAAAGTAACTCTTCTTCACATATCAAAAGTGAGGAGACCTTTATAGCCAAAGACTTCAGAGTGGGGAGACAGCTTTTTCTCTGCTGGAAGAGTTGGCTGGCCTTCTGAACGGTCGTCCGGGTTAACCAGAATTGGCAGTCCAGAAAAGACAGACCTAACGCTGGCTGGCACCGCCACGGGAGTCCCGGCAGCTGCATTTCTCAGTCTTGGGCTGTTGCTACACGACTGCAGGATTAATGAGCAGATTGCTGCAGCGGTGATTTCTTCCCTCCTGCTTTCTGGGGCCCAGGAGCCTTGCTGCAGGGGTGGCCCATCCCAGCCCGAACAGCTTCTTGTACTGTCAGAGCCAAGTGGAGACATGTAACCTTTAACCCAGATTCCCCGTTCTTGTGACCAGTGTCACATGTTATAGCTGTCAATAGCCCAAAATAGAATGAAGAGACTTTTAGACGAGGAGCTTTCATCAGTCAAATAATTTCTTTAATAATTATTTCTGGATTTATACTGAAACTAAATCCAAGTTTTTTCTGTTATGAATTTAATAGAGATGCCAGTACATTTTACATGGAACTGGACTAATCCATTTCTAACCATTTAGTGCAGAGGTTCCTAACCTGGGTCCAGGAACCCTTGGGGATGATCCATAGTTGTGTTTCAAAAGGTCTATGAACCCCAGGAAATTATGTGCAAAATTTAATTAATGTGTGTGCACTTTTCTGGGGAAGGAGTTCCTGGATTTTATCACATGCTTAAGAGAATGTGAGGACCCCAGGAAGACTAAGAACCATTGACGCCAAATGCAGTAAATAAATACAGTTTTATAAGGAGCCATCCTGTATTGCCTAGCAAATGACATCTCATATCCTCCCTTCTACTTGTTAATCTCCAATTCTCCAGCTTTTCTTCTCTTTTTCATTTGACATCAATCTGTTAGCCATCTTCCACATGGGTGGCCCCACTGAATGCTTTGGGAACTAGAGGAATGAATTAGAAATGATCTGTGCCTTTACCGAGCTTGGAGCCAAGATTATGGAATTAATTGATAGTTAAAAGGAATTGCAAAGGTAAGCTGGTCCAACTGCTTATCAGATGCTTAAATCCTTTTATTTTTATTTTTTTTATTTCAGAGAGGAAGAGAGAGAGAGAGAGAGAGAGAAATGTCAATGATGAGAGAAAATCATTGATTGGCTGCCTTTCCTACACACCCCAAAACCCAAGCAGATGCCACAACTAGGAGTTGGACTGTGACCTCCTGATTCACAGGTCAATGCTCAACCAGTGAACCATGCTGGCTGTGCTAACTGCTTTTTTTTTGTTTTTTTGTTTTTTTAATTCTCACCTGAGGATGTTTCTTGATTTTGAGAGAGAGAGGAAGGAGAGGAGAGAAAGAGAAACACTGATTGGTTGCTTCCTATAAGCGCCCTGACCTGGGATTGAACCTGCAACCTAGGTATAGGCCCTGACCAGGAATCGAACCCGCGACCTTTGGTGTATGGGATGGCACTCTAACCAATTGAGCCACCTAACCAGGGCGCTTAAATCCTTTTTAAAACAGCTCCATCATGTTGTCAACCCTGTGCTTGGTCACTTCCGTGAGGAGATGCTCACTCTCCTAGGAGGACATGTGACTGTGGACAGCCCTAGCTATTTAAAAGCTCTTTAGTTCTGTTTGAATCTGACTCTGTGTCTCCCCCAGTTGTTCCTAGATTTACCCCCGCCCCTCACCACTCGACTGTAGAAAACGTACTGCTGTTACCTGTTCGGTGTGGTCCCAGCAGGCTAAACTGCTAACCTGAGACGGGTCCGTGCTGTCCTTTCCTTAGGCACCTCTTGTCCCAACCTTGCTTGGAAGGTTTCAGTGAAAACTATCTTCAGTAAAATGGACTCAAACAATTTTCAGAAATAGATTGTATATAAGTAAGTGAAGTGAAATTAGAATAATTTCATCAAATCTGAATGCATTGATTGTCAGATACATATTTTATGTCCCATTAAGGGGGGAGGGGGGGGAATGCTATCGGTTAAATATTGCCCTGCCATGTTTTGAAAGATGCATCCTGACTTGAGAGGTGTTAAAGTATGAACATGCGCATCTTAGAGTTGATGAAATACGGTACCTGGACCCAGTGCCTGCTTCTCCTGGGAAACGAGGAATGATGCTCTGTCTTATCAGAAGCTTGCTGAGGGGATGGGACTGGAGCTCTGTACTGCCTGCCTTAGTGCCTCCTTTACGACACACCACTCACGGTTCTGCCAACTGGTTTTAGTTGTGTTCGCTACGGGGAATTAATTAGGGCCTATTATTTGATGTGGGAAAGTTAATTCAAGTTGACTGCTCCCGTTCAGGAATCTTACAGATGGCAGCGCTGGAGGCTGAGTGGAGCGCTGCCTTCACTGCACTGGCTGAGGCCAGAGTGCAGCGGCGCTCTCAGAAACGGCCGTTCAGAGAAGCTTCTTGCCCTCTCCTTCGAGCTCACGTTTTCGTGTTTTAATTCACTGTGCTGGTGACAGTGCAGAGGTGGGCTTGGAAAAGTGAAACTTTCTCTTCTCCTTCCCAGGAAATGAACGGGGTGCTGAAAAACATGCTCTCCGAGTGGTTTTCTTCGGGATTCCTAAACCTCGAACGGGTGACCTGGCATTCGCCATGTGAGGTGCTTCAGAAAATCAGTGAGTAAGTGCTCAGCTCGTCACGTTTCTTATATCTCGGCTGAAAGCCAGTCTCCATTCACATGTGCATTTTCTTCCAGCCCTATAGAACCCAAACACAGGTGACATGCAGGGTCTCATTTATGTCCTCATATTTAAAGCTCATGGACCCCCTTTGCCCAAGATCCCATTATCGGCTGTATGAATTCACCGGATCAAGGATTTGTATTAATCCAAACAGCATCTATCTCCTCGCTAACATTTCTCCCTTGGATAAAATCGCTAAGTTAACAATATTGAACATAATTCCAACATGTCCACGACACAGTAAATGCAGCCTACTATGTCATGGTTGTTCTCACAGTCGGGCAGCTCTTCCCGCCTCAGGATCTTCACACTTTGCTGTCTTACATGATCTAAGATTTGGGAAAGGTTGTACTATTTGAGGTGTAACTACCTCGAGACGCTGTTGGCATTGCACATTTTGAAAACAGAACAGTGGGTGGCTGAGATGGCTAGCCAGACGGAACCAAGAGGCCTGTGTTTGCAGCATTGACTTCAAACTGCAGAGACTCAAAGAAAATAAAAGACGTAGAATGTTCAACGCCTGAGCATCTGGTTAGTTTCTGCGTTACAATCTGCTGCATAACTGTTTCCCAAGGGCCTCGCAAACTAGTCTTAAGACCGGGTATTAAAAATTAGAGCACAGTTTTGTGTGTAAGATGGTCATTAATTGTAGTTCTTTTTAGTCTGCTGTTTCACATTAAAATAATTTTCTTTAAATTTTCCTGAAGAGGCAGTTGAAGTTGTATTTAAAGGAATTTATTTGACTTTAGTGAGTCATCTGAATCAGAATCAGCAATGGTTATTTAACTTGTAATTGAACATTTGTCTTACCTCATTGCAATCTTATCAGGTCTGAGGCCGTGCACCCTGTAAAAAATTGGATGGATATAAAACAGCGTGTTGGACCGTACAGAAGATGCTACTTCTTTTCTCACTGTTCCACCCCCGAGGAGCCCCTGGTGGTCTTGCACGTGGCGCTGACCAGTGACATCTCCAGCAACATTCAGGTACCCGCAGACGGTAAATTCGGGGCCAGGCAGGCATCCTGCGGAGCCCTTAAGGTTTTTAAACTTGGCTTTATGCCCTTTTTTCCGGAAGCGTTAGGCTTTTGTGGATTTTTGAATTGACTGGATAAAACCTAATTTTGTAGCTACAGAATGCAGATGGGTAGTATGTAGACAGTTTGGAATGAGAGCATTCATCTGGGTGTACTGACTTTGAGTTGAGACAGGGTTGAAGTCTATTACAGAACATCTCCGTGAGGCGGAAAAGAGTTGTGAGGGCAGAAGAGAAGGAGGGGGCCTGGTGCATCTTTTCAGCATTTGTTCAGTGCCTGTGGGTAGTTTTACACAACATGTGATTGAAAAAGAGACAGTGCTGTGTGCCTGATACAGGCCCAGAGCCCTGCCGGCCTGTTCATTAAATGGAGGGGGTGGGGGCCGCCTATGGCAGGCCGATAGCAAGTTTGGCTTCTCCTTAAGAATGCCTGAGACATCCCTGCAGCCGCCTGGGGACCGGGAATAGAGCAGATCTCGATGAAGATAAAGACAGGTGAGGGAAGGTGGGGACACCAGGTCATAGCGGGTTTGCTGAGACCAGGCTGTGGTGGGCAAAGGCTTTGGCATAGGAGTGGCCTGTTCGGAAGCTGGAGAGATGATACCAGGTCACAGGATGGGTTCTCTAGGTGGCATTTCTAGTATCAGAAGGTAGAGAAATCGAGCAGGCAAGTGAGCTGGTATAATTTATCACCAGGGAGAAGTCCCTTAGGATTCTGTGTTTGAAAGAGTTGGCATACTCTCACACCAGAATTATTACTACCTCTCTGAGGACAGTTTGTTAATATCTATTAAAATATAAAACGTGCATTCCTTTGACCTAAAGAATATCATTCTCAATCAACCAGAGGACTTGTATGCATGCATATAAGCCTAACCAATGGACGTAGACACCAGCGGAGTGAGGGCATGAATGGGGGAGTGAGGGCAAGAGTGTGTGTGTGGGGGAGTAATAGGGGGATAAGGACACATAAGTAATACCTTAGTCAATAAAGAAAAAAGGTTTTTAAAAATAAAACTTCCCAGAAAAAGAATAAAACTCCAGTCTTTCCCTGGGTGAGGGGCAGTTGCCTCACATCAGGAAATTGGGGAAGAGATCTCGGGATTCTTTTCAAATAAACTTTGAACCTATCTTCCTGTCAAAAGAAAAAAAGAATGTCACTCAGGAATTTATCCTGGGGGGATACTCAGATCTCAGAGTGCCGGTGGTTTCGGCGTTGTCTACAGCGTTGAAAGGCTGGAAATGATGACCGGTCCACCTGCAGAGGGTGCGTTAGAGAAACGATGGCATATCCATCTGGTACCTCCTCACGTGCTCCGGACATTCCTGCAGGCGCATGGGGGCAGAAGAGCGTATTTAGGTTCTGATTTAGTTTTCTGTTTTTGACATGGAAAGCCAACATTGACAAACGAGTGCATAGAAAAATCAGGTTACAGAATAGCATGTACAGTATGATCTTATTTTTAATATTAACAATATTGATTGAGCATTTGCTCAGTGTCTGTCAGCCCTTGAAGCACAATCCATGCATTACTGTTCACAGCACTCTGTGAGTTAGGTATTCCCAGTATTATTAACAGTTGTCCTTATTTTAGACCTCAGAAAACTGAGGCTTAGAGAACTTTAGTCATTTGCCTGTGATGATAGAATGTTAAGGGTGGGACTGGGGTTCTAGCCTAAGCCCTTAGAGCAGCCACCGTGTGTGTGTGAGTGTGTGTGTGTGTAATTGAGCATCTGTGTGTGTGTGTGTGTGTGTGTGTGTAATTGAGCATCTGGGCCTGTGAGAGAATTACGTATACACAGTTTTGTGTATACCTACCTATAGCCAAGGAGACAGACCTGGAAAGGTCTGTTCATCAAATGGCTAACGGCAGGACTTGGTGTTGGGTTTTGGAGTAATTTGTGACTTCTCTTTGTGCACTTATTTTTGCCTCTTGCACATTATGTGTATCTCATTTGTATAACCAAAGAAAGATTCCTTTTTACTTTGAAAACTAAAAAATGTGTTGTTGGAATTTTCTGAATAAGGAACCACAAGGTAACCTACAGACTTCTTGAAAAGCAAAGTAAATAAATCACCAGGATGAAGATTAGTAATGATGGGAAGAGAGGTCTGTCCTCTGAAGCACAGGAGCAGGAGAGAGGCCGGGCCGCAGCCCAGCAGGTGTGGCTGCCTCTGTTTCACTGCCCGCCCCACGTTCCTTACGGCAGCAGTTCTTACCTTTGCAGGAGACACAGAAAGGACTCTTTGAGCATCTGAAGGGGATGAAAGCTAAGGGCATTTCCCCAGGGACACAGAGCAAACCTGCACGTTCCATCCACAATTTCAGAAAGTTTGTAGACTCCCAGGCCTCGTCGTGGGCTCTAGGTCAACCACCCCCAACTTTAGGAGTCACATGTAGCTGATGGGAGTTAGTGTAACTGTGTTCAGAAGCAAGCTGGTGCCATCGTCAAAGCAAACTAAAAGGTAACCACCCGCTATTCCACTATTGTCTAGTGACCTGCAGAATATCAAAAAACCCACAGTCAAAGCTCAATGCTAATAAAATCAGACTAGGCAAGTCATATCTCAGATTGCTTCAAGGAAAAACAAGAATGTGGCACAAAATAAAAAAGGTGCATAGCTCTAAGTTCGGCTCAGTGGGTAGAGCATCAACCTTTGGACTGAAAGGTCCTGGGTTTGATTTCGGTCAAGGGCACATACCCGGGTTGCTAGCTCGGTCCCCAGGAGGGGGTGTGCAAGAGGCAGCCAGTCAATGATTCTCTCATCATTAATGTTTCTATCTCTCTCTTCTCGGAAATCAATAATATATATATATATATATATATATATATATATATATATACACACACACATTTATATATATATATATATATATATAAAAGATACATAGAAAAGTCAGGAAAAGATAAGTTTCTTGGAAGAAAAATTATAAAGGACTCACTGGTTTCTTGAGAAATTGAAAACACTATAGTTCAGAGAAAGGAGGCAAATAGCTAAAGGGGGGAACAATCAGAATTCAGGCCTTTACAGAAAGGGGCAGGTGGCCTAGCCCAGTGGTTGGCAAACTCATTAGTCAACAGAGCCAAATATCAACAGTACAATGATTGAAATTTCTTTTGAGAGTCAATTTTTTTTAAACTTCTTCTAACTCCAGTTCTTCAAAATACTCGCCCAGGCCGTGGTATTTTGTGGAAGAGCCACACTCAAGGAGCTAAAGAGCCACATGTGGCTCACGAGCGCAGTTTGCCAACCATGGGCCTAGACAAAGGGTCAGGTGTTCTCTGGGTGTTGAAGGGGAGCAGATTAAACACATTTCACTTTGCACAGCGGCCTAAAAAGGACATGAGTTGCTATTCCACAAAGTTTGCATGAGACTTTCAAAGAGTGAAATGACATGACATGGAGCACACAACCCAGGGAAGCATGAAGTTGCCACCTTCAGGGAGGTACAGACCAGATTTCAGGCAGTGTTTAGCCTTCAGAGTCTGGTCCTTTCGGAGGGGGGGATGGGGGGGGGGGACGGGACACCCTGAGAGAATGTCTCATGGCTGGAAGTGAATGGTGAGATGCAGGATGTGAGAGCAGCCACGCCCGCTCACCGCCATCATTCCTGTCTTGCAGTCAATAGTGAAGGAGTATCCTACGACAGAAACAGAGGAGAAGAACAAAATCGCCGCCGCCATATTTTATTCCATCAGTCTGACCCAGCAAGGCCTGCAGGGGGTAGAGCTGGGGACCTTCCTCATAAAGCGCGTGGTGAAGGAGCTGCAGGTGAGTGAGGCGCCGCTGTGGGACCACTGGGTCCGGGCCCCTGCCCTGCTGCAGAGCAGTCAGGAACCAGGTCCGAGGAGTGGCCATGGGCGAGGGAGGAGATAGGAGCTGGGGGTAAAAAAGAGGGTTTAGAAAAGTGCCAGAGGCGCTTCCCAGGAGCTGAGACCACTCAGGGGAGGAGAAAATGGTGTCGGGAAACTCGCTTCTCCCTTGGCCACAAATGCAGATGTGTTCTGAGGACATCAGCTTCTCGGGACCTTGGATTCTGATTTGCCTGTGTTGTCGCAGCATAATCAGTAGGAGCGCCGCCTTCCATTCTCAACGGTCCCCGTTTGGATGATACATTTTATAGTCATTCTAACCACAGCTGACTGCCCAGCCGCCCCCACCCACTCTCAGGCTTCTGACCCTGATGTTTCACCCGCTTGGGCTTTCTCATCATTACAGGGAGTGTCGAGGTTAGACCAGACAGCTTACAAAAGACTGGTTTTTAAAAATACATACATATATACATATACATATACATATACATATACATATACATATACATATACATATACATATACATATACAGTGTGTGTGTGTGTGTGTGTGTGTGTGTGTGTGTGTGTGTGTGTATGTGTCTTCCTTTTCTTTATTGCCCTGGGAAGAACACTTTAACATCCTACACAGCACTCTTCAGGTTCACTCTGGGTCTAGGCTTTTTAAAACTATCTCATAAGGAGCTAGGGTAAACTATAATGAGTAGAATCTAATTATTAGGTAAAATAATTAGACTGTTAATAATTGGCTCTGAGAGTGATGTTCTCTGCTTTGGGTAGTTTCAACACAACTGCAACCCAAGTTCTTCCTTAGAGACGGGGTGGAATTAAAATGTGCATGTGCTTCATATTAAATTCATAATCATTTCTAAGTCTGAGGGCTCAGATGCATATCAGCTTCAGTAGAATCACTCTGCCTCTTTTCCCCAGAGGTGGTAAGAAGCCTCATCTAATTAATATCAACTTCTTATTTCTTTCTTCTTTGCTGGAGGTGTAAATGAATGGGGCAGGAAGGGGGTGACTTTGTAAGACAGGTGATCAAAGGGAGCGAATCCGGGGTTCTGGGGACTCACCCAGAGGCTCTGTTTCTCAGTCAGTTAGCCCCTCAGCTTAGGAGCCATGCTGACGGCTGGCCGCCCAGCCACCACTCGGCGGTGCGCCGGGGAGTCATCGGAAAGGACCTCGGGGAAGCGTCCCCCCTCCTGCGCAGGCGTGCTTGTAGGGCTTCACCAGCAAACACGAAGCTACTTACGTGCCCGGTGACAGCGTGGTTAGAAAGTAATGCTGTAGTCTCATCTTTTGATGTTCTGTTGTTTAAATTGTTTTTGAATTGTAATGATAATGGGAAAATGGTCATGATATAGGTTCATGAAGCAGGATGTAAAATAACAGCCTCACCAGTGTAAAAATTGCCTAGAGAAAGACCGAGGAGCTATACTTTATCAGGCTATTGAGAGTGGGGATAAGGAAGAGGAGTATTATGGTTTTCTTTGCTTCTGTCAGAAATCTTTAAAAATTTTCTACAGTGAGTATATATATTACATTTATAAACCAAAAATACTGGATTTTAAAAGTGATCATTGAGATCTCTATAATTTGAATAATAATGATAGACCTGTACCGGCTGATGTGGAAAAAGACCCATTGCCTCCCCTTCTATCCCATCCTCTGTACCCACTGTGGTATAGTGGGAAATCATTTACCCAGCAGGAATTAGGTACTGTGTGCCACGCACCAAACCAGATTGTGTGGCTGCACAGGTGTCTGTCGGAAAGACTCTGCAGGCAGAAGACTGCACCCCAGGTCCCTTTTCGCAGCACGGCGCTGGTTCCCCGCCGTTCCCTGACCTGCCACCCTCTCAGTGGTGCAGGTGGAGGCACCACCTAAGGCTTGCCGGGGGCTCAGGATGCCTCTGGGGCCTGGCCCACATCAGATTCATAATGTTCCTTGAAAGAAGAAAGTCAGTGCACATCAAACATCGCTTTGTAAGCCACACGGCATTCCCAGGTTAGTGACTCATAGGTGATAAGTGGACAGATGCTTCTGGGTGGGTGACACACCTGCTGAATTCTCTTTGTGTGTGTGTGTTCTCTCCACCTCCTTTCCCCACCCTGCCGTGCCTTACAGAAAGAGTTTCCTCACCTTGGGACATTTTCAAGTCTGTCTCCTATACCCGGCTTCACCAAATGGCTCCTGGGGCTTCTGAACTCGCAAGCAAAGGATCATGGGAGGAATGAATTATTTACAGATTCTGAGTGTAAAGAAATCTCCGAGCTCACAGGGAGTCCCCTTAATGAGACCCTCAAGGCCCTTCTCAGCAGTAACGAGTGGGTGACGTCTGAAAAGCTGGCGAAGGCGCTCCATGCCCCGCTGATGAGGCTGTGTGCCTGGTACCTGTACGGAGAGAAGCACCGGGGCTACGCCCTGAACCCCGTGGCCAACTTCCACCTGCAGAACGGGGCTGTCATGTGGCGCATCAACTGGATGGCAGACCTCAGCTCCAAGGGCATCACTGGCTCGTGTGGCATGATGGTCAACTACCGGTACTTCCTGGAGGAGACGGCCCCCAACAGCATCACCTACCTCGGCTCAAAGAGCATCAAGGCTTCTGAGCAGGTCCTCAGCCTGGTGGCCCAGTTCCAGAAGAACAGCAAACTTTAAACCTTGCCTGAAGCAGACGTAACGTCCCGGCTCGGAAAAGGATAATTTTCTGGGTGGGTCGGGTGGTGGTGGTGGTGGTGGTGATGTATCAAAAGGGAACTCTTAGTAAAGCGAAGTGACACTGTGTTCTCTTGCCCACAGCAGGGTTACACTGGCAGGCCGGACCCTGACTTCCACGATGCAAGGAAAGGTGCAGGCCAAAGCTGAGACGGTGGCGGGTACAGGTGGACACAGACTGGGCGGGGATGCAGTGCTTTCTCCCAGAGATTCTCTTGTTGCCTTTGGCCTGGCTCCCTGCCCAGGGTCGGTGCTGTGGCCCCTGTGGCTTCAGAACGCTTTGGAGCCTCTGCCGGCTGTCATCCCAGGTGGATCAGGCAGCCTCACAAGGATGCAGGCACATTGCCCCAGTGAGAATAGATTTTTCTTCAAGCTTAGAACATAATTCAGCCGTGATGACTTGAGCCACTGCTCTCCACTCAGGGCAAAGGGATAGAGGGCTATGCTATGACTTACTAGTTATATTTTGGAGATTGCAAATGTACGGAAAGGTTCATGACTTTGCACAGAGTTTACTAAGTTAAATCACTGAGCACCCAAGGTGGTGTTGCTTAGGGCTTAAAATCAGTTATGGACTTTAAATTTTTTAGCGATTCAAGTTCATAGTGAACTTAATAGTAAAGAACATGTTTGTTCTGCAAAGCATTAAACGCATTTAAGATCACGTGGTGGTTGTCTTTGAGATCTGAGACCTTCAAAGCTAGAATCAGCTCTGCAATGTCAGCTGCGCCTTCGGTCCCCGGCCAGCCTGCTGGCATGTTTGGGGGCCCCATGAAGAGGCCCTCGTGTGTGGCCTTCATCGGAGATGTAGAGAGAAATGATGCCATGGTTACAAGATGGAGGGCAGGTGTGTGTGTCTGCATGTCTGTGTTTGCAGTGTCTGTGCTGTCCTCCGGCAGAGGTCACCTTGCCTTCCTTGCTTTTTGTCTTCCACAGCTGTCCCCTGTCCTTCGTGTCATGTTCTGCACGAGATAGACAGCATGGCGGTGGTCACTACGAGAACTTCTGCTTCTTCTGAATCCTGGTCGAAGCTGTCTCATGCTTCTTTGCATTGCTTTGAGCTAATCCTGAAAGCCCTTGAGCTCTAATGTTATTTGCAGGGAGAGAGAGTTAGAAACATCGATGAGAGAGAAAGATCAATCAGTTGCCTCCTGCATACCCCCTTCTGGGGATGTGCCCGCAGGATTCTGGTCATCATTCCTGGCATCCTTTTGGGCCCCCTTTTAAAGACAGAATTCCTCATGGTGGTGATCGGGTCTGCCAATGCCCCATACCCTTCCAGTGTCTGTAACCACTTCTGTACCAGAGCTTCCACCCCCGTTAGTCGCCCCCAGGCTCCAAGATCCCAGCTGCTGTGCAGCAGGCATGCCATAGAGAGGTGAGTGGATGTGGATGGTGCTATGGTCTGTATGTTTGTGTCTCCCCCCCCAAAAAAAAATTTACATGTGGAAATTCTAACCCCCAGAGGTGATGGTGTTAATGGGTAGGACCTTTGGGCAGTGATTAGGTCATAAGGGTGGGCTCCTCATGAATGGGATTAGTGCCCTATCAAAGAGACCCCAACAGCTCTCTCCCCCTTTTCACCATGGAAGGATACAAGCAGTCTGCGATTCAGGAGAGGCCCTCGCCCGACCATGCTGCACCTTGACCTCTAGTTTCCAGTCTTCAGGGCTTCAGCAAGAAACTTCTGCTACTTATAAGCCACCCAGTGGTATTTCATAGCAGCTTGAACAGACAGGGGTGGACGGATATGGATGGATGGGTCCTCCTTCCCCATGCCTCAGTCCAAATCACTAAGGAAAGAGTTTAGGATGCGCTGAGCCAGAATTCCCCTACCTCATGAATGTCGCAGGAAACCCCTCATTTCTTCTCATACTTTCCCTGCAGCCCCTAGAAGCAGAAGGCCTGGCTCCCGCTTTCTCTGAGGGATGATTAGACCGCCCAGTGTTGTCCTTAGCACAGTGATCACAGCGGAGCAGGAGTCAATATCAGGGGCCAGGTTTTGAGGCAACAACAAAAAAAAAAGGTTCTCAGCTGATCTTAGCGTTGGAAATTCACATCCTCCAGGAGAGCCCTGCCCCTTGCCCAGGTGACATCATCATACGGCGACCTAGTAGCTCTCGGGGTAGGCGCCGTCTCCTTGGCCTGGTTTCCATCCCATTGCTTAGTGGACCCTAGCAATCCCTCTGACCACAGTCCTCTGAAAAATGCCCTGCAGTGACGGTCTCATAGTAGGTGCTCAAAAAATGGTCACCGTGGTTTCCGTAGCTCCCCAGGTTCAAGGCTGAAGCCATGGAGCCTGCTCCTCCTCAGTGTCTCCCCCACCACCACAGGTATCCTCACCTCACTGCCTTGGTGTCTGTCATTCTGACAGACCCCAGATCTTCATCCCGTTTCCCTGGAGGCTCAGTTGTGGGCTCTGCCAGAATTCGGAATAATCCTGGTTCAAGGGGTGCTAATGGGCTCGGGGCCAAACTGCTCTGACTTGCTCATGGGTCCCCTTTTGTTCTGGAAGACGATGTAAAGGTTGAGTCCACCAGCTTTGGCTCCAGGTCCCATCACAGCCCCACCACTTCCCGGCTGAGTAGCCTGGGGCCGTGCACCTGCTCTTTCCTGTCCGTAAATGTGTGTAACCATGGCCCCTACTTCGGGGCCTCCTGAGCGGGTCAAGAAAAACGACATACATAAAGCATTGTAATGAGGACAGAAACTGCACTTGAATGCTTTATATCAGTGCACAGTTACTGTCCTTATTACAAAGGTTCAGACATCTGGACTTTTAAAAATACATATATTTTAATTGACTTCAGAGAGAGGAAGAGCCAGGGAGAGAGAGAGAGAGAGAGACATCAATGATGAGAGAGAATCATCGGACGGCTGCCTCCTGCTGGTCCCCTCCTGGGGATCGAGCCTGCAACCTGGGCATGAGCCCTGACTGGGAATCAAACCCTGACCTTGTTCATAGGTCAACACACCACCACTGAACCACGCCAGCCAGGACTGTTGCACTTGCCTTATGTAGGTTCTGGAACCTGTCATCCCCTTATTTGTCCGTGTTTGGCCGTTTTCTGGCTTCTGTTCGTAGTTTCTACAAGGTGACTAAATGGAGTAATTTGTTCCCAGGAATTTCTACTTTGTTCACGGGCAGCACCCCAACGAGGCAGCACCCCAATTCCCGTTGGGGACCTGACTAAGCAGCACGGCCCAAGCTCTCCCAGCTGCTGCCTTCTCCAGCAGCCCCCATCGGGCTCTGCCTGGTGGGCTGGAGTCCCTGGTTGTCTGATGCCCGCTTCCCCCTTCCCTCCCCTCTCCCTTCCTCCACCAGCGCTGGATCTTCCCTGGATCCAGATGTAGAGCAGCTAAGGGTTGTGTTGCTCTGCCCTCTCTCGGTCCTGTGAGGGCATAACACTCCCGCGAAAAGGGGCCACTTCCTGTTCAGTGTGTAGCTTAAAAGGAGTTGGTATCTCTTTAACATCTTTGCATCAGCTTATTCTAGGCTTTGTTTGAAATGAAGCATAATGTGCACTTAAGACTTAAATGGAGCAAACATCTCTCTCTGATTTTTAATTGGATCCTAAGACACTCATTGGAATATCAAATCTGTTTTTATCTATTCTTAGGAACAAAAGCCATCCAGTGTTTTCTCCACACTGCAGTAAGTTCTGCATTAGTTTCAATTTAGCAAAATCTATTAGAGGTGAACCCCAGGTCTCTTGCATCTTTGTGGTTTTTTTTTCTCTTTTTTTTTCTGAATTACATTTGCATTTCCCAAATAGTTAATTCTTAGTCACCCAGCAAAAGAGAAAGAAACGGCGTCTCTGCTCTGGGCCAGATATTCTCCACACTGAAGCCCGAGGGAGTGCTTCCCACTGGCACGTGAGGAAACTGAGGCTCAGAGAGGTCCGAGCTGCTGGCGAGGGCGGACCAGTGCCAGAGCATGCGTTCCCACCACACTGACCTGCCTCCCAGCCCGGCAGAGCTGCAGGGGGGGAGCCTGCTCTGACAGAACTGCTGCGTGAGGGAGGCCTATCAGGGAAGTTCCCTTCCAACACACAAAAAGGGGAATTAAGAAGCCACACTTCTCTGTAGTTCCTCTTACACCTCCCTCTCCCCCCAGGCTATGCTGGGCTGCCCGCCTGGCTGTGAGCACCAGTCTGCACGTCAGCTCCATGTGTGGAATGCTGATGTCACTGGCTCCTTCCTGGGAAGGTGAGAGGGGACTTGAGGAGATAGGCAGGTCTGGAGTGTAACGCGGTGCCTGCAGCACAGCAGCTGGCTCCTTGGGTGGTGATGGTGCCCTGGATGGAGAGGAAGAAGCCTGGACCCCTCTCCCCCCCCCCCCCCGCCGCCACTGCCTCGGCCACTGTCACATGGGGTCAGAGACTCATTCTGATGCTAAAAATGGTTCTGAGCACCTCAACAACTGGATCAGAATCAGCTGTCACTGTGTGCGCTGTGCACCCCATTTGCCACTAGATGGCAGTGTTGTCCTTTCCCGAACTTGGAGCTTAACCTAACAGGTGCAAACTGACCCCAGTGTTAAACCTGTACCCAGATCCTGCACATCACAAGGGCATGGATCGGGGGCTGCCCGCCAGAGCCTGCTGCTCTCCTGCCTCTAGGAGAACTTCCCCACAGACGCAGAAGGTCCTCGGGAGACTTTTGAAAGAACAAAAATTGGAAAAGGATGAAACGAGATGATCCCTTTGCCCAAGAGCCGCCAGAGTAGCACGCATCTCACAGGGAAGCGCTTTGAAGGATCCTGTCTCTGGACACAAAGTGAGCTTCTCTCTTGGGCTCTAAGGCTGGCTCTACAGGCACGTTCTCAAGAGCCCGGCAACAAGAACGAGGAGCCGAGGGAAGCCCCCTGCAGGCTCCTGGCCACAGGAACTGCCCTCGGGGCCGGAAGTGGGGCTTGTGGGGGACTGGCCAGGCCCTGTGGGCCTTTTGGAGCTCCACAGATACTTTATTGAGCTTTCACTTAAAAATCGTATTTGTAACTTTTAACTGAAGCGAAAACAATTATTCATCAGTGTGATCTATCAAATATGGGTGCCACTAACCTGCCAGCTTGTGATAACAAGCTAATCTCAGCGTCATTAAACCCTCGGAATACCCCGGCTTCTCCCAAAATCTGTTGAATTGAGCACCCTGCGAGAACTATCTAAACCCATAATAATCTGCAGCTTTTTATCAGCGTGGCTCAGAGCTCTCTGCACCGTGCGGCCACACAGATCAGCTTCTCAGAACAAGCACCAGACGTCCCAAACCCTCCTTCCCAGAGTCTGCTATTTCCAAACAGCCTTGTTGCTAAAACTTAAGATGTCTACCCAAGATCTCAGGATCATGCAGCCACCACCCTCCGGGGAAGCAGCTGAGAGCTGAACTTCTGAAGAGTGTGATGTGTTACAAACAGCAGTGACAGTAGTCCTGGCCTTAGACCCAGGCAGACACACACACACACAGGAGAAACTGATTAATGGGCACTTGATACCTTTGTCCCTCCAAACTAAACCTCCACCCATGCACCAACATCGGTCGAGCCCAGAGAACACGCTCCACATCTCTTGCTTTACGTCCCTGAGTCAAAGGCCAGTGTGCCCAAACACGGGGGAGGCCATAGGTGGTCCTGCTTGTCCCCCCACCCCCACCCCCCACCCCCCACCCCCTGCAGACAGCGACACGGCTTCAGAGCAGAGGGAGGAGGATTTGAGCGGCAGGCGAGATGAGGTGGGAGGAAGACACATCCATTCTGTTGTCAGGAGCTTCCTTTCCCTGAGAGGAAAGCCAACGATTCCTGCAGGACCAAGCCTGGCCTCCCGCCGGACGGTGTGAATTATGAATTATGAATTATGCCTGCCTGTGCTTTATTACTCGTCCAAACTCACCAGCTCACCACAGAGCCCCACACATGACTCTTTGATCATCTTTGTTATATTGATGGCCCTCAGACATAGAGAAACCACAGCTCCTAAAGTTGTTTTCAGTTTTGTGATTACAAAGGACTGTTAGCTGTGACACAGGCTTGGACACGTTTTATTTGAACCCAGATATGGCTCTAATCCTGGCATCACTACTTGTGAGCTGGGTGGCCATTACTGAATTTGCAATAAGTCAGTGTATTCCTTTTAATTTATAAAACAGATATATACAAAAAAATATGAATCAGTAAAATATATATATATATATTTTTAATTTTAGAATATTTGATACTGGCACTCCAAGTGAGATCTTGTTCATTAAAAGCCTTTGCAGCTGGCTGGGGAAACGTTTGGGAATGCCGAACGAGCCGATTTGCGGTCCTTCTGAATGGCAGTGGCCACTCTGGCATCTGAGACCCCTCCTCCCGCACCCAGTCTCTTCTCACGCCTGCCGCAGGGCAGCTCCTGGCTCCGCCTCCTTTGGAAGGCTCCGTGATCTAGCTTCTCCGCGGCTCCGACCAGAAAGCTCAAAGAAAGGCAGCTGCCGGCCCCAGGAACGGAGGGCCCCTGTCAGGGATGCCGGGGCGCACAGGCCTGGGGCCCGGGTCCGGGGGCATTCCCACGCACACACGCAGCTAGCAGAGCGTCAGACCTGGGCCCAGCCCGGGCCGCAGCCAGGGGATGGCACTGCCTGGCCCCGGTACCACCGCCCAGCCCAGAGTTCTGAAGCCCCAGTTGCGGGGCCTCTTGCCTTGGACGTAGCCCTGGCAAGATGTACCCATTTTCAGGGTGCTCCCACTGAGACCAGGTGCTCTGTGGAGCCACTGTGGGAGGGAGCTGGGCCTGGCCGGGCCGCTGGGCCCTCTGAGCCTTCCTCCCGCTCCCCTCCCCGCCGGACCAGGCAGGACTTTGTGATGCGACAAACAGGCCGGCCTGGCTCCTTGTCCCCCAGCTTCCCCGCTGCCACACCCAGGTGGGGGCCCCCGGAGGAGGGCGAGTCCCCGTGCCTGCACCTCTCCATCTAGCGCCGGTCACCTCTCAGCCCCACAGCACCCACCTTTACTACCAGGTAAGGAGGGGCCTGCTCCAGGGGAGCGTGGGGTCTGGTATGGGGGCCGGAGACAAGGAGGGTCTTCAGAGGGGTGGCTGGCTCTGCCCTGGAGTGAGGGCGGGTAACTGTGCCGTGGAGTCAGGGGGCCTGGGTGGGAACCCCAACACCGTGCTTGTCATCCGGCAACCCCTGGGCCTCAGTATCCCCAGTAGTAAAAGGGGCTAAGTCTGGTTCCTCCCTCGAAGGACTGCCTGTAGGGTGAAGGGTGCCCCCCCCCCCGTGGGGCGCCCCCGCACACACCCCATGTGTAGAAGGTGCTTAAAACGCCACCAGCCATTGTCATCAGGCCACACAGGTGGCACCACTCACTCCCATTGCTGCCAGGAGTAGTGGCTCCCAGAGCTCCGGGCCCAATGCCGCCCCCTCCTGAGGGGCAGGCCTCATCAGCACCCACCTCCCACCCCCCACCCCCAGGCCTGGGAGACAGGGCAGTGCTCGGCCTTAGGCTTTCCGACTGGCGCCTAGGCTGGGGTGGAGCTAACATGTGGTGAACGAGCCGCTCTCTCACATGCCCCCCCCCCCCCCCCACTCTCTGGCTTCAGTGGGGCCTGCAGAGTGAGTCCTCTGGCTTCAGTGGGGCCTCCAGTCCTGCAGGGACAGATCTGGCAGACGCCGAAGGCCCCTCCCTCCTGCCCACCCCGCTGCAGCCTCACGCCAGCCTTTGCTCGCACCCTTTCCCAGCTGGGTTTCTCCGCCGGCTAACCAGCTAACCGCACTCCGGGCTCTGGCCGCGCTAGCCCTGCGCTCCCTGCCCTCTGAGCGAAGGCAGAGCGACCGACTGCTTGAGCCCTGGTTTCTCTGGGTCCACCACACCAGGGACTGCCCATGGCAAGCCCCTGGCACCCAGTCCCACCCAGACCCCAATCAGTCCCACCAGCCCCAGCCCCCAGCCACCCCCAGCATCTGGGTCACGCCAGCCCCACTCCTGCCCCTCCCCACCCTTGGCCTCTGAACCCTTGACCTCTGCCCCCTCCCCCCTCCCGCACCTCAGGCCCTCGGCTCGGTCAGGAGCCCCTTTTATTCCTTCTCAGCGGCTCTGCCAAGATCGGGCTCCTGGGGTTCTGAGCCCCGCCAGCCCTGCACTTGCTGGGGTGACCTTGGGAAGGAAGCTGGCGCGCGGTGGAGCGCTGCACGTGACACGCTAAGCTCCGTGGGCTGGGTGAATGCTCTGCGCGTAAATGGTCCCCCGTCTCCTTTCTGGGGAGCAGCACACCCCTCGAACACTCGGAGCAGGGGGCAGGGGCCCTCGCCAAGACTGGTAGAGCGTCCCTCCCCCACTTTCTGTTTTCCTGCTTCCCGTGGCCTCCGAGGCTGACAGCAAAGCTCCCGGGCTGCAGGCCGCAGCCACGCTGACCAGGGCGGGCCGCCGGCCGCGCCACGGGCTGCCCTGCGGCCTGACCTGGGCAGCCTGGGTGCCGGGCTCCCGGAGGGGAGAGGCCCGGGCCTGGCTGCCCGAACCTCATTCTCTGCCTGTGGAGGCACCCTGCCTCCCCAGTACACAGCTGGGCAGGAACCACACTTAAGCCCAAACCTGAAACTTGGAAGGAAAGCTAATCCTAAACCAAACCACCTCTCAGTCGGGTTTTAATCCCCGCAGTCCTTCCTGGAGGCGTGTCCTGGGCTGCCACCACCGGTGACCGGAAACGGGGGACGAGGGGCTGACACCCCAGACACTTACTCTCTCAGTTCCAGAGGTCAGAGTCCTACATCAGGCGTGGGCAGGCCTGGGTCCCTCCGGAGGCCCCGGGGGAGGGTCCCCCCTGCCTCTTCAGCTCCGGGGCTCCAGGCTTTCCTGCTGTGACTGCATTGCTCCGGGCTCTGCCTCCTTCAGGTAGCCCGCCCCGTGTCTCCGATCCCCTGTCTCTCATAAGCACCCTCAGCTTGATTATGTCTGCAAAGACCCTTTTCCCCAGTAAAGTCACGTTCTCGGCTTCCTGGGTTTGGACCTCAACGTATCTTTTGCGGGGGCCACTATTTAGCCCAAAACTCCCCGTCTCCTCTCCCCAAGATATGACGTTTCTGAACTCAGAGATGTATGGGGTGTGCATCGTAACAGGTGGATAAGCTTCCACGCGTGACCAATAATCCCTGTCACATAGTCCCACCTCTCCCCAAGCCACTTGATATTAGAACGGGGGATGGGAAGGGTGGGAGAGCTGACTTCTGGGATAGCTGAGATGGAATGTCCCTGGAATGTCCCATGGAGAGCACCCAGCTGGTTCTGCCCACACTGCCCCTCCCAGAGGCAGTCTCCCTCTCCCCGGCTTCCTCCTCCTCCTGCAGAAAATGGCCCGACTCCGCTGGCTGGGGCCGCAGGCTTCCTCGTCCGTTTTTCATTTGCCTTTTGCTCGCCGCAGCCCTCTCCCCCGATCTGTGATCTGTGCGCTCCCCACTCGCAGCCCCATGTTCTGTCTGAGCTGAGCCCTGGCCCCGCGGGCTGGCTGAGTGACAGGAGACCTGCCCAATCGGCGGCCAGAGAGAGGCCCAGCTCTGCCCTCCTGGCTCCCACTCTGGTGTCTGGGCCTCTGCCGGAGGGGAGGCCTGGGCACCCCCCCTTCCCTCCCCCACCACTCTGCCAGCGGGGACAGAAAGGCCAGTCCCAGAGGAAGGAGACCAGGAGACGGTGGCCCTCGTGGTGTCTCGCTTAGGGAAGGCTCACGGCTCCATTGATGCCGTGGTATTTGTTAAGCACTTACTGTGGGCCAGGCCCCATCCGGGGCCTGAGATGGACGAGGGAGCAGAACAGAAAACAGCCTGCCCTCTGGGAACTTGCATCCATCCCTGTGTGGGGGTGGGGGGTGGGGGGTAATTCAGACAAAGGAACAAACAAGCATGCATATGTAATGTGATGGCACAGGCCTTGTGGAAACACGACTGGTTGAGGAGCGTCAAATTGCTGTTTTATAGGGGGTACCTGACCACTGAGAACTCTGGATGAACTAAGGAACTAGTCACAGTCAAGGAGCAACACTTGCACGCACGGTCCTGTAGGGGTAGTGTTTGGGGGCAGCAAGGGGCCCAGGAGGGCCAAGATGGGAGGGGTTAGAGTTAGACAGACTGGCTTATACTCTGGGTGAGAAGTCGCTGCAAAAAAAAAACACACAACAGCCGAAACCGGTTTGGCTCAGTGGTAGAGCGTCGGTCTGCGGACTGAAAGGTCCCAGGTTCAATTCCGGTCAAGGGCATGTACATTGGTTGCGGGCACATCCCCGGTAGGGGGTGTGCAAGAGGCAGCAGGTCAATGTTTCTCTCTCATTGACGTTTCTAGCTCTCTATCTCTCTCCCTTCCTCTCTGTAAAATATCAATAAAATATTTTTTTAAAACACACACACACACAACAAAAGTCGCTGCAGGAACAGGGATGCCACCTGGCTTCCCGTGATCTGTGGCCAGGAGGCGGGGCAGCGGTCTGGGTGTGGTGCGGAGTGGGCACATTCCAGGTGCATTTGCAGGTCCTGTCGGTGGGGGCTGCCGATAGGTTGGGGTGTGAATGAAGAGGAGTCGAGGTGGACTCTGAGCAGCTAGGAGGAAGGAAAAGCGATTCTGGGGCCCAGCTTCGGAGGCATCGCAGGTCCTGCTCCAAGTCTACCCTCCCCCCCTGGCTGCACTTTCCCGCTGCCAGTCGCTGCCTGCCCCGCGCCAGCAGTGCAGGCCAGGGACTCAAGCAGCTACCCAGGCCTCAGCCCAGCCCATGCCCGCCAGAGCTCGGAGGATCATGCAGAGGGTCACTGTGTCCTGAGCACCTGGGACACCCCCCCACTGCCCTCAGAGCCCCCCGGCTCTGAGGCCCCTCAGCCTCCACCCCACCAGCACACGGCCTGGGCCTCTCCTTCCCCCCCAGAGCAGGAGGCAGCCTCGGGCCTGCCGGGACACCTGCAGGGACACTGGGAGCCTGCAGGGGCGGGCAGGCACGCCGAGCCCTTTCCAGAGATGCGATCATAGTGCTAGAGACACAGAAGCTCCCAATTAGGGGCCTGGACAGGATCCAGACCCAGCGTCTCTGCCAGCTGCGCTTTTCCAAATCAGGGTGTGTGCAGGGAGAGGTAGAATGGGAAAGACCCAGAACCCCTAGCCAATGCACTTGGTCTCTAGGCCTGGCTCTGTCTCCTGGGATCCTCTATTAATAATAATAATAATAATAATAATAATAATAATAATAATGGCAGCTAGCATTTCTGCAGAACTTACTCAATGTGATACATCATTCCCAACCCTGTGGAGTGGGTCCTGCTTTCTTCCCATTTTTCCCACAGGCACACCGAGGCCCAGGTCAGTGGAGTCACTTGCCTCAGGTCACACAGCTGGGAAGTGGCTCCCCAGGCAAGTTTCTCCACACGCAGCCTACCAAAGCCCGGCGTGGCTGGTCCTCTGCCCACCTGTTCAGCACCCCCCAGGCCCCATCCCAGAGTTTGGAACCCTTGGCCCCGCTGCTGTTTCACACGCACCAGCCCTTCCAGCCCAGGGCCTTTGCCCGTGCCTCCCCCTCTGTCTGCAATGCTCTTCCCACGGCTGGCTTCTCAATCGTTCTTCAAGTCTCAGTGGAAATGTCACTTCTTCTGGGAGGCCTTCCCTGAAGACCCAGACCCAAATCCGCACCTCTTCCTGCTTCTCCCACGCCCCATTCTCTCAGTAAAGCCTTTAGGGGGCTAGGAATGAGGCAGGGAGTGGGGGAGCAGGGCCTCCTTAGGGTCTCCCCGGGAAGCAGACTCCACCCCCTTCCTGAAGTCTGCTTTCACCGTGGAGCACCTTTCATGTCATTGTCGTGAAGAATGGCTGCAAGTGTTCCGTTTCAGAATGTGCCTGGGCCTATCTAATGAGCCTCTTAATGATGGCACTCGGGTTGTGTTCGTTCCCAGCTCTTCTGAACAGTGTTGTAATGAATAACTTTACACAGACATCACTCACACGGTGCGAGTCTTCTCTGGGACAGATGCCTCACACGGCATCGCCAGGTCCAAGGCCTTGTGTGTTAAGACAGGTGAGGCCGCGCCTCCCTGCCGCGCCCGGAGCAGTCACTCTTTCTGAGGCTCTTTCTGTCCCCCAGAGCCCGCCGTGCCCCCTGGGTTTCTGGTTCTGGCCTCAGAATCATTTCTTCCAAGGACATCTTATGCAGAAGGCCGATAAGTTAAAAAAAAAAAAAAAAAAAGATGGAGGTGGGCATCTGCTCTATTGTCCCCTACCCCCAGGACAACACCTTTGGGTTACCCAACAAAGGGACAAGGAGAGCCATTGAGACATACTGGAGATAGCGCTGCAGGAAGCCAGCCCTGCCCAGGCTGAAGGGACGAGGAGAGCTGGGAGAGAGCAGAGTCCCAGCGCTGGAGCAGGGGGAGGAGTCACAGCACTGGAGCAGGGGGAGGAGTCACAGCACTAGAGCAGGGGGAGGAGTCACAGTGCAGTGCTGGAGCAGGAGGAGGGGTCACAGTGCTGGAGCAGGGGGAGGAGTCACAGCACTGGAGCAGGGGGAAGGATCACAGTGCTGGAGCAGGGGGAGGAGTCACAGCACTGGAGCAGGGGGAGGAGTCACAGCACTGGAGCAGGGGAGGAGTCACTGTGCTGGAGCAGGGGGAGGGGTCACAGCACTAGAGCAGAGGGAGAGGTCACAGCACTGGAGCAGGGGAAGGGGTCACAGCGCTGGAGCAGGGGGAGGAGTCACAGCGCTGGAGCAGGGGGAGGAGTCACAGCGCTGGAGCAGGGGGAGGAGTCACAGCACTGGAGCAGGGGGAGGAGTCAGCGCTGGAGCAGGGGGAGGGGTCACAGCACTGGAGCAGGGGAGGAGTCACTGTGCTGGAGCAGGGGGAGGGGTCACAGCACTAGAGCAGAGGGAGAGGTCACAGCGCTGGAGCAGGGGGAGGGGTCACTGTGCTGGAGCAGGGGGAGGAGTCACAGCCCTGGAGCAGGGGGAGGAGTCACAGCGCTGGAGCAGAGGGAGGAGTCACAGCACTGGAGCAGGGGGAGGGGTCACAGCGCTGGAGCAGGGGGAGGGGTCACAGCGCTGGAGCAGAGGGAGGAGTCACAGCACTAGAGCAGGGGGAGGAGTCACAGCACTGGAGCAGGGGGAGGGGTCACTGTGCTGGAGCAGGGGGAGGAGTCACAGCACTGGAGCAGGGGAAGGAATCACAGCACTGGAGCAGAGGGAAGAGTCACAGCACTGGAGCAGAGGGAAGAGTCACAGCGCTGGAGCAGGGGGAGGAGTCACAGCACTGGAGCAGGGGGAGGAGTCACAGCACTGGAGCAGGGGGAGGGGTCACAGCACTGGAGCAGGGGGAGGGGTCACAGCACTGGAGCAGGGGAAGGAATCACAGCACTGGAGCAGAGGGAAGAGTCACAGCGCTGGAGCAGGGGGAGGAGTCACAGCACTGGAGCAGAGGGAAGAGTCACAGCGCTGGAGCAGGGGGAGGAGTCGCAACGCTGGAGCAGGGGGAGGGGTCACAGCACTGGAGCAGGGGGAGGAGTCACTGTGCTGGAGCAGGGGGAGGGGTCACAGCGCTGGAGCAGGGGGAGGGGTCACAGCCCTGGAGCAGAGGGAGAGGTCACAGCCCTGGAGCAGGGGGAGGAGTCACAGCACTGGAGCAGGGGGAGGAGTCACAGCCCTGGAGCAGGGGGAGGAGTCACAGCGCTGGAGCAGGGGGAGGAATCACAGCGCTGGAGCAGAGGGAAGAGTCACAGCGCTGGAGCAGGGGGAGGAGTCACAGCACTGGAGCAGAGGGAAGAGTCACAGCGCTGGAGCAGGGGAAGGAATCACAGCACTGGAGCAGAGGGAAGAGTCACAGCACTGGAGCAGGGGAAGGAATCACAGCACTGGAGCAGAGGGAAGAGTCACAGCGCTGGAGCAGGGGAAGGAATCACAGCACTGGAGCAGAGGGAAGAGTCACAGCGCTGGAGCAGGGGGAGGGGTCACAGTGCTGGAGCAGGGGGAGGAGTCGCAACGCTGGAGCAGGGGGAGGGGTCACAGCACTGGAGCAGGGGGAGGAGTCACAACGCTGGAGCAGGGGAGGAGTCACTGTGCTGGAGCAGGGGGAGGGGTCACAGCACTGGAGCAGGGGGAGGGGTCACAGCTCTGGAGCAGGGGGAGGGGTCACAGCCCTGGAGCAGGGGGAGGGGTCACAGCCCTGGAACAGGGGGAGGGGTCACAGCGCTGGAGCAGGGGGAGGGGTCACAGTGCAGTGCTGGAGCAGGGAGAGGAGTCACAGCGCTGGAGCAGGCCTGGCCATGGGGCTGTCTGCCAGCAGAGTGCCCCCGCAGGCTGGTGCCCTCTTATGAAAGCCAACCGTAAAAGTTTCAGGAATTTTGTGAGCCAGTTGTTAAACACATCAACTTTTAACTAATAAATTATATTCAAAACAAAGATAATGCTCAAAACGCATCACCCCATAGTGATTTTGCCACATTTCACTACCAGCTGTGGTCATGGAGTTAACCACATCTCCGCATCTGTGTGGTGGAAGTACTTCTGTATGTGTGGTGACACCACAGAATTGGGCCAACACTGCAAATCAGGGCTCTCCACAGCATCCCCCAGCCTGCCTGTCAGACACTGGCCAGCGTACCCCTTCACTGCCCGCTGTGTCCTCCTGCTCTCTGCCCTCCCGCCACCACCTCCCATTGGTCAAACCCAGCCACAGGCTGCTGGCCCGCACCAGCCTCCCCGGGCTCAGCGTGGGGCAGAGAAGGTAGGGACGGGTCTGGGGGAAGCCAGTGGACAGTAATGAGCACGCCGGGCCTGGACTCTCAGGGAGGCGAGAGTCACCTGTGACCCACCTCTCTCCTGTGTGGGGCTGGCATCTGTGCCGGGTCTGACCCAGGTGGGCACCCAGGATCTAGCTGGTCCCCCGAGCAGGCTGGGCTGGCGCTCTGATTGCATATCAGCCACATGAGCCCGAGTACCAGAACTCCTTTATATTTTCAGAACAATGACAGCGTACTTCTACTCAAAGAAAGTGACGTTCCATTTTGATTGATTCATCGCCATCCTGTTATCATACGATGAGTCAGTGAACCGCATCAGAACCCCCGAGGGTTTGTAGGAACACAGATTGCTGGGTCCCACCCCCTAACTTTCTGATGTAGTGGCTGTGACAGTGCCATATAATAAGAAAATATAGCCTTAGCCGGCTTGGCTCAATGGATGGAGCATCGACCTGCGGACTGAAGGATCCTGGGTTTGATTCCAGTCAAGGGCACACACCTGGGTTGCAGGCTCCATCCCCGGCCCTGGTCCAAGTGCACGCGGGAGGCAACCACTCAGTGTGTCTCTCTCACATAATTTCTCTCTCTGTCTCCTTCCCTCCTTTTCACGCTCTCTAAAAACCAATGGGAAAAATATCCTCCGGTGAGGATTAACAACAACAACAACAAAAAGAAAGAATTAGAAATATGTATTTTGTTCATCATCCCCAGCTCCTGGCCAGCGTCCCTAAAATCGCTGTCATTTCCTAAATGACCAAGGTGCTCAGAGCATCTTTCACTCTAACAGCTGATCTCAGACCCCCATGCCTGGCCCAGAGCTCCTGAACCCCTTAGAACGTCCTGGGTGATGGTGCCTTTGGTCCTAATGAGGTGACTCCAGTGGGCTCCGGGCCATCCTCGGTGTGGGGGCTGCTCACCGGAAAGACCGTGTTTAGAAACTTAGAACTTTCAGGCCCGCTCCCCATCCCCAGGGAGGAGAGAGGCCTGGAGGCTGAGTACCGATCACTGTGCCTGTGTGACGCAGCCCCCCAAAACCCCTGAGGCCCGGGGCTCGGCGAGCTCCCAGGCCGGCCAGCACACGGAGCGCCGGGTGGGGTACCACCCGCTCCCCGGGACAGAGCCTGTGCCAGGACACCCCTCCGCAGGTCTTCACCCGGCTGTCCGCTTGTGTCCATAAAGCCTCCCCTGCAGTGAGTCCGCAGCGGTAAGCAGCCGCTTCCCGCGGCTCTGGGAGCTGCTCCAGCAAAGTAGCGGCCCCGAGGGGTCCTGGGAACCTTCAGTTTGGCGCCAAGTTGGACAGAAGTGTGGGCCACCCGGGGACCCGCTCCTTGTGACTGGCATTTGCAGTGGAGGCTGTCTTATGGGGCTGAGCCCTTAACCTGCAAGGTCTGTGCCAGCTCCAGTGAGTGTCAGAATCGAATTGCGGGACGCGAGACGCACGCTAGTGTCTGAGACCCCGTGGGCGCGGGAAAACACCCGCATATCCGGTGGCAAAGTGCGGCGAGTGTGAAAGTAAATGGCAGAAATGCTGCGTTTTGCCTAGTCATGAGTCCGGGTGGGGTCTGAGAACTGGCATTTGTAGGTCGCAGGTAGAACTGATGCCGCCGGTCTGGAGACCCCACTTTGAGAAGTCACCGGCCCCAACCAATATAAAGTGCCCGTGTGCCATCACATCCACGAGCCTGGGGGTGGGCCTGGGCGCCGCGGGCCAGACTTCCTGGGGTTGAAAGGCCAGAGTGGCCAAGGAGACAGGAGGCCTGGACACCGGGGCGAGGAGACATCTATGAAAAGGACCAGGGCAGTGCCGCACCTCAGATCCCCTCCTGTTAAGAATAAGTTGCCGGCCGAAACCGGTTTGGCTCAGTGATAGAGTGTCGGCCTGTGGACTGAAAGGTCCTGGGTTCGATTCCGGTCAAGGGCATGTACATTGGTTGCGGGCACATCCCCAGTGCGGGGTGTGCAAGAGGCAGCTGGTCAGTGTTTCTCTCTCATCGACGTTTCTAGCTCTCTATCTGTCTCCTTTCCTCTCTGTAAAATATCAATAAAATATATATTTTTTTTAAAAAAGAAGAAGTTGCCGATAGTAGGAAGAAGTTAGGGCTGCACCAGGCTGAGGACGGGAACAGGAAGTGGGAAGAGGGAGAGAGAGGGAAAGGCTCCCGCAGGGGCAGAGGGGTTCGGGCCCAGGGCCCACCTCTCTGAGCAGGATCTGGAGCAGCCGAGAGCATCTGTGTGGTGCCTTGTATAGCAAGTTCAAGAACAGGCAGCACTCATCCGCACGGACACAAATCAGGCCAAGAGCTGGGCATTTCCATGTCTGGACGTGGTCACACAAGCATGCACATCTGCAAAACTCACCAGGCTGCCCATGTGCGAGGCGTGTGCTCTGCCACATGGGGTCATACCTCATGTGTGTCCCGGGCTCGGCTTCGCTGATTCATTTACTGCCCATCTCCCAAGGCCTCCTGTGAGCGGGGCCCAGGACACAGGTCAGGGCCTGGGCGACGTCAGCAGGTCACTAAGCTGCCCCAACGAGATCTTAGACACAAGGAGGCCGCCCCGGGTAGGCGATAGAGGGGCGCATGCCCCAGGCAGAAAGGACAGTTTGTGCAGAAGGACCAAGTGACGTGCGTTCCGCAGTGGGCCTTCGCTGCGGCTGGAGTGTGAGGCGTGGGCGGAAGGGAGCCAGATGTGCCGGGAGATAAGCAGGACTGACTGTGGGGGGCCCCGTGGTGCCCCCGGGTCTGGAGGGGGGCTGCCAGGGGGAGGCGGCTGCAGAAGCCCAGCGGAGGGGCACACCCCCGGGAAGCCGAGCTCAGTCTCTCATAAACTCACACGCCCGCCTTAGGCCTTTACTCCCCCTAAATGAGAGCAGATGTCCGCTCAGAGCACGAGGCGGGGAGGGGGGGGGGGCGGCCAAGCGTCCAGGATAAACAAGCCGTGCTGCTGGCAGGCGGGGACTCTGTTCATAAGAAAGGGAGGGGAGCACTGGCCCCACTCGGCGGCGACGTGGGTGATCCAGGCCTCGGCGAGCGAAAGATCCCCCAGGAGAGAACATTCTGAGCGACTCCGCTGACGTCAAGGCCGAGAGCAGGCAGCACGTGTGGGCGGGTGAGCCGAGGTCTGCGCCCCGCTCGGCGTCAGTGACCAGCGGGCCCCACTTATCAAATGACGACGATGCAGGCGAGAGAGGAAGGGGCCTGGGAGGGGGCAGGCAGAGGGACGTGAAGGGGAGCAATGGGACTTCCTGCTCCATTGTGTGGGGGCCCCTCCTGGGGGGCGGCCAATGCGTTCAGCCATCGAGTCCCAGCACCCAGCCTGGGCCAGGCGAGGGCAGGTGCCGGGCAGAGCGCCCGGGCTGGGGGTGTGAGAGGCCCGGGGGGGCCATGGAAACCTGGGGCGTGGGGTGCTCCTCCAAGGCCCACACGGAGTCAGGACCAATGTGCATCCGATCCGGGGCCCCTGAGGAGGAGCTCCGACCCTGGATGCATGAATGAGTGAATGAGTGAATAAGCAGATGAATGAATGAGCACTGCTGTGGCTGTCTTGACGTCCTTAATCATTGTTGGCCAAGGGGCGCCGCGTTTTCGTCTTGCCTTGGGCCTGCATGTTCTGTATCCTGTTCGGGTTCTGGTCCAGGGAGAGGGGCCTCGGGCGGTTTGGGGGAGGGTGAACCAGGCAGGGCGGAGATGGGGGTTGGGGGCTCCTCGACACACACACGGGCAGTCCTGCCATCGCCGGGGACGGGGGGCAGTCCAGGGCACAGTTACGGGGGTACCGAGGGAGGAGGCCCACAGGGAGCACTCCTGCCAGGACCCAGGCTTCTCACCCCTCAGAGGTGCCAGCACAGGGGACGGAGGGACAGTGGCCACCGGCAGGCCCCCTGGCCCACAGTTTCCCGCAGACTGGCAGGCCTGGGCTGGGCTCCAGCCAGAGACGCAGGCGTTTCTGCTCCCAAAGCCACACACACCAGCTCCGGAAGGAGGAAGGGGAGCCCGGGGGGGGGGGGGGTGACAGACTCAGAGCGGAGAGCCACCGGGCATCTCTCTTCAGGAAGGAGTGACCACACCCATGCACCCTGGACCTTTATCTCCACAGCGAGCTCCACGCTCCTGTCTGCCCCTCGCACACCCCAATGCACACACTTACACACGCACACACACACTTACACACACACACAGCACCCTGGAAGCTGGCCTGTCCCAAATGGAGCATCTTCCTAGGGACAGGAAGTGGCCGTGGTCCTGATACTCTCCTGGGACAGCTGCCATGGCCCCTGACCCACGCTTGCCCTAACCCTCCCCGCCATCCTTTCTGGATGCAGGTCTGATCCCCCCTCTGGAGTCATCCCTTTGCTCTTGGCAGAGAGACCAAACTCCTTCCTCAGCCGCCAAGTCCTCGGTGACGGGCTGCGGTCCATCTCCAGCCCCAGCGGCTGCCCGTGCTCAGTCAGGCGCGGGCCCTTTCCATGTCCAGAGGCTGCCACCCACGCAGGGCCGTGGCCCCGCTCTCGGCCTCACCTGGAAGGAAGGCCCTTCCTAGTGGGGTCGGCCCTTACCACCTCCATTCCCAGCCCACTGGACGGCTTTTCCCAGTGACCAGACTGGCCAGTCAGCGACAGTACGTCATCCACGTGCACGTTCATTCCCCCGCATCTTCCCCTTGAGGGAAAGACCCGTGTCTTTTTCTCCGCCGTCGTATGTCCCCCCGTTAGCACAGCACCGGATGCGTAAACTCCGCTCAGCCAGGCTCTGAAGTGGGGTCTTTGAGCCCCTCCCCCAGGACACAGCCGTTTCTAGGGGCGGCGGCGGGGGCTGGACTCCGAGGCAGGTTCCCATGGGTGTCGCTGGAGATGAGCCACTTCCCTCGCCGGGCCTCAGCTTCTCCACCTGGGAAATGGGGCTTTGGGCTCCCAGCGCGGGCGACCTTGTGCCTGGGATTCAGGATTCTCTGCCTGACCATTCTGCAAATGCCTAGGCTCCGAGCAGGCCACAGAGATCCCGGGTGAGGGCCCAGGAGCAGGGGGGGGGGGGGTCTGATCCCGCCCGCTGGCTGGGGAGACGGGGTCTGCCCACCCTGATCACGTGGGGGGTGGAGGGTGGGGCTCCCCGAAGGCAGAAGAGAGGCCCCGTAACCTGGAGTCAGGTCTGGAACCCTTGGTGGCCGGAGGTGGACAAGCCTGTCCTTGCACGGACTTGTGAGGGGGCGAGCCAGGCCCCGACGGTTAGGCCTCAGACGCCGCCCTTCAGGCCATGGTGGTGCAGGAATCGTCGTGAGGTGGGGATGGCTGGGGACCCCTGCCCGTGCAGCAGACATGTCTGCAACCCTCCCCTCCACGCCCAGCCAGCCAGGCTGCTCCTCCGCCTCCGCCTCCGCCCATGCCCCAAACATGCAGAGCCTCCCGGGCCCTGCCCGGGCCTGACTGTGCCCGCTGGCGGCGCCCCAGCTCCGCAGAGGGCAGGCGGCAGAGGGGTCAGCTGGCGGGCTGCCCAGCATGTCAGGGAGAAGTCAGCCCCAGGCCCCGGGGCCTGCCAGGGCCTGCCGGGAGCAGCCCAGTGAGCGGGGCAGGTTCTGTCTGCTCAGCCGCCGCCCTGTCCAGCCCGCCCCTCTCGGACGCCCTGTGAGCGGAACACTGGTACACACAGCAAACGTGGAGACAGGAGCAGCCCCTGTTGTCCCCCTGCCCCGTGAGGCCGCTGACGGAGATAATGGTGGTGAAGAGGGTGACCACGACTGACCAGAAGCCAGCCCCATTCAGAATGGTCTCCGCTCCGTGGTGTCAAGGAAGAGCAACTAGAAAACCAGAGCCACTCGACAAAAGGCTCGGTCTTGCCTGGCCGGTTTGGCTCAGGGGCTAGAGTGCTGGCCCCCGGAATGAAGAGTCCCGGGTTCAATTTTGGTCTCTCTGGAAATCAAGGGAAAATATCCTCAGGTGAGGATAAGGAGGAAGGAAGGAAGGAAGGAAGGAAGGAAGGAAGGAAGGAAGGAAGGAAGGAAGGAAGGAAGGAAGGAAAGAGGGAAGGAGGGAAGGAGGGAAAGAAGGAAGGAAGGAAGGAAGGAAGGAAGGAAGGAAGGAAGGAAGGAAGGAAGGAAGGAAGGAAGGAAGGAAAGGAGGAAGGGAGGGAGCTCTGTCTCCTCCGGGAAAGGAATTGGGCAAATCAGGAAAAGAAGCTATAGAAGGTGCTGCCAACGCACTGCCCAGCTCAGCCCCTTGCTGTCCCTTCATTTTCTCGTCTGTGAACAGGCTAATAATACTCCCTGCCGCCCAGCTGGCTGGCGTGGCTCAGTGGTTAGGCATCCACCTATGAACCAGGAGGTCACGGTTCAATTCCAGGTCAGGGCACATGCCCGGGTTGCAGGCTCGATCCCCAGCGTGGGGTGTGCAGGAGGCAGCCCAGCAGTGATCCTCTCTCACCGATGTTTCTGTCTCCCTTTCTCCTTCTCCCTTCCTCTCTTAAATACATAAAAAATATACTTTAAAAAACATCCCCCGCCTCTGAGAGTGATGTGAGGAGTGATTTTTACACAAAGCGCTGAGCGCAGGCCTGGCTTTGCTTAGGACTGTGGCCGGCAAACTGTGGCTGACTAATGAGTTTGCCGACCACTGGCTTAGGCTGCCGTAAGTCATAGCTTCCGTGATTCTCCTCTTTATGCCAGGCTCCGTCTACTCCAGCCGGCCCGCTCTCTGCCGGCTGCCCAGGCACCCTCCCTCGCAGGCTGCCCGCCCTGTCCCCTGGGCCCCGAGCCAGTGGGGCCTCTAAGCTGCTTTGCAAGGTCCTCACAGGGTCTGCCTGTGGCCCAGGTGACTCTAGAGCATCCTTGGGCAAACTATGGCCCTAGGGCCAGATCTGTCCCGTTCAGCTGTTCTATCTGGGCCTGCGGAGCCGAAAGAGCAGAGGGTTCTCTTGCTCTCCCCTCCGCTCCTTCACCAGCAGCCCAAGATGAGAGTGCCAGCATGGTCAGGTTGCTTTTGTTCCGGCCCTCCGGTCCAGTTTAAGAACCCATTGTGGCCCTCGAGTCAAAAAGTTTGCCCACGGCTGCTCTAGAGTCAAAACCAAAAGGGGGTGTCACTCTGAAAGCGCAGGGCTCAGCACTACTGGGCTCCAAGGAGCAGGATGCCGCCTCAGCGGATGTGAGCGCTGAACAGGCTGGGGGGGTGGGGGGATCCCATCCTCCCAGCGTCATCCCTTCCAGCCTGGGCTCCAGGGCCCACGCCCGCTCCACTGAAGTGCCACCCCTCCAGCAGGGCTTCTGTGGCCCCAGCCCCCCACTTCCTCTAAGCCTTCACCCCAACTCAGGGCACCTGGGGGTCAAGCACGTGTTGGCTTGTCCACAGGAACAGGCGCCCTGTTGGTTAACCACGGATGTGCTTGTAAAGTGCTTAGTTAGTGGTTTTCAACCTTTTTATTACCGAGACCCTTTAATACAGTTCCTCAGATATCCACAGATATGTAAATATCTGTGTTTTCTAATGGTCTTAGGCGACCCTGCCAGCAGTTCTCAACCTGTGGGTCACAAGAGCCTAAGACCGCTGGGAAAACACAGATATTTACATTACGATTTATTAACAGTAAGTAGCAAAATCACAGTTATAAAGTAGCAACGAAAATAATGTTATGGTTGGGGGGTCACCACAACATGAGGAGCTGTATTAAAGGGTCTCGGCATTAGGAAGGTTGAGAGCCCCTGGCTTAGCAGAAGCCTGGCACACAGTAGGTCTCAGGAAATGCAAGCTCCAGGTATGCTCACTTTGAACAGCAGAGAATCCAAGATGGATCCAGAGAGGTCTGCCCAGGACCGGAGGGAAGCAAGGCGGGGTGTCCTGGGCAGGGCAGGGGGCTGTGCGGATGGCATCGTGTGCTGGGGGCTGGAGGAGCCTGGGAAAGGCTGACGGGAGAGGCCCTGCAGGCCGGCCTGAGGGCAGCGGGCACCCCGGCGGGTGGCCCAGCAGGCGGGGCAGGGCCTACATGGCCATCTGCAAGTTGGTCAGACTCTGGAGGCAGCAGGGCCTCAGTAGAAAGGGCTCTGGAACCCTGTGCCCAGGCGGACTCCCTGCTGGCACCGGGCTGGTCTGTGCCGTCGCCGGGAAAAGGTGTCATTCACCCGCCGTTAAATTAGCTCCCTGGGGCCCTGACCCCACCTGTCCGAAAAGTCAAGGCCTGGAGGTTTGTGAAACCGGATAACAGCGGCAAACACTGCCTTTTTTTTTTTTTTTTTTTTAGCGGAATACACAGCAAATAAAAAAGTGATGCCCCGCCTCCCAGGGCCGAAGGGCAACAGTCACGATGCCAGAGAGAAACTAGGTCAGCAGCCCCACTGCTGCTCTTGGCAATGAACTTGGAGTGGAATGAACCCCCTATCCCTCAGAAGGCCTGAGCGCAGGGGCCGGTCAGCCTCGCCCGGAAGTCCGGAGTCTGCAGCCTCCTCAGGCTGCCAAGCCTCCCAGTGCCGAGGGGCTGGGACCAGCCCTTGCAGGACTCCCGGGGCCAGGAAAGGGCTCTGTCTTCAACCTGTGCCAGTTCAAATGCCGTCTAAGATTCAAGTATATGGAAGGCCTGCCGATCCATATGCATGGGATATAGAGCCAGGGGGAGCCACTCCTGGTCCAAAATGTTCTCAGGGAAGTCTGAAAGCAACAGGAGTGATTCATTCTTTCTAATTATTGAGCCACTACTGTGTCCCAGACACCAAGCTAGGCATTGTGATACATCAATGAACCAAACAGAACACAGGGAATCCTTGTCTCAAACTGTTACTTGGGATCATTACTAGAAGCCCGGTGCATGAAATTGGTGCACTCGGGGTGGGTCCCTGAGCCCAGACTATGAGAGGGTGCAGGCCAGGCCAAGGGACCCACCAGTGCACGAATAGGGCCAGGGGGGACGAAGGTTGGTCAGCCAGGGAGGGTCCATGGGAGGGCTCCAGGGTGTGTCTGGCCCATCTCACTCAGTCCCGATAGGCCGGGTCCCAGCAGCAAGCTAACCTCCCGGTCATAGTGTCTGCCCCCCCCCGTGGTCAGTGCATGTCATAGCGAGCGGTTGAACGGCCTTAGCATATCATTAGCATATTACACTTTGATCAGATGAATGGACGAACGGACAACTGGACACTTGGCATTTTAGGCTTTTATTGTATTGGATTATTGTTTATACAAAGATCACGGAAATTAGAATTTTTAAAATCCATGTAAGATTCTTGTGCCCCGGCAATCATTGTAGCTTCCTTTTCTCCTTTTCCTAATTCCTTTCCAATGCCTGTCCACGGGCCCACACATTGAGCATGGCATCCCCATAATTTCAGAGTCTGCTGCCCTCACCTTTATCATAAGAGTTTCCACATTCCACCCAGCTCTGCAACTGCCACTTCCAAAGGCTGCAGAACAGTCCTGTCCGAGCACCCACCACATCTACCGAACGGTTCTCAGGGGTCGGACATGGGAGTTGCAGAGGTTATCCAACTGAGTCCGGGAAACTGAGTCGCAGTGAATGAGCAAGATGACATCAGGGTTCCCCCAGGTGGCGGAGCTGATGGTTCTTTGGGCTTTTCATAAGGCCCCCATCAAGGTCACCAGCTGATCCCTGCCGGCCCCGTAGCCTGGCTCTTCCCCAGATGAGACCTCACATGGTTTCCACGCTGCATTTCACCTCCTCCTCCTCCTCCGACGGCCAGAGCAGAGGCACCGCCTGCTGCACGTGGGACTCGCCAGTGAAACTCCCCATGTCCACTGCACCCCCCAGTGATGCCAGAATCCCTGGGACCAGGGCCTGGGCATTCATGTATCTTCCAATCCACCCTCCCCTCGCCCCCCCCCACACACACACAAGTGATTCTGATGTGCAGCCGGATGAGAAGCACTGCTCTGCCACTGTCCGCCTCATGTACAAGAAAATGGAAGCCCAGAGAGGTTAAGTCACTTTCTCAGAGTCACAGCTGAAGGCGATGGAGCCAGAATCCCAGTTTGTCTGATTCCTGGGCTGGACTTCCGTCTACCCTGACTGTGGGACAAGCACATTCACTCTCAGCCAAAGCTTTCCCCCTGGTTTTTAAGGGGAAAAAATGAGGGAAACAGAATGTAGCTGGAGCCCCCCAAATTCACCCCTGTGCAATGTTCCTTCTGGGGGCTACCCCACACTCCCTCTCTGGCTCCTGACTGCCTGGTCTCCCCATGAGGGGGGCGGGGGGCAGGCACAGGCCTTCCCCAGCATTGACTCTGGCTCCCAGGGATCTACGGTGACTCCCGAGTCAAACCTCCGTGCTGAACCCTGGCAGCTCACACCGCCGTCCCGGAGCAGCCTGCATGCGCTCTGCCACAGGCAGACTAGTCTGCATCTCCTGCCCCACTTCATTTCTTTTATTTTATCTTTTAATTATTTTTAAAAAATCCTCAACTGCCGAAACTGGTTTGGCTCAGCGGTAGAGCATCGGTCTGCGGACTGAAAGGTCCCGGGTTCGATTCCGGTCAAGGGCATGTACATTGGTTGCGGGCACATCCCCGGTGGGTGGTGTGCAAGAGGCAGCTGGTTGATGTTTCTCTCTCATCGACGTTTCTAGCTCTCTATCTCTCTCCCTTCCTCTGTAAAATATCAATAAAATATATTTTTAAATAAATAAATAAATAAATAAATCCTCAACTGAGGATATTTTTCCATTGACTTTTAGAGAGTGGAAGCTAGAGACACACTGGGAGAAGTATTGATGTGAGAGAGACACATCAATCAGTTGCCTCCTGCACGCCCCCTGACCTGGGCCAGTGACTGAGCCTGCAACTGAGGCACATACCCTTGACTGGAATCAAACCCGGGACTCCGGTCCGCAGGCCGATGCTCTACCCACTGAGCCAAACCCGCCGGGGCTGCTGCCCCACTTCATGGCCTGTAGCCTTGGGCAAGACCCTCCGGTTTCATCATCTGCAAACTAAAGTTGTTGTGGAAAATATTTGCCCACCTTTCCGGTCGTCGGGAGGATCAATGAGTTAAGGTGAATAACAAGGCTCTTTAAACGGCAAATATTAGTTCTCCTGGCATGCCCGGGGGGGGGGGGGGGGGCTGGCCTCGGCGTGCCAGGGCGCTATGCCCCACCCGGTCATGACCCAGGTCAGCCGCGTAGCGTGACCTGAGGCCACATGTGCACTCTCAGGGCCTCTGTTTCCTTGCTTGTAGATGGGAGAATAGTAACACCCTGCCCTCCTCCGACTGGTGTACAGATCAGGCGTACGGGTCCCCGAAACGCCTTGGGGTGTGGGCATGTGGTAAAGGGTGGCCGTGGGGATGAGGGGGCCTCCCAGGAGGGTCCCTGCACCCTGAGACAGGAAGGAGCTTTGTTCTTGTTAGTTCGTCGTCTGCCTTTCTCCTGGAGGATCCTGGACTCTGCAGGCGTGGCCCTGGGTTTGAGCCCCGGCTCCGCGGCCCTTGCTGCGTGACCTCGGGCTGGAGGCCGGCTGCTGAGCCTCAGCCGTGTGCAAGGAAACTTCTGCCCACAGTGCCAGCTCCCGGGGGTGCCAGCAAGTGGCCCCGCTGTGGGAGCCTCCGCTAGGGAGAGGAGACAAGGAGGACAGGAGGGAGGAGGGGCCTGGAGTGGTTCCTCTGAATGCTTCTGGAAGGTCCGAGGGAGAGAGGAGTGGTGGTTTTGACACGGGGCAGAGGACCCCAGAGAAGCACCCTGAGCTACCCTGCCTTCTCTTCCACGGGGCCCTTGGCTCCAGAGAGCTGCAGGAGGCCTGCAGGCAGCCGGGAGGGGGCGGGGCTGCCATGCCAAGTGGGACAGACTGCTGAGTCTGAGTCCTCCCCACCACACGCCAGCAAGTTTCCCTTCCCTCAGCTGCGCTGACCGGCTGTCACCACCTTGCAAGTCCCACGTTAGCAATATACCATGCACAGCTGGGGAAACTGAGGCTCCGAAAGGAAGCCTCTCCCAGGTCTCGCTGCCAGCCCCTTGCAGTGCTCCCCTGTGACCAACCTCCCTGGTTGCTCAGAAGGAGGGGTGTTCCTACAACACAGAGCAGGGGATTGGGGGGGGGGGGTCAGGGGGAAGTTCAGCGCTAACTCTGGTAATGTCCCAATTTGCATAAGCAGCCAACATTTTTACCTTCCTCTTTTTTTTTTAAATTGTACTAACTCTTTGAAATCTAGTGTGTATTTAATGCAACTAGATTTGACAAATAAAATACAGACTGCCCAGATAACTTGGAATTTCAGATAAATAATAGGGGGGAAATTAATGTGTGCATATCCCAAATATTGCATGGAACGTATTTTTAAAAAAAATATATTTTATTGATATTTTAAGAGAAGAAGGGAGAGAGATAGAGAGCTAGAAACGTCGATGACAGAGAAACATCGACCAGCTGCCTCTTGCACACCCCCTACCGGGGATGTGCCCGCAACCAATGTACATGCCCTTGGCCGGAATCGAACCCGGGACCTTTCAGTCCGCAGACAGATGCTCTACCACTGAGCCAAACCGGTTTCGGCTGCATGGGACATATTTATACCAAAAGTTTATTTCTTTTTTTAAAACATATTTTTATTGATTTCAGAGATGAATCGAGTGGGAGGGAGAGAGAGAAGCATCAATATTGATTGAGAGAGAATCGTTGATTGGCTGCCTCCTGAGCCAGCAACCTGGGCATGTGCCCTGCCTTGGAATCAACCTGTGACCTCCTGGCTCATGGCTCAACCACGGAGCCATGCGGGCTGGGCTCCAAAAGTTTATTTCTTGTTTATCTGAAAGTCCAAGTCACCCAGCTGGGCCCCTGTATTTTATTCTGTGCATCTAACCGCCCTACTTTCATCACATCTGAATTCAGAGGCTCACACATTAGGTGCTTAATAGCCACTTGAATTCGTGGTGGAGAATGGGGGACAGGGCTGGTCTAGAGGAACTGGGGTGTCCAGTGGAGTCCAAGAGCACAGGTTCCCTCAAAGTCAGCCTGCGTCTTGCTCCTTCCCGCTCCGTGTCACCCTCTTAAACCACCCCCCTCTGTCTGCCTGTGGCATGATCTGTCTTTGTCTTAGTTGGGATTTCCTGGTAGCAGTTCAACACATTCTATTTCTGATAATCTCCTGGCCAGTAAACCTGTGACAGGGAAGAAAGTCCACATCTCACCCACGATTCTCCTTATCAGCAAATTTACAAAAATCCAGAAAAGGGGTCAGGGTTAGTGGGGGTGGTGGGCAGGTCAGGGAGGAAATACCAGCCAGACCTAGGAGATGAGGGTCCCAGGAGCCCTCCCCCCCCATTTCCTTCCTGGGTTCCCTTCTGGACCTCCATCCCCAGGCTTCCCCAAGCCTCAGCCTCACCCTCGGATGGGAGTCTCTGACTCTGGGATATCTCTCTTTGCCTCAGTTTACACATCCAAAGCGCTGGGAAGCTGCAAACCAGAGCCCTGGGATGGGGAAGTGAAACCAGCGACCTGGCTGCTGGGGAAAGATGCAGACTGTGCAAGAGGTAGGTCCCCAGGCTGCACTGCTGGCCCTCGCGGGCTCCCCATGTGGTCAGACCCAGAACTGCACTGCTGGCCCTCACCGGCTCCCCATGTGGTCAGACCCAGAACTGCCCTCCTGGCCCTCACGGGCTCCCCATGTGGTCAGATCCAGAACTGCACTCCTGGCCCTCGCGGGCTCCCCGTGTGGTCATAACAAAGAACTGCATCCTGGCCCTCACTGGCTCCCCATGTGGTCAGATCCAGAACTGCACTCCTGGCCCTCACGGGCTCCCCATGTGGTCAGACCCCCACTAATCCTGGTCCATGTGTTGGGTGCAGTTCAGAGTGTCAAAGAGTGTTGGTAACAAGGCCATGGTTGGAACAGAGACCCGGAGAGGTAGAGCACCAGCCCGAGGTCACACAGCACACCCGCAGCAGCGTCAAGACCCAGAGCAGTGGGTTTCCCTCTATCCCACTCTACATGCTACATGACCCTAGGGGTCACTGCTGCCCAGACTGGACCAGTCACGTAATTTGTGGGGCCCAGAGCAAAATGAAAATGTGGGATTGCTTGTTCAAAAATTCTTAAGGTTTTTAAGGTGATGACAGCAGAACATTAAACCGCGTGCTGGGCCCTTCTGAGGGTGAGTCCGGACATAGGAATATTCCCAGGAGCACCCAGGGACCGGCAGACAGAAGAGGGGCAGGGCTATCCTGTGCTGCCCACCTCCCTACTCATCTGCCCCGCCCCGGGACCCTTGGCCATGAACCCAACTGCACCTAGCCCCTCCCTGTGCCAGCACTCCGCCTCTCTCTCTCTCTCTCTCTCTCTCTCTCTCTCTCTCTCTCTCTCTTCTCTCCCTCTCTTCCTCTCCCTTTTTCCATCTCTCCCTCCCTCCCTCCCTCTCTGCAGGTCCCAGCAGGCCTCTCATTCTCTGAGGCGCCCCACCCTCTGTCCCTGAAAGAGCCCTGCAGTCAGACCTGGTGCCCCGACACCGCCCGCGCCAGGACAGGGAGAGAGATCACCCCTGGCACAGACTGCAAGGGGCACACAGCACCCCAACCATCGAGCTACAAGTGCGTTCATGCAGTCTTTTTAATAAAAAGCAATGCCAAATGCAGGCTGAGCGACACAGCAAAGTTCTAAACAGAGGCAGCAGCCGCGTTCCGACTCCTCGCACCGGGCTTCCCCGCGGCTCACACAGCCCCGCACAGACCCTGTCTTCCTTTGACACTTCAGTATTTCGTTTCCCCGGGATTTGTTTTTGCATTAATTTTTGAATTTTTAAAAATTGCATTAAGACGTTTTCTTGATCTCTCAGTGCTTGGGGAACCCCCTTAAGTTGCACATGCCCGTCAGTGCTCCACTTGCCACCACGCCCGTCCCTGGCAGGGCCGGCAGGGAAGTCCCGCGATGAGAGTCACACGGGGGACAATGACATGGACAAGAAAATAACAGCCCATCCGCACCCTGAGGCCCATGGGCCGAATCCCGTCCCAACTCCATCCCTTCCTTCCTTCCTTCCTTCTGGAGTACCTACTACGCGCTGAGCACTCTTGGCGACAAGAGATAAAACAGACAGTTACACTTCCCTATCCACACAGAACCACATCCTGGTTTGGGGAGCGAGACAATAAAATAAGAATCAGCAAAAGGGGAGGTGTGCAGGGAGCGGGCTTCGTGTTTCAGGCAGGGCAACCCAGGACGAGGCCCTTTAAACGCCACCCCCACCCCACGTGGAACATTCTTGTTACGTGACCCCATTTTTCAGATGAGGAAACTGAGGCAGCTTGACCAGGAAGTGGCAGCTTGGTGCCAGAGGGTGTTTTTAGGGGTTGGGGGACAGAGTGGAGACACCACGGAGCCAGGGGGGCCTGAAGGAAGGGAAGTCTTTCTCCACTTAAAGGTGCAGCGTCTGCCTTGGGCAGGTCTGTCTCCTCCTCCCTCAGGGAAAGGCCAGGCTGGCTCACTCAGCAGTCCCTGGCTCCTCAGTCCCTAGCTGAGCCCCCCGGGACAGAGTGGGGCGAGGGGCGGCCTGGTCACCCCAAGTCCCTCTGCCTGTGCACAGACATTCGCGTGGGGGGACCCCTTTAAGACTGGCCCTGGGGCAGGCAGGATGACTGCCAAGTTCATTCATCCAGGGGCCCCTGCTGACTCACGCTTATGAAAGTGATTTTCCTGGCCCCGCCCACCGCCCGCCTCTTGAAATACCCTGGCCTGCCCTGGCCTTTCGCAGCCTCTCGGATCCCTAAAAGGTAATGAGCGTCTTCCCTCGCGGGCTCTCCTAGTGTCCGCCGGCCAGACCGGGCCGGCAGTCTCCCGCGTCCCCTGTAGGTCAGGTGAGTGCGCTGGGCAAGGCGTGGGGGGGTGGGACAGGGTAGCAAGTCCTGGGCAGGGGTGGCCAGAGGGCCCTGCAGCCAGGCGAGGGCGCTCCCGGGGGGTCCCGAGGGGAGGCCCACCCTGGCCTCCCACCCGGCACGCTTGTCCCCCCACCGCCAGGTTCCTCCTCCGGGCCATGCCCACCTCCAGGTGCCTGGCAGCCTCAGCAGGACAGCTGCCCCGCTGCCCGCAGGCGGAGCTCACCCTTGCCCATGTGATGCCGCTCTTGGCAGCCGGGAGAGAGGTGTGGCCAGCTCCAGGCACGCTGCCCAGCGTCTCCAGGCCACTGGGTTTTGAAGCCAGACTGGGTGCTGCCCCTGGGGTCCCGCCTCTCCTGTTCAAGTGGGGCACCGGGTCAAGCGGGGCAGCACACCCCACCCCCACCACCACCCCCGGCGCCCGAGCTCGGCCCCGGGTTCCAGGGCCTTGGCTTCTCGGGGAGGAGGGCGAGCGAGGTGCTGAGATCAGGAAGTCCGGGGACCTCTGAGCTCTCGGGGCTCCCGGTGGAGGCCGTCACCTTGGTGGCTCCGACAGGCATCAGGGGCCGGACCTGTGCGTGCGGGCCTGGTCCCAGACAGCCCTGGACGACCCAGGCAAGCCACCTACCTGCTCCCGCCGGGACCTCCGCGCCTCCCTGTGGTTAGGAAAGCCACACGGAGCAGCTGCCGTGGGGCCCAAGTGTCGGGAGCTCCGGGCCAGCAGAGATGCTCCCTCCACGCAGCCATGCGGGTGGCCCCGGGACTCGGAGCAGCTTGAGGTCAGTGACCTCCGAGGCAAACGTACCAGACACACCCTTTGGAAGTGCATGGATTTCCGCTTTGCTTATGCTTATCTGCGCTGGTGATGTTGAACCCATTTTTAATGATAACTTTTTAAATCTTCACTCATTTATTTTTTGTTACTCCTCGCCTGAGGATATTTTCCCACTGACTTTTAGGGAGAGTGGGAGAGAGAGGAAAAGACAGAGAGAAACATCGATGTGAGAGCAACACATCAATTGTTGCTTCCTGCATGAGGGCCGAGGGCCCAGGGTCCAGGAACCTCCAACTGGTCACGGGCCCTCGATCAGAATCCAACCTGGGACCCTTTGGTCCGCAGGCAGACGCCCTGTGCACTGAGCCGACCTGACCAGGGCAATGTTAGCTTTTTTTAGATGACATCTGCCCTCCTCAACCAGAGGGACTGACACAAAAAGTTAACGTTAAACACGGCCCGCCTGGCTCCCCAGCTGAGCAGCGGGAAAAGGCTGGGAACAGGAAAGCTCGCGGATGCACTGCTGCGCGTTGGCGGCGTGCCTTCCTCTGAGGTTATGGGAACCCGAAGCAGCTCGGGTCTCTCGGATGTCCGGATCGCCGCACAGGAAATGACCCCTCCGGTCGGCCCTGGGCGGGGACCTCATGTGCATGACATCCAGAAGCTTGTGGGGGCGAGCACCGGAGTTGGAGTCCAAAGCCTGGGCCCCCTGTGATGGGTGCCGGGGGTCCTCAGCTCCTCACGGGTCCTGGGAGGATTCGGAGACAAAGGAGGGAGGGGTGGCCTGCGTGGGTGTGCCAGGGGGCTCGGAGCAGGTTCGCATACTCATTTGGGGGGGTGCACGGGGTGTCCAGGTGGTCTCAGCCCTTGGGGACCAAACTCTAGCTCCATCACCCGCAGGCTCTGGGTCCTCAGGGCAGAGCCTCGCCTCCCCAAGCCTCCGTTTGCTCGGCTGCATAGCGGTTACTGTGCCGACTGAAGGAGCTAAGGCACAGGGAGCGTTCAGCCAGGACGACAGCGGTGCCCGCTCTGCGGCCCTCCCGGGGACAGGGACGGTGAAACCGGAGCGGTGCCCGGGGCTGTTTGGCGGCCCCAGGAGAGTGAGGGGAGGAGTTCTGGGAGCTGCAGCCTTTCTCCCCGCGGGGTGGGTGCTGAGAAACCTGCCCGTCCGGCTGGGAACGTGGCCCCTGGCTCCCTCCCCGGCACCGGCGGGGCACAGGGCGTGGGGTGGGCAGGGACGGTGCACGTGCTGCACTTGCGGCCGGAGGGGCCTCCGGCAGGAGCTGCCACGCCCGGGCACACTGCGCTCTGCAGAGAGGTGGCCGGGCTCCATCCAGCTGGGCCCGTGCGAGCCAGGGCAGAGCTCCTCGCG
This sequence comes from Vespertilio murinus, assembly GCA_963924515.1. Lineage (NCBI taxonomy): Eukaryota > Metazoa > Chordata > Mammalia > Chiroptera > Vespertilionidae > Vespertilio > Vespertilio murinus. The sequence goes on from OZ004716.1 coordinate 24,294,981, forward strand.
CCGCTGCACAGGCTGTGAGAAGCTTGCTGGGCCTCAGTTTCCCCGTCTGTAACATGGGAGTGATTGTAAGAGCCCAGGTAAATAAGGATTAAATTAATCAATGGACGGTGTTTAGAGCACACTTGGCACCAAGCCGCTCTGTAGACGTGCAGAAATGGTAGCTGTTGTTCTTATGAGTGGCAGTGATGCACCCCAAATCCTTTCCCCAGGCATGGAGACATGCACCCCAGTGTGAGCTGGGTGCTACCTTTTGTCTCCCCAGGGAGATGCTGGGGCCAGGAGGCTCTCCCCGACAGGAGAGGGTGGCTTTCCCCGGCCCGAGGCCCCAGCTGGGGCAAGGAGCCCTGGGCCATACGGGACAGGCCTGGGCACAGGTTAGCTCTGGTTAACACGCTGCTGCAAGACACCGAGAAGCTGGTGCGGCCTCTGTGCACCCTTGTTTACACACCTGTTACACGGGATGGTGGCCCTGGCAGTACTTCCTGTGTCTGGTCAGTGTGAAGACGACTTAAGAAAAAGCCTGCTATACACCCGGTAGATAGCAAGTGCTAAACGCCCCCCCGTTCCTCACACACTCACCCGGTATTGCTTTGTGGCCCCAGGAAGGCAGGGCTGCTGGACAGCGGGAAAGGTGGGCCTTTTAGAGGGGGAGGAGGTCGGGGAGGTGACCTGGGTCTGGACTCTCCAGCACCTACAGCCCCAAGAACTGGGTTTATTTGGGTCCCTTTGACTGATTTTGGTCTTTGGCCAGCAGGGGGCGCCGATGCTCCAGAAATGTTCAGGTTTAGAGGCATTTTCCCCAAACCAAATTACTCTAGGCTTCCAAAGTTCCCCCGCCTCCAGGCCAGGCCAGACCCTAGGGCAGGCAATGGGCTCGGGTCTTTCCCTGGTGGCAGATTTTCTGCAAGCAGGAGCGTCACACGCATGACCTCACGGTGTCCCAAACAGCCCATGTTATAGATGAGCAAACAGACCCAGGGAAGTCCAGAAATGGGCCGCGGTCACCAGCGGGGAAGTAAGCGCCTCGCTAGGCCCACGTAATGGCTCCAAAGTCCAGCAGCCCACACCCGGCCCCGCAGCGGGGAGGCAGGCTGCGCCATGGCCGGCACGGAAGCGCCCGCCGTGCGGGCTGGCCCTCCAGGCCGGGCAGAGGGGGCCTCACGGAAGGTGAATAACGGGCTTCGGGAATTGTTGCTGCCCCGTCGGTGAGGTGGGGAGAGTGGACTGAGGCTCAGAGAGGCCGAGGCGACCTTGAAGAACTGGGGGCGGGGACAGGGCCTGGCCGGAATGGAGCCGGGTGCGAGGGCGCCAAAAGGAAGAGAGGCTGGAATGTTTATACCCCCTGGGAGGACTTTGGACCCGACCCTGAGGGCCACAGGAGGACACCCTATGCTACAGGGGGAAGGGACCACATGGCACCCAACACGCACCCAACGGCCCCTCCTTCCCTGTGCCTCCAGGTCAGCTGCCAGCGCCAAGCCCCCCGTCGGCTGCAGCCATGAGCAACTGGAAGAAGGACCACCTGGGTGCCAGCAGCTCAGAGCCCCTCAAGGTCATCATTATCGGTGAGTGCCGCCCTGGGCGGGGGGGGGGGGGGGGGGGGGGGCGCCCTGAGCTCTCCAGGCGCCTCCAGTGTCAGCGCTCAGGGCCCAGGCAGGGCCAGAGCCCGGCTTTACTTACTCATTCATTCATTCATTCATTCATTGTTGTCTTTAAAACTGGCCACTGAGCATTCACTCTGTGCCCAATGCTATGCATACAATTTTTATATATGTCTTTATCGACTTCAGAGAGGAAGGGGAAGGGAGAGGGAGAGACAGAAACATCAATGATGAGGGAGAATCACTGACCAGCTGCCTCCCTCCCGCATGCCCCACACGGGGGACGGAGCCCACAGCCCAAGGGGAACTGAACCACGATCTCCTGGTTCACAGGCCGACGCTGAGCGGCTGAGCCACGCCGGCTGGGCTACGCTTACCACTTATGCAGCCTCATTCCACGTAACCCTTCTAGGACCCCGCAAGGCCAGGGCAGCGAGGGGCGGGGGGCGGGGGCTGCGTCCTCGGTCTGGGCTCTCCCACCCCTGGCGCCAGGCTGGGTGCTGAGTGAGGGGACGCACAGCCCAAGCATGTAGTCCTGTCCTCAGGTCTGCAGAAGTGGAGGGCAGATGGCCCCTCCGCCATGCAAACGTCAGGTGGAACCACACGAAATGTATTCGTTTTTGCAAGGCAAAACAGTTAAGCATCAGCAATTCCAAGAGGTTCCGTCCTTCCTAGTGTTCTGCTTCTGGGTACTGTTCTGAATAGTGCAAGATAAAGAAAAACGGGGAGATAAGAATAGAAGCCTACGTCTTGAGGTAATTGCCCAAGAAATTCCACAGATAAGCTGTGAGATTCATTCAGACTTGGGGGCCGCACGCCGCTCACCCCCCCCCAACCCCTGAGCATACAGCAGTCTGTACTGTACTATCTCACTTGTCATCTGACCGACAGACAGGACTGGTTCTTACTTATCGCAGACTCTGGGTGGTGGTGCTGGGTGGCCACAGGCAAGTTAATTAACATCTCTGTGCCCCAGCTTCCTTCCTGATAAAAGGAGGAAAAGAGGAGCGTGTACCTTGCACCAGTCACTGGGAGAGCTCCGTGGAATGATGCAGGCACTTCAGGGACTTGGTACAGCAGCAGCACCTGTCAGTTTATTATTATTTTATTATTATTAAAGTCCCTTAACACAGGGCTTGGCACACAGAATACATGTCGGCAGCTATTACGCCTTTATTGTTGCTTAAGTAGCACTGCTCCTGGCAGCACGGCTATCGGCACCTCATGGGCTCTCAGCAGTTGTTATTACTTTGGGGTTTTTTTTGTTTGGTTTTTTAAAAATATATATTTTATTGATTTTTACAGAGAGGAAGAGAGAGGGATAGAGAGTTAGAAACATCGATGAGTGAGAATCACCGATCAGCTGCCTCCTGCACACCCGCTACTGGGGTTGTGCCCGCAACCAAGGTACATGCCCTTGACCGGAATCGAACTCAGGACCTTTCAGTCCGCAGACCGACGCTCTACCACTGAGCCAAACCGGTTTCAGCAAAGTTGTTATTACTTTGTTACTGAGAGTCAGTGTGCACGGTGCCTGGCACATGCTAAGGGCTTAGTAAATGGTTTATTTTTATGAATGAAGAGCAATCCAGGGAAGAGTCAGATAAAGAGGGACGCCCAGGGCAGCGGTGACCTTCCACCCTCTCCCCCCAGGCAATGGTCCCTCCGGCATCTGCCTGTCCTACCTGCTCTCCGGCTACACGCCCTACGTGAAGCCCGGTGCCGTCCACCCGCACCCCCTGCTGCAGAGGAAGCTCTCCGAGGCGCCGGGGGTCTCCATCCTGGACCAGGTGGGAAGGGCTCCGGCGGGGACGCACCCCCAGCTTCCCCAGGGCCAGCGCCGAAGCACGCATTTGTTAGTCACAAGCCCAAACCCGGGACGCGAGAGGCCACAACATCAGCATGGAAACTGAAAGAGAAACCAGGAATATCCTCGAGACCTACAAATGCCACATCAGCTTGTCTCACCGCCCCCACACCACTGGCCCTAAACGGGGGGTGAAGGGTGGGTGGGGAGTGATTCTGCACCCCAGGGGACGCGTGGCACAATATCTATAGACAATGTCAGTTGTCGCAACCGGAGGGATGCTTCTCCCGGCTTAGGGGCCGGGGGCCAGGGATGCTGTTAGACTTCCCACAGCCGCAGGGCAGCGCCCCGATAAAGCATGAGCCAGCCCAACGCCAGGAGTGCAGGGCTGAGAAGCCCGCCCCAGGTTTCCCAGTTCTCCTGCCTCCTGCCCCGCGGGGCTGACAGATCCCCTCCTGGCTCCTTGCCTTCCCTCACCCTCACCCTCTCCCTCTCCCTCCCCCTCTCCCCCTCCCTCCCCTCTCCCCTTCCCCCTCCCCTTCCTCCTTCCCCTCTCAGGCAGCACCCATCCTCCAGGTCACCAACCACCACCTGACACCCTCCAGCTGGTGGATGAGGAAGTAAGCCGACGCGTGGTCTAGACCAGCGTTTTCCAAGACTCTTTCTCAAAACAGGACACTAGTTCCCCAGCATAACGTGCAGAGACAGTGTTCCTCCTCACGCACATCTGAGAGGCCCCGGATTCGGTAGTTAGACAGGCAGAGGGCAGCCGCAGGGCTCGTAGACCCCGTAGCATTACCGCGGGGAGGCCGCATTTCCCAGCTGCCCTGGCCGCCCTGACGAGGGTGGGAACGCAGAACCCGGGCCCTCCTCCGTGGCCCTGACCGTGCCCTCCCTCCCAGGACCTGGACTACCTGTCTGAAGGCCTCGAAGGCCGGTGCGAGAGCCCCGTGGCCCTGCTCTTTGATGCCCTCCTGCGCCCGGACACAGACTTCGGGGGGAACGCGGAGTCCGTCCTCACCTGGAAGCTCCAGAAGGAGCGGGCCATCCCCCACGTGGTCCTGGGCCGGAACCTGCCGGGGGGAGCCTGGCACGTGAGTGGACCCGGAGGGGGCGCGAGGCGGTGAGGGCCGAACCCACACAAAGTCTCGGGGAGACTCCCTCCCTGAGTCAGGGTTAGGGCTCTTCCGTTTCCCAGCTTTCCCACTAGCTCCCTGCCCCTCCAACCCCCTCCCCTTCTCCTCCTCCTCTCCCATGGCCTCCACCCCGAGTGGGTTGGGGGCTGGCAGAGATCTGAACCTAAGGAACCCCCTTTCCACACAGTCCATCGAAGGCTCCATGGTGACCCTGAGCCAAGGCCAGTGGATGGGGCTCCCGGACCTGGAGGTCAAGGACTGGATGCGCAGGAAGCGCAGGTGAGGCGGCCCGGGAGCCTGTGGGGGCGGGGGGACCCAGGCCCGCCCCCACACTAGCCCCGGAGCCGGAGGTAAAGGGGCTCCAAGGATCACCTAGTCTGCCTTCCTCTTCCCCCGGGGGTTTGGGTGGGGGGACCGAGGCTCCGGTGGGAAGGGACCTGTGCAGGACCACACAGGCAGCGCTGGGTTCACCCCAGGCCTCCTTGTCCCGTGCTCCCTCCCCTCTCCCATGACCCCCTGACTTGGCCTTCCTATAGCAACCCAGTCTCCAAGGAGACAGCCTCCCTTGCCCCCGCTCCCTCTGCCCCACCCTCCCCAGTCCTCAGGCCTCCCTGTCGCCCCTCCCACAGTTCTGAGCCTGGCCTGGAACAATCTCCTTCCTTCTAGGTCAGCTAAAAGGATGCACTCCTTTATTTATTACTAGAAGCCCAGTGCACGAATTCATGCACCGGTGAGGCCCCTCAGCCTGGCTGGCAATCGGGGCCATTTGGGATGGGCCAGCGGGGGTTGAGGGGGTGGGCGTGGGACTGCGGGAGGTTGGCTGTGGGAGTGCACTGACCACAAGGGGGCAGATCCTGTGTTGAGCGTCTGCCCCCTGGTGGTCAGTGCACATCATAGTGACAGGTTGACCTGTTGTTTGGTCATTCGGTTGCTTAGGCTTTTATATATAGAGATCACTTTTTTTTTTTTTTAATGCTCTTGCATTAGAAGCACAACCACAGAGAAAACTGAGAAAGGAACGACAAGTCGCCCAACCCCACACTTCTATCCATTGCTGCCACATCTTGGCGCATTTTCCTCCCATCTTGTTTCCCCTCCTAAAGCCCAGACTGCACACCTCTGACCACCCTGGAGAAAGTTAAATCCCTGAGTAAATGCATTCCCGCCCCTGCTCATCCAGTGGTCCAGGCAGAGGATCCCCGCTGTGTGGTGGCCGCCCGTTTTCCTCCCCCCTCAGGGGCCGTGACAGGGCACATGGCACCCAGCCTGCCAGGATCCATCTGGTAGGAAAACGCCTAACACACACAGAGATGTTTTAACAGACAGGAACCTAGGCTTCACTTGCAGGCAGGGCCTTTCCTAGCCCACTTTCAAAATCTAACATCATGTGATAGCGCCTCATGTGGCGACCGCAGTACGTGCAGCCACCCTTTTACGTGGCCACACAATGTTCCCCAGGGAGTGGAAGCAGCTCCATTGACTGTTCCTGTGTGCAGGGCCTTGTGCTTAGGTGGCTGAACCAAAAAAAAAAAAAAAAAAAAAAAAAAGCAGACAGATGCCTCCCTGCCCTCAGGGCTGCCCCATTCCTAGGTGGCAGTGATGATGGTGGTGACGATGACGATAATAATCAATAGTCCCTGCTGGGGACTCTGCCAAGGGCTTTACATGGGTTATTTTTTAAGTCAACTTGTTTACTGAAATATATACATGTATAGAAACGTCCACAACCCACATGTGTACACATGTGTACAGGTGGACGGAATTTCTCAGCGGACACACCTGCGTTCAGCCACCCGTACTCAAGAAATAGGTCCCACCTCCCCAGTACCCCTTCAGACCCCTCTCAGTACCCCCGATCCCGCCCCCCCCCCTTCCCCCGGACCTGTAACCCCACAGATTAGTTTCGGCTGTCTCTGAACTTTACAAAAATGGAACCTACCACGCGTGTGTATGGCGTCACTTAGTCCTTAGAGGTGTGACTAGAGGCCGACCCTCATATGGCTCTTAGTGCCTGTCAGGTTCTCTGCTAAGCTCTTCGTTTGCATCATCATGTAACCCTCTCGGCAATGGCACGAAACAGGTGCTGTCACCACTGTCACCCTCATTTTGCAGTGAGGAGACGGAGACAGAGAGTTTGAGGAGGTGGCTCCCCAGTGACAGGGTCAGGGGACAGACCCAGGCCATCTTCCTCGAGAGGCCACACTCAGCCCCACCCTATTAGGATGCTCTGTCAGCCCCATTTTACAGCAGAGGAGACTGAGGCTCCAGAGAGACTAAGCCACTTGGCCAAGCCTTAAGGCTGGTGATGCCAGCCCCGTCCCACCTGATGGAGCCCGGACCCCGGCGCCCTCTCTGGCACTCACCCTCCCGTGTCCTTCCCCGCAGAGGCCTCCGGAACAGCCGGGCCACCGCCGGGGACATCGCTCACTACTACAGGGACTACGTCAACAAGAAGGGCCTGGGCCAGAGCTTTGTGTCCGGCGCCGTGGTCACGGCCGTGGAGTGGGGCGTCCCCGAGCCCAGTGGCTCTGGGGCCCGAGACCCCAGCCCCCTCTTCCAGGTGAGCGGCTTCCTGACGGCCGAGGACCAGAGCCAGCAGCCCTTCTCCCTGTGCGCCCACAACGTGGTCCTGGCCACGGGCACCTCGGACAGCCCGGCCCGGCTCGGGGTCCCCGGAGAGAGCCTGCCCTTTGTCCACCACGAGCTGTCGGCGCTGGAGGCGGCCACCAAGGCGGGCACAGTGACCCCAGACTCGGACCCCGTCCTCATCATCGGCGCCGGGCTGTCGGCGGCTGACGCGGTGCTGTACGCGCGCCACTACAACGTCCCCGTGATCCACGCCTTCCGCCGGCCCGTGGACGACCCGGGCCTGGTCTTCAACCAGCTGCCCAAGATGCTGTACCCCGAGTACCACAAGGTACACCAGATGATGCGGGAGCGGTCCATCCTGTCGCCCAGCCCGTACGAGGGCTACCGCAGCCTCCCCGAGCACCAGCTGCGGCTGCTCACCGAGGACCGCCAGGCGCTGTTCCAGGACCCCCAGGGCCTCCAGAAGGTCTTCGGCCTCTCCCTGGTGCTCGTCCTCATCGGCTCCCACCCCGACCTCTCCTTCCTCCCCGGGGCCGGCGCCCACCTCGTCGTGGACCCCGACCAGCCCCTGAGCGCCAAGAGGAACCCCATCGACGTGGAGCCCTTCACCTATCAGAGCACGCAGCAGGAGGGCCTGTACGCCGTGGGGCCGCTGGCCGGGGACAACTTTGTGCGGTTTGTGCAGGGCGGGGCCCTGGCCGTGGCCAGCTCGCTGCTGAGAAAGGAGGCCGGGAAGCCGCCTTAGCCCCCAGCCCTCCCGGCATCCTCACACCCAGGCCCGAAGGAGGAGGGGAGGTCACCGCAGCCCTGCCGGACACCGAGGCCCCGAGGGGAGGGGCCTGTCCCGGCAGGAGGCAGGAGTAGCCGGGAGCTCGTGTCACAGGCTCCTCGGATGGACAGCGGGGAACCCAGGCTACAGACCCGGACCAGAGCCCAGGGCGGAACCACGGCCCAGACCTGCAACTTGGGGTGAAAGGTGCCCGTGTGAACGGGGACCATCGGGGCCAGCTGAGCGCCGAGCCAGGACTCCAGACTCGCTCCTTCCAAAACCAGGTCCCAAATAAAACCAGCACCTGCCTCTACTCAGTGTCTGAGACGCCCGTGCCCGGGGGGAGAGCCTGGTGCCCTCCAGGAGCCCGCCCTCAGCTGGGGAAGCGTATGGGGGGAGGCCCTTGTGCTGGGGGGGTTGGGAGGCCAGGGCCGGTGCCCCAAGGGTGCGTTGGAGAGGGGCGGGGAGGGGTGTGAGGAATGGGGCACAGCACATTGCTGCCCCTCCGTCAGTCCCTCATGCTCACCGTGCTTCCCTCACCGGCCACAGGGCCTTTGCACAGCAGGTCTCCAGCCCGCTTTCCCCTCCTTACACCTCCCTCTTCTCTCCGCTCTCTCGGCCTGAGACCCGCCTCCTCTTGGGAGCACGTTCTGATGCAAACCCTCCATGGGCACCCGGGAAATTACCGACTCCTGGTCCAAGGTTCCACCCCTTCATAGCAGTTCCGTTTTATTTCTTATTTATTTATTATTATTTTTAGCAGTTCCGTTTTAATGGTCCATTTATTTGTGGCTCTGTCCAGCCTCTGTCTGCCCAGTGACAACTCCCATCCCTTTTGCCAATTATTGGGACCCAAGGCCTCAGCACGTGGCTTTGGAATATGAGGGGAAGAGGGTGTCCTGGGGGAAAGGCTGGTTCTGGGAGGGGAGGTCTGCGGGAGCCTCGTGCCCCCAGGAGGGAAGGAGGGGCGCCCCAGAAGTGGCGGTGGAAGCCCAGGGCGCGCGCACCGAGCCTGGAGCTCGGGAGCTGGAGCCGGCAGAGGGCGCTCGGGCCTCGTCGGACACCGCGCTCCGGCCCCTGCGGCGGCGGCGCCCTGAGGGGCGAGTAGGGGGGACATGGGAGGAGGCGCCGCGGGGATATTGGGGGGGGAGGGGGGAGAACCCCCCCCCCAGCACCCAGACCCCCACCCCCGCCAACCCCGCGACCACTGGGCAGCCCCCTCCCCGGCCGGCCCGGCTGGGATCCAGCCCCCAGATCGGCGACCCCCCGCGGGCAGCCCTCCGCCGCGCCCGGCCGCCGGGGGTGGGGGGTGGACACAGGGCACGTGGCTCGGGGTCCGGGCGGAGCGCGCGGCCGTCCCCGCCCGGTCCCCCGGCGCCGGCCCGTCCCCGCGCTGGCCGCGGCCGCGGGGGCAGAGGCGGGCGGGAGGCGGGAGGGAGGAGGGCGGCGGCGGAGGCGGCGGCGGGGAGGGGGCCGCGGCGGGGAGGCGGGGGTCGGCGGGCTTCCGGGCGGCGGCGGCGGCGGCGGCGGCGGGCGCGGCGGGCGCGGCGCGATGTGCGAGCGGGCGGCGCGCCTGTGCAGGGCCGGCGCGCACAGGCTGCTCCGGGAGCCGCCGCCGCAGGGCCGGGCGCTGGGCGGGCTGCTGCGCTGGGTGGGCGCCAGGATGGGGGAGCCCCGGGTGCCGCTGGTCCCCGACGCCCCCGACGCCGCGGACGCGCTCGCCGCGGACCCCGCCGCGGACCCCAGCCCCTGCCCGGGCCCCGCCTCGCTGCGCGGGGGCACCGCCGTCATCCTGGACGTGAGTACGCGCGCGCGCGAGGGGGCCGGGACCCCGAGCCCCATCCTGCCGTGGGGAGAGACACCCCCCCCCCCAACGCCGCCCTCCGTCGTCGCCAGCGGGACCCTCGGGGGGCCCCCCTCTTCCTTGAACAGGGAAACCCCCCCCGCCCCCCAGCCCATCCCCCTCGGCAGCGCGGAGCAGGTACCGGCCCTTCTGCGTCCCGGAGCGTGAGCCCCCCCGGCCCCCCCACATTCCCATCCGGCTCCATCCCGGTCCAGTCTGGTCCCTCGACCTGGACGCACCCCCTCCTTAGGTCCCCTCCCTCAGCTTCTAGGGATTTCCCATCTTCTCCGAGCCCGGATCCTGGAGCCCCCCCTCGACCTGGCCACCATCCCCCCACTTTGTCTTGGCCAAATCCCCATCTTTTCCCAGCCCTGCACCCCATCCTCCACCCCATTCCCTCCCGGGACGGGAGCCCCCAGCCCCCTCCCGCTCTCCACCCCGGGTCCCTGCCTGAGTGGCTACTTTCCTGGGACCCCCCGTTCTCTTCCTCGCTAGACCCTGAGCCCCTGTGTTCTCACCCCAAAGCCCCGTGCGCCCCGCACCCGCTCTTTGCAAGCACAGCCCACTCCCCACCTCTGGCTTTGCTTCTCCTTTCCAGAGAGTTGGAACCACCCCCAGGAGCCCCGAGTCTGGACCCTTCTGAGCTCCATCGCCACCCCCATGCCCCTCTGAATGCCCTCTGCCCATTCCTGCCCCCTCCCGGGACGCCCCCTCCCCCATCCTCTCTGGAACCCAAACCGCCTTCCTGCCGCCGCTCGGACCCCACCTCCCACTCCCCAAATGGCAGGGAGAGTCTGTGGGGTGGGTGGCAGGGGATGGGGAGGTGGGGTGCCTGGAGGTGGGGTGCCCTGAGGCAGTGGGGGGGCTTCCTGCCCACCCCATACCCCGAGAGAGTGGGGTGTGCGTGTCCCTGCAGAGCGGGTGGGTGTTCTGGGAGGGAGAGGGAGAGAGAGAGAGGGAGAGAGAGAGAGAGAGAGTGTGTGTGCGCGCGCGTGTGCTTGCACTTGTGCACGTGAGCACGAGTGGATTTTCTCTCTCCTGGAGCCCACAGCTGGCTCTGGGCAGAGGGGGCTGGGCAGGGCGGGGACGGTGGAGCTTTGCTGGGAGGGTTTGGGGTCCTGGTGCTGGTGCCCCCGAACACACTCCCACATGCACAGCCCCGCACACCCTGGACCTTCTCTCCAGCCCTGGGCCCGCCCCGCAGGGAGGGAATGTGCAGACCCCTCCCCTTCTCTCCTCCAGCAGTCCAGGGGGGCGGGGGGGGGCCTCCAGGGTCCTAGAGTGCTGCCTGGGCTCTGAGCCTCCAAGTCCTCATCTGGGAACTGGGGTGATGAGCAGATGGGGGAGGGTCCGTGCTCGGGCAGACTCTGGAGCCACAGCAGGAGGTCGTGTCGCTCACCATCGCCCAGGCCCTGGGCCGGCCCCTGAGGGTGGGGACCCAGCCTCGGAGCAGGAGTGCGGGCCCCTGGGAGGGGGCCAGAGGGCGCTCCCTTCCTGCCCAGGACCCGGGCATCGGGGTTCAGCTACGGAAGGGGCTGATGTCCGAGAAGCCCTCCTGAGCCACCGCGTCAGTGTGTCCCGGCCCCGGGGGATAATGGATGCCCCCCCATTGCTTGGGGGCAGGGGGTGTCTCTGTCCTGTATCCCAGGGAAGCACCAGAGGTGGGTGGTCGAGGTGACAGTCCTCCACCTTCTCCTCCCAGCCGGCCTACCTGCCCCGAGAAATACCAGGAGGAGGAGTTACCTGGTCTCCAGGCTCAGGCTGGGGGTGGGGGTGGGGGGTGTGGGCAGGCCCCTCCTCTTTCCTACCTGATGTGGCAACTGGTTTTCTGAGCTCCCGTCAACCTGCTTCTCCCCACGCCCCCCGCCCAGAAGTCCCCGCCTGCCTGTGGCTGGTCCCGGGGCCAGGCCCGAAGGTGCCCATAGCAGACAGCTCTGCCCAGACTTCACCCAGCCGAGGGTGCAAGGCCTGTGGCGGGGGCCACGGGACACAAATTCGGGGTGTGATACTAAAGATGCGACAGTGGGCGAAGCCCCACGGACCGATGGCGCTGGGGGTGCACCCCCAAGCATGTGGACAGTGTGGGCCCGAGTGTCCACACGCGTGTGCATGTGTCTGTCGGCATGGCTGTGGGCCGGCTGGCGGCACAGAAGGGAGAGTGGGCGGCTGCTTCCGCCGGGGTGGCTGGGGGGGCCTCTGCCTGCAGCCTCCCCGCCTCTCCCCCCCTGGATCCCAGCCGGCGGGGTCTCCCCCCCCCCGGAGAGGGAGGAGGTGGGGGCTCAGTTTCCCGGGCCTCCCGGGGCGGAGGGGCCATCTGTGCCAGGCCAGGAGCCGCTGGAGGGCACCTGCTCTCTGCCCAGGGCTGACTCCACCCTTCTCTCTTCCCTGCAGATTTTCCGCCGCGCGGACAAAAACGGTGAGTGAGTTTCCCTCCCGTGCTGGCCCCGGGGTGAGGGCCTGGCTCTTTCTGTCCTGACGCCTCGAGGGGAAGGGCCAGGGGTAGGGAGTGGACCTAGGGGTTAAGGGGACAGGGTCTCTGAAATCTGAAGGCCAAGTCCCGGTTCTGCTCTGTGCCTCAGTTTCCCCTCTGTGCAACGGGTCTCCCGCAGTGCCCACACAGCGGGGATGCGTGCGGAGCCTGAGAATTGATGTCTGTGACGCCAAGGCATGGGAAATGCTTGGCCCTTTAACCCTCGCACAGCCAGGCTGGACCACCCTGGAAGGAAGCCCCAGCCTCACTCTGGGCCCTTCCCAGGCCTGGCACACGTGCTCCCCCGCGGCCTGGTGCAGGGGCGCTGCCTGTTCTAGCCGCGCTGCCGTCGTGGCTCAGAGAGGTTGAGTGACTTGCCCGGCGTAGCCCAGCCTCGCGGAGGCGGGCGCTCTGCCGCAGACCCCGCCCCTTTCCCCACATCACACAGCCTCCCCGACTGTGGGCAGCGCGTTGCTTTGCCATAGAACGCCTGGCGCCCCCTCTGACCGCCCCGTAGGCTCCTGGCTGTGCCAGGGTAACCACGCTCCTCACGGCCCGAACCTCGCAGGCGCGGCAGAGAGCGGGATGACTTCCCGTACACGCCGCGGTCGCCGTTCTCCGGCCCACAGCGACTCTACGTGGCTTTACCCAAGGCAGTTCCCTCCCCGGGCCTCAGTTTCCCCATCTGTAAAGTGGGGTGATAGCACTTCGCCCGTCCACTTGGCCCGGGCCGGTGGGCACACACGGGGCGGGGTGGGGATGGGTGTTTTGAGGGAAAGTTAAGCCGTGCTCAGGGTTTGCTCATTGGTTGGAAAGGAGCTGATTGAGGATCCAGGTCTCAGCTGGGGGAATGTGGGAACAGAGGGTGCCTGCCCCTCAGCTGAGGCCCCGAGCATCAGTCCCAGCCCCGCCCCTTCGCGGGCTGGCGTTCAAGGCCACCGCTCTAGCCTGGGTCCCAGCACCCCTTCCTCCCTGCCCCTGGGATTGGCCTGCCCCCCGTGGTGTGGGGGATGGAACACGAGGTCTTGGTGGGGAGAGGTGGTGCACGGGCCTGGCTGGAAGCCGGTGCCCGGGTCTCCACCCCTTGGACCCCCATCCCTGGGAGAGACTGCCCCTCCCGGGCCTCTTGGACCGACTGACCATCAGAGCAATTGCACATGGAGCCAGGAGAAAGGGGAGAGACGGGGGCGGGGCTTCGGGGGGGGGGTCAGGAAATGGTGGTGGCATCACGGCCTGAGCCATGCTAGAGATTAGAGAAGGGGTTAGAGCAGGGGTGGGCAAACTTTCTGACTCGAGGGCCACCATGGGTTCTTAAACTGGACCGGAGGGCCGGAACGAAAGCAACCTGACCATGCTGGCACTCTCATCTTGGGCTGCTGGGGAAGGAGCGGAGGGGAGAGCAAGAGAACCCTCCGCTCTTTCGGCTCTGCGGGTGGGATCTAGCCCCCGGGCCGTAGTTTGCCCACGGCTGGGTTAGAGGCTTGTCCCTGTCGTGGGCCTGGCGACCAGCACACGGTGGGTGCTTGGTAAGAGCCTGCAGATTTAGGTGATGGGTTCAGCAATGCCAGTGTGACTGGGCAGCCCTGGGTGCAGCAGGGACGGGCTGTGGTCTCCGAGTGGATGTGGGTGTGCATCTCTGCATCTGTGCGTGTGTGCGTCCGTCCGTCCGTCCGTGCGTGTCTGCGTGGTGGGTGGCACCCTGTCTCCAGGCGCAGTGGCCCGTGGCCCGCCCTGAGCTCAGCGGGGGGCTCTCGGCTCCTCTCCTGCGGGCCCCACACAGGCCCAGCCGCTGCTCCTCTGGGGCCTCGGGGCCTCCCGGCCGCCCAGTGGCCGTGGGGGTGTCACCAGGGTGGGGGTGTCACCAGGTTGAAGGTGTCACCAGGGTGAAGTGTGTGGGATGCGGAGCCTGTGGGAGGGGGGCGGGGCCCCTGCCCTGCCACAGAGACTGCCTGGGTTCAATGCCTGGCTCGGCCACTTCCCGGCTTTGAGGCTTCAGGCCAGTCCCCACACACTCTGGCCTCAGTTTCCCCATCCGTAAGTGGGGGTGATGGAGCCAGCCCCCAGGGCAGAGGGCTGCCCACAGGGGTTGGGTTCCCTCCTTGGGCCTGGGTTTGCTGCACAAGCTGCCGGCGCCACTGAGCGTGGGGCACGGAGACTTTCCTGGACCTTCTCCGTGGTCTTCGCTCTGCCGTGCTGGCACAGGCGGCGGCGTGCCCCCTTGCCGCAGCTGGCAGCAGCAGGCTCGGCGAGGGCAGGGGACAGACTGCGGGGCCTCCGTTGGGGGGGGGCAGATGGGTTCGGACTCCGCCCAGCACAGTTTGAAAAAACAGTTGTGTGGGCACTTGGGTGAGTGTGGGTGTAGGCCAGAGACACGCAGAGGCTCACGCGGCCCCTCCCTGGCACCCAGCGGGGTAAGGTGCAGGGGGGGGGGTATGAAGATGGAGTGTGGCCTGGGGCTGGGGCTGGGGCTGGAAGGGGTGGGCCGCAGGATTACAGGAGCCGGGGTGCGGTCTGGCCTGAGGTGGTGGCTCTGAGGACGGAGATCTCACAGAGACGGAGGCGGACCCGGCTCCGAGGGGCGGCCCCGGGGGTGGAACCCGGAGCGCAGGCAGCAGGTGCCGGCTGCACGTCTGTCTCTGCGGGGATGCAGACTCCTGGCATTTGAAAGGTCACTGTGACTGGAGGCTGAGCTCATGCTAATTGGGAGAGACACCTGCCAACGCCCGCTGGGGGAGGCGCCAGGCCGCTGGTCTAATGGGGGTGGGGGGGTGGGGGTGGGGCGCTGGGTGGGAGAGGTTGGCTCCCTCGTTAGCTGATCTGGTTCATAGAGCTGTGGGGGGCACTGAGGTAAATGTCAGCTGGGAGACTGTGCTCGGGAGGCGGGGCCGCCCTGCCGCTCCCCTGAGTGCAGACAACAGGGCCCCTGCCAGGCAGGAGGGTGTGAGGGCAGGGAGACCCCGGCTGTGCCCGGGGCAGACACGACAAATCCATCCTGGCTCCCTTCCTCGGAGTCCGGCTTGGCCTCAGCTGGAGCTCTTGCCACAAGACCCTGCCCCCGTTGGGTGAGAGCGTGGCCTTAGGAGCCAGGTGGCCTGGGTTCGAGCTCCAGCTGTGGGGCCTGGGCAAGCCCCCGAGCTGCTCTGTGCCTCGGTGCTCGGCTCTGTGGAGTGGGGCGTGGCGGGGCCTGAGTGAGCGGATACGCAGCACGAGCCCCCGCGCCTGCCCTGTGCGCCGTGGTCCTGGCCTTATCACCAATCTGCCAGACAGGACTTGGAACGCCTCCTCTTGCCCAGGGGACAAGGACCCGCAGCTTAGAGTTTATTCCACAGCGGGCATCGTTCGTGGTCAGCTGCTGGGCCTTCTGAGTGGGAGTGTTGGGGGGACTCTTACTTTTTTTTTGAGAGTTACAAACTCCTCCTCCCTCTTCGAACCTGAAACCTGAGCCTGAGCCGGGACCGGGGGACCTTGCCCTCCCACCCGGCACCCCTGCACCAGTGCTCCCCGGAGCCTCAGGCCCAGCCTGCACCCCTTAGTGTCCTCACTCTCTCCCACCCTGACGCCTGATGACGGGGAGGGAAGTGAGGACAGTGTGAGGGTCTCCCTCCCCCCAGCTTGACCTTCAGCCCCGCGCTGAGCCCACACAGCTGCCGGGAGCAGAGACGGGGGGGCTCCGGCGCCTTTCAAATGTAAGAACAACTTTGCTCTGGGCTCACGTCCTGTGCCCTGCAGGAGGGCAGCTGCCTAAAGCCGTGGTCGGCAAACTCATTAGCCAGCAGAGCCCGATAGCAACAGGACAACGATGGAAATTTCTTTGGAGAGCCACACTTTTTAAACTTAAGCTTCTTCTGACACCACTTCTTCAAAATAGACTCGCCCAGGCCGTGGTATTTTGTGGAAGAGCCACACTCAAAAGGCCAAAGAGCCGCAGTTTGCCGACCACGGGCCTAAAGGAATCGAGAGCCTCAGACCCAGCCTGCATCCGTTCGCAACCACGTGCCCCGACGCTGGGCAAGTCCCTCTCCCCCAGCCAGGAAGGGGCATCTCTTTCTGTCCACCCGGAGGTGCCAGGTGGGCCTGCTGGGCCTTGATGGCAGCCCGGCTGGCAGCCCTGGGAGGCGGTTTGCCACGGGGCTGGGGGCTGGGAAGGGTCGTGGGCCTGCCGTCCTCCCCGACCCACACGGCCGCCCACGGGCACGGCTCCTTTAAGAAGAGCAGGCTCGAGGAGGGAGCTGGCTCAGGGGTGGAGAGCAGCTTTCCGGCCCTCTCTGAGCAGGTGTGCCCGGTGGGAGGAGCTGCGGGGGGCACGTGAGGGCTGTTTATCCTGGAGCCACAGGTCTGCTGGGAGCCCCTCCCTCAGAGGCCCCTGTGCCCCCAACTCAGAGAGCTCCCCTGCCAGCTGCTGTACCAGGAGGGCTGCAGGTGAGGGGGAGGGAGGAGAGGGGGCGGGCAGGTGGCATGGCGCCCCTCACAGAGCCCAATGCCCTTCGCCCTCCACATCCCAGAGCCACAGCTCGGGGCCCCGGGGCGGTGGGCCGGCGCTGGGCCCAGGCCGGGCTCCCCCTCTCCTCGTGGTGTGGCACCTGTGGCACCTGTAAGGCAGCATCTGTGGCAGCGGGAGGACCCGTGCTGACTGTTGGCAGCCGTCACACGTCGGCCCATTCACAGGTTTGGGCCGGACGCCTGCCGAGTGGAGTGGATGGGGCACCGTGGAGCGGGGTCTTTCCTCTCCCCAAGTCAGGATGTGGGTGCTGGCCTTGGAGCTCATTTAAATGGGGGGAGATTATCGGGGTGCTTGAGCAGGGCGGGGGGGGAGAGACCATCAGGCCTTCGGACCCACCCCTCGCAGGTGTGGTCGGTGTCACCAGGGCCGGCCCGGTGGTCAGGCGGCCCCTCCAGGAGCCTGCCTGGTGGGCAGGTGCTTGCTGTTGGGTGCGTTCCTGCGGAGCGAGGCCCAGCAGAGGAGCCGTTTCCCGTGTGTGGCGGACTGAGGGCTGTCTTAAGTAGGTGTGGGTCTGCGGCTTGGGCATTTGCTGCACGCGTCAGTAATTCCCCGTGAACTGGCGTGTGCTGGCGAATTCGGGGTGCGCTGACCGGACTTCTCTGTCCGTCCGTCCGTCCGTCCGGGAATTGTCTGGGTTTGGGGACGTCCCGTCACTCGCACACCAGCTGCTCTGCTTCCTCCTTTGCAGACGACGGGAAGTTGTCCTTGGAGGAGTTCCAGCTCTTCTTTGCAGATGGCGTCCTCAACGAGACGGAGCTGGAGGGTCTCTTCCACACCATCGACTCCGACAACACCAAGTGAGCGCCCCGTGCTGGAGCTGGAGCCGGGCCCGGGGGCGGGAGGAGGCGCCTCTTCTGCCCGGGGCCAGTCGCCGTCGCCCCCCCTGCAGCCCCCGAACCCCTTAATCCAGAAGCCAGAGGCCCCATTGGCAAGCGGGTCTTTTCTGAGCCCGTGTGGCGAAGCAGAGAGAGACCCTAGGCTTTGCAGAAATCACACTGGATCGTGAAGGGAAGTTGGTGGACCCGTCTGCCCAGACCTGGGGCTTTACACCCGACCCAACACGCACCCCGTCTTCTTGTTCCCACCGGCTCCCATCCGGAACCAAACTCTAACCAAATGCCCATCCTAACTCTATTTTATTTTACTATTTTTAAATATATCTGTATTGATTTCAGAGAGGAAGAGAGAGATAGAAACATGATGAGAGAGAACATCATTGATCAGCTGCCCCCTGCACACCCCCTACTGGGGATCAAGCCCACAACCCGGGCATGTGCCCTTGGCCAGAATCGAACCTGGGACCCTTCAGTCCACAGGCTGGTGCTCTATCCACTGAGCCAAACCGGCTGGGGCTATTTCTTTCTTTCTTTTTTATTTAAATCTTTACCCAAGGATATTTGCCCATTGTTTTTCTTTTTTAGAGAGTGAAAGAGAGAGGGAAAGGCGGAGAGAAATATCGATGTGAGAGAAACACATTGATCGGTTGCCTCCTGCATGTGCCCCCGATGAGGGCGGAGCCTGTAACCGAGGCTCTGCCCTTGACCGTAATCAAACCTGAGACCCTTCAGTCTGCAGGGCGATGCTCTCCACTGAGCCATACCGGCCAGGTCCTAACTTCCTTTTCTTTTAAGTACAGTTTACTTTCTGTATCGGTTTGGGTAGGTTTCAGGTGTGCCGCGTAGAGGTTAGAAAATCAGATACTTTGCAGAGGGTTCACCCCAATGTTTCCAGCACCCAGCTGGATACCATCCTTCGTTATCACAGCGTGATTGACTCTGTCCCCCACGCTTCCTCTCCCCATGACTCACTCTACTTCACCTGAGTCCCACTTCTGACTCCGCCTAATGAGGCCTCTTCAACTCCATCCTAACCCTAACCCACACCTCAGAACCCAGCTGAACCTCCTGGCCCAGCCATCCCTGAATCCAGAGCAAGTGCTGCTTACTCCGCCCCCTCCCAAGCTTCATCCCACCTTCTCCTTCCCCTGGGTTTCCCTTCACCCCACCCCTGGTCACCTTCCTCAGGCCTACTTCCGGGGACGAGGACCAGAGTTCGGGGTGGGGTGTTGGGGCAGATTCCATAAGTTGGGGTCCCCTGGGACAGGCTAGAGATGTTGAAACGAGGAGCTGCCCCCCGGGGCTCATCTATCTGCCAGGGACCCGGCGCCGAGGCGGCTGGACCAGAGGTTGGGGCTGAGCGGCCTGAGGCGGAGGCCGGGACCCCGGACCGGGGCAGGTGGAGCCGGGGTCATGGCCGGGGAGGCGCCTGGAGGAAGCAGCCTCCTAGCCTGCACTCCAGAGAGGGGCGTTGTGCCTGCATCCAGGCGGGGGTGTCTGAGGGCGTCCCTTCCAAGCTTGGGTAGGTTTCAGCCCAGGTGGAAGGGCTGAGACCCATTGGTTCCGCATGCTCACTGGGTCCCTCTGTGCTGGGCCAGCTGGCTGGGGAGAGAGAGGAGCAGGTTTTGTGCATTAACCTTGAGAGCACGTGCGGGGGCGGCGAGCGGAGGTCTCGCCGTTGGGGAAGGTCCGTCTCTGGAGGCCTCGGTATTTTCTCCAGCGCTCCCAGAGAGGCGGCTGGGCTTGCCCTCCTGGGGGTGCCGGGTGGGCTGTCTGTCCCGAACAGTTCCCACGGGCCAGACGGCTCGAGGAAATTCTAGTTTAAGCACAAGCAACCTGGCCTCCTTCCTCCAACCCTTGTCAGCAGTTTTACTCGGACAGCGAATCAGGGAACCTCCAGGGCGGCTGGCACAGCCTCTGACACCGGGGGTCTTGCTGGTTTGGGCCTGGGCCTTGCCTGAGCCCCATCCCGGTCCCCTCAGCAGGAGTGTACGGGCGCCTTTTCCCCGAGGCGTGTGGGGGAGCCTGGGTTGGGAGGATTCAGGTTCTAGGCCAGCCCCCTCCCCCCAACCCCCGCCTTACAGTGAGGGACCTGGGGCCCAGGAAGTGAAGGTTTCCAGCCTGCACAGACACTCGGGTCCCCGGGCGCCCCCTGGGCACACTCCTGTGTCGCATCTGTGTTCCCAGGCTGCTTCGCTGCCTGCACCTGCGCCTGCTCAGCCTCCTCCCGGAAGGCCAGGACCCTTCCCCATCCAGGCTGTGGGAATGGGGTGCAGACCCTGAGGTTTGAGGTTAGGGTGAGGACAGGACACTGTCCCAGACCCAGGACCCAGCGGGCAGGAGTGCCCAGGAGAGCTTGACTCAGCCCGTAATAACCATCCCCTCCCTTTTCCCCAGCCCCATCCCGTCTGCTCATGACGTGATCATCAGGCTTCCGGAGAGGACACAGGGTGGGTGGTGAGGCGAGGGGGTGCCGACGGAGCCCTGCTTGATCCTCTGGAGGGGCTGGTGCCACTGGCCTGCTGCACCCTAACTGTAAAGCGGGGCTCACGATGCCAGAGCATGGAATGACGGGAGAAGGCACCGGGCGTTCTACCAGCTGCGTGGGCCGGGCACGCCGTGGAGGGAGGGCGGGAGGATGGGCCCCCGCAGGCCGGCTTCTGAGTCCCCCTCCCCCTGTTCTCTCTCTGCAGCCACGTGGACACCAAGGAGCTGTGTGGTAGGTGCCGGGTCAGGCGATGCAGGGACCAAGAGGTGTGGAGGGAGGGGGGTGGGGAGCGGGAATAGGGGGCACAGAGGGGGGACTGGTAAAAGGGTCAGAATCCTCCTGTGAACCCTGACCTTCGCCCTCTCCTACCCCAGATTACTTTGTGGACCACATGGGGGACTATGAGGACGTCCTGGCCTCCCTGGAGACCTTGAACCACTCTGTCCTGAAGGCCATGGGCTACACCAAGAAGGTCAGTAGGGGTGGGTGCCCCCGGGGGGTCCAGGCTCTGGTTTCAGACGTTCTCTGGGGCATCCGCACCCACGGGTGCCTGGGTTTGTGATGACGTGTTGGGCGGGCTCCGCTTGGGTCTCCTGGAGCCGTGGTTGGCAAACTGCGGCTCATGAGCCACATGCGGCTCTTTGGCCCCGTGAGTGTGGCTCTTCCACAAGATACCACGGCCTGGGCGGAGTCTGTTTTGAAGAAGCGGCGTTAGAAGAAGTTTAAGTTTAAAAAATGTGGCTCTCCAAAGAAATTTCAATCGTTGTGCTGTTGCTATTGGGCTCTGCGGACTAATGAGTTTGCCGACCGCTGGGCTAGAGGGAGCTGAGGTGGACTGCGGAGTGAGTAGGGCGGCTCCGAGAATGGCCCTGTCCACCAGCGTCTCTCCTGTGGTTCGGAGGGGAGAGCCTTTCCGGCATCGGGCGTGGCCTTGGTGGGGGCCTGGGAAGGAGCAGGCAGCCCAGCCCTCGGGCTGTGGGCTAGGATCACGCAGCTGGGCTACGAGAGGGGAAGGGCGGGTTCACATGTGACCTTGACCGAGGAACCGGATGGTATCTGATGTGAGAACATGTGCATGCCCAGGCCTGAAGCCGTGAGCGGGGCAGAGGGACCCCTGTGGGTGCAGACCCCTCCATGTCCCCCATGGGGCTCCGAAGTCTCTGCCTCGGGTCCCGCCCCCTCGCCTGCGGGTGTGACCTGGAGGAGGACAGGGGCCGGGAGCCAGGCAGGTGTGGGCGGGGGTCACCGCGCCTTCTCCATGTGGTTCCGGCGGGGCCAGCCCCCCCCCCCCCCTGCATCTCCTGCCGGAGTCCGTGCCTCCGCCGGCTGGCCGCTGGCCGAGGGGGCGGCGGGCGTGCTCTTTCTGCGGTCTCGAAGAGGAGACCCTCGGTGGCCAGGATTAAACACTCAGATGAATCCTCGCAGCAGCCCCGTGGCTGCTCTCACTCCCCCCATCTCACAGCTACGGAAGCAGGCTCAGAAAGGTGAACCCTGGAGAGCGGCCGCCGGACAGCCAGGCCTGCTGGCTGAAATGAGGGGGGAAACTGAGGCAGGGACCTGTCCAGAGGTACAGAGCACTGCATGGACTTCAGGGGAGACTGGAGTGTTATCCAGCAGTCGGGGCGGCCTCGGGGGTACACTGGCCAAGGCACGTAGGGATGGAGCTTGGCGCAGGCCATGCTCTGAGGGACACCTAGACACCCAAGGGCCTGCAGCGGGACCTCAGAGAAGGCCAGCCCCGTATGGTGGGCGGGGACGGGGAGCGGGACTTTATCAGCCGGACCTGCCTGAAGGACCAGGGGCCGGTCACTTTCTCTCCGAGCCTCAGCTTCTCCATCTGTGGGATGGGAGCGTTCCCTCTGCGGGCTCTTTACGGGGATTGCATGAAGTCAGGACGGTCTCTGATTGCTTAGCACGGGGCCTGGCACGGAGCAAAAGTGACCAGTGTTTGTTATTAGACTCCGGTTGTATGCCCAGGCCCAGGTAAGACCATTCTGTACGTCCTTCAGATGCTGCTCCGTCACTGCCCCGAGAGCATGAGGGAGCCCCTTTCTTCCCGGAGCCCGAAGACAGCCAAGCCTAACCCCGGCCCCCACCACCCGCACCCCAACGTCGTGCTGTTTTGAGTCTTGGTGTTTTAAAGTGTCTTTTAATAACACGTAGAAGCAACTCCTTTCCATTCTCTGTCGCGTAGGCCGTGCGATGTTTGAGGGTGTCAGGGCGGGCGACGGGTGATGGGGAGCGTGGGAAGAGCCCAGACCCTAGAATCCGAGTCGCCCGGGGCGTCGGCCCAGCCCTGGGCCCACACGGGTCTCCTGCCTAGCTTCCTCCCAGGAGGGGCCGGTCCCCGCAGTGCTGCCAAGAGCTGGGGGTACACTCACAGCCGCTTCCTCTCTCTGGTCATAACTTCAGGGATGTGCCCTGAGCCTCCACTTGGGATAGGATTTTCTCGTTGACCTGGACCCGTTTGGAGATTTCGCTCTCAGAAACGACGCACCCTTGTGCGTGGTGGTGGTGGTGGTGGTGGTGGTGGTGGTGGCAGCCGGTTGTTGCCGTGGTGACTGGCATTTCCTTTTCTTGCGCATTTTCTAGCCGATGTGTGTGTGTGTGGAACGCAGCTCCTTGTTGCAGACGCACCCACTGGGGTTAGCTGGCGCGCTGGCTTGGCTGCTGCGTGTGGGAGCGTCAGCTGGGAGCGCGGTGTCCCTGCACCTCCGAGTGCTCCTCCTGGGCCTCCCTGAGTCCTCTGGCATTTCCCCCAAAGACATCCGAATGCAGCTAGTCAGGCACCCTCGTT
Organism: Vespertilio murinus; assembly: GCA_963924515.1. Classification (NCBI taxonomy): domain Eukaryota; kingdom Metazoa; phylum Chordata; class Mammalia; order Chiroptera; family Vespertilionidae; genus Vespertilio; species Vespertilio murinus. Next base: position 24,317,818 of record OZ004716.1, read on the forward strand.
TTGCTTCCGATTTCCACGTGCACCTCCCTAGTGTTTCGCCACTAATTGCTATATTAATCCCAGCTCTTACCCGAGGATCCCTGCGGCTGCGGCCTGCTCAGAAGTTCCCTCCGTTCAGGGCTGGCTTCGGAGGTGGCAGTGCGTTTTCTGAAATGCCTTTTTTTTTTTCTGTCTTAAAAACGATGGTATGCGTTTTCTTAAGCTGTTGATGGGGTGGATTCTATTATTAGCTATTCTCCTATTGAACGGCCCTCAGCTTCCTCTGATAGGCCCTCAAGGAGGCATAATTCTCCCGTCACACGCTGGATCCTGTCACCAGCTGAGCGTCTATCTCTGTCTCTGCTGGGGCCCGAGAATTGATGATAGTTTGGAAATGAGCTGTAGGTGGCTTTGAATCGGTTTCTTTAACAGGATTATTTTTCTGTTCGAAAACAGGGTTTATCTATGAGGCTTAGATCCAGGTACTGAACAGAGAGGAGATTGTTTTAATAGTTGGGTTAAGGTCAATACTAGTTTAGTTAAGTTTTCTAAAATTGATGTTTTTAGAGAGTGGAAGGGAGGGAGAGGAGAAGAGAGAGGAACATGGATGTTAGAGAGACACGTTGACTGATTGTCTCCCACACGCACCCCACCCAGGCTGGGAATCGAGCCTGCAGCTGAGGGACAGCCCTTGACTGGAAATCGAACCCATGACCCTTTGGTGCCTGGGCCAGCAGTCTAACCACCGAACCACACCAGGGCAATTTATTTTTTACTTTTTATGTTCATTTTAGTATAGTTTTGAATAAAACGATCACAGACATCAGTTTTATGGGAAATTATGTGTTGTATCGTAGGATTAAAAAAAAAAAAACTAAAACATTGACACAAACCAGGCACTTAATGCAGAATAAGTTGAACAGAACATCTGATATAGCTCAGTTCTTGTTTCCATTTTTGTCCTATGTTGCTACATTTTAAAAACTCACATTTGACGGAGTTTTGCTCATTTTCATGAGTCAATAACCAGCCCCTGACACGTTTATTTAAATTTCACGGTGTTTTCTGCTGTATTTTCAGTTTTTATCATATTCTTCTTTCTCCCATTTCCTTAGGTTTGTTGTTGCTATTCTTTTTTACAAGTGAACTACAGTGCTTAAACTTTTTATAATAAAGTTTGAATGTAAACGTTCACCTTTGATATTTTCACTGCAACCATAGTTTTCAATGTTATTCTCGACCAGGCCGCCCCCTCACTTACTACATGGTCTTAGGAGAAGACTGAGTGGTAAGGTTTCCACCCTGTGTTTTTGTGTGTGTGTGTTTTTTAATGCGTTGTGACTTATTTTTATTTATTTATTTTTAGTCCTCATCCATGGACAGGTTTTTAATTGAGAGAGAGAGAGAGAGAAGCATTGACTGTAGTTTCCTGTAGATGCCCCTACCAGGATCAAACCCGCAGCCCAGGTGTGTGTCCCGGCCGGGAATTGAACCCTCTGGTGTACGACGACAACACTCCAACCTACTGAGCCACCCAGCCAGGGCGTGCTGTGATGTCTTCATGGTGTATTATTTAATTTACTAGCAGCCTGGTGGACAAAATTTGTGCACAGAGGAGGGATGGTCCCTCAACCTGGCCTGCATCCTCTCACAATCTGGGGCCTCTAGGGGGATGTCCAACTGCCGGTTTAGGCCTGATTCCTGCAGGGTCAGGCTCAAACCAGCAGTTGGACATTCCTCGTGAAATCCAGGACCGCTTGCTCTTAACCACTTGGCTTGCCTGATCACCCCTAAGTGCTTGCCTGCCTCCGATTGCTCCTAACAGCCTCTGCCTTGGCCCCTGTGGAAGGTCGTTTGGCTGTCTGGTCTAATTAGCATATTACCCTTTCATTATGATAGATTTTTATAAGTATCTTATGGATGCTTGAGAAGATATGGCTCATATTTTCAGAACATACAGTTTGAAAATAGCTATCCTTGTTATGAAATTTATGCTGTTAACAGACAACTTTGCAAAAAAAAGTAAAATCGTGTTTCTGGGACAAATGTAAAATGCACCCATGTCCAAGATTTATTTAACTCATTCATTGGTGTGAGAACGGTAAGAGGTTATAGCACGTTTCAAGGAAAATTCAAGCAGCACAGACCGTGTATGTGGGCAGCCAGGCCTCTGAAGGAGTCTGAGGAAGTGAGAGCGGTCGGTGTCCTCAGGCAGCGGCCATGATGGGCTGCAGACAGAATCGTGCGTTTCTGTGGATGAGAACTTACACATTATCGAATTTTTATTTTTGGCTTCAAGTTTAAAAGTAGCTCCATCACAAGGAAGATATCGATAAGCCGGAGGGTAGTTAGACGAAGAACCCATTAATCTTTTCCGCCCACGGTAGAGACGTGTACCCTTTTTCCTGCCTGTCTGTTGCATCCTGTGTAGTTTTGTCTGATTTATCTGTCCTGTGGGATAACGATGAGCTCGTTTTCCACACTACATTGTGTTCTGTCATTTATCTTTATATGTTTAATGTTTTTCCTATCTATGTTTTTGCCTATGTTACTTGATACCTATAAAACCTTGGTACAATATTTTAATTATAAAAATGGTACCTATTCAACAGATACTACATTTTAGGAAGTAAAGGAAAGTATAAAGAAAAATGTCAAGTCACTTCTAATTCCCATTGTCCCTAATTATTATTAACATTTTAGTTTATTATCTTTGGGCCTTTTTTTCTATGGGTATTTCTTTAATATATTTAATATTGTTCAGGGTATAAAAGATTTATTTTCTGCTTTTTTTAAACCTAAGATTTTTAACACTTTCCCCTTAAAACTATTCAGAAGCATCAATTTAAATATTCTTACTTAAATGTACTTACTATTCCTCTTTTGTTGGGCATCTTGGATTTCCAGGTTTTGATATTATGAATAATACTAGAAGACCGATGCACGAAATTCATGCAAGAGTAGGCCTTCCTTCCCCCGCTGCCAGCCCCGGCCTCCCTCTGGCACCTGGGACCCGGGCTTCCCTCACAGCCCTGGCTTTGTCCAGAAGGTCTTCTGGTCTAATTAGCATATTACACTTTCATTATTACAGATTAGGACATAAATATTTGCATTATTTTTTTAAAGGATAGATTATCAAAAGTGCGGGCTCACTGGGTCAAAGATATGAGCAGCGTGAGGCTCTTGATGGACGGCAGAATTGCTTTATGAAGTGTGGTACCCGTCTGAACCCCCATGGCCAGCTGAGCGCCATCCCCTCCACTGCCAGGAGGTTTGATCTGTCTTTGTTATGCGTCGTGCCCTTTGTCATCATGTGCCGACCTTTCACTGGAATCCTTCTCACTTCCGCCTGTGGCACAGTGATGTCTCGCACCCCTCCCCCTTCCTCTCAGGTTTGGTTGCAGCGCCCTAGCGCAGACTTCTCTTGCTGGGCTCTGTGGCTTCCCGGCACCCCCAGCTGCGTCTCCTTGGATCAGATCTGGGGCTGAGTCTCCACAGGGGCATTTGGCTGCTGCTTTGTTATGCTCTCTTTGGTCTGACTGCTGGCAGCATCCTTTATGCTTCCCGCGTCTTTATGCTTCCTTCTTCTCTGGCATTTTACCTTCCGACGGTCCGCTTTGTTTATAAGCATTGGTTACGATTTCAGAGGTGAACATTCTAGTTTTCATTTCACTAGTGACTTCTGAAACACCCGTTTTTAACATTTGTAACTCTTTTAAAAAATTTTAATCCTCACCTGAGGATATGTTTTTTGTTTTCTGTTTAAATATGTTTTATTGATTTTTTACAGAGAGGAAGGGAGAGGGATAGAAACATTTATGAGAGAGAAACATTGATCAGCTGCCTCCTACACATCCCTACTGGGGATGTGCCTGCAACCAAGGTACATGCCCTTGACCGGAATCAAACCTGGGACCCTTCAGTCCACAGGCTGACACTCTATCCATTGAGCCAAACGGGTTAGGGCAAGGATATGTTTTTATTAATTTTAGAGGGGGGGGGGGAAGAGAGAGAGAGTGAGAGAGAGAGATTCATGTGAGAAAAACATTAATCAGTTGCCTCCTGTACAAGCCCCGGGCAGGAATGGAACCCACCACCTAGGTGTGTGACTTAACTGCAAATTGAACCATGCTCCAGGCGAGCCACCCAGCGGGGACTCTGATTCCGTCTTTAAGCCTCGCTGATAACAATACTTCCTATTCTCTTTTACGGGATTAGGGAGATTTTTGAGATTTTCCATTGTTTTTCCCAGACTTTCACCCTTTGTTGACTTAATCAGTGTAATTAACTGAGTAGTGATTACTGTTTTTACTTCGTGGCTTCTGTGACCTAACTGCTTCATTTGGGTGATCACCTTCACCTCACGCCTTCCCTCTTGCTGCATTCTATCTCTGATGCAACCCAGATGGTTGGGGAGAAATTCCCGGGCGTTCCTTGCGGGAGAGGGGCTCATGTGGGCAGGCTTCATAGATCCGCAGGTTCCCGAATTATCTCCCTGTTACTCTGCCAACGGGGAATTTGTCCATGTGGTGCCAAAGTTCCTAGACCTGACCCCTCTCCTCTGGAACTGGAGCGGCCTCACCCACTCGCCTCAGCTCGTTTTCCTGTTTGATGGCTCTGGCAGGCTCCCTCCTGGTGTACACTTTTTACCACGGACCTTCTTGCTCGTTTGTCCCGAGCCCATTGATCACCGGGTTGTGAGTTCCCGTGTCCGCCAGGAAGGATAATCAATCATTGCAATGCATTAGCCTACCAGCGGCTCCCCTACTAGAACCTTCTGCCACAGATTCGTTCTCTGTCGGGGCCTCTCTCCAGCGTGCCGGGTCTGGTGGTGGGCCCAGGATGCCCACCCCCCCACCTCCCCATCTGCGTGCCCCTCCTTCCGACCTCCCTGCCCCCCATTCCTCTTCCCCTGCTCCCTGCCTCCATGTCTTCGTCCGTCTCTAGCCCCGTTTCCCGGGGTGCAATTATTGCTAATTAATTCCGAGTCAGAGTGATGGATGGTTTCATTTGCTTCCTTGTTTCCCGGGCCCTGGCCGAGGAGGCCGGGCAGAGCGCCAGGCTCCCTGGGGCAGGTGCTGCGGAAGGTCAGGTCTGCGGAGGCGGCGGGCGGGCAGCGCGGGGCTCGGGGACCAGCGCCTCGCGGCACAGCGTCATTCTGATTGTTACCGTCCCCGAGTGACCCGCTGGACCGGCGCGCTCTCCCTTCCACTCCAAAACCTTTGCAGCCAAAAGAAACTCAGCTGGCTCCAGAAACCTTGAGAAATGTCTTAGCTGCAGACCCTTAGCACAAGTCTCACATTTCAGAGCAAAACATATAGAAAACCCTCCTCGCCCACCTTCTCCCCGGTGTCTCTCCTTGAGGCTGCCTCCTCCCTCAGCTCCCCCCAGATGCCCCTCGCCCTCCCTCTGAGACGAGGCTCGGGCACCCTCTTTGGGGAGTCAGGCTAAGCTCTCTGGTGCTCTTGATTCTCATCTATCATTTCTCTGATTAGCAGTGTGCAGGCCCAGCACCCAGAGTCCTTCTCGGAGAAGGAAGGGGGAGAGGAGGTTGTGAGTTCTTCTCCCCTAATGCCTTATCTCTGTCAACACCAACATGAGGAACAATACCACTAATCACCATCACCACACCATCCTATCACCACAACACCACTGTCACCATCACCGTTATCACAACTATCACCCTTACCACTGTCACCACCACCACCACCACCACCACTGTCACCATCACCATTATCACAACTATTACCCTCACCACTGTCACCATCACCCTCACCACTGTCACCACCACCACCACTGTCACCATCACCATTATCACAACTATCACCCTTATCACTGTCACCACCACCACCACCACCACTGTCACCATCACCATTATCACAACTATTACCCTCACCACTGTCACCACCACCACCACCACCACTGTCACCATCACCATTATCACAGCCATCACCCTCACCACTGTCACCATCACCCTCACCACTGTCACCACCACCCACCATTGTCACCACAACACCACTGTCACCATCACCATTATCACAACCATCACCCTCACCACTGTCACCATCACAACCACCATATCACCACAGCCACCACTATCACCACCATATCATTACAACCATCACCACAACCACCATTGTCACCATCATCCCCACCATCATTATCACAACCATTATCCTCACTTACTGTCACCATAACCACCATCATATTACCACACCACCACTGTCACCATTGTCACCATCCCCATTATCAGAACCTTACCACTGTCACCATAACCACCATCATATCACCACAACCACCACTGTCACCAGTCACCACCTCCATTATCACAGCCATCACCCTCACCACCATCATATCATTGCAACCACCACTGTCACCATCCTCATTATCACAATCATCACCCTCACCATCATCACCACCATAACCACCATTAACATCACAGCCATCACCATCACCAGTCACTACTGTCACTACCATCATATCACCACAACCTCTGTCACCATTATCACAACCACCACCCTTACCACTGTCACCGTCATCCTCAGCATCATAACCACCACCATTATCATCACAACCATCATTATCACCACTATCACCACCATCACTATCACCACTGTCACCATCACCCTCACTGTCACCAGCACCACCATCATATCACCATCTTCACTAATATCACCATCGCCACCACCATCTTTATCATAGCAGCTACTGCTTATTGAGCATTTGCTTCGTGCTGAGCATTTTAGGAACATGTTGTCATTTGATCCTCACCACGACCTTGTAAGAAAGCTACTACAGTGACTGCTGGTATGGCTCTAGAGGTCACAGAGCTGGTAAGAGGTGAAGCCAGGGCTCAGACCTCGGCCTGAGTCCATGACCGTCTTGATCCGGGAGCTCAATAGCTTCCAAGACACAGAAGGCAGCGGTGGCGTGGGCTTCCCCTTCCCACTGTCAGGCAGAACACGGCCCCGGGTGCCCCTCCAGTTGGGCCAGACCCCACACCTACATACTCTCCACCCCTTAACCCTGGCTGTCCCTTCGCTCCCCTCCACAGGTGTATGAGGGAGGAAGCAACGTGGACCAGTTTGTGACCCGCTTCCTCCTGAAGGAGACGGCCAGTCAGATCCAGTCGCTGCTGAGCTCCGTGGAGAGTGCAGTGGAGGCCATTGAAGAGCAGACCAGCCAGATCCGGTGCGTCCGGGGGCCTTGCAGGGTCACGTGGGGGTGTGCCGTGCGCGTGCCAACTTGCAACTTGGGGGTAGGGGTATTTGGGTACTTGAGAGCTGGGTGACTCTGGGCAGGCTGCTATACCTCTCTGTGCCTCTATGTCCATGACTGAAATGTGGGGACAATGATGTACCCACCTCCTCAGCGCCTGTGAGGACTGAATGAGATGTGTATGCTCAGAGGAACGGCGGGTGTGCGTGCAGTACCTATGTTACGGCTGTTTCTCAGATTCTCATCCATTTTACCGCGTCCCCACACCACTCGCATTATTTGCCAAGACTGCTCTATTGCTTGACTGACTTTTTTGAAAACTGGAGGTAAATTTTGGGAGCTGTATGTGGTTTCCATCCTTGGAGAATGTGCCATAAGCGAGGTCACGGTACCACAGCACCTGCTGTCAGCTGGAACCCTGGGGCTGGCTCCCGCTTGGCCAGCGGCGGGGACGCCGTCCAGGGCGTGGGGACGGGTGGCACCAAGTCACCTTCCCAGGAGGATGGGAAGAGAAATGGAGCGATGGTCTTGCGGTGTTATTGGAGCATTACTGAAGGCCTTGTTTGCATGTCCTTGAAGCCAGGGACAAGCTTCTGGGGTTCCCCCTTTGCTGGGGACCCTGAGGTGGGTAGCCTAGAGGAGGGGTGTTCTCCCAGCTGGATGGTGCCAGTTCTGGGCCACGAGTCCTTGCAGTTACTGTCCCCAGGTGAGACAGACGTCTCTTTGCCTGCTCTTCCCAGAGCAGCTGATGTGCCCGGCAAACGGGAAATAAAGGCAAACCGATGGACACGAGCATGGGCCAGCGTCTGGTCCGAGCATCCCCGACCCTTGAATCTCCGTGTGTGGCCGCGGTGTCCCGGGCAGAGCCTGGCGTGGCGGGTGTTGGTTGCTGTGGTGGGTGGAGTGTGTCTCACAGCCGGTTGGTGAGGAGCTGGTCCCCGTCAGGTGTGATTGCAAAGCTGCTCAATGACACGGTTCCGGAAGTGTGTACACCTGCAGTCAGCCACCTGGGGGATGGGACGTGCAGGTCAGGGCCCCCCGGAGTGGGATCCCTGGGAGCTGAGCCCAGAGCTCTGCATTGGGATCGCTCGTGTGCTTCGGAGGGTCCCCGGTTAGCCACAGCTCTGGGCGCTGACACGAGTTCCTTCGCTTTCTGTCTCTGCCCCGCTGTGGATCAGATGCAATGGCTGCTCTCTGCTCCGTCCATCTCATCTGCCCGCATTGGGGCCTCACTTTGGAAAGTCGGTGGTGTGTGTGTGTGTGTGGGGGGGGGGGGGGGGGGGAGACGCGCCTGCTCCACACTCTCCCACCTCCGGCCCCAAACCTCAGTAGTTCAGCCCCCCTGGGCTGCAAGGCCCCATCCTGCTTCCGGCCCGGGGATGGCTGTCGGGTTCCAGCACTAGCTGCTGGTTCAAACCCTGCCGCCCAGGGACTCCGCTGCCCCGTTCAGGGTCCGAGGGCCACACTGAATTGGCTGCTGGCTGTAGAGCCCCCAGGATAGGACCTCAGAGACTCCGCCAGTCTCTCTGACACTGCAGTGGAGGGGGGTGGGGAGAAGGTTGCCCTCTGCAGGGGCTTGTGAGCTTGCAGGTTCACAAAGACTTGACCGCACAGGCAGCGCTGCCCAAGCGCCGAAGAGCCGGGACCGCGCGCGTGGTGGCCGTCCACAGAGAGTGTGCATGTGCTGTGTGTGGACACGCGTGTCAAGTGTGTATTTGTATGCCCGTGGTGAGTTTCCCGCCATCTCTTCGCGCATGGGTGTTCGAACTTTGCCAAGCATTGGTTGAGTCCCTGCTGTTGTGCCAGGCATAGAGCGTGGTGAGCTGGGTGTGCCTGTCAGGGCATGCGGGGGCTGGGCACGTCAGTGCACACGCGTGTGCGTGGTGGGGGTGGGGACAGGCGGTCAGGTCCCTCTCTAGGACCTGTGTTCCGTCATATGCCTCCTCTCAGCCAGGTCATAGGCTCCCCTTTTCAGAGAGAGTGCAAATCCAGCCCCCTCCCTCGCCGCCCTCAACACACACACACACACACACACACACACACACACACACACACACGGCACCACATTGGCTCCTAGTGAAGCAGGCAGGGGTGGGGACCCGTGAGCCCCTGGGTGGGGGTGGGGACTTGGGACCCAACCTCCTGGGCTGAGGCCTAGAATGGGGCTGAGTTCCTATCTCCAGTGAGTCCCTCGGGCTGCGTGGTCTTGGCCAACCCGTTTCCTCCTGAACCAGAGGCATGAGGCCAGGCCACGGGCTGGGCTCCATGGGGCCAGCTGCACGTCTCCGCCCACAGTGGGTGCCTGTGTTCGTCAAAGCGGCCTCCCTCACCGTGTGTGTCTCCCCCACTCATTCTGCAGCCAGAACCACGGCAAGCCAGGCCCCGGCGTGGTGCAGACCTGGTATGGAAGCCCCACTGCCCCCTGCGTCACCAGCCACAAGCTCATGGCCGCGGAACGAGAGAGGAGCCTGCCTTCTGGTGAGAGCAGGCGGTGGCCCGGACGGAGGGCATTGGGTGGGGTCCTGGGAGCTCCCCTCCCAGCCTGCCCCTGCCCAACATCGTGTCTCTGTTCCTCCTTCTCAGTCACCTCAGACCCCAAGGATGAGGGCCTGGAAGCCCAGATCAGCCGTTTGGCAGAGCTGATAGGACGGCTGGAGAACAAGGTAAGGTCGCTGGCCCCCACCTCCCTCCCTCCAGTCCCCAGACCCCTGGAGGGCCGGGTTAGGCCGAGAGTTTGGGGCAGAAGTCAGGGAGCCTTGGAAAGGCATCTCCCAGTGGGCGTGGAGCTGGAGACTGAGCTGAGGACAGAGCCCAGAGCTGTGCCCAGTGCGCAGGCTCAGGGAGAGGGGCTGGGCGGGGGAGGAGTTGGGGGGCCGGCATAGGGGGGCATCGCAAGGAGCAGACGCAGGCCAGCAGCACCGTGGGTGGAGGGGACGCAGCTTCGAGGAGCTGGAAGGGCCTGAGGGTTGGTGCCAGCCCAGGAGAGAGAAGCAGTCTGAATGGCCAGCGGCATGCGAGCTTTCAGTCGATATGGCAGGTCCGCAGATCACAGAGAACTCGGCCCCGCAGAGCCAGAGACCAGTTCATGACTCAGTAGGCACTCACAATGCGCTGCGCCAGTTCCCGGGGCTGCCACCATCACGTCCCATGCACAGGCTGAGCTCAAACATTTATTCTCTCGCAGCTCTAGGCCAGAAGTCTGAGATGGGGGGGTGGGTGGGGGCAGGGCTGCTTTCTGCTGAGGCCTCTCTCCTTGGCGTGCAGACCGCTGTCTTCTCCCCGGAAGACACATGGTGTCCCCTCTGTGTTCCTCGATGCCTCGTCTCCTCCTCTCATAAGGACACCAGTCATACTGGATTGGGGTGTCTCCACCCCTACCCCCCACCCCCGTGACCTCATTTCTACTTAAATGCCTCTGTGCTGACCCCGTCTCCACATGTAGTCACATTCTGAGGTACTGGGATTGATCCTTCAATTTGGGGAAGACACAGTTCAGCCCATGACGTTGACCACTCCTCGGGAGAAAGATCACGGGTTGCTTTCAGCTTTACCAATAGACTCAGATATCAGATGGCCCTGTCTGAAGCCCGGCCACACCACTTAGCAGCTGTGTGACCTCGGGCCAGTGGCCTACCCTCTCTGAGCCTCAGACGTCTCCTCTGACAATACGGAAGGGAGCCGGAACAGCAGCCTCACGGGGTTGCCCTGAGGAGTAAAGATAGCCATGTCTTTAATGCCTTGGCTCAGAGCCTGCTGTGAAGCTAGTACGTAACACTAGCAATGCTAGCGATTATTAGTCATTTTAGTTCTGGTGCTAAAAACTACAGAGATGTACACACCACACCCATCTATCTGCATAACCCAATTATCTCCGAGGCCTGGGTTGCAGCCGATTTACATTTCTCCGACCTTTCTGAATTTCTTACATCTTTTTGCAAAAGGGCAAAAAAAAAAAAGTACTTAGCTGGGTTCGGGGGTTGGTTCTGAAGTATTTGTGGGGGGCGGGAGGGAGCCTTGGGGGGCAGAGGGAGGCCTCGGTGATGACGCGGGAGTTGGAGGGAAGGGGCAGCAACCCCACAGCAGGGCTGAGGCCTGGGTGGGACCTCCCCCTCCGAGAGCGAGCTGCTGGGTGGGAGCCAGCGGTTCCGTGGACCCAGTGGCCCGGTTGTCATAACAACTCCTCCGGCGCCCTGAGAGGGAGGCTCTTTGAAGTTTATTTTTAGCGCCCTGGTCGCCCTAACAACGGGCAGGGGCAGGCTGGATGGAGACCGCCGAGCACCTGGGCGTCCTGGAGATGGGGCGGGGCCTCCTCGCCGGCCTCTGATTGGCCCGGGGCCCCGAGTATGGGCCAATCCAGAGCCACCTCCGGGCCCCACCCCCTATGGGCCAGGGGCCTGGAGGGTGGAGCGCTGGGGCGGCCAGTCTGGGAGAGGGTGGGGCCGATGTGGGTGCCACTGAGCCTCCCCCACCCTCCCCTGTCCTCCTCCTGTGGCCATGCCACCAGGGAGAGCCACCAAGCCAGTTACAACCCCTGCTGCCCTCCAGGAGCCCACCTGCAGGGTTGAAAAGCAATGGATGCAGCCCCTGGCAGACACCTTGGCTGCCCTGCAAAGCAGGGGTACACCACGTGTCCCGGAAAGTCAGCCCCCTCCCCAGGACATGCCGTGTAACTTACTGGGTCTCCTGCAAAATGAGCACGCAGGGCCCCTGGTTCAGTTAAGAATTTCAGGGTGGTGCCTGCACAGGTCACAGGCCGCCCCATCTGCCAGTCTGCGTCCTCAAACACCAGCGATGGGCACACACGTGCTCTGAGAGAGGAAAGGCGCAGGCTGTCCTCTGGGGAGGTGGATGGGGATAGACGGAGGTGGCATTCATTGCGGTGCCCACGTTAAAGGGAAGAGAACCAGGATTCTGTGTCGGGAGTTTAGAGGCCCCCAGTTCAAATCGAGGCTCAGCGCCTCGCCAGCTTGTGTGGCCTCGAGCCCAGGGCTCTCTGCTAAGCAGCGACCACTGAGCATGCCTGAGTGCCCGGCCCAGCTCTGGATGCCAGCATGTGGCCGTAAGCAGCATGCACGGGATCCTGCTCTCCCGGAGCTTACCGCGGGGCGGGGAGTCTGGGGAGTTGAATACGGTGTATTTTTATTTATTTTTATTTTTTAATTTATTAAGGTATTATATGTGTACATAGCTTACCATTGCCCCCCCCCTTCCATACATGCCCTCCCTCCCCAGAGTTTTGTGTCCATTGGTTGTACTTATATGCATGTATACCAGTCCTTCGGTTGATCTCTTATCTCCCCCAGATCTCCCTCCCCCCCCCCCGCTGTCATTTGACAGTCTGCTTGTTGTTCTACTGTCTCTATATCTATCTTTCTATTCATTAGTTTATAATGTTAATATCCATAAATGAGTGAAGTCATTTGGTGTTTCTCTTTCACTGACTGGCTTATTTCACTCAGCATGATGCTCTCCAATTCCATCCAGGTTACTGCAAATGATGAGAATTCCTTCCTTTTTATGGCAGCAGAGTATTCCATGGTGTAGATGTACCATAGTTTTCTGATCCATTCATCGAATATGGTGTATTTGTAAAGCATTTAGCCCAGGGCTGCGGAAGGCCAGTGAGACAGACACCCCATTTAGACCCTTCGATTCGAGGGGCATCAGGGGTTAAGAGTGGGGGCGATTTGCAAGTTGATGGGGGAATCCCAGGGCTGTTGCCAGCCATTATGGCAAAAGCTTGGTATCTTGGATTCGAGAATCTTGAGTTCCATTGCTCTCTCCCCCAAGACATCCCCCACCCCCACCCCCACCCTGAGCTGGAAAATGGAGTCTCTGTCATGGCTTTTGCAGTAGATTTGCTTGGTCTCTGTGGCTCCCAGTGCCCCCAGGTGCCAGGGCCAGAAGGGATCTCCCCCACTTCCTGTGGTTGGTTGGCCCCCCCAGCCTGGCTTCCTGGGTCCCCTCGGAGCCAGCACTGTGCATGGAGGGTGGAGTGAGCCCTGTCCAGGGAGACCTGGCCCTGGGGAGCTCCCACTGGCCTGGGGACTCAAGCCCCTGGGACCTTGGTGGATGGGCTGGAGCTCTCAGTGACCCTGGGTACTCTGGTATGATTGTGGGGATCCTGGAGGCCTCCCTGGTGGAGGCGGCCTTTGTCCGTAGCATCACTTTACGCTTTGTTGTTTCAGACCCTCTGGTTTGACCTGCAGCAGCGCCTCTCAGATGAAGAAGGCACTAACATGGTGAGCACCCCCTCCCCTGAGGCCTCGCTCCCCCTCCTGTGGCCCAATTCCTGCCTGAACCCAGCATCCGGGACACAAGCGGCTCAAAGACCCTGCCAGCCCCTCCCCAGGGAGCACATGTGGGGCGATGTGGCCCAGCACTTGGTCACCCTCCCCTTCCACGGGTGTTCCTTGAGGGATCAGGCCTTTGGTAAAAAGCTTGGCTGAAACCACGTGGTGACAGCACAGTGACATCAAAGCACTGATTTGATTGGAATGAGTGTTGCTGGTCACTGGCTGGTTGTGTCTCAGCCCTGGGTCCTGGCGGGCAGCCCTGCCCCTCTGTGGAGCCTCCTGACACCCCCTGCCCGCTTTTCGGCATTGGCGGGACTGCTGCCTGCATCGGGCCTTTTAGAATTCTTGTTCCCTTTCAGCCAGGGTTCGTGTGTAAGGATGGAAAGCATTGGGTGCATGGAGTTTTGTTTTATTTTGACCCAATCGCCCTGTCCTCTCAGGAGGGAGGTGCGGGGAGGCTGGGGTCCTGCGGGGAGAGGGCTGTTGGGGGGCCCGAGGAAGCTCACTCGCCCCGCACCCCACAGCACCTGCAGCTGGTCCGGCAGGAGATGGCCGTGTGCCCGGAGCAGCTCGGCGAGTTCCTGGACTCGCTGCGGCAGTACCTGCGGGGCACGGCGGGCGCCAGGAGCTGCTTCCAGTGAGTAAGCGGCGGGTGGGCGGGCGGGGTGGAGGGCAGGGCGGGACCTCCGAGGGCACCCCAGACCCCCAACCCGTACCCCCGGGAAGGCCTAGCAGGGCGGTTAGGAGAGCAGCGGGCCAAGCCCTAGCTGAGGCTCTTCCCCGCTGCGCAGATGTGGCGAGGGACTTCCTCTCCCAGGCCTCGGCTTACTCATCTGTAGAATGGGACCGCTGGGCCCACTCCCTGTGGCTGTTGGAGGTGTAAATGGAATAGGGAACGGGAAGGGCTTAGGCCAGTGTCCGGGGAGCAGCGGGAGCTTTGTCAGGTCAGCGGCTCCTCTCGCACCGTGGCCGCCCCGCGGGGCCTCTCCCTCTGGCCCCTGCTGCCAAGGCCTGCACTGCTTCTGGGCAGAGCTGACCCAGGTGGCCGGGCCACAAAAGGTGACAGCGCTCCCCCTCTCTGGGGTTGGCACAAGTCGCCGGGCCCTCTCCCGTCCCTGGCCCACCCATCCGTGCCCAGGAAGTAGCCGTGGCCTCTGTGCTGTTCTCTGCCCCCAATCCTCCCTGCCTTCTGCACCCTGAGAGCACGCCCCTTCACCCTCTCCCTGGGGGGCCAGCTGGGGGGCAGCGCGAACCGGGCGCCGCTCTCGCTCAACATGCGGTCTGGGTGGCGGGAGAGGCCAGAGGAAGAGGGACGGTTCCGGAGGGTGATGGGGGTGCGGAAGCCGGGAAGCAGGGTCCTTCCAGAGAAGGGCGACAGGCGGGGCCGGGGCGGCGGGCAGGACGCACCCCCGAGTTGCTGGTCTGCAGAACAGCGGACCGCGCTGGGGAGGTGCAAGCAGGAGAGGGGCCCGGGCTGGCCTCTGTGCAGCCGGGGCAGGGGGAGGCCCTGTGGCCACCCGGGGAGGGCATGGCCCTGGCCAGAGCTGGGAGCTGCGCTGGAGGACGGGGAGAGGTGTGGGGCGAGGACGAGGCGGCATCCGAGATTGTCTGGCTTCAGAAACCCGAGAGAGGCTGGTGTCGTGCGATGACCGAGAGGAGTCAGGGAGGTCAGGCGTGCTGGTGCGGGGAGTCACGTTAAATTCGAGATGCTGCTAGGAGTGTGGAGAGCTAGCGGCGTGCTCACGCCGGCAGGGCGGGGGGGGGGGGTGTCAAAGGGCCCGGGCCCGGGGCTGGGTGGGGTGGAGCGGAGAGGGGCCTAGCTGCCCCTCCTCTGCACATAGGCAGCACGCAGTAGGGCTTCACACTCTGTGTCCTTCCTGTGCCCCCTGCCAGCCTGCTGTTTCCCTGCCCATTCAGACACCCCACCCCCAAAACCCAGTCAGTGCCTCATTCTGCTGCAGCTGCAGGCGCAGACGCACCACGCTGCTCCGATGACCTTCATCTGCCGCAAAGGCAGGCGGGCCCGCGAGCAGCGCTTTCTGGGTCTGGCCAAAGGCCACGCTGCATCTGATCCGTGGGCGGCGCGGCCCCGGCCCCCCAGGCTCTCATCGGATTACCGGCCCGCAGGCACCTGCAATTTTAGCTGGAGCCTAATGAACTAATGATACTCTCAGCAGCCTCGCTGCCCTCCCCGCGCCCGTCCTGGTGGCGAACCGGGGATTGCCTGTAATTACACAGCAGCCGCCACCATGACAGCCCTCCTCGGAGGGGGAGGGCCGCGGGTTCTGTTCTGCGGATCGTGGGAAAAGGGCAGCAGCCGGGGGCAGGCGGAGGCCAGGGGCGGTGCCAGCGCTGGTGTAATCGGGGCGGTCAGCCCTCAGAGCCCCCAGGCCTAGGTAAATCCAGGCGAGGGGGCTGCTGCCCTCACAGAGGTAACTTGGGCCTGCCCCAGCCTCAGTTGGCCAATTCCAACCCACAGGGTTAAGGACTAAATGGAGAATATGAAGGAGAGCATTGGCAGGAGAAAATAGGCTTTAAAATGGCATCTCATAATTTATTCAGCAAACATGGACTGGCCACTGCCGGGAGCCAGGCCTTGCTCTGGAGGGACAGGTGCTGTCCACAGGCGCTGGGTTGTCCCCGTCAGAAAGGCAGCAGCGCTGGGGCTCACGGCCTCGGGCGGGGGGCACCCTGGGTGCCCAGCTTCCGCCAGGCTCTCATTTCCAGGGTCTGAGGGTATCGCCGAGCCTGGCACTGGGGGCGTCTTGTCCACACGCGTTTGAGGGCAGTGGTGGGGGGCAGAGGGACGAGGGAACCGAGGTGCAGAGGAGGGCAGCCCGGCTTCCTGGCTCCATCCTCGCCGCCCCTCCCTCCCCTCGCAGCATCGCCGCGGGGCGGCTGGCGGACGGCTTCACCTTCGTGGTCTACGAGTTCTGGGAGACGGAGGAGGAGTGGAAGAGGTGAGCACGCAGGGCCACCAGCACCAGCCCCGTCCCTTGTCCCGGACGGTGTAGGGGGGAGGGTAACGCGAGCTTCGTCCCAGCAGCACCCAGAACGCTGGCCTCGTGCGCTTCCTGTGCCCTGGAGCTGTCTGGTGTGGGGTGTGACCCCCTCGGCGGGGTCCTGAGTGCAGGGCTCGGGCCCGGGGATGTGAGGCCAAGGCCACTGCTGTTTGAGAGCTGCAGCCTCGGGGATGAAACCCAGGGAAGCGATCTCATTAGCGATGCTCTCTGAGGCAAGAAACAGGCTGTTCTTCCCTCCAAACCCGCCCCTCACTGGGGCCCCTCAGATCAGCCTTCCTGGGGCCTCGCCTTCTTATCTTCACATGATGGCTAAGCGCCCAGGCTGAGCCCACGTCGGGTGGGTAAGCCCCCCGCCTCCAGGGCTCACAGTGCCCGTGGGTTACAGGCACCTGCAGAGCCCCGTGTGCAAGGCGTTCCGGCACGTCAAGGTGGACACGCTGAGCCAGCCGGAGGCCCTCTCCCGGATCTCGGTGCCAGGTAGAGGGCAGGTGGGGGGAGGCCTGGGACAGCACTGGGGGTGCCCCTGTGCCCACAGGAGCGGCAGCCTCCGCCAGCCACCGAGGGCCGAGTTAGGGGCAAGGCCCAAATCTTCCAATGACCCTTTAGTCTGCCCGCTTAGCCGCCAGGAGTTCTGGTCCACAGATGGGTGCTCAGCCTCAGTGCCCGGTGTGCAGAGGGTCCGAGGGGTGAGGCGGGCAGGGCAGAGACACAGGTTGGCCTACAACCTTGGAACAACGGGAGAGGCTACAGGACAGGGCCTCAGGCAAGACCGGAGGCCGGGGTCACTAGGGAGGTGGGCCCAGGGGAAGGAGGGATGTGCTTGCAGGCGCTGCTCTCCTGCCCTTCGCTGCAGCGCCCCTGGGGCACGGGGGAGGGGCTACCGGTCCCCAACAGCCTTCTCTGCTTACCCTCTCTCTCCTGCCCCTCTCTAGCTGCCTGGTGCACGGTGGGCCGAGACTGACCTGCTCCCCCACGCCCTGCGGACGAGCCTGGCTCCCTCCCTCTCTTCTTACAAAGGTCGCCCCCTCTTTTCTAGAGACTTTGGTACACGAGCGCTCTTTTCCATATACTTCCAAACAAGAATGTATTTCCCACTGTTTGAAGTGAAGGCGAACCCCCCTTCCCCGGCATCCTCACCCCCCCCCCACTGCCCCGGCCTCCTCTGGCCTCCCTCCGCCCCTTCCCCCTGGTCTGCATTCCTCTACCTGGTAGTGCCCAACCTAGGCCTGTGCCCAGTCCGCACACGGCAGTAGTGCCCACACAGCCAGTGCCACGCTCGGCCAACGGCCGCCGCTGGGAAAAGCACAAAATAAACTCCCGCTGGGAACAGTCACGGGCTGTGCTTCCGCTTGTTGTCCGGTGATAACCGCTGGGATGCCTGGGCCCTCACCAGCCACGTCCCCCTGCGTCTCAGTTTTCTTATCTGCAAAATAGAGGCACTCACCCTGTTTTGACAAGTCTGTGCCTAGCACCAAGTCAGGGTCCCCCAGACCATCCCCAGTGCCACTAGGACTCGTCAAAGCCACGAGACCACGGTCACAGACGATGGCAGCAAAGGGAAGTGGCTAGCGCAGAGCCCACACGTACGGCCTCGGGGGCAGGTGTAGAAAGCGCCTCCCTCCCTCCCTCACGGGTGATGCTTTGCAGATGCCGCCAACCAGGGGTGCGCACGGAGCCGGGTGATGGGAGCTCACTGGGTCCAGCCCCTCGGGCTGGTGGCACGGGGCCCCGGGTAAACAGGAAGGTCCAGAGCTGACCTCCCGGGAGCTGGGCACAGAGGCCAGGCCTCAGGGCACAGTTACCCGTGCCCACCTGTCCATCAGCTCTTCCAGCAAGACAGGAGACCAAGGCTCTGAACATGAGATAACAGTCAGGTCCTATTCCGGAACCTCTGTGACACGCCCGCTTCCATTTCCTGGTCCTGGTTATCAGGAAAGACTCGTACACAATCTCAGGGCGCTGAGGAGGCATAGAGTAGAGAGCGGGCAGGCGGGGGACCAACACTAAGAGCAGCAGAGGCCTGGGGAGGAGGGGGAGGAGGAGGAGGGAGACGGGCCTTAACCTGGCAGCTGTGAGTTGGGCCCAGTGGGAGCCCTGGGGAGGGGGGACCACGGATGTGCGTCTCCCCACCTCCTGCTCCAGCCTGGAGCAGCCAGCCAGCCTGTGAGGCGTGCTGTGACTAAAGCCATCGCCCCGGGCGAGGTCCCTGCCCGCGCTGCCTCCTCTGGCGGCCTGGAACCGGGACACCCCTGCCACCTCCGCATAAGGTTTGACGCTGACGGCTCACGCGATGGCAGTAACACAAAACACAACATGGGCTTGTAGGAAAAGTGAAACGCTAATTCGGGTCCCCAGCGGTGCATCTCTGAGCCAGCTTTCCTTGCAACCAGCCCCTCAGAGCCTCCGTTCCTCATTGGTAAAGTGGGGAGAAGACCCCTACTCCGAAGATAAGGAACCGCCCGGCTCACGGTAATGCCACCGCACTGGGCCCTGCTGGCGGCAGCGCCCCCCCCCCCCCCCCCCGGGCTGGGACTGTTCCAACCAGCCCAGCTATTTAAAAAGGACGGTTCACGGGGGCTGAGGCTCTTCGGGGTGCAGCTGAGGAACACTGCCAGCTGGGCATGTTCCACTTCCTCCCCGCATCACGCCGCCCGCCCAAGCTCCCCCCACGTGGCAGCATCTCTGTGATCGCAGCCCACAAGCGACTTAGAGCCTCCTCGATCCCGAGTGGGTGGAAACGGGCTCTGAAGAGAACAGATTTCAACCCTAAAAGGCATGAGAGCTCCCACTTGGTTTACACGACGGAGTCAGGCACCTGGGAGGCAGCGACTCCCTCAGAGCTGCCTGTGCCACCCTGTGATCAGCAGGTGAGACCATGGGGACTCACCAGAGGTCACACAGCAGGTCTACCCAGAGCTGTCTGCCCCAATCAGGTGTCCTAACCCCTGCGCCACACAACATGGACATGTGGGGACACACAGCTCCAGACGAGCACGTTAGAATCCCAGCCAGCTTCCTCAAACAGTTAAAGACAGAACTACCATGGGACCCGGCAGGCCCGCTCGGGGGTATGTCTATGTGCGGTGCCCGAGAGAACGGAAAAGACGCATCAAAGCACATGTGCACACGTGTTCCTGGCAGCACTGTGCCCAACAGCCGAAAGGTGGAAACAACCCGCAGGCCTACAAGTGCAGAAGGAGAAACAGACGGTGCTCACCCCGCAAAACGGAATACTATTCCGCCGTGAAGAGGAAGGCAGCTGACGCGCTGCAGCTCAGACGAGCCTTGGAAACATTCTAAGTGAAAGGGACCGGACACAATGACCACAGATGTGTGATCCCATTCATACAAAATGTCTGGAAGACTTAAACCGATCGAAACAAACTCTTGGTTGCCAAGGGGAGGGGGGGGGGAGAGGAAGTAAGGCGTGACTGCTAATGGGCGTGCGGCTTCTTTGGATGGTGGAAATGTTTTGGAACTAGACACAGGTGGTGGTTACACAAAGCTCTGAATGTGCTAAATGCCACTGGGTGGTACACTATAAAGTGGTTAATTCTGTTACATAAATCTCATCCCAATTAACAACAAGAATCCCAATCAACTCACCTGCCCAAACAGAGACGTTCAGCACCTGCATTCAGGGGCTGCTCTGCACCCTTCCCACGTCCAGGTCAAACCCCCACCCTTCCTCGCTAGGCACGAGGCAATCCAGGTGGGAGGTGGGCACCCCGGGCTGTGTCCCTGGACAGGCCCCTGGGCACCTGGGCCAGGGGAAGGTGCGTCCCCAGGAGCCCCGGAGCCACTGCAGTCCATGCCGTTCCGAGAGAACTAGTCACCCACACTGGTCATGTTCACATTGGTTATGAGACCCGGAGGTGACCACTGACCAGGAACTTGGGACAAGCCAGGCTCTGTGCCATGGGCTTTGCAGGCACGTCCCAGCTCCCCCTCGGCCATCCTGGGCAGGTGTCAGAGGAGAATGAAGAGGACCTCAACCAAGGTTCCCGAAGGAAGAAGGGAAGAGGGGGCTCTCACCGGGGACTGAGGAAGGATGCCCAGGCTAAGGAGGGGGAACAGGCCTGGGAAGGGGCAGGCAGGCCGCTCAGGTCCTGGGCTCAGAGACCATGTGTGAAGTCCAAGGAGGCCCCTTCAGCCCTTCCTTCATCTGGCGGCTGTGGGAAACTTGGGGGCACCGCTTAGGATTGGAGCAGGACAGCCCACGGGGGAGCGCATACCTTCCTTTCCTGGGTCCGACATCAGAGGGGACATCCCGGCGTGCACGTCTTTGACTGCATTGTGTGTTTGCATTGTGATGGCTGATTTGAGGCTCCATCCTATGAGGACCACATCTGTACCTGTCACAGAAGGAGAAACGATTGTCCCCCTTAAACAGCATTGCCTCCTCTCTTTGTAGCATTTAATGTCATTCCACTCCCTTCCTGCTGTGCTTTCCTGCTTTTGGGTCAACTTGGTGTCCTCCTGTTGCCCCTTTTCCCTTGGCTGCCAGGAAGCTCAGTGTTTACTTGCCAATGCCAACGTAGGTTTTCTGGAAATAAAACTATTGGTTGGCCTCCCCCCCGCCCCCCCAGCTGCTGTAGATACAGTATCACCTTTAAGCCCACATTGCATCATATACAATAAGCATGTTCCATTTTGCTGGTGGAAAAACGGATTCTTAGGTTTGTAAACTTCCCAAATCTTGAGATATCAAATGTTTAAAACTTAGTAGTCTTAATTCCAAAGCCAATTCGTACCCTGGCACAACCCTTCCCCATCCCGCTTTGTTCTTCCCTGTGACTCTGTGAATGGCCCCAGCACTGCCCAGCGGTGTGGCCAGCTCCGAGGCACTTTCAGGAAGCACCCAGGGTGCAAGCAGTAAGCGACTGGCCATCTGTCCTCACTGCCAGCACTGGGAGGGGAGATGCTCCTTTAAGCAGTTCTGCCCTGACACGTGTCCTTGTCCGGGAGGCCACGGTGGCCAGTGAACACAGGCTGTGGCAGGGGGGGTGGGATGGGCACAGGGCCCTGGGTCAGAGTCTCCACCAGCAGCCAGAGTGGAGGAGGGCGGAGGGCCCACCCCTGCCCATGGGGTCAGGCACACAGTCCCCACCCCCTTGGCCATTCGAGGAGTGAAGTGGAAAGAAAACCCATGAGGGAATTTAACTCTGTACCTTCAGCACAGGCAGCCGGGATTTTCCCAAGCCTCGGTCGCCTCACCTGTGAAGTGGACAGGTTTGAAAACATTTTGCTAAGTTAAAGAAGCCAAAACACAAAGGCCACATGGTACACGAGTCCATTGCACGAGGCGGCCAGACAGAAATCGGCGGAGACAGAGCAGACCTGTGGCTGCTGGGACCGGAGGGGGTGGGGGAAGAGGGGAGGGGGTTGGGGGAAGCGGGGAGCAGCTGCTGACAGAGCAGGGCTTCTCAGGGGTGATGGGCTGGAATTAGACATCAGTGATGGCAACACGACTCGGCGTCAGTTAACACCCACTGAATTCTGCGCTTCAAAGGGGTGAGTATTTTAGTACGTGAACTATGTCTCAAAAAAAATTAATGCAGGGGGACAAGCTGGAAAAACACAGAAAGCGGTTCCATCACCCCCACCCTCTCACGGTCACGTACACGTTGCACGACACAAAGAGGACCTACCCTGCGGGAGGTGTCCTGGGCCGTCTGCCCGCACTGCTGGCTCCGGTCACGTCCGAGGGGAGGAGTGGGCTGAACCCAGCAACATCCTGGGCCCGTGCAGGGTCAGCGCCTGGGGGAGCTGCTGGACCCCTTCCTTCCTCCCCCCCCCCGAATACCCCCTCTCCCCACCCCCATTCCCTTTCTCTCCCCCATTCCCTCTCCCCTCCCCCATTCCTTCTCCCCTCCCTCCGGCCCCATCTTCCCCCGCCACAGGGGTGACTCCTCACTGCAGAGCTGGTCTGGCTGGGGAGGGAACTATGGAGCAGACGGTCTGCTCGGCTTGTAGGCCCTTCGGGTCCAGCCAGTGGAGGGAGGGCTCTCCCCATCGGAGCGTGGGCCAGGGGCAAGGCTGTGTGGCCAGTTCTGGGCATCTCCCACCTTCCCTGCGCCCTGGCTGAGGACCGGCCTGAGAGCACCTCCGTGTCCGGTGGATGCCACCGGAAATCCCCTTTGGGGCTCTCTGAGTGCTACCCTCACCCCACGTCTTCGATCCTGGTGCCCCCGAGCAGGGATGTCTGGGCCTCAGCCCCCTGGATTGAGTTGTGTACCCCAGGAATATTAAGTCCTATCCCTGGGACCTGTGAATGTGGCCTCATCTGGAAACAGGATCTTTGCAGACCAGGATTAAGTAACTTAAGATGAATTAGGGTGGCCGGAATCCCATGACAGCACCCTTACAAGAGGAGGGAAATTTGGACACAGACAGAGAGGGAAGAAGGCCATGTAGAGAGGAAAGCAGAGAGAGAGAGAGAGAGAGAGAGAGAGAGAGAGAGAGAGAGAGAGAGAGAGAGAGAGAGAGAGATGCGTCTACAAGCCAAGGACTGCTGGCAACCCCCGGAGCTGGGAGAGAGGCAGGAAGGCTCCTCCCTGGAGCCTTCAGAGGGAGCGTGGCCCTGCCCACACCTTGGCCTTGGACTAGGAGAGAATAAATGCCCGCTGTTTCAAGCCACCAGCCTGTGGCCACTGGTT
Source organism: Vespertilio murinus (assembly GCA_963924515.1). Lineage (NCBI taxonomy): Eukaryota > Metazoa > Chordata > Mammalia > Chiroptera > Vespertilionidae > Vespertilio > Vespertilio murinus. The sequence continues at coordinate 24,340,993 of OZ004716.1, forward strand.
AGGGCGGCCCTGGAGACGGAAGCGCCCCCTCACCATGGACCAGAGACCCTCAGACAAGCAGAAGCGCAATGAGCACCTGAGAAGGCAGAGGGACCAGGTTCTCCGGCATCTTTATGGTGGGGTTACATGGGTCTCCTGCGGGGACCAGGGAGCCCCCCGCCCAGGGTGGCCCAGGGAAGCCCCCCGCCTGCCCAGGTGGCCCCCCTCACAGGAGCTCCAGGAGGGCTGCCACCGTGCTCTGCCCAAAGATGAAGGTGCCCACGAGCACGGACACCACTCCCCAGACCTCCAAGCAGCACCTGCCAAGTCAACAAACCCACGTCAGCACGCATGCCTCGGGAGTTTTGCACAGCCAAGCCACGCACACAGAGAAAACATTATTTGAAGCCCAGTAGAGTCATTGATTTTGGGGGGGGGGGGATGGGGGGGGGAAGTCCGGGTATCCCTCTCCTGCCTGAAGGGATGGGTTTCTGAAACAACAGGAAAGAAAGAATCTGAGGAATTAAAAAAAAACCCTCCACCTGTCCTCTCATAACCTCAGGCCTGTTCAGTTTTTTATCAAAGCCGAAGAAAGAGGAGGAGGGAGACACCAGTCTCAGACTCCTTGCCCATCCCTGTTCCTTTTGGGGTGGGAGAGGCAAAGCCCCCTCCCCCCCAAAAATAAGGGAGACAAAGAAAGCCCAGGTCACTCAGGATCGGAACGGCGGCGAGGGGATGAGCGTGCGGGAGGCAGAGGTGGCTCGAACCAGCCGCCACCAAGGCCGCGTCTCGAGCTTCATAATGTAAGCGAAAGAGAGGGCGCAACAATGAGATGAGAACGGTGGTAATGAGATCTCACACAATGGCAGGGCCGCCGGAGATATTTCTGGCCCCATTAACAAAGGCCACGAGGGCCGGTTGTCATGGAAAGACCATCTCTGGTCGAGCAGCGTCTCAGAGAGGCAATTTGGTGCCGTAAACATGCCCCCCCGGCGGAGCGGAGAGCGAGGTGATGGTGACGGGGCCGCGGCGCTCTCAGAGCCGCTCAGACGGAGCAGAGGCCCTAAGCAGCCCCAGAATTAAAGATGCAGTGAAAGCCCATCACTACCCTATTGTGAGCCGGGACCGAGGCACAGAACAAAAGCCGCAGGCCTTCAAAGGGCGCTACAGGGAGGGGCCGTGCAGGGGCCACCAGACCATCGGGCCAGGGGCAGATGTAGGCACATCCAGAAAAACCCTTCACCCAGAAGGAAACAGGCCGAGCTAGGCTTTGTGACAGCCAAGCGTGGGCAGTGGGAGGCAGAGCCCCGGCCTGCAGGTGGGACCCAAGGCCGAGGCTGCTATGGCTTACGAGCGTGTGAACTGGGCTGCAAGATGGTCCCCAAATTCACATCTACCTGGAACCTGTGACTGTGACCTAGGGTCTTTGTCAGGAAGACCCCGAGTCCACATAAAGCTCCAACCACAGACCACAACCCTCAGAGCCGAAGGGAAAGATAACAGGCCATGTGCTGCTGGCCTGGGCTCGAGTCCTGGCTCAGACTCCCTCTCCCCGTGTGCACACGGCCCTGCCCCCAGGACGAGGGGTCTCCCTGGCCCCTGCAGCACTCACACTCTCCGCACTGGGCGCCCTCCCGATGCCCACGCTGCACCCTCACCGGGGGACACTTACTTGACTCGTGGTCCTATGGGCTCGGTGCCGATGGCACAGATGAGGCACAGACCTGCAAAGGAAACGGGGTCCCGGCTCTTCATTATGGAACCTACAGCGGCCCTGAGCTCCCAGAGCTCAGCCACCACCACAGGGACCCGGAGGCCGGCTGAACCGTTGCGCACGGCCCCCTGGCTCGCCCCGCTCGCAGCGAGGGGCACCGGGCAGTGGCTGAGGCCTGCTGTGCGTCCCAGCTCTGCATCTCCCCGAGCCCCAGTCCCACAGACGACACTGACCCACAGCTGCGGGCCAGGGTCCCTGCGAGGTGCTGGCACCTGGGATGAGTTCAACAACAACTGGCAGCTTTCCTTCCTTTCTCTCCCCGCACCCCCTCCGAATACTTCTGCTGGGATTTGAAGCCAGACAGCTCTGCCTAAAGCTCCACATGGCATGTCTCCATTCCAAACCTGTCCCCGCCAGTCCTTCCCAGCACCCAGCTAATGGCACCACCCAGGTCATGGGCACCGAGGCCGGCGCGTGTATCTCTCAGACCCCAGATGGGCATGACCGCGGCAGCAGCTGGACCTGGAGGCCCAGGGGCCACGCTGGCCGCGGCGCTGTCACGCGAAAGCGCTTCCCAGAGCCGGGCAGCCGGGCTGGGCTCCCGCCCTGAGACCGCAGCACCTCCCGGCTCCTCCCCGTGGGCAGAAGGGCTCTAAGGGCGATGCAGCGTGGCCCGGAGGCCTTGGCCTCCACGGTTCACCCCCAGGACATTTCAGCGTCCACTAACGTTGGGAAAGTTTCCTACGAAATTGTCAGAGGCTGCCTCCCAGGTCGGGGGGATAGGGCGGGACAAAGATTTCATGGGTGCCTTTGGGCCTTATGAATGTCATGCGATTGAAAACATTTTTAAGAAATAAAAAAAGGCCGAAACCTGTTTGGCTCAGTGGTAGAGCATCGGTCTGCTGACTGAAAGGTCCCGGGTTCGATTCCGGTCAAGGGAATCTCTCTCCCTTCCAATTAAAATATATTTTAATTGATATTTTACAGAGACGAAAGGGGAGAGATAGAGTTAGAAACATCGATGAGAGAGAAACATCGACCAGCTGCCTCTTGCACACCCACTACGGGGGATGTGCCCGCAACCAATGTACATGCCCTTGACCGGAATCGAACCCGGGACCTTTCAGTCCGCAGACCAACGCTCTACCACTGGGCCAAACCAGCTTCGGCAATAAAAAATATTTTTTAAAAAAGAAATAAAAAAAGTCCTTCAGCGAGTGGCAGCGGTGGGAGGTGGACCGGGGCCTCCATCACGCTCGCCATGCCACCGGGAGGCGCCCAGGCCTCAGGCCCACCCGCAGGGGGGAGTAACGGCGCCCCCAGGAGGTCGGGAGTGTCGGGGGCCCAGAGGTGTTTAAGGAGGGAAGGTCTATACAGCTGCCAGCCCAAGCCTGGCCAGGAAACAGGGCTCGGAACCCTCCTGTCTACACAGGGCTCCGGCCTCCAGACCCCTGACCCCCAACACAGGGTCTCTCTGCTGAGCTGGGGGGAGAGAGCCGGGGGGGGGGGGGGGGGGACACAAGCAGGCAGGAGGCCGGGAAGCGGCTCCTCACCTGGGAAGATGAAGATGAAGAAGGAACTGATGCCGCCGATGATGCCGATGATCTCGCTGAGGTCCGGCAGGAACAGGGCCATGGCGAGCGTCACGGTGACCCACAGGACGGTCAGCAGCCCCGAGGGGTTGGCCGGGGCCCTGGGCCCACACGCCTGGCAGCAGCTCCTCCTCCAGAAATCCTGCATCACCGACCTGGAGGCCACGCCAGCACAGGCACACACGGCTCCGGGCTCCAGCCCTCTCACCTGCCTGCCTTTGGGGACCCTCCGGGGACCCTAGAAGCCCCACCCATGCATGCCCTGCACACCTGGCAGGGCCCCAGGTCCACACCAGAGGCGACTGTTCCCCAGGCACCGCGCCCCCCTCGGGCGGTCAGTCTGGGGCAGGCAGCCGGCAGCGAGGGGCCCCAGTGGGTGGTCGAGGGCCGGCTGGAGACCAGGCTCCGGTGCTGACGCCGGGCCTGTGACTAATGACCACCTTCCTCTACGGAGCAGAGAGGACGGCTGTTCCACAACACACTGGCTGGCAGGGCCTGGCACCGCTAAACCAGGATCCGTATCAGTGCCCGGCGCTGAACACAGCCACCCCGGGCCAGCTCACCTCCCCAGGAAGAGCACGATGGGGTAGACCGTCACAATGGAGACGGCGAAGAGGACTCGGGCTACGATGATGACCCCGTCGTCCCCCGGGTAGGACATCAGGATGTCGGCAGAGACTGAGGTCCCGAAGGTCAGGAAGCCATAAACGCCTGGGGGAGGGAGGCAGAGGGGGCCGGGAGCTGAGCAGAAAAGGCTGGGCCCCTCCCAACTCTGACACACCCACCGGCTTCTACCAGCTGTAAGGCTTTTCCTAGTGGCCCACGGAAGGTTCTGGAAGAGTTCTCTGTTCTGCCGTTTCCCAAGGTGTTCCCGTCCTCAGCCTATGGGAGACCGTGATCCTCTGACTCAAAACGCCCACCGGGCAAAACTACCTCGAAGCCTTCTTCCAATAGCCCGCCAGGGGCCTGGCCGTGGAGTGGGCGCTGCAGGGGCACACGGCGCTCTGACAACGGTGCCAGTGCCCTTCATGCCCGTCATCCCACTCCGACAGCACCTACCGAAAGCCACTGGCAGTGCACCCATTTTCCTGATGGGGAAGACCAGGACCCCAAGTGTCAACAACTGCCAGGTGTCACAGATAGCACAGAACTGGGCACAGGGCACCAGGCCCCTTGCCTGCAGCCCAATGCCGCCTCTCTCAGCCTAGTCACCTGCCCTGCCCTGAGACCCCATCTCTGGCCGAGAGCTATGGCTCCCTTTAATCTCATGATCCTACTGGCCCTCGACCTGAGCCATCGGGATGTGACTCTCAGTGACCCGGTCATGGCCCTCCTCTGCAGGGGCCGCAGCCTGACAGGGACCTCCCTTGCTTGGGGAGAGGTCGCCCAGCTAGTTTTTTGAAACCATGGTGTCCAAGGCACCTGACACATATTCTCTCTCTCTCTCTCTCTCTCTCTCTCTCTCTCTCTCTCTCTCTCTTTAAAAAAAATATATTTTATTGATATTTAACAGAGAGAAAGGGAGAGAGATGGAGAGCTAGAAACATCGATGAGAGAGAAACATCGACCAGCTGCCTCTTGCACACCCCCTACCGGGGATGTGCCCGCAACCAATGTACATGCCCTTGACCGGAATCGAACCCGGGACCTTTCAGTCCGCAGACCAATGCTCTACCACTGAGCCAAACCGGTTTCGGCCTGACACATTCTCTGCAGCCCCAGGGCTTCCCAAGTCAGAGGCCCCAACAGGCAGACAAAAGAGCCAGCCTCTGGGCTGGAGGAAGGTGCCCAGAAGCCAGTGTGGGCCTGGGCCTGGGCCTGGTCTGTGCCATGGGCCAATCACAGCCCCCCTCGGAGCCACACTGCCGCCACCTTTGAAGACCCTTCTGCGTACATACAGCACAGGTTTGTGAGCACCCGGATCCATCGAACCCATGAGAGCACTCTGCAAACTGCTCCCCAGATGACCACTGTATCACTGTCCCATCGGGCAGCCGCATGCGGGGGGCACAGAGCAGGGAGGGGCCCCGGGGACAGGCGGGCCAGGGTTAGGGACGAAGCTTTGTCACCTTGTTTGGAGGCCTTGGCCAACCCATGACCCCGCAGGCCCTGGACCTTCTGAGCCTCAGTGTGCTCATCTGTGACATGGGGGCTTTCCTAGGGGGTGCTAAGGATTAAATGGGAGAAGGCACCCACACTGCATAGCGCTGTGCTTTATACAGATACTCCTCATCATCATTCCCATCTCTCCCGCCAGTCCCGTCCCCGGTGCCCCAGGCAGCGCCTTACCTGTCAGCGAGTAGACGAGGCCGCAGGCCAGCAGGGACAGCGCGGAGACCAGGGCCCAGTGGGGCAGGCTCCGGTTGCGCATGCTGCAGTAGATGGAGACAGCAGCTTCGTGACACTGGAAGGCAGGCGGGCGCAGTGGGGAGCTGGGCGTTAGACTCACCCAGCACCATCCCAGGAGTGTCAGTGTCCCCAAATACAGGAAACCACCGAGCGCCCCCCGGCAGTAAGAGGCTTAAGTAAGGCACTAGACATTCATTTGGTGGGATATTACACGGCAAGGAAAAAGGACGAACACACTATGTGCACCTCAACAAGAGAGGACCGCACAGCTTTGATGGTGTTTTGCAAAGGAAGCCAGACACGAAAGAGCCTTTTCCTGTACGTGAAGTTCGGAATCCAAGCCAAACTGGGGCCCTCCTGGGCACGTAGGGTATTGAGCAGCATCCCTGGCCTTGACCCACTAGATGCCAGGAACGTCTGTCCCCGGCGTGACAACCAAAAAGGTCTCCAGACAGAGCCAGGTTTCCACTGGGGGCGGGCACATCACCCCCACTGAGAACCACCACGTACGGCGACACAGGCAGAACAGCGGTGTAGTGGGGTGGATGTCACTCCGTGGAAAATGTCTCGAGGGAGCCTTCCATAGGAGCTGGCAATGTTCTCTATCCTGACTGGTGTTGGGGGGGGATGCTGCACGGGAGCACACATACTTATGATTTGCATATTTCATAGTATGACTATAGCGTCATACAATTAATATAAAATACCTCTATCAGGGGGGCCGTGTGTCCCGGGAGAGCCCTGTGCCCCGGGAGAGCTGTGTGCCCCAGGGGAGCCGTGTGCCCAAGGGGGGCGGTGGGACCCGGGGAGCCGTGTACACCGGGAGAGCCGTGTGCCCTGGGGAAGTGGTGGGATGGGGGGGGGTGTGAACCAGAGGAGGAGTGGATTCTATTTGTGTGGTCCTGAGATATTTGGACAGTCTGCAGCCATTAGCTACAGAACACTCTGTTGTATTTCCCTATAAAAACAAATGAGAGAGTGTGTCCCACTTGAAATTCATATACGGAGAAAAAGGAAAAAAGAAGGAAAAAAAATCTGAGGAACAGAATAAAGTGGTGAATGTAGTAGAATCAGGGGCAAAGAAGGGGAGTGGACTGATAATTATCAGGAGGATAAGGGGGGTGGGGAAGCAGTGAGAGACTGGATTGAAATCGTATAACCAATGGATGAAGACAATTGGGGGGAAAGCAGGTAAGGGCAGAGGGTGGGAAGGGAACTGGGTGGTAGGGAGCTTTGGGGGAGAAAAAGGAGAAACAATTGTAATAATCTGAGTAATAAAGATTTATTTTTTTAAAAATACCTCTAGCCCATGCCAGGAGCCCACCTGGGCCGGGCGTTGTTTCCCAGGGCGGTCCCGGGCAGGTGTCTTACCCGCAGCCCGGAGGCCCTGACACGCCGCAGTGTCTGGATGTGCCCCGTGGGTTTGGGACCCTCCCGGGCTCCCGGGTCAGGGCTCCCACGGTCGGTCACACGCTCACTCACTTCTGACCCAAACCAAACGTGCTGTCCTACTCCGGCCCACTCCCCAGGCGCGGCCCACCCTCTCCCTCACTGAGCAAGGCCCCCGTCCTGCTCCAGCCGCCTCCTCTCCCGGGGTCCTCTCCTGGCCTGGCAGCTCCTTCTCATGCCTCAGGCAAGCCTCCCCGCCAGGCCAAGTTCCTCTCTCGTGAGTTCCCACACCTCCCCACACCCCCGCCAGCCAAGTTCCTCTCTCATGTGTTTCTCCCCCACTAATCTCCCCACGTGAGCAAGTTTGGGTTTGCTTGTTCAGCATCTTCCATCAGCTCCCTGGCATCGAGGACCACGTCTGTCTCACTCAAGCCAAGCAGGTAGCCTGGCCCACCGCCAAGGAATGCTCCCGGGGTCACTCGCTTACTCGTCCCTTTAAGTAACCCGCCCGGCAGCAGGGAGGCAAGCTCTCGGGGACTCGGCTCTTACAGTCTCGCTCAGCGCAGGTCTGGGCACCACACAAACTGGCCCAACATGGTCCCCAGTGCGCTCGCATGTACCTTCTGGGACAGACTAGCCCCCGGGCACCAGCACATCTCCGGCTTTCTTTCCCGGGACTTCTCTGACCTCATAGGAGCCCCCCCCCAATCCCTGGGGACCCTCAACCGCGGGGCAGGGAACTCCGTGGGTCAACGCTCCCCGCTCCTGCCCCCAAACTCAGAAATGGGGAAGATGCTTGGCGGGGTCTGGATGCGCCCTGCCCTTCTTTCTCTGTCTGTCCTAAGATTCTGGGTCACGTTTCTCTTGGTTTCACAGGGACGCTCCAACTGGTCCCCCGGGGATGGGGAGGGGAGGCTGCCCCGCGGCACAACCTGGGTGGGGGGGGGCTGGCTGTGCGCAGGCTCGCCACTCACTGAGACGGGACGCAGGGCAGAGGCGCCCACGCTGGCTACGAGGTGGGAACTGCCCGGTGTGCGTGGCTGAGGAAAGGATTAGCATACGGTGGAATAGAACTTGGCCATAAGAAGGGTCAGAGCACCGACACGTCCACCAGGTGGATGAGCCTCAAGGACGCGATGCTGTGAGAGCTGTCACAAAGGACCAGCGACATGTGAACCGTCCGCGGCAGGCAGACAGGCAGCAAGGAGACTCACGACTGCAGGGGCTGAGGGAGGGGGAAGGGGGTGGGGTGACTGGTAACAGGTTCAGGCTTCTTGGGGAGATGAAATGGTCTAAAATCGACTGTGGTGACGATGCACAGCTCTGTGAACACACCACACCCCTGGACCTTACGCTTCAGGTGGGTGAAATGCATGCTATGGGGGTTCTATCTCAAGAAAGCTGTTGTTTAAAAAACAATAGGGCCGAAACCGGTTTGGCTCAGCGGATAGAGCGTCGGTCTGCGGACTAAAAGGTCCCGGGTTCGATCCCTGTCAAGGGCATATACATTGGTTGCCGGCACATCCCCAGTAGGGGGTGTGCAAGAGGCAGCAGGCTGATGTTTCTCTCTCATCGATGTTTCTAGCTCTCTATCCCTCTCCCTTCTTCTCTGTAAAAAAAAATCAATAAAATATATTTTATAGAAATAAATAAAAAATAAATAAAAAATAAAAAACAACAGAGAAGTCCCCAGTGCGGCCGGGATGGTGGGAGCAGAGCCCGCACCCACTCTGCTCCCGCAGGCCCTTCTTACCAGCTCCGTGCAGCTGGTGGTGGGGCTGCTAATGTGGGGGTGGTGCTTGAGCCAGGCCAAGGAGACCTCCCCTCCTCGCAGGGCCCTCCAGCCTTGCCCCTCTTTCCCTGTTTCCTCCCCTCATCCACGCAGACTCTCATCCACAGCCTGGCCTCTGGCCTCAGCCCTGCCCCCACCCGGCAGTTCACATCTTTCCCCAAATCTCCATCCTGCATCCGTGTCCCTGGAAACCTCAGGCAGGCCTCGGTTGCTAGGAGAACGGAATGAGGGCGCCGAGGCAGAGGTGAGGGGGGCACCCCGGGAAGCTTCTGGAAAGCAGCCCCCAGAGGGAGCCTGCCGCACCGTGTGGTGCTCAGACCCTGGAGGGCGGGCGCTGAACCAGAGCCAGACGAACAGCTGACGGCAAAATCACTGCTGTACATCTTTCCAAACATTGGGTGTGCAAGGAAAAAAAAAGTGAGAATTTCTTATAAACGGCTTGCTAAGCCCCAGAAGTGATACCATCAACTCATTTATAAGAAAGAGAAATGGAAAGGTTTCAAGATTTTTTTTTTCCCAAAGACGTTTCTCAGGGAAAACGCGAGAGGAGGAACGGCCGCGGGAGCCAGATGGCGGCGAAGGGAAGACAGAGCACAGGGTAGGAAGCTGAGATGGTGTCACTCCTGAACCACCTCCCCTGCCAACTCCACTTGGCTCTGGGTGGTTCTGCTATTGGCGTGGTGGGTAGGTTGTGAGGAGGGGCCAGTCCTTCCTAAAATAAACAACGGAAGAACGGGGCCAGCTGCCACCTGCTAGGAGCCTGGGACACCCAGCAGGCAGGGAGCAGAGCCCACGCTCTCCGCCGCACCTCCTGGCACCCCAGGGACCCCACCTCCCAGAGCCCTTTACAGCCCTGCACCCCCACCAGGCATGCCCCCTGCAACACCCTCTCCCCCTCCCCTGTGCTGCCCCCTCCCGCTGGACTGCCCTCCCTTTCCCCTGGCGCCTCCCACACTTTCTTCAAGATGCCCTTCGGACATCAGTGCCTGAAAGAGGGTCTCTGACTGCCGCCCGGGCTGTCAGAAGCCCCTCGGCTGGACTGCACACAGGGCCCACCCTCAGCGCACGACTCTGCCAGGCGTTCTGCCCCGTGCCCCCTGCACACCTTCCAGCCCCCGCCCCCCCACGCCTCCAGAGGCAGGATGCTTCCTGCAGAGGCCCCTGGGACAGAGATCTGCTGAGGACACGGACAACTCTGGGTGTCCCGGCGTGGCGACAGTCCTGCGAGGGCTTTTCCGACGGAGGGGCGGGTGCTGAATTCCCACTCGGCTGCTGCTGCTGGCTGCCAGTGGGGGCCGGCTTCCCCAGTGCAGCAGCAAGTCACACCTCACTGAGCCCAGACTCCAGCGCACACGCAGTCTCCGCAAGACAGCCCGTCACGTCCTGGAACGAGCCCCCACCCCTCTCTCCTGCCGGGGAGGCCACACTCTCCCACGGGAGCGGGGAGTCACCACAGCCCGCCAACGCTACGCCCGCCAGCACAGAGCTGAGCTTACCTGAAATCCGAAGCAGATGGTGGGGAAGACACTGAACACAGAGGCCCAGGAGGAAGGGCTGCAGACAGACAAGGACGGGGCGTTGGTTACAAAAAAGCTAACTTCACGGCCGCGTTCAGCTTGAAGAGGAGTCTCAAAGACCAGAAAGGTTTCCCTGAGCATGACTGTAAAATGCGTTTTTAATTACTGCGTCCACTCCCAGGTCTGGGAGATGCAGAGAGAGGCACGCTCTGTGCTGCACTTCCTGATGACATTTGAGCTGACATCTTGGCGCCTTGTCATCCTGTGGGCCGCGAGAACTTAGAAAGGGCCTGACGAGCAGGAGCTCCCAGCCTGCTCTGAGGCTGCCTGTTCCCTCAAGGTGAGGGCTGGGGAGCACAGGAGCCTCCATCGAGCAGACCCCAGCAGTGCAGGGATGGTTTTGACCTCCTCCATCGAACAGACCTCAGCAGTGCAGGGATGGTTTGACCTCCTCCATCAAACAGACCCCAGCAGTGCAGGGATGGTTTGACCTCCTCCATCAAACAGACCCCAGCAGTGCAGGGATGGTTTGACCTCCTCCATCAAACAGACCCCAGCAGTGCAGGGATGGTTTGACCTCCTCCATCAAACCAGACCCCAGCAGTGCAGGGATGGTTTGACCTCCTCCATCAAACAGACTCCAATGTGCAGGGCTCTGCCCACGCTCCAAAAAGGACAGAGGTGTGCACGGGCGGAATGTTCAGGACGGTGGCCCTCAAGCTTCCTTTGGCAAGCAGCTCTCCGTGCCAGCGCCTGGGGCCTTCAGAGTGTGTAGTGAAGTGGGTGTAAATAACACCTACTACAGAATCAGGGTTTCCTGGTTGTGCCAGAACAATGGCCCCCAAAGAGGCCCATGTCCGAATCCCAGCAACCTGGGAATAAGTGAGCTGGCAGGGGTGAGTAAGGGAAGGACTCAGGGGGAGGTGATCCCGGTGATCTAGGCCCCAGGGGCCACACGGATCCCTGCGATGAGAAGCTTCCCTGGGGGAGGTCAAACCATCCCTGCACTGCTGCAGTCTGTTCGATGGAGGAGGTCAAACCATCCCTGCACTGCTGCGGTCCTGTTCGATGGAGGAGGTCAAACCATCCCTGCACTGCTGCGGTCTGTTCGATGGAGGAGGTCAAACCATCCCTGCACTGCTGGGGTCTGTTTGATGGAGGAGGTCAAACCATCCCTGCACGGCTGCGGTCTGCTCGATGGAGGCTCCTGTGCTCCCCAGCCCTCACCTGGAGGGAACAGGCAGCCTCAGAGCAGGCTGGGAGTTCCTGCTCGTCAGGCCCTTTCTAAGTTCTTGCGCCCACAGGATGACAAGGTGCCAAGATGTCAGCTCAAATGTAATCAGGAAGTGCAGCACAGAGCATGCCTCTCTCTGCATCTCCCAGAGGGCGCTATGACTACAGAGATTGGGTCAGAGAGGAGTGCTGCTGGCTTTAGGAGGCAGGGCCAGGAGCCTCGGAGAGCGAGTGTCCCCCCAGGAGCTGGGAAAGGCCAGTAAACCGATTCTCGCCCAGAGCCTCCAAGAGGAACGCAGCCCTGCCAACACCTGGACCTTAGCCCGGGAGGCCCATTTTGGACTTCTGACCTCCAGAGATGAGAGAGAATCAGTGCTGTGTAAGCCCCCAGGAGGGGGGGTAGCTGGTTACAGCAGCCACAGGACACCTACAGAGTGGTGACTCCTGCTCCGTGCTGCACACGGCTGACCTAACGCTGAAGGCTGCTCATGGTGCCTCCCCACACTTTCCTCAACAGCCAGGCTTCCTGCTCGCCCATGTAGACATGGCCCCACCTGCCTGCCGCATCCCCTGGGCCCACAGGGGCAGGCCCAGGCAGAGACGGTCTGAGCTCCAGCCCGAGTGCCCAGAGCACAGGACCTGCCCTCCCCCTGACTCAAGGCTGCAGATTAGCAGAGAGCCTGGCCCTCTCCTCACTGGTTCTTTTCTCGAAGAGATGGCCACCAGCATAAGCAGGGGCTGGGGCCTCTGTCCCTTATAGCTCATACCATTCTTCTCCTCCCCTCCTCAGAAGAGCTCTTTCCTGCCTCCTTCCTTCTCTCCTGAACCCCAATCCACCCGGGGCCTTTACTCCATCTCCTGCCCTGACCAAGTAATGCCACCAGCCGCCTCCAAATCAATGTCCAGGGCTCGGTCCATTGTAACCAGGAGCAACATTTGGTAATGATCCTACCAACTTCCTGAAATTTTGTCCACTGACACCGGGGACCCACCTACTATTGTCCTCTGTCCTGGTTGAATACTGTCCCCCCACATTTACATCCACTGGGGACCTCAGAGTGATGCCTCATTTAGAAACAGGTTTCCGTAGATGTAATTGGTTAAGATGAGCTCACAGAGGAGTAGGTGGGGAGCTAATGCAATGACGGGGGTCCTTATAGGAAAAGGAAGCAGACAGCCAGGAAGAGGCCGGGTGACGATGGAGGCAGAGACCGGAGCAACGCATCCACCGTTCAGCAGGGACCACTGGCCACCCCAGGAGCTGGACGAGGTGGGCAGGGCCCTCCCCTGGACCCTCCAGCGGAAGCCGGCCTGCCCCACCTGGATTGTGGACTTCTGGCTTCCGGAGCGGAGAGAGGACACAGTGTTTCTGTGTTAAGCCATCGGGTTTGTGGTCATCTGTCACAGCAGTTCCAGAAAGCCAACACATCTGACTCCCCACCCCTCCGCAGTGGGTTCCGAGTGGACCCCCTTGCCCAGCTCCGGGCCTTAGATGCCATCTCTGGGCTGACACCAGCCACCTTTCTCCCTGCAGCCCAGCCTCTCTCTCCCTGAACGCCACACCCAGGTCTGAGGAGCTACCTGTACCGTCACTTAGGCATTCACACCGACTCCAACCTCACAGCTCCTGCCCCTCCCCCAGCCGCCGTCTCCTCTCTCCTCCTCTGTCCTGTGACACAGCACCACATCTTCCCGGTGCTCGGGCCAAAGCTCAGAGCCACCCTGGACTCCTCTCTCTCGTGCTCCGTTTCCAAGCTGTGGGCCAGGAGGGGCCACATAATCCGCGGGACCCAGTGCAAAACGAACACGGAGGACCCTTGTTCAACGATGATTAAGAGCGCTGGGCATTGCCGAAACCGGTTTGGCTCAGTGGTAGAGCATCGGTCTGTGGACTGAAAGGTCCCAGGTTCGATTCCGGTCAAGGGCATGTACCTTGGCTGCGGGCATTCTGGAGGGTAAAGGGGCCTTCGCTGGGACCCCAGGCATCAGAGACACCGAGGATTTTGCCGAGAGGAGCGGGGCTCCGTGCACACAGAGGGGGAGCAGGGTCCCTCCCGTGGGATCCCCTGCAGCACCCGGGAAGCCACGGAAGGCCACCCCCCCAGACTCACCTCGGCGCAGGACGGGGCTCACGAGCAAGGCCCGGGGGCCCCCGGTAGTACTGGGCCACGATGACCAGGGCCAGGTAGCAGGCGGCCAGGGTGCCTAGGAAGCTAACACACACACACACACAGACGATGCACGGCCACCAACACAGAGCGGGGTCTGCGTGCGGCTCTGCCCACACGGGCAAGGTGCCAGGCAGCTCTCACGGCTCTGCGCCTTGGACCCCTCATCTGTACGGCGGGGATGGCGGAGGATCTTTCAGGCAGGAGCGTGCCCGGGCCCAGGGTCAGATTGGGGCCGGTTCCTAACTGGCCGCACCTGCGAGGCTGTGATGACCACGGCACCCTGTCCCTCCAACAGCCACACAGCCCCGGATGTGACACCGGCTACGGGGAGGAGGACCCTGACTCAGTTGGGCGTGACAAGGGACTGGAGGGCTGGGGCCCCTAGGGGCTCTGGTCCCCTACCCACCGTTTCTCTGTTTCCAAGGTAAGACGTTCATTGTTGCTCTGAATGCAACGGGGAAACACAAGTTGCAAATTTGCATGAATATTTTGCCAGGCTCTTTTTTTTTCTTCAAAAAATATACTTAAGCCGAAACCGGTTTGGCTCAGTGGATATAGCGTCGGCCTTCGGACTGAAAGGTCCCGGGTTCGATTCCGGTCAAGGGCATGTACACTGGTTGCGGGCACATCCCCAGTAGGTGGTGTGCAAGAGGCAGCTCATCGATGTTTCTCTCTAATCAATGTTTCTAACTCTCTATCCCTCTCTCTCTCTTCCTCTCTGTGGAAAATCAATAAAATATATTTTTTTAAAAAATAAATAATTAATTAATAAATAAAAAAACTTAAGGCCACAAATCACAAAATGCAAAGCAGTATGTGTACGTCTGTCCCTGGGCCTGTGTGTACGCATGCGTGGGCATGTGAAGTTTGTAACAGTGAGATAAAACAGCAGCAGCATGTGATGCCGTGATGGTAGTTTTCCCTTTTGCTTTTCTGTATTTCCTATCACACACACACACATGTTACTCGTGTAATTTTTAATGTTCTCCCCCTTCTCCAAACGGGAAGGCCAATGCTAACAGCTCCCCTGGCAGAGGCGGAAAAAACCGCCCCTCAAAATACCAACACCAACCACAGTGGGGTCCCAGTCAGAGCCGCTGCCCTGCAGGACGCCGGCAGCCCCGTACCTGGTGACTCTCTGGAAGCCGATCTCCCTCGGGGCGGACAGGGGCAGGATGACCAGCACGGAGAGCAGGGTGAGGGTGAAGCGCTGGTCAGCATACCAGGGCTGCAGGGCGGGAGGCGCGCTGGGCAGGAGGAAGTCGCACACTGGAGGGAGGGTGGGAGGAAGGGGGAACTGCCGTGAGCCCGCGGCTCCCACCCAGCAGTCAGAGCCCAGCCCCGGCTCCCAGCTCTCCAACCCTGGCAGGGGGTGCCATGGGCACTGTCCGCCCTCTGAGTCTAAAGGGATGGGGCAAGCGTGACGGGGACCCCATCATGTGCCACCATGAAGAAAAGATCTGGCTGCAGAGATTCATTCGACAGATGTTCGCTGGGCTCCTACCAGCCAGCGCTGCTCCCCGTGCTGGAATCCCGCCACAAGCGAGACAAGTGAGCTGCCCCGAGGCACCTGGGCATCTTATGTTCTGGTACCAGAACCTTTTTCTGCTCAGGAGCTCAGCGGGTGTGTGGGTGTAGCAGGCGCCAGGGTGGCCTTTTGGTGGCTGGGCAAAGCCATGTTCTCTGTCACCGCTGCACAACAAGCTACCCCAACATGGCCTGGCGCGTCCACGGCATTATCTGCCGCGAGCAGGATGTGAAGCATGAGACCGGGCGGAACTGGCTACTTCTGCTCCATGTGCAACCCATGGGGGTCACTTGCGGGTGGGTATTTGGCTGATGGGAGGGAGGGCTGGTCTGGAGGTATCTCCATGGCTGCCCCCACATCAGATGCCTGGTGGGGACACCTGGGCTCAGCTGGGCCTCCCCTGCAGTTTGGGGGCCTCTCCACATGGACCCCCGCGCCCATGGCAGCTGGGGGCTTCCGGAGACTCGGGTGGAAACTGCCCATCCTTTCAAAGGCCAGACCTGGAATCGGCATGGTGCCACATCTGCCACACGCTGCTGGGCCAAGACGCCCCCGAGCCCGCCTCTCAGTGCAGGGAGCACTAAGAAACTGGGACTGTTCTATTCCACCACATGCAATGGAGAGTTTGCAGTGGGTCTCAGAGGCAAGACAGATGGGTGGGGGAGATGGCAAGGTGGCTTGAGGCTGGAACCTGTGGGGTGAGAGGGCCCCCACAACCCCACAATGGGGTGGCTGACAACTGACTACTCGCACTGCCCTTTCTCTGCCCTCACCAAACGCTCAATAAAGCCAGCCATGCAGACAAATAAATGCCTTATGAGGACAGCTTATTTCTACAGAAATGACACAGGGGCCGGGTCCACATCGAGGTCACTGTACAGAGATGCCCATGCAGGAGGGGGAGGCAGGTTTTCTGGGCCGGAGATGCCAAGAGAATGCACGCACCAAAGCTGCGGAGACCTGGGTGCGTGTGGGCAAGCCCTTCCACTCCACTGATCTCCTGACGCCATGGAAACTCTGAGTCCTGCCTGGACCCGCGCGTACTGGGACATTCCTTGACACCCTCAGTACCAGTCACTTAGAGTCAGCTCATCTGCACCCAATACATCCAGTGACTTCCCCGACCTCTAGGTCAGTGGTCGGCAAACTCATTTAGTCAACAGAGCCAAATATCAACAGTACAACGATTGAAATTTCTTTTGAGAGCCAAATTTTTAAAACTTAAAACTATAGCCGAAACCGGTTTGGCTCAGTGGTAGAGCGTCGGTCTGCGGACTGAAAGGTCCCGGGTTCGATTCCGGTCAAGGGCATGTACCTTGGTTGCGGGCACATCCCCAGTAGGGGGTGTGCAAGAGGCAGCTGATCAATGTCTCTCTCTCATCGATGTTTCTCTCTATCTCTCTCTCTTCCTCTCTGTAAACAAATCAATAAAATATATTTTTAAAATAAATAAAATAAAATAAAAATAAAAGCACGACCCGACCATATGCTATCTACGAGAAATGCATTGAAAAGCCCGCGTCACCGTTGGTTCACAGAGCATGAACAGGAAGAGAAATACTGCTTACCCACTAATCTGAAGGCAGCTGGAGCGCCGCACTGTAGTAGAGAAGGGTGACTTAGTGACCGAGTATCACCAGGGACAAAAGTGGGTGTTTCATAACAATAAAAGGGTAGTTCGTGGGTGGGTGCCTATGACGCAGCTTCAAGGACCATGAGGCGAAACTGGACAGTTAAAAGTGAGAAACATAAAATCTTCAACTGTGATTGTAAGTCTCACACTCTCACCCAGACGAATAGAATGACCAGACCCCAAAAGTCAGCAAGGCTATGAAGACCTGCTCCAGGCTGTGGAGAACCTTGGCCGGATGGAGATTTCCAGAATACTGCACCCCACACAAAATGCTCACCAACACAGAACATGTGGGGGCCCACAGACAAGCCTCCAATACCAAGAAAAGCGAAATTGTCTGACCATGATGCAATTAAGATAGAACCCAAAAAGGGGTCTAAAAAAAGTCCCAAACAATTAGAAATCAAACCACACAACGTTAAACATCCTGTAAGTCAAGGAAATCCCAGCAAAATTTAACAAATGTTTTGAATGGAACAAAAATGAAAACAGAACATATCAAAATTGATGGGGATGCAACCAGAGCTGTGCTTAGAGGGAATTGTTAGTGGGGAACTAGAGGCCCAGGTGCATGGGGTTTAGTCTCCGACGTCCCAAAACTCAGGTGTTACTGGTTCTCTCCCATGGGGCTTCTTTGCAGTGGACCCCACTGGACAGCCAGCCACAGCCTGCCCCTGCCCCTGCCGCTCACCAGGACTCTCCTTGTGCTGGTAATTACTAATCTCAAGTCTCCCTTCCCCAGGAGGTGAGGAGCAGGGGTGGTCTCGGTCTCTGCTGTCCCCCAGGGTCCCGCTCAGTGTCACCGTCCTGTTCAAAACCAGGAGCCTCCGGGGGGGGAGGGGGGCTTAAAGGAGCACCGAACCCTGAGGCCACCCCACCTCCAGGGCAAGTACTTACGCTTCTCCAGCTGGTCCCCGATCACCCTGAGGAAGGCCACGGAGATCATGAGCAGGTTGACGATGAAGCAGGCCTCACACAGCTTCCCGATGGCAGGTCCGCACAGCCTTCCAACCACGCCCTGGTAGGTGGCCTGGCCACTGACGGAGGCGGCATAGCCCAGGATGACCAGCCCGCTGATCAGGAAGACCAAGGACACCTGCAGAGCGGGACTGTGGGCCAGGGGGCTCCCGAGGGCCACCCCCCCAGCCAGCTGCCCCTGGGGTCTTGGATATGGCTCCCTCCACGGGGCCTCTCACTGTGGAAGTCACGCTGCCTATGGCCTGGGGCCCCCCACCCCCAACCCTGAAACTAGAGCTGCAGGGCAGGTGGACTGTCCAGGCCTTGCTGGCAGTTAGTCTGGGATTCACATCCCTCTGCCCAGATGGGCGGATGAGGTACCAGAAACCCAGATGGTGCTAAACCTGCATGGGCCACATGTATACAAGGGTTGCCGCCTGAAGAGGCACAACAAATGCGCCTCTATCAAGACACAGAACATTCTACCACCCTGACGTGCCCTCTTGTCCCATCCCAGTCACTTAATGCCCGAACCCTGTCCCCAGAAACCACTGATCTAATCGCTTTTCTACTTTTACGTATTCTGGTATCTGGCTTCTTCCTCGGCGTCATGCTTGTGAGATCCAGCCACACTGGTGACCACATGCTGCTCCTATTTTTGCCGAGTGCCACCCCTCTGTACGGAGGCAGGCACAGTTGCTCCTTCCAGCCTGCTGCTGACAGGCTCCTGGTGGTGTAGGTTCTGGCTGCTGTGAATAAAGCGCTGAGCACCCGGAACAAGTCCTTTTGAGGACGCGTGTTTTGTCCTCCTGGACATGCGCTCAGGAGAATCACTGGGTCATAGATTAGATCCATTTTTAACTAAGAAACTGCCAAACTGCTTTTCCAAGTGCCTGTGCCACTGGACACCCCCCTGGTGTATGGGAGCCCCACTTGCTGCATGGAGCTAAAAGGTTTTTGTTTTGTTTTTTTAATATATTTTATTGATTTTTTAACAGAGAGGAAGGGAGGGGAATAGAGAGTTAGAAACATCTATGAGAGAGAATCATTGACCAGCTGCCTCCTGCACACCCCAAACTGGGGATGTGCCCGCAACCAAGGTACATGCCCTTGACCAGAATCAAACCCGGGACCCTTCAGTCCGCAGGCTGACGCTCTACCCACTGAGCCAAACCGGTTTCGGCAGCTAAAAGGTTTTGAGCCTCTGCAGGACCGATGGCTTCGTGCCCCAAACTGAACTTGGTCTCCAGGCCTCCAGACCCTGCCCGGAACTGGGGAAGAAGCATGCTGAGCTGGGATGTGCTCAGAGAGCGCAGGGCCCTGAGAAGCAGATTAGTTCTGTGTTACTCCAGATGCCACAGCACAGCTGCTGAGGAGGAGCATCTAACTGGACTGTGGAGAGGAACGTGGAACTTCCGGGTTGGGAGGAACACACGGCTCCCTTCGGTCCGTGAACCTTGGCCCACGCTGGTTCCTCTACCTGGACCGCCCTCCCGCTACCACCACTTCCCCTCCCCTGGGGAACGCCCAGTCTTCCCCCTCCTCTCCACGGCCATTTCCTCCAGAAAGCCTCCCTGACCCTTCACCCTAAGGTGGACTCAGCCCCCCACCTCAGGCTCTCGTGGGACTATGCCTCCTTGGGTACACTGTGCCCGCCGTGGGATGGATGGTGGTCCCCGGAAGACAAGTCCACACCCTCGCCTCCCCCACCGGTGCAGGTGACACTGGGCCGTCTCTGCAGATGTAATTAAATAAAAAGGGATCTCTGCAGGTGTGATTAAAGACCTTGAGATGGGGTCATCCTGGACCCTGAAGTCCAATGACAAGTGCCTTAGACGAGACAGAACAGAAGACATAAAAAGAAGGCTGAGCCGAGACCGGTTTGGCTCAGTGGTAGAGCGTCGGTCTGCGGACTGAGGGGTCCCAGGTTCGATTCCGGTCAAGGGCATGTACCTTGGTTGCGGGCACATCCCCGGTGTGGGGGTGTGCAGGAGGCAGCTGGTCGATGTTTCTCTCTCATCGACATTTCTGGCTCTCTGGCTCTCTCCTCCTCTCTGTAAAATATCAATAAAATATATATTTTTTTAAAAAAAGAAGAAGAAGGCTGAGATGATGGAACAGAGGCTGGAGTGATTTGGCCACAAGCCAAGGGAGGCCCGGGGCCACCAGGAGCTGGAAGAGGCAGGGTGGAGAGAGCAGAGCCCTCCTGACAGAGGGCGTTCACACTCTGTGCCCAGGATTGTGAGAGGATACATTTCTGCTGTTTTAAGCCGCTCAGTTTGTGGTCCTTGGTCTAGTAGCCCAAGGACATACGCTTACAACTGAACATATACTACAGGGTCTCCACCATCTCTCACCCACAGCCTCCAAGCACTGTGAACACTGGGGTTGTAGCATTTTTTGGTCACCATTTAGTCCCCAGAGAAGTGCCTGACACCTAGCAGACACTCAGTACATGGGCACTCGAGGATGAAGGGAAAGGGGTGGGGGGAGGGACCCTGACCGACAGCAAAGAGCCCTTATTGCTCATGCCCAGTCTCCGTCTCTGCAACTTCTGAGAGTCAGGTGCGTTAAATCTTAGTAATCCTCCAGTGCTAACGGGTCACGAGAGACCTACCACCTCTCGCACCACTGACCTCCTGGTGGTGGGAATGTTTAAATGCTCCCCGAGTCCAAGTTGGCCCTTGCGAAGGGGACAGGGTAGAAGCCTCTCCCAAGAGGAGGGGTGAGGCGGGGAGGGTCTGTGTGCCCATTACCAGTCTGATTCCTTCGCCTGTCCAGGGTTTCAATTTATTCACGTCTTTAGACCTCACTGTACGATGTGCAAGCCATACCGGCAGCCTCCACGTCACCAGGAGCTCGTCAGGACGCACAGCCTCAGCCCTGCCCAGCCCTGCCGAGTCAGCATCTGCATTTCAGCAAGGTGCCCAGGAGTGCTGCAGGGGTGTGAGGAGTGGGGGCCACAGCTCTGCTTCACAGCCCTGCCTGCCACCTCTGTGCTCAACCACACCCCTACATTAACTCCTCATTGTCTGAGAGGACAGCCTTTTGCTTTGTTTTGTTTTGTTTTGTTTTGTTAATCCTCACCCTAGGATACTGTTTTCCATTGTTGTTTTCTTAGGAAGCCTGGAAGGGTGGAGAAAGAGGGAAAGATGGGGGGGCGGGAGGAGAGTGAGAGAGGAAGAGAGAAACATTGATTGGTTGCCTCATGCACCAGCCCCAACCGGGCTGGGGATAGATCCTGCAACCCAGGCACTTGCCCTCGACCCAGAATCAAACCCATGACCCTTCAGTGCGAAGGCTGACACTCTAACCACTGAGCACACCGAGCAGAACCGAAAGGCCAGCCTTTCTGTTGCACCCATCCAAACACAGTCATGTTGCACCTCTCATGCACCTGGACAAGTCCTCCCATTTCCACTGGGGCACAGTGCAATGCCACCCCCTCAGAGTCCTCTGACCGCCTGTCATGTTGCCCCACTCTCTGTCATGTGGCCCTCCTAACACTACCCACCCTCTGAAATATCTTGATATTCCAAGTATCTTGTGTCCAGCCCTGTGGTCTCCACACAGAACGGGACATGAAGAACAGGACCATTATCAGCTGGCTGCCATGGAAAAGCATGTGGGAGGCCTGTCAAAGAGCTTACCACAAAACACGGGCTCCTGGCAGCCAGGAAAAGAATCACCGCAAACAAAATAAAGCTGTGCTGATCAGTGGTTCTTCTCTGCTACAGCCGAGGGCCTGGCCCAGCTCCGGTGGGGGTGTCCCAGCCAGTCCTGGCCCTGACCTGATCTGAACGTGGACCTGAGACCAGCGGGCAGGTGAGGTCCACCGGCCAGGCGATTGCTCAGAGACCGAGTGTCCTCAGCGCTGTCCCAGGGAGATGTCAGGTTCACTGGGCCCAGGTGTGGTGCCTGGCAGCAGACTGGGCAGGCAGAGGATGTTGTGTGCCCAGGTCCACTTATCGTCTCCCCTCCTGGGCTCAGGGGGCAGAAAACCAAACCCCACAGATGTCGACAGTTTCTAAGACAGGCAGCTCTGCCGCTGAGGATGCCGCCTGGATCCTGCCCGGGGAGACCCCCCAAATCGCTTCCCAGGGGCTTACCAGCTCTACCAGGAAGGCGGGGGCCACCCCACCGGCCTTGTGGAAGGCCCAGGGGAAGTTGAGCAGGCCGGCCCCCAGCGCGGATTTCAGGAGGATGAAGACGGCGCTCAGTGAGGACAGACCGCGGCCGGCGGTCACAGGCTTTTCCAAAAGGCCTCTGCTTCCAGGAGGCTGGCCCTCCATGGCTAGAAAGAGCAGAAGGGCGGAGAGAACAGTCTTCACACTTTCCCCTTCATATCCAGTATCCTTCTCTGGCTGCAAAAGGTCTCTCCTCAGTTGTCCCAGCCACCCCATCTCCCTCTTCCGGCACCTCTGCTGCCCCTTCTCCTCGCTCACTCACTGGCCCGTCACTTCTCTTCCTCGCTGCTTTCCACCTCCAGACATGTCGCCCCTGCCCCTCCCCCTCTAGCTTTCTACCAGCTGATCCTCACTCCTGCTCTCTAACTAAACTGAAGGACCCCCTCCTCCCTCCCCTTCCTCTTCTAAACCTTCTTCCTGCCCATCACAGCCCTCGGCTCCCTCCCCCCTCCCCCCCCCACCTCTCCGACAGCCCCAGACCTTACCACCAAGTGCAAACTTCAAGGTGAGAGAGGAGTGACGGTGACTGAGACTCACTCCAGGTGGTTCCGCTGCATTTCTTGGGCCCCGAGGGGTGGAAGAAGGAAGACTCCAGCTCTGCAAGGGTGGGTCATGAGTGAGTCGTGAACTAAGGAAGCCCTAAAGAGCACGTGTTTGGGTCATGTCCCCAAACCTAGGGGAGCAGGGACTTGAAGTCAGGGCCATCAGTCCCAAGAACTTGCAGCTTCGGAGACTTCTGAGGAAAGCTGGAGGCTCCCTCCCCCCCTCCCCGAAGGCGGGGCTTGCCAGTGGAAGAGGGAGCTCAGCTGGGGGAGATCAAGGGACACACCTGATCTCAGGCAGTTGACCGGGTCAGTTTCTCCAAAGGCTCCTCCCTCCAGGCCTGAGACCCGGGTATGAGGGGGGAGGAAAGAGCTTGGAGCGCAGCATCTGTCACCTGTTAGCAGCGATGTCCCCAAGCCCTTCTGCACAGGTCTGTGTGGGCCTCACGGGGTGCAGGGAGCTGCAGAGGGAGGCAGGCAGAGGCCAAGGCAGGCAGCACGTACTCCGAGGAGAAGCTCTCCACTGACTGTGCACAGAATCACCTGGGGGTCTTGTTAAAACGCAGATTCCTGTTCACCCCATCTTGAGAGGAGTGGAGAATCACGCTTCTCACCAGCTCCAGGAGGGAGGTGCTGCTGGTGGTCCCCGGGCCGCCCTCGGAGGAGAGACCACCAATCTGACCCCACACGTTGTCAGCTGACAGCAGAGTATAAAAAATGGCCCAGTTCCAGGAAATGCAGGCCTCGGGGAGTCAGATCTTGAATTCAGATGTGACTGTTTATCCCTGGTTACCCAAGCCTCAAAACCCTGTGTGAGGGTGCGTTAAAACCCAGATTGTGGGGCCCCATCCCTAGCGTTTCTGATTCAGTGGGTCTGAGAATCGCCTTTTCTAACCAGCTCCCAGATGGTGTTGAGGCTGCTGGGCTGGGGACCCCACTTGGAGAACCGCTGCCTCATGTTAGAAATATCTTCAATGCCCACGGCCTCACCCAATCAGCCCTTACCTGTGGGACACCAGATCTGCCCCACACTTTAAAAAATATATATATTTTATTTATTTTTTACAGAGAGGAAGAGAGAGAAAGAGGGACAGAGAGCTAGAAATATGGATGAGAGAGGAACATCGATCAGCTGCCTCCTGCACATCCCCCTCTGGGGATGTGCCCGCAACCAAAGTACATGCCCTCGACCGGAATCAAACCCGGGACCCTTCAGTCGGCAGACCGACGCTCTATCCACTGTGCCAAACCCGTTTTGGCGCGCCCCACAATTTTTCTCCATGAAGTTTCTAACTGTGTCACTTCCTTGAGGCCCATTCTCTTTTCATACCTTTTCAGGCTCTGCACAACAGGTGGTCAATAAACGCTTGGCCTGCAGGGTGGCCGGCCTCCCAGCATGCACCAGTGAGAAGGAGCTCAGAGTGGGCCATGTCTCTGGCAGTGTTTACACTGCCTCCAGGGGAGCAGTGCTCACTGGCATCCAGCGCTCACCCAATCCCAAGGGGATGCTGCCTCAGCTCACAGGGCAGGACCTGGGCTCAGGCAGGGGAAGCCAGTGGCTCAAAAGGTCATCACTGGCGCCCTGGCCGGGTGGCTCAGTTGGTTGGAGCATCGTCTGGACACCAAAAGGTTGTGGGTTCGATCCCTGGTCAGAGTGCATATGGGAGGCAACTGATGGACGTTTCTCTCTCTCTTCCATCCTCTCTCTAAAAGAAAAGTGAAAAATCAATGAAAGAAAAGGTCATCACTGGTAAGGGACAGGACAGGGTTTTAGCCCTGAGTGGGTGTCATCCCAGCCTGCAATGCCTTGTTGTCTCCTCCACCACCCTGACCCTGACAGTGCCCTGGGCAGGAAGGACTGAAAGAGTGAGCGAGTGAGTGAGAGTGAGTGAATGAGTGAATAGATGGCGGGATGAGTACACAGACTCCAGAAAAGACAAAAAGGAACATCACATACTTTCCCAGACATGTTCATCTCCTGAGCCGGCTGTCACAAATCATTCTCCTGGTCTGGAGGCGGGAAGTCTGGAGTCCAGGTGTCAGCAGGGACATGCTCCCTCCAAGGCTCTAGGGGAGGGACCTTCCTGTCTCCTCCAGCTTCTGGGGGTTCCACAGGTTCCTTAGCTCATGGTCACCTCACTCAAACCTCTGCCTCTCTCTTCAAATGGCCTTCCTGTGTCTGTAGCCTTTCCTTTTCTTATATGGACAGTGGTGATTGGATTTAGGCTCCCTCAGAGAGTCCAGGATGATCTCATCTCGACATCCTTAACTACACCTGCAAAGACCCTTTTTCTAGATAAGATCACATTCAGCCCTAGCCGGTTTGGCTCAGTGGACAGAACGTCAGCCTGTGGACTGAAGGGTCCTGAGTTAGATTCTGTGTACGACTACATGCCTAGGTTGTGGGCTCCATCCCCAGGAGGGGGCGTGCAGGAGGCAGCCGATCAATGATCCTCTCTCATCATTGATATTTCTCTCTCTCCCTTCCTCTCTGAAATCAATACAAATATATATGTTTTTAAATAAATAAGATCACATTCACAGGCTCTGGAGCATGAATGTATCTTTTTAGGGGTTACCATTCAGCACACCATACATACCCCACAGATCTGGGGTCTGATTATGCTTGCAACCACTTAGTCGGACAGTAAAGCAACAAGCACGGGTTGATTGACTGATTGAGCACCTGTGCATGCCAGGCCCTAGGGATTCAGAGGAGACGGAGTGGATCACAAGACTCCAGGAGGGAGGGAAATCCGGAGGAACTTCTTAGAGGAGGTGCCAAGATGAAGGCACTGGGGGGGGGGGGGTAGAGGGGAGTGGCAAGTGCCTGTTCGAAGGCTCAGCCCAGGGAATGAGCCAATGCTCCCAGGAAGGCCAGGTGTTCTGAGGTTGGGGTTCGATAGAGACTCAGGTCAAGGCACCTGGGAAAGGACTTTCTTACTGCAACCAGGGTCTGAGGCATGGCGGGGAGGGAGGCTGTGGCAGCAGGCGGGGGCCTGCAGCAGCAAGGCTGGCATAGGCTCTGCCAGGCCTTCCAATGTAGCCCCACCTTCTACTTTCTCCCCCGAAGCTGCCCTCAAAGCAGGGAGAGAGCAGCGGCCGTGGCTTTGTACTCCTTAATCTCAGCTCCCGCATCTGCCCGGGCCCCTCATTAGCTGCCCATTAATGTGCATGACTTAGAAATTGGCCACTGGGCTGTGAAATTCCACTCAATGGGAAAACCTCTTAATTCTGAGGGGCTTTGATATGCTCTCTCTGCCAGCATCCCAGGGCCGGGTGACCTTTTCGCAGCAGCAGAGAAGCGCCCTGTGGGGCCCATCTGTGTGGGCAGCAGGTGCTCCCGTGCACAGGGAGGCAGCGAGGTGGCACTCGGGTGACCTGAGGATGAGGCAGGTGGTGCTTAGCCCAGTGCCCGCCCACACTCAGGAGCCATCTTCCTTCTCCCGGTGTCGCCCTACCAGGGGAGCAACTGCCATCAAGGGTCGTTCCCTCCATCCCTCCTTTCCTACTCCTCCAAGTAGGGTGGGTCAGAGACAGGTTAGAAAGTTCCCGGAGAAAGTGACCTCATCTTATTTCCCAAGAAGAGTGATAGAAAGTTCTGGAGACAGGTCTCAGGAGCCAGAGTGCCTGAGACTGAAGGGCGACCTCGTCACGCACTGACTAATGGGGTGATAACACCGCTACCCTGCAAAGCTGTGTGTGGGAGGGCTCCATGAGAACGCTCATGACCCAGAAGTAGGCTTGCCTATTAGCTGTTGTTGAAGCAAAGGCTACATCGCATTCCATTTCTGACACGTGTTTTCCCTCTGCCCGACTCTGAGCTTCGCAAACAGCGTTCTGACCCCTGGCCACACCAGAATGCCCAAGGACCTCTTTAGCTGCCAATGCCGGACCCTCCATCAGGGCTGCAGATGCAGTTGCTTGGGCAGGCGGGCTTCGAGTTTCTGTGAAGCTCCCGGGACCGCTAACGTGCTGTGGAACACCCCAGTTCTGAACAGGTAGGGGCCCTGTCTCACATATCCCTTAGCTTGCAGTCCCCCCTTTTCCCTGCAGCGTTCTGCCCGGCCTGGCCCACTGAAGGCAGCTTAATGAAATGCTGTTGGAGTAAACTAGACGCTGAAGGGGTAAAGCCTCAAGGTCTTCAGATGACAGGAACCATTGACTTTCAAAGGCAGCTTGATCTATTGCCGTTAACCAGGACATGAGACAGCTGAGGGACGGGGAAACCCAGCGTGGTCAGCTGAACACCGGCCCCTGAAGATGTCCTCGGCTGAATGGCATCGCAAAAGGGACTTGGTAAATGAGAGCAAGTTATAAGGACCCTGAGATGGGGCGAGTGTCCTGGATGATCCAAGTGGTCCTTAAAAACAGGGATGTAGGAGAGGTCAGAGGTCAGAGAGGAGAAGGTGAAGGGATGACAAAAGCAGAGCTTGGAGTGATAAGAAAGGGGTCACAAGCCAAGGCATTTGGGAAGCCTCCAGAAGCTGGAAAAGGCAGGGAAGCGGGTCTCCTTTGGAGCCTGCAGAGGGAGCATCCCTGCTGACACCTGGTTTTAGCCCAAGGAGAATTTTTGGACTTCCCACCTCTAGAACTGTAGGAGAGAGAATTCATATGTCATTTTATGCCACAAATTTGTGGTGATCTGTCTCAGGAGCAACTGGAAATGGACACATCAGCACCCTGATCTCTCTATATCGGGGACTCAACAGTAGGGATCTCTTCTGAGAGCCCAGTCTGGAGACTCAGGGTGAGACACGGCCCAGGGCATGGGCCTTGCCAAGTCCTGCTGTCCCCTCCCTATAAAGAGGGGCTGGTGCCAGAGCTAGGACCCGAGTCCAGCTCTGGGGGAAAGAGGGTACTTGCACCTGGAAGGCTAAGGCAGTGTCTTCATCGTTGAGATTCTGACCTTCTTCCTGCTCACTGCATCCTGAGGCGCTCCATGGGGATTTTAGTGGCTGGAGAGAGGAGGGACACAGGCCTGGATGAGGGCCCCCTCTGGGCGCAGAGCCCCTGTAGGGGCATCACCTGGGTCCTGACCCCCAGGAGCCGCTCAGGTCTCCACGCCCGAGGCTTCCATCTTGCCGGTTCACAGAATCCCCTGGGAAAACTTGGTGGCAAAATCCATAGAACATAAAATTCACCATTTTGAAATGGACATTCAGTACATTTGGAATGTTGTGCAACCACCACCACCATCCAGTTCCAAAATATCTTCATCTCTCCCAGAGGAAACCCATACCTGTAAGCTATTCTCATCACCCCCTCCCCCAGCCTTGAGCAACCAGATATGCCTGTCCTCGTAGATGGGCTCATACACTGTGTGGTCTTTTGTGTCTGGCTCCTTGGACTTAGCATAATGTTTTTAAACTGGTCCACTTGACGGTGAGCAGACACAGTGCAATGTTGTTGGGCAGGTTCACCGATGGCAGGGACCATTCCCGCTCCCTCAGGTTCCTCGTGCACAGGGCTTATTCCTGAAAGAGCGCAAGATGGACAAGTGCGTGTACGTACAGGGAAGGTCTCAGACCTGCGTGTCCCCGGCACTGGGTGGGGCTGAGGTGGTGCAGCACCTTCAAGCTCCTGCAGTCAGAGCCCCTCCGAACTTTCCAGGGAGAGAGTTGCTAGTGGTGAGTCCTGGGGCCCAGCCTCATACCCGGCCCCTCTTGGTTCCCAGGGCCCCCATGGTCTGTCTATGATTGCTATGGGTTGGTTGCTTGTGTGTGTTTGTTTTTTGTTATTGTTGTCTTTTAAGATATAATTGTTCACTAGGACAATGAGAGGCCACGCCAGAAGAGAAGGTTCCCTGAAGCAGAGAGTTGGCTTGGCCCACAAGTACATCTGTCACCAAGCTCTACCATTGACAGGGGCTGACATAACTGAGTGCTGGCGTGCCAGCACGTGGCTGTAGGGTGGCACAGGGCCTGATCAGTGAAGGCCCAGGAGCAGGAAGTGGCCAGGCTGGAACTGGACCCAGGGCCAGGACTGCAGTTCAACACCTGTGCCCCGCCCGGTAACATCCTCTCTACAACACTCTTCCCAGGTGGGCCAGGTATCCCATGGTAACCACCTGACAGGGCCTTTCTCCTGGGACAGCGCACCCATGTCTCTCCTCCAGGGGTGGGAAAACTTTTTGACTAGAGGGCCACAATGGGTTCTTAAACTGGACCGGAGGGCCGGAACAAAAGCAACCTGACCATGCTGGCACTCTCATCTTGGGCTGCTGGTGAAGGAACAGAGGGGAGAGCAGGAGAACCCTCCGCTCTTTTGGCTCCGAGGGCCGGATCCGGCCCACGGGCCGTAGTTTGCCCACGGCTGCTCTACTCTGTCCCAAGACGCCCTGTCCAGCCATCCTCCCAATGTGTCACTGTCTCTAAAATGAGGCAGACACGGACGTCATGCAGATGCCAGCAGGAGGGACAGAGGTGGGCACTCAGGCTTTGTGCCCATCCTGCCTGCACTGCTCACTGTGGGTTCTGGAAGGCAGTGAGCCCAGCTGCCGCTGTGAATGGGGAAGTGATGCCTACTTGCCCGTGTTGGCGTAGAGGTGAAATTAGTGCGCATACTGCACGTAGCGCAGTGAGTCTGGATCCCAGCTCCTAACAATGCCCGGCGGGGAAGGAGCCGCCTTCGTTTTCTGTTACTTCCCTTTTAACACAACCCCTTTGGCAGGCACATCACTGCTGCCCGTTCCAGGCACCTTTCTTTGCCCCAGGGCTTCAATACTGCACAGAGCTGCTCTTTATGCAAAGACCAACCAGCCTTTACGCGTTGCTACTGAACTTCACGCTGTTAGATTATCCCTCATGCAGGTTCTCTTCTTGGAGCTGCAGCAACCACAGGTCCCTAAAAATCTTGCTAGCTTAACAACTCTCTTCTGTTCTTGACTTGGCCTTACTGTCTGTGCTTGTCCTTTCCTGTCCTCTCTTGTCCCAGCTACAGGACCCTACAAATGCGCACCGAGACAAATACGCCATGTGTGTGCTCGCTCCTGGGGTTGGCAGGGCCACCTCATCTAAAGAGCAGGACCGGTCTCTGCAGTGAGCAAAGCAGGGCAGTGAGCGGCCTCGGCTCAGGGAAGGGGGGAGGCAGGAGAGCCAAGTCCCGAAGGCAAGTGACACAGGCAGACATACACCTCGGGCAGGAACACGGGACACCCCGGGTCCAAGCACCATCATTTAGAGGTGAGGTATCCAAGTTTGAGAGAGACTGGTGAGCCGGAGGCTGCAGCCAGCAGGGACTACAAACTCGGTGCTGCGTGGGGACCAGAACTTCATTCCACAGTCACCCCGCTACGGTGTTTGGGTAACTGTATGACAGAGATGGAGAAGCTTTGCCTAGTTTACCCAAAACTTTCTCTAATTCAATCAATTGCCAACATTAAAACGGGAGGTTTCACAGATTTCAGGCTTCTCTAGAAAACTTAAGACGTGCTGTCCCCGAGACAGGGCCCGGGCGCTCCAGCCTGCACCAACCCTGCAGCCTGCTGTTTCACGCTGGGGCCACGTCCTCATTCCCTGTGGGACAGGATGGGCATGACCCTGGCTGTGGAGGGTAGGCAGGGGGACAGAAGGCTCCATAGCAAATAGTGTGCAAGCTCTTGTTTTGATACGTGGGAGCGACACTCAGATCACAGCCCATCTCTACAGGCAGCACGCTGAAGTTGTCAGGGGTGCTTGGGATGGGAAAGCTTTGTGGGGCCCTCGGCAATTTCCCCAAAGCTTCAAGCCAACAGCAGCCACAGTGTGCACTTAAAAATGCAAGATCACTAACATGACTTGCTAAGGAGAACCCATCACAGGAGCTGAGCCTAATAGTTGCTCCCTCATCCCTGGGCCTTTTTCTCCCCAGAATTTCATCAGCACCTTGATCCCACATGGCCTCTACTGCCTCCTTTCCAGTCCGTCCATCCTCGCCTGTGATGTGAAGGCAAATTTCACCCAGTCGACATAAAGATTGGTCAGGCAGGGGTTAAAAACAGGTCACCTTAGATTGGTTTCTTAGAAATGCCACCTTGTAGATAAAATGGACTTCATCAAAATGAAAAAAAAAATTATGCCTCAAATGATACCGTCAGGACAGCGAACAAAACAAACAGAATGAGAAAAAAGGTTCGCAGTCATGTGTCTTTGGTAAGAGACTTGTATCTAGAAAATATAAGGAAGTCTTATAAGTCACTAATAAAAAAAGCAGCCCAATAAGAGAATGGGCAAAGGCTCTGAATAGTCATTTCTCCAAAGAAGATATACAAATGGCCAGGAAGCACATGAAAAGATGCTCAACATCATTAGTCTTTAGAAAAATGCCAATTAAAACCACAACGAGACACCATTTCACACCACTAAGATGGCTAGAATAAAAAAAGATGGACAGTAACCAGTGTCGGGGAGGATGTTGAGAAACTGGAACCTTCATCCATACTGGTGAAAATGTAAAAAGAGGCAGCCACTTTGGAAACAAAGAGTTGGGCAATTCCTCAGAAAGACAGACACAGGAGCTATATGATTTTACTCTTAGGTATCTACCTAACAAAAATGAAAACTTATGTCCACACAAAAACTTGTACACAAATGCTCAGAGAGGCATTATTCACAATAGCCAACAAGTTGAAACAACTCAAATGTTGTTTCATCAAATGGATAAACAAATGAGGTCTATCCCTTCCGCAATAAAAAGGAACAAAGTATTGACTTGCTCTCATGAGTCTTGAAAACATGCTAAGTGAAAGAAGCCAGTCACAAAGGCTATATGTTGTATGGTTCCATTAATATGCAATGTTCAGAATAGGCAAGTCCATAGACAGCAAATCAGTAGTTGCCATGGGCTTTGGGGAAGGGAATAGAGGTTGACTACTAACAGGGTTTCTTCTGTGAGTGACGAATAGGTTCTAGAATTGTGGGGTGACGGTTGCATGACCTTGTGAATATACTAAAAAAACTTCTGAATTATATGTTCACTTTAAAAAGGAGATTTTTATAGTACCTGAATTACATTCAACAAAATACAGAGCCCATCCCAAGCTATCATCCAAGAGAAATGAGACAGAAGAAAACAGAGCCCGTGACACAATCCCTCTTAGCTTCATACAGATAATGCATATTTATTGAAAATTTTCTTCACCGACAATGGTGAAATCAAGACCCGAAATTACAAAACATGATGGCAGTTGAGACTTATAAAAATAAAGCGAAGGTCTATGTTTCACAGATCTGTGCAATTGCCTTCAAATCTCAGTCTGTCCTTTCATCAAAAAGGAGATCACGGAATCTGCGTTATTCCTCATGATGGAATAGTAAAAAACTGCATTCTGTTGACAAAAAAAAAAAAAATAGCTTTGCTTTCAAATAGCACAAGTCTTTAAAGTGACTTTTTCCGAACAATAAATATAGAAAATAGCCGTAATGAGCATATCTTAGCTTGGTCAGAGTTGTGTCGTCGGTGAACAGTATATCCTCCCTCTCGGCTGGAGACCCCGGACCGCCTTTTGCTGTTCTCCACGTCTTTGGTGCATGCAGCGGCTGGATGAAGTCCACCTGAGGCTGATCCACAGAATCCTCCTGAGGGACCCCGGCCCTGGGACACACTGAGATGTACACGAGCCTCCATGCATCGCAAGGGGAAGCCTGTTCAGAACAGCCTCTCGGACCCCTGCAGCTGAGGACTAAGGCCCTGTAAGCAGGCGGCTCCTCTAGAAACATCCCAGCTCCGCCTGCCCATCAAGACTTCCAGGGAAGGCTCTCTCTGGCTCTCACAGTCAGCAGTCTGACGTTGTCACACAGAAGGGGTCTTTGGTGGGTGAACCTGCTGCATGAGCTGTGGGCGCTTCACCCTGGGTTTCCTCCGCTTCGGCCTGCTTTTGGCCTTGTTGATTTGTACCACAAAGAAGGCCAGGACCACCATGGCTCCCAGGAAGGCGAAGACGGGAATGGTCTGGCCCACCTCCTGGTTGTAGCGGCCAGGCATGATCCCTGCAAGGGGACAGCGGTGAATGATCAGTAATACCACAGCCTCTTCTCCCAGGAGAGGCAGGCTCATCAGGAACAAAATGCTAACTAATTTCATTAGCTGGGCTTGTAGAGCAAACATAATTTTTAAACCTTAGCTAAAGTAACCCAGGGAATTAGTAGAGAATGAATTAAGCAACCTGCAGGTGCATTCTCAGATTGGCAGCTTCTAAGTGTGGGTGTGGGTGTGGGTGTGCCTGTGCATGTCTATGGGGGGGCGTGTGTGCAGGGAGGTCTGTGCTCACCTCAGACAGAGACCAGGAGTGGCCTTTCTCCTGTTAGACACTCTATAACAGGGCTGCCCAGAGCTGCTTTTTGTTCAAAAACAACAGATGGATAAATATGGGTGCTGGGGAGGAGGCCAGGCAGGAAGTTAAGGATGGCTGGCTGTGCCCCAGCCTCCTGGGAAAGCCTTGCACAGATGGGGCACGTGGTCAGAAACTGAGAGTGGCCACTGGAGAACCCTCGCTTTATAGTTAGAATGACTCCATAACTCAGCAATGCTGGGGTTCAAAATGACTGTCTTCAGTGCATCCCAGGACCTGCAGGCAAGGCCCTCCGAGGCTTGGCATCACCACACAAAGCTCCCAGAGTTGAACTGAATGGGCTGTGGTGCCCCTTTCAGATCCCCAGAATTTCTGGCCAATCCCTGGAACCAAAAGAAACCCAGCGTGGGAGATGTAAACCCTTGGAGGAGCACAGGCGTTTCCAGAGCGAGAGCGAGAGCGCCACCTGCTCACTGCTGAAGTGACTTGGTACCAACTGTCCCAGGTGAGGGAGAACCTGTTCCAGACAGACAGTCAGGCCAAAGCCATTATCTGGATGTCACTTAGGGCGAGGGGACAAAATCAGATCAGACCAGTGAGGTCTGACCCAGGTGGAGTAGGGCAGAGAATTGGTGGAGACCTCTGGGCTGAGGGCTCAGGGGCCAGGGTGGCTATAGCCACTGTCCTGGACAAAAAACCAGCTGATGACAGCCATCCCCTGCGGTATATTTTGTTTGTAGAACCTGAATAAGTATCTGCAAGCTGCCGAAACCGATTTGGGTCAGTGGATAGAGCGTCGGCCTGCGGACTGAAAGGTCCCAGGTTCGGTTCTGGTCAAGGGCATGTACCTTGGTTGCGGGCACTTCCCCAATAGGGGATGTGCAAAGGCAGCTGATCGATGTTTCTCTCTCATCGATATTTCTAACTCTCTATCCCTCTCTCTTCCTCTCTGTAAAAAATCAATAAAATATATTATTAAAAAAAAAAGAATCTGCAAGTTACTCTGTTGGAAAAATTTCAAGTGTAATACTGAACTATCATAAAAGAAATTCCAATCTGAAAATCCATGGTAATTTTCTGAAAGAGAGGATAGTGTGCTACTTTCTTAGGCCTGCGTATGGCCTTATTGATTCGTACCACCATAGCTTTCAAGAAGGCCAAGACGGGAGCCATCCCGCCCCCTGCTGGGAGGGAGAGCCTGTGACCAACTGCGATGTGGCTTAGCACAGTGAGGAAGCTCCTGAGAACTGACCTCCAGGAATGTCCCAGGCACCACTTTCTCCAGGAGACAGGGGCCTCACTTGAGGGCGATTCGATCGAAAGTTGGGTAACACCACTTTGTCCAGGTCGATGGAGAGCAGCTTCTGATGTTTCCAAAGATTACTTCAGGAAAAGGGATTGAAACAAAATAAAAATAAGCAACTGTACTACACTAGGAAGCTTACCCAATACCTAAGAAACAAAAAGTGATTTAAAGAGAAATTTGAAATGATGTCCATCTACATCAACCTCAATGCAACTGTGTAACAGCAGTAGAGACAACTTCCAGGTTGAGACAGAAATGTCAAAATCAAGTCCGTACCCATGAGGTTTTCATATCTGAGCAGGGCGCGTTTCTGCTGGGCTGCTGACACTGCAGCCTGGGAAATCCCGAGCACTGGGAGAGGAAGCGCCATGTGAACCTCTGAAGGGTGCTTGTAGGGGGCAGGAGCTAAGCCAGGGCTCTGTGGCCACAGGCAGGGCTACAGGCACCTGAAGGTCTCTGCCACGAGACACTGAAGGCGGGAGCTATTTTCAGATGAATGCAAACCAACGCAGTAAAGGTTGGTTTTACAGTGTTCTGAAGTGAACCCAGGGGGAGGACTACCCCATGTCCTGTGCCTGTGACATGGGCCTGTTTCACTATGCCAGGATCCTCAGTCAGGAAAAGCCCCATTCTTGTTGACAGAGCAAGATACTGTCCAAGGATAATTCAAACTGGCTCTTCTGAAAAGAAATGACGCAAGGTCAAGTTCGATAGTAAAATAGAGAAGCGGGTAGATCAATGTCTGTGCATCACACTGGTGCCAGAGCCAGACTCTGTCTCTCCTTTCAAGGGCACCATCATCAGGAGGGAGAATAAGGCAGACACAGGAACCAGGAGTTGAGAGAGGCGAATGGGGAGAGCACTTGCCTTGCCCCTGGACCAGGACAGTGAGGAAAGGGAACACGGGCTGTGAAATAGAAGCGTTACAGCAGCGCTATTATTAATTCTGAGATCAGGACTTGTTCGGGCCAATATAACTTAGACCTGAAGCACAGAGAGGCTGACATGCTGCGAAGAGCAGTGAAGAGCTTGGAAGGACACCCAGATATAAGAGCAAAGAGTGCAAACAGAAAGATGTGAAGGCTGTTCTGGCCAAAGTGAGGGACAGAATGAAATATGTTCCCGAATTATGAATTCCTACTTTTCTGCTTCTTATTCATTCTCTTACTTTGGCCAAGTAAAAGCAAAGATGTTCAGTTCTATCAGTAATCAAGGTGAGGTCAGCAGAAGCTGCAGACACTAGGTCTGTGGAGACGGTTTCTGTACAGGAAAGAGATAAACTACTATCGTGTACTTCCACCTGGGCAACTGCCTAGAAAATGCCAATGAGTGTTACAACCTTTCTACTTTGTATAATTTAACTTTTCACTTCAGGCTCGATCATTCTGAAAATTAAACTGACAGTGTTAAGTT
Organism: Vespertilio murinus; assembly: GCA_963924515.1. Taxonomy (NCBI): domain Eukaryota; kingdom Metazoa; phylum Chordata; class Mammalia; order Chiroptera; family Vespertilionidae; genus Vespertilio; species Vespertilio murinus. The sequence continues at coordinate 24,376,565 of OZ004716.1, forward strand.
ATAGAATCAATGAAATTTAAGCTTTATGACTCTGTAGCTGAATATATATGGGGCTGTATTTTAATTCTCATTGGTGACATCCTGTTCTGGAATTTAATTATCTGGTGATAGCACTTTATAGTTATGCAACTGTGGTAACAGTACACGACGCTACCATTGAGAATTTTACAGTGTTCTGATGGAGGGAGCTCCCAGTGGGTGTGACACGCATGCCACTGCTCTAAGAACCCTATGCTCAGCAAAGACATGGAGAAAAGAGCTTACGTTTCAGAGATGGACCTGAAACAGGCACTTGGCACTGACAATGGACACTGGGCCTTGCAAGGGCTCTGGGCAACTGTCTGACATTATCCAAATCTCTTCAGAGATTCAATGCAGGTCTAGGTCTCTGAGGACTGAGACTAATATTCAACAAGATGTGAAACGTGAGCTAAAGGCGAAGCCTTGTGAGTGTGTGAAGAAGAAATTCCTGAGCGAGAGGTGAAAATCACATTCTAGGAGCTGCACATTATTGGCACCCTTGATGGGCCAGGTTGGCATTGATGGATGGGCAGAGACTAAGGGTGTTGTTATCCGTTTCTCAGAGCCCTGACCAGCATCGCGAAGAATAATTGGGTTTTGGGAACTTTAGCCAACAACTGTCCAATGATTATGAATTGCTGATCACAGCTGGAATTAAAAGTCTGGTCAGAATGCTAGATAATGGTGCGTTATAAATAGATGACATGTAAAAATGGAATCTTTTCAGAAAATTTTAAATGACGGGGTGCTAAGTAGAATGGAAAAGTACCAGTAATTACAGCTTCAGAAAGAAAATTGCTGATGGGAACACAAGGTGATGATGCTATCATCCCTCTGTTTTCTATGGAGCACACTGAACAAGGCCATATGGTCAGTGAGTGCTGAACCGTGCCGCTGCTCCTGACAGCAGGAGAGCAGAGGCGGCTCCGAGGCCTTGTGCAGGCGGCCTCCTTCTGGGAGCCTGAAGCATAGATGGTGGTCCTCTGTCCCCTGCCATACGCCCCCTAGCCACACCAACATCTGTGTACACTGAGACCCAAGCAAAGTGGGCAGCCTGGTGGGTGAGAGAAGGCAGAAGCCTCCCTAGAGGGAGAAGCTGCCTGAAGGGTGTGGGAGAGATCCAGCCGCCCATGTGCCTGCAGTGACCATTTCTCACAGCACCCCTCAAAGGAGGGGGAGGGGGAGGACTACCCCATGTCCTGCTTCACTATACCAGGATCCTCAGTCAGGAAAAGCCCCATTCTCGTTGACAGAGCAAGATACTGTCCATGGGTAACTCAAACTGGCTTCCGAAAAGAAATGACGCAAGGTCAAGTTCGATAGTAAAATAGAGAAGCGGGCAGATCAATGTCTGTGCATCACACACAGAAGTGCACCCACAATGACCTGTTGTGGGAGGAGGTCACTTCACCAGACACGGGGAGAACAGAACAGATGCACATTCAGCCCAGCGGCAACCAAGGACCGATCTGCCACAAGCAGTCCCGGCCCCTTGGGCGTGACAAAAGAAAAGACCCCTCTGTATTTCAGAATCAACATCGCAAACAGGGAGGACTCAACCCTGAACCCCAAACCCAGAGCTTCTGTTCAAGTTAAATCGCTACCGGATCACAGCTTTTAGAGCAAGAATCGACCAAAGCTAAGGAAATGTTAATTACCCAAAGTACTTCTTTATGCAGAATACACCAGAGAGCACAATTCTAAAGGTCACTAATTTAAATAACTAAGCAACACGAAGCAACAAGCTAGAAGATTTGACAAAAATTCCAGGAAAATTCCATTCTCTTATTTTAACAAAGGCAATGAATCACAAATCCTGCAGAAGGGGTGGAAAAGCACAGGAAGACACTAACCTGGGAGCTGTCTCATTTAACGGCTGTGGCTTGGCCCATGACAGGTGAGGGCAGGCGGGCAGAGCCCGAGGCTCCGGGCCTCCCAGACGGGCCTCCAGGACCTTGGAATACCGGTGCAGGTGGTTCCCTAGGCGGCGTCAACCGACAGCAGGAACCGATCGATGTTATGAAAATGCCAGGGAAAAATGAAGCTTCATTACTTATCTGTCTGCTTTCCTGCCAACATGCCCACTGTGTGCTCTGTTAACCTGTCTTCCAGGTGCTTCAGAAGTGAGACCTGACTGGGGCCACCCAGTGAAGTGTGATCATTGTGAAGGGGAGTAACAGAACAGCCGTTCCCTTAAAGTGGCCACGCGGGACGCTTTCAGTGGCTGAGCAACCTTTACTAAGTGTAACTACATGTACCAGGCTATACTTGAGGAATCTAACCTACAGATACTCTTCACAGAAAATTATTTCTCTTTTGAAGTATTTCATTTTCAGGCCAAAAAAATCTGCATCTTCAAAGTTCAAATCCAATACTGTAGCCACTGGCTATATATGGCTACTGAGCAACTGAAATGGGGTGTCACGTATTTAAATTATACCGTGGTGTACTAGGCTAAAGTATTCTATTACAGTGAATTTCACCTGTTTCCTTTTACCTTTTTAATGTGGCCACTGGGAAATTCAGAATTAGCCTGTGGCTCACACTGCACTTCTGAGGACAGCGCTGCGAGGATCACAACATTCGGGCCATGAGAGCACGCGGATCAGCCCTGCCTGCCGTACACCACGCGGGCGAGACCGCAGGTCCCACGGAACCTTCTCTTCAGGCTCCGCTGCATAACCACTGGTGGCCTCGGCAGTTACTTGAATTCCCTCAGCTCCTGTTTCTTCATTGGTGAACTGGAAAGAATACTATCTATTTTCACAGGGTTCTGGGAGGACCCAGTGAGGGAATCTGTACAGCACCCTAGGCCGGGTGCCTGCTACCTAGTGAGAGCTCAAAAACACTGGCTGTTGCCTGACTGGTGTGGCTCAGTGGTTGACCATTAACCAGGAGGTCATGGTTCGATTCCTGGTAAGGACACATGCCCAGGTTGCGGGATCGATCCCCATTGAGGGGTGTGTAGGAGGCAGCTGACCAGTGATTCTCTCGCATCATTGATGTTTTCTCTCTCTTTCCTCCCATCCTTTCTAAAATCAATAAAAATCAAAACAAGACAAAAAAAAAAAAAAAAAACGTTGGCTGTTCCTCCCTGGGGAGGAGCCAGGATCTTGGTCTGTGAGAGTGGGATGATAAACATCTACTTGGAGCACTGTGAGGACCCAGGAGTGGCATGGGAAAGCACTGGCACCTGAGGGTCTCAGCCCATGACCCTTCTGTTCACAGGAGAATGACCCTGTCTGCCGGCTACAGCCACTGGCCCCTACTCCGTCCACAGGTGTTAAGAAAAACAACCAGAGGCACCTCTAACTGGCTCCATTTCCTGGCAGGCATGACAATTTCCTGAAACAGCCTGCGCCAAGCCTCACCCAATCCCCCCCGCACCGAGCACCTGCCAGCGCACTCACCTTCCATCCTCTCTGGGGGGGTGGAGCCTGCCCCGCTGGGAGGGCGCTGCCGGTTCCCAGAGTGGCTGAGGCTGGGAGGTGTCACCCCATAGGACGTGAACTGAAGGAGCGCATCCAGGAGCCAAAAGCAGTCTGTGGGTTCAAGAGGCATACTGCTTAGGAATTAGATGTTTTAAAAAAGAATTTCTACAGGAAAATAAAAGCCCTCAAAATGAGGGGGTGGTGAATGAGAGGGGAGAAGATTAGTTCAGAATAAGCTTTATACTTGAGAAACATGCATTCTCCACGGTCAGCGCTAGCCACAGAGGACAGCAAGAAACACGACCCGGCTGTGGGCTTCACACCCTGCCCAGGGCTCGGGCAGGGCAGCACCAACGGGCACTGGCTGGACAAACTGTTAAAGCACCACTGGGCTCCGGGCCCTCACCACGAGGACAGAAACAGCTCCTTCAGGGGTGGTGAGACCACATGACACCCACTGAGAGAAGGCCCACCCGGAGTCCGGGCCCAGGGCCAGAGAGGAGAACAGGATACTGAAACTTGTCAGTGCCTGAGGCTGTCCTGGGGGGAGGACCCTGACTGTGAGGGCAGAGCCAGGACCACCTGTGCACTCCACAGGGACGTGGGTTAGAGACTGCGCTATGAGTCAGTGGGCCCAAACACTAAGTTTAAGAGCAGAAAATGCTCAGTGATTCTGGGAGCCAGCCAGGGAGCCTAGGCGCTGGGTTGTGACCACCATCCCATCAGAGCCATGGGGATGGCCCTGTCTATCCGGAGACGGAGACACTGCTGCCTCCACTCCTGGGATCACCACTCCCGCCCTGTACTCCCCACAGCGGCCTTTCCAAATCCCATCCACACCAGCTGGACCAGACTAGACTCACGAGATGACCCACCCTGGAAGCACTTCTCCCACCGAGAGCTCTTCTGGTGGAGTGCTCAAAGCCCCGAGCTCCTCTGCGCTCCCTTCTGAGGCTTAAAGACCAGGACAGTTCTCCCAGGCTCTGAACATTTTAACAAAGAGTCATACCAGGAGATTTCAGGTCTTAAAAAAGATCTCTGTGGAAATAAAACATTAATCTTCTTTTAACTGTGACTCTAATCTTCACTTTTGATTTTTAACAAGACCAATCTGATTCTAAGGATTTACATAAAATGCTAAGAATTTAGTCGACTTCAATTTTAAGTGAGAGGAGAAGTGCACCATACAACTCCCAATTCGTGCCCTCGTGGCCTCGTTCTTCCCGGCTAAGCCTGCTCCCTGCGCGCCAGTGTGAGAGTGTGTGTGACTCCGCACCCTCCCCTCCACCCAGTTCTCCAGTGAGAAGATTAGGTTTTAATCTTGGTTTTGTCATCATCCCACCAGGCAAAAAGATACAACGTTTTCACCACTTTGCTTCCTCCTTTACAAAAAGAAGAAAATAAACTGTGTTCAAGCTCGAAACCCCCGCATTTGGAGGATGCATAGAGAGATGCTGAAAAAGAGGAGGGTTACTAAGGACTAGTCCCTGCCTCTCTCATCTGCTAATGAACCCAACACTCTCCACTGATGAAGACTCATAACAGCCAAATGACATAGTTTAGAGAACCAAGTGCTGCCCTCCAGAAAAAGTGGGACTGATCCGAGAGGGGCACCTGTATGGTAGTGCCATTAACGTTCAGACCCCAGAGGGGCAGGCCAGGTAAGCCAGCAAAGGGTCTCTCCACTGAAACTCAGTGGTCTTGGCACCTACTGGACCTAAGACAATGGACATGGAGGGAAGGCAGGGGAAGCAGTAAATGAATGCCATTTTGCATATTAAATGCACCCAGACTTATATACTTACTAGAGGCCTGGTACATAAAATTCCTGCCGGGGGGCGGGGGGTCCCTTAGCCCAGCCTGCACCCCCTCCTGTAGGGGATTTGGGCCTAAACCAGCAGTCGGACATGCCTCTCACAATCTGAGACTGCTGGCTCCCAACTGCTCGCCTGCCTGACTGATTGCCCCTAACCACTTTTACCTGCCAGCGTGCTCACCCCTAACCACTCCCCTGCAGGCCTGATCGACGCCTAACTGCTCCCCTGCCAGCCCGATTGCCCCCAACTACCCTCTCTTGTGGGCCTGATCACCCCCAACTGCCCTCCCCTGCCAGCCTGGTCACCCCTAACTGCCCTCCCCTGTAGGCCTAGCTCCCCCCAACTGCCCTCCTCTGTAGGCCTGGTCCCCCCAACTGCCCTCTCCTGCTATCCTGGTTGCCCCTAATTGCCCTCCCTCACCCCTAACTGCCCTCCCTCCCCTGCAGGACTGTCGTCCCAACTGCCCTCCCCTGCCAGCCTGATCCCCCCAACTGCCCTTCCTTGCCAGCCTAGTTGCCGCTAACTGCCCTCTCTTCCCTACAGGCCTGGTCACCCCCAACTGTCCTCCCCTGTTGACCTGGTCCCCCGCAACTTCCCTCCCTCCCCTACAGGCCTTGTAGCTCCCAACTTCCCTCCCCTGCCAGCCATCTTGTGGTGGCCATCTTGTGTGAGGGCATGATGGTCAATTTGCATATCACGTCTTTATTATATAGGATTAAAATAGTTCAAGCAATCAAAACAGCAGGAACTTCCCCAACTGTACCTGTCTCTCATGAGCAGGTTTCTGTTAATTTAGTAGCATCTTATCTGAGCTTTTCCAGGGACAAGGAAGAGAAAGGATTTGAGTATCAAAGTCATGAAATACAATCTATGTTTCAGCCACACCATCAATTCTCACCCTTTTGTCGATGACTGTCATCTAAGCAATTGGAGTCTCCGTACAAGACAATCCGGCCTCCACCCTCAACTGGAATCTGATAAAGGCCCAAAACAGGGACATTTTCAACAACTGCTGTTTCCTGCTTTAAAACCTCCAATCCTGAAACAACAAAACAAAAACAGCAATGGAAAAATTTATTGAGGAATAAATTATTTTCCAGTTGCCACTTAACTTGACATGTGACAAAGAAATCAGAACAAAACCCACTCTTCAATCACAGCAGTGCAAACTTTCAGCACAGAAAAACAAGGCCTCAAACGCCACTAATTTGGGTTTTAGCAAAACTCACTTATATGTGTATATATGCAGGATGTCCCCAAAAGTGTATATACATTTTGAACAATTATTAATTCCAGTGAGCTAAATCTGAAAGGAAAGAAACATTGGAACTAATTATTCAAAGTGTGTATACATTTTTGGGGACACCCTATATGCCCATATTCATCCTCTTTCATTTTCACTTAAAGTGGTGGTAATAGTATTTATAATATTAAATGTTTCACTTTTCCCTTTTCATATTAGAAGCACAAACTTTTGTCCTGTCTTATCATGCTGAAAGGCTTATGTCCTTGGACCACATCCACTGGCAGCTGGCCAGGCAGTTATAGATACATCTACAGACACTGTCAGACAATGATATCCAGTTTCATGTCTTACTATTGAAAGCTAGGACAAACATAACTAATTAAAAACTATATGCCCACAATATTTTAAATTTAGATTTAAGATATTTGTTATATTAATCCATAAATACAAATGTTCCAGAGCAGAGCCTTCTTATCTCTGCCCAAACAGATGGCACAATTTACAATGTTTAATGAATCAAAAAGTCAAAAATGCATAAAATGCCACAGGCAGCAACTGCCAGTGACGTCCCTGCATAATCTAGGAGTCTCCCGCCCTGAGGCAAACATGTCCCCTGGCATTGGATGACGCACATCTTCACCAAAAGCCAATGTTTACCACATTGGTAACATCAAAAACGTCTGTGGCTACAAAAGCGCAGCATTTCCTGCTCTCTGTGTGTAATTCCACTCGGAACTGAGTGGGAGACAGCAAGGTGTTCTTGGGGGAGAGGGAGACAGCACAGTGCAGCAGAGGAGATGGGGGGTGTACACACAGTTTTGTTTTTCACAGTAAGATCCTTTGTGATCCAGCATAACCCAGATTTTCAAATTCCTTTTGTGTCCAAAAGATTATTCAACTTAAAGCCTGTGTGAAGATAAAAATCCCCTTAAAAAGGATTTCAAGGCAATTTTACTTTTCAGGCCACCAGAACCCCAACATGAAGGACATACCTTTAAATCTACTTTTGATTCCTCTCCCACCAAAACAAGGCACTGGCAGCCAGCCAAGACCACTGCTGCCATCCCTGTTCGACCCCTCCCAGAAATGACACTGCCCTGTGAGAAGCTGATTTCAGAAAGAATCACTAACCCATAGTAAACTGTGCCAAGTGACTAGGAGACATGATAATTTATGAGCTTAAAGTTAAAATATAACCCTATGAACACAGACTTATTGATTGATCTTGCCTGGATGAAGGGAAAAAGCCCTTCGGTAATACAAAAATAAATTTTGCCTTGCAGTTGCAAATAAGATGAATGAGAAATACTTCCTGCCTTCTCATCACTTTCAACTAATGAAACTGTTCCTAACTTCCAATTACAGAAAATGGCCAACTTTACAATGAAGGGAATGGAATTTTTAAATTCCATTCTGGAATTTAAAAAAATATTGACTTGCATGAGAAAATGAATGCTTCCTGTAAATTTCCATCAGCCTGTCCTGTTGGGCACAGAAGAGTCTCAAACTCTTGGCCGAGGTGAGAGACTGGCGTGCGGGGCTGAGGAAGACTGCGGGACACCAGGGCAGGTAGATGCTTCCTGCCGTTGGGAAGGCCACGGCAGTGCAGGTTCTCTGGCTCCTCTCTGCTCCCCGGTATGCTCAGGGCACTAACACAGTGTCTCAGATCCTAATGTGAGGGGAACTGCAGCATTCGCCTCCTGTGGTGATGCCTGGCTACAATTAAAGAAACAAAACTGAACTCCCCTGGCAATGGGCAAGGAGACACCTGATTGGTGTTGCTCTTCTATCAATCGGGGCAAAGCAGATGTACAGTCCTTAGTTCATCCTTCCTTGATGTTTGTATCGGTGGCCAGAGCTGTTTTATGCCTGAGGCACATAAAATTATAATTCCTAGGTCTTGGAGGGGAAAAGATCAGAAACGCTAGTATCTGTTTGTGGAGATGTTGTGATTATTCTAGTAATTTCTAGATAACAGTAAATAGGTAGTTCTGGCACATCTCCATTAAGAGAGAACATGTGACATGGATACATGTCACTTTTGTGGATGTGGATATATGTCAATCTGCACATAACACTGGATGCTATGAGAATAATAAATGGGTCACAACTGGTTTTCAGAAAACTGGGTGGGGGGCTAGTATGGTAATACTGGAATTATTTCAGAGGGCAGTTACTGTGAATCATGTATTCTCAGGAGCCAGAATGTGTTCAGATCCTGAGTCTCGGCCATTTAACTCTCACTGTGGCCTTAGATGCATTTACCCTGCCTGTTCTCGCCTGAAAAGAGTGTTTTAATGAGAGTGCATATGAGTTGTTGCAAAAAATTAAAACACGAAAAGCATGTAAAATGGGACCTGGCACAGTGTAGCTAATAATATACATGAGCATTAACTTTTTCTGGGTTCAGGAAAATATAAAAGAAAGAAAACTGAAAAAGAAGACTGTTTTTCTCTTTAAATTCTTAAGGAAATTGTAAGACCCTGTAATTAATATTCTTTACCTTCATACAGTTAAAAAACATAAAAACATGGTCAACATTTTTCTAAATTTCAGTAATCTGGCAATCATGGAAACAGAAAGCTTTATAAATAGTAACACAAATTTTAAGCAACTTTAAAAGTAGTTTTAAAGAATATCTACAAATATTCAACAGCCCCTCTCCTATGGGAAATTCAATTTATTTTGTAGTGGTCAGTATACACATATATTCAAATTATCAGCAAGAGGCTGTCTTATCATATCTTTGCATCTTCCAGAGCCTCTACCCAGAAGTCTTGCTTAAAGTAGGTACTATACAAAATAACAAATTATAAAAACAAAACAAAACTGCTAATGGGTATGGGGATTCCTTCCTGGGGTGATGAAAATATTCTGGAAGTAGGAAGTGGTGATGAATGCACAACTGTGTTAATACACTAAAAAATCACTGAATTGCACACTTTAAAAGGATAAGTTATATGCAATAAAACTGTTAATTAAAATACAGAAGAGAAAGAAGGAAACCAAGGAGCATGTGAACAGCATTTCTTACCTTGGTCTTTAAAAGTGTGTGTTATCACTATGCCATCTTCTGGAAATTTAGCGATGCTGCACCCTGATGCATAATACACTAGAAAACAGTTGTTCAAAGTTATGAAAACACAGAAATATGGAGCATTTTATTAACAGCTATTCACTTACCTAAAATGCATTCTTTAGACAATATTTGTTTTCTAAACTTGTTGTTAATCTTAGGAGAACTGCTATCATTGCCTGGTGATACTTAAACTAAAAGGAATGACCTTAAAATTAAACTGAAAAAACAAACTATTAATATAAAGTTTCTGAGTTGCTTTATTAATATAAAGTCAGAGTTTTCATAGACTTGAAACAACTAAAACAGGATGAGCAGAGTCAGTAACCATAGTGCTCAACATATTGTTCTAGTCTAGCTGGTGTGCTCAGTGGTTGAGCATTAACCCATGAGCCAGGAGGTCAAGGTTTGACTCGTGGTCAGGGCATATGCCTAGGGTGTGGGCTTGATCCCCAGTGGGGTGCATGCAGGAGGCAGCCGATCAATGATTCTCTCTCAGCATTGATGTTTCTATCTCTCCTTTTCCCTTCCTCTCTATGAGATAAATAGAAAGCTTTTTTCATATAAAAATATAATGTTCTAGAAACTAGCTCCCAAAACTAATCTATGGGGAAATGCCTTACATGAGATTTACAGAGTTATGTCACAAACAGAATGGTATACATAACCAGGAACCCATGAAGTATTCCCTATTGGGGAAAATACAGGATATAGAGCACCTTACAGGTGGCACTGAAACTAGAGGTGCTTGCACAAAATATCTCATTTTGAACATTTGGGCAGAGCTAGAGTAGCTAACACCTCTGGGAAGACACTGAAGCATTCTCTCCACAGAGCCTCCCAGCTTCAGGAACCACACCACCTCCCTCTGAAACATAGGCTCTCCTATAATAATGTGCCCTATGAAAACACAAACACAGAACCTTACTGTCATGGCTTGCCAGGGTAAAATCCCCTTCGTACAGGCCATCGCTGAACCCCATATTCCAGACAGACAGGAGTTCATTCAGAGCCGGGATATTGGCTCCCCCAGTGTCCGGCATCCACCACTGCCTGTGAAAATGACAAGGAGGCGCCAAGAGGGAAGGAACTGAAACACTGTGTATATACACTTACTCTCCTCACAACAAAAATGAACTTGCCAGATCCAGCCCAGCCACACTAAGGTTGCAGCTGAAACTATGCCTGGGTGTGAGGAATGCTTTAACATAAATGCTTCAGCCAGTGTGCAAAGGAAATTTGTTTCATAAAATGCAGTCCACGACATAAAGGCACTGCGTATAAAGACCAGACCTTGAGGGGTCTGTGAAGGAAAAGAGATGACAAGCCCTGACCAGTTTGGCTCAGTGGATAGAGCATTGGCCTGCGGACTGAAAGGTCCCAAGTTTGATTCCGGTCAGGGGCATGCATCTTGGTTGTGGGCACATCCCCAGTAGGAGGTATGCAGGAGGCAGCTGATCAATGATTCTCTCTCATCGATGTTTCTAATTCTCTATCCCCCTCCCTTCCTCTCTGTAAAAATTCAATAAAATATTATTTTTTAAAAGAAATAAAAGAGATGACAAGCTTATAAAGTTCATCGCAAACTGAAGAAAAAAATTCAAATTTTATTACAGGAGTGACATATTCATAATACTTTGGGAATCTCTGATTAATAACAAATTTACTATGATTTTTTTAAATAACAGGTGCTTTGGTGCATTTAAATTCATACAGATTCAGTAACAGAGCAACAGAAGAATGGAAAAGAACTTAACAGAAATTTAAAGCTCAAGTATCTACGATCAACAAGGGATGACAAAGCCTTTAAATCAGTACCTGAAATCAAGGAGCATTTTACTGACTTTACAAGCAGCTTTCAGGAACATTGATACTATGTGAAGAGAAAGCTTCCTCTAACCAGGTGTCTGAACCTGCCTCTAACATCTGCAAGACCACCAATGGCCAAAAGGCACTTTAAGTATTTGCTAGATAGAACTTAATTCCCCAAAAGTGAAATTTCTTATCCAAATACCAACTCATATCAGTACCTCGTGTTTTCATCGTAAAACTTGACTTTTCTCATAACAGACGTGTTGTACCAATCACTGAAGACAATGATGGAAAGGCCATTGTCTACGTCCCGCCGCAGTTTGGCCACCTCCTCGGGGAAGTACTCTTCTTCACTGTCCACCATGAGCAAAGTGCCTGAGGGACAAAATGCCAAGCTCTGAGAAATTTCACCTCTGGACGACAGGATGTCACTGTTTCAGAAACACAGCAGTTTACTGGCCTCCATGCTGCAAGTTACCAGCTTCTAACATTTTAGTTTATAGCCCCCCGATCCACGTTAGAAGAGGGTGAAAAAGAAAGGACTGGGGGCCTGCAGTACACGGACACCAGCTAGCAGTGGGCTGTTTCATCTCTGATATCAAACAAAAAGATATTTCCTTTACTGCAGAAGAAGCCAAATACAGTGCTAGAGCTTATTTTAATTAAAAAAGAAATAAGATAATAAAAGTACATTCTGACAGTACCACATTTTAGCTGAACATGACCACCATCACCACTAATTGGTATATCTACGACAACTCTGACTTCTGAAATCACCACTAAGTAGGAATGTGCACTGCTCTGCTTGGTGCCTCCACTGGGACCAGGAGACCCCACACCTGCTTCCTTTGCTGGCCTCTCATTTAAACCATGATTCGCCTTTCAAACGTTTCACAAACACCCCACCGAGAGGAAAGAACATCTGGCTAGCACCCCGCTGTTGCTCACCATATTGGCTAGCGTCGAAGCACGTGAAGGGGGAGCCGAGGACTTCAACAAAGTAGCCCATGCTTCTCAAGTGTTGGTACATGTCCCTGAAATTGGTGTGGATGTGGTCGCCATTCCTGAAAAACAGCAAGCCCCAGCATTCAAATGATCAATCTCTCCTTGTCATAAAGGTAGCCACAGGTTAATTCCTGAACCTGTCACCTCTGTAGGAGCACAGCTCCATCCCCAGCAGAAGTAATAGGAAATCGTGCTCAAGGCATAGGCATGAAGGAATAAAACAACAAAAAGAAATGCACTGCCCAGCTGGTGTAGCTCAGAGGTTGTATCAACCCAGAGTATCAACACAGGAACTAAGAGGCCGCTGGTTCGATTCCCAGTCAGAGCACATGCCCAAGTTCTTTTTTAATGACAGTTAAAAAAGTTGCTGGCTTGATCCCCTGTGGGGGATGTGCACGAGGCAGCTGATCAATGATGTTTCTCTCTCATCATTAATGTTCCTTAACTCCCTCTCCCTCTCCCTTCCTCTCTGAAATCAATGAAAATATATTTAAAAAGAAGAAATGCACTGAGGATCACTTTAGTGGTGGCATACATGTGAATGGTCAGCAACCACCAGCATTTGACAAATTCGGCATGGGAACGCAGGCATGCGGAGCCACGCCACACAGAGCAAAGGAACTAAGATGGTGACAAACAGTTCATCTTCATCACCACTACTGCTTACCTTTCCATCCTTCCTTCTCTCAATGTGCTCATTTCCCTGCTGTGTACTCCATCAGCTGCCTACCCAAATGACCCAAGAAACAGCCAGGGTCATCCTACCTCCCACTGCCCACCTCAGCCTGACAGGGTCTGCCGCCTCCTCAGCGGGCGGGACCCAGTTGTCCTCTCCAGGCCCATGGCCATTGCCCTGGTCTATCAACTCCTCCTCGTTTCTCGTCTACTTGCCTCTGGTCTGAGCCCCCCTAATCCACCTTCCAGAGACGTTTTTATAAAGAGCAGCACTGACATTATGTGGGAAACATGCCAGGTCCCTGGAGAGTCAGGCCCATAGAGCACAGAGGCCTTGTTATCAATATAGCAGAATGGCCAAAGGCCACTCTGGCCATCTGCCTAATTGGGATGTTCAAGGACCCTGAGCCTGAGAATCCTAATCAGGCCAAGATACAATGAATGGGTGCAGGGACACACGGTATACTGTGCCCGTCAGTAGCCATATGATTGATGTAACTATTGGCATGAAACCTTCTTTGTCTAAATAGTGTAAAAGTAGGTATTGACCAGCTAGTCAGCTGGAGTACGTGGAGAAGTCTGCTACAGAGAACAGCTGGGCAGGGGAGGCAGGAGAAGCTGCTGATCCAGAGAGCTTAGGTATTGCTACAACACAAGGCAATGAGTCTAGGGCACCGTGCAGCTGCTCAGATACTAGCTGAGGGTACAGAGACTGATACTACTTTATAGAAAAGATATGTATTAACCAGCCGGTGTCTGGCTGCCTTCTGCATAGACTTTGCTAGGAGGACTGTCTTGTCTAATGGCTATGTGGCCAAAGGCTTCTGCAATAAAGACTCATTCTTATACCCCCACAACTTTTCATGGCTTCCCTGTCTGCCTTGACACTGGAAAATGATGTTTCTCTCTCATCATTAATGTTCCTTAACTCCCTATCCATTCCTCTCTGAAATCAATAAAAATATATTTAAAAAGAAGAAATGCACTGAGGATCACTTTAGTGGTGGCATACATGTGAATGGTCAGCAACCACCAGCATTTGACAAATTGGCAAGTGTCTCTGACACTTGGCAAGCAGAGGTAAAGAAGGAACTTGAATTAAGTTCCCTGAGGTTAGTACAGTGAGAAGAGTTCAAGGAAGAACCAGCCTGGTGTAGTTGGGAAGAATTTAGAAGAATACATGGACTCAGAAGAACTCAAAGTCATTTGGAGCTCATGCAGGGCTCTGGCTATGCTCTGACACCTTATAAGTGTCCTCAAATCTTTCAATTATTGTTGCTCACCATTTTCAGGGTCAGCCCAGCTGCTCTGGGGGGCGCTGTGAGGGACAGGGCCTGGAGGTCTGAGGAGGACACATCAGGAAGTCTGGCATATGAAGAAGTATGACTCGGCAGCCACGGGAGTTTTAAGCAAACCTTGATAGAATTTATGTTTTTAGGTGACCAGGGCTGCTGAGCAGACAAAGGGATTTAAGGGAACAAAGATGGTAGCAGTCACTCATCAGGAGGTGACGGATGCTGTCCAGGCAAGAGGATGGCCTGAACAAGAGTGGGAGGAGCAGAGGTGGCGGCCAAACATGTCTGGAAAGAGGACTAACGGGATTTGCTGAATGATTCAACAGAGGGGAAGACAGCAGTTAAGGATGAGTTCAAGGTTTTTTACTGCAAAGTTGTGCAAGTCTGCAGGGAAATTCACAGGATGCCCTAAGACCGTGCTGAGGACCTGCAGTCTGAGGGTCGAGGAACTCAGGCTCAGTGAGGAGCGACGTCTGCTTCCCGCAGGGACAGCGACCGCTAGTCCTGCTGTGGAAGGATGGGGTGGGGGTGGGGAGGTGAGAGTCGTGTCTGGTGGCTGCTTACCAGTCCAAAGGGTCATTCTTCATTCTCAGATTATCCCTGGGGAAGTAGCCAGGCGGGTAGCGGAGGTTGTGGTACTGGTCCCAGAGAACTCTCTTGCTTCGAGGAGGAGCAGGAATTATCTTCACCTTAATTGGGAGCTTCACTGTTGAAGTCTGTTCTGCACCATTTTTTGACTGAAAAAAAAAAGAGAAAAAAAAAGAAAGAAATTTGAAGTGCCCCTTTTGCTCAGAAGAAAGTTTCAGATCTGGGGGTTTATTTAAAAAGTCGATTCTATTTATCATTTTAACCCTAACAATCTGAATACAAGAATTTCCAAGAACAAATGTAGAAAGGGACCTTCATATATCACAATTAATTCCCTTTAAGACCTTGAGTTTGAGACTTAAAATTGAAATCACCTTGTTTCTGAAGATACACAGGATTAACCCTACATTCCCTTTCAGAGAATACATATTTCTATAATTATTCTGAGCTTGAAATTTGGCATGAAATAGTCCTATCTGCTGTTGCTCAGCAACAGGACTGGAGGCACCGTCAATCACCACTGAGCTGGTTTTTAAACGCCAGCTGCCGTACAGGCCCTGGAATCACTGATCATGGCCTTCCAGCCTGATCACACCAACTGTGCTTCCCATCTGAGCCCATGGGAACTGAGCCTGCGCCCTCTTCCTGGCAGGCGGAGGTGAACGTTTAAGAAACACAAGCCCCTCTCGGCACGCACTTACTTCTACCTCTGCTGGGGAAGCTACCGTGATCATGACGTGCCCCTGCGCGATGCCTTCCCAGGAAGCCGCTTTCTTGGTGACAGAAATGGAAATGGCCAGGTAGCCGGACCAAGGCCATAACACCGAGGAGTAAGAGAAAGCCACTTCGATGTTGTCTCCATTCTGTGGCAAATAGGGCTGCCAGTCAGGCTGCAGGAGAAAAAGAAGCCAAGCCTAAGGTGAAACGCTCAATTCCTAAATTATCTACAGCCGCTTTTGAGAAATACTTCATAGTTTAAATTAGGCAAAATGAAATTTGTATACAGACACTAAGCAATCTATAGCCAAAGTAGCCTATGGAATGTCTAGAATATCACCCACTAGAAATGTATAGAATCCATTATTTCTGACAGCCTCCATTTTTTTTTCCTCTTTTTCTGACAGCCTCCAATTTTAAAGATAATTTTTTTCCCAACCTTAAAAAAAAATAAGGGACACATATTTGTAGTACATAAAAGTTGATGTATAGATATAGTGAATTTAAGTAAATTAAAACTCTCAGGTTGGAGGTTAGATCCAATTAGTTGTATGCTTAAAGAATCATATTAGCCCTAACTGGTTTAGCTCAGTGAATAGAGCATCAGCCTCCGGACTGAAGGGTCCTGGGTTCAATTCTTGTCAAGGGCACGTGCCCGGGTTGTGGGCTCGATACTCAGTAGCGGATGGGCAGGAGGCAGCCAATCAATGATTCTCTCTCATCATTGATGTTTCTATCTCTCTCCCTTCCTCTCTGAAATCAATAAAAAAATATATTTTTTAAAAAGAATCACATTAATTTAAAGGAGCCAAATAATAAAATGACATGGATGCAATCTGTCCCCAAATTCTGAAGCCAAAGATTGGGGAGGTGAAGTTTATGGAACGCCCAGAGGAAGAGCTGGCTTGCTGTCAGAATGCCTACCCCTTTAGTCTCTTCCAGGAATGAGGAAAGTGAAAAGGGAAGCATGAGAGAGACCATCTGGAAGAAACATAAATGAGCTCTAACGGTCTAATATTCCAAAATTTCAATAACCAATATTTCAAACTAACCACAATTACTCATTTCCCTCACAAGCCAGAGAGTAACAATATTCCCCAAATGAGTCAGCATATTAAAAAAGAATCTGAAAAAGGAAAAAAAATATTTATAGGGTACAGCATGCAAATAATGAGGAAGGAAAGGAATTTTTAATAAATGCTCTTAGGATGACTGGTTAGCAATTGAGAAAAAAGTTAATTTTCATTTATCTCTTATATCACATATAAAATTAACACAAATTTAAAAGCTACATGCCTAACAAGCATAAAAGTCAGTAAAAAACAAAGTTGAAATTTTTAATTATATCTGTGGAAACATGTTTCTAATGTTTGAAACAAAAGAACAAAAGATCAAAATTCAACTGAATAAACATTTACAAACTTCCATCCCCAAATAAAACCACCACTCACATTAAAAAGAAAATTAATAACTTGTGTAACTTTTTACATAAAATACAACAGTGGTTAATTTCTCTATGATATGAAGGTCTTCTTGCTTGGATGGATAGGGAAAACCTAAATTCCAGTACAAAAAAATGGGCCGAGGCAATAAAAAGCTAATTCACACAAGAAAAAGTACAATTAGCATTTCCCAGGTTTATTACCTGGAGATATCCACCTCACAAACTTAAAGTTAAAAGATGAACCACCTGGAACCGAACCAAACCAAATATCCATAAATCAGACTGAGATCCACCCACAGGAAGGAGTGCCGCGTTGGTACGTCCCGCCACACCATGAACCTGAAAGGCGCCTGCCCGGTGAAAGGCCAGTCACAAAGGACCACACATTGTCGGACGCACTTAAATAAACTAATAAACTATCTAGAACAGGCAAACCTAATGAGACAGAAAGGGTATTAGTGGTTGCCAGGGGCCAAGGGCCAGGAGAATGGGGAGCGACTGCAAATAGAGGTTTTTTTTGGGGGGGGGGTAAAGAAAATGTTCTAGAATTATATAGTAGTGATAATTGCATTACCACTTGTCAATACACTAAAAAATGCAATTTAAAATAAGGGTAAATTTTATGATATGCAAATTTTATTCAATTTTTTAAAAATCTCATGAAATTAAAAAAAAAAAGTACCACCCAGTGCAGACATGGTGAAGACAGCGTCCTCTACAGTCTGAAATGATGTATCTCCTCTTGGAAGGAATTTGTTAGTATGTACCAAGAGCCATAATAATGTTCATGCCTTCTGGATTCCAACTCAAGGAGTTTACATTAAGGAAATAATTCAGAAGAAAGGGAAATCACATATACAAAAATATTCAGTGAAATGCTTATATTGGAAAGCCACTTATATTTTTTGTTCATTCAGGGGAAAGAGTAAGCAAATTATGACTTCATAGTTCTATGTAATATTAAACAACCACTATAAAGTATATGGGTACCTATATACATTTTTTAGTGTTTTCAACATAATTAAAACTGAAAAAAAAGGATTAGATTTTTGCCTAGTGCACAATGTTAACAAAAAAATATGTATTTCAGGTAAGAGCTGGAAAAGAATATTAAAAAAAAATAGTGGCTATGACCACTATGCTGTGCACCTGAAACTAATACAAAATAATACTGAATGTAAATGGTAATTGAAAAACAAATAAACCAGCTGGTATGAAAATTTAAAAAATATATATGCCTATGGTTACTGTGCTGGGGCTGAAAGTTATTTATCTGTTCTTTTTCCCTATTCTGTACTGTTGAGATAATGTTTATGCAGTAAGTATAAAAAAAAATGATAGGAACAAAATTCAAAAAAGACCATACTTTCTAGACCTTAAGGCCCATTCATGCTTATGCTCACAAGTGAGCCTTTAATTATAGGTGGGAAATAATAAAGATAGAGGATTATATGTAATTAGTCAATTTAGAAGCTAAACTCAAGATGCCGAAGTAAAAAAATAGCAAATGGGTTTTAATAATTTATCCCTGACTTGAGTATAAAAGACTCAGGGGAAAATAAATTACTGCTTCCAATACCCTGGCACTCGACAAGAGAACCTTTCCTGTTTTATTTTCAGGAGAAAATGTTAAGGCACAAAGGTCTGGGCCAGGTGCAAGTTCACTATAAGCCAGAGAGCAGTTTCACCTTGTCCACAATTCTTCCTGTGACACCCATGCCGTTGAGGATTGTGACGTTGACGATGGTCGGCATTCCTCCATAGTAGATGGGCTGGGAGCAGTAGGGCCACATGTAGGGACACTCAGTCAGATCTATGTAGCTGGGGCTCAAGCTGAAACAAAGAACATGGTGTTAGAGTAGGGCATGTTAGGAAACAACACTGAAGAGACACTCTGTAGGAAGAGGCGACAGGGCCCTTAGAAGGGCCACAGCAGGCATCTGGGAACTTGGCTTTGAAACACTCCCTGTGCTGAGCAGACCTCTAGGCCAGCTTGTCCAGACTGTCTGCACAAACCACGGATGGAGCAGAACATTTTCTTCCTTCTGCAAGTCTAGAACTTCAGTGGCAGTGGCTGGTAGCCCCGGTGAATGCGTTGGACTCGAGAATCTCAAATCACTGGGCCAAAGACAAACTTTTAAATAAATGCAATGGCTGGTCACTTGGCAAAAGATAAAATTAGATTCATACCTCAAACCACACACAAGAATAAACACCAATGGATTACACCACACACAATAGATCAGGGAGTCTCAAATAAATAAAAGCAAACAAGTATTAAAAGAAAACCTGAGTAAATTCTCTTTCACCCCAGTGCAGAAAATGGCTTTCTGTCACTCAAAATCCAAGGACAGCAACAACAGACTAATAAAGTTGGCTATTAAAAAAAAAAACTGCCTGGCAAAACACTTCACACAAAATCAAAAGACAACCAACAAACTGTAAAACATCTGCAAATATATATCACAAACAAATGGCTACTATTACTAACCTTAATGAATAAAAACCCCTTAACAACTGAGGGACAAAACCCCCCCGAGAAAAAAAAGAGGAAAAGTGAACACACACTTAACAAGAAAAGTGTAAATATAGCTTTTAACCATAAACAGAAGAGTTCAAATTCATTCATAATTAGAGAAGATATGGAAATTTCACCAATATTGAGAGACCATTTCTCACTGACCAGGTAAAATGTGCTGGGGAGGCTCTGGGGAAACAGGCACTCATGCCTCACTGTGAATACACACAGACACAACCTTCTGGAGCGGAATGGAGTGACACCTTACAAAGCTCCTTGACCCAGCAATCTCACTTGTAGGCATTTTCTCTGAAAACACAACCTTCAGCAAAGCTAAAATACTAGACACAAGGTTATTCAAAGCAGTTATTTACAACTGCAAAATATTGGGAACAATGTAAATGCCCAAATATAAACAAGTGGGTGAATAAACAATGGCACATCCACACTATGCAGCTGTAAAAAGACAATCTCTATAAATTAATACAGAGCGATTTCCAGGTGCTGTTAAGTAACAAAAACAAAGTGCAAAAGAATATTTGCAGTAATGCTCTCCTTCCTGTAAGAAAGGGTGGGCAGCTGAAACCGGGGTTTGGCTCAGTGGATAGAGCTTTGGCCTGCGGACTGAAAGGTCCTAGGCTCAATTCCGGTCAAGGGCATTGACCGCACATTGGTTGCGGGCACATCCCCAGTGGGGGGTGTGCAGGAGTCAGCTGATAGATGTTTCTAACTCTCTCTCTCCCTTCTTCTCTGTAAAAAACCAATAAAATATATTTAAAAAAGAAAAAGAAACAAGGTCATCTGAAAGCGCAGGCCCTTAGTAGTTCCAAAGCGACAAAGAGTAACTGCAGTGGAGAAACCTGGCAGACGCCACCTCAGGCAGACAGCATGAGCCATGCTGCTTGGCTCTCCCACCACTGAAGCTCAGCGAGGACAGCTCCAGTTGCTGCCCCTCTAGATCCTCTACCACCTCTGTGCCGAGGCCCACCTCCCCCGGGCTGCCCTAGCCAATGACTGGGCGGGACTAGTGAAGTCCATTCCTGTGAGACACAGGTTCCTCCAACAGGTGACTTTGGTTCAAGGACTCCCACCAGGAGAAACATTTTAGACCCATGCTGCAGTCTGAGGATCTTCCTCTGTAATCCTCCTTCTGCCCACCTCCTTTCATAGGTGTCAGTCAGCATGGCAGCCCAAGACTCTTCCTGCCTATTTCTGCCTCCTTCCCTTTATCCTTCATAGGCCCTCACCCCAATGGGTCTCTTGGACAGCTAACCCCATCTTGGGGTCTGCTTTCTGGAGGGTCTGGACAGACACATCACCTAAATTAAATAATGCAAATGAACTCCACCAGAAATAAGAGGAAGAAAACCTAGGAAGTGTCCCTGATTGGAGGAGATCAAGGGGACGTGACAACTAAATACAATGTGGGATGCTAGACTGGATCCTGTGCCAGCAAAAGGACAGCAGTGAGACAATGGTGAAAACTGAATGGAGTTTATATATTAATCAATGGTAATATATCTTTTAATTTCCAGACTTTGAGGCCTATACTATAGGGTGGGGCAAAAGTTGTTAGTTGTTCAGATGGAAAATATAATAACATATAATAATCCTATCTAATAAAGGAGTTATATGCAAATTGACTGTCACTCTAACACACAATATGGCTGCCCCATGTGGTCAAATATGACTGTCCCCATGTGGACACGAGATGGCCAGCAAGGAAGGGCAGTTGGGAGGGACTAGGCCTGCAAGGGAGGGCAATTGAGGGCGATCAAGCCTGCAGGGGAGGGCAGTTAGGGGTGACCAGGCTGGCAGAGGAGGGAAGTTGGGGGTAACCGGGCCTGCAGGAAGGGCAGTGGGGGAGACCCAGGCCTGCAGGGGAGGGCAGTTAGGGGCAATCAGGCTGGCGGGGAAGCAGTTTGGCATCAATCAGGCTGGCAGGATAATGGTTAGGGGGTGATCAGGCTGGCAGGCAGAAGCATTTAGGGACAATCATGAAGGCAGGCAGGTGAACAGTTGGAAGTGAGCAGTCCTGGATTGTGAGAGGAATGTCCAACTGCCTGTTTAGGCCCGATCCCAATAGGGCATTTGGACATCCCTCCAGGGGTCCCAGATTGGAGAGGTTGCAGACTGGGCTAAGGGACCCCTCCCTGCCCTGTGCACAAATTTCATGCACTGGGCCTCTAGTACAGTAATAAACTGCTTCATATACTCACAACTATAAACATACTTTTGCCCCAACCTATATGGTTATATAAGACTGGAGGCCCGGTGCATGGATTTGTGCACCAGTGGGGGTCCCTTGGCCTGACCTGCGCCCTCTCACAATTCCGAACCCCTTGGGGGATGCCAGAGAGCCAGTTTTAGCCCAATCCCAAAGGCCAGGCTAAGTGACCCCACTGGTGCATAAATCCATGCACTGGGCCTCTAGTCCTATCTAATAAAGATGGAATATACAAAATGACCGTCACTACACAACAAAGATTGCCGCACCCACAGCCAATATGGAGGGAATATGTAAATTGACGTGACAAAGATGGCAGTGGTCAGGCTGGGCCACTTGTGTCATTGCCCTGGGCAGCGCACACATGCAGGTGCAGAGTAGCTGGGGCAGGATGCCTGTTATGGAGGGGGTGAGGGCAGAAGGTGGTAGGAGCTATAGGAGGGCGGTAGGGCCAGAGAGAAGGTGGAAGGTGGTGGCCAGAGCAAAGGCCTGGTTACTGGGTGCTGGAGGAAAGCCAATGCTGGCAGCCAGGGAAAAGAAAACCTATTCTTGCACAAATCTTCATGAATCGGGCCTCTAGCATGCATATAAGATCTTTGGTTAATCTCTTCCGGCTCTCCTCACTCCCCCCTTCCCTCTGAGATTCATCAGTCTGTTCTGTGTTTCCATGCCTGTGTATTGAGCACCTGGCCCCTGGTAGTCATTGCATGTCTTAACTATCGGTCAGTTGGCCGGTTGCTTAGGCATATATATATATATATATATATATATATATATATATATATATATATAGACTAGAGGCCTGGTGCACAAAACTCGTGCATGCAGGGGGGCCCTCAGCCTGGCCTGCACCCTCTCCAATTGGGATCCCTCTCACAATCTGAGAGCACTGGATAATATAATTTCTAAGGTCAACACACACACACACACACACACACACACACACATACACGCATGCACAAAATAAATGAATGAATGAATGAATGAATGAATAAATAAATAAAACAGAACATCAGTTCAAGTTTTGCCAGCTGACACCAAGTAGAAGTGGCAGAGTGAAGCTCTCCATGGGCTCTGAGTGTTGTATGTGGTTCTGGTTTGGAGGCCAATATTTAGTGTAAAGGGAAAAGCACCCTCAGGACCCAGCGAAGAGAAGGGCCTATTCAAAATTAAACATACTGACCTTGCCTGTGGTTTGTAACTGTTGAGGATTTGATAGGCTCTGAGGAGATCCAGCTTGCCATGGCCTTGCTCAAACATATTGACCCCAGGCAGTCTCCGGGCTGATGCAATCAGGGCCTGCTTCATACTGGCTGGATTCACCAGTTCACGTTTCTGGACTGTGCTGAGGAGGAAAATCATGTATTTGCTCATTTTCTCATAAAAGAGTGAAAATCTGATTACTCCTAATTTGCAAATGTGACCTCCAATCTTGTTCTGCCTATAATGAAAGTTTCTTCGGTAGGGCCCATGCTAAGATGAGAATACTGAGTGATCATTTCTGCACCAGACTTGGGAGTGACCAGTTATTAGCCTTCCACATGGCTTGTGAGAGCAGTGACTCATGGGGCTAGTACCTATTTACACTAAATGGATCAGAAAAATGTAATTTTCCTACTAAGTCGACCTTACAAATTATAGGAGGCAAGACTAGGTAAGGGGTGGTGGCTCTTCAGGTGAAGCCAGGATGAGGACAATCTGGGAAAAGGTAAGGAAAACATACAGGTCCTAAGAAGGGAAGTTCATGCAGGACGGGCAAGAAGCACAGCATCTGAGTGAAGCCCACTGTCTCCACAGCAAAACCCTGCCTATTTTGTTTTGGAAGCCACTCTGTGATGCATCACTCTGATGGATAAAACCTGATAGGAACATGCAGACCAAAGGCCACCTCGAGAATTTCATCATCAGGATGCATCTGGACACACTGAAACTCAGCTGGATTTGGCTAGAAACTTAGTGACACCTAAGCAGCATCAACCTCTAAAGAATGCTGGCACTAAGACATTCATTGTTATGTACTTATGTATTATAAACACAAATGAATTTTAACTTCTAAATGTAGGTAAGCAAAAAAGAAAAACATACTCTAAGTTCCTAAATCTTTTTATATGGTGATTGGTCTTAGAGTGTGGGCAGGTTTTTCTAACAGGTTTAGAGAAGAAATCTGACATAACGAGAAGAGGACATAAAGTAGGACGGATTTTCAACAATATAAGAACTACTAAAAGCTAAGCTATAGGTCAACACCCTTCCCCTCTTCCTGCTGATAGAGCAAGACCAAAGGTTAGGCTCTCATTCTTTATGGAGCACCAGGGAGGCTGGAGCACCAGGAGGCAGGAAGCTGAGGAAGTGCTTCCTTGTTGCTCAGTATCTGTTCTGAGCTATTAGTCAGGCCATAAAAATATTTCTGAACTGTCACAGTGGCATTTTCATCTGCTGCAAGGAGATGAGGGAAGTGAAAGCTTTCCTTGATGCTGAAAATATCTGCACTTAGAGATGCCACTGGAAATGGAAAACACATCCGCCTCATCTCCCCACTCATTTCACAGGAAGGGGATTTGACAGACTGAACAGTGGAGCCCAGAACCACTTTCCTGTTAACCATCACGGCAAGTGGGAGCCGTATACTAGTACTTTTTGTTTCATAATCAACAAGAGTGGAAACAAGAGCCCGAGCTAGAGAATCCTGAAGCATAAGGGAGCCAGGTAAATCCACAGTTGGCTGGCCCTTCCCTCTTCTTTCACGGTATGTGACACGAGGGTGAAAAAAACAACTAGAAGAGAAAGAGAATATTTCCAACAGACATGTGGTTATTTTCCAAGACTACTCTCACCAATGTCAACAACCTCAAGAATTTGGCTCTGAATTATAAGGGAAGGATGGGAAAACGAAGAAAGAGATAAAGGCCTACTTTATACAAAAGATTATTAATGAAACAAATCTCTGGCATTAGAAGCTAAAATCAACATAAATTTACTTGCTTTTAAAGAGAATTTTAAATATAAAAACATTTAGTATCCTTTGCCTGTTTTAATTTAATTTTAAAATTAACAGAGTATAACTTTGAGAATGGCAGAGTTTTGTGTTATTGCAACACAAAAGCTCAACTACTGCCTTACCTACATAGGAAAAAAAAATTTGTTACTGGGTGTGAAGGTGGGGAGGTAAAATACAAAATAAGTCCTAGCTCCTAAGACATTTTATAATTTTGAGAGTAAGCATATCTGATTAAGTTAGAGCACATGAGTATCAATTCTAGTCAACTACCTTTGAGAGCTTTCAGTTTCATTAACTACAAAAAAACAGGGTCGATAATTAAGCTCCACTCCATCCCAACCATAGATGAGATTCAACAAGACAAAGAGCATAAGTCAATTACACAGAGAATCGTCTCTTCAGTGACTACCAGTCCCACTGCCTGGTTTGACAGCTCCTTAGCTAACAGAGAACATTAAAAAGTGAATCCCCCAGGAAATGGAGGATATGGCATGGAAATACCTCACTTTTTGATCCCTGCCTGATATAAATACTTGTTTGGATATACTAGGTGTACCAGTTAACAATGCAGATTTCATAATCAAAGAAAACACAATAATTTCAAGAGAAACATCAAAAGTGCTTTATTCAAAGTCATGTCCATCACTAGCTACACATTTCCACCATCTTTAGGTAATTTGTGGACACTATGCCAATAGAACTTTTCTTGTTTTGAGGCATACCATTCAGGGACCCAATTTTCCACTTCTTTGTATGTTTTGAAGTGGTGCTCAGAAAGTGCGTGTGCCATCGATCGGAACAAGCGGTAGTCTGAAAGAGCAAGGTCTGGTCAATACAGCAGGTAGGTTAATACTTCCCAGGAAAGATTTTTTAATGTGTTTTTAACTGGTTTTGAAGTGTGTGATGGTGCGCTATCAAGAAGCAAAATTACTTTGCCATGTCTTCTGGCACATTTTGATCATTTCACATTCAAAGTATGGTTCAAATTGATTATTTGTTGTCAGTAGTGATCAGTCTTAACTGTTTCACCTGATTATAGAAGCTCATAATACACCACACCTTCCTGATCCCACTGAACGCAGAACATTGTCTTCTTCCTGAAGTGACTTGGCCTTGCAGTCGATGTTGATGGTTGACTGGATCAACCCATGTTTTGTTCATTTGGGATTCTCAAAATAAATCCACTTTTCATTGTCAGTCACAATTCGATGCAAAAATGACTTTCTTTTGTGCCATTGAAGCAATATTTTATTGATGACTTTTTGGTTTTCCATTTGTCTTTTGTTCAGTTGATGTGCTACCCATTTTTCTTCCTTTAAAATCTTTCCCATTGCTTGTAAATGATCTTTCTGCAAGTTATTTTATGAGTTTGACACACATCTTCATCCAAAAACTCTTGTAATTGTTGGTCTTCAAACTTTTTTCATTGACCTGGACGTTCTTTGTCTTTCACATTTAAATCATCACTTTTAACATTCACAAGTATCTTCAGATGAAGTATGTTCACCATAAGCTTCCCAAAGTACACAATAACTTCTTCTTCAAAATAATGAATTAAAACTTCCCACAAATGCTCTTTTTTTTTGGCAATTTTAAGCATAAAAATATCTATGATGTTAACACCTTCAGCAAATTTGATATATGAAGTTTTGAAGCTTGTTTTCAATACAACAAAATAGCATACATATCAAATTGCATATATATGAGCATCATGTGTAACTCCATCTATTGAAAAAAATCTGTATTATTAACTGGTACACCTAGTAACAAGTACAGATATAGCTAAAAAAAATGGCATAAAAGCAAACAAAATGGGGACACTGTACTTTCTTTCAATTTTGCCGTGAATCTAAAACTTCTCTTAAAAAAAAAAAAGTCTTCAAAAAAAACAAACACAAAATCATACTTCAAACATAAAAAAAGTAGCAGGTATTACTAGTATGTCCTTATATATTGCTTTATGGTTTAGCATTTACAGAGTGTTCCTATGTATGTCCACTAATTCACAAGAATACCTCCCCCAAAGAATAAATCCTGACCTCTTTTGTGGAGATGAGGAAACAGATGGAGCAAGGTCACATATATGTTCTAAAATTCTAAGTTGCTGACAAGCAAGACTCAGCTGGTCTGCTGGCACCACGTTTTCTTTGCTAGGCAACACTCACCTTACTAGCAAGGTGACAGCGCCGGCAACCACTGGAGAAGCCACGCTAGTCCCAGAAAGGGCCCGGCAGCCACCTTTCATACCGGAGCCCCTCACTCCAGCACCATAGGTGACAATATCAGGCTTCACACGGCCATAGCCTCCTGGTAGTTCCTAGAAATAAAAGGAGGTTTATTTCTACCACAGCACACACACTGGCACATAGAACAGAAACAAGGGTTACTTAAATGGAGTGTAACCTTAGTAAGATACTGGTTTTAGTCTGAAATTCACTGCAATACAGAAAACAAGCTTAAATGATAATGTAGAAAATACAATTATTTTTTGGAGTGTTTTATAATAACCAGGGTAATAGTAATGCCATAGAGCAACTAAAAAGTGAATATTTTAAATTTTGTTAGCATGAAAAACTAGAAACTGAAAACTGATTTATTGCTAAATAACTTAAAAATTAGGAATATCTTGGAAAAATCAGACAATTAATTCTAAAAATTAAAAGAAAAATTTTCTTTTATAAGAAAAATGTGCATAATATAACTGAAGATTTTAATCTTCAACCAGAGGGGAAAGAATAAACCATTCAGAATGATAAATGTAACTGTATGAGTAATAGATAAGATTTTAATGGAATACCCTGAAATTTCATGGAAATTGAGGCAAAATAAGAATTACAATAGGATTTTATATTCTGTAGAAAGAAGTAATCCAACTGAAGTGAAAATACCTTTCATGGCAATCAAACATAAATGGACTTGCATCCAGCTATGTGGGACACTGTGTAAAGACACCTTCAATTACAGCTTGGTAAGTGTCTCAGGAACATTACTACGGGCATGACAATGCATTATAATTCCATGAAAACATTTCCGAGGGTGCCAGAGAGACAACCACTGGTGGAGGTGTTGTTTCCAAGTATTTAGCCATACAAAGAAAATGCTGAGGGAGTACAGATGAATGAATATGAAACATATCCCTGGGACTGACTTTCTCAGGGTGGGTTCCATCTGACTGACGACAGCTGAACATCATCAAGAAAAAGACATCCAAGTACATATGGCATGGACCCACTGTGAGGCCAACTGAAAATGGTGCCAGGAGAGGCAATGTTATAGGAGAAGAAGGCTACCCCATAAAGTGGCTCCTTTAGGCACATGAAACAAAACCTACCCAGGTAGTCATTCCCCTTGAAGAGAAGCGGGCGATGTTATCCTCAAAGTCAATGCCACCTACT
This sequence comes from Vespertilio murinus, assembly GCA_963924515.1. Classification (NCBI taxonomy): domain Eukaryota; kingdom Metazoa; phylum Chordata; class Mammalia; order Chiroptera; family Vespertilionidae; genus Vespertilio; species Vespertilio murinus. Next base: position 24,404,830 of record OZ004716.1, read on the forward strand.
CCAATCACATCCATTTGATCAGCAGGATTATTCAGAGTGCTAAATTGAGGCACAAAAACACAAGGAAAGGAAAATAATTTTACATGAATAATTCAAAGGCAAATCCTCCCTGAAAAATCTATGACGTTATAAGGCTCTTCTGCTGTGTCAAGACACACGGCTGCGATGGACTGCTGCTACTTAGAGCTGTCCTGTGGAAGGCCAGGCTCACTGCCACCCTCACAATGACCACCCTTCCTTCCTTTCCTCCCTGTCAACGTATCATACTTTGGTCCAAGACTTTCTTTTTCCTTCACTCCTTCTGACTTGAAGGAATCCCCCTTCTCTAACTTCACAGGATTTAACACTATGATAATTCATCACCTACTTATACATTCTCACATCACTTTCAAAGTGTTCCAATCGTATTCATCAGCCTCTCCAGTTAGAACCCACACTCCTCTGGGAAAGAACTGTAATCACACATTTGCACCTGCCACGGTCAGGAAGTTAGTTTCCAACTGATCATTTAAAGGGTGTTTCCCTTTCCTCACTGGGAAATGTGGAAATGATAACCATTACTTCATAATCTTGAGCTCCTCAAAGGGAAGACGCAAAGAAAAACTGTAATTCTCTTCCATACCTGAGGTATACTAGATCTGCAAAGAAATTATAGTGAAATTGATAACGACAAAAATGTTTAAACTATTAAATCCAGATGCAACTAAACTACTTGAAAGTATAAAACAACCACTTATGAAAATGCATTTCCGAGCTTTATCTATTTACTAGATCTGCTACCAAAAAAAAAAAGAACTCTGACAATTCAATAACCAAAACTGATTCCAAGTGGCTTCACTGAAATTAGTAACAAGATTTTAGAGCATGTGCTTTTGACCAGTTATTTAAACCACACTGAATCAACCCTGGCACTGCCTTTCAGCCCACTGGCCAATGACATGCTATCAAGTGGTTGTTCAGAGGAACCAACAGTGATATTTTATTGTCTGATGCTAAAAATTTATAATTTCTATGAAATCAAGGAGCAAAGCTTTGAAGTCACTGACAAAACTTCCCACTGTAGTTGATGCAAAAAAAAAAGCCACCCTCTGACCCTCCCTCTACCTGTCAATCCCTGTAATACTTATTGTGCTTTAAACCCTTAAACTAGAAGGGAAAACATAAAGAAATCTTTGTTGGTGATGAAAGGGGAAGCTGCAGCTGCAGACCCAGCACCGTGAAGTTTAAGTGTCAAGGGTACAGGACCCCGAGAGAGCTCACAGCAAGGGGATCTGGAGATGCGAGCATTATTTGCAGAGTGCCTGGCAGCTCCATGCCTGCAATAAGTGACCTAACAATTTTTGTACAATACCATTATCGAACTACCCGATGCCCAAGCAGTAAGCCAGAACCACACAAGCTGTGCTGTCCTGATTACATGCCATTCCCATCACTACTAAGCAGCTGGCAGATCCAGGTCTGTGCAGCTCTATGGGCAGACACAATGAGCAACTCAGGGCCCTCCTCTCCACGTTCTTCTCTAATACACTGGAAACTAACAACTCTTTGGTTACAAGCTACTGAGTGTGTGTGACTGTCCAGAGAAGTCACAGGATTTCAGAAGAGCGATTTGTGTCTGGCAAAATGGTCAGAACGGCATGTGGAGGAGCTGGGGGCTCAGGTGTGAACAGAAGGAAGGCAAACTAGGAAGCTCCGCAGCAGGAACTGGTGATGGAGACTGGAAAAACATGGTCTCTAGGGAGACCCATGAGGAGACTGGAACTGAGGAAGGTGTACACACAGTAACAGAAAATAAAGCTGAGCCCGTAACTTCAGGTGACAATGGCGAACGATGGCAGAGGGCCACAACAGACCCACCACCGGTTCTTCTAAGTAAAGTTTTACTGGAACCGAACCACAACCTTTCATTTACACATTCCAAGGCTGCCTTCACAGTACAAGGGTCACACTGCAAGCCCGCAAAGCCTAAGTATGGGTTATCTGATCCTTTATAGAAAAAGTATGGCGACTGCAGCCTAGAATGCTGAGGACCTTGAAAATCAAGAAGAAAATTTCAAATTTGGTTAGGCAATAATCCACTGCAAAATCTGGAATAAGAAAACTGCCAGAACATGGATTTAAACAGTAGAAACAAACACACAAAAAAAGGAAGAAGAAAAAGAGCCACTACTTATAGAGGCCCAGTATTTGTGGTACTTTCCCTGTCTAACTTTATCCTCCAAACCACCTCGGGGCCGGGTGTCATGCCCTCTGTGACAGGTGGGGAGCCTGGGGCTCCAAGAGTAAAGGCCTTCTAGCCTACAAGGGGCAGGTGGGACTGGTCTGGCTCCACACCTGCACCCTTCCCACAGCCCACATCACCCCTGCAGGAAGAGCTGGGGTGGGAAGAGACTGAAAGGCAGGAAGACAGGCTAGGACCCCACCTCACAACTGGAAGACTCTGAACTGATAAGGGCTGGCCTTGGGGAGAGACATCAGAAATGGGAGGAGTGGCAAACTTGAGGAACATTTGAAAGGAAAAAAAAAAAAACAAACAGGAAAACTTGATGAAATTACTTGGAAATTTGTGTTTTTCATGGTAAAATTAGTTATGCCACCTATGACTCAAATATTACTGACGACACAGAAAAATCCAATACTCTGGACCCTTTACAAGAAGGTCACTGACTAAAGAACTATTGGGTCAGAAACATGACTGGCAATATGCATGGGTTTTGGCCTATAAAAACATTAACTTCATATATTCAGCTAAACCCTATGCCCTGAACCCCTTGCATAAGCTCAGCCAGCAGAACTCCCGGGGATGTGGCTGCGAGGCAGTGAGTGTTTCGGAGGCCCAGGCACACATCCTCTCTGTGTGCATCACAGGCACACACATGCATTCGGGAAGGAACACATACATTCATCTCTACTTCTACCGGGTTATGACACACTAAGGGCAGACTCTGTATTTTCTTTTCCCTTTGTGGTAATCTCAAACTCTTTTTTAGTGCACTGAACCATACACATCTTAGTAACCAATAAAAGAGAGTGACAAATCCTACTGCAAAAGAATTTCAGCACAAGAAATTATTTATATACATTACCAAGAGAATAAAAATTGGAGCAGCAGATTAAAATAAAACTGGGATTTGTAAACCAAAGTTTTCTGCTTGTGATTCAGTGACTAATGTTCTGTATCTCGTGCTGCTTCGGTTCACCACGCCATCACAGCACAAAGGGATTTTTCTGTGATACTGTTCTCTCTGCTTTCTCCACCTGATCCCTTTTGTCAACCCCAAGAGTACCCCCATCGGTGTCTATTATGCTGTTTTCTCCCATGTTGGTTTCATTTATTCCTTATCTTTCCTAGAGAGGTAGACCTCTCATCTATCTACCTCCTCACCCCTGTGCCTCCTACAGAGGTGGTCTCCATAAATACTGAAAAATCCTTGCATTTTCTAACAGATTGACTTTGCTGATTTTGAAGAAAAAAGGTAAAATAAAAACATTAGGCTCCCAAGGTTCTATTTAAGCAAAGTAAAAGAGAAATTAAACAGAAACAAGACTGGCCTTGAGTCGGTAACTACTAAAGCAAGTGGTGGGAGCCTGAGGGTCATTATGCAGCCTGTTTTTTTGGCATGCTGAAAATTTCCATATGCAGTTTTAGATAGATATAAAAAGATATAAATACAAAAACAGACAACAGTTTTCCAGTTATTTCAGGGGGGAACCACCTCTAAATTCATCCCTATTGGGGATACTTACCCATAAAGAGGCCCATCATTGCCGATAGCAGAAACCATGATTACGTTGTTAGCTGTTAACTCCCACACCTACAAAATTAGCAAGCATTTATTTATGAAAGAACACCACTTTTAAACAATCAATGATAACTATAAAAAAATAACCACAACTTTGAAAATTAGTTGTAACAAGGGTTCCCCCTGAAAATGTACCACTAGACCCTTATAGGCATGAAAGTGTTTGCTAACTGGTATGTTAGCAAGAATAAAAGCCATGACATAGAACTATGCAGCACATGGAACAGACACTGGCTTTCCAGGCATGTTCAGAAAACATGAGTTATATGTTTACTGAAGAGTCAACAACACACCATGTCCTACTGTCCAAAGCAAGTCACTAAACCCCACGTCACCAGCCATCTGTCCTTACAAGGCAGTCCCCTTGTGGGTGGCAAACCAGCAGCACAGGGAAGAAGCATTCAGAGTTGGGCTTGTGAAGGGAGCCATTACCAAGTGCAGCGGTCTATGCAGTAATATGACCGACCTTGTCGACAAAGGGATGGTCCATGAAGTCAGGGCCGCCGATGCTGAGGTTGAGCACGTCGATCTTCTTTAAGATGGCGTAGTTGAAGGCATCCAAGAACCAGGATGTGTAGGACACCTGGTTAATGTTAAGACAGTCTTTCAGGTGTTTCAGTGAAAGTGTCAAAGTGTACAACAGAGTTTTTAATTTTAAGGGTAAAGTATAAACTCTTAGCAGCATGAAGTATTAACTTAAATTGCAGAAATAAATATCAAGAATAATGCCCCAAAATGTAAACTTCTACATCCAGAAACTAAGATTTCAGCGAAAGAGCATGTTCTGAGGGCACCTACCTCTCCAGGTCTAAGATACAGCTCCTTACCTTCAAGTACACCTCCCGAGGCAAAACCCCAAACTTCTAACTGCCCCTCTTACAAAATGATTGATCCTAAGACACTTGTATTAAATCAAGTTTATTAAACTAAACAGTTTAATATATTTGTCTAGTAATCTTTATTGCTAAATAGGTTGAAGGATAAATGGCATCAACAGAAGTTGATTAAACTTACAATAAAAAGATTAAACTTACAATAAAAAGAATGAGTGTAATAATTATCATGTTTTCTAAAGACTTTTAAAAATAAGACTACATATTTGTATTTGCTTGTATATGCAAAAGAAATTCTAGGAGGAGGGGTGCAAGAAATTAAGAAATCCTCACATGAGAGGTGGGGAGGTAAGGGGAGCACCTGCTGGGTGGGGACAGGGTTGGGGGATTTACCCTGCTTTGCCTTTTACACAAATATATAAAACTATGTGCTACCTAACAGAAATTAAATGTTAAATATAAATACTAGGACCTTCTCCCTTTCCTAGAAATCGTTTCCTAACGAAGAGTAAGGGAAAAGGCTTGTAAATCCAAATTGCTCAAATTGATGTTAAATGCTGGGCTATCAGGTGACCCTCAAGGTCACATCTAGTAGAGGTGAAAACATACAAACGTGATTATTCTCTCATGTAGAAAATACTAAAAATGTGCCCAAGATGCAGTGGCACAGGAGCCACAGCCAGGCCCAAAGGAGAGGAAGAAACAGGCAGTCAAGAAATCCCTATGGCCGAAACTGGTTTGGCTCAATGGATAGAGCGTTGGCCTGTGGACTGAAGGGTCCCAGGTTCGATTCCAGTCAAGGGCATGTACCCTGGTGTGGGCAAATCCCCAGTAGGGGGTGTGCAGGAGGCAGCTGATGGATGTTTCTCTCTCATCGATATTTCTAACTCTATATCCCTCTCTCTTTCGCTCTGTAAAAAACCAATAAAATATATTTTTTAAAAAAAAGGAATCCCTATGCACAGGTGCCCGAAGCAGGGTCTTCAGGGTTCCAGTGAGGCCATGAAGGGTGGTGCAGAAAGACAAAGCCATACCAAAGGGACAGGGGAGAGACAACATGGTACATGTGGAACGTCTCCATATTTTCTGGAGTTTTAATTTTTTACATTTTAATATCAATTCCTTAAGTTTCAGGGATTCTCAACACCTACCTGATTGTTGGTAAAGACCCTGAAAATATGAAGTTCAGCATCTGGAGCAAATCCCTGGCATTCCCTCATGCTGGCTATCACACCCGCCACAAAAGTGCCGTGGCCCAGCCCTGTTGCCCATAAGAAAAAGAAGTCACATAAAAAATAAAGGGGAAAAAAGTCATAAAATTGCTGGTAACGTGTGCCAACGTGCAACATTTCAGACCAATTCAAACAGGCTCATTCTCCAAGTCCTAGTGTAGAACCTCTCACCCTCGGTACTATCTTCCCCTCAGAGGCCGCACCACACCTGCCTCGCTTCTGGATCTAGACCAGTCGTGGGCAAACTACGGCCCTCGGGCCAGATCCGGCCCGTTCGGCTGTTCTATCCGGCCTGCAGAGCCGAAAGAGCGGAGGGTTCTCTTGCTCTCCCCTCCGCTCCTTCACTAGCAGCCCAAGATGAGAGTGCCAGCATGGTCAGGTTGCTTTTGTTCCGGCCCTCCGGTCCAGTTTAAGAACCCATTGTGGCCCTCGAGTCAAAAAGTTTGCCCACCCCTGAAGACAGTCCCGCTCTTTCCCCAACAGGGAGCTTCTCCTCCACCAGGCACCCCCCTCACTCCTCAAATACCACTCCCAACATCCCACGACATTTAGAAAAGTTTCCACTAAAAGGTACAGTAACAACTTGAGTTTGTCTAAATAACTATTGCACACAAACTGTTTAATCATTGATACTCAGAAAAAAATACTTAACTGCTAAAATGGGGGATGGGAGTCCTGCATGAAGCCCACGTAACCAGAAAATGCCTCAAGCATGCTCTCACCACTGTGTGGCCACCTACCATCGTCCAGCGTTCGCTCGTTGGTCCAGTTGGTTCTTTCCTTCACATTTTTGAAGTGGGGATGCTTCTCACTTAGGCCAGTGTCAAAAACAGCAACCCTTACGTTAGCACCTTATCCCAAAAAGCAAGCAAGCACAATCAGGTTTGAGAAATCATAATTCTGAATTTTTGTCTATAACAATATCCCTCCTTGTGACCCATGGAGAGCTAAGTTGGCCCAGAATCCACAAGGTAGGGTAGATGCCCCAGGTCCTGGCTGGGGAACACCATCATCTGCTGCTAAACAAGACTTGAGGATAAACAAAATTATCTCGCTGGACACTCAACTGTCACCGGTGCTCAGGAATGAACCACCTCTCCCCACTCCCCCTCCAATGATGGATTTCCGCTTGCGGTAATTCCCACCAAGTCTGTCCCCTCACCTCTTTACAGAGGCACTCACAAAGCATACACCTCTAGGAGCGGGGGAACTATCCTGACCCTTGACAAGGACACTGACTTACTCACTGCAGTAATTCATGAGAACAAACTCTGCAGAGGGGAGCTGTGAACAGGCAGGGGTAATCCCGTTTCAAGAAAAAAACCATTTTTATAATAATGAGTCTATTTCAGATACTGGCCAAAAGCCATCTGCACCAATGTGAAATAATAGATACTATCAGATCAAGAAATTCTAGAGAACATATAGAAAAAAAGAGATAATTCTATTGTTTAAAAGCATTGCTTACTTTTTAAAAAGGCACACATAAAATTGGAAATGATTTGGTTTGGGGAATAAAAAATGTGTTTTGGAAAATTAGAGAACTTCTTTTGTGAAGGAGTTTTCACCCTCAAAAGATAAAAATAAGTGAACACAATCATTTTAGAGAGAGATGTGAACACAATCATTTTAATAAAGTGTCAGTCCACCAGGTGTTAAAAAGTTTAAGTGTCTCAGGCACTCTGAGAGGCAGGAGGCTGAGGAAATCAAAGGAGAGGTAACGGTCTCCAAGTCTAGGAGATATGGGGAAAGACACCTAGGCAAACTGTCATGTGCTGGGGGCTAGGGAAATGGGCTTACATTTCAAAGTTAGGATTCAAATATTCACATTAGTTGAAATGGAAATTTTCTGCCATGATAAATCAGTAAGAAAATTTTTTAACTATATTTTATTTATTTATTACAGAGAAGGAGAGGGATAGCGAGTTAGAAACATCGATGAGAGAGAAACACTGACCAGCTGCTTCCTGCACACCCCCTACTGGGGATGTGCCTGCAACCAAGGTACATCCCCTTGACTGGAATCGAACCTGGGACTCTTGAGTCTGCAGGCCGACGCTCTACGCACTGAGCTCAACCAGCCAGGGCAAAAAAAAAATAAAAATCTTGTTGGATGTTAAAGGATGTGAGTTTCTTTCATAGGATATGGTCATTATTATTGTTTCCTGCTCTGAAATAAATGATCAAGGGCGACAGCCAATTACTTAGCCATCCTGCACATAGGGCACCACTGGAATGATAAACTCATTTTCATGAAATTGTACAAATCATGAAAAGTTAGCTATCTTAAGTCTCATTTCTTTCCCTGAGAGATTATAGAACTTTGCTAAACTACCAGTCAGCTCTAACAGTGGACAGTGCTGTGTTTGTTCACGGATCTGTCATGAGAAAAGAAATGCTTTGCAATCTATCCCGTCTAACCTCAGAAATGGTACAGAAAAATAAGACACAAAAAGTGAACAGAATCAAACAATTATAAAAGCCACAGATGACCGGCACAACAGGAGTCAAAGATGAGGGGCAGTTGACTGTGTCCAGCTCAACAAATAGTGAGATGCATAGGTGCTAATGCAGAGGCTTCTGTGTTAGTCACTTGAGAGGGGGGCCTCCTGGACACCAGACCCCACCCTGCTTCCAGGTTCATGGCACACACCTGTGTATCCCATCTGCCAAAGCACGTCTGCCTGCAGTGTCTGGGCAACCTGGCGAGGGATGGCTCTTAGCAACCGCCGACTCGAATGTCTTCCAGTAGCATGCCAGAACCCAGAGCCCAGGGAGAGACTGGCTCTTCGCAGGGGACGGGACGACTGCCACTTCTGGCTCCACCGGGTTTCATTACAGGGCACTGTGGGGTCAGCTAGAGCCAAGAAAGAAAAAACACGATACTTGTCAGAGAAAACAATCATTCTAAACAGCAATGGTTACCTTCTGAAATCCTCTTTGAAGGAAAATTGGATTCTCTCCCTTTTCTAGAAGGATTTTCTCAATGCAGTTTTATGTATAGCCTCTTATTGACCATCATTTGGTTCCCAAATAGTTTCTTTCTTACCTAACATTTTCTAACCAATGTAAGGCAGAAAGATTGATAAAACAATCAATTTTTAATCAATTAAGTTAACTGTGATGCTAACACTGAAGATTTTTCATCAGCAACTTGTTCTTGCTAAACCAGGAAAAGGGGAAAAGTTGGAGAGAATAGCCGCTACTGGATTGTAAAGGTTTACAGCACTTGATTTCCGGGACAGGAAAAAGCCATGTTACCTCGTTACACCCACCTCTGGCCAAACATCAATAGGACCTTCTTCCATCTGTATATTTCTCGATATTCTCAGTATGTTTACCTACTAGAATGCCACCTTCCAAAAAGCAAATAACTATAAAGGAGTCAGGTGCATTTCTGAGGGTAATGGAACTAAACTATATCTTGATTTTATTGCTGGGTACCTGGCTGTACACATTCATCAAAATCTGCCAAATTGTTAACTAAAAGGCAGGGACTTAACTATCTGTAAATACTTTTTTTTTAATGCTATAATGAAGAAAAAAGTGTACTTCCACTCAGTCTTAAGAAGAGCAAATCTATAATACTCCTGAAGTTCTGTTTCTAAAACAAATAACTATAATTTTTATCCTGGTCTTACCAGGCTACACCCAATAAAGTATAGGGGAACTGGAAAAATATATAGCCATGTCAATTCCACTAAGTAATTATTTGCACAGTCCAACTGCAATTATTCTGTACTAAACTTCCTGTGTTGATTCTGTTCTTTAAGCCAACAGCACAGGACAATACTGGTGGTAATCACTGAAGAATAATATTTAGAACAAGGTGGGGGGGGGGCTCTTCTGTTTAATGTTAAGTACTGAATTCAGTCTGGCTTTACTCTTTGAGAACAATTTAGAAAAACTGAAAAATATTCAAAAGAAAGCAATTCAAATGATGAGGGACTTGAAATCATGTCATATGAGTAAGTGTTGAAGGAACTGGAGATTTTATTATCCTATAGAGAGGCAATTCTCAAGAGGAGATAGCATGAATATCTTCAAAATACATCTTTTAAGTTTTATCTGGTGAAAAACAGGTTAGCTCTGTCTTAGGGCTCATGGGATGGAGCCAGGGATGAGATCCAGAATAAGATGAGATGTCAGCCTAAAATAAAGCAAAGCCTTCTAACAACAGAGCCACAGGAATAATTAACATTTAATGTCTACTTACAATATCCTAAAACCTGCTGAGGTCTGTTCACATCCACTACCGCATTTCAGTTTCATAAGAACCCTATGAGGTAGAGAGTGTTATGTCCTTTTTTAAGATAAGAAAAGTTGAAACCAAGAAAAACTGGTCACTGCACAAAGTCACGAATAGCACTAAGAGAGTGGGCCTGTGGGGAAGTAAATTTTCTACTAAGTCAAGGATAGTTAAGCACAGCGTTAGACAGCCATGGTGGAGAGGCGATAAAGAAGCCTAACCATCACATTCTATGATTGTTGTGCTAACGTTAGGCATTCCCATGTTTCCCCAAATATTCTGAAGCTTTTTAAGGTAAAATAAAAAGAAACAACATACAATATTTAGCTAATTGTACAAGGTTTGATTTGTTTTTATCTTCCTGGATTGTTTTGAGGCTATTGCTTTTTAAAGAGAAAGAGCACCACAAAACATCTGGACCAGTAGAAAGAGCTCTGAAGAAGCCAGACACCTGAGACTGGGATGTGGCTGGTCAAATCAGTTAGCCTTCTCCCCCCTGTGTGTTTTTTTAAAACTCAGGTTCTCAGGCCCATTATATGACAAAGGAACAAAAGCAAAATTTCATTTATTTTTTCTCCCAATGAAAGAAATATTAATAGAAGTAGATATTGTTACTTCAGTTTATAACAGGAAAAGCGCACATCTTTTCTTTACTAATGCACATGCTTTGAAAAATATTATGTAATAAACAGGCAATTAATTTTTGAGGGTAAACTCTACTTTGACAAGCCCAAGTTGTAAAGGGGTCTGAAAGAATAAGCCCTCGAACTGAAAAGGAAATAACTGAATTCTTTCCATCTTCACACCTGCACAACTTAGGACTGAAATAAACTCAGCTAAGGCAGGATCATGCGTGGTCAGGAGGCTCTGAGAAAACCAAATGAAACCCAAGGAAAAGACACTTTGCGAGATGCCATGAAAGAAATGAAAAGATACTGACAGAAGCAAAATGCAAGCAAGGAGGAGACTCATAAAGGCACCAACTTTCATTTCAGTGTGAAGGGACATCGCGGCCTCAACGTCTGAAGGCTCTGAGACAAACCTGGGTGAAAATTACTCCCAACAAAAACAAAAATCACTATCATCCTCTACTGTAAACTTTGATTTTTTTCCCCTACCAGAACACGAAAGCCTCTTTTTTGTTCACTATACTATTTTTCAGCTAATCTACCAGTTGAGTTTTCAAAATAAATTCAAGGGTAGGGTGTGAGGGAAGTAGAGCACCACATGGGTGAGTATGTACATTCTCTTTCTAAATCCAATGAAACAGAAACTGATACACGTTAGCCTGGATCTCAGTACTCACGCTCTGTGTACTTGAGGGAACGAAAGACTTTCCGTTGGGGTGTTACCCGTTTGATGTTTGGATGATCTTCAAGTGTTAACAGCCCCGCTCTCTGTTTTTCTTTTATCTGAATCACCTCAAAATCACTAGGGTAGTCACTGGATGGATTATTTCGAGGAATAATTCTCCAATTGTTGATTTCACTGCTCTTCAGGGCACTTGAAATAAATGAATTTCTAGCTTTGGCTGTAAAGTATCCATTGAAAGCCACAATATATTCTGAAATCAATGACCACAAATAAAAATAAGAATTTATGTACACATATAAGATCATATCTAGTCTAAAATGTCCCCGATAAAAGAAAACTTACATATTTTAAAACCCACAGTGAAAAGAGCAGTAGACAAAAAAAGACTGGTTTAAATGTTCTGGACAGCAGTTTTCAGAACTATATATTAAAATAATCTGTATGAATCCCCTGATTACAGACTACATTACTCAAAACCAGATAACTGTGCTATTTTTAAAAAAGCAAATATTAACAGAAGTTTGAATACACAGCAAAGAAATAACATGTAAGTTTTTCAAACAAGTAAAAGGAACCCAGAGAAGTGAAGGTTCAATTTTATTTTACTGAAAACAGAAACGAAATTTGGAGACTATACAAGATTATTTGCTAATTATCACATCTGCTCACTTGTACTTTAGTACATTAAACATTTGGCACCTCCAAACTCCCAACCCTCACCAGTTACAATGGCATCTGTTCCATGGAATCAAGGTTTAGGAAAAGAATTCAATACATCTATTTCCTTGTTTTATATAAGCTAACTTACACTGGGGAAGGGAACTTCAGCAGAGTGAATATAATATCCAAGTGCTATGCACTCACCCTATCTGAACTTTATTGTGAAAAGAAATGTGTTCTTTTTGTGTGTGTGTGTGTTTTCCCTAAAAGCTAATGTTTAAAGTAAGTTTTAAACAAAAAGCATAGACGGAATCCATAACATTTAAAAGAATATCTTGTTTGTCTCATTTTTGGTTCTTTTAAGTCTATTTCTAGTTTCACATGAGCTCACTCATCTAGGGGAAATGATGAACAACATAGACTGATGAACAAGAACAGCATCGATCAGACTGTCAAACCTCAGAGGGAAGGTAGGGGAGGGTGGGGAAAAGGGAGAGAGATCAACCAAAGGACTGGTGTGCATGCATATGAGCCTAACCAGTGGTCATGGACAACAGGGAGGTGGGGGCATGCGTGGGGATTTGGGATGGGAATTGGGGGGGGGGGGGGGGGGGATGATGACAAATATATGATACCTTAATTAATAAAGTAATTTAAAAAATAAAAATAAAAGAATTTTATGCCCGGCTGTTGTGGCTCAGTGGTTCAATATCAACCTATGAACCAGGAGCTCATGGTTTGATTCCTGAACAGGGCATATGCCCAGGTTGTGGGCTCAATGCCCAGTGTGGGGTGTGCAGGCAGCAGCTAATCAATGATTCTCTCTCATCACTGATGTTTATATCTATCTCTCCCTCTTCTTTCCTCTCTGAAATCAATAAAAAATATTTTTAAAAAAATCATTACCAGATTCCACAACTGTTGAAGAGAATTCCACCTTCAATGTCAGGTGGGAACAGCCAGGACACGGGGCCTTTTCAAAAGATCTCTTTTCCAGTCTGTCACCCAGATGTTTTTTCCCACAGAGCAAAACCACTAGCAGAAGCAGCCAGATGTTGACAAGCTTCATGGTCATAAGTGAATATGGTCATAAAATCGCATAAATTCAAATCACACTTTTTTCTTCCTTGATTATAAGTTAATTTTTGTTTCAGCTAAAAGCTGAAACATTACTGATCAGCCATTTTACAGTCTTGTCCAATGTAAATAAAAGTTAAATTTCATGGCCTTTTGTGATTTGGCCTGAAAAGAGGCTTTCATTTCTTTCTTCGTTTCTTCTCCATCTTGGACATTAGGCTTCTGTCATTCTAGCCCAGACAACTGAGTCCTACGCTCCATTGGCACCACAGAGCCAAAGTCCAAGGGGATGAGCAATCACTCCGAGAGCCAATCTACAAAACAAAACAAGCACAAGAGACATTAGTAGCACACTGACAGACTAGTTAGGATTAGTTATAGGTGCAATTTAGATAAAAGGGTCAGAAAAATACCCTAGTTACAAGGCAAGATAAATGTAAGACACAACCACAAAACACATTACTTCACTTTTAGTTACGTCTCATCTCTTTTAGTTTCAAAATAAGGAAGGAAAAAATAAGCGAGAAAAATGAAAAAAATTAAGGATAAGAAATAACAACAGGAATATTTAGCATATTGGCCCTGATCATCCTGGGCAACCAGAGAGAAGGGGATTCATGATACTGTGCTTATTATGTTTTATTTTGCTTCTTTTTAAGATTCTGTGTTTTTCTATCATTTGCAACTCTTCAACAGGTATTTTCCCAATCAACACTTTAATTGGCCATAAATTTCAGTAATTTTTCAGGCAAAAGCTTGGTACACACCCTTACTTTCTAGTGTAAAATTAATACCGAAGATCAAACTAATTTTCATTCAAATCATGTACTTAGCACCTTCTTTAACAGACACTGTGCTTTGAAAGTACTCAAGTTACACTTCAGATTTTGAAGTATTTTCTGCTAATTCTATGAAAGGAGGATCAAAGAGTTTTTACTATCATTTAATTTATTTTCCTAATGCCTCAACTTAAAGAAATTTAACCTGCTAAATATGTTATAAAACCAAATTACCTCTTCATTAGAAGTAATGAGTGGACAGTTTGTGAAGTAAGCTGTTGCCAAAGAAAATGTTATGTGAGTGTTAAATTACAAATGCCTTTCAAAATATCTGAATGGTTAAAAAAAAAAAGATCATTTTTCAGAATGAAAAATAGAGCCGCAGTAAAAAAAACAATGCTAGCTATAGCATGCCCAGAAAAATCAGTTGCATTGATCACACCAGAAATATAAATAACCCAGCAAGGGGAAGACGAATGAATGAGCAAGATAAGCCTTCTGTTGTCACTTGAAGACTTAGGATAAGAAGTTAGCCCCTTTCAAGAGAGGTCTGTCAAGCTGTTAAACCCATGTTCTATCAGACCCTGGTGCTATTGAGTAACAAGGAGTTTGTAGTTCCTGGGACTATCCATATGTGCTTCTATAAACAGGAAAACACTGAGCAAGGGGCAAGAGTCTAAAGAATTTTGATAAGGTCACTTTCACTGCTGTAATAAAAAAAGATCCTGAAAAGATCTATCTTTCAAAACTAAAGACTAAACTTGGTGACAAGGAGTTCATCAGATAGAAATGAAACTTTAAAATTTATTTCTGTATCAACAGTTAGAACAATGAATATGCCAACCACAAGAACAAAGAAATTAAAAACAGACAAGAATAGAAAGACCAAAGAAAAGAAGTAGGGGACAGCAAAAGCCACTCTAACATGTTTTATAGTAATATGCTTGGGAGTGAGCCCCAACTGTTTTTGTTTATACTAGTATTAGACTAGTGGCCCAGTGCACGGATTCATGCACATAGAAAAAAAAAATTAGAAGAAATATTTTAATATTGCTATCACCCTTTCTCTATAATAGAAGTGTCAGAGATGAAAGAAAATTAGTAAAATGTATGAAAATAATATATAAATTGATTAGTAAACAATAACATGATATTAACAAAAACATGATATGAAAACTAAAACATGATATAAAAACATTGGTAAAAACTATGACTGATAAACTGATTAAACTTATTCTAATATCTCCCTGTATACCACATTAAGAGTAAAAACACTTTCAGAGTGCTTGACTAATTTCCCTTGTGATGAAGTACTTACAACTTTAACATCACATACTCTTTGAACTCAAGAGAAAGCAACATATAACTGACCATGTCTGAAAACAGGTTCAGGTAGGAATATTCCTACTCTGTCTAGAGTTTGTCCTTGTGATTTATTAATAGTCATTGCAAATGCTGGCATCACGGGAAACTGTCTTTAAATTAATTTAAATTGGAGGCCAGTGTCAGATGGGGACACCGGCTTCTTTTGGCTTCAAAGGTACGTTGTGCCTACTTGGTCATATTCTGTCCATACTGCTGCTTTCTTTCAGCTTCAGAATGTCAACAAAAACAACCAAATTCACAGTCAACAATGACAAATCAAAATATACACATGCAATTGGCTTTATATGTATTGCACATGCGAGAGTCAATGTTTATTTTTAAATTGCTAGTGTGCATTATATGTACTGGCTGGCTGGTCAGACAGACAAATGATTGGTGACTTAGTCATATATATATATATATATATATATATATATATATATATATATAATAGATATTTGTAGTGATGGAGTATCACAGAATATAAGTACATTGAGCATATGTTGAACCTAATTATAGTATTACTGGGTCAAAGAAACTGAAGCTAATAATCATTGGTGATGAGTGTTCATGTCATATTAAATTACCTTATAGTTGAAAGATTCAAATGGATCTCTCACTTAAAACAAATCTATTAAAACTCTTTTGCCTCAAGTTAAAGAATGTATGACATATTTGGGCTATATATAACACAGTATTAATTAGTGATACTAGAAGCAAGTCTTAGACCTAACTGTGTCAGATCCACTGTAATTAAATCTGTTCCCCCCAAATTCAATGCAGCCTTATGCAGAAGAGATGGCTGATATTCTCTTACAACTGAGGCAGGAGTCTGACTTTAAAAAATGTCTAAGGTACTCAGTTCTCCCCCAAATAGAAAACAAAATTTTTAGGCTTTTAGAAAATAGGACATTGTAATAGCATAAGACAACAGTCTACCTTAATTTATTCATTCAATCATACAATTTTATAGAGTGTTAAGCAAGTTTAAGACACCGCCAGGTATTGCAGAATAAACAAGTATTGTTAGTGAGTGAAGGACACAGTCCTCCTGGTGTGACCCACCAAATAGGCCAACCATAACCGCAAACAGTTAAACATGGCATAGGAAAGTAAAGTGTCAAATTAAAGCACATGGACAGTGCCAGGGACACTGGAGTGAGGTTCTTCCTGGTGTGCAGGAGGCTTCTGTTGATGAGATGGATAGCAGCTGGCTCTGACGGAATCTGAACAGGTAGGGGTGGAAGTAGGGAACTAAGAAGGGGCAAGGGGCATCCTGAGCAGAGCTCCATCACAGGAGAGGAAAACACAGGCCGTGCACAGGTCATCTGTATGAGGGGGAGGCAAAGAGAAGCTGAAAGGTGAAGGACAAGGACCTCAAGCATGAAGTCCGAGGCAGAACAGCCAGCAAACAACTGGAAATATAGGCCCTCTGCATCCAATGGGAGTAAACTAGCAGAGATAAAACAGAGCCAGGTGGGACTGCTGAGCAATTTTGTTCACTCATCCAACTCATTTACTGAGCAACTCTGAAGAGCCCAGCACTGTTCCAGATGGTAGGAATAGAGCAACAAATACAATAAACAAACATCTGATCTCATAAAGTTAATCTTCCATTGTTGGGAGATGGGCAATAAACAAGATAATTATACATACAGTACTAAGCTAGTGATAAACACTGTACTATATTTTAAAGGAGAGGAAAAAAAAAAAAGAAGGGGATATGACATTATGGCATGTCAAGGGAGGAGCTGAACTTTTAGACAGAGTGCTCCAGAAACCCCTGAGCCTCTGATGGAAGCGGGAAGCTCATCAAGCCCCAGGAGAAAGAGAACTGCAGGCACCGGGAAAGCAAGTGCAAAGGGAAAAAGCATGGGGCAAGGAACATGCTCAACTTGTGTAAAGAAAGGCAAAGAGGCCAGTGTGGTTGGAGCAGCATAAAGGAAGGGCAATCAGAAGATGAAACGAGATGACAGGGAGGCAGACTAAGGAGGGCTTGTGGGTCAGAGAAAGGCCTCAGTTTTCTCCATGAATGGGAAGGGAACACATGATCAGAGCAGGGAAGGGACACAGACAGGAGCAGGGAACCAACAGAGATGCCTATGAAGATGGTTGCTTGGGCCAGGATGGGTCAGGAGAGGTGATGAAGGTGGCCACATTACAGATGTGACAGTAAAGTTGACAGAATCTGCTGACAACCAGATGTGGCAGGTGTGCAAGTGAGGAGCCAAGGACAAGACCGAGGCCTCTTGCCCCTAACTGAACCTGAGATGGAGAAAGCTGCAGGAAAGCAGGTTTGGGAAATACTAGTAGTAGGAGGTGAGTCTGAACATATGAAATTTCAGGAGCATTAGAGTTGTGAGGCCATGGCTTTGGACAGAAGGGAACAGGGAGGTAAAAAAAGAAAAAATCAGTGAAAAAAAATGTTCTATATGAAGAGTGGTCAAATGAGAGACCAATGGTTTAGTCATTACCCAAAAGGGCCACACTACTGAAGGCCAGCCTAGTCTAGTCTCCAAACCCACCGGGGCTGGAAGGAAGATAGCCTCAAGCAGAAAAACCCTGTGGGATTATGACATGATTGGGAATGACAGGGACAAGGATACACCTGTTTTTGTTTTTGTTTTTTATCTAGCTGGTCTGCTTATGTTACGTTAAAGGTCAACTAAAAAACACTCTCTTCAAAGAGCTATAGATCATAAGTTACGAGAGATACCAAGGTTTCTATGGTCTCCTAATCCCAGAATATGAGGGCTTCAAAATTTAAATTTGCTTTGAGGAAAACAAAAAACACCACCAGGGGGCTAGAGGCATGGGCAGTAGGGTTACAACACAGGCCACTTTCAACCAACATCTGTGCCTTTGGCCTGTTTGTTTTATAGATGCCAGTCTCCACTGACTCCTCTACTGGGCCTTTAAAGGCACAGACTGCATTTCCCCCTATCTAAAGCAGCTATTCACATGTGTCTATGATGGATCCTCCTGGCTCTCATATATAATGCAAACCCGGTGAGCACTCTCCCCAAGGTAGGCTCCCCGTCTACTGGCAAGCAAATAAGGAGCAAGAGGTACATATAAGGTAAGCACAGAGTAGTATATAAACAGAGACACATACAATATGGGGGAAAACACTCTTTAAAAAAGACTTCTAACTTTTCCTTTTCTTCTCTTTCTGAATAATTCAGCTGAGGACAAGAAGGTTGGCATTGATAGAAGTGCAACAGTGGTTGGTGTGGGAAAATGGAGCTAAGAGGATCCGAAAGGTGCGTGTGGGGAAGAGGCACCTGGTAAGGGTTGTCAGAGCCTGAATGGGGTGATGGCAACAACAAAAGGAAATTGATTTAATCAAATAAATAATTTACAGTTAGTGGGAGGCAGCTTTCTCATTGTCAAAGAATAAAGTCACAAATATGAAAAGGAGTGAAACTTGAATGAACCATGCAGGATCAGACTAAAACTAGAAATACTGGTATGAACTCAAGGTTTTCAATATATAGACAGATGTAGAAGCAAACGTATGCAAATGTGTGTATGCATGTGTACACATGCATTTCCTAGCTTTGTCTCCTGGAAGGACACTGGAGCAGTGACATCCAAATAGGAGGGAGCCCGCCTAGGCCCAGCACTGGTCTTCTAAACACCGCTCTCACTGAAAGAAACCAGGCTCTCTGGAGGAGGAGCTAGAACCAGACTAGGCAGGTTAAGAACAGATGAGTCTGGAACATCTTATTCTTGCAGAAAGGAAGAAAGTGCTCAAAGAATTATGGGGATGTGTCAATGAGATACAGAAGCTGGCTTGGCATAATTTGAGCATCAAAATAAATAATTAATGTAACAGATCCTAACCACTGAGTAAAAACAGAAAAACACGAGTCCACTATGACATATATTAATAAAATAAATTGAAAATTTAAATAATGAGATATTCACATAAACTTGGACTGCCTCCCAACAAAATTCTCATTTACAAAGGGAAAATGGGTAGGTTTATGAGGAGAAACTTCATCAAGTTAACCAGCAATGGGACACAAGGAACAGGGGCCACTGAGCAGATGCGCTCAAGAGCCCTGTGGCCAAATATGCACACCCTCAATCGCATCATGAGGAAGTGTCAGAACCCACACCAAGGGACAGTCTTCAACTGGCCTAGAATATTCATAAGTACCAAGGTAACGAAAGCCAAGAAATGGCTTCAATATGGATCCAGATTGAAGGAAGCTCAAGAAACATGACCCCTAACTATAAGATTCAGAAATAGGCCCCTTTGCTGTATGGACATTATTGGAACAAAGAGCAAAACCTGAATGGGGCCAGCCTATGACTAGATAGCAGTGCTGTAACAAGACTAATTTCCAGCCCTGTTGGCGTGGCTCAGCTGCTGAGCATCAACCTATGAACCAGGAGGTCACAGTTAGATCACTGGTCAGGGCACATACTGGGTTGTGGACTCCATTCCCAGTAGGGGGTGTGCAGGAGGCAGTGGATGGATGATTGTCTCTTATCATTGATGTTTCTATCTCTCTTTCCCTCTCTCTTAAATCAATAAAAACATTTTTAAAAGACTGATATCCTGATTTTGAAGTCTGTGCTATGACTATGTAATAAGGTCTAAGCAATCACAGGAAATGCCCACTAAAGTATGTGGGGATAATGGGCACCAGGCCTGCAACTTACTTTCAAATGGTTCAAAGAGAAAAGGTTTTATACTGTTCTTGGAACCTTTACATTGTTTCCAAAATATGCAAATAAATAAGTTCTATATTTAGTCTCAGGTGCTTGAAATGCACTGAGAATGGTGGGAGTACCCAATTTTAAAATGTGGGGAGTGCATTTACAAGCTTCTTATATTAGACTCACTGTGTGCATAACCAGAGTATATATACCATATCAGAGATTAACACACACATCAACCATTACACAGAATGATATCCTAACAGATGGGATTGAGCTAGTCAAAGTGAAATTAAAATTATTTCTCAATCTAAGGAATTGAGAGAACTCCATCATAAAATAAACTTCTGTTAGTTAACCTCAATGTTGCTATAATCTACACTAATAAAAGAGAAAATGCTAATTGACCTACCTTCGCTACACACACAGCCAATCACAGTATGCAAATTAACCCAACAAAGATTGCAGTTAATTTGCATATGCGGAGGGTGGGAGGAGTGAAGACTGAAGACAGCATAGAAGGAAGAGGGAGGCAAAGTGGAAAGCAAGGCGGCTGCGGCTGCTGGAGGGAAAGCACTGGCAGTGTGTGTGGGTCGGGGTGGGGACAAGGCCAGGTGTGCAGTGGCAGCGGGTCAGGTGGGTGGGGCAGGACGCGCACAGCAGGTGGCACGCATGTGACCCCAGAGGCAATGGCAGTGGGCACAGAGGCAGTGGCAGAGGTGGCCATGGGGCGAACAGTCGGGCAGTGGGAGAGGTGGGGGGTGGGAGAGGTAACTTATCAGGCAGAGGCTTTAGGCTTGGGAAGGGGCCGAGCCTGCGATCAGAGGTTCTGGGGGGGGGGGGGGGGGGGTAACGACCCCTTCCCAAGCCTAAACCTGGGGTGGAGGTTTTAGGCTTGGGAAGGGGCCAAGCCTATGATCAGAGGTAGGGGGGAGGGGACACCCCTTCCCAAGCCTAAAACCTGGGATGGAGGCTTTAGGCTTGGGAAGGGGCTGAGCATGTGATTGGAGGTTCTGGTGGGGGGACTCCTTCCCAAGCCTAAATAAAGCCTGAGGTGGAGGCTTTAAGCTTGGGGAGGTGCTGGGTGGAATCCCTTTGCTGGGTTAATTTGCATAGTCGCTCTGATTGGCTGGTGGGCGTGGCTTGTGTAGCAGAGTGGTGGTTAATTTGCATATTACTCTATTATTAGATTAGATGTGTGCAGCAATTCCCAATTATGTTCCTTAATTGTATTCCTTGGGAAAGCTCAGTAATGATCATCCAAAAATGTCCATATCTTAATCCCCAGGATCTGTAAATGTTACTTTGTATGACCAAAGGGAGTTTGCTGGTATAATGAAACAAAGGATCTTGAGATGGGGAGAGGAACCTGGATTATCCAGGTGGGTCCAATGTAATTACAAGAGTCTTTGTAAGAGGGAGGCAGGAGCTCTGAGCTAGCAGTAGATGTTATGATGAATGAGGCTGAAGTAATCAGAGGAAGAGGTTAGGGGCCAAGGAATGCAAGTGCTTCCAGAGGCTAAAGCCAAAGAATGCAGGTGCCTACAGAAACTGAAAAAGGAATGAAGCCCTGTTGACATCTTAACTTTAGCCCAGTGAGTCTGACTTCAAACTACTAACCTCCAGAACTGTAAGATATTAAATTTGGGTTGTTTTAAGACACTAAGTCAGTAGAAATTTGTTATAGCAGCAAAAGAAAACTAATATATTTTTCAAAGAATATAGGGAAGCCGAGACCGGTCTGGCTCAGTGGATAGAGCGTCGGTCTGCAGACTGAAAGGTCCCAGGTTCGATTCCGGTCAAGGGCATGTACATTGGTTGTGGGCACATCCCCGGTGGGGGGTGTGCAGGAGGCAGCTGGTCGGTGTTTCTCTCTCATCGATGTTTCTGGCTCTCTGTCCCTCTCCCTTCCTCTCTGTAAAAAAAAAAATAAAAAAAAAATTTATATATATTTTTAAAAAGAATATAGGGAAATACTCATGACACATTAAATAAAACTGTTAATGTACAATGTGATCCACACTTCAATTTTTATATATGTATCTATGTGCACAGGAAAAAATGAACATGAAAAGAGGTCTACCAAAGTGGTAACACAGGTTCTACATTTCAATGGTATGATACAGGTAGTTCTTTTCTTCTTAAATTCTATTCATTCATAGTTTTACAAAAAGTGTATGTTACACATTTATAATTAGATAAAATATATTACTTATAACCCTCATAAAATAGAGGTTTATAAGGTAAATATTATCTAGAAAAAATATTTTCTGGTTAAAAACAGTGGCACAGAGATTCAAAATATTTAAATTTTAATTTTACATAAAAGGGATCTATTTCATAGGTATTATTTACTAAAATCTGTGACTCCCTCCTAAGGCTAAGCTTTTAGCTAGTTCATTCTGAACGGGCTTACCATCTATAAGGGCCTAATTAGGGCGGTTACTGAATCCACTAAGTGTTTATTGGATTTAATATCTATCAGTTCTATATATAGAAGATCTAGTTATCTTCCCATACAAAGGTAAACTCTAAAAGATGGTATTTACATCATTGTGGGTTTCCATAATTAAGTATAATAATGCCTCTAATACAGGTAAAATCAAAATATATTGGACATCAAATACTGAATGCAAACAAACCAGTTCAAATAATACATGCCAAGAATGAGACTTAGTGATATATTTTTAAAGGGAGACAAAGTAAAGGAAATGCATTATCTGGACAAGCAATTGATCTTGCTGACAGCTAACATTCCATGGAACTCTGAGATTCTACTCTACATTAAAAAAGAATATAGCTACGATTATAATTCTGGGTACAGCTAAAGTTCATCTGAAATTATTTATTTATAAATTAAAAAACACAATTCAGATGAGAGGAAATTACTTGTATCACCCAATAGTCATCTAAGTATGTAGATGTACCTTGCTTTTCTTACTCCAGAGAAAACAGAATTATGACTAGGCCATGAAAGGGTACCATTCAGTTCAATTAAAATTTAGCTTTAAATACCACTTTTGTAACTAATTGCATAGTTGGCTGTATTAGCATTGTTTAATAGGCTAGCATTTAAGTGATACCAGACCATATTGTCTTTAAAAATGTGTGTTCTTATGCCTGATTGAACTGGTTCCTCCTGGCACATTCTGTCCACTAGTAAGGGTGGAGGGGGGAAGAACACATATAATTCAGCCCAGAGTCAACAGTGCCCAAGTTAAAAAAAAAATCCTGTCTACACAGTCTTTATTACCTGTCCTTTCACACATGTTGTTCCGGTGTACTGTTCTCTTTATCCTCATTCCTCTAGCACTGGCTAGCCACCTATGAGGCACTCCCAAACTCAGTACTTTCCTCATTTTACTTTAAACTCATTTCTTAAGCAAAAAGGCATTGTCAAAATTGATAAATCTAGTTAACAGATTTCTGCAGCACATCAAAACTGATGGGGAAAACAGAGAAGGAAAAATCAATAAGTGTCTCTTAACCATCTCCTCAGGCAAAACACTGTAAGAGACCAAAGTCCCCTACCTAAAAGCACCAAATAAAGGTCTAGCTTCACATTCTTAATATTTCAAGTCACCAAGAGTTGGACTTGTCAAGCCTTTCTAATAAAATGTAACCAATGTCTCAACTGTCTCCTAGTGCAAAGAGGTATAGTTGCAAATCCCCTCACCCCCAAACCCTGCTTAAAGCACTAGTGGGAGTCTTGTGCAGTTCACCTAAGTCTTCAGCCCTCCTCGTTCTTGTTACTTTAATTGTTTGTGCCACAAAAATAAAGAGACAGCAGGCAAGAACTACCTACAACCAGAATGATAGAAAACGGAATAAAAAAAAACATGTGAATTTGAAGGGAATGCTAAAAACCTCTAGCCTAGAAGAGAACCCATGGGTGCTTCAAGGCTCTCCAAGCACTTACTTAGAATTTTTTTTTTCATAGATACAAGCAATCCTTGATTTGATAACAATTGCTTGGGGAATGCAATGGAGACAACTAGTAGGCAAGAGTCAGGTCCCGCCCCCCCCCCCCACACACACACACACACTCACACACACACACACACACACACCCTTTCCAATGAAGGCCTCTGGCCATGTGCATCATACACCGGAACATGAAATAAAATTTTATTTGCAAAAGGTGTTCTGTGTGAATGAATAAACAAAATGTTTTGTATCCATAAAAAAAAAAAATTAATTCTGTGCCGTAAAAAGGAATGGTGACACAAGCTACAACATGGATGAGCCCTGAAAACATTATGCTAAATCAAAGAAGCTAGACACAAGGGCCACGTATGATTCCACCCGAATCAATTAAATATTTGGAAAAGAAAATTCTAGAGAAACAGAAAGATTAGTGGTGATCTGGGGCTCAAGTTGTAAATGAGTAGTGACTACAAGCAGGCAACAGGCATCTTTTTGGGGTGAAAGAAACGTTCTAAAAATGGATTGTGGTTATGATTACACATCTTGAAATTAGATTTTTTTTTAAATCAATGAATCAGTACCTTAAAACAGGTGAATTTTGCAGGATGTAAATTTTACCTTAACAAAGCTCTTACATTAAGAGATTAAAAGAAAGTTTGGAAGAATCACTGCTCTCCAGGCCCCCGATTTTATACATACACAAAATGAGATCTTGAAGTCAGAGAGCTGCTTAACTAGCACAGTTAAGACTAAAGGACCACAGGAAACTAAATTCTCCAGAGTTCCACTCAGATCTTATGTCACTCTATCTCTTGGAAGTTTCTTAAGGTAAATGTAAACATTGCACTTAGTTTGCATACACAAATAGGCCAAGATTCTCAGTGGCTCTAAAAAAAAAAACCAGGGGTAAACCACCTTAATAAAAATGATGTTCATCGGTAACAGTCATAGGAAGCACATCAATGAGGGCGCATGGCAAGACCTGAAGATCCGACAGGTCTGACAGGCATTCTGGTTCTGAGCAAACCAAAGAACCTCAGGGGCCCCCTTGCCGACGAGCTCCTTACACTGCATTTTTTGAAAATCAGTGCAGCAGTGCGCACAGACTCAGCTTAGGGCAAAGGACTGAGGTCCCTGAAAATCTGATACCAGAACCATTCAGGAGCGTACTAACTAGCACTCGGGTATGTTCGGAGGCCGAGGGTCGGAGCCAGAGCCCGGCACCTTGTTTCACTCCGTTAAAGCTTATATTCCACAGAAAGAAAATGAAATTGAGCCAGCTACCTCACCGTGTAAACACGCAGGAGAGGCCGGGACAGGGAGAACAGCCGTTGACGTCCAGGCGAGCGGAGGGGACGGTTCATTTCCTACCGCCAAAGCACGCCGTGCAGCCGGCGGGTCTAAAAGCCGAGCTTTACCGCTCGTCCCGGGCCCGCGCGCCCCACAACCCGGGTCGGCTCCTCCCCGCCGGTCCGGGGTCGCCGGGAGGCTCCGACCCCCGCCACACCGCCGCCGGCGCAGAGCCCCGTCCTCGGGGCCTCGGAGCACCTCAGAACGCGCGGACAGCCGCGCAGGCAGATCGGGAGATGGCGGTGATTCGGAGAGCGGGCCTCCTCACGTACCTGCTGCTGCCTCACGCTCGGGGCCGGGGGGCCCAGGATGACGGCTTCTCCGCGGCGCACACACCTCGAGTCTCCATTCGGGGCTGTTTACTCCCAACTCTCGCGAGAATGCGCCATGGGACCGGGAGACCCGGGGCTGAGAACGCCAGCCCCGCCGGCGGGCTGTGCGTACCCTGCGTGAGGCCTGCGTGCGCACTGCGAGCGCCGCCGAGGGCTGCGGGGTCTGGGCCGGAAGACGAACGACAGTCTCGCGACGTTTGCGGCCCTGGGGGGAAGGGGCGGGGCTGAGGGCTGTGTGTCTGGCTCTGCACAAGTAGCCGTACCTGGCGTGGGATGCTCTCTGGGCTTTGGGGCCAGGATATTAGAGAAGAGGAACAGGCATTGGCACGAAAGCAGCCACGCTGGCCCATGTCCTGCGGACAACAAACCTGACAGAACGTCCCCCGTGGCCTGCATTTGCTATAAATGCCAGAAACGGTATCCAGCACCCAGCACCAACTCTGCAACCCCCTACCTGTTCACCCACAAGGCGGCTGAGAGCGGTCACCTGTGAGTCAGTCAGTTACCTGTCTCCCTCCCACCCTGATAGGCGAAACCCCTGCCCCAAATCTTGACTGCTGCACTCCGGTCTCCCTCCGCCTTGCCAGGACCAATAATACCTAGTGTTATACCCCCTTCAAAGAAACAAATATCAAAAGTGTGCCTCCCCCAAAATGCGTGGGCGATTTCAATGCTAGGGATCACAGGCTGTTGTTTTCTGTAGAAATGCTGAAGTGGACCATACGTGGCTTGGGCACAACTGGGGAACGCAAAACATATTTTAGGTAAGGTAATGTTTATGAAAAATGATGTGCTATGTGGTCAGCTAAAACTGCTTATGTTTTAACTTTCCACCGCAGCCTGATAATGCTGCATAGGACCAATATGACCAGAAATATCACAGCACTTCATCTTCCCTTTAACAAACTGGTTTAATATAATGGATACAGAATCACCTGCTAGCTTTTGATCTTGGGCAAGTTGTACCTCTCTTCTTTATACCTCACCTTCCTACTACCCTGAGGCCCCCTCCAAGATATTAATACCTACCTCATAGAAGGAGGGTTAAATAAAACATACAAAGCTTAAGTCATAATATGTTCAGTAAAACGTGGTGGTTACATCTAGACCAATCCACACCTGGTGAAACAGTCTCCCCCGTTTTGAGATCCTCAAAGTTAAGCAGAACTCCCTGCTGCCATGATTAATGCACTTGATCTTAAACTTAACTGTTCTAATTCGAGGTAAATTGATTTTGGCCAGGGTTCTTTTTAAGGGCCCTTTAAAAGTTACTGTACCATTGAATACATAACTCAAGTGTCAAGGGCTAAGGTAGGCTAGTGCATTGCAAACATCCTTGTCATGTGACAAGAGAAGCACAAAAATAGGAAAGTGAAGAATACTGTCAGCTCCTTAGAACCCTGTGAACTGAAGGGGACTCAGACATCAGATGGCTGAGAAATCTACCAAGAAAGGCTGAGAACCACATCCTGGTCTCCTGGTTTTCGACCACTTCAGGTTCTAACTTCCAAAACCCATGCTTCAGGTGTGTAATAAAGCATTCAAAATTCCGTAGAAGGTAAATCTTTATTTAAACTAAATGTTATTTTAAAGAATAACAGCTTAGCCAATACTCAGACAGAGACATGGTGAGACTGGTCTTTGTTTCAGAGGGCGCACAATGTCAAAGATAGAGGACACCATCTAAACTCTCTGGTTCCCAAATGTGGCAAGATTTTAAGTAACTTGAGGTTAAAACAAAGCAAAAATACTTCTCAATAGAGCTGTCTCTCCTTGCTGTCTTCCTGTCCTTCCCACTTTCTTGAACTCACTACAATCTCCCTTTCATCCCCACCAAATGATCTCCATGTCGCTTGATATGAAGTGTGTTAATTTGCCAAACTCAGCAGTCAAAATCACCTTCACCTTACCTTATCAGAAGAATGAGATGAAGAAACAAACCTAATATTTTCAAAAGACATGCATATGTACAATTTCCTTGCTTAATTACCTGCTCTAACTAAATTGCATAATAAATTAAGTTCATAAATTAAGTTTTTGCAATTTTTAAATAATTGTTCCTATGGGGGAAAAAAATGTATCCCTCATTCCAGACAATACATTTACAAATATATGGAGCAAAACCTCTTCCAAAGGAAGCAGCAAACACTTTCATAGTTAAATTTTCAGTTCACAGATTGTTTCAAAGGTTATTACCCCCATTCTTAGTAAGAAAATCCATTTAGGTCTGGCTAGCATGTCAGTGGTTGAGCGCTGACCTAGGAACAGGAGGTCATGATTCAAATTCTGATCGTGGCACATGCCTGGATTGTGGGCTCAATCTCAGTGTGGGGTGCAGGAGGAAGCTGATCAATGATTCTCATCCTTGATGTTTCTATCTCTCGTCCTCTCCCTTCCTCTCTGGAAAAAAAAATTATATATATATTTGTGTGTGTGTGTGTGTGAATATATATATATATATATATATATATATATATATATATATATAATTTTTTTTTTTTTTAAGAAAAGAGCCAAAACCATTTTTGGCTCAGTGGACAGAGTGTCGGCCTGCGGACTGAAAGGTCCCAGGTTCAATTCCGGTCAAGTTGGTTGCGGACACATCCCCAGTAGGCAGCTGATTGATGTTTCTCTCTCATTGATGTTTCTAACTTTCCCTCTCTCTTCCTCTCTGTAAAAAAAAAAAATAAAATATATTTTTTTTAAAATAAATTTTAAAAAAAGAAACCCCATCTACAGTGGTCCAATTATTACTCTAAAATGAGCTCTGGGAAAAAGTATTTTAGGAAACATAAAACCTAAGGAAGATTCTCAGTTTTGATCTTTCACTAACTTTGCACCAATGAGCTTATTGATATACATCCTGCCAAGTAAAGAATTTTTAAAACATCACTGACATGGTTTATTTATTCTCATCATGTAACAATGATTCAATACCTAGTCTATAAATATAAGACACAGCTGTACCACATAGCACAGGTATAAATATGGTACTTTTTACATAACATTGCTGCTGCTTATTACATGTCAAAGTTCAGGTCAATGTGGCAGGAAATCAAAATTTTCCTAGTCTTAATGACCATAATTGTTGGGTGAGGGAAAAAGTCAAATGAAACCAAATAAAGGCTCCTAAACTAACTCCGTCAATACCTTTAATGTTATGTAGTGCCATTAGTGTGCATGTTTTCACATCTGAATGTCTTCCTCTTATGTAATGAAGGCATGATCTGTAAGTGGAAGAGCTTCTGAACTGAGTCCAAGTCACATCTGGAAATACTGAAGCAATGTCACTGGCAAAACTGTGAGTAAACATGAGAGCATGCTTAGACCTACTCATAATAGAGCATCATCTCAGGAGAAAACGATTCCATAAAAGTCCTGATTTAAAAAATTTACTAGTTTCTGCATCAGTGTCCCAATATTAAACTCCAAATTTTTACTTTGCACACACTGTCATATTCATACAGTGATTTACAACTGCCAAGCACTATGTATGTGGTCCTCAAAATGTTTGGCTTTATAGGACCTGAACCAAAAACATTTCACAGCAGCTTTCAATGTTAACCCATAGTGTGTGTGTGTGTGTGTGTGTGTGTGTGTGTGTGTGTGTGGAGAGGGAGGGAGGAGGGGTTATGCATAATTATTTTCACACCAATAAAACTATTCACTATAATGCATAAAGTAATTACAAGAACCAAGAATGAGCTTCTAACTTATTTCAACAGACACAATACATATCTCACACATTTGTCCATATTCTAACTACTAATTTCATAAATATTTGATGTTTACAGCAATGATGCTACTGGAACTAAATATTACATAGAAAAGTATATGAAAACCAGATATAACAAGCTCTAAAGGGCTAAATTTTAGTTACAAAATGGGTCATAGGCTAAGAAATAACTACTTATCCACAATAACTATAAATCAACAGATTACTGACAGTCATTATACCTTCAAATCTAAGTTAAAAAAACAGAATGTTCTAAGTAATATTATACTTGGCAAGCCAATAGCACAAAACTGGGTAAGATTGTTTAGTATGAAGAGAAATAACCTAGAATTTTAATACCCTGTAAGGTTCCACATTAAACCATCCTGACAAAAAAATTTTAAAGTAACTTACCCATAAAGTTGCCCAGATACACACATCCATACACATATGGTTCTCTAATGAAATATCAGTTGAAAAGCAGCATTTTCATATACAGATTATAGACAAACAACTAGAGCTACACAATATCAACACACAGTTTTCTGCTGCTAATCATACCTGCCACCTTTTAAAATAACACTTTTAAGTAGTCTTTCCTGATGAACATTTGAAAACCAATTCTATAATTCACCTACTGAAATAATTGCCCTTAAAAAAAATCTGAAATTTTAAGAGGTCACAAGTCACTTTATATTTCAGTACCAGATTGCTGTAGCTCCTAAAACAACATAAACCACACAACTTTTGAACAATTTAGGGGGGGGGGAAGCATTGAAATTTGAGTTTCCTCAATCAGTTCTTGTGCCTAGGTCATTATTTACTCTGTGCCATCCATTTGGCCCTTGAGTTTTTCCATAACATTCTCTACAAGTATTACATTTGCTTTCAGATGATGAGCCAACAATATGCTAAGTCATCAGTAATAAAAGAAAATACCAAAGATAAATTAAATGTGTCCTTCCAAATGTCAGAATACTGTAGGTTCCCGTGAGTTGGCAAAGCTTCCCAAACCATCATCCAGTTTCATGGTTTGCAGGATAAGGCCTCCTTACGTAAAGAACGATTGAGAACATTTGCTCCCCACACCCAGAGCCATTCAGGCATGTACTGTGCAAAAAGAAACTAAAAATGGAAGAAAAAAAGGTTAATAGATTAGAACCCAAAGCCACTGACATTGAAGTGTACAGATCAGCCTCTTATTTAATCCAACAAATATCACTGATCACTTTAAATACTAAAAAGGAAAAAGACTTTAGATGCTACTGGACTTAGCACCTCTTTTGCATAAGACCATATGTTAGACTTAAGGGAATAGAAACATGATCACCACCCATCCATCCCCTTTCTCTAATGAAGATGGACAGACCTACATGCAGTAATAGGATTCTATCATTACTTGATATGAAGTGTGTTAATTTGCTTAAGAATTATAAACTCTTTCCAGAAGGAAATGTAGCTGAAATAGATAAATGAGTGTGTGGCTAGTACTATGTGAGAAGACAGGTTTGAGAGGCAGGATGGAGCCAAGTTAACTAAGAAAACTGAATAAAAAAGTACACTGGCTTGGGGATCCAGGGAGTCGAGCTGATGTTGTTCTGCTACCAGGTTCTCAACCAGGGCCATTTTGCCCCCCTCCTCCGGGTTATAAGATTACTGGTTGTCACAACTGGAGCGGTGGTGCTACTGGCATCCAGTGGGCAGACGTGAAGAACATCCTATCATGCGTAGGCCAGCTCCACAAAAATTATCCAACCCTAAATGCCAATAGTGCTGAGGTGGAGAAACCCTGCACTATCGTGGCAGATTTGTCAGTATAGAAGTTACACTGTGTGAAAGTTCTAACACTTTGCATGTTAAGAAAGGGAGAAGGGCAGGCCCCCAGCAAGTGCTGAAATTCTAGTCTAGGTTACCCCTCGGCTCCAGGGAACCACACCAAATAAGGAGGGGTCCCCCGTAAGGTGAATTGCAGGGAGACAGTCGCAAACCACAGCTGCTCACAGCAGGTTCCACAGAAGCTCCAACCCACCACTTCACAGACAGGAGCCCGGTATTTGGCCTGGAGCCATGGGTAACTTTCTTGGAGAAGGACTAAGGTTTCTTTGGACTTCTTTAGACAGCTAGGATTTCATGGGGGGGGAAATACTTGGATATTCCTCCTTGGAGCTGCTGTCCTAAAGCAAAAGATTCTGAATCCAAAGAGACAGAAGAAGTCATCTTTTGGTCTCAGAGAAGGATCCAGTAAGTAGTGTCTCAAACGCATAGACACCTGGGACAGACTAGATAACTGGATCCCCCTTCAAAGTACTTTTTCTTTTTCTTTTCAGTATTCAGTGGAGAAAGAATCAGCATCTAAAAATCTGCTTGTTTTCAATGTCCATCCATTGCCACTGTCCATTGCAGGGAGATCAGCATCAAGGTGTTTTTCCACAGTTTCCTAAGGTGCTGCACTTGGAGATGTCACTGGCTCGTCTTGTCTAGCTCATCCCAATGAGGGTTTTATCATACTGGGAAGCAGGTAGAAAGAGCTTGGTGGAAAGAGCTAATGGAAGAGGAGAATTTCATCCCTTGCGTATGACAGACAGACTAAAGGGGCTGACTCGTGGCCTGTTTTGAGAACAATGGTCACAGGAAAGAATGCCACTGTCTGGCACTCCAAACTGCAGAAGAGTGCCACAGAGAAGAGGAGGAGGGTGCGAGTGTGAGCGTATATAAGAGAGGAGGGGTGGATTTCGGGTTCTGTAAGGCTTTGTGCCTGCTCAGGAGTCCTGACCAGTCTGTCCAGGCCTAAGAGTGGAGCTGGTCCTCCTCTGCAACAAAACCCAGAGGGCTCTAACCTCACCCACGTCTCAGTATGCAGCCCCAGGGCCTTCTCGTTCCCACTGAGCTCCACCACTACCCACAATGCCATGTGTTCTCTTCCCAAAGGCAACACACAGCGCACGTGTGAACAAGCACATCAAAAGTAGGTTGAAATTCAGAAAAGACCCTGACCCAGTCAGAGAGCTCAGATTCTCCCACTCTACTCCCCTTTCCCCGGAGCTATCCTACCCCCTGGAACGCAGTGTCCATGTCATAGGCAAGAAACTCACTGCTCAAGTTGTCAAATGAACTGTTTGTTCTGCCACACACATACCAGCACATTTCTAGTCTTTATGTCAAGGATCACAAACAGAAAGCTATAAAGAAAAGGTCCTCCAATTTCTGTCCAGCTTACTATGTGTTCCAAAGTTGACAATTTAATATTGCCTAATGCCACTTCTGGAAATAAAAAATGCTCCCAAATCAACATTAATAACTAGCTAGCAATGAAAACAAATACATTTGACTCCTTTCTAGCTGTTTTTAAAGCCCAATTTTTTAACTTTTTGCCTACAAATCTTTATTAAGACAACTAGCAAAATACATAAGATGCAATTGCTACATTATATGAGAGAAAGCAAATATGTCATGGTTGTGAGTCAGTTCTAACTGGTCCTGTTCCGGGATGCTGTTTCACAGGCATGTAAAGCAATGAAGTCATGTGTAAGGAAGGCTGAGGCAGGGGTCAGGAGTGAGAAAACCTGCTCCCTAACCTCTGTGCAAGCTTCCAAACATATTCTCTTTTCACACAAACTTAGAAATGTTCTCTGTAAAATTACTTTTGATGCCCTCTTTGAAGTGGCTTCCAGGCGGGCAACAGATGCGTAATAGGTGCCTATGAACGCGCTGAGTGCTGCTAGAGAAAAGCCGTACAGCTGAAGGCACCGTAGATTCTCAGGCCCGAGTGATGGCGGGTCTCCTCTCTGCTCAGCCATCCCCTGATGGGTCCCCAGGCACCTCACTCCCCTTTCTTCACAAGTATTATTTCAAACCTCACTCTCTCAGCCTCGCACTCCCTCCACCTCACCCTCACCTCACAGGAGCCATCAGACTGGGACACTCAACTGCTAAGTGGACTCCTGGCCTCTCTCCTTCTTCACTTTCTAGTTGTTTCCAAAGTTCACATCACTTCCTCTCTACTTGTGCTCTAAGCCTTATCCCCCCACTTCCAGGAATCATACCTCCTTTTTCCCATCTGTAAGCTCTTTCTTCTCCACATGCCCCATTCCTCTAGCATTAAATTACAGTCAAGTCACTGCTGATTTGCATAGATTAAATAGCAAACAGAATTCCTTCCTTTAGATCTAATTCACTGCCTGTAGAGCCTTATATCCCCCCAAAAAATGTTTATTGATTTTAGAGAGAGAAAAAGAGAGAGAAATAGAAATATCAATGATGAGAAAGAATCATTGATTGGCTGCCTCCTGCACGCCCCCTGCTGGGGATCGAGCCCACAACTTGGGCATGTGTCCTGACTGAGGATCAACCACTGTGCTACACACCAGCCAGGCTATAGAGCCTTGTATCTTGAGCACACTGCCTCCATGTCCTCATCTTCTCTATACTCACCTACCCGCTGCAATGCAGCTGCTCCCTAAAATGCCCCCAAAACTGCTTTCATCAATGTCGCCGAGGATTTCCAAGATTCTAAACCCAACAGACATGTGTTGGTCTATACTATGGGCCAGATGGCACCACGTGACATTGATGACTATGCCTTCCTCCTGAAAACTCTCTCTCCCCCTGGTGCCCATATTCCACTCTCCTTCTCTCCTCGCTGGCTGCCCTTCTCAGTCCACCTTCCCTGGAATGCTAGAGTTCCTTGGGTCTCTGACCAGGCCATCTTTTCTTCTCTCCACACACTCCTTGGAAAATATCACCGACCCCATAGTGTATCATCCAGCTAAACATTGATGACCAGTTGCTAAACATTGATAAGCCTATACCCCTGTCCAAACCTCTCACCTGAGCTCCCACCTATGCAGCTGCCAACCCCACTTCTCTTATCTATTTCCCAGACCCTCCAAATCCAGCATGTGCAAAATTCTTATTATTTCTCCAACTCCTGATCGCTTCCTCTCATGCTACCTAAGTTAAGTGGCACCACTGAGGTTCTAAAGCCAAAAATCTGAGAATGTGTTTTGTTTCTTCCTTTTCTTCAATCTATCATGTTCAATCTATTGCCTATCTTGTCAAGAAATATGGTCAGTCCATCATTCTTATTTAATTCATAACATATAAGACTAACTAGAATAAACAGCACAAAACAAAACTTTACACAGTATGTTTAGCATATCCAGATTCACACAGTAAATTTTTTATAAGCTAAAGACAGAAATTGAAACCTTGACAAAACTTAGATCTTTGCAATCTGAGAAAAAATGAAGTCAGGAAATAATGATAAAAGCAAAGTCACGCTCTAGCCGGTTTGGCTTAGTGGACAGAGTGTCAACTTGAGGACGGAAGGGTCCCGCTTTCAATTCTGGTCAAGGGCACATGCCCAGGTTGCAGACTCAATCCCCAGTAGGGGACGTGCAGGAGGCACCAGATCAGTGATTCTCATCACTGATGTTTCTATCTCTCCTCTCCCTTCCTCTCTGAAATCAATAAAAATATTTTTAAGAGAAAAAGAAAAGAAAAAGTCACAACAGAAGAAGCTACCAGAGAAAACTGCTATGGACAAAATAGCTACTAATGACTCAAATATTTGTTGTAAAACTGAAAGAAAAAAAAAAAGAAATTGATAATGTTGAAAATAATTTGAGTAAAATAAAAATGAAAACAGAAAAAATTGGAAAATGTTAAAAGTTTTCTATAGAAAACTATTCTATGAATTAAATTAGCTTAATAGGATTTCTTGACAGAAAAAAAAATCTCTATGTTCTCCAGAAAAGCCCATAAATGTGAATACAGTATAAATGCAATTAAAATGTTAGTGTTTTATAATTTGCAATTCTCGTCTGTCAGCCATAAGCTTCAGTTGGATTCCCACGTATCATTTAGGAAGGTTTAAGATTGCATTAACCTAATTACAAAAGTGAAGGCATATTGTTACCTGAATAGAATGGGACCAATATCCTGTGGTCCTTTTCGAAATGCCAAGGGTAGAAACGGCATGATGTGCATATACTTTTGGTGAAGGCACCAACCACGGGCACTTGTGCAGAAAACTGCCGGGGGGAGTCATATGGGTGGCCACACAGAATGGGATTAGACTCTGCACGAAGATTCCTTTAGAAGCATATTCATACTGTAATGCTCTGCTGAAGTGGTCTAAATAAGCCTGTTGAAATGGAGCAGAGGGAAAGATTTTTCATTTTATGGAACTCGGGAGAAAATGAGGCTTGCTTATCATCACGTCGGGGGGAAAATACAGCATTAGCAAACATGAGTTGCTGACAAAGAGCTCAACAGATGGGGCCAAACCATTGTAATAAATGTCCTATTGCATTAAGATCTCATTTCTAATCAGGAATACATCACCTTTGAAGCAGAGAAGGCAGCCAGCTGGGGCGTCGGTTTGCAGCAGAAGCCAGAAGAGATAGTGACAACAGCGCCTTTCTTTCTCTCCACCATCCCCGGTAACACTATGTGGACCATCAAACTAGCCGCAGCAATGTTTACATTTATGATGTCCCAGAGCTTGTCCTCGGAGACCTGAGTGAAATACTGAGGGTAGGGATAAAACACGCCCACGTTATTTACCAAGATACCAATGTCTTTATCTTTCAAGGCTTCTCGAATCGGGTCGTAGATCTCTCGGCCGGTGCTGAAGTCTGCCACTATGATATCGGTCTCCACTTTGTAGGTGTCAGCGATGTCCTTAGCAACCAGCTGCAACTTCTCTTGGTTCCGACTAATCAGGATAATACTGAGACCACGGCTTGCTAACTCTTCTGCGTAGGCTCTTCCAATCCCATCTGTTGCCCCTACAATACAACCAGGAAAAGTGAGCATACTCATTTCATGGTGAGGTGTTTTTTTTAAATACCCCATTTAGCATTTCTGCTTAATGAGAGAAAGAATCACACTAGAAGCAAAGCAAGTTCTAATACTAATCAGTCAAGAACAATGTCATAGTATGAATAATACTTATTATGTATCAAACATTCTCCAAGACACCCTGACAGGGAGATGAAAAGTTATTTTACATTCACCAAGTTGATGAGACACAGTAGGAAACTGTTTTCAAACATATATCTGGCTTTGATATGTGCCAGGAAATGATAAATTACAATGCTATTTAAAACAAGAGAAATGATAAATTAAAATGAAACAAGAAAAGCTTTTCTGAACATGGTAACAGGGAGCAAAAAGAAAAGCAAGGAGGCCGAGACCGGTTTGGCTCAGTGGATAGAGCATCTGCTTGCTGACTGAAAGGTCCCAGGTTCGATTCCGGTCAAGGGCATGTATCTTGGTTGTGGGCACATCTCCAGTTGGGGGTGTGCAAGAGGCAGCTGATCGATGGTTCTCTCTCATCGATGTTTCTCACTCTCTATCCCTCTCTCTTCCTCTCTGTAAAAAATCAATAAAAATATATTTAAGAAAAGAAAAGCAAGGAGTAGGAAGGTGGGGCTGGAGCAATACTGGGAATAAAAGAGAGCAGAATAGGGACAAAAATCAAAGGAAAATTCTTCCAAGGTGATGGCAGTTAAGAAAATGTGAACATAATCATGTAAGAATACATTGTTATTGTTTTTTTAAATCAGCAAGTTCCCATGAAATGTAGTAACTCCTGGAATAATACACCCAACCTAAAACACAAACAGGAGATTTTACATTAGACAAGGATTGAAATCCCATTTCTTACCACTCACGACTGCCCATCTTCCATATTGCTTGATCAGATCTGCTCTGCTCACCAGGCGAGGGACAAAGTGCAGCCTGATCAGGCTATAAAAGTCACAGATGACGGTGATGCTTTTTCTGGCTGTGTACCAGGCTCCCACCAAGGCTAGCGCTTCCACATAGCAATTACACGACCTGGCGATTTCCCTATACAAGAGGTAGAAGCTGTCAACGGCAGCCATGGCAGCCTGCAGGGAAGGGAAACAGAGTTCTGTGCTTAATAAATTAAAGGAACATGCATAATCTAAGTGAAGAACAAGAGCTGAGAACATCAGAACTGAATAATTTTGCATTCAAATAACAGTAATAGTTCAAATCCATGTTGCCCATGGATCCAGGCAAGTTATGATCTCATTAATATTTATAGTTTATAAACTTCTCTTCCAAGGAGATTAGTCAACACAACTACTAAGAGTTACCAAATTCCGTCTAAAATTCAGGCACTGTGCCGAAACCAATTTGGCTCAGTGGATAGAGTGTCGGCCTGTGAACTGAAAGGCCCTGGGTTCGATTCCGGTCAAAGGCATGTACTGTGGTTGCAGGCACATCCCTGGTAGGGGGTGTGCGAGAGGCAGCTGATCAATGTTTCTCTCTCATCAATGTTTCTAACTCTCTATCCCTCTCTCTTCCTCTCTGTAAAAAAATCAATAAAATATATTTTTAAAAATAAAATAAAATTCAGGCACTGTGCTAAATGTTGTGGATACAGAGATAAACACAATATGCTCTGTGCCCTAAAAAAGCTTCAAGCACAGTATGATGACATGCCCAGACTTTAAATCATATAACAGAGGAGAAGGATGTTTATTTCTTTGCTTTATTCACAATCAGCAGGTGAAGAGGGCCTAGTGCCCATGTAGACACGAAGAAGAAGAAGAACTAGAAGTAAAATTAAGACATGGCCTTGGCTGCAAAAAGTTTACCATCCAGGTGAGGCAAAACTAAGCTTTAATAAACTTGCATATAATCCAAAAATGTGTATTTGAGAAGAAATACTCCCCCAACTTAAAGAAGTGGTTTTCTCAAATGAGAATGGGGTAAGCACTTCTCTGTCTTACCAGGTTAATTTGTATACCATTATCTTTGACTGCCCCTTGTTTGAGGAAAGAAAAGTCCACTGTAACTCTTACAAGTATCCGCATCGCTAACATTTATAGCGCACCTACTATATTCTATGTACTATGACATATGCTAAGGACTCAAAGATGAGTTAAATAATTGTACCTAGGAGACAGACATTTAACAATACAGTTTTAAATACCATATGAACTGGTGTGCATATGCCTGCAATTAGCGGCAACCTGCAGAGGTAGACAAAGGCAGGCATGACCAAGGTTGATGAACTTCATCCTATACTCGACCTGGGGAGCCACTGATCCAACTGCACTATCATTGAGGGACAAAATATCAAACAGTCTAGAAGAGACCACAATGAAATAACAGAGAACTCAGATATACACAAGTATAAGAATACAGCATATATTAATATATCTATAGTAATAAAAGCATACTATGCAAATTGACCAAACAGCCATCTGGATGTCCTTCCGGTGACCTTCCAGATGAAGCCAGGGCTGCAGCCTTGAGATCCAGGCAGCTGCCCTGACTGCGAGGGAGGGATCGAGGTAGCCGCTGTGGCTGCGAAGGCCTACTCTTGCACAAATTTTGTGCACCGAGCCTCTAGTATTATATAAAAGAAAACTGATTTTGTGCCCCGGGGGAGTGGTGGGACCAGGGGGAGCCGTGTTCCCTGGGAGAGCCGTGGGCCCCGCAGGAGCGCTGGGACCCAGGGGAGCCGTGTGACCTGGGGGGGTGGTGGGACCCGGGGGAGCCCCTATGTTCATAGCAGCACAATTTACAATAGCTAGGATTTGGAAACAGCCTAGGTGCCCGTCAGCAGATGATTGGAGCAGAAAACTATGGTACATTGACACAATGGAATACTATGCTGCCATAAAAAAGAAGGAATTCTCATCATTAGCAGCAACCTGGATGGAATTGGAGAACATCATGCTGAATGAAATAAGCCAGTCAATGAAAGAGAAACACCACATGTCCTCACTCATTTATGGATAATAAAGAATATTATAAACTAATGAATAGAAAGATAGATATAGCGACAGTAAAGCAACAAGCAGACTGTCAAATGACAGCGGGGAGGGTAGGGTGATCAAGGGGAGATAAGAGATCAACCGAAGGACTGGTTTGCATGCATATAAGTACAACCAATGGACACAAAACTCTGGGGAGGGAGAGCATGTATGGGAGGTGGGGGGGGGGGAGCAATGGTAAGCAATGTACATATATAATACCTTAATAAAAAAAAATGGTGGGGAAAAATTTTTAAAAAAAGAAAAGAAAACTGATTTTAAGCCAGTGTATATGTGCATAAGACTTCTGAGTTTAATCTCTTTTATAGAAACCTCATTAAATTAGAAAATTCAAATCCTGCAAATAAGAAAATACCCAAAAATAGCAGCATAATTTGCCGTAAGTGTAAGGA
The DNA here is from genome assembly GCA_963924515.1 of Vespertilio murinus. Taxonomy (NCBI): domain Eukaryota; kingdom Metazoa; phylum Chordata; class Mammalia; order Chiroptera; family Vespertilionidae; genus Vespertilio; species Vespertilio murinus. The sequence continues at coordinate 24,444,350 of OZ004716.1, forward strand.
AGAATGAGTGAATTCCCTCCCTTTTTATTACAATGTGAGCTCAACCAAGTTCTCAACTAAGCAGGAGAAAATAACCACAAATAGAATTTATTTATAAAAGAATGACACTCTATTGTGATTAAAAGGCACATAAAGTAGTTTAAAATTATTGAATATACCTTAGAACATATATGTTGAATATCAACATTTCTAGTCCAAATTACAAACCAATAGAGCATACAAAGGAAATATGACAGAAAACTGAAGAAATGGATAAGCAGTAGGGTTCTTAAATGCCCCACAATAAGGATATTTGATAATCTCTTATCAAATAAAGAGATTTGTTAAAACTAATCAAATACTAGGCCATGAATTGCAAAAAGTAAACAAAACAAAAAATCACTGTACGCACTAGTACTTTTCAAACAAAATGTAATCAAATTACCGTATTTGCCGGCGTATAAGACGATTTTTTGGCCCTGAAAAATACGTATTTGCCGGCGTATAAGACGACTGGGCGTATAAGACGACCCCCTAACATTTCCACTAAAAATACAGAGTTTGTTATATACTCGCCGTATAAGACTACCCCCCACTTGGAGGCATATTTTTCAGGGCCAATGGGTCGTCTTATACGCCGGCAAATACGGTAGAAATAAAGCTATGCCAAGACCAGTTTGGCTCAGTGGATAGAGCATCGGTCTGTGGACTGAAAGGTCCCAGGTTCAATTCCGGTCAAGGGCATGTACCTTAGTTGTGGGCACGTCCGCCAGTAGGGGGTGTGCAAGAGGTAGCTGATTGATGGTTCTCTCTCGTGGGTGTTTCTAATTCTCTATCCCTCTCTCTTTCTCTCTGTAAAAAAATCAATAAAATATATATTTTTTTAAAAAGAAAGAAATAACAAAGCTATGACAAAAAGCTATATACTTGGAATATTCAATATTTTCTTCTAGGTAACAGGTGGGCAGTGGAAAATTAAATACCACATATCTAGATCTAATGGGTTGTAACCAAAGCAATACTTGTGGGAAAGGTAACTGTATATATAACAAGGTTCTAAATAAAAAGAGGTCTGATATGCCTCATGCAATGACCTCATACTAATAGGAAACTGAATTTCTTCCCCTAAAATACATTTTTTTTCAAGAATATGAAAGACGCCTGACTACAAAGGACTTTCCCAATTTTTTCTGCTCTACTCATTAACAACTCTGGTTTTCCTCTTACCTCCTCCTCCAGATTCTGTGCCTTCTTATGGCTCAGTTTCTTCTGAAGGCCAATTTGCAAACAAAAAACAACACAAAACAAATTCCTTTATTTTGCCCTCAGCTCAGCTGGGAAAACTTTATATAAAACTAATATCACAGATTTTTAAAATTAAGAAAATGCAAAAATTCTTGTGCCATGAATCCTTGTGTGTGTGTGTATACAGAAAAATACTTCCTCATCTAAGAATAAGGAAGGCCACAAGCATCTGCCTGGTGAAAGGCTTGGCTGGAATGGCAACCAGCTCCCGCACTGGTTTTTCTTAAGGAACAATCATCAAATGGGACAGACCTGCTCAATAGCTTAGAGAGAGATGGCACTCTGCAGACACCAGGAGCTCAGGACACTGTGTGCAGGAAGAGGCCGGGCCCAGGAAAGCAGGCAGACACGGCCATCCTCTCTCCCTCTGCCCCTGGGCTTTCCCCTGGGCCTCTTCTCTCTCTCTGCAAACCACCTTGCTGTGTTCCACCCGCAGAGCACTTAAACTTCCACACGACCGACGGACCGACCGACCAACCGCAGCCACCTGGCATCTCTATTTCAAATTCCTGGCAGAGAGTCTGGCTGGCCCGCCTGAGCTCAGGTACTCAGCACTTGCCTTATCAGCTGGCAGAGGTGGCAGGGAGGAAGTATCCTGCGGTGTTTGGAAGAGCCCCTTCTAGCCTGTGGTGGGACAGGTGCTGTAAAGAGGAGAAATGAAAAGAAACTCTGGTACACCTTTCCCCTGTCCCTCCACCCTGACACTGCGTTATAACCGTTCTGTTTCTGAATTACCCCCAGGAGGCCCCTCTAGGGCGGAGGCCAAATCTTACTCCTGCTTCTCCAGCACCTTCCACAACCTCTGGCACAAGCAGGAGCTCAACACATGTTGGTTGCATTAGACTTTACTACCCAGTCTCAGCTCGGCTCCCAGGCTGTTTTCCCATCTAGCTCTCAGTTTCCACCCACCATTTTTGTTCCCCAACTCCAGAGGGCACCACCAAACAAACTCCTTTGATCCTTTACAGCAGTGTTTCCCAAACTTTTGACATATGTGTACCCCTTCTATAATTTTCGTAACGCTGTGTACCCCTCGTAAAAAAAAGGATATATTTTAATAACAATCAAAATATATTTATTTTTTATTTTTTTGGTACACACACAAAATAATAATAAAACAAAAAATAAAATTACTCATAATAAAACATAAATAAAAGTTATATTATAAATAACATCTATTTGGATCAATGAGAAGGATGAAATTGACTTGACTCATGAGAACATAGAATTAGGCGCAGCTAAGCACGGTGCAGTGCATATCCCCACCAAACTCCGGTGCAACGCATACCCCCACCAAACTCTTCCCGCACCCCTGGGGGTACCCGTACCACACTTTGGGAAACACTGCTTTACAGAAAGAAAATCCTCATGTGTAAAATCCACCAGGGACTGCCCCCTCAGGTCCAGCAGGAGAGACGCACCCGCATCGGGGGTGAGTTGAGAACATCAGTGTCAAGGGGGTTCAAACCCAGGTTGGCCCCAATTCTCAACTCTACATATTCCCATTATAGCCCCACCATAGACAAATACCTTAGACCTCTATTATCATTGTTATGTTTTTTAAAAAAATTACAGAGAATCAGAGAGCGGACAGCATTCTAGGTCTGGTCTTCAGCCCTGAGGTACGGAAAGGCAACTTGGTCATTCCCCAGAGCAGAGCTCAGGTTGGAAAGATCTGACTCATATCCACCAAACTCACAGAAGACTGATACATTCAAACACCAATGCATGTATGAGTAATAGACAACAGAAACCTAGACACACAGTCACCGATCTATGGGAAAGTCTATGTGGAATCAAACTACGTGTGGGATGCTGAGGACCCGCCCAAGTAAGCCAGGAGTCCCTGCCACCTGTGTGCACAGAATTCACTGAAAGATGCCCGAAGTGCTTCAATGACATGTGGCGAGGGTGCTGCTGAAGGTGTAAGACTCTCCTGGGCAGAGGAGGAAAGGCCTAGCTCTGTAAAAGGTCCAGCCTGCCAGGAACGGTGACAAGTTCAATGTGCTTACAGCACAGGATGTGCACCTCGGACTAGCGAGGGGGGTAGGAGGAGGGACCAGATGGTGAAATGCCTTTATGCCAAATGGAAGTGTGTGGCCTTACTCTTTGAGGAGGTCCCTTAGGCCAAAGGGAGGAGCTGATTGGAATTTACTGGCTGCAGGTGGCTATACCTTGTTTCCCCGAAAATAAGACGGTGTCTTATATTAATTTTTGCTCCCAAAGATGCGCTAGGTCTTATTTTCAGGGGATGTCTTATTTTTCCATGAAGAAGAATACGGCACACATTTATTGTTAAATGAAAATAAAGGACATTTATTACCTGTATACGGTACGGTAGTACGGTAGTTGTCAACACAAACCAGACAAACTGTGAATCCTACAGTATCGAGAATTTACTCATTTATTCAATGACAATCATGTCATCATCTTCTGAAACATCATCATAACAATACAATTTCTGAATTTCCTGGTGAATTTCTTGTGACTCCATTTCTTTCAGAATCAGTGGACCAAATCTCTCATGTTTAGCAATAGCACTGTCTTTAAATGAGTACTTCTTGTCAAGGTAGCCTGCTCACAGTGCATTTGCAATGCAACTGTCAGTGATTTTCTCCCAATCAAAATGACACAGTAAATTAATTTTCATTCTGAGACAGAGCCTGGGGGCCTTATTTTCGGGGGGAATGCCTTATATTTCACCCAGAAGGAAACCTGTAAGTAGGTCTTATTTTCGGAGGATGTCTTATTTTCGGGGAAACACGGGTAGGAGTGTGGGCAGGATGTGAGGACCTGAACGCTGGTCCCATCCAATAGGGATGAAGCAAGGCTGGATGGAGAGCACATGCCTTTGTGACGATGATTCCTTTCCGCTCCTCAGACACACCATTTCATACATTTGTTCACATCTTGATAGGCCATAAATGGAAAATAACAGGGAATTATAAATTCCTTATATTTCCTCACTCTTCTTCCCCACCGTTAAGTACATGATGGAAAATAATGTGTGTGTTTTTAATAAAAGAATAAATCAGGACTTCCCCAAAGCCACTAAATTCCAGGAAAGCTCATGGAAACACAGTTTTAAAGGAGTGTATTACACATTTAAGCCTAGAAGCCAATCAAGAAATGTACAGCTGCATATAACTTTCTTTGGGGGTTTGACTAGTTAATTTCTCTATGGATAGATATTTAGTCTAAAACTTTGAGAAACAGGAAAATTCTGGTCCCTTTACAACCTACCTTAAACGTTATTATACAGCTTTGTTTTCTTATCTCCACAGAAAACTAAAACATCAAGCGAGAAGCAGTAAAATAATAAGGAAAATAGTGAGCAGGAAAACAGTCATTCAGAGCGGTCCCAAAACAGGAAATTCTTCAATGGCAATTCCGTTATCTGTCAGGCACTTTTTACTTGGATAAGCTGATACTCTTCAGAACTAGTCCATCCCACCCTTAAAGGTATCTGGGTAAACTGTGGGCTTTGGGTGATTATGTCAAATGGAGATGTTTATCTCTGGTAAAAAGGTGGCATTCTCGCACTAGCCTGTTTTGTTCAATGGTTGGAGCATCGGCCCATGGGCTGAACTGTCCTGGGGTTTATGGTGGGGGGCATGTACCTCGGTTGTAGGCGTGATCCCATCCAGGCATCGAGGCAATTGGTTGATGGGTCTCTCACACATCAATGTTTCTCTGTCTCTCCCTTTCACAACTATAAAAGTGTCATGGGAAAATTATGGCCAAAACTCCAAGAAGCAAAGTCACCTCCTCAAAGCACAACTGCTGTGGCCTGTAACATTAGCCTGACCTACAGTTTAGCTGACTCAACTCAGCAATGAAAGGGCAATCGAATCCACTACAGGCACACCTTGGAGACATTGTGGGTTCGGGTCCACCATATGCCTGTGTAAGAACCTTCAGGAATCAAGAGTTCTGGGGAAAGTGTCCTGGCTGACACACAGACATCACCAGGCTACCCAAAGGAATGAAACCTGGGGAGGATAGTAAAAGAACAAAAGACAGACTGGCCAAATATTTCAAAGAAAATAAAGCAAGCATCATGGGAAGACAGAGCAGCACCAGCGAGGTGTTGTGATCCTCAAAATGCCCACAGTCTCTAATGCTCAAACCTCGTAAATAAGTCACCTTTATGTAGCAAAGGGGACTCTGCAAGTGTGATTAAGTCAAGGGCCTTGAGACGGGGAGATGATCTAGGATTATCCAGGTGGGTCTAATGTGATCACACTTATCCTTATTGAAAAGAGGAAGAATGATTAGAGTCAAAGGAGATGTGACCAAAAGCAGAAGTCAGAGAGAGAGATTGATTTAACGATGCTGGCTGCAGGGTTTGAAGATGGAGGGGTCCCAAGTCAAGGAATGCAGGCACCTCTAGGATCTGGCAAAGGCAACGAAATTATTCTCCTCTGGAGCCTCCAAAGTGACACAGCCCTGCTGACACCTTGACTTTAGCCACGTGAAAGTGATTTCAGACTTCTGACTCCAGAACTCTAAGAGACAAATCTGTGTTGTTCTAAGCCACTAAGTGTGTGGTTATCTATTACAGTGCCATAAAAATGGATGGATAGACAAAAAGATAAATGGACGAACAGTCAGTCTAAGTTTTAGGACAATAAAGAGACAAGCTGAACATCCTGCAATTCCCTTTAACTCAAAACCTTCGAGGGCATTCAGGAACCAGAAAGCAGCCACGGAGATTCCTGTGACCTTCGATGGCTGGGGTAGACCGGAGGTGGTCCTCGCCGTCCTCACCAGCAGCCGGTACTGTAAAACTTCCCAGGAAGGCGGCAGGGCTTGGACTTTATTCTCATTAACATTTTGTATAGGAATCTTACTTCCTTCACGAGTCTGAATCTGCCTTGCTCTCAGCACTCAAAATCCTATCTGTCCTAAGAACAGCTCCAGTCCCATTCCTTCTCCCCAGTTCATCCCTAGCACTCACTGACAAGCACCGATGGCCCGCCAGGCACTGAGGGTAAACCGAGGCCCACACACGTCTTTCCCTTCCTTCCCAGCTCATGGCAGGAACTCCACCTTGAGTCCTGTCTCTCTCACCCACATGGCACCTACCGCACTGCTCTGCATTCTACTTCTCTCTATCTCGGTTCCCCAACAAGAGTACAGGAGATGCTAATTAAAATGAACTTTTCTGTAACTTAGGAAAATTGAAAAATGCACACAAAAGTTGTAAAATATATTATGCACAGTTCACAGAACAATAAAACAAAACTCCCACATAGAACCCTACTTCACAAATAGAGCCCCATCTGCTTCTGCCCTGATCACATAGCCCCTCCTGCCATCCTGGCGGGACGGGGCCACTTGCCTAAATTCCGACATCACTGCCATGTTGTTGTTGTTGTTTAATAGTTGTACTATTACCCCAGCACGGATTGGATTCTGAAATAACTGTATTCAGTTCTGCCTGCTTTTGAACTTTATATAAAGGAATCCCACTACATGCATCCTTTGATGCTGTGTTTCTTTCACTCAGTAATGTTTTCGAGATTCAGCCTAGAGCTGTAGGCTACACTTGCACTGCCGCACACCGTCTCATGGTACAAACACATTACATTCACATACCCATTCTACTGCTGACAGGCATTTGAGTTGTTTTGCTGGTTTTTACTTTACCATTGTAAGCCCAGGTGCCATGGACATGATTATGCACATCTCCTGAGCACATGTGTAGGTTTCTCAAAGAGATAAGCCTAAAAACCAAATTGCTAGGTCACAAGCCGTCCACGTAGTCAAGGAGACACTATGCCGGTGGCTGAACAATCTGCACACCCACCAACAGCAAGCTCACACCGCCGCTTCCCCAAAGGCTGCAATGTCCACGCACGGTTCACCTTCTGCCCACGGGGCGCTGTGAACGGAGAGCTCACATGGTTTTAATTTACATTTCCTGATTACTAACAAGGTTGACTGGCGTTCTTCTAATGTTCATGTGCTATTTTCTCATCTATGAAATGCCTGCTCCTTGCTTTTGCCTTATTTCTATTACGTTGTGTTTTTGTTTCAGAATTGGAAGAATTCTTTCTATATTCTAGCTACCAGTTCTCTGTATGTTTTGTCTCTTTGTAGCGCATGCAATAAACTGAATATCTTAATTTTAACATAGTCAAATGTATCAATCTTTTTTCTGTATGGTCTGTGCTTGTGTTTGACTTCAGAAATCCTGTCTTAGCGCCAGGTTATAAAGATTATTTTCCTATATTATTTTCTAAATGCTTTCACATTTTTGTTCTCCTGATTTAAGTCTGTAATCCTCCTGCGGCTTTCTGAAGGTGTGAAGCTGGGATCAGACCCACCTTTAATATTCCTCCTCAGGACCTGGCATAGTGCTATTATACGATATTTAATAAGTACTGCCTTACATTAAAAGCTCCAATTTCATTCCTGAGGGAAAAAAAAAAACGCAAGAAGTTTCTCAAACTTTGTGTCAGCACTGTGACAAAGTTACTATTGGCATATCACGACTTTTTGGAATTTCCTTACCTTCCTTTGCCAATTTCTAGTAGATACTAAACTGAATTAATGGGAAACAGAGCAGAAGCTGAGTTAAGTGCTCATTCAAGACCCAATACTCCTCAGTTTCAGGTTTCCACTTGTGAAGTAGGAATTAAAATGACAGCATCTATTCCTAGGTGTGTACCTGAGATAACGAAAAACTTGTGCTCACACAAACCTTGCAGAGCCACGTTCATAGCAGCACCATTCACGGTAACTAAAAAGTGAAAACAACCCAAGTGTCCATCCACAGATGAATGGATAAAGGCAGTGTGGTCCGTGCACACAGTGGATGAAAGAATGAAGTCCTGGCACATGCTACAGCCCGGACAAACCTTTAAAATACTACGCTGAGCGGAAGAAGCCAGACAGAAAAGGCCAAATACCAGGATTCCATTTATATGAAATGTTCAGAACAGGCAAATCCACAGAGACAGAAAGCAGATTAGGGTTGCCAGGGCACAGTGAAATGGAAATTAGGGAGTGGCCACTAATGGGGTGCAATTTCTTTGAGGGATGGGAATGTTCTAGAATTAAATGGTGATGGCTGCACGCTGAATATGCTTCTATGAAAAATAGACCTACTTTTAAATGGCTACAATGGTCAATGCTATTAACTTTCATCTCAATTAAAAAAACAATACCATGCACCTAGACCATTACTGAAGATATTAAAACCACAAACAACTGAAGACTTCCTGGATTCGAATTGGGGTTCCAAGCTGGGTGTCTTGAGTGAAAGTGAAGTTACTTCACCGCTGAGCTTTCCTGACATCACCTATAAACATGGGGGTAATAGTTCCTGCCTGAGATTATAATGGGAATTAAATAAGGTCATAGACATAAACCACTTAGAACTGTGACTGAGACAAGTGGTCAATAAGTTTTAGCTACTGGCTGCTATAATTAAGTGTTCAGTGTTAGCTATTGGCTACTTATGGTGGTCAGGGTTAAAACTGAGAGTTGGGCCTGGCCAGTGTGGCTCAGTGGTTGAGCATGGGCCTATGAACCAAGAAGTCCTGGTTGGATTCCTGGTCAGGGCTCATGCCCAGGTTGTGGGCTCGATTCTCAGTGGGGGTGTGCAGGAGGCAGCCAATCAATGATTCCCTCTCATCACTGCTGTTTCTCTCTCTCTCTCTCTCTCTCTCTCTCTCTCTCCCCACACCCTTCCTCTATGAAATCAATTAAAAATATTATTAAAAAACTGAGAGCTGGCTTTATGCAAAAAGACTCTAAGTGCTTTATTCCAGGCAGCTCACTTTTTCTCTCATCAACCATATAAGGCAGGCAGTGTTAGAATCACCCCGTTTACAGATGGGAGAACTGAGGCTTACAGAGAGTAAAGCGACATAACCAGCTAAGAATGGGGCGGTGGGAATTCAGATCAAGGTCTATGAAAGTCCAGAACTCTGGCTGGCGGGCCGGCCGCCCCACTGAGAGACCCCCAGGTGGGCATCCTGCTGGCATCACCAGGGCTGCAGGGTTGGCTGGGCTGTGTCGGGGCTGCAGGTTCCTTTGGGCAGAGGCAGCCTCGCTGGTCCCCGGACCCCCTCCTCTCCAGCCCCAGTGGGCCTAGTAAGCCCGAGCAAAGGACCACCGCGGTGGGAACCGGTGGTGCCCTTTCTCCCAGCGCTACCCTGTTCTCAATTACTTCCAACTCAGAACAAAGACAACACATCCCCCTCAAACCAAGTCCTTTGGTAAGGAGAATAAAGAAGCACGTACAAAGGGGACGGTTTTTCAGAGCCTCGTGGGGACCCCCCAGGTCAAGGACTAGGGGAAGAGGGGGTGCCCAGCGCTTGAGGTGGGTGGGGCCCCAGATTTGCGGGGGAAGGTGTGTGTGTGGGGGGGGGAGGGGGTACGGGTCTGGGGTGCAACGCCAGGGTGGAGTTGGGGAAGGGCGCTGCGTGGCTGGGGACACGCGTCTGGAGGCAGAGGTGCTGGGGCGAAGGTTTCAGGTCCGCGAAGGACGAAGGGGACCGAGGTGCTGGCGACGCACAGAGCCGGGGTCCCGGGGGGCGTGGTGGGGCGCGGAGGGAGAAGAGAGCCGAGGCCCTGCAGGCGTCCAGGGGCACGAGGCGAATCTAGGGAGCGGGCGTGGGGGTGGGGGGAAGGCGTGGGGGGCGTAGAAGGGGTTGCGGTACCTGCACAGGTGGCGCAGTCTCCGAGCCGCTCCCACCAGACCCGCGTGAACTCCGCCCCCGTCACAGCCACCGCCGCCGCCGCCGCCGCCGCCGCCGCCGCCGCCGCCGCCGCGGGCCGCGCCCCCACGTGACCCACGCCGGCGCCGGAGGGGAGGGGCAGAGCCGTCCCGAGGTCCGCCCGAGTGCGCATGTGCAGCGGTTGCCGTGGAGACCAAGGAAGCGTTGGGCTGCCAACGGCGCGGGCGCGAGTGCAGGCGGGGAGGGAAAGCCGGACCGTCCGCTCAGGTCCAGCTGGGGCCGTAGCGACCCGGCCAAACGGGACTGCCCATCGCTACGGGGTGTTCGGTGTCTCCGGAACAGACATGCACCCCGAGGTCTTGGAGCCCGCGGCGGAAGAGGGAGAGAAGCAGGACTGCACGCCGGAACCGGCTGCGGCGCCTGGCGCGGAGGAGTCTGCGGGCGACCACGGGGACGCAAGCCCAGGGAACCGCAAGGAAGGTGCTGACCGCCGCCCCAGGGAGGCGAGGGGGGCGACGGGCTGCGCCCCACACCACCCACCTGATCTTCACAGCCAGGAATAACAATAATAATAATAATAATAGCGGCCCACACTTTTTAAAGGATGCGTGCCAAGCGTTCGCTGCGTTTGAGCCATACACCCGCCCTCTGCAATAGGCACCCCTTTCCCTATTTCATACAGATGAGGAAAACGGGCTTAAAAAGGTTATAGAACTTGCTTCAAACAGATTACCCTCGGTCAGAATAACAGAATAGACTCGGGCAACAATCTGAGGCCAGAGCCCAAGTCCTTACCCGACATAACCATTCTCTCCCCTCCTAACTTTGTGTGTTTGGAATGCATCCCTTCATTGCTATCACCATTTAAGATCAAAAGATGCCAGAGCAGGACATCTTAATTGAACTCACAGTGTCCGTTCCAGTGCCTGGCTCATGACAGAATGAGTGAACCAAGAGCTGACGGTTCTGGGGTTAGCCCGCGAGACTCCTTGCCAGTTTCCCAGAATGGGCATAGAAAACAGGTTTCAGCCTCTGCTCTCTTTTGGGTGGAGGCCCTAAGGGAAACCTATTAGTGACTAGATAAAAAGACTACTTCATTTATGTTTCTTTTTTTCCAATTAGCAATAATCTTGTCTCCGATAAACCTCATTGGCTAAGATACTGCTGCTGCACAACGCCTGTTTCATTTTTTGAAACCAGTCAACAAATACACTGAGTGGCCAGATTATTATGATCTCTGAACGCATAATAATCTGGCCACCCAGTGTGTGTATATATATATATATATATATGAATTCATGCACGGGTGGGGTCCAGCCAGCCTGGCCAGGGGGAGGGGACATGGGTGGTTGGTTGGCTGGCCTGCCTGCTGGTGCCGGCCTGCCTGGTGGTCTAACTCCTGGTTGAGGGGACAGTTTGCATATTAGCCTTTTATTAGATAGTATATACACTGAGTGGTCAGATTATTATGCGTTCAGAGATCATAATAAGATGACCACTCAGTGTATATATCTTGAACATCAACTGTCCAAGCAAGCTCTGTACAAGGAGCTGTTGGAAAGCCATGTTGCTCTGTGGCAAGCCACGTGAGTGGCTTCAAATTGCAGCTCTGCAACTGGCCAGCTTTATGGCTCTTGGCCCAGATCTTAATCTCCCCATGGAGCAGTCTCCTTATCTGCAAGCAGAGATATTATTTCAAGGATAATTCTAATTAGAGGTTCTGTCATAACAGCGGGTCATTAATAAATCATAGCTCTTGTTATTAATCTAATCAAGCAATTATGTATTCTTTATTGCACAAGCCTTTATCTGATGTTTTATTGTGCCTGAGCATTGTATGCAGTGGGAAATGGGGAAGTGTGAGACCCAGTCCCATGCATGGAGGATAGATCCTCATTCAATAGACCAGGGGTGGGCAAACTTTTTGACTCGAGGGCCACAATGGGTTCTTAAACTGAACCGGAGGGCCAGAACAAAAGCAACCTGGCCATGCTGGCACTCTCATCTTGGGCTGCTGGTGAAGGAGCGGAGGGGAGAGCAAGAGAACCCTCCGCTCTTTCGGCTCCGTGGGCCAGATAGAACAGCCGAATGGGCCGGATCTGGCCCTCGGGCCGTAGTTTGCCCACGGCTGCAATAGACTTTACAAACACACAGTAGAAGCCAGCCACCCTTAAGATTAAGTGTATTTGAACTGGCCAATTTTTATTGGCCTTAAAAATATTAAGTGCTGCCGAAACCGGTTTGGCTCAATGGATAGAGCATCGGCCTGGGGACTGAAAGGTCCCAGGTTGGATTCCAGTCAAGGGCATGTACAAGGAGGTGTGCAAGAGGCAGCTGATCGATATTTTGTATGGATTCCTTAATTTAATACCTCTGCCTCCCTCCCTCTACTATGTGTGTGTGTGTGTGTAATGTCCTTAATGCATAGCATTGGTTTGTGTGTTTTTAATTTATATAGATGGTATTCTGTGCTTATTATTAAACTTGATTTTTTTTTCATTCCACAGACGTTTCTGAGAATTAAGCCATACTGGTGATATAACTAACTCCAGAGCATTCTTTGCAAGGCAGAATAATAATCCATTGTTTTATTTTAACTAGTTCCTATGGATGGACATTTGCACTGTTAACAGATTTGGGCTGTTACAAATAATGCAGAAATGAATATCTTTGTACATGTCTCCTTGTTCATCTGTATAAGAGCTTTTACAGATGTTCATCTATATAAGACCTACCTAGAAGCAAAAATGCCATGGTCCTTTAAAGATTGTTATACATTTAATGAGCACTAGTGTTCTGTACTATAAGAGGACAGTTATTAATGATGTGGAAATTGGGAGAACTTTTAAATACATTTCTTGATCTCAATAGACCCAATCACTTAATTTTACAGAAATTAATGACCCTAAAGAAACATGTTCGGGTCCTTCTGACACATCCTACAAAAGTGAGCAGAAACAAATCGGTGACAGCAGGCCAGATGTTTGCTTAGCATACCAAAGAAATGACAAGGAAGACAATGGCCCCAGGTATGTGGACATGGTGCTGCCACTTATAGCACACAGTTACCAAGTAAGAGAGATGGTGTAATAACCCCATTGTACAGGTCAGAAAATGAGGCTTAGCTCTGGTCCATGTGCTCAGTGGTTAGAACATTGGCCCTTGCACTGAAGGGTCTTGGGTTTGATTCCTGGTCATGGGTACATACCTGGGTTGCAGTTTCGATCCCTGGCCCCTGGGCAGGGTGAAGGTGGATGATAATCAATTGATGTGTCGTCTCTCTCACATCCATTTCTCTCTGTTGCTCCCGCTCTTGCTCTCTCTTCCTTCTTCATTCCCTTTCTTCCTTCCTTTCTTCCTTCCTTTCTTCCTTTCTTCCTTTCTTCTATTCTCTCTGGGTGAAAAAAAAAATCAATGGGAAAAAATATCCTTGGGAGAGGAGAAGGAGGCGAAGAAGAAGAAGAAAGAAAGTGAGACTCGTGACGATTAAATAGCACAATATCTGTAGTGCTGGAGTCAGGATGGCCTGCCCCTGTGGCACAACTAACCACGATCCATCTAACTTTAATGCCAGACCTGGAGAGAGAAACATCATGTAGTTACAGATGACACGATATTAAAAGTATTTTTATTAGAGCACATGTTTCAATTTTTTAAGAATGCTGAAAGATTTATTAGATGAGGCCTTGAAAGCTATAAAAAAAACTCCACTTAAAATAGCTATCAGGCATACAGGATGCTGGGGATGCGGGGGAAGGAATGGATGTGGTAAACAATTTTTGGAATAGGTTTCAGAGCTGATAAACTCAAACAAACGGCTTGTGCGTGTTTCCCGTTGAACAGAATGACTAAACACTTCCTGCAGAAGCTCTGCAAGCAGCACAAGCTGTACATCACCCCAGCCCTGAACGACACGCTGTACTTACACTTTAAAGGTAAAGCTCGGGGAGAGGCGGAGAGACGCTGGTGGCACAGCCATTACTTGCAGGGATCCTCTGGCGTTCTCAAATTACATTTCAGTAGAAATTTCAGAGAGTTCAGTGGAGATTCACGGAAAAGCAATCATATTTCTTTGAAGAAAAAGTCTTACCTTAGAGTTTATAAAGGAGAACACCTGTTCTATGAATATAAAAGAAACACATGGGTATTTTTTTAAGTTTTCCAAAGACTTAATTGATGAGTAAGGTACAAATTGACCGTATCCTTGTGACACCCACCAGCCAATCAGGAGTTGAGTATGCAAATTAACCCAACAGAGGTGGTGGGTTAATTTGCATACACAGGCTCTGAGCATGGGGTGGGATGCTTGTGTCGTCACCATGGCAATGACACAGGCATGCCACACCACCCTAGCCGCTCCATGGCTCTGGGTCTCTCTCTGGTCAGCGTGGGAAGGCAGAAAGGTGGCTCCAGGCTGTTGCAGAAAGGCTGCTCCTGCCAGAGAGAAGGCAGTGCCGGCAGCCAGGAGAATGAAGGCCCACTAGTCTTATATAAACTTAACTTTGGGTTCAGAGACAGGGATATTCTTTGCATTGAGCAAGAGTGATAACTCCCAGGCAGGGCTGAGTTGGGGATGGCCCACCAGTCTCATCAGACCTCTGTGTTATTAATTAAATGCACTGAGGGCTTCCTGTGTGCCTGGCGTTGCTCACTTCTAGAGACACAGGGAGATGGATGGGCAAAGGTGCCTTTGGTGTCCTGGGGAGGGGGGGGGTGCAGCCACTGGGAGGAGTGCAGGCCAGGGAGGTTCACCGAGGGCCCCCGCAGCACAAATGCCTTCACTAGTGTCCTCACCTCCACATTGTCCCCTCCAAAACTCTCTTCTTAGGGGGGCAGGTCCCTGGGACCAATGTTTAAGAGGAAGGAAGAAGAAGGGGACCCAGTCAGTAGGTTAGACCAAGTAGAAGGAGTCAGAGAGCTAGTAAGTTGGAGAGGGAGGTGCCCATGTTAACAATTTACCCCTAAACGTAGCAACTTCAATTCACCATCTCACATGTTTCCGGGGGCCAGGAATCTGGGCTTGACTTAGCTGGGTGGTTCTGGCTCGCTCTCTCAGGAGTTCACCCTCAAGCCGTCTACTGTTTGTTTTGCTAACCTTCAACTGGGCTCATTACACTGAAAAAAATGAATTAAAACAAGATCCACCGTTTGCGCTAGTTTCCGGCTTAGCCCCATCCTGGTGCTCATAATGTATCTTCACGAGGTTCTCTCTCTCTCTCCTTTTCTTGGGCCCTGCTCCCCTCCGACTCATTTCGGGCAACTCATCCCTCACCTCCACCCACTCCCAGCCAGGAAGGTGGCTGCTGCAGTGCTTGGCTCCCCTTGCCAAGCCGGCCACCCCAACATAAAGCCTGCCTTTTCCCCGGCGGAGCCAGCCACACTCCCCAGGATTCGTCTACGTCGCCCCGAGTGTCTGAGCACGGCCAGCCCAGCAAGAATAGTCACGACTCTGAGAGCCAGGGGGTGGTGGCAAAGAGAGATGTTCCTCAAAGCAAAGTAGCAGTGCTGTCCCCAGAGGAAGGAGGGAGGTGTGGGTGCTAGGCAGGGAGGCAAAAACGAGGGCGACTCCCGTGTCTCTTTCGTGCACGGAGGCGCTTAACGGACACCCCCTTCTCGCCAGGTTTCGATCGCATCGAGAACCTGGAAGAGTACACGGGGCTGCGCTGTCTCTGGCTGGAGTCCAACGGGATACAGAAAATCGAGAACCTGGAGGCCCAAACCGAATTGCGCTGCCTCTTCTTGCAAGTGAACTTGCTCCATAAAATCGAGAACCTGGAACCTCTGCAGAAGCTGGACGCTCTGAACCTCAGCAACAATTACATCAAGACCATTGAAAACCTCTGTGAGGGCGCCCCCTCGCGGGGTCTTTCCAAATGCCCTTCTGTCCGCGGCTTTCCCCGGGGGAGGGAGGTTCCAAAGTTGCATCCTGTGGGCAGGCAGCCGTTTTTTGTGCCGCCGTTGTTTACCTCTGCTGACCTCTCCTTCCAGCCTGCCTGCCAGTCCTGAGCACGCTCCAGATAGCCCACAATCACCTGGAGACGGTGGAAGACATCCGGCATCTGAAGGAGTGCCTGAAACTTAGCGTCCTCGATCTTTCACACAATCGGCTGAGTGACCCAGAGATCCTGAACGTCCTGGAGAGCATACCTGATTTGGTAAAACACACAAACCTTGCATACGTTAATGTTCTTTAGATGTTAAATCTCTTCTCCTCTCCGTCCTTCCCACCCTCCCTTCCCCTTTTCCCTCTCTCCTTTCACACTTTTTTCCTTTTTTTTAAAAAAAAACACCAAAACTATTTTTATTGATTGATTTCAGAGAGGAAGGGAGAAGGAGAAAGAGATATAAACATCAATGATGAGAGAAAATCATCAATCGTCTGCCCGCTGCACGCCTCCCACTGGGGATCGAGCCCACAACCAAAGCATGTGCCCAGGATTGAGCCATGACATCCTGGTTCATAGGTCGATCCTCAGTCACTGAGCCATGCTGGCCGGGCCGCATTCTTTCCCTCTTTGTGTTTTTAGTTGGGGTATTTTAAATGCCAGAAGCTATATCATTTCACCCACAAATATTTTTCTGTGTATCTAGATAAGGACCTTTTTTTTTTTTTTTTTAGCACAAAGTACTGTTATTATATCTAAAATAATGTAATACCTACATTTAAAATGCAGACCATGTTCAATTTTTCCCATTTGTCTCAAAAATGCATTTTGGCCATTGGCTTGTTCAAATCCAAACCAGAACCATGCATCATGTTTGGATTATTTGTCTCTCAAATCTCCTGATCTCTCACTTCTCACTGTTTCCTTTCCCTGTACCACGCTCCCCCACCCCCACCCAACTCCCTCCTTCGGTGTCAAAGAAACCGGGTCCTTCCCAGAATGGGCCACATTCTGCACTTGGTTGATTGCATCATCGTGGTGGTGTTTAACATGTGCTTCTGTACCCAGTATTTCTTGGAGAATGGTAACGGAGCCAGAGGCGTCATCATACCCAGATTCAATATCTAACTTTGGGTGTGCTGTTGCATTGTATCATGGGGCATGGGATGTCTGATGGCTTCTCTTTTTGCAATTTTAATATTGATTAATGGGTTCATGTATTGTCAGCCTGACCGAGCCATTATACAGTCCCCTTCTAGACACGCTACTCCATCAGGAGTCCATGGTCATTTTCTACGTCCCCTTTTCCTTCTGCCTTTACTATTAGCTGGAATGCCTCTACAAAGAAGAACCTTCCCTTGTCAACTAGTGGTTCCCTAATACTATACAGTTCATACAGAAAAAGCGGGAAAAGTGTCTGCTTCTCTTTTATTGATTGATTTTCAGAGAAGGAATCAAGAACCTAGCAACCATTAATGGTGACATTGAAGGGTTTTTCTTTTTCAGTATCGTTATGAGCTCATGGATTTATATACACAGAAGTTGATATGATTTAACCTTTGCTATCATTTTAATTTTGGATCTTCAAATGGTCCCATCTTCTGGCCTGGGACAACTTGACCAGGTAGCATCTGTGTCCTTTTGACTCAACCTCAGTGGCCTTTGTTTTTTTTTGTTTTTTGGAGGGTATATGTTGCCATGTGTACTAGGAAAAAATATTTAAAATAGCACAGAAAGCCCTCGAGCTCACTGCTTACTGCTTAGGGCATGGATAAATCTGGAAAAGGCGAGTCAATTAAAAGAAAAATAAGTCAGGAATAATTACAGAGGAGACTATTAAAAAGAACTAGTTTAGAATTAGTAGCGCATGGTATTAATATAAAGCTATATTACATTATAAATTTTTTTCTCATTAACTGCCATAACAAATTATCGTGGACTTGGGGGCTTAAACAACAGACATTTATTTTCTCATGATTTTAGAGGTTGAAAGTTCAAAATCAAGGTGTCGGCAGGGTTAGTTTCATTCTGAGGCCTCTCTCTTTGGTGTCTCCTCCCTGTGTTCTCACATGGTCTTTCCTCTGTGCATGCTGTGCCCCAGTCTCTTCTTTTTATAAGGACACCAGTCATATAGGATTAGGACCATCCCTGTGGCCTCATTTAATCGTAGTTGACCTCTTGAAAGTCCCTATCTCCAAATAAAGTCACATTCTAAGGTGCTGGGGGTTAGGACTTCAATATATGAAACCCATAAGAAAATCAGTCTGTTTTATAGTTTGTGTTATGATTGGTTTAAAATATCTACACTGCTGCTGAAACCGGTTTGGCTCAGTGGATAGAGCGTCAGCCTGCGGACCCGGTCCCGGGTTCAATTCCAGTCAAGGGCATGTACCTTGGTTGTGGGCACATCCCCAGTAGGGGGTGTGCAAGAGGCAGCTGATCGATGACTCTCTCTCATCGATGTTTCTAACTCTCTATCTCTCTCCCTTCCTCTCTGTAAAAAAATCAATAAAATATATTTAAAAAATAAAATATCTACACCGCGTGCAGCTGGAGCATATTGCTCCCGCCACCCCAGCCCCACAGGAGCGGTCAGTTGGAATGTGATAAGAACGTGAAGGCAGTATGAGAATGAAGTTAGGGAAAGGCTGAACTAACCAGTACTTACTTTCTCCAACAAAACCCACTTTAGTATGAAAAGTATTTCATCAGTTTAAGCAATTTTAAATGGTTCACTCACATGTCTTCCTACCTATTTACCTTCTTTGAGTTTCATGGGCAGAAGAGGAGGTTTCAGTCTTTAAGGATGGGGGGGGGGGTGGCGTGCTGTCACTGCATATTTCCTTCTTTTTCGTGGTCCCAACATGACATCCGGGAGACCTGTAGGCCTGTCGAGCAAGGCCCTCGCAGTAAATAAGTGGGCACTGTCCATCCGGTCCCCTTATTCACTGCTCCTTATCTGTCTAGCCCAGCCGTGGGCAAACTACGGCCCGGCCTGTTCGGCTGTTCTATCCGGCCTTCGGAGCCGAAAGAGCGGAGGGTTCTCTTGCTCTCCCCTCCGCTCCTTCACCAGCAGCCCAAGATGAGAGTGCCAGCATGGTCAGGTTGCTTTTGTTCCTGCCCTCCGGTCCAGTTTAAGAACCCATTGTGGCCCTTGAGTCAAAAAGTTTGCCTACCCCTGGTCTAGCTGCTGTGTGCTCTTCTTAAAATGGGCCCTGGCCGGGAAGGAGAAAAACAACCAATTAGACCGAGATCAATTTCAGTGGAAGAGATTGTGTGAGCAAAGCTAATATAATCATCACTCTTGGGAAGGGGCTCAGGAAATCTATAATAATAAAAGCGTAATATGCTAATTAGGTCAGACATCCTTCTGGATGAAGCTGGGCCTTCGGGGGAAGTGCAGGTCCCGGGTGGCAGAGGGAAGCCGGTGCCGGCAGCTGGGGGAAGGAAGGCCTACTCTTGCACGAATTTTGTACATCGGGCCTCTAGTGTTTTATAATATTGTTCTGGAAGGATACTGAGACTGAGGATCTGAAGTTCAAGAAAAGAAAGGGCTGCTTGTTACCAGGACAGTTCTGATGGCACAACTACAATGACAAGCTCTGGCTTCCCTAATTCAGTCAGCAGGACATGATGTTGGCACTTGCTTTTTTTTATTCATTCTTAGAGAACAGCACATATAACATATTAAAACCACATCAATGAATTTGGTCCTGCCTGTTTGCTTACAGCGTGTCCTGAATTTGATGGGAAACACAGTTATTAGAAACATCCCTAACTATCGAAGGACAGTCACTGTTCGACTAAAACACTTAACGTTCCTGGATGACAGACCAGTTTTTCCAAAGGACAGGTAAGAAAGAGAAAAGCCTTCTTATCACCTGTTAATATGTAATAGTTACGCATGCTTATTAAACTTTTTAAAAATTCTGATTTTTGACCATTTAACCTTTGCCAATTGTTATTGATTGATTGATTGATTTAAATCCTCGACAAAGGTTATGTGTGTGTGTTTTTTAATTGATTTTACAGAGACAGGAAGGAAGGGAGAGAGAGACACACACACAGAGAGAGAGAGACAGAGAGAGAGAGAGACAGAGAGAGAGAGAAACATCAATGTGAGAGATAAACATCAATTGGTTGCCTCCCATATGTGACCTAATCAGAATCAAACCCATAACCTTTTGGTGCATGGGACAGCGCTCCAACCAACTGAGCCACTCCAGCCAAGGCAACCTTTGACCATTTAAAAATTGTGTTATCTTCGTATTAATGAGCTGTAAGTTTCGTTATATATCCTAGGTACAAATCCCTATCAGGTATCTGATTTGCAAATATCGTCTCATGTTCTGTGGGTGGTGGTTTTACTTTATTTGTAGTACTCTTTACATTACAAACATTTTCATGGAGATGCTGATGGAGATCAATCTCCTTATTTTTTTCTTTTGTCAATTGTGCTTTGGCATCATATCTAGCAGGCTGGCAAACCATTCGACTTTAAAGATTAAAATGTACATATGTTAACTTCTGTTCTTAGGGTCACAGGTCCCATGTGGCTTTGGTGTGACTCTGGGGAAAATAAACGAGTTTGGCGAAACAGTGTCCTGAATGGGCCCTTCACCTATGAAAATTCAAAGCTCACTGATTTCCGCTTCTTTTCCAAATCCTCTAAACAGAGCTTGTGCAGAGGCCTGGGCTAGGGGAGGGTACGAGGCCGAGAAAGAGGAGAGACAGCAGTGGGAGAACCGGGAACGGCAGAAGATCACAGACAGCATCGAAGCCTTGGCAAGGATCAAGCAGCGGGCTGAGGAGAGGAAGCGGCAGAAGGAGAGCCAAGAGAAAGGTATGCGTCCACACCGAGCTGGCCCGGAGCTCTGCTTAGGTTAGCAACCCGTGATGTCCAACTCTCAGTCTTTCATCGCTGGGATTTGGGGGGGTGGAGGTTGACCATTTACTCACAGACCTGCTGATCCATCTGCCCTTGCTCCCCCGCCACCACACACCCGGGGCAGTGAAAAAACCCCAACATTCATGTGCAGTTTCAAACCACTTTCAGTGATTAAACATCATTTTGTTAAACTAGTCCCAGTTTTCCAAATTAAATGATGTATTGGTTTTCTAGGACTGCCTTCACTTGGCAGGTGACAAGAAGCCCCGGGCTATGAAGACGTCTGTCCTGGAAGCCTTATTATAGGGGGGCATGAGCTCGGCGGCGGAGTTGTAGCATAAGTGCAGGGAGCTGCAGCCCCAGTGTTGGACAGACCTCTGTGCGAACCACCTTTTTAAAAACGGAGTTGGAATTCACATAACCTCAAATTAGGCATTTAAAAAAAATATTGATTCATTTGAGAGAGGGGAAATATAGATATATCAATGTATTGTTTGTTTTATGTATGCATTCATTGGTTGATTCTTTGTATATGCCCTGACTGGAAATCTAACCTTCAACCTTGGCGTGTCAGGACAACACTCTAACCAACTAAATAATCCCGTCAGGGCTAAAATTAATAATTTAAAAATGGCATTTAGTACATTCACAATGGTGCACGACCTGCTCCTCTTATCTAGTTCCAGAACATTTTCTTCACCGCAGAATAAAACCCTGAACCCATTAGAAGTGATTCCTACTCCCCCCTCCCCCAGCCCCTGACAGCCACCCCTCTTTCCCGACATTTCATATCCATGAAACCGTACCCCGGGTAGCCTTTTGCAC
The DNA here is from genome assembly GCA_963924515.1 of Vespertilio murinus. Taxonomy (NCBI): domain Eukaryota; kingdom Metazoa; phylum Chordata; class Mammalia; order Chiroptera; family Vespertilionidae; genus Vespertilio; species Vespertilio murinus. Next base: position 24,465,925 of record OZ004716.1, read on the forward strand.
CTGGCTTCTTTCGCTTAGCATGGTGTTTCTGAGGTTCCTGCTCATTGGAGCGTGATCAGCGCTACTTTCCTTTTTATGGCTTCACCTTGACAATTCAATTCCGTCCCTGTTGAAGGGTTGCTGGCTGCACTGCCTCCCTGTGGCGCAGATCATTTTCCCTCTGTTTAGCTGGATGATGTATAAAACCTGCTACCAGCCGTGGGCAAACTACAGCCTGAGGTCCGGATCCGGCCCGTTCGGCTGTTCTATCCGGCCCTTGGAGCCAAAAGAGCAGAAGGTTCTCTTGCTCTCCCCTCCGCTCCTTCACCAGCAGCCCAAGATGAGAGTGCCAGCATGGTCAGGTTGCTTTTGTTCCGGCCCTCCGGTCCAGTTTAAGAACCCATTGTGGCCCTCGAGTCAAAAAGATTGCCCACCCCTGTGCTAGACCCTTGAAAGATTCAGGGCCACCCTACTCCTGGCTTGGCGGGACCAGGGCAGGCCTGAAAAAGGTTCTTGGCCCCCACAGACTTCCTTCTAAGATGCTGGATCCTCTCCCTGCCTTGCCTTCACCCTCGCCCCCATTTCAAGACTCTATTCACTTCTAGGTTTGGTGTAAATGAATCCCCCTCCCTGACCCACCCAACCTACTGCCCCTAGTCCAGGGCTCAGAGCCCCCTGCCCACACCAAATGCCCCTGGCCAGCATTTGGTGGAGGCTTTGAACAAGTGAGTGAGTCCTGGGTGTGTCCTGGCCCAGACCTTGCAGGAGCCTGGGATTGATGCTTGGAGCACCTTAATGAGTAAGCAGTCTCTTCCTTGTCTTATGCCCAGTAGAGAGGCAAGAGTCTCCATGTATGTTTCTAAATGGCATGCATTGTTTTTCATGTAATTACAAAATGTGAGTGTACTGCATGAAAAAAAGCACAATATAATTACAGCAAGAATCCCTCAGTACTTAGTGTGGGTAGTTCCTGGCTTTTTCCCAAGCATGTAACATATGTGTTTTATGGAAAATGGCATAATTATATTGCTTTCTGCCTACTCTTTTGAATTAGCATAATATCTTTTCCATAAAATATACTCTCTCCAACAGCATGTTATTTTTTCTTTTCTCAACGTTTTATGTAGATTTTTTTTCCAGAAAAGCTTAAAGAATAGTAAAGTGAACAGCTATAGTGTATCTTTAAGATCATATGGTTTTTAACATTTACATACAAACACACACACATATTTTTCTGATCTGATGAGCCATTTGAAAGTCAAGGCAGGCTAAGTGGCCCTTAAATCCATGTACTTCCGCGTGCATCTCCTAAGAACCTCCTGCACTCTTTCCCTAATGGCTGTGTCCTGTTCCGTTGGATGGCTGAGCTAAGTGATCTCACTCCTAGACATTCAGCTCTGTCTATTTAGCAATCATAAAAAGGAATGAACACTCTGCAGGCAACTCTTTACTGGTCCCTAGGCTTGCTCTCAGCAGTTCACTGCATGTCCCCAGGAGACATGCAGACACCCTGTCCTCCTAGGACATTTCCCAGTTCACCTTTGGACTTCTGTTGTCCAGGGGAGGTGCCAGGGCCAGACAAGAATGAGGACGTGGACACGGATGAGAACGGGAAGGAAGAGCTTCATGAAGATGAGGCTCATGAAGATGAGGCTCATGAAGATGAGGAAAGGGAGCGGAAAATGGAGCTGTTTGTCAAGACAAGCTTTGAGGCCAAGGATGAGCTCTTCCCAGAAAAGGCGAATGTGTTAGAGGAGCTGCCTGCAGATGTCAACCCAGAGACTGAAGACCAGGACCCAGAGAGGGTGCTCCCAGCCGAGGCCCCCGAGCCAGCACCCCTTGGAGCTACCTCGGAAGGTAACGTTGTTACGGGACCCCAGAAACACTAGGAAAGATGTTATCAGACAGCCCCCTGAGTCGAAGGGAGGGGTCTGCCCCCTCCTGGGTTCCTGTCATGCTCCTGAGAAAGAATTCAAAAGAGTGACAGACAGCAGCACGGTAGTAAAGCAAGCTAATGTATTAATGAAGCAAAGCAAGCAAATTTATTAAAGAAACAAATTTATCAAAATACACCTGACATAACACACAGGTGGGCACTCAGCTAATCTGAGCGTGAACTTGGTGGGGGTTCCAGGGGTTTTATACCCTTCTGTCTAAAGGTTTCAAGGTTCCTCTGCTGGACGTCTTGGGCACAGATTAGATTTCAAGGTTCCCCTTTTACTTTGTTGTGTCTTTTCCCAGAATTTATGAGAACACCTGGCAAGTGCTGAGACTGCTGACTTATTTGTTCAGTGAGTGAGATAAGCTCCCCCCATCCCCCACCTTAGAAGTTCCAGGGTGATTTAAGCTCCGTATTCTCGGTTAGGAAGGGCAGGTATTAACCATCTATTCTCATGTCCTTGGCTCATGGCCTTGCTGCAAGCTGCCCAAACTGTTTGGCCTTGTTTAATTTTCTTGTCTCGGTTTCCCTATTTCACTTGCCCAGGAATATCCCTATCTTCTTGCTATCCCGTTACAATGTGATCAGAACAACCCAGATGCTGGCTCAGTGCAGCACTTCCAGAATTGCAGCATCTGTGGGATGAGGGCAGGTTTCCACTTCTGGTTGCTGTTTCTATAAGATTGACAATATTGTCTATAAGATATTGTCTCGTGATCTATAGCAGTGCTGTTCATAGATGTATAACGGGAGCCATGACTACATTTCCTAGCAGTCACATTAGATAAAGTAAAAAAAAAAAACCTGGGCAAAACACTAACAATATAGTTTATTTAACCCATTGTATCTAAGATATCATAATTTAAATCAACATAAGATTATTTGTGAGATACTTTACTTTTGGGGAGCACTAGGTCTCCAAGTCCAATATGATTTTCACATTTACCCAGCACATCGTAATTCAAATGCAAACTTTTCAACAGTTAAAGTGAAAGAAAGTCCTACTAAAAGAAGGGAATTGTTTTATACTGCTTCAGCTTTTAAATTTAATTAAAAGTACAAACAATTAAATAAAAGGTAAAATACAGTTTCTCAGGAGTACTGGCCACATTCAAACACTCAGTAGCCATATGCTCTGGCTACATCGTGTGTGATGCAGGTTCTAGCCACGATCTCCAGGTCCTTCTGACTAACAGATAAACCCAAGACTTGTCTGGGATGCCATCCTATTGTTCTGGTGTCAGTAATGTTGAGCCAGACCTGGAACTTGTCCAGTCCACAGGGCCTTGGGGGAAGGGTCATTCTTTCCCCAGCCTGTGCAGTATTGGAGGTCTGTTAGGGGACTTTGGCTGGTCTGGCCCAGAATAGAAGTTCCCCCAAAACAAAGGTCCCCACTGTCTGGGGGAGGCCTGGAAGAAGTGCAGATTTGGGTGTTGTCATGCACATACTCCTGCGTCATCACTGCCCGGCCTGTGATTTTTCACAGGGAAACGGTGCCTAGCCTAGCGGCAGAGTTTTCTGTGAGTGAAGCCAGCCTTTGCCTCAATGAACAAAGGATACATTTCAAAGGGAGTGGGTTAACTGCGGCATCTGTAACTAACGGTTAAGACAAAGGCCAGTTCTCTATTTGTCCCACACGTATGGCGTGGTGTCAGTAAGGTCGAGCCAGACCAAAGCTTCACGGGCCATTTTGTTCAGCCTTCTCAACCACCTCAGGAGCCAGGTGCTATGGTCATGACTGCATTTTTTCGGGTGCTGGAAACAGGCTCAGAGAGGTGAAGTAACTCGCTCCAAGTTGCAAAGCAAGGAAATGGTGGAGCCATGTTGTGGGTCTGGGTCATCCACAGCAGCCATCACGGAGCCCTCGGCCCGCTTCCATGTTTCATCCTAACCTCGTGTCCCAAAGTGGCTCTTCGAATCCGGCCGGACATAGCTAGTGCTCAGGTGGGCACACGGGACCTATGTGTAATGAGAAGGTTGGGCCATTAGTCTTTAATGTAATAACTGAAGCCATGAGAGTGACCAGAAAGCAGAGAGCAGGGCCCAAGAATATAGTAGCCTTGGGGAGCTCGAAAATCGGCCCCTGGAGGAGGAAGAGGGGCCCCACCTGGATTCTATGTTGATTCCCAGGCAATCTTGAGACCATGTAACAGGTCTCCCAAACATTAGCACCGTGGGCGGGGCGTGTGCCCTGAGGGACAGGCAAGTCCAAGAGGGTGGTTGGTGGGTTCAGCCCTTTTATTTTATTTTATTTTATTTATTTTTTTTTTTGGGGGGGGGGGTTCAGCCATTTCAGACAGGGCTGTGAAACTTGCCTCTCCAGCTTGCCTCTTCTCTGGCTCCCCAGTTGGCCTCCGATGCTATTGCCTTTCTCATTGCCCATCAATCACGCTTCTTCCAGGGTTCCTGTGTATTTATTCTGCATTGATTCCTGGCTGGCACTTCCATCTCATCGAATCAACTCCCGGCTCCAGCAGGGGGCAGCTCTCTCCTTTTCCCTTCCCTTTCCTGACATACCCTCTCATGTGGGGCTTCTCACAGCTTCGGTCACAGGGGCTGGCCTTTCAGACCAAGGTTTTGTCCTTCCTCTTAGAATCCACCTTGACCTTGGCCTCGTTGCTCTGACTGACTGCTGCATAAAAAACTAACTCCAAGATTAATAACTCTTTATTGTTGTTCCTTAGAATCAGCTCCCCAGAGTGTGGCCACCGAGAATGCTTTGGGTACCGAGAATGCTTTGGGTACGGAGCCTGTTGAACATGGAGATTTGGAAACCATCACGCTGAAGATAAAGGAGAAGCTCTTCATTGCGGTATGGAAATAGTTGCCTGTGGAGATAAGTATCTATTTTATAGCCAGTGAAGCAGGTGATCAGATACAAACCTTTCAAACTCCCACTCCCCTAAGTGTGGTCCTTGGACCGACCAGCAGGCTTAACACCCCCCGGGAGCTGTTTAGAATGCAGAATCCCAGGCCCCTCCCAGACCCACTGATTTGAATCTGCATTTTAAAAAGACCTTCCCTAAGGAGTTCACACATTGCACATTCAAGACTGAGAAGCGCTGGCCCAAATGATTTCCTTGGTTTGTTTTCCCCAAAGAAGTTACACTGCGAAGCCATTCCGTCCAGCTGGCCTTATACATAATGGCTGAGAAAGTTACATTTATCATCAGAGCCTCTAGTCTCCTCGGACAGCCGCCCAGCAAGTGGCTGATGCCGTCTTCCTGTCCTGTGGCTGCTCCGGCTTCCTGATGTGGCTGGTTGTCCAGTGTCCGATCCCCTGATGCCTGTTCCATGAGGGGCAGCCTGACCTTCTGATTACCTCAGCCTCACGAACCCTCTCTTTCCAGAAGCTCTGTTTTGATAAGTCTCAAATGCTCCGGCCCAAGGAACGAGTACAATGAAAACACACACATTTTGTCATACACACCCCGCCCCAGGAACGGGAGTTTGGTGGGGCAAGCAGTGGGAATGCATTTCTTGAGCCGTTAGCCTCACACCTGCCTCACCCTCTTGGACTGCCGGTCCCTCAGGCCCACGCCCGCCCGCAGCACAAGTGTTAGGGAGACCCGTTACACGGTCTCACCATTGCCTGGGAATAAACATGGATTCCAGGCGGGGCTCCTCTTCCTCCCCCAGAAGCCATTTCTCAAGCTCCCCAAGGCTACTCTATACTGGTGCCCGCTGTGCTCACCGAAAGGACAGCTGCTTCTCTACCCAATAGTCGCTCCTTTTAGCAATCATAAAAACTCCTTAATCATTTAGACTCCTTCCGTTTAAACCCCTGGGCACAACTTTGCCCCCGCCCATTCTCTTGATACTTTTCTAAACTGTGTCTCATTTCTAACTGCACAGTTGCATGTGGCTCAATAAGACAAATCGAGTGGGTTTCTAATTTTCTGGGCCTGTGTACACTAAGAAACAAAACGGGGCGATTAATCTCTAGCATTTGAGAACCAACTATATACAAGGCATACAGCTAACACTTATTGTTCTTACCATTTATCCGGCACTGCTCTAAATACATCTTGTATTGATTGATTTACTCTTCCGATAACTCTGATAGGTACTATTTCATCCCTATTTTACAGATGAGGAAATGGAGGAACAGAGAGGTTAAGCAACCTGCCCATGGCCACACAGCTAGGCAATAGTAGAGAATACCAACCTAGGCAGTTTGGCTCTAGAGTTCAGGAATGTAACACACGGTGCTGCCTGCCTCACATGCTGGACCAGCTGCTAGAGATAAAGACACCAGAAACACAACACAACACAAAACAAAACACAAAAGCCCTTCTAGTCTGGGGGAGGTCCAAAACATACTCATTTTATGGCACAGAGCCCTGAGACTACTTGGTACATAGAAGATGCACTTGGTTTAGGCTCCATCATGTCTGTCCAGATATCCTGGCTGTATCTCTAATGACAAAGTCGAGTGAAGAAAGATGTGGAAATTCTTCAAGCACACCACACCTTGCAAATCTCATTCATGGATCAGGTCCCCATACTTGAAGTAGCCACACGTGTGTGTTTTGTGAGCGTGCACGGGGCTGCTTGAGGGGTTGGTCATTCCCCACTTGCCCTCCATGCATTGCTTGCACCCGACCCAGGCTCACTGCAGTGTGTGGCTGCACCTGCCTCGCCTACCAGCGTCCAGAGTGGGTGTGTCCTCCTGGTGACACAGGCTCATTTGCTCTTTCAGGACCTGCCCGACTTGGAAGATGTTGATCCAGGAGAGTCTTTGGAAGACAAGGACAAGGTTATAACACAGCTTTTTCCCAAATTAGCATAAATTCTACTTTCCCTCCCAGTCTTGCCACTTACAAAGCATATCCCTTTAATTTGAAAGTAAGATGCTTTCTGTGCTTAAAGCATTGCACACCTGCTCTGTTTGCATCTTTCAAAAGGAAATGCAGCTCTTGGCTATTGCCCCCTTCTTTAAGGTTTTATGATTAATCACGGGTTTTCTTGAACATACTTTATAACTAACTGATCTTTAATAACCATGTTCTCCCTGACATTTTTCTGCTCTTCTGATGTACTTCTATGTCCACCTTATATCGCACTGCTACAGCGATACACAGAGAAGGAAAGGAGAAGGGGGGAGGAAGGAGGAGTGTATGAGGCACAATGGGGAGATCTCCCAATCCGACCTGACCCGGGATAAAAGTGGAATTAGCATTGGGCATTTTAGAGTGATCCCGGTGACAGCAGAAATGTTCAAAGACATCTTTTTAAAAAACAGATGTGCTTTCCAAAGATCACCACCATCTCGGGCTTGAGTGACGACAGTGATCCTGAGCTGGACTACACCTCACTCCCCGTGCTGGAAGGCACGTCCACACACCCCCTTTCGAACATATTCGCCACCTCCAAGGACACCGCCAGGAAGGCCGAGGCGCCCTTCGCACACATATATAAAGCAGCCGCAGAAGGGGACTCGGAGACCCAAAGTAGGGACACCAAGCCCCCACGCCCGCTGATTCAGGAGCTCAACGACGACGAGCCTTCGGACCAACCACCGACACCCCCAGCCTGCGAAAGCGATGCTGCTCCACCCCCTTCCAGTGACGGGTATGATGACCTACCTTCAGCCTCTCCTCCAGGTAATGCCGCCCCGCTCTGAAGAGCGCAGGGGCTGACAGCTTTGCCAGCGGGGAGATGAACTGTTGCCCACCCCAATCCTGTGGGAGAGCCCACGGGGCCTTTGCCCCAACAATCCCACGTGCTTGGAGAGGGGCACCCTCAACTGAACGTGGAAGTGGCTGTGGTCACATTCCTAACTCTATGCCGGTCCGAAGCTACCCTTTCTGGTTGCTGGCCGGCCGAGAAGCTGTGGAGCCAGGTCATTCCCAGGCAGGTGGCATTTCCAGGCTCCGCAGGGGCACGTAGATCTTGGCGGTCATGTTCAGCAGGTGTGGATGGGGCTGGGGAGCCTGTTTTCACCTCTCCTCACCACCCCAATCCGCAGCCTTTCCAGACCACGACTTCTAAGGGAAAGAGGGGACCGGTGACACCACAGCTGGGAGTCTGGGGACGCGGGCCTGACTGTGGCCCCTCCACGGTGAAGGTCCAGAATTGGGCAGGATGGGCGAGACAGTGCTGGGCGGGAAGGGAGGTTGTCCAGGCGGGACAGTGTTGAGCAGCTGACTGGGTGGTACAAATGAAGCCACAACCTGACATATTAGCCTCGCCTGGCCTGGCCCTGGGGCCCGAGCCTGTGACCAGGGATATGCAATTGTGGGGGTGCGGCCGGTGCTTACTGATCACAAACTGGTGGGTATTTAGTCAGCAACTGCATTGGGAACACAAATCAGGGCGTCTATTGAACCTAGACAATTCCTGCTTTCTCGACACTCGGGTGCCAGGTTTCTCTGTGGGGCCAGCTGGTGTGGCTGCCGCTAGGCCTGCCTGTGGGAAAATGAAGGGGTGGCCATATTTCCCAGGAGCACTGAGCCATCTCTCCTCTTAGGAGTCAGCACTGAAGAGGAGGAGGTGCGCTCTGAGACGCAGCCTGAGGAGCCTGCAGTGCCCAAGGCAGGGGGAGACCAGGAAGACATCGAATTTGGCTTGGACTGAACCCCAAGGCGGCCCCTCTGCCCTTGCCCTCACAGGGAGCCAGCAGCGAGGTGCAGGTCACCCCCTGGGCCGGCTCCCCTTCCTTCCTGCAATTCCCGCAAGTGCTCTGGGGCCTGGGCTGCAGCGTGTACTGTCGCACGACTCATCCCTCTCATGCTCCCCGCTGCAGTGTTGGGCAGCACTGTGTTCCTTGTTCTCAAAGATAACTCACTTCCCCGATACTTGTGGTGTACACTGTACACCGTCAATGTCTCCTTTAAACATTAGAAACGTTTGAGTATTCAGTGAAGTAACGTGTTGTCAAATCATTTCCTATCTGTGCGAGCGATGTGAGCCATTTCATCAGACACCCCGAGATAAGGCCATTCCTCTCTCCACGTGTGATTAATCTGGAGCAGATCCGACGTCCTGTGAAATTTCAGGTGGGTGTTTTCCTCACAGGACAGCACAATCCCCCACCAGCTACAGAGCTTTGGGGAAATAAACGTTATTCATTAGACATAAAAAGCAACGTAAGTGAATACCTCCAAGTCCTAGAAACTTTGTCATTCAAAACTCAGGTGACAAGTTTATTCAATCCCTAAAGATGGGTCTTAAGTGTCTCCCTCTACAAAACATCAGCTCCTGGGAGAAACTTCGTGGCACACAGCAGCTGCCCACACCCACCGAACACCAGGCACCAGGAGCTCCTCAATGTCTCGTTTCAACATCTCGACCATGGCGAGGAGCTGACTAGGGGACATGGGACGCAGTCTGCATGAGGCGGAACCCAGGGCCTGCCTGGAGCCCCGCGTTGAGCACAGAGCTGCCTCCTGATGACAGACCCAGGACAGGACCGCTGGGGCCGTCAACCCGGCTCTGGAAAAGGAGAAACTTCGGTTCTGTTGTTCCCATTCCTCCTACTTGGCTCCAAATCACGTTAGGATGTCTCCCATCACAGTGGCAGTCAGGAAGCAGGACTGCACCCTGAGACTGTTCCCTCTCCATTCCCCAAGTTTCAGGCACAGAAGGCACAGCTGGTCGGGGACCAGGGGCTCCCCAGAGGTGGGGTGCAGCTTCCCGGGCCCTCAGAAGCCCATGCGCGGCTTCTTCTGCTGTGGTTGAGAGCCAGAGAGCACACGCACCTGCTGCCTGGAGGGGGTGGCCCAGATGCTGGAGGTCTGGGAGGAGGGCACAGTGGCACCTCCTGAGGTGTCCCTGTGGGAGGGCAGCTCAGCTGCAGAGTCCCGGAGGGTCCACTGTGTGGAGGGGGTGGCCTGGGTACTGGAAATCTGGGAGTGGGACGTGGAGACACCTTCTGGAGTGTTCCTTTGAAGAGGTAGCTTGGCCATATAGTCCCGAAGGGTCTGCTGCCGCTCTGAGGGGACGCCCTGGGCCCACAGATCCTGGGTCAACTCCTGGGAGGGCAAGGCCACTGGGGACCGAGGCCTCGACACAGGGGACGTCCAGTCTGGGCTGTGAGGGGCGCTGGTGGCACCTGAGAGGTCCAGGTGGCCGCTGAGCGAGGAGAAGGTATTGGACAGCTGCATCCGACGCTTGGGCCGCTTCGGCTGCCTCCCGGGCCTGGAGGTCCGGTCCTGCCGCTGCTCCCGCCAGGCGGTCACCGGGCCCTCCCAGGCCGCCTCCAGACGCTCGCTGAGCTCATCCTTGGGGCCCGGCGCGGGGCCCGGCGGCGGCTCTGCGGCGGGCGGCGAGCCCAGGTCCCTCCGCTGCAGCAGCCGCCCTTGGGCCATGGCCGCCCGGAGACCCTCTGGCACTTTCCCTTCCGCCTTCTGCTGCTCCTTGAAGCCCAGCAGATGGCGGTGGGAGAAGGTGGGTGCGGCCCAGACCGGGGGAGCCATTGGCACCTTCAGCAGGGCCTTCAGCCAGCGGTGACAGCGAGCAGCGGCCTGGGGGCTCCAGGAAGCCTCGGGGGCATGGCAGTTGGGCCCCGGGTCACTGGGAGGCCTAAGGTCTTCCCGGAGGTGGAGGCGCTGGTGGAAGACATCCCCAGCCGCTGAGAGTTGGAAGAGCGACAGGACAGGTGAGGAGGAAGAGGGTAGGATGGTGGCAGCCAGACCTGAAGACAGAAACGACAGTGACTCCAAGGCCGGGCAGGGGTGCAGCCCCCCAGGCTCACTCCCTCAGCCCAGCACACCTATGGTTGGCGCCTGTAGACGCTCCTGCAGCTGCCGCTGACTCCTGGGCTCCAGCAGGGGGAATGCGGAGAGGGAGTCGCTCCTGGACGGGAGAGACTGGGGGTGCCCTGCCAGCCGGGGCGTGGAGGCCCCCTCCCCTGGAAGGAGGACAGGCAGCTGAGGTCCTGTCCAGGCTCCAGCCCCGCCCCTCTTCCAGGCCCCGCTGCCCCCACTGGACCTCACCTGAGATGTGCAGCAGCTGCAGCTGCCCGCCCTGGCCCCCGAGGAGCAGCGGCCGGGCGCAGCCAGGGCGGGGCGGAGGCAGCAGCTGGGCCAGCAGCGGGGCCGAGGGGAGGTTGTGGTCCCACTTCAGCATGGGCACCAAGGGCAGGCGTTCATCCATCAGGTAGAGGGAGAACTGGAGGCCCAAGCAGAAAGGAGAAGGAGGGGCATAACTGAGATGAAAAAGAGGATCTGACGTGGCCCCACGTGGCTCTCGGGATGAGTGCGAACCCCCAAATGGTCATGCACTGTGTCTGGCCCTGACCACCTCTCCACCTTCATGTGCCCAGACCCACACAGGAGCATTTCCCAAGTGGGCAGCACCATCTTTCACCTGATGGCACGGTTGGAGAAGGGATCTCAGGAGAGGTGTGGAGGAGTCTCGTCACATAGAAACCCACCCGGCTTTCACCCAGCGTTCTCCTGACTCACCAGACCCTGGAACCCATGCTTGACACACCTACTAACCCGTGTCTGTGTGTATGTGTGTGTGTGTGGGGGGGGGGGGGGGGGGAGGGGGGTGCGCACACAGTGTGGTGGGGGCCAGACCCTCAGGAACCCTCAGACCTCCTCTCCTTTCCTGAGCACAGGGGGAATTGTCCAGCTCTGCAAAGACTGCTCCCCACTCCGTACCTTTCCTCCTCACCTGGCCCCTCTCCACCGGCCCCTCAAAGCCCTGCTCAGACGTCACCCCCGGAGGCTGTACCCACCCACCAGTTGGCATGTTTCAGCCACAGACTCATTGGCGTTTCATGATTCTTGCTTCACCTGCAGTTCGTGTCCCAGGACCTCTCTAGTAACTGGCCGGGACAGCGCAGGAGGGGCAGGAGGGGAAGGCGGCGCTCACCTGGGTACAAATGAGATGCAGTGTGGGCTGCAGAGGATCGGGGCCGCACTGCCCCAGGTACTGGGTTAGCAGGACGCGTTCCCCTTTCTGGCAGGATGCTTCCGCACCCACACGGAAAAGCAGCAGACCACAGCCTGGCGGGCCCTGGGGAGAAAGCAGGTCAGCCCTCCCACAGTCCGAGGTTTAGGGCCCCACCCGTCTATTGGGTTCCCTGGCCCTGCTGCTTTTCATGCCCTGGGAGGGGGGGGTGCCCTGCCAGCCCCCACCCCATGGATTTGCACTCTCCCACTGCCGAGCCTGTGACAACCCCCAGCCCTCACCTGAGTGTCGATAATTTTCACTCCAGTGCGGTCACCCACAGTTAGAACCCGAGGGTGGGCGGTGAAGTCTGCCCAACGCCAAGGAGACGGGTCCCGGAACACAAGGGTCTCAGGATCCTTGTAGATTTGCCGGAGCCTTGGGGAGACATGGGGTGGGGGGTGGAGGGGATAGACAGGTGGGGTTGGGAGATGCTTGGCAACCTGGCCCTGGGTCCAGGACATATTGTGTGGGAAGTACGGGTGGCAGTTCAGGGGGAGCTGTCTGTGGGGTGGAAGGTTTTGGGGGGAAAGGGCATTACCCGTCGTGAGGTGTCCACAGACAGACGGCTCCAGAACGGCTGCAGACAACCAACTCCCCGGGCAGGTGAGGGCTACAGGGCATAAGTGTGATTAATGCTATGCAACCCCCTTCTCCGATGCCTACCTCTTTGCCAACCGGCCCAACTCAGCCCCCTACCTGAGGTTGATGCCGGTGGCCCCCTTCTCAACCTTCAGCACCTGGAGGGGGGCCGGCTGCCCCTGCCTGCTGACCTTCCACAGGGCACAGTGGTAATCAGAACGGACAGCCAACAGGGCTGAGGAGGGAAGGAGAGGGAGAGGGTCAGGGTGAGGGTGAGGGTGAGGGTGAGTGGGGAGGGAGGTAGCTAATGGTCTTACATTCTCCCTGCACGGTGCAGGTCTCCACCTGCCGGACAGGTCCCCGGAGCTGAATGTGGCCAGGGTTCCCAAGGACCCGAGGGTCGCTGCCTGGGTTCAGACGGACCTCTTGGAAACCTGGGCCTCTCGCTAAGGACGAGTGCTATGAGCATGGGTCACTGCAGGGCCCCCAACTCTTGGCCCTTCCCCTGGACCATGCCAGGAGCACCTCCTCCACCAGAGGGAGCTGGCTGGGGTCCTGCCCAGCAAGAAAGGATACACAGCTTGTCCAGGGCCCCTCCTGCAGGGTAGACCAGCTGCCTGACCCGGGGGGTCCTTCCGGGCAGCCAGGCCAATGCGCCTCCGGTGAAAGCATCGTCTAGGAGCAGCTGCTCCCACCGCGTGGCCAGCTCCTCATAGAGCAGCTCGCCCAGGAGGTTCGACACTGACTTGCCCAGGATTGGGTCCCCGAGGATGGAGAAGCGGCGCTGTCGGTGGCTGAAGTAAGCCCAGGGACACCTGCGGACAAGAGGAAGGCAGGAGGATCAGGCTGCAGCGGTGACGAGGAGGTCTGGGCACCATCCCCAGAGAGGTGAAATTCTCTCAGGAGCAACAGACACATTTTTAATCGACCTAGAATTTATTCCTATAGGAACCAACCCACCTATTCCCGTGCCCTGGCCACTCGAGTATTCCATCACCCCAGCCATCGTGACTGGCTCACAGATGGGCACGGCACCCAAGCCAACCAGCAACACCCTTCCTGGGACGTCTAATGGCGCCTCCGGAAAAGTCACGGGCTCTTTCCTTGGAATCATAAGCCATCTTGCTGGATGTGGAAACTGCCTTAGGAATTAAGCCAGGCAGAGGCAGGCGGATGAGAAAAATAAAGAGACAGAGCCCTGTTTCAAACATTATTTAAAACTCTGGATGTAGCCCATGAATTTAAATTCCCATATCCCTCAGGCTAGTGGAATTGGGAGTTTTATAGGAGTATCATGGTTCCTGATCACACAGGGTGGGGAGCAATTGTGATGGACACTTGGATCCATCCATGTCTAACTTGGATCCATTCCACGTCCTCACCGCCAGCTCCGTCTACCCACCCCATCCTTTCTCACTAGCCACTTGCCCCCAGGGCTGGTGTCCACCGAGGTCCTCGAGTATCTTCTTCACACTGACCACTGTCTTCTTCTCAGAGTTGCTCTGCATGGAAAGGCCTTGTCAAGCTTGCACCCTGGGGCTCACCCTGACGTGAGGTGTGAAACGGGAGCCCTCTCCTGGCCGACCAGGGTTACTCACCAGTGCTCCCTCCAGTTTGAAATTCTCCAGCATCAGTTTCCCCAGGGAGGCAAAGGCTATGTCACCGTGGTCCCACAGGAACCGGCTGAACTGCGGGAGGAGCGGACACCGGGTCATTAGGCACAGCTCCGGCCACACAGCACTGTCCCCTGGGGGGCCACTCACCTGTTCGGTAACGTCTAGCACAGCCTGGGGCTGTCTCCGGAACTTGGGCCCTCCCCGGAAAAGCAGGTCGTGGGCAGTCAGGCCAGGCTCCCAGGGATCTGAGAGAGGAGTAAGGTTGGGGACGGCGTCAGTCCCAGGGACTGGGAAGAGCCCAGAAGTGGAGCCACATGTCCCAGGTGACTGGAGGTACCCGAGGGTGGAGGGCATTAGCGGGGGGAGGGAAGGCTCAGGGAGGAGGGAGGAATGGATGGATGACAGAAGTGACAGGGGAGCAGCTTGGGAGAGGACCCCCAAGGACCAAAACCCTTACCTGGACCAGGAGGCAGCAAGGGAAGGGGTCCAGGGGTGTCCGGCTCCCAGAATAGGCCCTTGGCCAAATGTGGCGCCCCATTCTGTGGAAAGGCGACCATGACATCAACATACCGCATTTCCCCGAAAATAAGACATCCTCCGAAAATAAGACCTATTCCATGGAAACACAGTACGTCCCCTGAAAATAAGACCTAGCGCATCTTTGGGAGCAAAAATTAATATAAGACACTGTCTTATTTTCGGGGAAACAGGGTAGAAGTGAGTGCACTCCCAGGACAGGCATTGTCGCCAGCACTTGTCCTTTATTCACACAATCTTCACAAGGAGCCTGCTGAATTGGTACGATGACCATCATCACTTTACTGATGAAGAAGTGGAGGCACAGGGAGGCTGTCACTGTCCCAGACAACAGCCAGTAAGGAGAAGGGCTGGGTTTGAACCCAGAAAGCCTGACTAAAGTCTGTGCCTTTGGCCTCCAGGCTGCACTGGCTCTCAAAGGAGCCCCCCGAACCATTCCTGGCTGACCTGAATCCTCTCCGATCCTCATTTCCACTCAGGACATCTCATGGACTTAGTTCGGACACCCACAGGCCAGGCCATTCCCCACTGCAGGGCTGGGGGTGGCTCAGCTCAAACACTCAGGAGATGGAAGAGTTGACAAGCCTTGCCCGGGAATCAAACCTGCAACCTTTACGTAGGACAATGCCCAACCAACTGAGCCACACCGGTCAGGGTGGCTAGTAGTTTTAATACAATATTTATTATCTGGCAATGGGATACCAGATAGTAAGTGCTATTATCTGACTTACGCCCTTTCTCGTCTGGGAAGTCCCACTATACGCTCCCCAGGCCCCCACCAGCCCTCAATTTTCATACCCACGTGCTTCTGTTTGGAGTCAGCCTTGGCCAGCGTGTTTCCAAGTAGCAGCCAGGTGGTTTAGGCTTCCAGGGGAAGAGCTGGGGCCCTTCCTGTCCCAGAAGGTCTCCCCTCCCCTCCCCGCCTCATCCCCACTGTGCTGTCTCAGCATATTTTTGGTTTCGTTCAAAGCTATTATCACACTTTGTAATGATTTTGTCCTGCTCACGTCTAGTCTTCCCCCATCTAACCTGAAGTTCCGCTGGGGCAGAGATAAAAATCGATTTATTCATGTTGGATTCCCAGGACCTAATGAGGTACGTGGCACATTGTAGGGGTTGTTCAACTGAGTATTTGCTGAGCAAACAGGGGAAGGAGACTCTGGGAAGAGGTAGGAAAGAGCAAGCCAACAGTTCCTGCTCAGTAAGACCTCGTAGATGGCGGGTCATCCCATGGGCCCCAAAGGAGGGGATTCCGCTCAGTCTGTGTCTTGGCAGACATGCCACTCTACACTCCTGCCAACCGGGGTAAGTGCTAGAACAGAGGCCGAGGGCAGGTACCCACCCCGGAGCCTCAGGGCTCTGCAGCCCTCCTCACCTCGGAGTTCTGGGGCAGGGTCAGGGCGTCTCTCCAGCTGCACATGAAGGACGTATCGGGGACATCGCTCAGACCAAGGGGGCCGGTCACAAACAACGTGGGGCGGAGGGAGCCGGGGAAGTCCATCCTGGAAGACACGGGCCTTCTCAAAGGCCTGAATCTGACCGACGGCTTCCAGGGCTCCTGGGAGAGAGTAAAAAGGTCGGCAGTTTGATTCCTGGTCAAGGGCACAGGACCGGGTGTGGGCTTAATCCCTGGTGGGGGGCATGCAGGAGGCAGCTCTCACGTCATCGATGTTTCTCTCCATCTCTCCCTCTCCTTTCCTCTCTCTCTAAAACTCAATAAACGATTCTTTAAAAAATAAAACCAACTAACCAACCACGAGGGAGGGGACGGCAATGGGCCAGGGTGTGGATTTAGCCACAGTAGCTAGGAAAAGCCTTGAGAGGGCGGCATTTGGCACAGGCTGAACAAAATGAGGGCGAGAACCTCAATTAGGAAGACAGTTCCTGTCAGAATAGCAAGTGCAACCGTCCTGGGGCAGAAAGTGTTTGAGAAATAACAAGGGGGCCATTGAACAATCAAGAAGAGTGGTAGGGGATAAAGTCAGACAGGTGGCAAGGAGACAACTTCTATCATCGCTGTTGATCTTCTAATGACATATTTGTAGACTACCCATGCCCTATACTCCATGATACACTCTTTTAATACTAACTCAAGTTCCCCAAAGCCAGGGTCTGAGACTTATTTCTCTGTTAAATACAGTTCCTTCCAGAAAATGTACTATGTGTTGAATAAAAAATAAACTTAGTGAAAAAGCTTTGCTAAATACAAAGTGCTCTAGAAGTATAAGTAGCCACATCATCCCTCTTTTTTAATTAACATAAAAAATAATAGCAGTGCTCCCTTACTGACTGCAAACGTCTGCCAGACATGGCACTATATATTTCATTCTTCTATTTGCCCTATTTTGGAGTTCAGGAAACTGGAGCTCAGGAAAGAGCCACTTGCCTAAGGCCACAGCTTGATCCCCTATCCGATTCAAATTCCAGATTCTGTCCCGCACTCTCTGTGCGTCCAAAAGCAAACACTAGCCTTAGGAAGCACAGATCTTTCCCCTTGGAAGAGCCACTGCATTTTATCAATTTATCCCGTGAGCTCCGTGCACCCATGAGTCCTCATGACCACGCAAAATACCTGGCACAGTAAAGACTTGTCAAATGAATGAGTATGTTACTCTAGCAGGTCAGCCTCATTCTAATTGTGGCTTATAGCAATGTCTTATCCCTTCCACTAGACTGCAAGCTCCCTGAGGGCCAGAACCGTATCCGATTCATTCCTGAATTACTGATTCATTCCAGAGCCACTGGTGTGTCCGGCTGCTGCTGTCATTCTCTTTTCCAAACCCAAAGCGGACAGTGGCAGGAACCAAAGAGGTGCTCAGTGAGTCCTTGTGAAAAAACACTGGCTTCCATTGGACTGACTGTACCTAAGGCAAGTTAAGGAGCAACCAAGCCTCCTAAGAGATGGCTGCACCCCTGATAAACCAGCACACACCCCGCGTCTCTAGCTCATTTCTAGTTCCTGGGCTCCAGTCACCCCACCTCCTCTGGGTTCTCCCTCACCAGGCTTCTTTCCACCCCGGGGCCTCTGCACACCATCTGCTTCCAATGAGTGCCTGCGCCCTTCCTACCCACCTGCAAAACCCCGCTCACCCTTAGGTTTCAAGCCAGGAAGCCTCTCCCAGCTCCCCCGACACCCTGCTTGCTTCCCCCAGGACACGCTGGCTATGGGCAACTACACATTTAAAGATGAAGCTGTCTGATTAAAAGCTGCTCTAATAGTCCCCATGGGAAAGGGACTCATTTATCCCCAGTGCCTTGGCATTCGCTACGCGGTAACCACCCGTACAAGCAAGCAGAAAGAACAAACCCAGGAATATATGATCGAGAGGAGCAAGGGGCCTAACCGCTTCAAACAAGCCCGGGCAGTCTGAGGGCGTCGGTGGGGCCTCAGACAAGGCAGCCCCGCTCCCCAGCCTCTCCGTGGCTCTCGGGTCCCTTCGGACCTCCAGGGCTGCATCACTGCCACGCGGGACGCGGCAAAAAGAGAGCCCGTCGCAGGGGGTGGGTGCGGGGATCCGGGCGGACCCTCCCCGGCCCGTCCCCCCCGCCCACCTCTCCCCCTCCGGCACCAGGCCTCGGAATGCCCACAGCAAGCGCAGTCTGCCGGCTCCCGCCACGCCTTACACCTGGAGGAGGTAAAGCCACAGGCTAATCACCCGCTCTGCAGAGGCCGGGTGGCGCGTCCCTAAGCCACACGGCTCCCGGCGTGGACCCCGCGGAGGGGACCGAGGGGACCCCGTCCGGGCGGCGCGCGCACTCACGTGGCCCCGGCTTCGCCGCGTGGGTCTGGGAAATGGGCTTCCACGTGACACCAAGGAGCCCGAAAGCAGCCCCGTAACTCCGGCAACCCTCCCGGGGTCACGCCCACAGCGGCGCTAAATGGTCTTCCGGGCCGGGACGGAAGAGCTCCCTTCGAGGAGGCAGCAAGTCCCGCCTCCCAGCCTGACGTCACGGCCGCCCTAGAGCGCCACCTCCCGGGCAGAGGGGGAATCGGCGTGCCGCCAGTGCCCTGGGCAGGAGAAATACCTACCGATCTTAAATCCCAATAGTGAAGGCCATTCCACCTCTGCCTAACAAACCTATTCCTCGGGATTCTTGTATTGAATTAGTTTACTCAGAAAACACTTACTACGCACCTACTATGAGCCAGGCACTGGATTATTCAGTAGGAATCTTAATGGTTGTCCTTACGCCCTATGAAGTAGGCTTTACAAGTAGGGAAGTCATTTGGAGCCAATGGAATAAGCTCAAATATGCATCTCCATAGTTTTGGTGAAAATGTAGTGGAAGGATATTTAAACTTCTGACTAAAATTTTTTTGGACATACAGTTTTTCAAAAAATGTCAGGTGTATATACAAAAATATTGAAGGCTATTTTTATTAGTTTCCTTTTGCTGCTGTAACGAATTACCACAAAATTAGTGGCTTAAAACAATACAATACTGTAAAGTTCTGGAGGTCAGGAGCCTGAAATGGGTCTCACTGGGCCAGTGGTCGGCAAACTCATTAGTCAACAGAGCAGCAAACCTTGGCTCATGAGCTGCATGTGGCTCACAAGCCACAGTTTACCGACCTCTGCACTGGGCTAACATCAAGGTGTCAGCACAGCTGTGTTCCTGCTGGAGGCTTCAGGGTAGAATCTGTTTTTTGGTTTTGTTTTTCTTTTTTTTGCCGTTTCCTTCTGCAAGCTGCCTGCATTCCTTGGTTCATATCCCCCATCCATCTTCAAAGCCAGCAATGGCCAGTTGAGGCTTTTTCATGATGCCATCTCTGGTTCGGACTCTTCTGTCTCCTTCTCCCCCATTTAAGGACCCTAGTGATTACATTGGACCTACTCAGACAATTCAGGATAATTTCCTTATCTTAAACCCAGAGCTCGGTCCCCTCTGCGGGGGTCCACCACCAGGAGTGGTCTGACTTAGGAATGGGTCACCCGGCCTCTGCAGAGCGGGTGATTAGCCTGTGGCTTTACCTCCTCCAGGTGTAAGGCGTGGCAGGAGCCGGCAGACTGTGCTTGCTGTGGGAATTCCGAGACCTGGTGCAGGAGGGGGAGAGATGGGTTGGGAGGACGGGCCGAGTAGGGGTACGTGAGGGGAGGGACTGCCCGAATTCCCGCCTATTAGAAACCTTAATTCAACATGCAAGCTTAATCCCCCTTTGCCATAAATATAACCTTTATAGGCTGTGGGGATCAGGTCCTGGACATCTTTGAGGAACCAGTATTTTGCTTACCATTCTTACAAGACACTTATCCAGCTTCTGCGCTGGGAAGCCCAATCCATTTCTTCCTCTCTTCCTTCTTTTCTTTCTCTAAACAAGCTATTATGTCACCTCTTGTTACTTATATACTGTGTACTTTACAGTAAAGTGCACAAGTCTTAAGTGTACAGCTCACTGAGTTTTACATATATAATAAACCATGTAACTATCATCCAGCTCAAGGCTGAGAGCATTTCCATTACTACAGAAAATTCCCTGGGGCCCCTTCAAGAAGTGACCTTGTTCCTGACTTTTATCACCATAGATTAATTTTGTTTCAAGAAATTAATACAAATACAATCATGCAGAAGTTACTCTTTTTAGTCTGGCTTTTTTCATTTTACATGCCAATGAGATTTACCCAAGTTGGGCACACAATGGTATTTTGTTTCTCTTTAAAAAATTTTTTATTTACGGCCATTGTATGAATATATCGCCATTTGTTCATGCAATTTCCCGTTGGTGATGTTTCTGGGTTTGGAAATTGTTCAAATCTTTTTTTTGGGTAGCCATCATCCCGTTTCTGAATACCTGCTGTGCTGGTGTCCTATCTCCTAGGCCTAATTCTTCCCTCTGAACCCCAACCCAAAACCAGAACTGTTCTTCCTGATGCTGATCCCTGAACTGTAGGAGGTTGAATCTACCCAGCCCCCCACTTCTGCTCTCCCCAAGTCATGCATTCCTGGTTCCACCAGGAACTATTTCTCATATCCCCCAGTACCCACACCGCCACAATCCTGTTAGCACTGTCAGTCCCAAAGGTAGCAATCCACAGCAACAATGCAAACAAGTCTTACAGACAATGAACGAAGTTATTGGCACTGTTTCCCCATTCACTGGCTCCTGTAAGACTCAGTTAAATTTTCAGCTCCTGCCCTGACTGGTTCGGCTCAGTGGATAGAGCGTTGGCCTGCGGACTAAAGGGCCCCAGGTTCGATTCCTGTTAAGGGCATGCACCTTGGTTGTGGGCACATTCCCAGTAGGGGGTGTGCGGGAGGCAGCTAATTGATGTTTCTCTCTCATCGATATTTCTAACTCTCTCTCCCTTCCTCTCTGTAAAAAAAAAAAACCAATAAAATATATTTAAAATTTTTTTTTCCAGCTCCCTTCAAGCAATTGTGTTGCATCATAGCAGGCTACATGTAAATTGTCTTCATCCCTAATTTCACCTTATTTTTGTTATTTATCTTTCACCCCTAGTCTCTCATTTTAAAGGATTCCTGCCTATAGAGTTTTTATAAGCCAACTCAAAATCCCTTTGAAAGGAAAAAAGGGTAGGGTACCAAATGTTTAATTTTGGCTAGAAAGCACTTACGGTTGGCTGCAAGAAGGCGTACAGTTCACAGTTTAAAAATGTAGATCCTAGCCGAAACCGGTTTGGCTCAGTGGTAGAGCATCGGTCTGCGGACTGAAAGGTCCCAGGTTCGATTCTGATCAAGAGCATGTACCTTGGTTGCGGGCCGAGGTTTCTAGCTCTCTATCTCTCTCCCTTCCTCTCTGTGAAATATCAATAAAATATATATATTTTTAAATGTAGATCCTAGCTCTAGCCAGTTTGGTTCAGTGGGTAGAGTGTCAGCCTATGGACTCAGTGGCCGGCAAACTCATTAGTCAACAGAGCCAAATATCAACAGTACAGCAAATGAAATTTCTTTTGAGAGCCAAATTTTTTAAACCTCAACTATATAGGTAGGTACATTGTTATTAACTTAATTAGGGTACTCCTAAGCTGGCCTTGGCTAAAAACTCAAGGGGCCAAAGAGCCGCATGTGGCTCTCAAGCCAGCTGCAGTTTGCTGACCACCGTGCGGACTGAAGGGTCCTGGATTTGATTGCCATCAAGGGCACATGCCCCGTTGGTCGGGCTTGATCCCCAGTGGTAGGAGTAGAGGGGGAGGGGGTGGAGGTATGGAAGGCGGATGGGGGTGGGGTGGGGAGGAGGCGGATGGGGGAGGCAGCTGGTCTCTCTCCTCTCTTCCTCTCTGAAATCAATAAAAATTATATAAAAGTAAAATAAAATAAAAATGTGCATTCTAAAGATGCCCCAGGACTGCTTCAATGGAGAACACCTTCACTTATCTGACTGAGGACCTCCAGGCTCAGCTAAGTGGCCCGGGGCGGGCTGCTGGGATGGCTTTGGTGTCAGGACATACTTGCGCAGGAGCCAGGTGGGATGCCGGATATGGGAGGGGGGGCAGGACCACCCCAGGGCACGGTGCACCCAGACCCCGCCCCCACGCTCTGCCCGGAAGTGGAATCCCCATCCGGGCCACCACCGTCCAGGACACTGGCCACGCCTGTGGCTGGGAGCACTGGCCGCCTCAGCTCTGCGGGCTCTCATTGGCCAGCCGCAGGCGGGGCCCTCGCAGCGCAAGCGCACTGCACGCTGCGTCACGTGCCCCCCACGTGGGCGGCGCCTCGGTCGTGTGAAAGGGCACGAGCGGCGGCAAAATCGGACCCGCTGTCCTCGCGTCCGGCATGGCCTCCCCGGCCAGCTCCGCAGCAGGCGCTGATGACGGGGGCCGCAGGAAGCTCCGCCTGGCCGCTTCGTTGCAGATCAGCCCCAGGCGCCCTTCCGCCAGCCGGGGCCACGACTCCTGGGAGCCGCCGCCCGGGCCCGCCACGGAGGACCATGAAGGGGGTGGGCAGGCCATGGCCTCCGCCGCGGGGGTCGGTGGGCCCTTAGCAAGGGCCGGAGTCGGAGGGCTGGGGACAGCTCAGGCCCCCGAAGACGCGGGGGGGCAGGTGGGAAGTTTCCCGAGGGCCTCTGTCCCCCCTGCAGGGCTCGCTGGGGACTTAGCGAAGGCGGCCAAACAGCTGGGCCTGCAGCTCAAAGACCTGCCGCCCGGCCAGGCCGTGGCCTTGCTCACCCAGTACGCGGCCAACCTGGGAGTCTCCCTGATCTTCCGAGAGGACCAGACCGCAGGTGAGGCCCGGCCGCCTGGGAGGGCAGCACGCCCCAGGCCAACTCCAGATGAAGCAAGGGGAACCTTGAGCCTGAGCCTGGGACCTGAGATCGAACCCTGATCTCCGTCCCCCCACCTGATCCCGGTCCTGCCACGCCTCACCTCCCACCCTTCACCTCCCACCTTCACACACGGTGCTAGGACCACCAGCTACTCTGAACATGTAACTGGCAGGTTTTGCAGGGTGAACATTGTTCCCATCTGAAGCTTGTGGAGGTTAAAGGACGTGCCTCGAGCTACCTAGCCTTTGAGCACACTTTTTTTGAAGGCCGATTACATGCAATTACAGTTGCCATTCCAGCCTTGGAGATACATTGGAGGCCAGCCCCTGACTTAAAGACGTTATCAAACAGCTTAGTAATGGGAACACTGTTTTGTAGAATGGGGTTTGTCTGTTTCCTCAGGCTTGGGTTCAAGCTGGGTGTTGCTGGCAGGTGCGCATGGGCCAGACATCCCGTCAGGGGGCCTGTGATCTGTTTGTCCTACCACGGGCAGTGTTAGCTGGGAGGGCCTGACTGGGGTAGTGTCCAACAGGTGTCTTCACTTTCCCTTTGTGCTCACCAGTCATGGGGGGTGAGAGCAGAGGGATGTGAGGGGCAGCATCTGGAGATGATTTGAATATCTTGTTCCCTAGAACACTGTCACCTAATTTTTAATAATGATTCTTGCCAGATTTGTTTACTGGTGTGCTAGTTTTCTGATGCCAGCCAGCCTTCCTTCCGCATCTACCAGTTGCATCCCGATGCCCTTTTAAAGTAGGTGAATCTGAGGCTAGTGAGCAGCGCTGAGGTGGGGTTCTTCTAAAACAGCAGTCCTTTCGGGAATCAGGTTAGCAGCAAGTACCAGCAACCACCATGAACTGACATGAGTTTATGCCCTTTAACCCAGTAGTCCCAGTTCTAGGATTTTCATGTCTCCTTTGTGTCACAAGTAACACCTGAAACGATCGTGTTTGCTAGTTGAAACTTTCAGATGTAGAAGAGAACGGGAGCCATGTGTCTGCGGAAAGGCAGCGGGTGCTCTGTGTCCGGCCATCATCCGAGAGCAGCAGGGCCCTGGATTTGGGTCCTGGCACGCGGGCCTCCCTTTGTAAAACGGGGTCTTACAGACTTGTTTCAGAGGGGCTGGCTGGTGAGGATTCTCTGAGTGATGGTGGCCCAGCACACAAAGGCACGCAGGAGTCGGCAGCCTGTCTCCTTCTCGGCCGGCCGCCAGGGTGTCTGATGTCAGAGCTGCGGCTCAGGCGGGACAGATGTCCCAGAAAGAGCCCAGGACAGACATGAAGTGCGGGGCACCCCTTCACAGCCGCCTCCTCCCCCAGACCCCTGCTACTCCTTCTCTGTGTGTGCGGAGCTGGATGGGGTGGCCTGCCCCGTTGGCATTGCCAACAGCAAGAAGGAGGCCAAGCAGCAGGCGGCGCTCTCTGCCCTCAACTACATCCAGAAGCAGCTGGAGAGCCCAGGTAAGGGGTCAGGAACCGGGTCACTGAGCCCCGCTGGGGATGGAGGGCTGAAACCCTGTGTGCATGCGCACGTGTGTGGGTAGGCTGGGTTGCTGCAGAGGCCATTGGGCATTAGGACAAGACCAGTAGGGAGCTGGGAAGGGGCATGGGAACTGATCCTCGCACTAATGTCCTTTGAAGCCCGCCCGTCCAGGGGGCAGGGCCTCCTAGAGGGGCAGCCAGGAACTGGTTTCAGGAAGATGACCCCACCCAACAATGGAACTCCTTGGCTTCCTGAAGGACAAAGGGGAAGAGGGCAGATCTCGGCACCCGCGGTGACCCATCCCCTTGTCTCTCTTCCAGAGTCCCCAAAGGCCCCCAGCAAGCCTTCACCACCCAGAGACCTGAGTGTAGGTAGGTGGGCCCCTGTTGAC
The DNA here is from genome assembly GCA_963924515.1 of Vespertilio murinus. NCBI lineage: Eukaryota > Metazoa > Chordata > Mammalia > Chiroptera > Vespertilionidae > Vespertilio > Vespertilio murinus. The sequence continues at coordinate 24,490,581 of OZ004716.1, forward strand.
CTGACCCCCGTGGCGAGGGGAGGGGCACGGCCTGTGTGGCCCCCACCTCTGCCCTCTCCCCCGTGTGCAGAGAACATCCTGACCCACGAGCAGCGCTGTGCAGCTGTGGTCAGCGCTGGCTTTGACCGCCTGGTGAATGAGACCTCACCGTACTGGGCCTGTAAGGGGACCGTGGCTGCTGTCATCCTGGAGAAAGGTAGGGGGTGCCACCCTGCCATCCCCCTCGCGTCGCCCCCTCCACCTCAGGCCCGCGGGCCCTTGCCTCGCTCAGGCTGGACTGTCTCTGCTTTCTCCTCTCGCAGAGGTCCCGGGCGCCAGGAGCCACACCAAGGAGATCTACAAGCTGGTGGCCCTGGGCACGGGCAGCAGCAGCTGCGCCGGCTGGCTGGAGTTCTCGGGCCGGCAGCTCCACGACTGCCATGGCCTGGTCATCGCCCGCCGGGCCCTGCTCAGGTGAAGGATGGGCGGGGGGGGGGGGGGCACCCTGCGGCGGCCGGGCAGGAGCGGCATGTCCCCGCTGCGCCTTTACTGTCTTCTCTTCCAGATTCTTGTATCGGCAGCTCTTGCTGGTGACGCAGGGTGGTCCCAAGGGCAGGGAGCAGTCTGTGCTGACCCACCAGCCCGGGCCTGGGTTCCCCTTTGTCCTCAAGCCCCGGATCTTCATACACTTCTACATCAGCAATACCCCCAAGGGCGCTGCTCACGACATCTAGTATGTGGGAGCCCCCGTGGGGACCCTTGGATCACGTAATGGGTCGGGAAGGGCAGTGCTGGGTGGGGTCAGAAGGGTGGTCCGGACGGTGGTGTCCAAAGTCCCGTTTCCTCCCCTGCCTCTGCAGCCTCCCCCCTCCGCCAACGCCACCCTCTCGGTCCTTTGAGAGCGGCCTGCTGCACAGCGCCCCCTTCCGCCTGCAGGCCCACATCGGAGGGGAGCTGAAGCCCGTGTGCTACCTGTCCCCCACGGTCCGGGACACCCACGTGGGCTGCCTCTCAGCCAGCGACAAGCTGTCCCGCTGGACCGTGCTGGGGGTGGGCGGCGCCCTGTTGGCCCACTTCCTGCCTCCCCTCTATGCCACCAGCCTAGTCCTGGGTGAGGACCTGAGGGGCCTGGGGGTGGAAGGGGGGCTCTGGGGGGGGGGGCTGTGGGAGAGGGTGGTGACTCAGACCCTGCCTGTGCCTTCTGCTTCCACAGCTGACCCCTGCCATGACCCCCCCACTCTGAGCAGTGCCATCCACACCCGGCCCAACCTGGACAGGGTCTCGGGGTCATACCTGCCACCTCCCTACACCCGTACCATGCTACACCTGTTTGCGGGCCCCCCTGTGGCTCCTCTGAACCCCACCTCCAACACCTGCCATGACCTAAGCCTCAACTGGAGCCTGGGGGACTCTGATATCGAGGTTGTGGATGTGACCACTGGACGTGTGAAAGCTGAGTGAGAAGGGCCTGGGTGGGGGGGTTGGGGGGATGAAAAGGCCTGGTGGGAGGGGGGGATGAAAAGGCCTGGTGGGGAGGGATTCCCCACCCCCCTGCTGTGGGTTAAGAGTACGCATCTAGTTACAGGTTGGGTTCTAATCCCAGCGCAGCCTCTTACAGCAGTGGGACCACAGGGCTCCTGTCACCCACCCCGTGCCATCCCCTGGCACCCCTGAGGTTGTCATCACAGGAAGGATGGCATGAGGGCCGTGGTGCAGACTGCTAGCTCAGTCCACCTTTCCCTCCTCTGACCTCACGTCCTTTCTCTCCACCTGCAGGGCTGCCCGAGGGCCCCCCTCCCGCCTCTGCAAGGCCGCCTTCCTCCGGGCCTTCCGCCAGGCTGCCCAGGCTCTGGGCAAGTCCCACCTCCTGGCCCTGAAGACCTACGAGGAGGCTAAGGTCAGCGCCTTCCCTGCCCCCCAGCCTCTTTCTCCTGCACCCCCAGCAAGCACCCTCTCTCCACCGCTCTCCTCCCCCCCCCCCCCAGGCTGGGCCCTACCAGGAAGCGCGCCAGCAGCTGTCCCTCCTCCTGGAGCAGCAGGGCCTGGGGGCCTGGCCCTCGAAGCCGTTGGTGGGCAAATTCAGGAACTGAAACAGACGTCCCCGCGCTGAGGTCCTGAGCTGAGCTGGGCACCACGGAGGAATGCCGTTTCGGGGGGGGGGGGTGCTGGTTGGGGGAGAACGGTGGGTACATGGCGTGAAGTTGGCATTGGAGGGAGGGGCTGGTAATGGTGGAGCAGTGGGGGCTGCTGCAGATTTGGGCTTGAGTAAAGAAGCTCTTTCTTGAATAAAGAAGTTGTTTCTGGTCCTCCCATGTGGTGTTGGCTATTTTGGAGGGAAGGGTAGCGTGAGGTCCTTTTATTTGTGAAGAGAGAAGCCCATGGGACCCCCTCTCACAGAATTGCTTTTCCGCTGCACCAGCCTCGGCTCCCCCTGCCAAGCCTGTGTGCTTGGGGAGGCGCAGGCTGTGCCGTGTTGTGCCGTGCCGGTCCAGACTGCTGGCAGAGGTGTGGGAGCATGTCCTCCTCAGGGGCCATGGAGGCTGCCCCCTCCCTCCCTCTCCCAGGCTTGACGTGGGACAAGTGGTAGAGAAGGGAGGTGCCTGCCCCTGGGCCCTCCTGCCCCTGGCGGAGCAGCCTTGTGGGTGTGAGCACCGTGTGGAAGGGTGCCTGGATGGTGCGGGCAGTTAGTCCCCAGTCAGGAGGGGAGGCGGGGCCCTGGGCAGAGACAGCCCCAGTCCCTGCCCTGAAGGTCCCTGGGTTTCTGCAAGTGGGTAGAGCCTGGAGCCCTGCAGGTGTGCTGGCGTGAAGAGTGTCCCCCAAATTTGTGTTTACTTGGAACCTGTAAAAGTGACCTGAGAAACAAGGTTTTTGCAGGTGTAATTAGTTAAGGTGAGGTCATACTGGGTTAGGGTGGGCCCAGAACCCAATGACAGGGGCCCTTAGAAGAGGAGACACACAGACACATGGACGGCCATGTGAAGAGGGAAGTGATGCTGTCAAAGCCAAGGAAAGCCCGGAGACACCGGAAGCTGGGGCAGAGGCCTGGAATGGCTGTTCCTCATCACCAGCCCTTCCAGCACTTGGAGCTCAGACTTCTGGTCTCCAGAGCTGCGGGAAAAGAAATGTCTTGTTTGAAGGCACCCAGATTGCGAGACCTTGTATGGCAGCTCTGAGAAGCGAAGACTCCGGCCAGCTCTGCACGGTAGCTGCGTTTCACAGCTGAGGGGACTCAGGGCAGCGGGGACTTCCAGAAGAGCACGGGTCAGGGGGGCTGCAGTTCCACGCAGGCATCTGCTTCCAGCCCCCAGTCCCATCGCTGCCTGGGCTGTGCTGGGTTTGCTCCTGTGACCTTGGACAGAACCCCAACCGCTTTTGTAAAATGAGAACTGGATGCTGGTTCCTAAAATTCCCTCCCAGCCTTTATGTTCTCACTTCTGCTCTTTCCTGGCCAGAGGTGGGAGATGCAGCGGGTGAGGAGTGGCCATGGGAGGGCGGGAGAGGGGAGGCCAGTGAGAGCAAGACGGGTGTTGGGGAGTGTGTGTGTGCTAAGGCCGGGAGGAGGGGCCGGGGGAGGGACGTTGGAACAGGAGGGAGGGTCTCAAAAGCCAGGTGAGCACTGGTTTTCTGTTTGAGCAGCTGTTTACTATTTACTGTTTAAAACAACTTCTAAGGCCAGCCTTGGAATGATGTTTCTGGTGGTTATGGTTTTCTGGGATGGAGAGGATTTTTAAAACTCCCAACCCTATTGATTAGCTCATTTATTACCCATTATTTTCCCCAGGAGATAAATTTAAGTTGATTTACTTTTTGTGCTGCAAGGGTGACTACAACCGAATCTAGAAATATAACAGCCATTCAAACTGCACTTTTATGCAATGAGCCTTTTGATATTCATTAATCACATAATCACTGGGTAAACAAGTTTTTCAAAATGACATAAACTCTGCTGCGTTCTGCCAAGGAAGTTATATTTGTCCCCACTTTGCATAAATCTGCCCGTCCATTCCTTTCCTCCCCAGACAGACAGTCCCCATTGCACAGGATTCGCTCAGTTCCCTTGACTCAGCTTATTTCCTCCTTCAGAGAGATGCCAAGCACTGCTTTGGAAGTGGGCAGTCTGTTAGTGCCTCTGGCCCGATCCCCTCTGAGTGATGTGCTGCCAACACTGGCATATTGAAATCAAGAGGAGATGCCATCTGGCTGGGCACCACTCAGAAGCTGCTTCCTCCAGGAAGCCTGTGCCAGCACTCCCCTGCTCCGTTCCCTGCCGCGCTGAGCCTGGGGACCTCCTGGACCCGGGCACCCGCTGCACCATGCAGGCCCTCTGCCGAGTGTGGTCTTCACCGCTGAGCAGCATTGTCTACCCAGGAGTCCAGGGGCCACTCCACCTTTCCCAGCTTCAGTGTTCCCATCTAGCCAATGTGAGTCGGTCACAAATGTGGAGCCACAGCATTATGGACAGATGAGCTGGTCCGTGGGCCCAGCACTGCTCCTGGCTCTCGGCAGTCCTCAGTCAGTGACTGTGTGCTCTCAGCTCCCATCCCCTCCTGTGGGGTCTCCCACATGGGAGATGCCTGGCAGACAAGCAATGAATGGGAAAGTAGCGACTTATAGGATTTCCTCTTTATAGGAGGGGGTTATAGGGAGAAAATAGTAATCCTGTCTAAAATACAAGTTTTAGAAGACATTTTTGAAAATTTCCATCTTATTATGCCCTTTTTTCTCTGCCCTGTAGAAGCAGTAAGACCTAGGGAAAACGTAGTGAGAGTCTAGAGCAGCCGTGGGCAAACTACGGCCTGTGGGCTGGATCCGGCCCGTTCGGCTATTCTAAACTATTGAAATAATAATTAAAAAAAGACAGTATCCTTTTATGTAATGATGTTTACTTTGAATTTATATTAGTTCACACAAACACTCCATCCATGCTTTTGTTCTGGCCCTCCGGTCCAGTTTAAGAACCCATTGTGGCCCTCGAGTCAAAAAGTTTGCCCACCCCTGATCTAGAGAGAGAAGGTCTGCTCTGTAAATTGTCCCTCTTCTCCATGATCCATGGTGAAATGACAGTTTAAAAAACCTTTGGGTATGCCCTGGCCAGCAGCTCATTGGTTAGAACATTGTCCCCATACACCCAGGTTGTGTTTCAGTCCCCTGTCAGGGCACATACAAGAATCAACCAATGAATGCATGGATAAGTGGAACAACAAATATATGTTTCTCTAAAACACACACACACACACACACACACACACACACACACACACACACTAAAACACCGGCCAGTGTGGTTCAGTGGTTGGGTGTTGTCTCATACACTGAAAGGTTGCCAGTTTAATTCCCAGTCAGGGCATATGTCTGGGTTGCATGTTCGATCCCCTGTGGAGCGGGGGAGGGCGTGCAGAAGGCAGCCCATCAATGTTTCGCTCTGATGTGGATGTTTCTCTTTCCTTCCCTCCTTCTCCCTTCTTCTCTATAAACCAATAAAAACACACAACATTGGGTACATGCTGAGATGCTGTGACAAAGCCACATGCTCTGGCTTTCATTAGAATTTATTCTTCACAATGGTCCAGAGGTGATCAGCCCTTAGATGACGTCCACCATCCTCACCTCAAGAGAAGGCGGCCTCCACTCGAAGGACATGACCCGGAGGTCCCCCACATCTCTCTGCTCACGTGCCCATCAGTCCACAGCTGGTTACACACCACAGCTAGCTGCAGCAGTGGCTGGGAAATGGATCTAGCTGCAGCCTGGGTGGGTTCTATTACCAAAAGGACGGGGGTGAGAATGGCATTAGCAGTGGTCAATGGGCTTTCCCACATGGAGCCGGGAAGGGCCGGGCACTGCAGGGAGCACCACAGCCAGGAGGGGAGCACAAGCAGACACCACGCAGGCTGCATGTCTGGCACCACGTGAGGGAGCCCTGTCCTCTGTCTCCTATTGGCCTCTGACCTTACCTCCTTCTCACTCCATCAATTCCCCTACACCAGATGTGGTGTACCCAGACCATCCGTTAAAGGACCAAACCATTCCTGCTCAGGACCTTTGCACTTGCTCTTCCTTCTTTCCCAAAGCATTTCCTCCAGAGGTCCACAGGCCTCACTCCCTTCACTGTTTCAGGATTTACTCAAATGTCGCGGCTTGGAGAGGCCTTCCAGGCCACCTTTGACGAAATTGCAACCCCTCACTCCGGCAGGCCCACCCCTACCCTGCCTATTCCTTTATTCCTTGTCTGTTTTGCTCCCTGCCTAACCTCCCCATGCCTGGAAAAGTGCTAGCATAATAAAGACTTGTTGATGAGTGAATGAAGAATGAATTGGGGAAAACATCAGCATGCCCTGCTGTCACTGTGCGGCCTGGTAGCCCCGTGGATCACAGCCTCGACACCCCCGCCCCTTTCCGCAGCCTCACCCCGCCCAGGGTCCCCCTCTGATTCCTTAGATTCATCTTGCTGGCTTATCCTAGTGCTCTCCAGGGTGAGCCTGGAGTTGGTTACCTTACTTTCTAAAGATCCATGTGTCTTTATCCCAGACACAGGAATCAAATGCAAGCATTTGTGTTTGCATCTGAGAAGTTTGATGGGCAGGCACAGCCTCCTCCTTGTGGATGAAACTGTCAGCTTTGCTGTTCACCACCTTGCCCTGTGACTCACACGGTGGCTGGCACACGGTGGGCGGGGAGGGCACTTGGTGAGATGAGGGGAAAGGAACCTTCCTGGGAAGGGAGGGTCACTTGCATTTACTTGCCCACCTACTGTGTGCCCGGCCCTGCCACCGAAGGTAGAAATGGGCTGGGGGTGCAGGCTGGTGACTTTTAGACATGTTTATAGGACTGAACAGTGATGGTTCTGGGTCATCATGAAAAGGAAATAGCTCCTTGCCTAGAGCAAGTGTCTGCTGACAAGACGTCACACATGGACATTGGCCCTGCTCTGGGTGAGCTGGTGATGGGTTTGCGTGCATGTTTCCCCCATGGAGATTTGCTGTTGTATTTTGGGTACAGATTGGCTCTCCCCAAGACGGTGGGAGAGCCAGGCTCCTCACCCCACCAGGGCTAGTGACCACCAGGGGATGTCTGGCCCAAGAAGGACTTTGGAAGCTTCTACAGGAAAGGAGCACTTTGTGGGGTGCAGGGGGGGGTTAAACCAACTGCTGTGACACACAGTCCCCCAGTGTCAGTGGCTTACTCAGGAGAAGGGTTCTCTTGCTTGTACAATCCACTGATGCAGGAGATCAGCATGCAGGAGTTCGGGATGCAGCTACTTCCATGTTGTGGCTCCATTGCTCTTAGGGCTGGGCCGGCAAACTTCTGCAAAGCACCAGAGTAAATATCTCCAGCTGGAAGGCCACGGCACTCCCTGTGGCAGGGCTCAGCTCTACCGTTGCAGCCCCAAAGCTCCATAGGCAATGTCCGCGCCAATGGGCCTGGCCGTGCCTCTGGAACACTTCACTTACAGCACAGGCACCGGGCTGGGTGTGGTCACTGGCCTGCCTTTGGGCTTTGAGCACTCCCTGAGTCTGCATGCAACTTGCAGGAGGGAGAGCGCAGAGGATCATGCAGGGCTGCTTCCACATCCCCATGACCAGAACTTCGGCCCGGCCTCCCCGACCTGCAGGGAGACTGGAAGAGGAACCAGAAGGGGCAAATCCATTGCAACCTCAGAAGCCTGTTCAAATTCGGCTTCCACGTACGGTTACTCCCAGGGTGCCCTCTTCCTTCCTAGGACTTACCTGCTTATTTCCTTCTGGACCTATCCGTGGTCTGCCTGCAGATCTCCCTCCTCCCACCCCCCGCACGGCAAAGGCGCACATTCTCCCTGTGACATCTAGAGCAGGCCGCCAGGGGCAGGGCCGGGCCCCGTGCAGCCTCAGCCAAGGTGGCTTCAGATAACGGAGGAGCCACAGGGCCCGGGACACAGCCTGCAGTGCCCTTGGCATCATTCTCTTTTTAACCGACATTGTGTTCCTGGAGGTGCCCCTAGGGGAGGTGTCAAATGCTGGGTGAGTCCTGGCTTTGCCACCCTGGCTGTGTGACTTGCCACGTTAAGTCCCCTCCCTGGGCCTCTGTGTCCACAACTGTAAAATGGGCAGATTGGGTCTGGTGAAAGGGCACTTTCAGCTCTAAGAATCTGTGAGGCAGGCATCCTGAGCTGGCAGGGTCCCCTCCTGGGGGCAGGTGGAAAGAGGTCACCTGTTCTGAGTCTCAGGGTCTAGCTCACCTTCCGGGCAGACACTCTCTTCTCACAGAGGCGGCCGGAGGTGACCTGCACACACCCAGCCTTCAGTCAGGCTCTGTCTGGCCTGCACAGGCGCAGAAGTTAATTTTGTTTTTTATTGGAATACCAGCCCTCCCTCCCTTTCTCGCTCTCCACTCCCTGCCAGAGTCTCCTGGGGTTACCTCCTAAATAAGGGGCTCATCTGTCACTGGAGAGAGCACGGTGTCCCCGGTTGTGCTACCCAGAGAGAGACACAACCTCACGAATGCAGTGCCTGTCTGGGAATGCACAGCCTCGATCCAAGCACGAGGAGTCGCGGAGCAGTTTTATTACTAAGGAGGGTGTATGTGCATCCAGAAGCTCAGTGTCATCTATGTCAAAGAAAGGGGTTCAGGTTTAGATCACAGGAGACTAAAGAGACAGGACAAGTAAATGCAATATCCACTCCTATGCTGGACCCTGTCCTGCCAGGGAGAGGCCAGCAAGGATATTATTAGGTAAGCTGACAAAATTGGAACAGACAGTAGATTAGATTAAACTATTGCATCCAAATTAAATGTGCTGACGTGGATGACTGCACGTCATTTTACAAGAGAATCTTAGGATCGGGCTTTCCTGGGCTCCCCATCTTATAAAGAAGGGGTGGTTTACTTCAGAGCTTTCTATCCTTTCATTTTGAGGGGGAATCATGCATTCCTTTGAGAATCTGATGAAATCTCTGGACACTGCACTTTGAAACAACGTCACATACACATTCTTTGTTGCGGGTCATCTCCCGAGGTCACAGAACCTCACGGGAACTCTCGGCTAAGAAGCCTTGGACGGTGGTCTGATGGGCCTTCTGTTACCACATCCTGGAGTTCTGAAAGCAAAGGGCATGACGCAGTCAACTTACTCTCACGTGGTTCAGAAAAGCATGACCTGCGTGTATAATAAAAAATATATAGAGAAAAAAATGATGAAGCAAACGAGGCAACATGTTTTAAAAAGATGTGTATTCAAGGGTTCTGTGTACTATTTTTGTTCTTGCAACATTTGTGTGTAAGTTTAACATCTTTTTCCAAATAAGATGTTAAAAAATCACTTGCCTGCCCGGCCAGTGTGGGCCCATGGTTGAGTGTCAAGTTATGAAGAGGTCACAGTTCAATTCCTTGTCAGGGCACATGCCCGGATTGCAAGCTGGATCCCAGTAGGGGGTGTGCAGGAGGCAGGTGATCAACGAGTCTCTCTCATCATTGATGTTTCTGTCTCTCTCTCCTTCTCCCTTCCTCTCTGAAATCAATAAAAAAAATTTTTTAAATCACTTGCCTGGTGCCTAAATATCATTCAATAGATGGTGCCCATTATTAGCATTTCACTGTGGGGATGAGGCGGGAGTGTAGTGCTGGTGAGAGGGGCAGGCAGCCGGGCAGGAACAGCCAGGCAGCCAGGTGCTGAGGGGCATGGGGTCGGGGTGGGGTGAGGAGCTCAGGTGGGGCGGGTAGCAATGTGGCAGGCAGATGTGTTACAGAGATGTCAGTGAACTATTTGAAGTTGAACTACTCACTGATTTTTGCTAAGGGAGCAATTCTGTGGATAGTCAGTGGCCATGGTCTGTTTTTCCTTACTTCTTACTTGCCCCTCCATAGTATAAAATGCTACAATGAACTGTACTTTCCAGAATCATGGACTGTTCATACTGAGGGACTTTAACCACCAGCTCATCCACCCTTTTCATGGGATCAGTAAGAAGAGGAAGTAAAATCAATTTCTAGGTCCACCGTGATACAATGAAGGAAAGGGGAGAGTTGGTACCCAAGATATCCCAAGACAACCCTATTTACTCCTCTCAGGAAAGCATGGCAGAGTGTTGTTATAATCTTGTCTTGGCTATTTTCTTTGAGGGTTTGGGTATACGAGCCTCAGAGCTGCAGCATGATATACTACAAGGAGTGTCTCCCTGGGAACCAGGAGATGTGGACTAACTAAATGAACTGGCTGTGTGGCCTCGGGCAGGTGCCTTTTTCTTTCTGAGCCTTGGTCCCTCCATCGTAAAATGCAAGAGTTGATCTACATAAGAACTTTTTTATTCTTTGTGTGGGATCATTGATTTCTTTGGGGACCTAACTAAATCAATGGACCCTATTTCAAAGCTGTGCATTTGAAAGGCATAATCTCCAGAGGTTCACCGATCCTCTCAGGGAAACTCTGCTCAGACTGTGTCTTCTGACAGGCCTTCCAATTACCAGTTTCTTAAGTCCTAAAAGCCGTCAAAATAGAGTCAGTGGGTAGAGCCTTGCTTGCATTGCATTGAAGAATTAACCCATCCATTCCCAAGTCACTCTTTAGGCTCAACTCTGGCTAGAGAAATGTTGAATAAACATTTTAAAGTTATCTCTTAGAGATGTATCAATGCAACATGAAATTGGCTTGAAGTAAAAGCCATCTGCTCTTTGCCTACAGCTGCCAAATTTCTCCCTTTGGTTACCGTCACACCCATTGGCCTCAGATAAAACAAGCTCTTCTGACAATCGCAGACTCCTTTCAGCCAATAGGGGTAAAGAGACCACCTAGCAACTCGCTTGTTATCTCTACAACATCCAGTCAGCATGAAGGAAAGTCTGCTCCATGAGGCTAGACTAGTCCCCCAGACATTGCGTGGAGGAAAAATAGACCATTTAATTAAGCCCCACATACTAGCAATTGCTTCCAATTTTCCACTTATAATTTAGTAGATAATGTCCATGAGGTGTGTACTAAGAAACTATAGAGCATCATAATGTTAGTGATCAGCTCACCTATTTTTCTTTCAGTCCCTGCACATTTTTGTTAAGATATCTGATACAAAAGAGAGAGAGAGAGAGAGAGAGAGAGAGAGAGAGAGAGAGAGAAATCTGGTTCGTGGCACAGAGGAAAATGGAGATGCCTGAGTGGAAGCCAGGCCTAGTGACAGGCAGAGCTGGAGTGAGAAGTGGTTGAGTCACCCATGGGAGGTGCCATTGAGATCTCTCCCAGGGGTGCTTTGCTGGGAAACAATAGACAAGATGCAGGATTTGCATCCCCTTGTACTGTACAGGAGGTGGGCCCTCTGATCTCACCTGAATGACTCAATTGTTCTCTGTTCCAAACTGGTTTTCCCATATCCCACCGCTGCAGTCAGTCCACTCACATCACTTCTTCCTCCGGCATTTCCAACATCAACTTTCCATTACTGAAACTTCCAAACCCTCTGCACAGCACCCACAGCCCACCACCTTCTCACCCCCTCACCCCCGCCCACCTTTCCAGCATTTTCTCCCAAACATCCCTCCATTCTCAACCCTCCCTGTGTCTCTGGGAAGGACCTCTGTGAGCCCGCTGCTCAGCATTCATTGCTCTTTCCTCTCTGTCTCACTCAGCGTGCACTGCTTTTATCTCAAGCGACTTGGTCCTACCTCTGCCTCCTAACTGGATATAAAGGGCCAAATTTGTTAGTGAATGAACGGATAAATCAATAGATACATTTAAATATAAGCTGAGGATGCCTGTTCTCTGGCATCAAGGGCTTGGTCCAGGGTGTCGGCAAGGGGCAGATCCTAAGGCTGCCCTTGTTTCCATGCTGTGTCCATGGTGGCTTAGCAGAGGGTGGCTTAGCGGAGGGTCCCACAGCGCTGGAGGAACCGCAGCAGGAACAGACCTCTTGAGTGACAGTGCAGAACCCCACAAGAGTTGGCCTTCAAGGCCAAGGACTGGATCGTTGGAGAATGTCCCACCGGGAGTCCAGTTGGCCCAGGAGGTCCTGCTGTGCTGGCAAGTGGCACTCCTACTCAGGTGCCAGGCAACTCAGGAAGGATGGCGGGCTTGCAGTGACGGCGCCATTTAACACAAATAAGCCAGTCTGTCCTCTTGGATAAGAGCTTCCGGAGCTGGGGGAAGGTGGCTACACTAGGAAACCATTGGTGGTCGTGGTTTGCAGTGACTGGACCCTCCACCTCAGTTCCTGCCGCTGGGGTGGCCCAGGAAAGAGGGTCTTTAGGAATGGATGGATGTCAGTTCACAGGAGCTGGAACCCAGCGTGGGATGCTGGAGACGGCTGGGAAGGAAATGAGAATGGAGACTGACTTACCGTAATCTAGCAAAACTAGATGTGCTGAGGGAGGGGCAGGGAGAAGAGACAAGACAAGTGACCTGGGTAAGGTCAGCCTGGATCGTGGAGCCAGGAGGCTCAGGAATCACAAGCCACCCCTATTTTGGCCTTGAGCCCCTCTTAGCTTCGGGAGCTGCTCCTGAGCTCTGAAAACGTACCACCATATGGTCTACGGCTGCTGTTCTCCAGCCCATGTCAGCCAAGGCCCCTGAGTGAAGTCCCGGATGGAAGTCCTGGCGTGGTCACGGGGGTTTGGAGCTAAATGTATTTGATGGGGGAGGCGGGTCCCTCCAGGATCAGGTCGTCCACGTCACTCAGGAGTTCGCGCTCGCTGGCCGTGGCTGCATTCTGCAGGTGGCGGAGGCGGGCCTGGAGCTGCTCTTGCTCCTTCTTGAGCTCCAGGTAGGAGTGCGAGAAGGTGTGGAAAATGGACGTGGCTGGGAAGGCCATGATGAGGATCCCACTCAGGATGCTGCTGAGGGCCACCATCTGGCCCGGCACGCTGCGCGGGACCATGTCTCCGTAGCCCACCGTCGTCATGGAGATGATGGCCCACCAGTAGGAGGCCGGGATGCTGGTGAACTCCAGGACCCGCCCGGACTCGTTCTCGGCCACGTAGACCAGAGGGGAGAAGAGGGTGATGGCCACGCAGAGGAAGAGGAGCAGCAGGCCGAACTCGCGCGTGCAGCGGCGCACGGTGAGGCCCAGCGTCTGCAGCCCCAGCGAGTGGCGGGCCAGGCGCATCACGTAGAGGATGCGCAGCGCCCGCAGCACGCGCAGCAGCAGCCCCACCTTCTCCAGGTAGAAGCTCCCGCCGGGCCGCTCGTCGTCCTCCCGGGGCTCCTCGGACACCACCAGGGACACGTAGTAGGGGGAGAGGGCCAGGATGTCGATGATGTTCAGGGGCCCCTGGAAGAACTGGCACTTGTTGCGGGCCTGGACGAACCGCAGGCAGAACTCCAGGGAAAACCACGCCACACAGATGGTCTCCACGATGAAAATGTAGTAGCACTTCTGCGAGCACTCCCCCTGGAGAAGCGACAGAATGCAGGGTAGAGCACTGGGAATGGGGGGAATGACCATGCCGAAGGGCGATTCCATATATATGTGGACAGCAATATACATAGATATATATGGGATCTTGATATGTTGAATGTTAACATAGATACCGGTTCCACATATAGATTCTACATATTAAATATATTCTGTATGTACTATATACTCTCTCTTTATTACCTTTTGTTATTGTTGTTGTTCATCCTCACCCAAAGGTATTTTTCCACTGCTTTTTAGAGAGAGTGGGAGAGAGAGAGAAAGACAGAGAGAAACATTGATGTGAGAGAAACATCGATTGGTTACCTCCTGAAGGAGCCCCGACCAGGGTCTGGGCCAGGGAGGAGGCTGCAACTAAGGTGCATATCCTTGACTGGAATCGAACCTAGGAATCTTCAGTCCATAGGTCAATGCTTTATCCACTGAGTCAAACCAGCTAGGACTTTATATTAGAGGCTCATTGCATGATATTCATGCAAAAATAGGTCTTCCTTCCCCTGGCTTCACTCCCAGCCATTCAGGATCCAGCAAGTCTTAGCTTCTGTCCGGAGCACCACTCCTGTAACTACCTCTGCTGCCCCTCTCCCCCTCATAGCAGGTGTCCCGCACCTCCAGACAGCTCAGCACCCGAATATGCAAATAAAGTGGCCATCTTTGTTGGGTTGATTTGCATACTCATTCTGATTGGCTATGGGCATAATGAAGGTATGGTCAATTTACATGTTTATTATTAGGTAAGGTAGTATCTGTTTATCTCTATTGAGCTGTGCTGTAGACTCTTGGTTGTCCACCAAAGCCCCCTTTTTACATAGTTATCAAGTTGTGGTGCTGGCTGCTCAGCTGGATCAGAGACTATCTTTCCAATCTCCCTTGCAGCTAGGTGCTGCCAAAGAACTGAATCCCCACCTGTGGAATGTGAACAGAAGTGAGGCATGCCACCTCTGGTTCCAGAACTTAAGATGTTGGTGTGAATTCCTGGACACGCTTTCTGCCTGTGAGCCAGGACAATCCATTTGGCCCTGCAACCCAGCTTGGAACCAGTAGATGGTACCAATGCCCCAGGGGGGATGGAGCATCAGGGCTGGCAAAAAAAATCTGGGTCTGCGAATGAGAGTGGCCCACTCACCTTGATCCCTCTTTGTGAGAGAAATCAACTTCCATCTTGGGGCCTCTTTGTTATAGCAGCCAACCTTCACCTTTCCCTGTGTAAGCCCCTCTTGTGCATCAGGCATGTGCACAAGTGCTGTCACTTAAGCCCCACAGTGAAGCTGTGAGCAGGCGGCACAACCTCATTTTATGGCCCCGGTCATAGTTCTGAGCACTGAAATGACTCACTTACATAGTAGATGATCTCTTAGCCCACACACTCTATTTCGTAAGTCATTAATTCATCCAACAAAACTGTCTAAAGGGTTCCCCTTGTGCCAGGCCCTGAGCCAGTCCCTGGGTAGGGTAAAGTACTAGGGAAGCAGACATTGTTTCTGGAGGGTTGGGACCATGGGGCAGAGAGGACTCCCTCATCCCTAGAATGGCCCCGGTGACATGGATCGCAACTGTTCACACAATTGTCTAGGAGATCCCAGCTAGGTGGGGGCTGTTGTGGCTTCACTGTTGTGCCATTCACACTCCCTACCTTTGGCTTCTAACAGAGTCCCAGCAGCCCCCCTGCTACTAAAAGTGTGGTCCTCTAACCAGACACATCCCCTCCCTGGGAGCTCATTAGAAGCACAGAACCTTGGGCGCTTCTCCATCCCTGAGGAGTCAGAATCTGCATTTTAACAAGACCCGGAAGTGATTTGTATGCACATTGAATCTGGTCCCATGCAGTGGCTCCTAGCCTGGGCTGCAGAGCAGCATCACCTGGGGAGCTTTGAAAAGAATCCTGGCCGAAACCGGTTCGGCTCAGCGGTAGAGCGTCTGTCTGCGGACTGAAAGGTCCCGGGTTTGATTCCTGTCAAGGGCATGTACATTGGTTGCGGGCACATCCCCGGTGGGGGGTGTGCAAGAGGCAGCTGGTCGATGTTTCTCTCTCATTGACGTTTCTAGCTCTCTATCTCTCTCCCTTCCTCTCGGTAAAATATCAATAAAGTATATATATATTTTAAATTATAAAAAAAAAAGAATCCTGACATCTGGGCTGGGACCTCAGAGATTCTGCAATTGGTCTAGGCTTGAGCCTGAGTGGTACAATTTTCCAGTAGCCCCATAGACGATTCTGATGTGAAGCCAGACTTGAGAACCTGACTCTAAATTATATATACTTATGATGGATGAGTAAATGAATGACAAAGCCAGTTCGTTGCCTGAGTGAAAAGCAGAATGTTGACAGCCACAGCTTTCTTTGGATTAAAAAGCTCTGAAGTGGAAAAAGAAATTATTTCCAGCGCCTGGGCCCACAGGACAACTAGATTGAAATGTCCTTTGTGTCTGGCCGCTGGAGAAAGAAAAACAGGCTGGTCTGTTCCGCCCTTTGTGTGCCTGTCCAAGGCTGGACAGCTTTCTCTTCACTTGTACCTGGTCTGATGAAGGGGAGGGAGGTGGTGGGAATGCTGTGGAGGGGGTGGGCTCCAGAGTGTGTGTCTGTGACCAGGTTCAAATCGCTCACTTCCGCTCGCTCGGGCATGGCATTTAGTCCCTCTGGACTTGCCGCTCTCCGCTCCAGAAGTTGTGAGGAATGGAAATGATGCGTGTCAAGCAGGTAGCAGGCTGTGGCACCTGCGGACACACTATACTACCTTTATGAGATGAGTGACTGGGCACAGACACGGCCTGCCTGGTCGGTTAAAGGCAGCCATATCATCATCCTATTGTTGTATTCTTCGGGAACCTGAGGACATTCTCCACTATGGAGGCCTTTGCCATGACTGCCCAGTTCCTTTAGGATCCTGGAGGGCACAGGAGTTTAGGATCCTGATTTATCAATCCTGCTACAAATTTGCTGTGTGACCAAACAGCAGTCACTGCCCCTCTCTGTGCTCCGGGTTCCAATGAAGAGGTTGGAACAGGAGCAGTATCTATCAAAGCTGAATTAGAATCCCGCGCATCAGAATCCTCGGGGTGCTTGTTACAAATGCAGATTCTTAGGGCCCCAAGACAAAAGCCAAACCCTGGCCTAACTGGTTTGGCTCAGTGAAAAGAGTGTTGGCCTGCGGATTGAAAGGTCCCAGGTTCGATTCCTGTCAAGGGCATGTACCTTGGTTGTGGGCACATCCCCAGTAGGAGGTGTGCAGGAGGCAGCTAGTCGATGTTTCTCTCTCATTGGTGTTTCTAACTCACTATCCCTCTCCTCTCCTCTCTGTGAAAAAAAAAATCAATAAAATATATATAAAAATTAAAAAAAAAGCCAAACCCTGGCTTGGGGTCCAGGAATCTGAATTTTGGCAAAACCTGCTGTTGACTCAGAGGCACCTGGATGCTTTTCAGACTCTGGGCCAGATTCTCCCTACAAGGCCTCTTCCCTCGCTGGCAGGCTGAGATTTTTCCTCTGGCCGAAGAGCCTGCGGCAGCTGGGAGTAACTAAGTGTTCCAGGCCAGTGACCCAAAGCTCAGGAAGGTGACTCGGGAGAAGGCTCCGTGGGTCCTCTCTCGCCCTGTGCTGGCGTTTGGATATGCAAGGCACGCACAGCCACTTCCTTCCCCCGGCCTGGCCCGGCTGTGCTGGCCACCTCCCCGCACTGCAGCAAGCGCCTGCCCTACCCACTCACCCCTGCATTGCCGCTCTGCTCCACATCCTCACACCAACCTCCCAGCCCTGGTCCCTGAGAAACGCCCGGGTGGCAGCCAGCGGAGGGGCAGCAGGGATTTGTGGGGCTCCAGCTCAGGAAGTTGTTCCCAGGGCGGTCAATAGTGGAAGGAAAATAGAAAGGGGAAAAAGTTACTTTTTTTCCTCTCTGAGGAAGTTTCCATTGTGTGTGTGTTTTTAATGATAAATATTTTAATTGATTTTTAGAAAGGGAGGGAGGGAGAGAGAGGGAGAAAGGGGAAAAATGTTACTTTTTTCTCTCTGAGGAAGTTTCCATTGTGCGCATGTTTTGTTTTGTTTTTTGGTTTTTTTGGTGTGTGTGTGTGTGTGTGTGTGTGTGTGTTTACAATAAATATTTTAATTGATTTTAGAAAGAGAGTGAGTGAGATGGAAAGAGAGAGAAACATCAATGCGAGAGCAAAACATCAATCGGCTGGCTCCCGGGGATTGAGCCTGAAACTCAGGCATGTGCCCTGACCATAAGCAGAACTGGCAACCTTTCAGTGTATGGGATGACACCCAACCAACTGAGCCACACCAGCCAGAGCTCTGGCTGTCTTTTGGAGGTGAGGCGAACAACTCATCCCAGATTGCCCAGAACTTTCTGGATTTGAGTGTGGAAAGTCCCAGGTCACCAGAACCCCCTCAGTCCTGGGCAAACCAAAATGGCTGGTCACCCTCTTGGGGGGGGGTCTTTCCACCAGCAGGAGTGAGGAGTGCTCCGCTCCCCTCATGCAGTGAAGGAGAGAGCGAGTCACTGCTGGAGGTGTGAGCGATGCAACCACGTGGGCGAATCTCAGACAGGATGTAGGGCAGGACAAGCCAGATGTAGATCTCCATTTATGGGAAGTTCAAGGACAGGCAAAACTCATCTAGGGTGGGCAACACCACCCAAACAGTAGCTGCCTCGGGGTGGGTAGCGATTGATGTGAAGGGACATGAGAGAATTTTCCGGGGTGATGGGGCTATTCAATTGTTAAGTTGTACAGCTAATTACGTTTGTGCTTTTAAAATGTTTTATTGATTTTTTTTACAGAGAGGAAGAGAGAGGGATAGAGAGTTAGAAACATCGATCAGCTGCCTCCTGCACACCTCCCACTGGGGATGTGCCCGCCACCAAGGCCCATGCCCTTGACCAGAATCGAACCTGGGACCCTTCAGTCTGCAGGCTGACGCTCTATCCACTGAGCCAAACCGGTTAGGGCATACATTGTGCTTTTTAATGCATATATATTTTACTTATAAAACTTTAAAATAATAACGTGAATGATAATAGGCGACTGGGAGTGGGGAGGGGATGGAGAGAAAGAGAACAAGGGTGGAGATGTGTTGCTGGGCAGTGTGGCTCAGTGGTTGAACATCAACTTATGCACCAGGAGGTCAGTTAGACTCCCAGTCAGGGCACATGCCCAGGTTGCAGGCCGGGTCCCCAGTAGGGGGCATGCAGAGGCGGCCAATCAATGATTCTCTCTCATCATTGATGTTTCTCTCTTTCCCTCTCTCTTCCTCTCTCTGAAATCAATAAAAACATTTAAAAAAAGAAAAAAAAAAGAATGGCAGATGTGGACAATTGTGGAAGCTGAGTGCATTATACTTGTGTGCATTATATTATTCTGCTTACTTTGTGTGCATTATATTATTCTGCTTACTTTGCAAATACCTATAATTTTCCATCATGAAAAGTTTAAAAACAAACAAACGGGGCCAGAAATCAAAACTCCAATGAGATACCTACCACTCCACACTCATTAGGATGGCTGGGATTCTAAAGACAAAACATAACAAGTATTGGAGAGGATGGAGAAATGAGAACTCCTCACATGGCTCAGGGGGATGTAAAACGGTACAGCTGCTGTGGAAAACAGACTGGTGGTTCCCCAAAAGGGTAAGCATGCATTTGCTGTCTGGCCCAGCAATTCCACGCCCAGGTGTCTACTTGAAGGAACTGAAAAGAGGCATCCACACCACAACTTGTACATGAACGTCCATCGCAGCATTATTCATAACAACCCCAAAGCGGACACAACCTAAATGCCCATCAACGGGAGAACAAATAAACAACATTTGGTGTCATTCATGCGCCGGGCCTCCAGGTCAGCCATAAAGAAGGATGCAGTACTGATCATGCTTTCACTTGGGTGAACCTTGAAACCCTGATGCTCGGTGTAAGAAGCCAGACACAGTGTAAGAAGGCCGGATATTGATCGCATGGTCCTATTCATAGGAAACGTCCAGAAAAGGCAAATCTGCATGGAGACAGGAAGTATGGCTGTGGTGCCTGGGCCTGGGGGTGGGAGGATGGGGAGCAGCTGGTTGTGTGCCGAGGTCCTTTTAGGGATGATGAAAATGTCCTGAAATGGGATAGCGGTGACGATTGCACAACCGTAGACTAAAACCCTCTGACCGCACTTTACAAGGATGAATGTTATAGGATGCAAATTTAACTTAATTAAGAAAAAGAAACCAGGGTCAGTCCTGGGTGCGGAGGCGGTAGGCAGGGGTCCCTCGGCCTTGCCCCGATTTCTTGGCTCCAGAGTCGAGCTGCGCTGAAGGACTCTGGGTCAGAGGGTGGGCAGGGCTTTCTGAGGGCACAGCCACTGTCCCTGGGGTCCACCTGGGCAGGCTGCCCGGCACACTGCCAGAGGGTCAGTGAGGGCCGGTTCTAGAAGTTCCATCTGGGAGGGACTCGGGCTGAATTCTTGACCTTGGAGGGCACCCCCCCCCCCCCGCCCTCTGCCTCTCATGGGTGGGTGATGCCTGCCAGCTCCCCTTGGGAGCACGGCCAGATCCAGGCAGTTCTCACCTCCTCTTTAGCTCAGCCCTGGTCCTACAGCTTCTTCCTCAGCTCAGACCTCCCTCCCTCCTTCCCTCCTGCCCATGATCACCGCCCCCCTTTTGCCTCTGGCCCTGGCCTCAAGTCCGGGCTGATTCCTCTGACACTTTTCTGGGCCTGGCTGTGCTGATTCATTCCTCTCCCTGGCTTCCCCCTTCCTCTTTGCCATCGCCTGCCTCCTTTACGAGCCTTCCAGAACACTCGTCTTACTCTCCCTTTGCCTTGAGCCAAAAACCCCCTCCCAGGTCCTCCCCATCCCCTGGATTCCCTCCTCCCAGCTGCCCCCACGCCCCGGAAAGGGGCTCTGGGAGTGAGTGGAGCTAAGCAGAAGGGGACGAGGAACTGGGCCCCGAGGGGGGAGCGTGACCAGGCAGGAGGAGCAGAGTGAACTATAGACTCAGGCTGAAACCGGTTTGGCTCAGTGGTAGAGCGTCGGTCTGGGGACTGAAGGGTCCTGGGTTCGATTCCGGTCAAGGGCATGTACATTGGTTGCGGGCACATCCCCGGAGGGGGGTGTGCAGGAGGCAGCTGGTTGATGTTTCTCTCTCATCGACGTTTCTAGCTCTCTATCTCTCTCCCTTCCTCTCTGTAAAATATCAATAAAATATATATTTTTTTTAAAAAAAGAAAGAAACTACAGACTCAGGAAAGGGGGGAGAAAATGAGACACTCAGCGGGGAGAAGACAGAGAGCGGCGATTGTTGTGGAGCTGGGGAGGAGACGCTGGCTCCAGCGGGAGGTTTTTTATGAAAAGGCGGGAGGTGGAAATTGCAGCCCCAAAGTCCAGCTGCACCCACTGGAGGAGGGCGCTGGCCATTTCCCAATGGGACCGGTAGGCATCGCTGTGAGAGACAGAGTGAGGGGAAGGCTCCAAGGTCAAGAGTTGGGCCCAAAACCCTTCCAGAAGGAACCTCAGGAACCGGCCTCACTGACCCCGCAGCAGTCTCTCCGCTGCCCTTGGGAACACGGCCACATTCAGCCGCTTCTCGCTCCTCTTCAGCTCAGTGCTGGCCCCACAGCTCCACCCAAAGCTCAGGCCTCCCTTCCTCCCTCCCTGCCTCCCTCCCTCCCTCCTTTCCTCCCTCCCTTCTTTCTCCTGCTGGTGATTTCCCCCACCTGTGCCTCGGGGCAGCCTGCTGCAGGTTCACTGGGTCCCCAGGAGTTCCGCCTGGTCTTTTAAAACATCTCTGTGCTCCTTCCCCGGCCCTGCACCTTAGCGAGAGGCCTGAGCCGTCACAGCGCAGGACGTGAGGGCCAGTGAGAAGCAGAGCCCCCGGGGTCCCCCCCTAAGCCCCACCCGGGACCTGGGACCCAGGGCGCTGTGCGCAGCTGCAATCTGGTGTGGGCACCGAATGGACTTCAGGCGCAGGAGCAGGTCCAAGGTGGGAGGAGGAGCAATGAGCAAAGGCTGCCAGGCAGGTAGAGAGAGCAGGTCTGTGCCTGTCCCCACTGCGTCCCCAGCACACTGTGTCCCCAGCACTGAGTAGGCCCTCAGGGAAGATCTACGATTGCACGAAGGATGGCACTGGAAACAGAAGATATTTGAGTGAACTGGCCGCTGACCTTGCCGCCACCATTGGGTTCTGAGGAGCTGGGAGGGAAGTTGATGAGCAAAGCAAATGAGCAGGTGGAAGGGGCGTGAGCTGAGTCCCAAAAGGCGGGCAAAAACAGCGGGCTTCGCTCTGTGCCAGCACATGATAAATAGGATCGTGCAATCCTAGTGCCACCCTTTGAGTAGGTGTGACCGTTACCCACTCTGACAGGTGAGGAAACAGGGACACTCATCCAAGGGCAGAGTTAGGGCGCGGCCGAGCCGGGATGTGAACCCGGGACGCGCAAAGCAGAGACCTGGCTCCTCTCCATGGTGAGACACGGTCCGCCTGCAGCTGTCGGGGTGTCTCAGGGACAGCACAGAGGAAGAAAGAGGTGGAGAGAGGAGGAATGAGTGTTTTCACAGCTGACAGTGACCTTCATCTTCCCCAGGGGGAGGGAGGGTGCTCTGACCAGCAGACCTGCCGGGTGAGGGCTGAGGCCATCTGGAAGGGCGCTAAGTGAATGACAGAGCTGACCGTCTTGGCAGAGGTCATGGGCAGAGGGAAGCAAAGAACCGGGGAAGCCGCAGCATTCATCACCAAATGGAAGGGTAAGCAACTCGTGACGCCACGGTGAAGTATTATTCAGCTACAAAAAGGAGCGGAGTACTGACCTGCTACATATTGTGCTAAGGGAATGAAGCCGGACACAAAGGCCACGGATTACATGGTTCCACGGAAAGGAAACGTCTGGAAGAGGGAAATCCATGGGGACAGAAAGCAGATTGGTGGTTGCTGGGGCTGGGGGTGCGGTGGGGTGGGGTAGAGGGGTGGGGAGTGACTGCTTAATGGGTACAGGGGTTTCTTTTGGAATTTGACAGAGGTGTCGACTGCACCACACTGTGAATGTACTTAATTGCCACTATATTAATGGTCCACTTTCAGATGGCTAATTTTGCCCTGACAGAGTGGCTCAGCGGTTGAGCATCGACCCATGAACCAAGAGGTCGATTCCTGGTGAGGTCACATGCCTAGATTGCAGGTTTGATCCCCCCAGTGGGGGATGTGCAAGGGGCAGCTTGTCGATGTTTCTCTTTCATCAATGTTTCTCTCTCTCTCTCTCCCTTCTTCTCTCTCTAAAAATTAATAAAACTCGTGATTTCCAGCCGAAACCGATGTGGCTCAGTGGATAGAGCATCGACCTGCAGGCTGAAGGGTCCCGGGTTGGATTCCCGTCAAGGGCATGTACGCTGGTTGTGGGCACGTCCCCAGTAGGGGGCGTGCAGGAGGCAGCTGATTGATGACTCTCATCGATGTTTCTAACTACCCCCCTCTCCCTTCCTCTCTGTGAAAAAATCAATAAAATATATACTTAAAAAAACTCGTGATTTCCTATTAACAAGCACTGAATAAGTGAATAATGATGATGACAGCTACCTTTTATTGACCATTTCTTATGTGTCAGCATCGTTCCAAATGCTTACACAAGTAACTCACCCTCACCCCTTGAGGAAAGGGCTACATCACATCCCCATTTTACAGATGTGGAAACTGAGGCTCAACAAGGTTGACTTTTCTGGGGTCGATGAGGTCATAAAGGGGAGCGGGGGAGGGGCCTAAGATTCAATCCCAGAGCGCCTGTGGTCTAAACCATCACACCAGACGGAGATTCGGTCTGTGCCAGGTCCGGCTGCCTCCGAAACGCTAAGTGCCACGGAGGCCAAGGGTCCGGACCGCAGGCAGAGTGGCCCAGCAGCGGGCCACACACTGTGACTTTCGGAAAGCGATCACACTGCCCCGAGCCTCAGTTTCCTCACCTGTAAAAAGGGGGCAGCCACGTATCCGCTTTCCGAAGCGGCCACAAGGACTCGGTTTGTTCTGTCAATGCCAGCCTCAGAGGGTGACCAACAAGCCCTGTCCTTCCATCCACTCAGAGATGGGCTCCCCGGGGGACCCCCGAAAGGTCTGAGTGCTTCTAGAGGTGCCTGGGCACTTGGCTTGGTCCCTTCCGTCTGTACTGCCCCCTCCCTCCTCCATTTGCACTTTGGGGCACAGACCTTTCACCCCAACTGCTAAGTTTTCTCTAAGGGGTGTTGCTGCGAGAGGTTAGAAGAGAAAGGAAAGGGAAGGCTGCTTTCTTCGGGTGCCTTCTACTCTCCGTCCAGCCCAGCCTTATGCTTTTCTTTTTTCATTTTTTAAAAAATATATTTTTATTGATTTTTTTTACAGAGAGGAAGGGAGAGAGATAGAGAGCCAGAAACGTCGATGAGAGAGAAATATCAACCAGCCGCCTCCTGCACACCCCCCACCAGGGATGTGCCCGCAACCAAGGTACATGCCCCCGACCGGAATCGAACCCGGGACCTTTCAGTCCGCAGACCGACGCTCTACCACTGAGCCAAACCGGTTTCAGCCAGCCTTATGCTTTTCGAGTCTGATGGGGGCAGGGGTTCTGTGGGTCATAGCCAGGTGGCATTAATTCATCTGAGCGGGCGCTGCTGGGGCCTGTGCCTCCCCACACAGCCCATCCCCCGAAGCATCCTGCCAGCATGCCCTCAGCTCACTGCGTTCAGACTGACATCCTTGGGGGCAAAAAATGAAAAAACCAGGAACGTGTGGCAGGGAGAGAACATCATCTTTTTATGTAAATGTAAGGACATAGAGCCCTGTCCTCAGCGCTCGGGCTCTCTGAATGGCTGTTATTAGCAAAGCAGGCACCCTTCTATTGGGGGCCGGGCCTCCCAGCCTCCCTGGGGGCAGCGCACAGAAAGGCGGCTTCCCAAGGTGACACCCTTTAGCCAGGAGCAGAGAAGGCAGCTGATGGCTCCGCTCGGCCGCCTGGGTCTGCGGCCTCTCACCCGAGACTCATTTGATTTCCGAGTTTCCATTGAACTAAGTGTGGGTTCACAGCCTGGGTGATTTTCAGAGCGGGGGGGGGGGCTTTGAAAAGACCTCGTCCCCCTGCACTGTCTAAATCCTGGGCCCCAGGCTGCCCCTAAGAGAAACCGGCCGGTGGAAATCCAGGGGGCCCCCCTCAGCTCCTGGGCTCAAGGGCACCCTCTGGGAATGGGGGACAAAAGCCAGTTATCTTGTCCTGATCTCTCACTGCATGTCCACGTGCACATATTCCTGTGAACGGGCAGGATCTTAAATCACACGATACCGTGCTGAAGAATGAAAAAATGCCTACGATTGGAGCTATAGTCCCCTATTGGGGAGGGAGGGGCTGGGGAGCTATTGGAAAGGCGACCATTTTGGTTGGTTTTCTTTAGGACTAAACATGTATACGTTGAATAAGATACATTTTAATAAAGAAATAATTGCTGAGAGCCTGCTCTGTGTGAGGACCCGGCTGGTCTCCATTTCTATCTGTAAAGTTCTCTGATCCTACCATATTGCCGTGGGATTTATCTTTTTTAAAAAAATATATTTTATTGATATTTTACAGAGAGGAAGGGAGAGAGATAGAGAGCTAGAAATGTCAATGAGAGAGAAACATCAACCAGCTGCCTCTTGCACACCCCTCACCGGGGATGTGCCCGCAACCAAGGTACATGCCCTTGACCGGAATCGAACCCGGGACCTTTCAGTCCGAAGGCTGACGCTCTACCACTGAGCCAAACCGGTTTCGGCTGTGGGATTTATCTTTAAGGGAAGGGAACTTCCATCGACTAACAGCAGTTGGGAGTCATATATAGGGTGCACTGTCCTATGGATGTGCTTCCTCCATCTTCTATAATGTAAGCTCCGTAAGTGAGGGTGATGGGGAGCCACGGAGGAGGACAGAGCTGGGCAGGAGCAACATTTTAAATTAGGAATCAACCCAGGCCCCAGCTGGAAGGCTCTCCAATACCTTCCCAACAGCATGTTAGAGTCTTATCTCATTTCCCAGACCTTCTGACCCCCTGGGGGGCTCAGGATCCCCCTGGCTCCTGGAAAGAGAGTGCGGGCGTAGGCAAGAGAGTCATTTGCTCTGGCCTCCTGGGGCAGACACAAACGTTAGCTGGTCTCCCAGTTCCCCGCGCAGCAGGAGTGACTGAGAGCGCAGGCGCGAAGTACCAAGCAGGAAAACCGAGGGCGGAGAATCTCTACCACCCCTGGCATGTTTACTCGGCAACTCTGAGCAAGCTAAGTGCCCTGTGCCTCGGTTTCTTCCCCTGAAAATGCAGTTGGGATGCCCTCTGAACGATGGCTCAAGAAGGCAGGGGGGTGTGGCCTGGCATAGTGCGTGGCACAGGATAGCTGCTCGATAATTCCACGAGCACCCAGAATGTGCAAAACCTCACAGAAATGGTACCCATTTTACGGAGAAGGAAACTGAGGCTGAGCGAAACGAAGCCGTTTGCTAGTGGTCACAGAGTCAGGAGCCGCGAGAGCAGGGGTGGCTTTGTCCGTGTCCAGGGTTCACGATCAGAAGCGGGGCCACCTCATCACTTCCGTGGCCCAAGCTACTGTGGCCTTCGTGGGCCACAAATAATACGTGACATCCAAAAAAAAAATACACGAAAGGTTCTCTTTGACAACCGCACTCGTCTAAAAGTGAATATATCCACGCTGGATACGATTCACTCCCCCCCATCCCACCCCCGCCTTATATTCAGAGACATTAAAACTTCTCGTGACCCCGGGCGAGCCGTGTGTCCCAGGGGAAGCAGTGGGACCCGGGGGGAGGGGCGGTGAGAACCAGAGGAGGAGCGGACTCTATTCATGTGATCCTGAGATGGTCACCATAAAACAAGCAGCCTGCCAAATGACAGCGGGGAGGGGAAGGAGACCTGGGGGGAGATAAGAGAACAACCGAAGGACTGGTATGCATGAATATAAGTACAACCAACGAACACAGAACTCTGGGGAGGGAGGGCATGATGGGAGGTGGGGTGGGGGGGGGCAATGGTAAGCTATGTACACATATAATACCTTAATTAAAAAAATGCATTATTAGAGGGGGAAAAAAACTTCTCGTGAGCCCTGGGCACGGGGCCCGAAGGGGGACACGGACCCTGGTCAGAAGCCACTCACTCACCTTGTCCTCCTCGGCCCTCATGTCGGGCATGGTGCTGATGCACAGGCTGACCGCCGTGGTGGCCACGAAGAGGATGGACAGGCAAGCGAAGACCTTCCCGGGCAGCCCGGACTGCGGGTTCTCCACCGTCTCCCGCAGCCAGTGCATGCAGAGGCCGCAGCGCGAGGGGTCCGCGGCGGGGCCGCCCGCCTCCCTCTGGCGCTGCAGCGACTCCTCCTCCCGGCGCAGCTCGGCCAGCTCCTCCAGCTTCCGGAGCAGCTTCCGCCGGCAGCACTTCTCCAGGCGGGCCTCCTCGATGCCCCAGTAGGCCAGCTCCTCCTGGAAAGACAGCACGCACATCTCCCGCAGGAGGGCCAGCTTGCCGGCCGCCAGGAAGCTCACGACCATGCCGAAGGCGCTGGGGCTGCGGTCGAAGAAGAACTCCTGGTTGTCCTCGTCGTAGTCGTCGCAGAGCTGCGCGATCTCCTCCCGGCTCCGGCAGAGCTTGAGCTTGCTCAGGCGGCTCAGGGGGAACTCGTCCAGCGTGCTCCAGGGGAGCACGTACCGCCTGCCCCCCACGTTCACCAGGATCTCCTTCTTGAGGTCCGCCGCGGGCGAGGCGTCCAGCGCGCCCACCTTCCGGGCCCGGCGGTAGTACAGGCCCTTGATGGACGGGGCCTCCGAGGCGGCGGCGGCGCCGGGCAGGAGCTGGCTCAGGGGGCTGCAGGAGCCGGAGTGACGGTGTCGGGGGTGCAGGCCCCTGACCCTGGAGGTGATGGGCATCGCGGTAGATGTCCTGGCAACCCAAAGGGGGCAAGGGCAAGAAGGCGAGAGAAATCAGTCACGAGGCAGAGTTCTAGCCGGTTACAGACCTTTTCTCCCCCAAAACTGCTTACTCCCCCGCCACTGTATCTGCATTTTTCATTCTTTTCATCTGCCATCTAACACGGATTTGTCGGGCTCACTGGGGATCTTTCTGTGAACAAAGGGAGACCTTCCTGGTGAAGCATATATTTATCTCTCAGGAAAATCTCATTACACCAACTGGGACTGTTGTCCTGGGTCCTGAGCCGGACGAGTCAGGACTGTGCCACTTCTAGGCTGTGTGGTCCGGGGCATGTACCTTACCCTCTCTGATCTCAGCACCGTCCATTCCACGGCAAGACTGGCGTCAGCCTTGCAAAAGGTGCAGTTGGTAGAAACGGGGCTGAAGTGTGTCAGAGGTTCTCAAGTTCACGGCCAGGTTCTGACCCCTGAGGGGCTGCCACCACAGGTGGGTTACTCAGGCGCTCTAAGGCCTTTGGTTCATCTACGCAGGCAGGGCCGTTGGAGGGCCCACCTCCTGGGCCACGAAGAGGGTCACATGCAACGACACACAGGAAGTGAATACGAAGAACAGTCCCAGATGCTCCGGACAAGCCAGGCACCTCGCACGTGCTTCCCTACATTAACTCACCCCAACAGCCCCGTGAGGTCGACATTACTATTTCCATTTTACATACGGAGAAACAGAGGCGCAGAAGGGTTTGGAAGAAGGAATGTGACGGTGGCGTCTGACTCTCAGGAGAAGCTCTACAATGCCACCTTATCCCTCGTGCCTGCCTTCTCGTGTGGAGGACCGTGCGCTCCACGAGGGTGCTCCCCCATGCGTGTTGGGTGCTGCTTGTCTCAGCTACTCTTGTCGTGTGACCTTGAGCCAGTGATGCCCCCTCTCTGGGCCTCGGTCTTGTCATCTGCAAAGCGAGGGGGCCTCGCATGCTCTCTCCATGTCATCCCTACGGGGAGCACTTGGTTTAGGATAGAGTTTTAGATGTAGCCCACGCCTTCGTAGAATCACCCCCATAACAGTTATTCTCAGCATCCCGCAACCGTGCCCTATGCTTTCCATCGCACCTATGACCTTACATTCCAAGGTGCACGCCGATCCAGAGAAACACTCGGCCGCAGAATGGGAATAAAAGTTCCTCTCCATGCCAGAGCCAGTCGGATTCCGGCGGACGGCGGCGAGTTGAATCACAGCCTGTGCATTTCGCACTGGCTCCCCGCACCACATTAGGTCATTCTGCATGCATCACTCCGTCCGTCTACAGCGTGTGGCCGGAGGAAGAGGAGCAGCCTGCAGAGAGAAGAGCATCCTGAAATCCGGGGAGCCCTTCCCAAGCGCTTTCCTTTTCCTGTTGCAAAAAAGCCAAGCCCCAGAGAGCTGAAGTGACTCATCCAAGGTCACACGCCGAATCCAGACCCCAGCCCGGACTCCATGCCTCAATCTGGGGCTCTTTCTAGAGCCCCCCAAACGGCACTCTCTGCATTCCCGGCACAACCCCAACTTTGCAATCCACTGCTCCCCGGAACAGCCGGCACACAGAGCTCCTGCCAGAGCACCGGAGAGGTGGTCACTCGAACAGCACTCTAGCCAAGGGTGTTTCAATGTCCCGCCAGCGCCCACCCCTGCAGCCAACAGTAACTTCTCCCCCCCAAAGTGCAACTCACCCTCCTGTCTCAGGGGGCCGGCTCCCAGCAGCTGTTTCTCTGCCCGGCAAGAGGAGCCCGTGTCTCCATGTCCCGGGAAGACACAGGCTCGTGGGGGAAGTGAAGGGAAAGACAAGGCAATCCCAAACACGGCAGTTTCTGGCAGAGTTAGTTTCCAACCTCCTTCCCTTGTCTCTTCCAGAAACCCGGAGTCCGTTCATTCTGCGTCTCCCTCCCCGGCAGCTGCAGAACAGCCCTGGGGGCGTGGGGTGGGGATTTCAAGAGGACGCAGGAGCCCCTCGCCCCCGGAGAGGTAAAGGTCTGAGGGGGTCATGCTGTGGGGGAGCTGGTCCAGCTGTCCTGCTTCAGCTGCGGGCTCTGCACGCACGCCGGGTCCCACCGGACAGCCAGCCCGTGCGGTCCTGCAAGGGGCGGGGGTGGAGAAGGGGAAGGGCTTAGGAATAATCTCTCCATCAGCCAGGCAGCAGGCTGGAGCTGCCGCGGCCGCCGCCGCTCTGAGAGCTGTCCTCCCCCCCCCCCCCCCCCCCCCCGCTCCGAGGAGGAGCATAACTCGGAGGGAGCAGAGGACCACTCGGGGCCAAGGCACCCGTCCCTGGCACCCCGGAGGCGCCTTGGCGGGAGGCGGGAGGGAGGGAGGGGTGCCGCTGACGGGCAGGTGCTCAGCTGGCAGCTGCAGGGGGAACTTTTTGCTGCTTTGAACCAGCCCAGGGCTGGGACAGGTTCAGAGAAGCCCAGCCTCCCGCCGCCGCTGGGAGTTCAGTAGGACGCATGGGCAGAGGTGTGAGCCGGGGATCACATACACCTGCAGCCCTGGCTCCGACGGGAGTGGCTGGGTGACCTCGGGCAGGTGACTTGATAATACCTCTGAGCCTCATGTTCTTGTTTGCAAAAAAATGCATATGAGAATCGCCGAAACCAGTTTGGCTCAATGGATAGAGCGTCGGCCTGCGGACTGAAAGGTCCCAGGTTCGATTCCGGTCAAGGGCATGTACCTTGGTTGCGGGCACATCCCCGGTGAGGGGTGTGCAGGAGGCAGTTGGTTGATGTTTCTCCCTCATCCGCGTTTCTAGCTCTTATCTCTCTCCCTTCATCTCTGTAAAAAAAAATCTATAAAATATATATGAATGAGAGGGCTTTGGGGAGGGTCACACAGAAGCACAGAGCAGGCCCCTCTGTGGGTCCGGCGGGTGTGCTCGTGGGGAGGAGGAAGAGGAATGGTCTCTAGGGCCTGGGTCCCAGCCTCGGCTCTGCACTGCTTCGCTGTGTGTCCTTGGTCCGTCACTGTCCTTTTCTGGGCTTCCGTTTTCTCGCTGGTCAAGCGAGGACAGTCAGAGGAGCGACGGATGAAATGGCAGAGCCGTCTTCTCCTGTCGGTGCTCCCTGCACAGTGGCTCCTCTTAATTTTCTTAAGAGGTTCTGAAGCCCAGACTCTTGGCTTCCAGAGGGAAGCTCTCATTATTAGCTTTGCTTTGCGGGCAAGGTCTGGAGGCCCCGGGGAAAGGCCTGCTCAGGGTCACCTTGCTGGCTGGAATCTGTACTTCAGGAGAGTTCGAGTTCTGATGCAAGGACCGGGGAGGAAATGCCGTGCTTGGGCCTGGGAGAGGGTCACAGGGGCTGCTGGCCTCACGGGGCAACCTGTGCCCCGGGCTGTGGGGACAGAGCCACACGCGGTCAGAGAAGCTGATCGAATGCAGGTGGCCTGGGTCCTTGAAGCCCGAGGGCTCTGCAGCAAGGACTGAGGACCTGGCTCAGTGGTAGAGCGTTGGTCTGCGGACTGAAGGGTCCTGGGTTCGATTCCGGTCAAGGGCATATACATTGGTTGCAGGCACATCTCCGGTAGGGGATGTGCAAGAGGCAGCTGGTCAACGTTTCTCTCTCATCGACGTTTCTAGCTCTCTATCTCTCTCCCTTCCTTTCTGTAAAATATCAATAAAATATATTTTAAAAAAAGGGGGGGGGGAGGACGCAGGCACGAGACACCCCGGCTCCCCTCTGATCAGTTCCCCATAGTAGGTCCATCAGGGTAACCCAAACACTAGTAGATGCTGTGGCCCCGGCTCCACACTCAGCCCGTTCAGAGACCCCCGCGCACCTGTTGGTGAGGGAGCCGCTCTTCCTCCTTCCCCCGACTCCACGATCCTCTCAGCACCCACAGCTGTGAAAACAGTGGCCTGACCCCAACACGATCTTTCCAGCTCGTGCTGCTCCCCACTCCCTCTCTGTCCTCCCACGTCTCTCAGCTCTTGACTGTTTATCTCGACTTGACCTCTGGTGACGTCTCCTCCCGCCTGCCCCCCTCCGCTTCGGATCTGGGGCGCATGGGCTCAAATCAAGAATTGGCCACTCCCCGGCTGGGTGACCTTCAGCAAATTTCTTAACCTTTCTGTGTCTCAGCTCCCTCGTTTGTGAAACGAAGATGATAGAAAGTACCTATTGATTTGTTATGAGTACTAAACATTTAAATCAATTTGTATTTATAAGGTGCTTGGGAGAGTGTCTGGGATGAAGCACGTCCAGATTAATTGCTTGCTGTTATTATGAATATTCATTATAGCAAATTTAAGTCACACAAGAAAGATTTTGTTTGAAAAAAGGAGTCTGTTGTTGTTTTTTTTAAAAAAAGTGTTTTAAGCCCCTGATAACTCACTGAGGAACTGAGACCCAGAGGAGGGTGGAGAATTCCTGAGCTCTCCTGGCCAGTCAATGGCAGGGCCAGGCTCAGGTAGGACTCACAGTCCAGTGCTCTTTCCCCAGCCCCAATGCCTTCTATTAGCAGTGTCACTTTGCCCAGTTGTAGGGCTTTAGACTTTAGCCTGGGGTTTAGACCCATCAACCCTGACCCAAGCATTCACTGAGTCCTTCTACAGGGTTTGGTAAAGTTCTAGTCACCTTAAGGCCACTGCCTTCTTGTGTTCTTCCCTTTTGGCTGCCCTTGACCTTATCTAACCAGGGGAAGGAGCCCGGACTCTGGTCCTTTCCAGCATCCTGGGAGTTCGGGATACCGGCCAGCCCAGACCAGCCCATCCTTGCTCTCTTCTGAAGGACTGCTGCTGCTTGCATTTCTGATTAAGGGCTGGGCCTCAGTGACCACGTATGAGTTTCTTAAGGCTGCTGTAACAAAACACACAGATGTATCGTATTGCAGTTCTGGAGGTCAGCAGTCCAAATGGGTCTTAAGTGGCTAAAATCAAAGTGTGGTAAAGGCTGCATTCCTCTCATGGAGGCTCTAGGGCGGAATCCATTTAGGGGCCACTCGCATTCTTTGGCTTGTGGCTGCATTACTCTAACTTCTGCTTCTGTCCTCGCCTCTCCTTTTCTGACCCTTAAAGAGCCCTTGTGATTACATTGAGCCCACTGGATAATCCAGGATAATCTCTGAATTGTAAAATCCTTAATTTAATCACATCTGCAAAGTTCCCTTTGCCTTGTCAGTAATATTTACAGGTCCCAGAGATTAAGATTTGGACATTTGGGTTTTTATTTTTTTAGCCCATTTTTAAGATCCATTTTAGTCTCCAGAACTGTAAAATAATACACTTGTGCTATTTTAAGCTAATCTGTGATATTTATTATGGCAGCAATACAAATTATGACTGGGTGTGGGGCAGGCAGGTCACACATCAACCATCAGAGGTGCTTGCAATTCGTTGAGGAGAAGGTCCTGTTTTGTCTACATGGTCAGGCCTCCGACTCCTGCTTCCAGAAGTTGGGATCCGTCCGTGCACCCAATAGACATTTACTGCGCATCCACTCTGCTGTGGCTGTTGCTCACTGGCTGTGTGACCCTGGGCAAGTCAGCCTTCCTCTGTTTGCCTCAGGAACAACGGAGTAATGATAGTCCTTATCGTAAGGAGTAAATGAGTTAACGCGTGGAAAGCACCGATCTCAGTGCCTGGCATCTGGTAAACGCTCAATTTAGAAATTACTATTTAAAAAAATAAAATAAATTGTTATTTTCATCATCACTGTCGTTTATTATTCTAGGAGCTCAAGTCTCCTGGTCACGGAGGTGAGAAGAGCCGGAGTGGATCCCAGGGTGCTGTGAGCGAGTAGAGGAGGCAGTAAATGGTGGTGTGCTGTTCAATGACAACAATTGGCTTTCTGGGGAAGAAAAAAGCCCCGGTTATTATAGTGTTTGCCAATTACTGTGGTGTAAATACGCCTACCACAACCAGTTTCATGCTAACAACATTACACCCCGAATGCTGAGCAGGGGAGAGATGCTAACAATTGGCTCTTGCAAGCCTGTGCCAGCCAGCTCCATATATTACTGCACATTAGGGAGGTCAGGGCAATGCCCCCCAAGGCGGGACCCTGGGTAAACCTTGGTGCGTGAGTAGTGGGTCCGTGAAGCAAGGAGCAGAGATGTAGATGGGAATAAAACATGATGGGCTTCTCTACCTTGCTAAGAACTGCGGACTTTACGCTGGTCCGGGAGAGCCACTGG
Source organism: Vespertilio murinus (assembly GCA_963924515.1). Taxonomy (NCBI): domain Eukaryota; kingdom Metazoa; phylum Chordata; class Mammalia; order Chiroptera; family Vespertilionidae; genus Vespertilio; species Vespertilio murinus. Next base: position 24,523,976 of record OZ004716.1, read on the forward strand.
TGATTAAAGCTGGAGTTCTCCACCCTAGAACCTTCTAGCATCACCTTGGGAACTTTTTTTTTAAAAAAAACCCTCTAATGACTGGGCCACATTTAGATGGATGAAATTAGGTTTGGGGTTTGGGGACCCACACATAGGATTGCTTTGAAATTTCCCCAGGTGATTCTAACATGCAGCCGAGGTTGGCAATGGGTGTTTTGGAGTCAGGAGTGGCGTGGCCAGGTATGCATTTTTCCAGAGCTCACTGTAGCTCGTTCGGACGTTGCTGGAGGCAGGGTCAATTGGCACAACCCTTTCAAAGGGCATTTTGGCACTATTGACCCACATAGGAAATGCAGACGCCTCCTGGTTCACAATCACACGTTCGGGGATTTATCCTGCAGACGTGCTTGTGCGTGTGCACAGACTTAGGTATGAAGATATTAATTGCGGCAGTGTTTGTGATGGCAGCAGATTGGCAAGGACTGAAATATGGTTGAATAAAGGCTGGTCATAAAGGAGAGAGAAAACTGCAGCTGTTCAAAAGGAGCAGGGAGTCTGTGCATACTGATGGGGAAGGGCCAGCAAGATGCCTGGAGTGCAAGGTGCAGCACAGACCACCCTGAGTGAGCTGGTTTGTGTAAAAATAGACAGGAGGGGTGTGTGTGTGGGGGGGGTGCGGGGGGGGTGCATGAAATATTCATTTCTGAAAAATGTAAAAAACTATAAACGGTGGTTGCCTCTGAGGAGGGAAACCGAGGAGTTTGGGAAGGGGTAAGAGAGAGAGGGAAATTTCCTTTTCTCTATCATTTTTATTGTTTAATTAAAAAAAACTGGAGCATGTATTGATTCAAAACTTTTTTAAAAGTTAAATTAAAAGGCGCCCTGGTGCCAGGGCAGAGGAGGAGCCAGCCTGGGAGGAAGAGATGAACTAGCAGACCGGGCTGACGGTGATATGGACGTGAAGAAGGCAGTGGTTTGGGCGTGCTGGGGAGGACGGGAATGAAGCCGGATAGACAGAGGAATCACACGGAAGGTGCTAGACAAACAGCGTGGTGGACCCTGCCCTGCCTTTAGTGTTTTAGACCAGGGGTGGGCAAACTTTTTGACTCGAGGGCCACAATGGGTCCTTACACTGGACCGGAGGGCCGGAACAAAAGCAACCTGACCATGCTGGCACTCTCATCTTGGGCTGCTAGTGAAGGAGCGGAGGGGAGAGCAAGAGAACCCTCCACTGGATAGAACAGCCGAATGGGCCGGATCTGGCCCTCGGGCCGTAGTTTGCCCACAGCTGGTTTTAGACTTAACCACATCCCTTCAGGGAGATTTGGTTAGCGGCCAAGGCCAAGACTCCACGGAAGTGACCTGATCACAGTTCCTGGGCCCCTGGGGTCATTTAACATTAACTCACTGGAGAAACCAAGGCAGCTCGGTAATTTTTATGGATCGAAAGTCAAAGCACACTTGGATCATTTACCATCCAGAGTCTCAAAGTCAAGGTGCCTCCAGGAGCCAGGCAGATGATGCAAGATAGACTGGTGGGGGCTGTGGCAAAATGGGGAGCCCAGATCCCGGATTCACAAAGGTGGAATGTGGGTCAACATTGTGGCATCTTTACATTTTGAAAGAAAAAGAGAGCTAATTTTATGCTCAGTCTCTCAGATTCTAAACGTTGCCAGCTAACTCGGAAATTTATAAAGCACCGTGGGCTGAACATGTGCACATTTGATGACCCAGCAATTCCGCTCCTAGGCGTATCCCCACGGGAAATGTGCACACGTATGCACCAGAAGGCACAGGCAGAAGGCTGGCCACAGCGCTGCTTCCGAACAGCCACATATCGGAATGGCCAACAAATGGTGCATATTCACACAATGGAATACTACTCAGCAGTGAGAATACACACACTACAACCATTTGCAACAACATGGAAGAGTCTCATAGTCATGTTGAGTGAAAGAAGCCGGATATAAAAGGGCAGATGGATGACTCCATTGAGGTACAATTCAAAAGCAGGCAAAACTAATCTACAGAGATAAAAGGCAGGAAAACGATTATTTTGGGGGTGGGGTGCGTGCATAATGAGTTCTGGGGGCTGGTTGTGTTGTTTGATCTATTTCATGTGGAGGCTGATTTGAATTTGTGGAAGTGACATGTACTTTAGTATGTATTTAAAAATTTAAAGTGGGTTTTTATTGTTTTGTTTTAAACAATGAATGCCATGAAGGTCCAAATAAGATGTATCAGAGGTCCAGATTCAGTCTTGGGCTCCCAGTTATGATCAAGTGAACCCAGTGAATGGCTTTGAAGTGGCAAGGTTTCAAAGCTGCTCCAGTCTGGAGCCTCCATTTATTTTTATTTTTGGTCAGATACCACTGAAACCTGAAGTTATACTCAGCACTGTGTCTTAACCTGGACTGTGGCCCCCTCTGTCCTCCCTCACTCCCTCTTGGAAGCCCGAGGACAGAGGAAGGTCAGAGGTGAAGGTTTGCCCTACCATCTCCCATTTCCTTTCTACCTTCCTTTTCTGGAAGAGAGATGGTTGGGTCACTTGCAGGTGCTTCAGCTTTCTGATAAAAAGTATTGCTCAATAGGTAATTACCCCAGTGAAAGAGGCAAGCTCCTTCTGAAAGTGAGTCTGTTCCTCGGGGCGCTCGCAGGGGCTGTGAGCTGTCAGGGACAGCCGCCGCTGCAAAGAAGTGTCTTGTGTGTGAATGTCTGGCAACTGAGCTCTGGGAGCGGAGTCCCTTCATTGGAGGAGGGATCACCTTCCAGGGAGACCAGCATTTTATCTTCTGATTGGGGGATCACAGAGTGGAACATACCCTGGGGTCTCAGCTGCCCCACCCCCAAGGTGCTTGTAGCTTTTTAGTCTGACTTTAAAAATTTTTTTTTTTTATTGAAACATCAATTGGCTGCCTCCCACATGCCCCCTACTGGGGACTGAGCCCCGAAACCCTTGACTGAGAATCAAATCAGCAACCTTTTGATGCATAATACGATATAATTTTTTAAAAAAACAGAAAAATGACAAGATTAGTAACATGAATATCTCTATTCACTGCCTAGACTCATAATTACTAGCATATTTTTTTCATGTTAACTTTATACATGAATATACATATTTTTTCCTGAAATATATCAGTAAACTGCAGACACTGATAATTCTTTAGCAAGAACATCCAGAAAAATAAATATAATCCTCCACATAACCACAAACCATTATCACATATAATGCAACTAACAGTACTTCCCTAATATCCTCTAATACCCAGTCCATAATAAAATCTCCCTATCTCCAAAATGTCTTTCATAGTTGTTTTTCAAAAAAACCAAGCTCCAGCAGAAACTGGTTTGGCTCAGTGGATAGAGCGTTGGCTTGCAGACTGAAAGGTCCCAGATTCGATTCCGGTCAAGGGCATGTACCTTGGTTGCAGGCACATCCCCAGTAGGGGGTGTACAAGAGGCAGCTGATCGATGATTCTCTCTCATCGATGTTTCTAACTCTCTATCCCTCTCTCTTCCTCTCTGTAAAAAATCAATAAAAAATATATAAAAACAAAACAAAAAACCAAGCTCCAAATACGGACCACATAGGACATTTGGTGACTATGTTTCTTTACTCTCCAACAGCCCTCTGCCCCCTCCCAGCACCTTCCCTCCCCACCTCCACCCCCTGGCATTGGCTTCTAAAGCGATCAGGGCCGCTGTCTTACAGACTGTCCTCCTTCTAGATTTATGCTGTTGCTCCTAGGTCCCCCCCTCTCCCCTCTATTTCTGGAAATTAGGTCTAAAGTATTGAACACACTCAAGTTAAACAGCCTGGACAAGGTTGCTTCGTAGGTGGGGATGCTGGGAGCTCACGGCGCTTGGCGGTCCTCAGGGTAGGACACTGCGATGCATGGCTGCGTTGCGGTGGCCACAGCAGACGTGTCGTGGTAAGCATGGGTGAGGAACCTCTCTTCCGCCAAGGGCCATCTGGATGTTTATAACATCAGTGGAGGGCCGTACAAAATTATCAACTTCAAAACTAGCCTGCCAAATTCGGCCAAACATTTAATTAACTCACCCCTAATGCCTTCAGACCAAATGATTTCTCCGGCTCCGCGGGCTGCACATTCCCCACCGCTTGGCAATTAGTAAGTATGAGGAGGAGTTTGAGCAGCGCGACAAGGACCAAGGCCGTGGGGACTAAGAGGGGTGCAGGGCCGAAGGGTCCAGGCTGGGGCACATCTGGTCGGCAGGGGAAGGCTATGGTGACCCTGAGATTTCTGGTTTGTGAGGCAGAGCAGGAAGAGGGCAGTAGCCTTAATGGGAAAAGCGGGGAAGAGAGGTTTGGGGAAAGAGGATGTCTCCCGCTGCAGGTATTTGGGAATCTGAGTCTGGAGCCCACGTGTGAGTCTCTTTATGATTTTTTTCATTGAATTTAATGGAGTGACGCTGGTTCACAAAACTGTGTAGGTTTCAGGTGTAGCTCTTGTCCTTGCAATGCCACCCCGCAGCCTTGGCTAGCAGGCCTGCCCGGAGTTATTTATACTCAGTTCTCTAAGGAGCTGTGCGTTTGTGCGATTCATTTGACTCTTCATTAGGGCCCAGATTCTGAAGGGAGCATGCTCATGCCTTGCAAATTCGTGGCTGGCGCAGACGCATAGGATTTCTGGGCGGAAAGACGCGTGATAGTTTTGCTGGCCTGCAGAGCCCTCACCAGGTTTGTGTCTCCCCCAGCCATCTCACCCGACTCCCTGTGGTGCCTGCAGACACGGGGTCCTCAGTGCTTCTGGCACCAGCTTCCCCATCCTGTCGGCTCCCTCATCAGTGAGCACACAGTAGGTTTTCACTTGTGTTCATCCCCTATTGGTATGTGAGGCATTTTTGAAACTTTGAAAATTGTATTTTGATGCCTATCCTAGCTAAATATGCCTCCTGGAGACCCAGGCAGGAAATTGTGTAGGTTTCTTGATATCTTTGGGGGATTTTTTTGTTTCAAAATTGATGTGGTGTCTCAGATACAAGCAGAGATACTCCTCAGCTCAGTCCAAAGCCTGTTAAGGTCAGTCCCCATTCCCAGGAACCAAATTCTGTTCCAGGAAATCTGTTGCTATGATACAAACCATCCCGAACTTAGCAGCATAAAATAATGACCACTCATTGTGAATGGAAGAAAAAGAGGACTCGTGGGTTCTGTGGGACAGGGATTTGAGCAGGGCACAGCAAGGAGCATGTGTGGCCACTCTGTGATGTCCGGAATCTCTGCTGGAAGACCCAGAAACGGGAGTGGCTCAGACATCTGGGGCTGGAGGGGCCACTTCCAAGATGGTCTCTTCAGTCACATGCCCGGCACCTTGGCAGGGATGGTGGAAGGCTGGGCTCAGCGGGCCAGTTGGCCAGAGCGCCTCTTGCTGGCCTCTCCAGCGTGGTGGCCTGAGCAGGTAGGTGGTTGGACTTAAAACATAGTGGCCAAGTGGGAGCTGTGTGACTCAGCCTCAGAGGTCACGTGGTGTCCCTTCTGCTGCCCTCTGTTGGTCAGAGCAGCCAGAGGCCTGCCTATGATACTCAAAGCTGGAGATACAGCCCCGCCTCTCAATGGGAAGAAGAGTGTCAAAGAGTTTGGGGTCACGCTAAAGCTGCGACTGCTCCTTTCCAATTCCCTTCCTCTTTGGCCATTTCTGATGATTTATAATAATCCACGTCTTATAAGCCACGAGGCTTTGTCGGAACCAGGGGAAGAGCAGACCTTCAAATAAAATCTTTGTCTCCAGTTCCAACCGTCATCTTTGAGATTTTTATCGAGTCATGACATCTTCTTTTCTTTGGGGGTGGAGCTTCCAGTGGGGTATGCCCAGGGAATAAACACAGCAGGAAACGTGCCTGTTGACACGAGAGGATGTTGGTGCTATATTTGGTCAGAGAAGAAAGCAAAGGAAAAACAGCAGGGAGGGATATCTGTGGCGGGGCTAAGTGGTTGCCTCTGAATGGAAGGTTTAAGACCCGAGTTCTATTGTGTTGTTGCATGTATACCTTTTTTCTCTTATATACACAAAGCTCGGGCATCATGTAGAGATTAAGCTTGCAGGCTCTGGAGTCAGTCAGAAACGTGTCAGTTCTTTCAGTGTCTAGCTTTGTAACCTTGGGCAAATAACTTGGACTCTCTGAAACTCAGTTTCTCGTCTGTAAAATGGGGCTGATCGTAGGCCAATAGTATCTACCTCACAGGTGGGATTGCCGTGAGGATTAAATAACACAGCACATGTAAAACACTTAGCATAGTGTTCAGCATAAAGCGAGCAGTCAAGGTTAGGGATTAGTCTTAGTGGTATTATTAATAACGCTAAAAAATTATTGTTTCTCATATTCTGATAATAGCATCGTGTGTGTGTGTGTGTGTGTGTGTGTGTGTGTGTGTGTGTTTGTTGTCAGGACTATACACCCAGCATTATTGCTAGGAAAACCTCATAATTTGCTTTCACACCTTTTAAAAGCTGTTTGTTCCAGATATATTCCGCCTTTATGAAAGTTTTGAGAATCTAGGGCAGCGATTTCCTTAGAGGGAGCGAGAAGGTCACCAGGAAAGTGTGCTGTCCTATAGATCCTCATTCTTCTGGTGTAAGCATTTAATCAGGCCCGAGAAGCTAAAAGCAATAGAGTAATTGACCTGATTTCTTTTTAATGCAGAAGCTTCGTCCTCTGCTGGAACTCAAAACCATTCGTTATCCTAAAGGAGAACGTGTGCCTTGTTTTGCTGTCAGCGGAACTTTTGTTTGTGGCGCTCACTAGCCTTCTAGCTGAAAAACAGGACCGTTGGCTGAGAATGTAGAGCACCGGGATGAGGGGACAGGGGAGAAGCGGGGTGACGGTCTTATCATTGCCGACAGCGTGGAAGGAAGCCCAAGAGCGGGCGGCGCTGTGCTGTGGGAGCGGGGCTGCCCCGGGCCGAGGAGGGCCCCAGTCTCCCTCGGCTGCGGGGTGTGAGGTGGGGCCAGAGCGGGAAGTTCGTCAGTTATGCTCCTGACACACAAGCTGGATGGAATGGGCAGACAGGAAGCACTGGGCGGATGGATGAACAGGGGAATTGTATGGGACGGGAGACACGTTCCCAGCCTCCCATCTCCTGGGGACTGTGCTGGAAGCTAGGACCAGACCCCCAAGGAAAGGACACAACGTGTTCGTTTTTCTGCATCCGATGGAGGGCTTACCCGGACAACGACCAGACTATTTATTAATGACTTACCATCTCTCGCTTGGGGTTATAGAACATAAGATTTGCTTTTTGGTTTTTTCCCCCCAAATAATGTTCCCCATTTTCTAAATCTCCTACAATGAGCATGTGTTGCTTTCATTTATTTGTACAAAATGTATGTCTCTGTAAAAAGATTCCAAATGCACACCCTCCTCAACACAGAATTGCCGTTCCCATCTTGTCGTGCATGTTGTTCAACGTCTTTCTTGGAAATGCTTGAGGGCTTTCTTGGAAATTTCATCACGGCCTCAGCCCGCCCAACAGCTTTGTGATGGGGACTCTTATATTGACTCCCCTCTGCTTCATGTTGTCTTTTTACAGATGAGGAAACAGAAGCTCAGAGAGGTTAATCAACTTGTCCAAGGTCACACAGCAGTGAGGGGAGGGATGTGGGCCAAAACCTGAGTCATCATTGTACATCATTATAAATATAACATAACAAAATTAATTTGAAAATATATTTTCTGTGACCTATAAGATGAATTTAGTTTTCTTCTCTATCTTTTAAAAAAATTTTTTTCTTTTTTTATGAGCAACAATGCAGAGGACCTGATGACTTCTGCTTCCTGTGGCTGAAAAGGTGGCAGAAGTGAGACCACCAGCCCAGAGGGGCCTTCTAAAACCCACTGGGAACCAAGTTTTTTTTTTTCCTTTTTTTTTTTTTTTTAACAAAAAGAGGGCAAGATTCCTTTGTTTTGTTTTGTTTGTTAATCCTCACCCAAGGGCACCTGGGTTTCTATGGTCACCATGGAAAACACAGGCCTGGTGGATCAGAAAGATCCCCGTGCAGAGGATATGCCAAGTATGGAAATCAACCTATCGGTGGGCTTTGGGGCAGGGATGGCCTTCTCTCCCCGGCGCAGCAGGCTGCCCTCTGTCCCGGGAGGCCCGTGTCAGAGGGGCTCTCCAGGCCCTCCTTGCCCCTGCTTGCCAGACCAGCCTGGGGCACTCTGTGGCCCCCACCACAAAGCACATGCCCCAGAGTGCCCGAGGCAGGGCTCTCTCCAGCGGCAATGGTGGTGCAGGAAGGGGAGCAGCCTCTAGCGAGGTGTGCATGCCGCCCGCCCGGCCACCCCCCTGCTGCCCTGGCTGAGCTCCGCCCTAACTGCTCACTGTGAGGGAGGCTGAAAGGCATGGCCAGCCTGTCCCATCTCTGTCATTAGGACCGCCTTCCAGGGGGTCACGATCACGTGGATACCTTTGGGCTCGATTCTTCCAGCTGTGAGGACAGAATCTAATTTCTCTGTAGCCGGAGTTTAATTGCTTTCTGGTGTACCTCCTTGCTCTGACTGCAGGTGTTGAGGTCTTTGAAGATTAAGATATGAAAAGAAATCAATTATTTAGAGGGAGGCATTTGAACTTGAGACAGAATAAATGTAGATTAAAATCCAGGAGGTCCAAATTGTTAGGTACCGGGGGCCCGGTCTTCATTCTGGAGCAGTGTTTCCCAAACTTCTCTCGTGATGAGAATCACTGGGTGGAGTTGTTAAAATACAGATTCCCGAATCCCAACTAAGAAGTGCTAATCTAGAATTTTGGGGAACATATAGGTAAAATTGTACACTTAACTAAGTAGTATTAACTAAGTATAAATTGTTAACTAAGTATACAATTTTACCTATATGTTCCACAAAATTCTAGATTAGCACTTCTTAGTTGGGATTCAGGAATCTGTATTTTAACAACTCCACCACGTGGTTCTCATCATGAGAGAAGTTTGGGAAACACTGTTAGAAGAAAAGGCCAATAGCAGCTAAACCTAACACGTTCTAACTTACCAACGTGCACCATGCGTTTCACTCTTCCTAGATTGGGCAGGTCTCTGATACGGGTGTATCACTCTAATCACACAGATAAGGACACCAAGGCCCAGAGAGGTCAATTGCCTAGTCCAGGGACACACAGCTTAAAACAAAACAAAACAAAACAACCCACAAAATATTAAACAAAACAGTAGAGCAGGAATGAGCCCAAGTTCAAAGTCTATGACTTTTAGGTCCACTATTCCTCTGGGTCTGGTTCAATGGACTGATAACTTTGTTCATGTAGAAAGCGTCCACGAGGCTCTGTGACGCTGGCTTGTTCTGTTAACGATGTAATGATTTGAGGCTGAGAAACAGCCATTTGCCAATGTATTTAGAAAGAAAAATAAATCTCATTGTGTCAATGGGGGTACTTATGCCATCAGAAATTGCACAGAAAATGCACTGTTGCTTGGGGCAGAGCGCGGGCTATTAGTTCTTGAACCCATTGATGATGACAGCACTGTAATGAGGTAATTGAATGGGCTTCCACAGCTTAATTCCGATCCTTGTGAATGCAGAGGAGCCAGATTTCCATGTGAGGCCAATATCCTCAAGCCCGATTGCCTCCCCAGCTCGCAGTTATTAAACGCCTGGGGTTGATGTGTGTTTTAGAGGATGAGATGGTAAGTGTCGCTTAATGGGGTAGAGTTGGCAGTTGTGGTTGAGCTCAGGGTAATTGGGTAGACCCAGCGCAGCCTCCCGAGAGCCGAGTGACTTTCGGCATAACATCTCTCTTCTTGCTCCGCCACCTTGTCACCTCAAAGGGAAAGGAGTCGTGTCCGCACCAGAGCAGTGTGGTTGGTGTGGTCTGCTGGGTGCCTCCTGGGCTCCTAACAAGCAATCGGTCAAACATCCACTGCTATTAATACTGCCAAGTGCAGTGGGCTGTGCGCAGGTGTGTGTGCACTTGTGCACTTTAAGGCCATGGGAGTGGCTAGAAAGAAGAAATGGGTCCCGGAGACCTCATTTCTTGTTTCAACGCATCTCTTGGATGACTTGGAAATCCTGGGTAAGCTGTTTCATTTCTTTGAGACTCGATTTTCCCCATCTATAAAATGGGCGTAATCTAGATTATCTAAAAGCTTCTTGTTTGTATAAGCAGCAATTTTCTTTTTCTTTTTAAAAAATAAATCTTTATTGTTGCACCCCCTGTCTGGGTCCCTAAGTCAGCGCTAGCCCCAGGGTCTCTGTGCGCTCCCTCCACCCTTCCTGGCAGGGCTGAGCTGCCCCTGGATGAGGGGGGTGCTGATGATTCGATATCTCAACCTAGGGATTTAATTGATCCCCCAGCTCAGTTGGAAAAATGTCCTCCCTCTCGTGGCGGTTTTATCTTTCAGCCCCCGGCACCACTTTATTATACTTAGGTCTCATCAGATGCCTCAAAGGAGAGAGAATTAAAAAAATAAATAAATAAAAAGTCAAGACATCAGGACAAGGATGAGTTTCCTTCCTAGACCATTTGGAAGGCAAATTGCTGGTTATCGCCTCAAATCATCAGCTTTCGCCCGGAGACGGGCAGGTGTCCTCTGAGACCACGGGACATGAGCAATGAGGCGCCCAGAAGCTTAATCTTCTCAATGGTCATAAACCTGGTTTATGGGATATGACAGCCTCCGGCCTCCCGTTTCTCCTCTCGGGCCATCGGGCCCCTCGGAGGAAATGGTGCCCTGGGAATAGTCAATGCCTCCACAACGTGGTTAATGGAGCATGAGACATTTCACGATTTAACTAGGAGACAGCCTTTGGCAGAAGGACACCGCCAGCCTGGCGCAGGCCCTGTGAGTTTCAGAAAGCTCACATAGGTGAAAGCTATTTTATTTTTTTACTCTTACTATAAACGACTTTCATAAAATAAAAGACTTCTTTACGTTTTGCTTTTAACGCGAAATATAATTTTTGAAATTTGGCCTTCGTAAAATTGGAACGCCGTAAGTCAAAACAGCACATGATTCAAAGACAGTTTTAAGAGGGAACAGAGTCCCGCAGCTGCTCCGAAGCCGGTGTGGTGTCACAGAGCTCAGCCCTCCCACACAGCTTCTCGGGGTTCAGACGAGCACAACAGCCTTGGCATTTCCTGAGCTGGCAGCACAACTTAGCCATGTGAGTTCCAGGATAAGAAACCGTCAGTGCTGGAGGACAGAATGGAGTTTCCTCAAAAAACTAAACCTGGAACTCCCGTGTGACCCAGTAATCCCACTCCTAGGAATATATCCTAAGAAACTGGAAACGCCAATCAGAAAGGATATATGCACCCCCCTATGTTCATAGCAGCACAATTTACAATAACTAGGATTTGGAAACAGCCTAGGTGCCCGTCAGCAGATGATTGGATCAAAAAACTGTGGTACATCGACACAATGGAATACAATGAAGCCATAAAAAGGAGGACTTCTTACCATTTGCAGCAACCTGGATGGAACTGGAGGACATCATGCTGAGTGAAATAAGCCAGTCAATGAAAGAGAAACACCACATGATCTCACTCATTTGTGGATAATAAAGAACATTATAAACTGATGAACAAAAAGATAGATACAGAATCAGTAAAGCATCAGACTGTCAAATTACAGCGGGGAGGGAAGGGAGATATGGGGGAGATAAGAGATCAACTGAAGGACTGATATGCATGCATGTAAGCATAACCAATAGACAAAAAACTCTGGGGAGGGAGGGCATGTACGGGAGTGGGGGGGGGCAATGGTAAGGTATGTACACATATAATACCTTAATTTAAAAAAGAAAAAAGAAAAAAAGAAAGAAACCATCAGTGCTAAGCAACTGACCTCTTTGACAGTGGATGTTTACCAATGCAAAGGGCTTTGGCGAAAGGGGATGAGCCCAGGGAGGTAAGTCTGATCAGAAACAAGATGAGCAGCAGTGATAACTCACCCCTACTGAGCGCTCCGTGGCCAGCCTCCTGCTTCCCGGCAGTACTTCCCGGATCCCCTCACACCCCAAAGTGAGAGAGACGATGGTTGCCCCATTTTAAAAATATATATATTTTATTGATTTTTTTTTTTTTACAGAGAGAGGAAGAGAGAGGGATAAAGAGTTAGAAACATAGATGAGAGAGAATCATTGATCAGCTGCCTCTTGCACACCCCCCGAGGATGTGCCCGCTACCAACGTACATGCCCTTGACCAGAATCGAACCTGGGACCCTTGAGTCCCCAGGCCGACACTCTATTCACTGAGCCAAACCAGTTTTGGCTGATTGTTGCCCCATTTTACAAATGAGGACATTGAGGGTTGGAGGGCCTAACAACTTGCCCACAAATATACACTCAGCCACGACGTTGCACTTCCTTAGTGGAGTTCCTATGTGGCTATAAAATATAGTGGCCAGAAGTGGCCTTGCTCCCAGGTAGAATCTAGCCTGCAGAAGTGTTTTCAGTTGGCCCTTGCAGTGCTAGCTCCCCACCAATCCTGTCACAAGCTCCAGACGAGGCTCTGTCTTGGAGAGGTGAAGAGAGGGTTTGGGATTTTATCCCATGGGTAGCAGAGGCCCACAGGGGCAGAGGCCTGCTAGACCCAGATTCATGCTCAGCTGAGCTCTGGCTGGCCACAGTGGGGGTGAGTGGAAGGAGCAAGGCTGGGGAGAGGGCAGTGAGTATAAGGGCCTTTTGCCTCATTTGTAATAGTAAGAAAGGGCGGTAGGGGGGCCTGGGAGGGCTTGATGCTGCAGGAGCAGTAGTTCTTTTTTTTAAAAAAAATATATTTTATTGATTTTTTTTCATTTAAAAAAAAATTTATTAAGGTATTATATGTGAACATAGCTTACCATTGCCCCCCCCCCCCGACCTCCCATACATGCCCTCCCTCCCCAGAGTTTTGTGTTCGTTGGTTGTACTTATATGCATGCATACCAGTCCTTCGGTTGATCTCTTATCTCCCCCAGATCTCCCTCCCCTCCCCGCTGTCATTTGACAGTCTGCTTGTTTTACCGTGACTATCTCAGAGCCACATGAATAGAATCTGCTCCTCCTCTGGTTCACACTGCTTCCCCGTCCCACCGCTTCCCCGGGGCACATGGCTCACCTGGGACACCCGGCCCCTTTGGGGGACACGGCTCACCTGGGGCACATGGCTCTCCCGGGGCACACGGCCCCTCTGGGAGGAGCAGTAGTTCTTGACACTTGGCATTAGATGAGGTGTGAGGCTGAGGGAGAGGGACCTCCTGCCTTCCTCCCAGGTCTCTGGTCTGGTGATGGGGTGGACCCTTCAAGGACATGGATAACATAGAAGGGCCAGCTTCGGGCAGGATGTGACGATGGCTCCTGCTGTAAGGATACTGTCTTTGAGGGAGCAGTGGGACTTCCATGCCATGACAACTGAGCTTCGAGAATGAGGGACATTCCCTAAATGGAGGGAAGGTGTAAGAGTGAGCTAGGCTAGGGAACAGCATGCATGGAGGCCCGGAGGCCTGGGGGAGCAGGATCTATTCTTAGAACAGGGAGGAACTTCACACGATGGCAACAAGGGGTGTTTAAGTGACAGAGGAAGGATGAGAAATGAGGCTGAGTTAGTTGAGGGGCCAGGATGTGAAGGACTTTGAGCCACCTGGAATCTGCACCTTTTCTGTGAGCCACAAATTGCTCCCGGAGGCTTTTAAGCAGATAAGTGATATGAGCAATTTTTTGTTTGCTTGTTTATATATATATATATATATATATATATATATATATATATATATATATATTACAGAGAGGAAGAGAGAGTTAGAAACATCAATGAGAGAGAATCATCGATCAGCTGCCTCTTTCACACCCCCCACTGGAGATGTGCCTGCAACCAAGGTACATGCCCTTGACCGGAATCGAACCTGGGACCTTTCAGTCCGCAGACCGCAGACCGACGCTCCATCCACTGAGCCAAACCGGTTTCGGCTGTTTGTTTTGTTTTTAGAGGAAGACCAGAGCACAGAGGGACCCCACTGGTGGTGGGAGACGTTAATGCCAGCGCTTTCACCTGGGATTACCCAGCCCTGTGATAAAGCCGCTAAGTCAGTATCAGGGTGTGGGGAGGCAGCATCAGGTGGGCAGTTCATGAAATATAGATATTTGATGATGAGTTAAGAAGATTATGGAGTCTGGCTCCCAGGATCAGAGGCACAAACTGTTGATTTCTGTCACTTGGCAACAAAAGTCCCCGTCAGAGAGGGGCAGAGCAGCCAGGCCCTTCAGACACAGACGGGACGGGTTTAACCTCGGCAAAGTCTATCCCACGTAGTCTGGGAGCCACCTCTTAGAGCGTTCTTACATCGGTCCCTCCTCCCTTCCTTCTGCTCATTCACCATTCACCCACCCATTCATCTTCTGTCCTTCCTTCCATCTCCATCCCTCCATCCACCCTCCTTTTACCCACCTATTCTTTCATCCACCCTCCTTTCATCCAACCGTAAATATGCGAATACCTGCTGTATTGCCGGTTCTGCCTTAGCACTTGGGGAGACGTCATCGTATCGTATAAGATAGGGAAGGTCTCTTCTCTCGTGCAGGTGACCTTCCTGAGCAGGAGACAGGCACTGAGGTAAATAAGAAAAAACGAGTGATGGGTGCCGCAGAGAGAGTTAAAATGGGGCAAGGAGAGTGGCTGGGTGGCTGCTTTAGCTGGAGTAATTGCAAATGCCTCTCTCTGAGGAAGTGACATTTGAGCTGAAACTTAAGTGATAAGGGGACAGACATACAAACTTTTATTTTATTTTATTTTATTTTATTATTTTTTTTTTTTGCGTTGGAAGAAGAGCATTCTAGGCGGAGGGAATAACAAGTGAGAAGGTTTGTACCGGAATGAGCCTGGTGTGTTGGAGGGGCAGCAAGACCAGTGGGGCTGGGAAGGGGAGGGAGGGAGAGAGCAGAGGGAAGAGCTGGAGGAGGGTGGAGCCAGGACTGAGTGTAGTCTAGGTGGGAAATACTCAGAGTGAGTGCCAGTGGGGGAGAGTGACGTGATCTGACTGTATGAGTGTCTCCAGGTCCACCTCCTTCCCAGCCGCATCTTTCCTTCCTCAGTCGTGTATCATTTTCCTATTGTTCTGTAACAAATTACACAAACGCAGCAGCTTAAAACAACATAAATTTATTATCTTACAGTTCCGGAGGTCATAACCCTGAAAAGGGTCTCACTGGGCTGAAATCAGGGTGTGGCCTGGGCTGGGTTCCTTTTGGAGGCTCTAGTGGAGAATCTGTGTGTCTTTTTGGGTTTCTAGCGCTCACCCACATTCTTTGGTTCATGGCCCCTTCCTCCACCTTCAAAGCCAGCAGCATGGCACCTTCTAGTCTCTCTCTCTCTCTCTCTCTCTCTCTCTCTCTCTCTCTCTCTCTCTTTCTCTCATCTCTATCTCTATCTCTATCTCTATCTCTATCTCTATCTCTATCTCTATCTCTATCTCTCTTCTGCCATGTCTCCTAACTCTGACCCTCCTGCTTTTCTCTTATAAGGAATCTTATGATGACATTGGATCACCCAGATAATCCAGAATAGCCTTCCCATCTCAAGATCTTTACCTGAATCGCACCGGCAAAGTCCCTTTTGCCGTGAAAGGGACACATCCACAGGGGGATCAGGATGTGGACAACTTTGGGGCCATTATTCTGCTGACCTCAGTTGGAATCCCATCTTGGTCCTCCCTGCTTCTGCCACCACGTTCTGGTCTATTCTCCATAGAGTTATCAGGATTGCTTTTCTGGGAAGTAGATTTGATCAACTTCTGGCTAAGATTCCCCCAAGAGCTTCCTCTTGACCCCGGGGTCAAGTTCCAGCTCTTTAGCACCTGCCTGAGCACAAAGTTCAAGTCCTTGTTAGCTGGTGACCCAGGCAAAGCAATGGAAACCCCCGAGCCTCGGTTTCCGCCACCCAGACCCCCTCCACTTAAAGCACTTAGTCTCTCAGCTACGGCGATGAGCCACCAGCCCCTGGAAAACTCTTAGCTGAGACTATGAGCTACATTGTGTCCTCCTCCCTTGCCCCACTGCAAAACAAAAACAAAACAAACAAACAAACAAAAAAACGGTGCCGACTCCCAGTACCTGTGAATGTGGCCTTCCTTGGAAACTGGGTTGTCGCAGATGTGGTTAGTTAAGATGAGGCCATACTGGAGTTGGTTGAACCCCTAATCCAATATAATTAGTATTCTTGAAGAGAAGAGAGACCCACAGGGAGAAGGCCACATGAAGACAGAGGCAGAGATTGGAGTGATGTGTCCTTAAGCCTAAGAACACCAAGGATGGCCATTTATTACCAGAAATTGAGAGGCGTGGAGCCAACTCTCCCTCAGAATCCTCAGAAGGAACCCACCCTGCTGGCACCTTGATTGCAGGATTCTGGCCTCCAGAACTATGAGAGAGTACAATAGCCCGTATCCCACGGCTGGTCACTGGGGAGGGCATCCCCTTGCCCTGACCCAGGACACATCCTGAGCCCCTTGGGGTTGGCCGAGGCCTTGGTTGAGACTGCGTCCCTGCCAACCCCCCCTCCACCAGCCCTGCCTTCTACCTCCCCCTTCCACAGGTGCGGTTCCTACTGACACACCTCGGGCTGAGAGCTCCATCAGCTTCCCAGAGCCTGACCCAGCACTGCTTCTTTCTAGGGGGTTTGCCAGTCTCTGTTCTTTCCTTTGCAAAATGGAACTCATGCAGGAGCTGGCCTCATTCTGCAAAACCATAAGATTAAACACCCTTTACTCCATAAGTGGTATGTGAATAGTGGAGTGCCAGGTAAATGCTCTGGTAATTCTGACTCACTCCTGCCCAGCCCCCGTCCCAGACCAGAATTGCCTCATGGTCAGCAGCCATGTCTTCTTGTGTTCATTCATTAGTTTATTATTTCATTCTATCCCCCTCCTCCCATTCATTTATTATAGCTCATTCACTCATTCCATTTGCTCATTCTAGTTAATGCATTCTAGTCTATCATTCCATTCATTTATTCATTCATATCAGTCCACTTGGCTTTAGTTTATTCACCCCATTCCATGTCATTTCATTCACTCCCTGTATTTCACGTGTTCAGATGTTTATTCTAGTCCATCTTCTTACTGAATTATTTTCAGCTCTTACCGTCTGCCTGTGGTGTGCCAGGCACTGGTCCTCAAACTGGATTGTTGTGGGGCTGCATCCCTGGCATTTAGAGCAGAAGGTGGCACCTGGCCCACCTGTTCTGGTGTGTGTGCAGGTGTGTGTGCAGGTGTGTGTGCAGGTGTGTGTGCAGGTGAACATATGTGTGCATGTGTGTGGGTAGGTGGTGTTGCTCTCCCAGGACAAGGAGTCATGCTGGCCTTCCCCCTCTCTTTCTTGGTTTCTGACACTTTAGGGGCAGCCAAGTGTTTATGGGGCAGGAGATGGGGTAAGGTGACCAGCCCACAGGGGGATCTGATTCTAGACCTTGACCTGCCTAGGGCTGAATAAATGTGAATATCCTAACTGTCTCAGAACAAAGAATTTTCAAAATCTTAGAAAACAGTGTTTGTAGGTTAAGCAGTCCTACCTCAATCCCTTTTCAATACCAAAGAGTTGCTTTCTTATTTCATACACATAACGTATCTCATTTGTTTAGAATGGGAACGCATAGGAGAGAAAGCAAGGGGGGAGTCATGGTGCCATTCCCAGAGAAAACCAATATTGATACCTTAGTGTGTATTCTTCCACATTTTCCTGTGCACACATCCATAAAACACACCTTTTTGCAAAAACTGAACTATGCTACACATTTGGCTGTAGACTTTATCTTTATTTCTTAGCAATATGTTATGAACATTTCCCCCAAGTCAGTAGAGTTTTACCCCGTTTCAATAGGGGCATGTTGTGCTGGTGCCTACATCTATCTGACTCTTCAATCAATTCTTTGTACTGGATATTTGCGCCCTCCCCCGTGGCCTAGTGTTATACGCGATAGGGGGTGGGGTGGGATGGGGTAGGATGGGGGGGATGGGCCTCCTTAACAGTTCATCTTTCCCTGGAGTCGTCTTTGTTGTTACTTTGCTGAACAAATCAAATCCGATTAAAGCCAGACCAGCTCTAATCAAATTAGGACAAATTTCATTTTAATAAAGTAGGAGATCAGCAAAGCCATTTAGCTTGCAAGTAGACAGTTACTCTTCCTTGTTAAATAACTTCTTTCCTTAGCAGCAGCTGGCAACTTCCAGCAGGGGGCATCGTGAGCCAGCCCTACATCCGTCCTTGACAGGGACACTGCC
This sequence comes from Vespertilio murinus, assembly GCA_963924515.1. NCBI lineage: Eukaryota > Metazoa > Chordata > Mammalia > Chiroptera > Vespertilionidae > Vespertilio > Vespertilio murinus. The sequence goes on from OZ004716.1 coordinate 24,542,187, forward strand.
TTCCTAATGAATGGTCCTTCCAGTCCCCACACTGGATATTCCCTGGGGCCCTCGTTTTCTGGGTGTCTGATGGCAACGTCAATTCAGATACATCTCCCCTCTTTTCTCCCTTCTTCCCACCCTCTTCCTCTCCTCCTTTTCCTGCCCTTTCATACGGCAGGAAGTGCGGCTCAGAGAGTTTAAACACTTGTGCCCCAGGGACATTTCTGGGACATGGCAGAGCTGGGATTTGGAGCCAGGACCATGTTCTGAATAATATATGATCCCGTAGACAAACTAGAAACTATAGGCAAGTGAACATTAAATTCGCCCTCATTCCACCATCCAGAGAAAGCAACCATGAACACGTGTGATGGGAGAGCCAAGGACTTAAATGTGAAGAGCAGCTACAGTGTTTGGACGGGCTCAAGCCTGGGACTAATGAGAGGGCACAGTCCTCTCGTGGCCATGTGCAAGTCCCAGAGTGGAGGGCAGAGCCCTCCCAGCACAATGATAGCCAACAGCTGTAGATGTAAGCTTGCACCTATGGTCTGATCACGTGGCTCCACGTGCCTGAGTGATGTGGGCTGGATAGAGTTCAGGTGCATGCAATTGAGTAGGATCAAAACCCACGAGAATGTTGTAAACATCTTGACCATGCCCTTACTTTGCCTCATGGAATCTGGCTATAAAATAAAGACATGGCTCGTAGCCCGTGGTGCTGTCACTGGTTCTCCATCAGAGAGGACAGCTTTCCCACCGAGACCCAGCCTTCATTCTCTTGTCTGTCTTTTCTCCATCCTTCACCGCCCCCACTCAGGCTCACCCTTGGCTGTGCTGGCATGGCACAAATGTTGTCTGCTAGTCATCTATTCCTAGAGCCTGCTTCCTGCCCACTGGATGTGTCACACGTTGTCCTGTCTGGAGTAGTTGAGTGCCATCTAACACCTCTCAATCCCACCCTCTATCTGTTTGCATTTAATTAATATGCTTTCCAGGGCTTTGCTATTTTTGTCTAAAGACAAGGGTCAAGGGTCTGTGGGAGGAAGAGTCATTTCCAGAGGACAAAGGCCTGAGCTGCCTGGGGCGGCCAGGAGGGTCAGTCCTGGTGTGTGGCCCCTTTGAGCCTCAATCCTAGCTTCCTCTCTGACTTAGATATGAGCTTGGAGTTTGCACAGCACTGGACTAGGTTTCATAACAGGGTGTCCTGGTGGATATTTCACACAGTGTAGGTAAGAAACTGCTTCTCATTTCTTTTTTTTCTTTCTTTTTTTCAAAATATATTTTATTGATTTTTTTACAGAGAGGAAGAGAGAGGAATAGAGAGTTAGAAACATCGATGAGAGAGGATCATCGATCAGTTGCCTCTTGCACACCCCCTACTGGGGATGTGCCCGCAACCAAGGTACATGCCCTTGACTGGAATCGAACCTGGGACCTTTCAGTCCGCAGACCGATGCTCTATCCACTGAGCCAAACAGGTTTCGGTTGCTTCTCATTTCTTATGTGATTCTTGCAACAAGTCAAGATGGTGTTCACCCCAGGGCCTTTGCACCTGCTACACCCCCTGCCTAGAATGTGCCTTGACCTTCTCTCTCTGCACAAGTGATTCCTTTTCATCACTCCACTCTTGACTAGGATGTCAGGTAGTCAGAGAGGACTGCCCTGCCCACTATCCCACACAGCTCTTTCTCACTGCTCATCACTGTTTACTTTCTTCATACACCACTGCTTTGGGATTATCTTGTTCATTCATTCCTTTCGTTGTTTGTGGGGGGCATTCCCCACTCCCCCTTTAGAATGCAAGCTCTCCACATTACAGGGCCGAGGATAATGCCCGGCATGTAGGAGTAGATGCTCAGGAAATATCTGCTTGCAAATGAATAGGAAAATCCCTGCCATCACCTTGGGTTCTACCAGCCTTTGATTTGGTTAGAGGAGGAAGGGAAGGGAGAAAATGTAGAAGTCACCTTGTGTGCACTCATGTGTGCTTGGGTTGTGTGTGGGGGAATTGAGTTGTGTGTGTGGGGCGGAGTTGGGTTGTGTGTGGGGGGTTGGGTTATGTGTGGGGGGGTTGGATTTTGTTTGGGCAGGGGGTGTTGGGTTGTGTGCAGGTGGGGTTGGGTTGAGTGAGGGGAACCTGTGGGGGTTGGAGGTGTTGGGTTGTGTGTGTGTGAGGGGGAGGTTGGGTTGTGTGTGGGGGGGATTGGGTTGTGTGTGCAGGGGGAGTTGGATTGTGTGGGGGGGGGTTGGTTGTGTGTTTGCAGGGGGTGTTGGGTTGTGTGGGGGGGGTTGGGGTGTGTGTGTGTGTGTGTGTGTGTGTGTGTGTGTGTGAGGGGGACAGGGTTGAGTTGTTTTGTAATGACTACCTGTCTGGTCCTGGGCCTGTCTGCCCCTGGGTCACCCTCCCCTCCCATTCTGCAAGACATTACCCAGGGACTGACTCCTGCTGACAGCACGTTCCCAGCTCTTGGTGACCCCGATCCTGAGCCTGAAAAGCAGCAGCCTCTCCTCTCTCTGTGTCCCCACCACCCTGGGGCTGGGGCAGCTGCTCTTGCTGTTACTAGCCTCTGGGTCACCTCATTGCCCCCTGCTTGGTGTCTCAGCCCCTCTGTAGCCTGTATCACCGCATCCCTGCTCTAATCCCCTCTGTTTTAAATACCCATCACGGTTTCCACGGTTCCTTCTGATACAAAGCCTGTGCCTTTGTAATAAGAAACATAAATAAATTCTAGAAAAGTATTTGGGGGCTGATGCTTGAGGCACAGAGGAGGAGGAGAGGAGAGGAGGCCAGGGGCCTGGGCAGCCGGCTGTCACCTTCCTGCCCCGCCGGCCAGGCAGGACTCACTCTCTGCGTTTCTGTGCCCGCGCCCTGTGATTTACGGCGGGACAGCCTGTGTTTGCCAAGTGACGGATTTATGTGCCCCGGGCACTGCACAGCAAGGTCAAGGATTCTTTCTCTCCCTCTTGGTCAGCTCTCGCCAAGGAAAAGCGTTCTTGGAGGACCTGCCGGGAAGGGCAGCCGGACGCTCCGGGTGCCCTGCTGTCCCGTGGGCCACGCTGGCACCGCTGGCCGCCAGGAAGGAAGAGGAGGGCTCCAGTGGCATTGTCCTGCGGGTTGACAAGGGTTCCCCACAGTCCAGTGGGACCCAGGCAGGCTCCCGGGCTCCCTGGGGTGGGCTCTTGGCCCTGCTCTTGGGCGATGATGAATGTTTGCAGAGAATGGTGGCTCAGCTCAGCCTGGGCAAACCCCTGCCTGGCAGCACCATCATACCCCGCCTCCGCCCCCAATCCCCTGCCCCCCTCCCGGGAAGCAGGCCGGCCCAGTGCCACCGCAGACCTGGGTTCACATCCTGGTCCCGCCAATTGGGATCAGGCAAGCGTCTTCCCCTCTCGGCCTCAGTTTGCCCTTCTGTTAAGTGGAGCGACCGTAGCGGCTGCCTCACAGGGCTGGTCCGAGGGTTCGGGGCAGACCTATGTAAAATGCCCGGTGCAAAGGGTGGGTCTAGCGGGTGCTCAAGAAATGTGAGTCTCCCACCACCTTTCCCCTTTGGCCTCGGGTTTCGTGGCTGCCCGTTAGCCAGGCTGGACACACTTGTTGTGTAGAGGCGGGATGTGTTTGTGGTCAGTCGCAAAGAGCTCCAGCTGAAGAGGCTTAACCTTAAGGAGATTCGTTGTCCTGTGTATCAAGAAGCCCAGAGAGTCGAAACCGGTTTGGCTCAGTGGTAGAGCGTCGGTCTGCAGACTGAAAAGTCCCGGGTTCGATTCCGGTCAAGGGCATGTACCTTGGTTGCAGGCACATCCCCGGTGGGGGGTGTGCAAGAGGCAGCTGGTCGATGTTTCTCTCTCATCGACGTTTCTAGCTCTCTATTTCTCTTCCTTTCTCTCTGTAAAATATCAATAGGATGGCTCTCAGGGGACTAGATGCAATAGCTCAGCCACGTCACCAAGGACTTGGGTGTGTTATTTTCCACACTGCCATTCCATCGATGGCCTCACTCTTCCCCCTGACTCTCTTGATGGTGCCCAGTGGCTGCTGCACACCCAGGCACCCATCCTGACGTCAGAGGAACCGCCACGTCCCAGCGTGTCTCTCAGGAGTGAGAACCACTTTCCCAGAAGCACCTCACCTGACTTCCCCTCACACTTTACTGTTCAGACCCGATGACAGACCCACTGCTGAGCCAATCACCAGTGAGGGGGGAGGTGGGAATACATGATTGGCTTGTCAGTCACTGGGTGCTAGAGCTGAGGGGGAATCAGGCACCCTCATCCCTCCTGATGGCTCTTTAAAGTCCTGTTCCCACCACCCTTTGTTCCGCTTCCTCTCTTCTCCTCTGGGTGCAGCGAGAGCATCCTTTCTCCCCCTCCAGACCCTCCCGGCTTTAGGCCAGCAGGGGCTGGGGCAGTCCGTGGCCCCGCCGGGAAGGTTCTCCCCACCACGCCCTCCCCCTGGCTTGTTGAGCTTCTTCTCGTCTCTGGGTTTAGTTGTCACCCCCTGGTCACACTTTCTCTCAAAGGGGTTCTCTTCCAACATGAATACAAAAAAAGAAAGGAAAATGAAAAAACAGAACATAAAATGAACCGTTTTAATTGCCAGGATGTGGGAAAAAGAAGCGGCAGATTCTTATAGAGACGTGTCGTAGAATTAGTTATACAAGGGAATGAAAAACTACTTTATGCCACAACACAGATGAATCTTAAAAACATAATCACCTTCTCAGATTTTTGTGGCATCATTTAGCACAATTTGTGGTTTTTTTTTTGGGGGGGGGTGGCTGCCTCCCCCATCCCCAACCCCTACCCCCTAACCATCCCCTTTGTGACAGAGGGGATCTCTTTTCCATGTTGTCCAGGTCCCACTGTGTATGGAACCCGTGCCAGGCCCAGGACCCCGGTCACAGGGTCTTCTGTGACCCCCGGTATTCCAGGAAAACACGCGATGAGGAGTGTGGGAAGCGCTTACTTCCCTGGAGAGTTAAGACATCCCTCTGGGAACAATTGTGAAATCCCCAGCTCACCTCCCAGGCAGACACCAGGGGAGGGGAATGCTCTCTCGCCCAACTTTCCTGGAGTCAGAGGTTTGTTTTTGTTGGTGTGGTTTTTATTTTATATACTTATTTATTTTAAAAATATATTTTTTTAAATGATTTCAGGGATGAAGGAAGAGGGAGAAAGAGAAACATCAGTGATGAGAGAGAATCATTGATCGGCTGCCTCCTGCACATCCCCCCGCTGGGGATGGAGCCCGCCACCCGGGGCATGTGCCCTGACTGGGAATCCAACCGGGACCCCCTGGTCCATAGGTCGGCGCTCCACCAATGCGCCACGCCAGCCAGCCAGCCGGGCTGTTTGTGGTTTTTAAATGGCATTCTAGGCAGATGACGTCTTAGATGGTTTCCCTGTGAGGCTTTGCGGAGCCCTCGTCAGCGTCTCCCTGGCCAGCCTGACATTGGCGCCTGGGGCTGACTGTGTGGGCCTCACAGGCGGGGAGGAATGACAGAGCATCTGAGGGCCCAGCAGTCAGCCAGAAGCTGCAGCTAACCAGGCGTCTCGGCGGTCAAAACTCAAGTCCGTTTCTCCTCACCTTTCATTTTTCTCTAGTTTATTTTTATTGAGCTAAAACTCACATAAAATTAACCATTTGAAGGTGTTCGGTTCAGTGTACGGTTCTGAGTACGTTCAGGGTTGTGCGGGCACCACCTCTGTCTCGTTCCAGAACATTTTCATCACTCACTCTCCATCACTCTCCCTTCCCGTATCCCCTTGTCCCCCGAAACCTTGCCTCTACTTTTTGTCTCTATGGACTTGCCCATCCTGGCATTTCACGTGTGTCTGAGTTCTTTCACTGCTCAGGTTTTGGAGGTCCATCTGTGTTGGCATGAATTAGTTTTTCATTCCCTTTTATAGCTCATTCTACGACATGGCTCTATAAGAATCTGCTGGCTCGTTTTCCCACATCCTCGCAATTAAGATGGTTAATTTCATGTTCGGTTTCTTCATTTTCTTTCTTTAAAAAAAAAATTCTGGCCATCTGGGTAGGCGGAAGGTGGCTCTCGCTGTGGTTTTAATTTGCATTTCTCTAACAACTGGGATGTGGAGCGTCGTCTCATGTTATTGTCTTCCGTGTGGTGTCTTTGGAGAAATGCCTGCTCAAGTCCTTTGCCCGTTTTTAAAATGGGTTCTTTGGCTGAAACCGGTTTGGCTCAGTGGTAGAGCATCGGTCTGCGGACTGAAGGGTCCCAGGTTCAATTCCGGTCAAGGGCATGTACATTGGTTGCGGGCACATCACCGGTAGGGGGTGTGCAAGAGGCAACTGGTCGATGTTTCTCTCTCATTGACGTTTCTAGCTCTCTATCTCTCTCCCTTCCTCTCTGTAAAATATCAATAAAATATATATTTTAAAATGGGTTCTTGTCATTTTGCTGTTGAGGTGCAAGAATTCTCTATCTATTCTACCTTTCACTTCGTATGCCTCTATGTTGGTACAAAGCAAACTGGCCCTAGCTGGTTTGGCTCAGTGGATAGAGTGTCGGCCTGCGGACTGAAAGGTCCCAGGTTCGATTCCAGTTAAGGGCACATGCCTGGGTTGTGGGCTCGATCCCCAGTGGGGGACTTGCAGGAGGCAGCCGGTCTACAATTCTCTCTCATCATAAATGTTTCTCTCTCCCTCTTCCTTCCTCTCTGAAATTAATAAAAATATATTTTTAAAAATCAATCAATCAATCAATCTGAAAATTCTGCAAGGAACTCTGAACTGCTCTGTCCCTGAGTCCCCCTGTGGTTACATTTGCTCCGTCTGCTTGTCGTCTGCTCTGCTAGAAGGGCAGTGTCTCCAGTTGCACCACGTGCAGCGCTGGATGGTTCGGGGGATGGTGGCGACGCCGATGGTAACTCACACTTGCCCAGTAACCCTGCGAGCGAGGGGCCGCGGTGGCCTCTGCTTCGCCGGGAGCAGCAGAGGCCGTGGGAAGCCAGGGGGAAGCAGAATGGACCTTGGACTCCCAAGCCCCTGACCTCGGGTTCGTGCTTCCTGGCGGAGTTTATTACAGTCTGGTGTGTGTGTTTTTGTGATGTTACACACTCAGAAAAGGGCATGGGACAGATATGGACAGTTTAACAATAACTGTCAGCCCACATCCTGACTGCACCCTGCTTGAGTGCCGGATGCTCAGCTTCCTGACCCCCGGGCAGGATTCTCAGCGGCAGGGAGCGGTTTTGCCCCCTCACCTGGGGACATTGGAAATGTCTGGCATTTCTGGTTGTCACACTGGGGAGGTAGGAGTGTGAGATAATACTCTGGCATCTATTGGGTAGACACTGTGGATGCTGCTAAGCGTCCTACAGTTCACAGGCAGCCCCAGACAGAGGATGACCCAGCCCCAAATCCCCAGGGGCTGGAGGGAAGACCTTGGGTACAGCGTGCTAGAAGAAAGGAGGGGGGTGGGTTGGGGGGGTGTCCCCAGCACCTAGGACGCTGTCTAGCACAGGTGTGGCCGTGGGATGACAGCACCACAGGGGCAGCTGCTCCCATCGGTTCAACCAGGTCAGGGGACTTGGTGCCAGGCAGCGGGTGACTCGAGGACCACTGGTTGGCATTAGGAAGGTCTAGCAAAGTCATCGGGGCAGGAGCTCTGGTGGGGGTGCCACACAAAGAGTGTCCCTGAGCTCCTACTATGTATGCTTCAGGTGCATGGTAGGTGAGAAAGAAAAAACAGAATCAACAGGCGCAGACCCGCCCTTAGAACGCTTCCCTTCGTGGGAGAGTCAGGCTCTCTAAGAAAGGAGTGTCCCTCCCACTGGGGGTGGCATGCGTCCTATAAGTGGAGGCCCTGGGGCCCTGAAGGCCTGACCTCAGGGCACTAGTTGGTCTGGAGGACAGGGGACATTCCTGGGAGGGAGGGAGGGAGGGAGGGAGGGAGGGAGGGAGGGGCTGCTATGCAAAGTGCTGAGGTCTCAGAAAGCCTCCATGGATTGTTCCTGGGTTCCCGAAGGAATGGCCCAGAGGACTGGCTGTGACAGCCCCGGGCGGGCATTTAGGACTTACCTGCGCACCGCTGGGGCCAACCCGTGAAGCTGAACCGCTGAGCCCCATCCGGCCTGTGGATGGCTGCGCCAGGGCGGCTGGCTGGTGCTGGTGCTATTGTTTCGCTGCCACCCAGACGTTCCAAACACCAGGTTTTATGGAGAACAGAAAACATATAAACAGGGCGTGTGGGGGGGAGGGGGACGTGGGGAAGCTCTGTGAGGTCAAAATGCTGTTTTCTTTCTTTCTTTTTTTAAAATATATTTTTATTGATTTTTTACAGAGAGAAGAGAGAGGGATCGAGAGTTAGAAACATCGATGAGAGAGAATCATCGATCAGCTGCCTCTTTCACACCCCCTACTGGGGATGTGGCCACAACCAAGGTACATGCCCTTGACCGGAATCGAACCTGGGACCTTTCAGTCTGCAGGCGGACGCTCTATCCATTGAGCCAAACAGGTTTTGGCCAAAATGCTGTTTTCTTGACGGAGGAGCTGGCCAGCCTCCCAAGGTCTCGGTCGGCCCGCTTAGTGATGGCCTTCGGTATCTCTCCCCTGGGGTGGGCGGGGGAGCTGGAGCACGGGAAGGGGCCCCGTTCCCGTTCACCGTACAGGGGCCGGCTGTATTGCTGAGAGTTAAGATGTGAGGAAGCCTTAACAGGTTCGTTCACTCAGAAAACCGGGAAGAGTTTTCCGGGAGAGGGAACAGCATGTGGCAAAGGGTGCGTGGTGAGTATGCACGCAGGCAGGCGAGTCCAGCCTGCCGCCTCAGAGAGAGCGAGAGGGAGCTGGAGGCGCGTGAGGCCAGGAGAGGGGTTGTGGGGGAAGGGGAGTCAGGAGAGAGGCCAAATTTGCCAGAGCTCATTAGGGTCGGCTGGGGAACTTGGGCAACCACCGGAGTGTGACGTCATTGATCCGGCCTCTGAGTCCTGTCATCCGAGCATTTGCCCAGGCACAGGTGTTGCTGAGAGTCCTGCAGGCAGTGCTGGCAGTGACGCCCGGTCACCGAAAGCCGGGCTGCCCTGCAAGGCCCGTGGGTTGCACATTTTTACCTTTGTCTCAACAGGACCAAGGTAAGGTCACCAGCTTCGGAGGAGGAACAGGGAGGGGTTTCACCATCAGCTTTGCTTTGGGAGAAAAAGCAAAAAAAAAAATGAGTGGCCTGGTTGCAAACTCTACTTGGGAGGTGGGCTCAGATCCTAGAGAGAAAAAAAAAACCACACACACAAAACAAAAAAAAGCAAGAGAAGCCCATTCAAGTCCTGGCCCGGCTGCTGCGGAGGAGCTGCGTCTGCCAGCAGGGAGGGGTGTCAGCTGGGACAAGAGCCAGGTGACCTTCAAACCTGACCTTTCCCCCCCTGCAGGTCAGTCACACGGGTCAGAGCGGAGATGTCAGTCTCCCAGGCATTTGGCCTCGGCGGGCGGTGGGGGCAGGAGCAGGCCTGCAGGCTCGCGGGGGTTGTAGCTGGGAATCAGAGAGATAAGGGGGGAGTGCCCCGGCCGGGAGGACATCAGCTGGGAGGGAAGGGGGCGCCGGACACTGCGCGGAGGTCAGCGGGGCGAACTGAGGTCAGCGTCTGGCTTTCCAAGAACGAGGCGACCCGGGGGACATCTGTTTCCATTCACGGCCTGGAGCAGAGCTGGGCTGTGGGCTCTGACGGCTGATTGTGCAACGCGAGGGCCTTCCCACCAGCCTCCTCTGGTGACACGGGGAGGAGGGGACTGCCGAGACCGGCACCTCTCACGCACCCAGTCCGTTTATTCAGTGCCTCCCGCCCAGCCCCCCGGCTCAGGGAGTGCAAAGGCTGCCTGAAGCCACACAGAGCACCGGACCCGGCGCTGTCTCCTCCCACAGGCACAGCAGGCATGGTGCCCAGGGCCCACAAGAGATGTAGGGGCTCAGGAGAGTGTTTGCATTTCTCTTTAAAAAAAGAAGAAGAAGAAGAAGAAGAAGAAGAAGAAGAAGAAGAAGAAGAAGAAGAAGAAGAAGAAGAAGAAGAAGAAGGAAAGCCGAAACCGGTTTGGCTCAGTGGTAGAGCGTCAGTCTGTGACCTGAAGGGTCCCGGGTTCGATTCCGGTCAGGGGCATGTACCTTGGTTGCGGGCACATTCCCCGGTAGGGGATGTGCAAGAGGCAGCTGATCGATGTTTCTCTCTCATCGACATTTCTAGCTCTCTATCTCTCTCCCTTCCTCTCTGTAAAATATCAATAAAATATATTTTTTAAAAAAAAGAAAGAAAGAAAAACATAGTTCAGCTCGTATTGTTACCAGAAAGGAGACTTGGCCCTCCCCGGGTCTGCGTAGGGCCTGTGGTAATGTGTGGGTTCTTAACTTCGGGCAGGAAAACATTTAGCAATGCAGGTCCGGGTGATTCTGAGAGCGCTTTATTAAAGCGGGGGACAGGGGGACAGGGAGGGGCTGAGGGTACGAGGAGCATCGGGAGAGAGCTGGGCAGGGCTGCTCTGGCTCACTGAGAAATAAACGAACAGCCACGGCGGAGGAAAGCCAGGGAAAAGGGGGCCTTGGAGACGGGGTCAAGGGGTTGGCCTGCTGCCCAGTGCTCCCCTGGTTGCAAGCCTGTGGGGCCCTTCAGGGTTCAGGGGATGCACGCCTGTGGGGGCGGAAGAGGGGGAGGCAGAGGCTCAGGCTGCTCCTGGAGGGAGGTTGAGCTCAGGACTTTTGTTTCCTTCCTGTGAGGGGTTTAGAGGCTGGGAACTTAGGGGTGGTCTGAGGGGACGTTTCAATAGGATAGTCCTCAGGTGTCCCAGGTGTGTCCTCGCAGGGTCCTGGGCTCCACGGACGGGTCGGTGCCAGGGCAGGGGGGCATAAGTTACCATTTGGTTTTGCTGCTTTTCTGGGCCCGGAGCTGAACTACAGTGGAGGCCAGATGTCATGTCTGGGGAGGAAAGGTCAGGAGGTCGATATGCCAGGGGAGGAAAGGCCACCCTGAGGGGACGTCCAGCACCAGCTTTGCCCACTGCTAGGCACCGGGGCTTCCACCCTGGGGACCGTCTGTGTCTGGCTGTGAATTGCTCGGCCAGTTTGCTCAGCTCTCTGTCTCAGTTTCCTCACTCTACTTGCCGAAGAATTTTCCTGGCTTCTTCTTCTTTTTTTCTTTTTTCTTTTTATTAAGGTATTATATGTGTACATAGCTTACCATTGCCCCCCCCCCACCTCCCATTCATGCCCTCCCTCCCCAGAGTTCTGTGCTCCTTGGTTGTACTTATATTCATGCATACCAGTCCTTCGGTTGTTCTCTTATCTCCCCCCAGGTCTCCTTCCCCTCCCCGCTGTCATTTGGCAGTCTGCTTGTTTTATGGTGACTATCTCAGGATCACATGAAGAGAATCCACTCCTCATTTGGCAGTCTGCTTGTTTTATGGTGACTATCTCAGGACTACACGAATAGAGTCCGCTCCTCCTCTGGTTCACACTGCCCCTTCCCCTGGTTCCCACTGCTTCCCCTGGGACACACGGCTCACCCGGGGCACATGGCCCCCTGGGACACACAGCTCACCCGGGACACCCGGCCCCTTTGGGGGACACAGCTCACCCGGACACACGGCCCCCTGGGACACACGGCTCACCCGGAGCACACGGCCCCCTTGGGGGACACGGCTCACCTGGGGAACATGGTCCCCTGGGGCACATGGCCCCCTGGGACACATGGCTTTTCCTGGCTTCTTAACATTCTGCCTCAGTATTACTTTTTAAAAAATTGATTTTAGGGAGGAAGGGAGAGGGAGAGAGAGAAACATCAATGTTGAGAGAGAACCATTGATTGGCTGCCTCCTGCACGGCCCCTATTAGGGATCGAGCCCACAACCGGGGCATGTGCCCTGACCAGGAATTGAACTGTGACCTCCTGGTTCATCGGTAGAAGCTCAACCACTGAACTACACCAGCCAGGCTTAATTTTGTCTTTTTATCTATGAACTAGATTGATCATTTAAAAATATTGTGTAATCTTACCTAATAAAAGAGAAACAAGCAAATTAAACCATCACTCAGCCACACCCACAGCCAATCAGAGTGAGTATGCAAATTAACCCAACAAAGATGTGGGTTAATTTGCATATGCAGGCACAGAGTGGTGTGAAGCCTGTTATGAGGGGAAATGAGGCAGCGGAGGGAGCCACTGGATTGGTGCTCCAGACAGAAGCAAGGACTTGCCGGCTCTGGGATGCTGGGGAGCAGGGACTTGCAGGCTCCCGGAGGGCTGGGGTGAGGAGCGAGGCTGGGAGTGAAACCAGGGGCCTGTTCTTGCACGGGTATCGTGCAAAGAGCATCTAGTATTTTGTAATAGAGAAAGGAGTCCAGGTCGGCAGAAGTGCCGAGGGCCTATATAAAGAAGTGGCTCCGTTTGGATGGTGATGTGCTACTGAGCCCCGTGAGTAAGACCCAGGTCTAGGGTTAGCGGGCCTGCTTCCCTCACATTCCCCCACAGCGGGGTGGTCTGCCCTGGTCTGTCAGGATCTAAAACCCCTTCTCTTTCCAGCCTGGTCCTTCCGGGCTCAGGTATGCACCTTCCCAGGGAGACCTCTGTTGGCCCCCGTAACTAGGTCCCCCCTTATATGTCCTGGCTGGGACTCAGCTGCCCTGTGAACTCCTGGTGCAATTAAGGCTTTGAAACAGGGCCTGAAAGCGGAGGTCTGGGTTTGAATCCCAGCTCTGCCAGGTATCAGCTATGCAATTGGGCAGGCTGTTCATCTCTCTGACCCCCGGTTTCCCTGTCTGTGAAATAGGGTAGTAAGCGTATCTACCGAACAGAGATGTGATAGGTTAGATTGGGAAATAATTTTAAAGCACTCACAGCTGTGCCTGGCACCAAAAAAGCTCCACCTAAATGTTCATTGAACATGTTTGAAGCCCCACGAGTGCAGAGACTGTGCATGGCTTTGCTCTCTCTGGTATCTCCAGGCCTTGCACATAGTAGGCATTCAAATGTTGGAATGAATCAATAAATGAGTGTACTCGGGTCCTCCTCCTTTTGTCTGTAAGCTCCTTTCTGCTGGAAGTCATTCACACCTTAGAGTGAAGTATGGCTCGATGCCACCCTGCCCCTTTCCTAGAGCATCATGGGAGAAAACGATTTGCCTTCCCGGGGAAGGGGCATCAGGCCTTAGCGATCAGGTGGGGAGTTTCATCAGGAGAGGGGACGGGCAGGCTTTATCCTCAGGGCCTGTAACTGGGAGCCATGTCCTCTGCTCCGTGGAGTGAAGCCCTGAGCACTTGTGCTCTTTATGTTTTTCAAGGAGACACTTTCCTCCCCTGTGAGGGCGGGACACCTTGGGCAGGCAGCAGCTGTCAGACCCCAGCAGGCGGGCCTCCCCAGCAGACCTCCCTCCCCCCTGACCCCCCGGGGCAGCAGGGAATGAAAGAATCGCCAGCCCAAAGCTTTCCCGGAGGAAACCGCGCCCACAGGTCTGCAGGAAGCCCCATTCATTCACGGGAGGACAGCCCACCCCACTTGGGATCAAGCGCAGGTCACCAGAGCTCAGAGAAAATAGGACCCTTGCTACTGGGAACGTATGGTTTTGAGGCCCGGCAGGAACCTGGGAGGAGCTGCTGGCCCTGAAATCTGGCCCTGATAGCGAGCTGGGCCCCCGGCCTGGGCTGCCCCCCAGCCCCGCTGGGAACCCCCAGGCTGGCTGTGTGACCCGATCCTGCTGGGCCCCGACCAGAGGAGAGTGGCTACCTTCCCCGGTAAAATTGTTCCGGGGAGCCCTGGGGTGTTAATGTCTCCTCTCAGAGCTTTTTTATAAAGTTCATGTGTGCAAGAAATTAACTGATGGGTCGCTGTTTGACACCTGGGTCTGTGTGGTCCCGAATACTGCTGCAGAAGTGATATCTCAATTGTAGAACATTTATTGGGCACCTACTGTATCCCACGCCCCGTGCCATGCACTGAGGAAAGCCAGTGCATCTCGTCAGGGATTACTGGGTGCTGATGCGGGCCAGGCCCTGTGGAAGGCACGGAGGCTCAGATAATTGACTTGTAGAGCCAGTCCCCGACTCCGGAGTGCATGACCTTCCCACTGCCCCTGTAACACATGACCACGACTTCGTGGCTCCAGGGAAAGAACTGAGAGGCAGCGGCCGAAGAGGATTTCCCAGCGTCGCAGACAGAAGCAGAGCGGGGACCTGGCCCAGGTGTGTCCACGTCTGGAGCCTGGGTCCCTTCCACCTCCCTGGGTGGCGTGTCATGGTGGTCGGACGGGGCTGGGGCTGAGCCCCAGCTCTGCTATCTGCCTGACCTCACACAAGTACGAGACCGCTGCCTCCCATCTGTGGCTCGGGCATCAAAACAGTACCTGTCTCGGGGTTGCTGTGAACAGGTGATGGAATATAAGGCTTGTGAAATATTGATCCCTGTATAAAACACACACACACACACACACACACACACACACGCACACACACACACACGCGCACACGCACACACACACACACACACACGCACACACGCACGCACTGACATTACAGCACACTGAGGATGTTTGTGGAACGCTTCTCACGCAGTTTCACTGAAGTCTCCCAAGAAACACAGTGTCACTGTGCACCCACCCACAGGGGAGAGAGAGGAGGACACCCAGGTTCAAGGGCATGAGTCACCTCCCCACGGCCACGTGCTCAGCCAGCCCCCACTCAGCACTGTCTTCCAAAGAAGCTTTTCTGGGCAGGCAGAGTCTGTCGGCCCAGCTCAAAATTTGGATGAGGCAGCAGCTGGAATCCCCACCCATCCTACGGGGCTCCCACCCACCCCAGCCCTCTGGCCACGGAGCCAGCATACCACCTCGGGAAGAGACCGCCCCGGACTGCAAGGAAGTGCTCATATTCCAGAGTGACAGGGCCACTCCCAGCCACGTCTCCAAGCAAGTTAAGGGGGGGTGGGGGGGGACGGGGTGTGTGTGCCTCCTCCTGCTGCTGGCTAGCTGACCACTGCCATCTGAACTGCCTGGTTGGAGTCTCTGGGGCCAGATGTTATAGGGCAAGCTAAAAATAACCCGGCGGCGGCGGGCCACCGCTGGGGGGTGGGGTTGGGGGTGGGGGCATGTGCTGGGCGTGGACAAATGATCGGAGGGGGAGCTAAGAGAGTCTGGCAGACCATGCACGCTCCTGCTCCCCATTCAGAGGACCCACCTGGCAGCAGGGCCCTCTTCTCTGAACATCTGGGAAGGAACCCCTCTTCCAGCTGCAGGATGGGCAGCAGCAGAAGGAAGGTCATCTGGGTTCTGTGCTCGTTGCTGCTGCTCCTTGAAGCCAGTTCTGCCAAGACTATTTGGAAACGGGCATTGCACGCGAGGCTGGCTGAGAAACCCCACGTAAGTGCCTGGATGGGGAGGTTGGGAGTGGGGGGGGGCATCCCCAGACGCTGCTCCTTCTGTTAGGCGCTCCCCAAAAACACAGGCAGGGCAGGTGTCTGTCTTTATCTGTGAGTGTCCACGTCAGGCGGAGGGCAGATGGAACTCACGTCTCCAAGGGGCTCCTTGCCTGGAAGCGAAGAAGAGGACATCAGAAGTGTGCACGGGGCCTGTGATGTGCTTTTGCCTACCGAGGGTACTTTCTCCTGGCAAGCAGCCCCTGGGTCCAAGGACCTGAGGCTGAGCGCTGTCTCTCAACCAGCGTTTTGTACAACGAGCTTATGCATGCGTGCAGTTATTTACCCGTTCAGTAAACATTTACTGGGAACTGCTCTGGGCCAGGCACTGTGGGGGGTCCAGTGGGTGCGTGATGGCAATACCAGCTCCCACCCTTCAGGGCAGCGGAGGCAAGTGGGGGCGGGGAGGCAGTCGGGTGACAAGTGCCGGCAGAGCCAAGGGGTGGCCTGACATAACAAGTGCCAAGAAGCACGTGCCCTGGAGCCAGGTGTTGGGGTTTGGACTCAGGCTCCGCTGCGCACCGCTGTGTGACGTCAGGCGAATCGGTGGGCCTCTCTGAGCACCAGTGATCTCCTCTGCTCGTTTGAAAGAGACAGAATGATGCGTTTCTTTCCTGATGCCTTGCCAGGTGGCTGTCATTAAGTTGGTGCCCAATACATTCTTGTGGGGGAAATTATGGGCAAATACAATGGAAGCACAGGAGAACTTATGCAGCTCTGCCCCAGGAGAGTCAGGGAGAATTTTCCAGGGTTGGGGGCATTCAATCTGGGGCTTTGAAGGATGAATAGGAGTTTGCCAGGTAGAGACACGGGAGAGAGGCTGTTTAATGAACCTAGGTACTATGAGGAGTACTAAACTATATCAAGGCCAATCTCAGCCTCCAGGGTTTACATTCTATAGGCCATGCAGGAGGTCACTGGGAGTGGAAAAAAGTAGTAGTGGCTGAAATGAGGGTAGGTGTTTAGAAGAAGAAAAGCTCATGTGAGATGGTATAGTCACAGAAGGCTTCCTGGAGGAGGTGAGACCCTGGCCAGATCTTGAAGAATTATTAGGTATTTGGAGAGCCCAGGTGGTGTGGCTTAGCAGTTGAGCATTGACCTATGAACCAGGAGGTCATGGTTTGATTCCCACTCAGGGCACAGTTCCCAATGTAGAGAGGGCCAGAGGCAGCCAATCAATGATTCTCTCTCATCATTGATGTTTATATCTCTCTTTCTCCCTTCCTCTCTGAAATCAATGAATATATATATATATATATATATATATGTATATTTTATTGATTTTTTACAGAGAGGAAGGGAGAGGGATAGAGAGCTAGAAACATCGATGAGAGAGGAACATCGATCAGCTGCCTCCTGCACACCCCCTACTGGGGATGTGCCCGATGTACATGCCCTTGACCGAATCAAACCTGGGACCATTCAGTCCGCAGATCGACGCTCTATCCATTGAGCCAAACCGGTTTCGGCCAATGAAAATATATTTTTAAAAAAGGATTTGAAGAAAGGAAAAACAAAGAAGTTGAGAAAGGCCATTCCCGAAGAAGACTCAGTGTGGCAAAGGGTTGGGGCAGAAGTGGTGTGGCGCGGAGGCCTGAGGGGACAGTCCTTCCTACCGGAGAGGCTGTGTGTGGAAGGAGGAGAGGGAGCCTCTCCGGTTTCACTGCTCCGTGCTCTGTGCCGGCCTGAAGGATGACTGCATCCTCCTAGGTACTGGCACTTGGTACCACAGAGGGATTTCTGATACATCACCTGGTCTTTTTTTATATATATATTTTATTGATTTTTTACAGAGAGGAAGAGAGAGGGATAGAGAGTTAGAAACATCGATGAGAGAGAAACATCGATCAGCTGCCTCTTGCACACCCCCTACTAGGGATATGTCCACAACCAATGTACATGCCCTTGACCGGAATCGAACCTGGGACCTTCCAGTCCGCAGGCCAATGCTCTATCCACTGAGCCAAACCAGTTTTGGCACATCACCTGGTCTTACCTCCACCTAGTTGTGGGGTGTCCTAGGAGCAGACATCTCACTGGGAGGAATGGCAAGTCTGGGGTGTTGAGGATGATGTACTCAGGGGATGGAGGAGTCTCTTTAAAACACAGGCCTGGCTCTGGCCAGATGATGGCTGGAGCATCATCGTGTGCACCAAAAGGTTGCAGGTTCGCTTCCCAATCAGGGCACCTAGGTTGCGGGCTTGATCCCTGGTTGGGGTGTGTACGAGAGGCAACCAATTGATGTTTCTCTCTTACATCAATTCTCTCTCCCTCCCTCCCTCTCCCCCTCACTCTGTCCCTTTCCCTCTCTTCCTTTCTGTCTCTCTAAAAACCAATTTTTAAAAAAATCCACCCAGGCTGGGGTGGGCCTCAGACCCTGAGTGAGCTGCGTCTAGCCATCATTGTCAGGAGCAAGCACCGGAAGTGTGCCCTCCCTGGGTGGGCAGTCTCCCTGGTCACCAGCACCAGCACCCTCCCCCGCGCCCAGCGCTGAGACAGGAGAGGTGGTAAAGAGCTGCCTCAGAGCAGGAGCAAGCCCCTGGGGAACGCCAGCCTGCTGACTTGTGGCTCAGAAGATGGGGAGGCTGGAACGGGTCCAGGCCCAGGAATTCACCTCACCAGCTGTGCAGCCTTGGGCTCCTCACTGCCCTCTCTGAGCCTCAGGCTGTTGCCTGGGAAACGAAGGCAGAGGACCAGATGGCTTCCAGGACTCTTTTCTTTCCCATTCTAACTCCAAAGCCAATGGTCAACAGGGAAGCTAAGCCGAAACCGGTTTGGCTCAGTGGATAGAGTGTCTGCCTGCGGACTGAAAGGTCCCAGGTTCAATTCCGGTCAAGGACATGTACCTTGGTTGCCGGCACATCCTCGGTAGGGGGTGTGCAGCAGGCAGCTGGTTGATGTTTCTTCTGGCTCTCTGTACCTCTCCCTTTCTCTCTGTAAAAAATCAATAAAATATATTTAAAAACAAAACAAAAACAAACACAAACAAAACAAAACAGGGAAGTTAAGAGTCCTAGAAAGCAGACCCCACACACTCAGAGTCAGGACTTTCCCATGTGGCCCCCACTGCCCCCACCCCAAGCTGAGTCAGACCTTCTGCCCTGAGGTCAAGGTGGGTGGGGGGACAAGGCCAGGGGCCCAGTAGCACGCTGAAGCCAGGTTGGACCCACGTGGAGAGTTAAACAGAGCCCTTACTAAAGATTAAATCCTACGGTTTAAATCGTAAAAAGGAAGGAAGTGCTCATGAGAAATGAATCCCTTCCTACGTGTTCCACTACGTCCCACGATTCCCTCTGCTCCCAAGCTTGCTAATGCAGATGGTATCCGTATGGTGGAAGTAGTAGGTATTGGGGAACTACTGCTTCTCCCCATTCAGCCCCTTCCATAGGTGGCTAAAGCCAGCCACGACGGGGGTCTCAGCCTGTGGACCCGGGCCGAGGCTGCACCTGCGAGCTGGTTGTTGACGCTGACCGCTGACCGACCAACCGCTGGCCGTCTGCCCCCTGCCGCAGGCACCTCTCCCACCTTCTCAAAGCCCTGCCCCTCGGCAGAGTGGGCACCGGGCCCGAGGAATTTCCTGGACACTGTGTCCATTGCAGCCCGGCGCTCAGACGGGGCCGGAGAGGACGGCATGCCTTCTGCTCCCACAGGACCCCGTGGAGGCCTCTCCCCTCCGGGCCTCAGTTTCCTCCTCCGTGGCACCGGAGCGCCGGCTGTGCGGTCCGGTGAGAAGACCACGGGGAGCCTTGAGCTCCGTGCCTGGCAAAGAGCCACCCTCTCCACATCTGCCCTATTCAAAACAAAACAAAGCAAAACAAAACAAAACAAAACAAAACAAAACAAAACGCAGAACCAAATGTTTATGAGGATAGATAAGACAGAGTGGAATGTCTGTAAATAGCCTAGCGGCCTTTTCTGGGAGCTCAGGGTCAGTTCTGGGGAGCTGGTGCTCGGGGCTTCTTTCCTGGCATTTAATGAAACTCATAAGAACATATCCTGTGCGTCAGGCCAAGCGCTGGCCATGCATTATCTCGCAGGATCCTCTCAACGCATCGCATCTGCCGGGTGGGGCCCATGGCCACTGCCACGCCAGCCTGCAGATGGGACCGCCCGGCGATCCCGGCGTGTCGCTGTGATGTGGCTCTGTTTTGCCCCTAAGCTCCCATCCAGGGCGGCGGCAAGTGGCTGTGCAGTGTGCACCCTGCCCAGAGGTGCCTGCTCAGAGGAGGGGACAGTGAGGGGCTGCAGCAGCCAGGAGCAAGGGGGGTGGGGGGAGTAGTCGTGTCCCAGGCTGGCGTCTTCCCTGATCAAGGTCCGCCTTCACCTGAACTGGGCCTGTCTGCTGCCTTTTTGCATCTACAATAACTGTCTTTCGGGGACGAGCACAGAAGCCCTTTGGACCCGGCAGCCCGAGCATGTCCCTCAGGCTCCCCAGCTGGTCCTTCTCTCCCGTGTGGCTCGGTTTAGTTTTCAGGAACCACTTTGGCAGATGACCAAGGAAAGCAACCACTTTGCTTCATCTGTGTGACCTTTTGTGTGGTGTTTGTCACTTGTCCGGGAGCCGGGGCGCATGAAGGCAAGAACAGCATCATCGGGGTCAGCTCAGCTCTCCTTGTCCCCAGCCCCGGGCCCGGCACGCAGTTGGCCTGGGAACTATGACGTGACCACTAAAGGGATGCATAAATTACGTGGAAACCTTCCAGAACTGGGCAGAGGGGATGGAAAGTTCTAGAAGACGTCCAGGTGCACAGCAGTGCTCAGAGGACGCCCAAGGATTGGTCGAGGTTGCAGGCTTGCTCTCAGCCTGCACGAGCTGGGCTTGACCCCCAGTGTGAGGTCCCCGTTTGGGGGCACCTCTCCCAGGAAGTCCTGTTAGCCGTGCACCAAACCCGGCTCTCCGATTCCAGTGCGGAGGTCCCAGGGCAGCCGGAAATGGCATTCGCCAGTGCACCCGGAACTCTGTGTCCTCTGTTCTGGGGAGAGACATATTTTTAGATCTTTGACGTCCAAATTCCTAAGGAAGAGCGAATAATGCTTAGAGGAACATTGGCTTTCTTCCTGTACCACACAAACGAGTCCTGGGGTGCACTTTTATTGGCCCGACCGTTGTTAAGTTGCTGGAACATTCCAAAGACAGGGAAAGCTCTTGCTAATGGAATGAGTGGTGTGGGGAGGGCCGAGGGAGGGACTCGGGCAAATTGGGAGGGGTCTGGAGATTGGATTCTTTCTCCTTAAATGGAAATGGTTTCAAACGTTTTCCTGATTATAAAAATGATGTTTATTGTAAAGAAATACAGACAGACTGTCCTAAGTAAGTAAAAATAATTTAAACTCTTCCTCTGACATAAGCTCTGTTGGCATTTTAGGGTGTGTTTGCCTAGACTTTAATGAAGCTGTTATACTCCACATGCATTTATTTTTCTTCACAGGATTTACTCGTAGTGTGTGTGTGTGTGTGTGTGTGTGTGTGTGTTGTTGTTTTGTTGTTGTTTTTGTTGTTTAGAAATTTTCATTAGGATAAAATTCACATAACCATTTAAAAATGAATAATTCACTGGCATTTAGAACACTCACGATATTGTGCAGCCACAATATCTCTAGTTCCAAGACATTTCTATCACCCCCAAGGGAGATCCTAGGCCCATTAAACAGTCACTCTCCACTCATTGGCAACCACCTATCTGCTTTCCGTCTCTCTGCATTTGTCTGCTTGAAACACACTATATAATAAAAGCCTGATCTGCTAAGTGTCCAGTCATCTGATGACAGGTCAACTGTTCAACCAATCAAAGCATAATATGCTAATGATGTGCTAAGGCCATTCAACCACTCGCTATGACATGCACTGAAGACCAGGGGGCAGTCGACCAGTTCCTACGATGTGCCCTGACCACCAGGGGGCAGATGTTCCAACTGGTAGGTTAGCTTGCTGCTGGGGTCTGGCCCATCGGGACTGAGGGAGATGGGCCAGACACGCCCTGGGCCCTCCCACAGTTCCTCCCCAGCCCTGATTATGCACCGGTGGGGTCCCTCGGCCTGGCCTGTGCCCTCTGGCAATCCGGGACCCCTTGGGGGAGGTCAGAGAGCCGGTTTCAGCCTGATCCCGCAGGCCACTTCCCTCGGGAGGGCGCCAGACATGGGGCTCATGGCTGGCGAGCGCTGCTGCAGTGGCGAGCCACTTCCAATTGGGACTGACTGGGCATGAGCCTGCAGCAGGCACAGTGGGGCAGAACGAGCGGGAGCAGCAGGTGGGAGCTGCAGGCAGCGTTGGACTGCAGGTTTTGGCCTGATCCTCCCAGGCCACCCTGTGAGACCCCACCCGTGCACGAATGTGTGCACCAGGCCTCTAGTTTCATATAAAGGGAATCACGTGGGGCATGGAATTGTGTCTGGCTTATTCTTACTGTTTTGTACCTTGTGTGTTTCATTGAATGTCTGTGGTGCGTACGTTAATATGGCAGCTCTGTGTCCCCTTTCCAAAGGCTGCTATGGTTGCTCCAAGGTACAGATGTGCCATTGTCTATTTATCCAGCCTCCTTTGGCTGGACACCCGGGAATCAGACTTAGACTAGCTAAGCACTGGGCTTCCTACCCACGGAGCCGGAACTGGCATTCCCCTAACCTGCTTGCCTAATAGCAGCAGAATGGCTTTGCA
Source organism: Vespertilio murinus (assembly GCA_963924515.1). NCBI lineage: Eukaryota > Metazoa > Chordata > Mammalia > Chiroptera > Vespertilionidae > Vespertilio > Vespertilio murinus. The sequence continues at coordinate 24,564,229 of OZ004716.1, forward strand.
CATCCCCAGAGGCCTCCACGACCATCTCCCCTGGGAGAGGAAAGTAGCCCCCAGACCATCGACCTGAAGGGAGTCAGGTATAGCCGCGGAAGGCCTGCAGAACTGGAAAGTGCCTACTGTAAATGGGTCCCCCAGCTGCTTGATCATAGACCTGCAATACAGTCCCCTGGCGGGAACGGAAATAACCGATGAAGATCCCCGGTTCCTCTGGGTTTTCATGAAGGCTGTTAAGGTGAGCTGCCGTTTGACCCGGGGGATGTGACCTGCCGTTATTTTATTTAGGCTCAGTGGCGGTGGAGAGGTTGGCGGGCGAGGGCTGCGGAGAGTGTAGGTGCCTCGGACACCCGGTGGGAACAAAACCAAGTCCTGTGTAAGGGGAGAAAACCAAGAAACTGACGAGTCTGTCAATCACACTGTTCCCATGGTGACCAGGGGTTTGGTGCCACTTAAAGGCCAGAGCCAGGCAGGGACTGTGAGTGAGAGGCCCAGCTGTGGGATGGGCTTATGGTGTTCCAGGGGCCTCATGGAGGCAGGGGCCCTGGGCAGGAATGAGCAAGGGCAGAGTGGTGGGAGGGAGGTCAGAGACGTGGAAGGGTTGGGGGCAGCTCCGGTCGGATCTTACCACCACCCTCCCCCAGGGGCTGGGAAGCCATTGACGGGCGATCGACTTATTTCTTTGATGCAAGTCCATTCTTCCTCAGAACCCCAGGAAGCATCCTTTGTTTAGGACCATCTCTGAGTATCACCTTGCAGAACATGAAATATTTTCCCAAGCATTTCATCCTTTTAATCTGGGCCCCTTGGGGAAATCAGTCCTTTATCACCCACCGCCATCTGGGGTCTCCCAGGCCCCATCGAAATAACTCCCCGCGGAGATCTGACTTCTAAGGCGCTTATCTCTTTTGTTCTCTCTGAATTCTGCGAAACGTCTGAACTTTCCTCTGAGAGCCGTGGCACATCTAAAATTGATCTCTCTACCCCCCTACGGCTGGGGGTGCCATTAGGGGAGTCGGCGAGATAGAAGAAAAAAAGGGAGGAGGCAAGATACAAAATGGCATATGCTGTCTGATCTCGACTAAAAAGACAGAAGGTCAAGGATGCCTGAGCATCCTTCCCACGCGGCTGTCGTGGTGGCCGCAAACTCCGTGCGCTGCTCCTAAGGTCCCGGACAGGCGTCGAAGGTGGGTGAAAAGTACCGTATTTGCCGGCGTATAAGACGATTTTTTGGCCCTGAAAATACCGTATTTGCCGGCGTATAAGACGATTTTTTGGCCCTGAAAAATACCGTATTTGCCGGCGTATAAGAGACTGGGCGTATAAGACGACCCCCTAACATTTCCACTAAAAATACAGAGTTTGTTATATACTCGCCGTATAAGACTACCCCCCACTTGGAGGCATATTTTTCAGGGCCAAAAAATCGTCTTATACGCCAGCAAATACGGTATTTCATTTCTTATCTCCGGTGACTGTTAAATTTCATCAATGAGGCTTGGTATAAAAACAGGCTGAGTGGGAAAACCAACCAGCTCCTCCAGACCATGCATTCTCATCCCCCGCTGAAGGAGGCCGGGGGCAGGTGTCACATTCAATCAGGATTTAAAAGGTAGGACCCCAACATGCGTCCAGTGTCGTTAATTCTGAAGAAAATGAATTAAGAGCTAATGGTGTAGGATTATGCCCCCTGCTTGCAGCTTGGAAGTGATTCACAGTGGCACTTGGAATTAGGGGGCCTGGGCAGAGTGAAAAGGCTGAGCCAGGAGACGGAAGTCCCATGCTCCCATCTTCCCTTTGTTCTGGGGGAAGAACCACCCGTCTCCTGAGACCTTCCGCTCCTTACCAGCTCTTGTTGGCTTTGTGCTCATTCTTACTTTTCACAAACTTAATAACCTATATTAGGAAGGAGAGATGAATTCTCTGGGTGAAGCTGGGGTGGGGACCCGAGACCAACCCTGCCCAGGCTCTTTGGAGAGTGGGGATGGGGGTGAGGAGTCCTGGGAGGAAGTTTGAAAAACACTAGACCTTATAATTACACAAATTCCAAGATGCTCCTCCTCTGGACCTACTCTCGGTGGCCTGACGCCCTCTACAGGACATTGGGAATAGTGCATAAAATTTGCAGCTACCACAATAGCAGTGTGGGAAGGATGTTTAGGCATCCTTGACCTTCTGGTCTTTTTAGTCGAGATCAGATGGCATATGCCATTTTGTATCTTTATCTCTCTCTCTCTCAAATAAAATAAGTATTTTTCCTGTCATTAAAATTCTTCATAAGTAATTCTAATTGTCTTCTTTAAACTGAAAAATATAACATGTGCATGACAAAACTCTGTTTGCACTAGTTATCCTATCTAATGAAAGAGTAATATGTAGATTGACCATCACTCCAACACACAAGATGGCTATCCCCATGTTGTCAAATATCCTGCCCCTAGGTGGACACAAGATGGCCACCACAAGATGGCCAGCAGGGGAGGACAATAGGGAGGGACCAGGCCTGCAAGGGAGGGCAGTTGTGGGTGATCAGGCAAGCAAGGGAGGGCAGCTGGGAGGCACCAGGCCCGCAAGGGATGGCAGTTGGGGGTGATTAACCCTGTAGGGGAGGGCAGTTAGGGGTGAGCAGGCCGGTAGAAGAGGGAAGTTGAAGGCAAACAGGCTGGCAGGGGAGCAGTTAGGGGCAATCAGGAAAGCAGGCAGGCAAGCAGTTGGGAGCCAGCAGTCCTGGATTGTGAGAGGGATGTCCGACTGCCCGGTAGGATCAGGCCTAAACGGTCAGTCAGACATCCCTTGAGGGGTCCCAGATTGGAGAGGGTGCAGGCTGGGCTGAGGGACATCACCACCCCTCCTGCCCCCTTCAATGAATTTCGTGCACTGGGCCTCTAGTATACATAATAAAATAGTGAGCAATGAGGAGAAATATCTCTTGGCTTCAGAACCTAATTCTTCTCTTGAAAGGCAATCCTTGATAACAGTTACTTGTGTATTCTTGTAAAAATATTCCAGCCCTATCTATATATATAAAAGAGTAATATGCAAAGTGTTCTCTCAGGAATTAGACCCTGGAGACTGGGAGTTCAATTGCTTGCTATGGTGAATGCTGACCACCAGGGGGCAGCATGGAATGAAGGAAGGCCCCAGCTAGCAGCCAGCAGCTGGGGAAGGGAGGCCCCAGCCAGCAGCCAGAAGGCCCTGATCAGCTCTGATTGCCCACCAGGCCTAGGGATCCTACCTGTGAGCAAATTTCATGCACTGGGCCTCTAGTACAAATACATACATAGTACATGTGTGCATATGTATATTTGAAATCATAGTTAGGTGCATAACAAACTGTGCTTTACCTTAATTTCTTCATGAACCACAATATCATGGTGATCTTTCATAAGCAGGTTACGGGTAGGTTTTGACAGCTACATGCTACTCCACTTTGCAGACAGGCGTTATTAACTTGGACAGTACAGGGGTGGGATTTTGAAATATGTGTGCAAGGGAACGAGGAGGCTTATAAATAGGAATGTAGATGACAGGAGCAGTTTTGGCATAGGCCAGGGGGCAGGAGCAAGCCAGCACGTTTCTTCTCAATGAACCTGTCCTATAGCTAACTGTGGTGTGTGTGTGTGTGTGTGTGTGTGTGTGTGTAGGGATGTGTAAGATCTGCCCTCCACACACCCCACTTTCAAATCCAGAAGCAGGCCAGTGTTCCTGGTATGGACGGGGTCAGAGAGCCCCAGGGGGAATTGCCCGGTGTGACAAACTCCCCCGACCTCCCCTCTAACCTGCTTATTTTATTAGTCACGTGCCTGCACGTCCTATATGCTAAGCTCTGTGCCTTTTAACTCTCATTGACACGTAATGCCAAAAGGCCCAAAGGATCGTGTGCCCAGCTCCACAAACCTGCACCACGTGGCCCAGCAAGAAGCAGAGCAGGGCTGGCCTCCGGGGACCCTGTGCTCTCCCAGCCACTAACCACGAAGTGGCCACTGTCCTCGCTTCTCTCACCAGACAACACTTTTGCCTCCTTTTGAACTAGAATATAAACACATCGTGTGTTCTCTTGTGAGCTGGCTTTTTAAAAACAATCAGTATTGCCAAAACCGGTTTGGCTCAGCGGTAGAGCGTCGGTCTGCGGACTGAAAGGTCCCGGGTTCGATTCCGGTCAAGGGCATGTACATTGGTTGCGGGCACATCCCCGGTAGGTAGGGGGTGTGCAAGAGGCAGCTGGTCGATGTTTCTCTCTCATCGATGTTTCTAGCTCTCTATCTCTCTCCCTTCCTCTCTGTAAAATATCAATAAAATATATTTTAAAAAATAAAATAAAATAAAAACAATCAGTATTATGTTTGTGAGATTCACCCAAGTTGTGTGAATGTATCCACTCTATGTCTGAATTGTAAATTCCTAAAGCCCCATATGGATTATAAGATATATGTGCATAGAGATATATATGTGTATGTACATACATATGCACGTTTTTATATGTATATATACACACACACATATATAGCTTGTTACATATACGTGTATAAAATGAATGTGATGTATATCAGGAACATAATACAGTATATTACGATAGACGCTTAACATACAACCCGGTCACATTTGTTTATCCTTTTTGCTGCTTGCCCCCATCTCAGTTGGGGGCTATTACAAAGAGAAGCATCGTTAATCCTCAGAGCAACCCACCCCGGCTGCTTCTGCTGTGCAGAAGACTCAGGAGCTCAGAGAGGCCCAGCTCAGAGAAGCTCCAAGCCGGGCCCTGGGCACCACTGACACCGCCTTCTCCCCGCAGGCCGAGGGGGCGGACAGCCCCTGGCAGCCCCGCGCGGACCGCTGCCCGCCGCCCCCGCGCTCGCTGCCCCCGGGAGCCTGCCAGGCGGAGCCCTGCCAGGCCCACTCCGAGTGCCCGCAGCGCCAGCGCTGCTGCCACAACGGCTGCGCCTACGCCTGCCTGGAGGCCGTGCCGCCCCCGCCAGGTAGGCACCCCGGCTGGGGCTGGGGCAAGGGGGAGGCGGCCGGCGGGAGAGGGCGAGGGAGGAGGGACGGGGACCCGGGTGAACTGTCCCGCCACGCCCTGCCCCGAGGTGCGGGCTGGGAGGAAGCAGGTGGACCGCCCATCTGTGGAAGGGGACGGTTGCGGCTCGCTGAGCCAGCTCCAGGCAGTGCGGGGCGTGTGCTCCGGGGGAAATGACCCTCCTGTGAAGACGGGGAGATCTCTCCCTAAAAGGCTGGACCAGCTCCCCTGGGCCTCCGGCTGCTGGAGCCTCATAGGTGGCAAGGGGGCCTCCAGGTCTCCACGGACCAACCAGGTCCCTCCTCCTGGCCCCGGGGGCATTTGAGATGGAGACCTGGGACTTTAGCAGGCCAGGTGGGGGGCCCAGAGAGGCAGGGGGATGCAGACTCCTGGGTTCAAATTCACGGGCTAGCTGGTGGCCTCCGTAGACCTCTCCCCACTCCCCAACACAAGTAGAACGGGACTGAATCGAGAAAGGGCAGCTTATGGCGGGCCTGACCATTCATTCGGAAGCGCTTGGGCCCCAGCAGGGCTGGGAGCAGGTCACCACTAGCAGGTGCAATCTTAAGCAGAACCCCTTTGGGAGGAACAGTTCTCAGAGATTCACCTTTGAAAGGAAGGAGCTTCAGATTCCTCCTGGAGAGAAGGTTTAGGACAGGATGGAAGGGAAACCATGGGGAACACTGAGCAGCAGGGGAAGGGACGGCGGGGGTGGGAGGTGGGGGGTGGGGGGCAGGAGATGGACAGCTGCCTCCCTCTGGATGGAGAAAACGTGTCCCTAATTGGTTAAGGGGGCAGCAAAGTCTCCACCCTCAGTTCTGCTTGCACTGCACCTGAGGGTTCCCTGGGCTTCAGTTACTGAAGGTGGCTCAGAGGTTAACCCCAACCTCTCCTCTCCTCTCCTCTCCTCTCCTCTCCTCTCCTCTCCTCTCCTCTCCTCTCCTCTCCTCTCCTCTCCTCTCCTCTCCTCTCCTCTCCTCTCCTCTCCTCTCCTCTCCTCTCCTCTCCTCTCCTCTCCTCTCCTCTCCTCTCCTCTCCTCTCCTCCAAAGGCCAAAGCTAGAGCGACCACAGTTTTTCCCCCCTTTGGAGCGAGATCACAGCCCTTAAAGATGCTCTTACTTAATCACAGTCTCCGGAGCGTTTGAGCACCACCTCTGGTTCAGAGACTGGGCAGGCACTCAGGACCTGGTGGCTCCTACAAGCCCCTTTATAAGAAAGACGACATGGCGCCCCCTCCTGGTGGAAGAAGCAATTAGGTGCTTCCCTCCAGCTGCCCCTCCCTTCGGATTGCGGATTGCCATAGGGCACAGGGATTCTAGCCTCACCACATGCCAGGCCAGCTGCTTCGGGCAGTGCACAAGCTGTACACCTGGCCCTGACATTCCCGGCTGCCTTTCCACACACCATCTCGTTTTGCGTAGGAGTCCTGGGAGGTGGAGAGAATGCTGTCAGCCCTATTTTACCGTTGAAGACACTGAAGCTCAGAGGAGCCCAGCCAGCTGCAGAGGTCACACAGCAGACAGGCTGGAGGTTCAGCCAGGCTTCCGTGAGGTGTCCGCTGCCGTAGGCCCCAAGTGCAGGGTTGGGGGGCCCCTGCGTCAGTACCTGGCCCATATACAGGCCCCTCACTGCCTGAAACACCCCAATCCCAGACACCCAGGAGGAGGCTCACTTCCCCCCCTCAGACCCTTGTCCAGAGGGGGCCACTTTCTTGGGGAAGATTCCCTTCTCTTCCTGGCAGTCCCTCCTCCAACCATCCCTTACCCTCTTTACCTGCTTCAGTTTCCCTTACAGTCCGCTCCGAGTACTGTGTTTTATTTGTGTGTGCACTGACTGTTTCCCCCACGTGAAGGTCAGCCCCACAAGGAGAATTTGGTCTATCTTATTCATTGCTATGTCCCCAACCATCTAAAACAGTCTCTGGGCTCCTAAAAGTTATTCAATGGGTCCATGATTCATAAAGTAATAAAATGACTGTTTTTCACTGGCCAGCAGAAAGAGACATTAGTTAGTCATAACAACAATGGTAATGATATTTAACACAAGGTTCCTCCCCCTTGGCACTCTTGAGGGTTAGATAATTCTACTCGGGGTTGGGGGGGGGGGGCTGACCTGGGCATTGTAGACTATTGAGCAGCATTCCTGGCCTCTATCCATCAGATGCCAACACTACCCCCACTCCCCATCGCGACAACCAAAAATACCTCCAGACTTTGCTAAGTGTTCCGTGGAGAACAGAATTGCTTCAGACTGAGAACCATGATCTTCTATGAGCAGGTGCCTTGCAGTGCATCAGGCCCTATTCTGAGCAGCTTACACACTTCACTGCATTCCCCGGGGGGTGGAGAGACTGTTTTCAAAAGCAAAGCTTGAGATAAGGGCTGGGGTACAGGGAGGCTAGGTAGCAGGTGACCCCAGGAAGTTCTAGCGAAGGAGCAGAGAGGTGAGCCTGTGGGCCTTCAGGCCTTTGGGGGTCTGCAAATTGATGGCAGGCCTTCACCAAGTTTCAGGATTCCAAAAAGTGTAGCAGCATGTGTACAGTTCCCTGCTGCCCAGAAACCCTTGACCAAGGCAGAAGAGGATACAAACAATAAATATCGGTAAGTTTCCCATTGGTGAAAGATAGCATTGAAAACATTTTCTATTGTGTGGTGGGGAGAAGAAGGGGAACACCAGAAGGCTGGGAATAGTAGCTGCAGAACGTCATCATGCCATTCCTCTTGTTTGGAAATTGCAAATTATGGGTTTGTTTCCCTGCTGTGTCAGTTTCCACGCTGTGAGATGATCCAGCATTTTTACCAATACCCATCGAGGCACTTTCAAAGGCGCTAGACAGCACATGAACCTCTTTAATTTAAAAAAATATATATTTTATTGATTTTTTTACAGAGAGGAAAGGAGAGGGATAGAGAGTTAGAAACATCAATGAGAGAGAAACATCGATCAGCTGCCTCCTGCACACCCCCTGCCGGGAATGTGCCCGCAACTAAGGTACATGCCCTTGACCGGAATCAAACCTGGGACCTTTCAGTCTACAGGCCAACGCTCTATCCACTGAGCCAAACTGGTTTTGGCTGAACTGCTTTAATTTTATCATATTTCTGATACCGACTAAAGCAGAGGTCAGAAGCAAATATAACCTCAGGCCGATTTCATTTGCTCTCCAAAGTGCTTTAAATTTTTAAATTACTCGTGGCCAAACATTTAAATACCAGAAGATTTATATTAGTTAGGTTTATAGCTTAAAACAAAAATCAGCTCTGGAAACACTGGAAACTGCTGGCCAAAGCTGACCAACAGCCGACCCACTGAGGCAGAAGCCCTCTCTAATTTGCCATATCTGTTTGTCCCTCCTGGCCCGATTTCCTCCTTTATGTTGCCTATCTGCCTCCGGGAGGTATTTGGGCTTTCAACCCCTGCTTTGGATTTTTGAAGACCTTTCAGTCTACTTTGTGGGTCACTCTTCTGGTTAAAAATGTGCTGGTTATAGAACAAGCTGTGCTGCTGTAACAAAAAGACCCATCAACTCAGGGGCCCAACCTATGAGGCGTTCACTTCTCCCGCAGGTAATAGGCCAGAGGTAGACAGATGGTTCGTGGCAGCCAGGGGTCTCTGATCCACCGTCCTCCAAGGACCCAGGTTCCCTCCATCTTGTTGCTCCACAAGATCATAGTGACTCCCAGCCCGTGGGAAGAGGGAGAGAGAAACAAAGGGGAGAGAACAGGCAGAGGATGCAAGAGCAAGACCAGAAGGTACATTATCACTACTGCTCACATTCCATTGGCCAGAACCCAATCACATGGCCACACCTAGTTGCAAGGGAGGCTGGGAAATGTAGTCTCCAGCTAGGGTGGCCAGCCAAAACTCAAAGTTCTATTACTAAAAGGAAAGGGCAAGTGTATGCTGGAGAACCACCATTGTTTCTCCCCCAGGGGCTGGGGCATTTCTCAGCTGCCTGCGGAGGGCCTCCATTTAACCGTGTGTTATTTTGTTAGTTGTAGATTGGCTGGTAGAGCCGAAACCTCGATGGCTTGGTGGCAATGGCTGGCTCCTGGATGGCCCCGAGGAGGTGTTACAAGGTACTTACAGGATCGAGCCAGACCTGACATCGTAGCCAGGATCCCCCTTTTCAAGCTGCCACCAGAATACTGATAATAGGGGCTGCTCTGCTCCAGCACACTGCCTGCCCCCAAATACTCAGACCTCTTAGAGCCTCCCCCACTCCAACACAGAAGGGGGGGGGGGCAGGGTGCTTGGCCAGGCTCTCAGCATCCCCAGGACAGTATAGAGTTTGACTCTCCCTGGGAATGGGGCCCCCTTCCTGGTGGAGAATTGAGGGGGAGGGTGCTTGGGGCTGGTTTACAGATCCTTAAAATGCTAGCAAGGGGATTGCTGCCTCCTGATGATGGGAGCAATGATGATGGGAACCACATGCGGGCCCGGGGCCTAGAGAACTGTAGGGTTCAATTGTGTACTCTTCATGTATGTCATGTGCTTGGGATTCTGCACACTTCTCTGTGTGTGACTGTATTCATGAGAGTTTACAGCTGTGCAAGAAACTGGCTGCGTATGTCTGAATAATTGCGCATCTGTGTTCATGTAAATGTGTGTAACTATAAGTGTGAATGTGTGTGTGCATTCAGGATTTGTGTGCATGTGAACGTGTGTGTGGATGGTTGTATGTGTAGTGTATATATGTGTGTTAGGACTTGTGGGGGTGGTGAAAATGTGTGTGTGATGTGTGAGTGTGTGTGTTTCAGGATTTTTGTGTGTGAATGTATGTACACATGTGACTGTAAGCATGAGCATAGGTGTTTCAGAGTGTGTGAGTGAACATATGTTTGCACAGCTCTATGCATCGGAGGGCACGTGATGTGACTTTGAACTGCTTCCTGTGTGCGTATGTGTGCATGTGTGCATATGTGCATGTGTACACCTGACACTGAGTGAAAACCAAGGCTCAGCCTGGAACCTGGGGCACAGTTGAGAGGTGCCCCTCTGGATACCGTGTTCACTGCGCTCACTGCCCGTGCCACGTGTCCTTCCCGCAGCGGAGACCTGCAGCACCACAGAGGACGGGGCAGAGCCACTCCTCTGTCCCTCAGGCTACGAGTGCCACATCCTGAGCCCAGGTGACACGGCCAAGGGCATCCCCAACCGAGGGCAGTGCGTCAAGCAGGGCCCAGCAGGTGAGTGTGGGTGCCCAAGCCCCGCCCAACCTCACCCTCCTAGAACCCCCACATGTCGGAGCCTGGCTGAGGGCTCTTTCCGTCCTACCACCCTGCCTCCTTTCAAATCTTCCATCCTCTCCCTCGCACCAGCCCTGCCGCCTCCTAGCTGGCTGACCTTGGGGTCAAATGCTTCAGTCTCTGAGCCTCGGGTTTCTTGTCTGTAAAATGGGGCCACTTCATGCTAGTATGAGGGTTCATTTACATCCTACATAAAGGCCTCAGCAAACATCTGAGATGTTATATCCATCCGTGTGTCTATGTTTTGATTATCTGAGAACCTTTAATTTCTGCTAGGACCATTCGATGTGGCTTAATTAGTCTGTCTTTGGGGAGGAAGGCAGTAAGTGAATCGTCGAGGAGTATGAATAGCATCACTTTAGTTTGCGTCATTTTCCCAAGAGTGGAAGGACTAGATGATGGTACCTAAAACCCACATGTGCCTCATGCAAGATGTAAGGTTGAAAGGTTTGGTGAAGATTTAGAAGAAATGTGTGGCAATCGAAGAATCTGGAACTTCGGGGAGATGTAGGGCAGCTTATCAAAGGTGAGCTCAGCCGAAACCGGTTTGGCTCACTGGATAGGGCATCAGCCTGCGGACTGAAAGGTCCCAGGTTCGATTTCGGTCAAGGGCATGTACCTTGGTTGCAGGCACATCCTCAGTGGGGGGGGGGGGTGTGCAAGAGGCAGCTGATCGATGATGCTCTCTCATCGATGTTTCTAACTCTCTATCTCTATTTCTCTCTGTAAAAAAAATCAATAAAATATATATTTTTTTAAAAACAAAGGTGAGCTCATTGGAGCCTCGGGTCCACATACTCCAAGGCCCACGTCCCCACTCGTGCCCTCTCGAGTCAAGATCCAGGATAATTACAGGGCCCCGCCGACCAGAAGAACACGTCAGAGTGCATGGCTGGCCAAAGCTTTCCCCCCCCCCCCCCCGCTTTTTTCCCTGATTTGAGAAATTTATTTCTCCCAAGTGTTTCAAGAGAGACATACAATTAAATCAATTGCACATTTAGCGTCATTAAAGCTGCAAATAGGAAAATGAGGAGACATTGGAACTGTTTTGAGAATCCTGATCGCTGGAATTCTGAGCTTTGAAGCAAATTGAACCGATTGGGCATCATTGTGACTTCTCCAGCATTCCACTCGCTGTTTGGGTTACTAGCAGGCTCTCCCGCCAGACAGCCTGGGGTTCCCGTGGCCGCCGGCCCCTCCCTGCTGTGTGTCCCGGAGAGCAGAACCTTCCCAGGCCCCGTTTTCCTTACCTGAACAATGGGCTTTAATGGCTACGCGGCCATGCCTCTTGCTTCAAGGCACAGAACAGAATTTTTAGACACCGAAATCCAACCTTAGGAAGATGGGGTAGGCGGTCCTCCAAACGCAAAGCCCCGAGGGCGGGCCGGCCTGTGGGAACACGCTGGAGTATGAGAGAAGCAGCCGTTATCAAAGGCGGCGGGGTGAGTCAGGAGTCCTTTGGACTGCAATGTCATTTTTCGTAACTGGGAAGGCCTGGCACCGCTCCACCTTTATCATCCCCCGATCTTGCTCATTTTGTTATGTGAAAGCCGCTCCAAGGCCAGAGATCAATGAAACGATGCCTGCCGTTGATGGAGTGCCTCAGAGATACCACCTTCACTCAGAAGGAGGGGTGTGACCAGAAGGCGGTGTCACGTAGGCTTAGAGTACAGGTTCCGGGCCACTGAAATGGGTTCGAACCCCACGGCTTTCTTCCTGGTGACCTTGGGCAGGTAACCTAACCTTTCCTAGCCTCGAGTTTTTTCTTTCTTTCTTTTTAAAAAAATATATTTTATTGATATTTTACAGAGAGGAATTGAGAGGGATAGAGAGTTAGAAACGTCGATGAGAGAGAAACATGGACCAGCTGCCTCCTGCACACCCTCTACCGGGGATGTGCCCGCAACCAATGTACATGCCCTTGATTGGAATCGAACCGGGGACCTTTCAGTCCGCAGACCGACGCTCTACCACTGAGCCAAACCAGTTTCGGCTAGCCTCAGGTTTTTTCATTTGTAAGAGGAGCTAGTGATGGTCATGGTAGTAATTGCTCCCTGGGGTAGTGACAAGGCTTGAATGAGAGAGCCCCTGAAAGGCCCTTAGAGCAGCGCCTGACACACAGTAGGTCCTCAGGGAATGTGTGCCACTATCTCTCCGTCTTATGGGAAAGGGAGGACAAGTTCAAGACCTTGCCCAGTCAGTGCATACAGCTAACAAGGGGCAGGGTGGGCATTTGGAGCCTGTTCACCTGCTCCAAAGCCTGTGGAGTGAGTGTGCTTGTGCGGGTGCGTGTGTGTGTGTGTGTGTGTGTGTGTGTGTGTGTGTGTCCTCCCCTCCACAGGAAGATGTGAGCCTTGCAGGTAGGAATGCAAATGAAATTTCTACCTTTGGCCCCAGGGGGATTGCCACTTAACTAGAATTGCTGGTGCTCTTTGGGAGTTTGAAACCACCCTGAATTCCCACAACTTTCCTAGGAGCAAAGGTCTCAGCGGGGAGAGGGGCGCGGTTGAACCAGAGCGCTCAAGGAAGAAGCCTTTTCTATTATTTTTTTAAAACTACGTATTTTAGACTGACAGAAAGTGAGAAGAATGGTGCCTTGGACCCTGTGACCAGTGACTTGGCCGGCTGTGGCATGAGCAGGCACGACCAGCCAAAACTCATCCCAGGGAGAGGCGGGAGCAGGAATGTTCCAGAGAGCCTCGGGCCTGGAGAAGGTCCTGGAATCTGGCCGACTGCAGATAAGCGATCCACCCCAGCCTGCAGGCTGCCCCCGCGGCCCCTGGTGCCTGTGCAATAGCTGTCAGTGCTGGCCCCAAACACCCAGACGGTTTTTAGGGTGACCACAGCACAAAAGGAAACAAAATGTCCAGCGAGGCATAAGGCGATTTTTTAATTTAAAAAAAATGTTTTCTTCTTTTTAAAAATATATATTATTGATATTTTACAGAGAGGAAGGGAGAGAGATAGAGAGCTAGAAATGTCGTCGATGAGAGAGAAACATTGACCAGCTGCCTCTTGCACACCCCCTACTGGGGATGTGCCCGCAACCAATGTACATGCCCTTGACTGGAATCGAACCCGGACCTTTCAGTCTGCAGACCGACGCTCCACCCTTGAGCCAAACCAGTTTCAGCGAGGTATAAGGCGATTTTTGAATTGAGTTATAATTGACAGAGAGCATGGTTTGAGTTCCCGGTGCCTAAATGTGATCTGTTAGTGGTGTAGCTGTCAGACATGGCTGAGCCGCTGCAGGGGAGCCGCAAGCTGCCCAGTGTTGGCACTGGCCTGTGAAATATTGTGTTCTGACCAGGTTTCCGTCCTCCCCCAAATGTTTCCCTGCTGTGGGGGCTGAGGGAAGAGGTGGGGTGAATGGCACTCAACAGGGAGAAGCCACTTGAGATTTGAAATTGCCAAGAGTCGACCGCTTTTTTAACACCCAAAAATGGCGATTTCATGCGGTTCCTTCTAATACTCGCATATATGTGTTGTAAATGAAATCATGTCTTTTCATTCTCACAATAACCGAAGAGGTACTGATTTTATGCCCGTTTCCTGGTGAGATAACCGAGGCTCAGAGAGGACTGGTGAAGCCGTTAAGTGAAACAAGATTCAGTCTCGAGTTACTTTGTCATTTGCAGTAATGACGTTTGTATCTCTTTTGAAAGGACTAAAAAAAAATACCATTTACTCTTCAGGTGAACATATTTTATCATGACATTTGCTAAACAATATGCTGAAATTTTGCATCCAGTTCTTCATTGGTCTCAGGACCCTTTGATACTAAAAAAAAAAAAAAAAAAAAAAGAAAGAAAAGAAAAGAAAGGAAAAAAAAGAATGAGGACACCCCCCCACACACACACACACAGAACACTTCTCTGTATGACTGTGATATTTACCATTTTAGAAACTAAAGCTGGGACGCTAAAAGTATTTATGTATTAGTTCATTAAAATAACAATGATAAATTCATTATGTAGTAACTCTTTTTGTTTAAAAACTATAACACTTTTCAACAGAAAATAATGCCAGTGAGAGGAATGGTGTGGTTCTACATTTTTACAATTCTGTGTATGAATTAAGAGGACTGGATTCTCACATCTGCTTCTGCACTGGATCAGCTGCCATCCCAAACCCAGGGAGCCTCTGGCAGAGTCTCCTGCGCCCCCTTGTTAGAACGGGAATGAAAAACACCAGCCGTTCTTTAGGGTTCGCATGAAAGTGGTTTGGGCCTTCCAAAGTTCCGGAAAGGCGTTTAACCCTCTCGCTTGCTTTCCAGAAGAGCCGATCCAAAGACACACAGCTCAGAAAAAATACCCAGGTAAGAGAGGAAACCATTGCTGCTTTGCAGAGTCCTGCAAAGGACAACGGGCATTCGTGGGTGGAGAAGAAAAATAAAGGCCGGGGACTCTCAGGAGCACTGTCGTGTGAAGCTGCTGAGAAGGGAGTTGGCCGGTGCTTTATGCCGGCAGAGGACACTTTTATGCCAGATGACACCCCGGGGTTGTGGGGGTGGGACGCCAAGATATTTCTGTTCTGAAAGTCTCTCCAGCCGGGGCAGCCCTCCCGGTGGCCTCTGACACGGACGGGACCCTCTCAGGCTGCAGGCTGGAGGGTGGAGGAGCCGCTAGACTGGTGACTGAGAGGGCCTATGGCCACACCTCAGGGATGTCTCAGAGGAGACGGGATAGAAGCTGGGATTGGAAAACAGCATAAAAGGCTGTTGTCTGATGAGGGCTGGGCGCGGAGGAGTGAACAGATGAGAACTCTGTGTTGCTACAGTGGGTGTTTCTATACCCTCTAGACCTAAATCCAAAGACTCAACCAGGTTGTAACTTAACTTCCCAGTCCTTGTCTTAATGCATCTGTGAACAGGCAGACAAGTCCTGGCATCCCAGGAGGTAGGAGTGGAGAGGCATTCACAGCAAATGTGGTTGCGTGGTAAACATCAAACATCAGAACCTCAGCCTGGAGAGACTTTCATTCACAGACCTGGAAAATATGGCTGACACCATCATTCCATTCAGTTATCTGTTGCTCCGTCCACCCAACAATTCAATCATCTATCCATGCATCATCCATTTAGTAATGTACTCAATCATGCATCCATTTATCTATATCCATCCACCCATCTTTTCATCCAATAATTGGTTTAATCACTCCACGCACCTATCACATCTTGACTAAGCATTTATCAAGCGTTCTCTGCTTATTCGTTCTTTAATCCATTCTTCCTTCGGTGCTGGAAGTTGGGCTACGTCTGTGAACGTGGCAGACCAGTGCCTGCCATCATGCAGCTAATGTCAAACAGGAAATTCAAACAATAAGCCACGTGGGTGTTTAGTGACAGCAGGTGTGAACATCCTGGAAGCGGCTCAGCCGTCAGTGCAGCTGGAGGAGGAGAGGGACAGCAGATGAGGCCAGAATTGTGGACAGGGCCAGGACACACAGGGGGTGGGGGCCTGGCGAGGAAAGTGGGGAAGGGGGGAGAGGGGAAATGCAGGGGGGGGACTGTGTACCTCGTTTGTGGGAAAAGGGGAGACAGGGCCAGGCTGGTGTATCTGGACTTAACTTAGCAGCGATTGGGGAGCCTTTGAGCAGGAACCGACAGGCCTGTCCCAACAGAGCCCCGTTCTGTTCTTTTTGCAGAGGGTGACACCAAGAACGTGGCGGAGCATGGAAAAGGGCGACGGAGGCACACGGCATAAAGCGGCGATGGGGTAGGTGGGAGCCGGTGGCAGGGAGGGGGTATTTGTGCAGACTGCATGTGGCTTTCACCACAAGGTTGACCGGTGGGAGGGCGAGCGTGGGGCCTCCCCCGAGGGTAGAACTTTAAACTCCCTCATAATCTCAAAGTGAACAGATGAGAACTCTCTGTGCTGTTACAGTGGGCGTTTCTATACCCTCCACACCTACATCCAAAGACTCACCACGGTTGTAACTTACCTTTCCGGTCCTTTGCCTTAATGCATCCAGCAGGCAGACAAGTCCTCCGTTGTCCCATGACATCTGTCCCTCCCTTTGTCACACGGTTCTTTCAAGGGCCAGCTCTACGATAGGCGGGTGCTCAACAGTCACACAGGGCACCTCAGTGAGCTGGGAACTGTGGGGGTGACGCAATGAAGAGAGCAGACAGAGTTCCTGCTGTCGTGTGTGCGTGTGTGCGTGCGTGTGCGCGTGTGTGTGTGTGTGTGTGTGAGTGTGTGTGTGTGTGTGTGTGTGTGTGTGTGTGTGTGATACCTCCTCCATCTTACAGCAGGAGCCTGAACAAGTTAACCAGTAGGCCAGCAAGAAAGGGACAGGCTGCGACAAGGAGTGTGAAGGAAGCGACGTGGTGCAGAGTAGCCGAGCCTGGGCTGGGAGCTGCTTCAGACGGGGTCAGAGGTCACAGAAAGCTGGTGGGGGAGCGGACATATGAGCCAGCCAAGACTAGAGATGAGGAGGTGCTGCCCTCTGGAAGATCTGGGGAATGGGCACCCAGGCAGAGAGAGCCGGGAGAAGAGACGCCCTGATGCGGGAAGGATCTTGGCGTAAGCAGCGATCTACAGCCTTTGTCATCTCAGGGCGCACACACACTCATCCCTGAACTTCTGTGGCGCACCAAAAATATATTATGTTTCTGCCGATCTGACAAAGAACACACACCAGGTGCATGTTGATTCATTCACACCGGATGGTTATTCTTGTGTTGGGTGTAGTCATTTAAAAAAAAAATACATGTGTTTTATTGATTTTTAGAGAGAGAGGAAGGTCAAGGGAGAGACAGAAGCATTGATAGAGGGAAACATGGATCAGCTGCCTCCTGCACAGCCCCACTGGGGATCGAGCCCACAACCCAGGCATGGGCCTTGATCAGGAATTGAACTGGCAACCTCTTGGTTCTTGGATCAACGTTCAACCACTGAACCACACCGGCTGGGCTGTAGTCATTTTTTTATTTAACAATCAAAGGGAAAGGTGGTCAGGGCCTGTGCCTAAACAGTTAGGTATTGCATGTTTTAAAAATTCTTCTTCACCCCAGAGTGCTATAGCACGGTGGTTAGAAATCGCTGGCTTAGCGGAGCCACAGGGAGGCCCCGGGGTGGGAACAGATGGTGCCTGGGAGGCCGCCTGGTTAGACACAGGCTCTGCTCTCAGACACAGGTGAGCACAAGGGTTCTGGGACCCTAGCAACTGGAGGGGTCTCAGCAGGCTTTAAAACTAATATGCACCATCCCCTGTAAAATCTGAACGTGGACGCAAGGCCAACAAAAGCCCTTGGAAGCGGGCAGTTTCCCCAGGATGTCCTTGGGAGGCATCGGGTTTCAGATTCCAGAGCGTTCTGGGGTGAGACCTCCTGGGAAACCTCGAGCCAGTGGGGACTGACGCACAAGTCTATTGCCTGCCGATGACAGGAGCCCTCAGTCCTTGCAGTGGGGCTGACCCGCCGAGGACTGTGAGCCTTAAACGTGCACGTGCCGGGGGCCAGGAGGGAAGGACAGACTGCGAGAGGCCACTTGGGTGGCTTCTGGGAGCCAACAGACCTGACTTCAAATTCTTGCTCTGCCACCACGTGACCTAGGCAATGACTTCAACGCCCCAGCCTCAGTTTCCTCGCCTATAAAATGGGAATGGTGGGAGGGAGGTGTGAGGAACTGAGCATGGTGGTTCCTGCAGGGACGTCACAGAGCGTTAAGAATTTAGTCTCGCTGAAACCGGTTTGGCTCAGTGGTAGAGCGTCAGTCTGCGGCCTGAAAGGTCCCAGGTTCAATTCCGGTCAAGGGCATGTACATTGGTTTTGGGCACATCCTGGGTAGGGGTGTACAGGAGGAAGCTGGTCAATGTTTTTCTCTCATCGACATTTCTAGCTCTTTATCTCTCTCCCTTCCTCTCTGTAAAATATCAATAAAATATTTTTTTTAAAAAAAGAATTTAGTCTCAGCAGAGGCTGGCACCGTTCTGGTGTCAGGTGGGGAAGGAGAAAGAGGATGACACGGATTTGTGGCCCCACGTATTGCCTAAGCAATGGCTCGTATTCATTTCTTCTTTGCTTCCCTTTCAGCTAATCTGAAAGAACATTCCCCACGTTCTGCCAAGCCTTGGACACCGTTGTGTAAGAGTGCTTTGACCCTCAGAGGTCACGCCCAGCTCAGAGAGCGTAACCCCAGAGATGCCGAAAGACAGGACACTGGCTTCACCCCCAGTGCCCTCCTGGCTGGGTGACCATGGGAGCCGCTGACCAGCGCCGGGTTTGCTCTGTCGCCTCGGAAACGCCTGGGTCTCATTGGGCCCTGCAGCTCCACAGAAGAAGGCACTGCCTTGTGAGCACGTGCGAAGCTCTTCCTAAGCCAGAGCCACGTGTCGTGTCATTTACAGCCTTCGTCCAGGTCCCACTCTGGTGGGCACGCACCCAGCCCTCCCAGAGTCTCAGAACATGGCCACGTTCTCCCAGTACATCGGCTCACCATAAAATGGAGATGAACGAACCTATTCATGTGTGATTGGTAGCTTTACCCATCGAGAGGTCTTATATCGGACCAGGGCTGAAGCCACTGGCTCTTGGGGTGAGAGGAAGGGTGGGTTTGCTGGGGAGTCAGCTCAGTCCTGATTTCCGGCCACGTGTGGGCTGTTCTAGTTAAGATCCCTCTGAATTGGGTCCTGGGAGGAGGATTTGGTGAAAGTGACACATTGTGGAAGTTTCGGGGGGAAACAGGCGCAGGTGGAGAAGAGGGACAGGAGGGAAGGAGGTCAGACGAGGGGAGGTGTCAGGGTGCTGCAGAGGGTCACTCGTGCCAACCCTGGGGGTCCCACCGGGCCAGCTCCTGGGCAGGAGCCCGTGTGGCCACTCAGAGGCCCTGCGCTTGGTATAATGAGTTCTTAGCGCTTGCTGAGCCAGAGGCCTACAAGTTCATTCTGCAAGCGATCCATGGAATCCATCAGGCTCCCAGCACCTCCATGAAGGGGCAGGGCCACCCTTGGGGAGGGGCTGTCAACGCCAGGGGCAGCCCCCCTCCTGGGCCCACAGGGCCGCAGGGGCCTGGGCAGAGCCCGGAGGGCATCTCTTACACAATTCAAATCTCAACAGCATCTGCACAAAAAAGGAGCACATATGCTCGTAGGTCTGTAGGGGAACTGATTGAAATCAGCCCATAACCCGCTTTAAAAACAGGTTGTGGTGATTGGTGTTAATGAATTGTTGACAGGCTTCAACCTTTTTAATTCCAAATGTGGAGGCAACGCCTGAGTACGCATATTTTAAAAACAAGCCACCATACTGTTCCCTGCCCCCCCCCCACCCCCCGCACGGCCCCACCAGGCACACTATCCTCGCTCCCTTAGAGGACAGTCCATGTCCCGTTTAACGTGGAGCTCGATGGCCTCGGGGTGTGTGTCATTTCTGGGCGTCAGTGCATTCCAAAGAATTCTTTTCTTGCTGTTTTCACTGGTGAGAAACAGCTGAGTGACTCATGTAAACGGTGCGTGAAGTGGGCGTCCATCACGCTGCCTGGGGAGGTCTGGACCTTCATGTTGATGGCAAAGAAGGACAACTTTGCCCACAGACGTCCGGTCAGGAGACATTTCAGAGAACGAGGTTATGTCTGTTCACTCCAGGCACAAGCCTCAGAGTGGAACTTATTCACACGCTTCCTGTGGGGCAAGCCAGGGGTCACCGCGTGGGTGACCCATGACATGTCCAGGAGGGGGGGTCTCACTGGTCTGGAAGGGACCTGGGGCTGGGGTGGCGGGAGCTCCTGGCAGAGAGAGGGGTCGACAAGGAGCAGGGCTCATCAGGGCTGAGCACCGTGAGTCTAACTAAGACAGTGGTCAGCAAACCGCAGCTCGTGAGCCACATGCAGCGCTTTGGCCCCCTGAGTGTGGCTCTTCCACAAAATACCACGTGTGGGCACGCACGAACAGTGCGATTGAAACTTCGTGGTCTGTTATGCCCTGATTTCAAGATCCCCAAGGACCAACAGGGAGCCAAGTCCGATGCAAAAGCAAAGAGCCTTTATTAACCGGCCGGGTGAACAACTAGCCGGATGACTGCTCTGCCATTCTCCACGCAGGAAGACCAGAGAGCAGCATCGACCCTTTGTGTAGGACCGCTTTTAAGCACATTAACCACATCCTGTTCTTACAGAACAAGCAATCCTAGACAAAACAGTCTTTCCCAAGCAACATCAGAGTCATGCCAATGACGCCCATGTTGTTCACAGGGTCATCCTGTTCTTCAGAAAGCTGACAGTGATCTATGAAAGGAGGCCTGTGTGCTGAGAAGGGGCCATGAGACCGTATCTCAAGGCCTGGCCTGGTGTCAGCACTGACAACCCTGTGGTGAAAAGGGATTCAGAAGGGAGGGGTGCCAAAGTGACAGCCTAGGAAGGACCTTCTCCCATTTATTTCACTGGTGTTTTCCTTTGATGTTTGTAAGCATCATACATGCTCAAAATCTGTGTCTGCATCAGGCTTCTAATGGGTTTGAAACAGAAAGGTGGAAGCCCCCAATTCCTGCCCAAAAGGGTAGTTGGTGGCGCCTTTTCTTCGGCTAAACACAGTGTGATGCTGGAACTACAGTAAGTGCTGCTTGTCATGCCGAGGCGTGGAGAGGAACAGCCCAGAAACGGTCCCCGTCTGCACTGCGTTCACATTCTAGCGGGGACTTCACCCTGCTGGCTCAGGGGCTCCGCCCTCCGTCCCACCGCCCCTCCCTGCCCTCACCTGCCTGTGTGTCCCGTCCCCCTCCTCCTCCCCCCCCCCCCCCCCCCCCCCGCTGTGTCCCTGCCCCGGGTTCTCAGTCAGGAGGGGACGTGATCTCAGGCAGTGAGGTGAGTGCTCAGGGCCCTGTTGGGAAGTGGCCGTGTTTCCTGGTTCGAGCTGGGAGCAGGGTCCCTTTGGGAGCCGCCACAGCCCTTCCTTGGCCTTGATCGGTTTGGGAACCAGATGACGGTGCTTGTCGCCTGAGTGAAGGTCTGAGCAGCTGCCTGGGAATGACAGCGCTGGGCTTGGAACGGGCCCAGTTTCTGCCAGGATGGGATGGAGAACAGGACCTGGCATACCTTCCCCAGCGCCAAATGAGATGAGGGGTGTGAAATCGGCAGGACACTCAGAAAAAGCCTGTCCAAGGCTTTCCGTCTCTAAGAGGCAGAGGAGGACGAAGGGCACACTGGAGGCCCGGCCTGGGATGGAGGGGGACTGAGGGGCTGTTTGTCCGCTGTGCTGGTGGTGATGACAGAGTCCCGACTCCAACCAGCTGGGCAAGTGGGGCTGCAAGGAAGGGCAGGTGAAGGAGTGGTCAGAGGTATGGCTTCAGTGCTGGGCAGACAGCTCCTGGCGGAGACAGGGGTGAGGTGTCAAGGTTCAGATCCTGGCACTGATACTTGCTAGTGTTGACCTTGCGCAAGTTCTTCATCGTGCCTCTGTTTCACCAACTGTAAAAGGGGGTGATGATCCTGCAGGGCTGTTATGAGAAGCAAATGTGTTAAAATATTTGCAGTTTCTCAGAACAATGCCTGGCTCATCTATATATATAAAACCCCAATATGCAAATAGACCGAATGGCGGAACAACCGAACAACAGAGCGGGTCAACTTGGCCTTTCACATATAGAGAATAAACTGCTTAATTCCCAGGGAAAATACACACCTGGGGGGAGGGCAGGCTGTCTCCTAGGTGGCCACCCCAGAGACCTCATTTCACAAGGGAACACAGGACGTATTGTGGCTTGCCCACGTCACCCACAGCCAGGCAGTAGTAAGCATTATGGGGACTCCATCTGTTCGTAGCACTCAGCCAGTGTTATTGCGTTGCCTCTCGTGGCAATCCTAACCCAGTAGCCGGCACCTCCTGAGCGCAGGCCATGTGCCAGGTGCCCTGTCCGCCCTTTACAGCCACTAACACTCAGCTGAGCTCTCCCAGCCCACGAGGAAGAACTACAGACATTCACCTGACAGGTGAGGGGGCCTGGAGCTCAGAGCCATCAGGTCCCCCGGCCAGGCTCACCCACTATGGCAGTACGTGGCAAAGTGAGGTCCCAGGTTTGATTCTGGTCAAGGGCATGTATTTTGGTTGTGGGCACATCCCCAGTAGGGGGCGTGCAGGAGGCAGCTGATCTATATTTCTCTCATTGATGTTTCTAACCCTCTATCCCTCTCCCTTCCTCTCTGTAAAAAGTCAATAAAAATATTTTTTTAAAAAACTAATTTTTAAAAACCTTTTATTTGAAACAATGGAGCACTTGTGAGACAGGCCAGGAAGCAAGCAGGGAGTCCATCCCCCGCGGTGACACCTTGCGTAACCACAGGACAGTATCACACCGGGAAGCTGGCACCAGGACCGGCCCAGAGCGGGTTCGGTGTCCTCCGGTCCCACAGAGGGAGTGAGGGGTGACACAATTCTCCAAGGCCGCCCAGGGGGAGCTGGCAGAGCAGGGCCCCGTCTCCCATTGTCTCACGAACTGCAGGAGGCCAGTCCCCCTGCTCCCAACGCCCTGTCTGGAGCTTTCTTTCTTGCCACACAAGACCTCCCATATTGAAGAGACAAGAGAAGCCATGGCCACCACCTCTGAGGCTGTCTGAGGACTGTGTCCCAGCAGTAGGGGTGGGGGGCCAGCCTTTGAGAAGACGAGGCCCCCCTAAAAAGGCCCAGGAGTAGGGCACCAGGAAGCCGGGAGACAGCAGACAGGCCCATGGGCTGCTCAGGCCCTGTCTGCAGAGACAAAGGCTTCTCTGAGGCCAGAAAAGTGACTGCCCGGCCCCCTGCCCTCCCCCTCCCCAGGCACTTGGCTACAGACCCTGAAGCAGCTTTTCTATAGGAAGGAACAATGACACAATTGTCCCAAATTCTTTCCTTGGGTAAAGGGACAGGTAGAGTCTTTCCTGGGGCCATTTTCCATCTGAGCTGCCAGGATTAGCGAAGTGCCTGATCCCAAGTCTTCTTCTAGAACGTTCCCACACAGGCCAGCAAGGTAGTCTAAAGGGAAGGTGCGGAAGATGAAAGTGCAGGGTAAATCCTCTCTTATAACCCCAGGGAAGGTCACCTGGGAGCAGGCGAATAGGCCCTGGGTGGGAGGGGCCCAGCCCCACACAGACTCCTCCCCACGGGCACCTGTCTGCTTGAAATTCAGCTGATTGAGCGTCCAGGCTGCTGGACTACGGACTCCTCTCCCCGGGAGAGGCTGTTGCCGTCTAAGCCACCAGAGACAAAGATACCTGCTGTCCGGAGGAGACACGCGGGTGTGCGGGCCATCGCAGGCACCCTGGGAAGTGCTGGGTAAAGCCATTCACGGGCCTGGGCACCCAGTCAGGGTGAGAACAGGGAGGGAGGGCTTCTCAGGGAGGCACTGTCTGAGCTAAGTTTCCGAGCATGAGTTTCCCAGTGGCTGCCGTCCACATGACCATAACTGGGTGGCTTTAAACAACAGGGACGGACTTATGCTCCCTCAGCGCTGGAGGCCAGAGGTCCACAATCAAGGTGTCACCAGGGTTAGCTCCTCTGAGGGCTCTGAGGGAGAAGCTGTCCGTGCCTCTGTCCCAGCTCCTGGGTGGCTGCATGGCATCGCTTGGTTTGTAGATGCATCACTCCAATTTCCACCACCATCTTCCCCTCGGCCTTTCTCTCTGAGTCTGTTCCAAATTCCCCATCTCCTTGCTTTTATAAGGATACCCGTTGTTGGATTTAGGGCCTACTCCCAAATCCAGGCTGAAC